>OY776290.1:22617647-25017647 GCA_963675345.1 Trididemnum clinides | reverse complement strand
TTGCCTTTTCCTTGTTTCTGCGGCCCTTATGCAATACTTCTTCATGAATCTCTCTGCCTTTAATAAGATATCATATTAGATAGTTTATGCACCCTATCAGTGATGGCATATCTAGAACTTTTATTTGAGGGAAGAGAATCAAGCATTTACTTTCCTCAATATCATTACTCGGTGAGAGATTAGGGTAAAATGAAAAACTTTTGTTAAAATTTAAAAAAGGGGCCCTCTAAAAAGTTGGTAAACGGTGCAATACCAAAATTTTTAGTAATACTTTATGGTTGCTGTTAGAACTGGGGTAACAACTTCATCTTAAATGTTATCGAAAAATCAATATCAGTATGCTGTAACTTGTGAACAGTTTGCCACAGAAAGCTGAAATTAGTTCGAAGGAAGCAGAAACTATACGTTTCCATCTCCGGTAAAAGAGCATTTTGTGCAGAAAATCAAACATGTTTGGAAAATTGAATTGGAAAAAAATGAAATTGAAGGAAATTATTGAGATAAACGTTGTTAGGGAGTGCCTAACACTATACCATACGCTGCAAGGAGGCCCACAACCAGGGAGCTTTTGCCCCTCTCCTCGAGACTTTTTTAAAATGCAGAACAATTTGTTGTATAATTGCAGATTATGCTGTCAATAATTCAGTCAGTTATTCAATTGTTCACCATGCTGCGTCAGTCAGAACCCCAGGCAAGGAGGAGCGGTAATGTTTCTCAATTTGTGTCAGCATGGGATGAGCTATGGATTTTTTTCGATTATCACCAATCATAATAATTATAACCGCTATTCAGATTGGCTAGCGATTATATGGGATTTGTGATGCTGAGATAGTTGCAACTGTCTTCCATAACACTTGAATATTTCTGCAGACAATAATTGGCGTATTAAAATCGACGTTTTCAACCATTCCTTGCAACAATTTCAACGACACAACTGGATTAATAAATTTAATTTAAATAAACTTAATTCTTATTCAAATGGAAAACAAAACAAAAGATTAGTACATAAAATGAACGCAAATTAATAACTTTATACGCAAACTTAACCCATTAGTGTATAATGTCCAAAATTTTGGACACATGCTGAAACTGCTGTTGCAAAGTGCACGGAAGAGTAAGCAGTATGACATTTTGGCTTTTGGTAGCATAGGCTTTTACCAAGGTTTTTATCTTCAAAACAAAAAGAGATAAATGTTTAAAAAAAATTTTTAAAGCTTTTGTGACATGATCTTAATATAATTTAAAAATAAAAAGCAAATCTATCCAAAGATAAACTTTATGCACTAATGGGTTAAGATGGCTCCCACGCCTATACGCCTACGTGTCCTCAAACTGATTCGTCGGCATTAGATTCAAATCAAAGGTTGTAACGGAAACTGAAGCGTGAAAATTATTGATGCGTAAAAAAACTTATTATGCGGAACAAAAAGGAAAACGAAAGAAAGAACCAAGAAAATCGACTTTTATGATTTAGTGCTTTAACAGTAATAACAAAATAATCAAGGCTGCAAAAACTCAGTTTAAAATATTATGTATCAGCTACTGCCGGCATAACAAGTTGAAACAGATTTATGTTCAGTTTTATTTGCGAAAAGATAAAAGATCGATTGCGTTGAACAGTCTGCTTTGATTGAAAACGAAACTGGAAGTGCCGGTAGTGACAAAGCAGCTGAATCGACAACCCATAGGCCTAATCAGTCGGAAACCAGACTAAGCAGTGCAAAGACTGAAAGTGCAAAATTTTTCTCAGTGGGACATTCGCTGCTTTGTCAGCTTTAAATTAAGTAATTCACTGAAGCACAACCTTTCGACTTGCTGCTGGGAATCTGAAAGAAATCACTCGTTTCCTACTGTTAGGGAAGGCAAGGCAAATGGACGTTTTAGAAGAGACTGTATTGATTTGTTTAATCCGTAGCTGAGCTGGAGCGAAAAGTTTCAAGGAGGTTTTTGCAAGTACTGTGTAATTTTTTCTGCAGATCAAGGTAGAGGCAAAGGAAAACATGTTAGCCTGGAGCGTTAGTTGCAAAACCCTTTAATAAATACAAAGATGTAAGGCAAATCTGCACAGAACATACCCATAAATCCTATCACAAAAACGCTATCAGCACAGCAGAAGATTTTTTGGCTATTTTTAAGGGTACTAAGTCAAAAGACAACGTGATGCAGCTTAGCGTTGACTGGAGAAAACGAATAAAGCAATAATCCAATAAGAAAACAAATAGAGCACAAATAGAAAACAATAATCGACAACGGTTAATTCCAATTACTGAAATCGTTCACCACTGCAGCAAACATGGTATTGCGGTAAACACAGTATTGCATGGTATTAACCGACTAGACCATTTGACTTTGTTTTTTATAGGATAAAATTTAAATATCACAAAGAGCTGTGTTTTTTTTTTATTCAGAAGTAAAAGAACGTTGGTCTAATTGCATCACTTCACGTTTCAACGACTTTTAAACATTAAGGGCTTTGGTTCTCTATCACTTTTTTATTTTTTCTCAAGTAAAAATATCTGCCATTGCTTTTTACTTTTACATGAGTATTTTTTTGAGTAAGTAACAATACCTTTAGTCGAGTAAATTTTCAGACTGCTTTGAACGCCTATGCTCATACACATATGTGCACGTTGAA
Source organism: Trididemnum clinides (assembly GCA_963675345.1). NCBI lineage: Eukaryota > Metazoa > Chordata > Ascidiacea > Aplousobranchia > Didemnidae > Trididemnum > Trididemnum clinides. The sequence continues at coordinate 25,015,012 of OY776290.1, read as the reverse complement.
ATTACACACAGACCTACACGCAATGCAATTCAACAATCAGTTATTGTAGGTGCTTATTAGATGCATTTTGAATTTTTTTCTTTAATTAAACCAAATGCATGCTTTTGAAACCTGTCCAAATCTTTTAATCCTCTACGCGAAAGCTGAATTTTGCTAAAAATTTAAAATAAAACAGAATGGCTCAACATGGAAACAACATAGAGCAAGATATTACAAAGCGGCCATACATTACGAAGTACTAATCGATTTTTTGAGAAAAACCTCTCAACCAAACGTAAAGTTATTGCAAAGATTTTGAATGAAGTTAACTAGGCTACTTAACTGTGGCTGCTGCAAAATGCTTGCTGGAAATGAAATGATTGAGCTTTGGGTGTGATGCTACCTCAATCCTGTTAGTTGATTAACAATGAAGACGAAGATCCATCACGCAATCAGAGAATTGAAGAAAGCCAATTGCCTTTCTCGAAATCAACGTTCTAAGCCGGCATTGGTTGCAAAGAAGAAGCTGTTCAGGGAAAGTTAATACAAAGGAGGTTAATAGAAGTTGTAACAAAGCCAAAAGAAGTTGCACCACGGAACAAGGAAAGCCGGTGTTCTTCCGCAGTAAAATATAAAATATAGCACGCGATATACCACAGCTCCTTTTGTGGGCGTTTCTTGCTTTATTTTCTATTTTACCCCTGAAGAACATCACTTTACCTACAGTTTTTACTATCCAAAGTTTACAAGAAAATATTCTAAGTTTTGCTGTGTTTCACAGTTGGACCTGTTGATCACTCCAGATGGCTCTTAATAGCTTGTCGAATTTTTTTATTTTTTTTTATTTTCCATATTTGTACTCCATTTCCGAGAAAGCCAATTGTATCGCTATGTACACTTCAATGATCAGATCAACACGAAAGCTAGTTTCACCAGCTCAATACTGTGTAAACGTGCACTTTCGGACATGGTTTGAGATTGAATGTAGGCATAATATCACAAATGGATTGAAAAAGTTGTTCTATTGTATCAAAAGAGTACTACGGTTTTCATATGAAGAAATAGTAAAATGTCGTTTCTCCCTAAAGTTCATTCTTGGTCGGCCTAGAAAATGTGCTGCTCAGTATGCTTGATAATGAAGGTGAAGATATTTACTGAATGGCTATCAATATGATGTGCACTTTTTGTGGCATCAATAGTTGTTTCGACGTTAACATATACAAATTTTGCGATGACTTGATTCAGTCTCAATCATTCCGTAATGAAACGACTAAAAACTGTTCGCAAGTTTTTGCTCGCTAAAATTCAAAGCTAAGTTCAATATGAAAGCTACGTCTAGCCACACAATGACTAACCTAGGTCATCCTGAAATAAAAAGCCCATTGCTTTGGAACATTTTAGTGACAAAGCAGTAAACAGCTTGCGGTTACAGCCCTTAAGCCTTAAGCATTATGACATGACTTGTCAGTTGAGCCGCATGTCAAGTTGGTTCCAGAGTCGTCAGCTTCTTGTAACGAGCCACGAAAGACAAAGAATTCGCTCTAGAAAAGTGATAAAACACTAGGACACCAATTTGCCGTTTGATAAATACTGTACATCGAAAAGAATATTCCAATAACTGAATTTATCAAAAAAATGAATTTACCTTCCAAAAATGCGTTTCACTTTCATGTTTCTTTATGTGTCTTAGTTGTTACGCGCACGCGCGCATAAAACTAAATAGAGAAACAAAGAATTTTTCACGCTACGCCTGCAATTTACGCCTAATGGAAACCAGCCTTTAAGAGTGCTTTGGCGTGCTACATGACTGTACCACACAGTGATAAATGCGAAGTTCACCAACTAAACGAAGATCAAAAGAGAAGTGCACAAAACATAATTAAAATGAATGTAGCTAACATTTAATTATCCTCAATAAATTTTTGTTTTTGAGCTTCGTTTCGTTGACAAAAAGTCGGAAAAAATTTTCTTTTTTGAAATCCACCGTATTTAATAATTGCCAAAAACTGAAAATCAGGCCACTTTTCTTTTCTCACAAAAAAACTGCCAAAATTCATAAAAATCCGTAAAACTCCCAATTCTTTTGAGCAATTTGAATCATGACATCACATTAGTAGAAAGAGATTCGTCGCCACGGTAATGGCGATTATGAAATCACAAAAAACAATGTCTAAGAGCAAATTATAACTTGAAAATTTAGCTACTGCTCATTTACTTGATATCATTTCGAATCCCTTGGTTATTCAAAACCAATTTTATCGCAAAAATTTTCTTTAAAGATTGCGGATGATAATGCTTCTAATGACAACGAGGAGAAAAAAAGATTATTTATCTTATGTATTTTGTGTATTTTTATGTTTGGTATCTAGTTTGGTTTTGTTCAATTTGATAAAAGAAGAAAGGTGGTGAGTATCAATAAAAATGCAATGAGTAGATCGTGGTGTAGGACTGAGGTTAAATCAGCGGAATAGCTAATAAACGATGATTTCCTTAGTTTTCACAGTTTTAACGCTTTTAGCGGCAGGTTGGCAAGACCGTATTTCTTGGATTAGAACTCCAAATAAAAAATTATTGAGAAAATGCAAATCTCTAGAAAAAGAAAAAAATTTAAACACATTTTGGAAAAAGAGATTTCAGCCTTCACCGACCCTCCCCAGCTAGGATTTTTACGCAGTCATTATTTTTTGTCTATTTGGAGCAGGAGCAAACAGAATGACTGATCCAAAACACCTTTCAAATCGATGTAAAGAACTGTCCAGCTCAAATTTTTCTTTTAAATAAATTCTTATGCTGTAGACAAGTGTACTGAGGGATGAATAAAAAGAAGTGTTGGAATGCACAGAGTAAAAATAAACATCTTTCAGTGAGACTGGTGTGAAACAGCTGGCAAGGCTGTCCCCACCCGTTTTCTAACCATTACATCCCAAGGTGTACCATGTATAATCCAAACCAAAAAATAAGCTTGCTTTTGTGCAATGGCGACAAACTTCAACAAACCAATCTTTATGCCCTTTTTTTGGTTAAAGACCATTTCTCGGAGACAAGCTGAAGAAACTTCAAAACACAATGTTTTCATTCTTTCTCCGCTTAGAGACCTGCTTTTAGAAATCAACTTCATAAAATCCAATTTTTTGACGATTTTTAAGACAAACTGAGCACATCAATCAAAAATAAGCACTGCCTTAAAAATATGGTGATATCTATTTTCTTAATTGTTGTTTTTGAAAAGGAGCACGAATTTTTCAAATAGGTGCAAAGGTAACCTTGGCTCGAGCATGTTTCAGACCGGCTTCAGTGACCGTCTGTTTGACAATTGATCTGCTTCTGCTTGTTATCAGACCTACTGCATTTTGTAATGGTAAAAAACTAGGTAGACTTGTTTGATCTACATGTATTAAAATATCACTCGAGTTTAATGGCTGACTGGCTAGATAAATACAGTTTTACAGAGTGAGTAAATAGACTAATTCAGCATTTTTTTAACTGTGGGTTGCTAAGGCTTCACAAATCAATCGCGAGTGAACAAAAGTTCATCCCAAAAATTAAAAAAACGGCTTTCTGCAATGACTAATTTTAAGCAAAAAACTATTTTCTAGATTCGGGTGTTAAAATGAACACCTTCCTAAATAGAGTTCTAACTTTCCTTATAGATACCACTTGTAACGTTTGGAAAAATGGTGGTGCCACAAATTTTTTTACGAAAAAGTGGCGCTGCCATTTTTGGGTAAAAAGAAAGCGGTGGTCCAAATACTAAGTGAGAGTTGCATATTTTTATCTTCCGGTTTAGGAATCCCGCGGGCAAGGGCATATAAGGCACTTTCAATTTTTTAAACCGACACTTTTTGCTTTAGTGTGACTGTGGGGCAATGCAGGCGTACATTACGCATGGAGGTTATGCCAACAACATAAGGGTTTGCAACACAGATTGATTTCCAAAAAAGTGATCATCATCAAAAAAAGAGTGACAAAAGTTATCCCAACAACGTCAATCTCTAAAAACTAAAAACTAGAAGCAAAAGAGCATCTACCGCAATGCTACTTTCAAACTTCGTAGAACTATATGCAGCTAATAAATTGTTTATCACAAATTTACCGTAAAACTTGTTAAAATAAAATATCTTCAAAACTCACTTTTTAGGAGGACATTTCTGCCACTGTTTTCCTTACCAGGAAAAGGTTAGGGACCAGTTGATCCCTTATTTCTCTGTACGGGCATTCCTACTGTGGTCAAGAAAATATCACTTGTACTTGAACAGCGTTTGTCACCCTTTTTTTGCTACCCATAATTGTTTGAAGTTACAATTTGCAGTCATGGCTTGCGGCCTATATCTAAATATAAATATTTAGGTAGAGGTTCTACTTGAAGAATAACTTTTTTGAATTTTGGTTACAAAACTAAATTGAAGATCTTGATTGAGGAGAATCAAATTTTTTGCCAATGCAAACTTCCTCGCTGTTACCCTTATCCTCGCGCTCCATGAGGTGTTTGGGACCCATGGTATGAGAAACTCTGTACCAAAAAAAACTTTGTGTTCAAACTAGCGTCGGAGTTATTAGTACTGCTGGCGCAGCGCGTGTTTACTGCAAGCAATGGAACCAAGCGGGAGGATTTGCCATAAAGTGCCCTCGTCAAAGAAACAACGACACGATCACGTGAAGTTTGAACGCACAATTATTGCCACTGCGATTTATGCGAACAAGTTGCCTTCAAAAACGAAAACACACAAAATCCTCTAAATCAGGGCTTCCCAAACTGGGGTTCGCGCAATGATGTTTAGGGGTCGCAGAGAGTATATCAATTTTACCCAAAGTACTGCATATACTGTAGTTTTTGTAGCAACTGCACATATACTGCATATACTATAGTATATGCAGTACTTTGTGTAAAATTGGTATACTCTCTCCAACCTTTGATGGTCGCTAAAAACTATTGCAATTGTGCAAAACATCATTGTTAACTTAGCTGTAGTTTCTACGTAAATAGACGTAGCTGTAGTATCAAATAGTGGGACTTTGTTAATTGACAGCGGATGGACTTTTGCGCATTCGTATCACGTGGAATAACTGGATGCATCACTTTTTGTTTCCTCACTTCAGTTTATGACGCCATAGTGCTGTGCAGACGAGAAGATAGTTGCTAAATATTAAAAAAAACTGATCTAATCAATGGATAGCTGGTTAAAAAAATCGAACAATAACGGTAATAAGACTACTGCAGATGATGTTGAAGCAACTGTATAGGTAGATGCAACACTGACTGGCAGATCGATGGAAGATCAATGAGAAAAAAGATGATAGTCATATCAAAAACCTATAACGGCAGTTTTTTGCAGTATGGTTTCGCTTTCATATCGGAAAACAATGAACACCGTCCTCTTTGTTTGATTTGAAAAAAAGCGTTGGCAAGTGAGAGTCTTAAGCCGGCCAAGTTGAAACGACATCTTCACACTAAGCATGATTCTCATCGCAACAGGTCTGTGGAGTTTTTTCATCGCTTTCTGTAAACATCGAAAAGACAAAGACAATCATTTGAAAGTGAATGTGTAAATGAAGGGAAGTATACACAAGCATCGTTTAAGGCTTCCTTGTTGATTGCAAAGAGTAAGAAACTTTACATTGGCGAAATTTTCTTCATCAGCTGCAATTGAAATGAGCGCAATTGTTCGCGGCAAAAAAGAGGCCAATGAAATGCGAAAAATTTCATTGTCAAACAATTCTGTGTCCAAGCGAATTTCCAAAATAGGCAAAGATCAACGCGAGCAACTCATTCTACGAATTACAGAAAGCCGTAAATTTACCATTCAGCTTGATGAGTAGACGGGCAAAGTACCGAGCACCTGTCTCTTAAATTTCAGAAAGAGCTTGCTGATCTATCTTTTAAATCTAAGTTGCAGCTTGATTTTTCTGAAAACAGCTTCACACTTTTTGGCTTAGCGTTCAAGCGGAATAGCCATCATTCTCTGACTCAGCAGTAACCGCACTCCTGCTGTTTGTCTCGACGCATCAATGCGAGTCAGCGTTTTCAACGTCGAGGGCAATCATAACAAAATACCGTTTCAGCCTATGCAACATTGAAACCGCCTAGAGACCAGTATTAACAAATATTGAGCCAGCGCAGGACTTGCTTTGTAGCAGAAGGCAGTCGCACTCATTACATTAAATGTGTTTGCTTTTTGTTTTGTTTCCAATAAGCTATCTAAGTGTAAATTAGAAGGCTTTGAGTACCGGTGGCTTTATTATTTTTCGCCTTTCAATAATTATCACAAACGCATATTTTGCACTGTTTATCATTTTAACCGTGAAGGGTCGCGGAAAATTTTAGGAAATTAAAAGGGGTCGCGAGGAAAAAAGTTTGGGAAGCCCTGCTCTAAATCAGTCGTCGTTAAACTGCGCCTTACAAAGCAGTTCTAAAGAGACCTGAAACAATGCACGTCTTCAGGTAATCCTCGCATAAATCTAAAACAAAACGCGTTTTTTAAACGACCATTGCGTTACAACTGTCACGAGTAACGCTCCGTTTTGTTGTCAGTTTTTTGCAACGTTGCCCTTGTTTCAGCTTTTCATCTGCATATTGCGGCAGCGACAACACGATTGACAATCTTTTCTTATAAATTTCTGGTTGTTTGTACAGCTCTTAATTTCGCAGTGAAATGAGATAACTGCAAGGAGACAGCTTTGCTTAAATTTTATTACAATTTGAAAACTACTGCTCTATGCGCTGCACTATTCTTCCAACTTAGCAGCGTTGCCACCCCAAAAACCAATGCTTGTGGAGGAGATATTTCCCAAAAAAATGCGACACTAACATTGTATTTGTATTTGCAGGACGAGTTATGAAAAGCTAGAACAAGAAAATTACCGTCTACGAATGTCATTACTTAAACAAAAACTCTCTACACTTCGTAATACATCTTTTAAATACATTCAGACGAAACATGACAAGCATGAAAGTTGTAAGTTGTTGTTCTGTGCGTAAAATTCATCTGCATCTCAATAACGCCATAACTATTGCTGCAACACTAACCAAGCAGTTCCACTGGGGGCAACTTTGCATCCCAATCGTTTGCACTTCTTGAATATTTTTCCTATATACCACTTGCTCTTATTGAAAGTTATTCTTCTTTTGACTATATCCTTGGAATTGAGTACGTTTGTTGTTTGCCTTGCTTTTAGCAGAAGCGCAAATCCCAGGGTAATGGGGAAATGCATCCCCCAATAATTTTGAAGGCGGAAATATTTTTGTAGATCGACATGAAATGGAAAGCCTTCTTGAAACTTATAAGGCAAAAATATTTTTAGATCAATTGGCAATTGAGAGCCGTTTTGGGTTTTCAGAAGAATTACTTGTAAATACTTCTTCTTTGATCAAACATTGATGATAAGACGTCTGCAAAATGCATTTCTTTATTGTATTTTAATTTTTAATATTTTGAGCTCATTTAATTATACCAATTTCACTTTTTTTGTAAATACTTCTTCGGTCTCATTGCAATACTTCTAGTAGATTTATGCCTCTGATTGTGAGGAAACGACTTGATAGAAAAAATGCTTGAAATAAACTATCGAGAAAATTAATGATTGAGTTTGCCTCCAGATTTTACCGCATACTTTCAGAACGCCAAAAGCATTGTTGGGAGTGGGTTCAAACACATGTCAACTTCTTCTTCTTTGTCTTTTGGCTTATTCCGATTAGGGCATGGCATTTGTTTTACGGTCGGATGCCCTTCCTGCCACCAACCCTTTCTTCGGAGGGAATACTGGACCACCTATCTTCCACGTCAAGGTGGGGGCATCCCGCTAAGTGCCTTGCCCAAGGACACAACAAACAAACCTTCCGGTTTTTTCTCCACAATCTCCCCTAAATTCTGAGCGCCTACAAGGAAAGCTGTGAATACCATTTTTTAATATTTTGGTATGACTCAACAAGGGGAATGAACCCCGGGTCTACCGACTACGAAGCGGATGCTCTAACCACTACACCAGTTCAAACACACGTCAACTAACCAGCCATATTTGTGCTATGTCGTATATGAAATAATAATCGGCGCAGTTTTCGTCAGATGAACTTTAGCTTCTGTTTCCCGTAAATACAGTTTTTCTGATTCCCGTTTGTCAGCAGCCAACTGCTAGTCAAAGTGAATGTTTGCCAAAACGTTTGACTGGATGCTGCAGTTTTAATTGCTGGCTACGTAGCTCAAAGCCTTGGTTCGCAATTGTGCAGCTGCAAGTTCAATACCTGTAAGTGTTCTGGATTGCAGCGTTTTTGCAAATTGCTCTTGACGAAAATTTTACTTGGTTGGTTGCACTAACTCAGGTGAAAAACTTTAGGAAGCTACTTGGTGGCTGACCTATTGCTCCCAATAAGACTTCTTTTCGTTCGTTTTTTGGTTTACCATTTTTTCAACAAACCTAATGAAAATATATAGTGGCGAGTACAGGAATTTTCAACAAGATGCTGTTTCTCTCTTTTACAAGTCTCTAAACCAGGTCTTCCACGTCACAAAAAACGTGCCTTTAAAAAAACTGGGGACTACATACAAATTTTTTTACCTAACTTGGAGTTTTTTTCTTCAAATTCAAAAGAAAGCACCCCCTCTTGCGGATCAGCAAATGAATCATATTTTAACTAATCCGGATCCAGATTCTGGCTGAATCTACAAGGTCCTGGACACCACCTGACAGCACTGGTAACTCCCGAAACCGGTCTGAACACAAATTGTTCCGCTGAATGACTTATTCGTAAGAGTTTTTCCGTGATTTGAAAACAAAGGTGTTTTCTTAGAAAACATCCAATCAAATGTCACTTTCTCTTGCAGACCAACCTGGCCTCAAAGAAGAACATTTAAAACGAAGAATTCGAAATGACATTGTCGAACTTATGTATCGTGTTCGATCAGAGATGAAAAAATTTAACTTTCCTCACAACACAATTCAAGAGCTATTTTTGCAATATTCGTGAGTTTACATTTGATGTCAAAATAAATTTTGAGCGTCAAACAGTAAAAAGTTTGAAAAAAATGAATGGGAAAAACCCACCACATTTTTCTAGAAAAATTTGAGATAATATTAACTTTGCATATCATTAATTTGAGCAAAAAAGCGTGAAAAACAATTCTTACTTTTGGTAAAGCTTACCTCTCGGGGTTTTTATTTCATTTATGCCGCCCATTTTTTTAATATTTGCCGTTTCCTAACCACATTTAAGACTCCCTGGTATCAAATATATGATCAATGCTCACATTTTAATTATTATAACCCGAGTATCCATAGCAGCTTTCTTTTGGAAGGAAGAGGAAGGCTAATGAAAAGAATAGCTTCCGCTGTGAAGTTTTTTAAGTTTTGGTATTTCAAAAAAGAAGAGTCAAATTTTATATGACTCTTTTTCTTTTTTTATTTAGAGCAACACTTATTGATGTTGAAAGGTTAATGAGGTTGAATGAACGTTGGAGAAAACAAGAAGCTGAAGCTCTTCAAGAATTGGTGCAACGTCGAATAGGTTACATTCAGGTTTGAAATTTTGCTGGGTTGCACGCAGTAGCAAGGAATTATTTCAGATTGTTGTGTAGTTGTTGTTATGCTTGCTTGTACTCCCTTTGCTTCCGTATGACGATTCAAGTTCCCTCCACCCAATTACGATCGGGCTGAAGAAATGCGGCATTCCGTTTTTGAACTAGTCACGAAAACAAAATGCAGACTAAAAATAGCTCCACCACCATCAATAACAAGTAGAATGCCGTCAATGGATGCCAACAAGTTTCCTCTTTTAAAATATTGGGTGATTATCTTCATTATTTCAGCTCATTAAAAAACGTTGGTGGCTTAGAATCCCTCATCTTATTGCTTTTGTTTTCCAACCCATTGATATCGATTTATTATAGTTTTTATTTTTAATTTTTACTGATTTCTTGACAAGCAGCCTATTTGCTGCCGACTCAAGTTGGATTAAATTTTTGGTTTTATTCTTCAGTCACGGAAAAACTTTTTAGCCCGTTGTAGTAGAGTAAGCAAAACAGCAATATGTTTAGGCGGGCATAAGAAACTCACGAAATTACTCAAAAAAGTCGTGAAAACTATCGTTAGAAATCCGTGTAAGGCCAAGAGACAGACAATAAAAAAGCATCGTAAATACAAAAGCATTATACAATGTAATAAAGATTGTCGGGTCGGCCACTTTTAGGTTTTTTGAGCTATCCACGACAACAACGAAAAAAAAACGAGGTACAAGATATGGCTTTTTTTACTGCCGCAATGCCGACCGATAAAATGCATTTCGTAAATTGTTCATATTTACACAGTAGGTTTACTTATCGAATAGGAAGAAGTGTCAAATCCAGTGTCGTCAGTGGACTCCATGATAACAGAAGTGACCTCAAAAATTGTTGCCACGATTTAAAAACTGATAGCTTTCTGTATCGACCACCAACGAAATGAGTTCGTTATTTAAAATCGTGTTTGTTAAAAAATAACTCTCTGAAATATAATCATCAGGCGGGAAGCACCTCTCTGATGAGGCCACTGGAAAAACCTTCTAAAATATATGAAATCTAGCTCGAGCAACCTCCTTTTCCTTGCACCTGGTGATTGATTTTGTTGTAAAGCTTTAATTGGAGAGCCTTCGAAATTTCTATTAAGCCAACCACCCTGGAAACAAACATCCAACTGCTTTGATTTATCTCCCAATATATTTCTAGAATCCCACTCATTGTAAAAGTGCGAGAAAGTTGTTGTGCAATATTGGAAAAGCTTGTGGATTCGGATGCCAATTTCATCATGCTGTTTACTGCTTGATGATTGCTTTTGGAAGTCAAAGAACAATGGTTCTTGATTCTAAAGACTGGAAATACAGTCCCAAAGGTTGGGAAGCTTTCTTCCAACCTGTCAGCAAAACTTGTACAAAAACTAATTCCAAAAATCTTCCCTTTTATGATGAAGGTAAATATTGCAGACTACATCAGATAAGTAGGCTAACCGGTAACAATTACTTGCTTTGTGGTTTGTTAGGTCCTTTCCACTGCCTGCAAACTGTCAAGTAGAATTAGCATATCACATGGCACGGCCAAACCCCGACACATTTCTTTTATCAAAAAAACGTATTTTGTTTAGAGTTCCAAAAAAGAGTTGAAACAATTTTTTACAGATTCCGCTATTTCTTGCTTTTTGTAGAAAATCGGTCAAGTTACAATCGCAATCAATTTCTGAAGAGATGCGCTTAGCTTATGCTTGCAAATTTGAGTTAGCACTTCACTACAGAAACGTCGCTAGAGCTGGTGATTAACGAAACAGATTTGAAAAGTGTTGCTAAAAAAATAAGAAGTATTTATTAAAAAAGTATTTTTCACCTAAATTTTTCCTAATCTAGAAGTAGTTTTTGAAAAAAGTGCCACCTCCTGAAGCAAATTCCCCCGGAGCGTTTCATCCTAAAGTTGTGCAAGTTAAAGTGGTCGTTCACTGAACAATTAATAGACGAAAAACTTGGTGATCTTGGAAACCCTCAACATGCCCGTACCTTCTTTCCTCTCTTTTAAAATTTCACTGTCCCCCCGTTAAAAACTATAAATTATTTGAAAGGCAATTTATGTTTAATAAAAATGGCTGATTTCATGTTATAAATTGTAAGCAATCTATCCATAAAAGATCGAGAATAGATTTCACTTTTGTTCTACGGCCAACCCCGTATTCAGGAATTGTTTTCGGAAAGGAGAAAGTGAAAATAGCCGTAGCTAAATAAAGTTGTCGACAAAAAAGATCACCAAGAGTCGGAACAAAGGTGCTCAAATTTTTTTAAAGATGTTCGAAAAAATTCAAACCGTGATGCAAATCCTGGGTCTCTTATCTACACTTTTGGAAGCTGGGGAGGTCATGCTTTAGACCATGGTTCTTCAACGGGGGCGATATCGCCCCCCAGTGGGCGATTTTGGCCATCAGGGGGGCATTTGTAACATTTTCTGAATTTGGGGGGCGATTTAACTCTTTAGGGGGCGATTTTAGAATTTCGAAAAAGGAATTAATTCACGTTAAAATGCGTCCGTAAATTGGCTCCACTGCTTCAAAAAATCTTATTTTGATTAGCATCAGTTCTGGCCATCTGCGCTTTCCACATGGTTTTCGTGAATGTGTGACGCATAGCAGCATGTTGCGTTGATTCTTCTCGGCGTGTGGTCATGCTTTGCTAGCGATTACGCAGATTTGAGTATTAGATGGACGACTCCCATTGTGAAGTTTGGCAGTAGCTACTAGCTAGTGACTAGTGTTGCTCTTGATGGCAATTTTTCCTAAATTATAATATTATTGATATACTTTTAGTATCTATTAAATTTAGTAATTATTTTATTGCGGAGAGTTATGGCTTGTGATCCTATAAAACAAAAATTAAGTGCCGTTCTTATCTTGTGGAGTATATCAAGTTTGGTTTCGTGCCATGTCCATCAATTATACAACTTCCCATGTGTCTTTTGTGTAAGAAAACCCTCACAAATGAAGCAATGAAGCCGTCAAGGTTGAAAGACCACCTGAGCAGGATTCATCCTGACAAAGTGGACAAACCAATTGCTTTTTTTCAAGCTTTAAAAGAAGGTCATGCTCGCAGTACCATAAGAAATGTCTTTTCCAGAAAAGGTGACCAAAATGTCAAAGGATTGATAGCTTTTTACAAGGTTTTTTTGTTGATCGCGAAAAAAGGTTTGCCCTTTACTGTTGGTGAAAGTTTGCTAGTACTTGCTGTTAAAGAAATTATCTCTATTGTTATGGAGAAAGATCCTGCACCTGTACTCCAAGCTATTCCACTGAGTGATACTACTGTCAAACGAAGAATTGATGAAATGGGTGCGAACATTGAAGAGCAACTTTGTGAAGTGCTACAAAAAACTTTTTTTAGCATACAACTGGACGAAACCATAACGTCAGACAACAATGCCTTGCTAATGGCTTATGTCCGTTATATAGATGACGGAAAAGTTATGGAGGAGCTTTTGTTTTGCAAGTGTTTGCAAACGGACGCTACAGGTCAAACGATATTTCAAACTTTGTTGGCCTACTTGCAAGACAAATCTATCCCCCTTACAAGCATAGTAGCAGGCGCTATTGATGGTGCCCCAGCGATGGTAGGAAGGTATCGCGGATTCGCTTCTGTTCTTCGGCAAAAAAATCCCCATCTGTTCACTGTGCATTGCGTGATACACCGTCAGCATTTGGTTGCAAAGCGTCTTAGTCCACGTTTGCAAAAATCGTTGGCTATTGCTATCAAAGCAATTAACAAAAAAAAAGCTAACGCCAAAAACAGCCGATTGTTTCGACAGCTGTGCAACGAAAACGATGAAGAATTCGAGCGTCTCCTACTCCATACGGAAGTTCGTTGGTTGTCAAAAGGAGAATCTCTTTCAAAGTACTGCAAACTTCATGAAAGGGTAGTGGAATTTCTTGGTGAAGAATCTGATCTTACTAAAGATGTAATCACCTGCCGTCAAGATACCAGCTATCTAGCGGATTTTTATGAGAAAATTAATACCGCAATAAACAAACTCCAAGGTAAAAATATCACGTTGGTTCAATGCAAAAGCATAATACGTGGCCTAATTAACAAGCTGGAGTTGTACCAGCAAACCCTGAACAGAAGAGATTTTCACCACTTTCCTCGACTATCAAAAATGTCGGACGACGTCACAGACAATCATTTGCTCATTTTCGTTGAACACTTGGCTGCTGTGCAATAAGATATGCACGCTCGATTCAAAGATCTGCTTGATCTTGAAGTTTTTCCATGGTTGGTAGAACCATTTGCTGCTAACATCCCGGACAGCGAATGTGATTCCGCCATGCAGGAATTGCTTATCGACTTGCAAAGTGACGAAGAAGCTCGTGCAATTATTAATGCACATGGATGGACAGCTTTCTGGATAGAATGCAGTGATCGATTTCCGGAACTATGGGCAAAAGTAAAGTTGTTTTTATTGGCTTTTCCTTCAACATATATTGTTGAAGAAGGATTTAGTAAAGTTTTGTATATGAGAAATAAATACCGTAATCGACTTGACATGGACAAGACTGGGGGCACGCAATTCGACTCAAGCTGACTAGCTTGCATTTACTTTTTGCTAGTCTTGCAGAGAAACACCAGGCGCAAGGGTCGCATTAGTTTGCACGTGCTGTTGCATTTCAATACGTTGTGTTTGCTTTGTTTATTTGTATCGTTTTGTTAATTTAAAAGTTTTCTGTATAGTGTTATAACCAAAAACTTTTGTACAAAAGCACAGTGAACTAGCCATGGGGGATTTGGGGTCACACCTCCTCCTTGGGGCCAAATTTTAATAAAATTAGCCCCTTTTTAACACAGCCAAAAAAAGGGATAAAATAGGCAAAAATGGAACTGCCTCTTTCATGGATCTTGCAGAGCAAGCATTCCCTCCCACATTCAAAAATCCTGGCTACGTCACAGCAAAAGAAACCTTTTAGTGGGGGTGATTTAAACCCACACTTACAAAAAAGGGGCGATTTTGTAAAAAAGGTTGAAGACCACTGCTTTAGACCAATTCGCAACATCAAGTTTTAACCATCGTACCTGTTACTATTAAATATAGGCTGCATTCAGTGTAATTGTGGTAAAATCTTGAGTCATGGCTTACCTTAGAGGCGTTAGTGGAATCAGAGGCATCACAGACTGACAAAAAAGTGTCACCTATCCCTAGATTAAAAAACTGCTTGCAACAACCGTGAATATTACCAATAAAGATTTTTTTAATAAGTAAAAACAAATTTGCTAGAGTGTCATCCCTTCAAAAATGTTACCAGTAGATCTTAAACTGTGGCTTGAAGTTTGCTCCACCTATAACGTGGTAAGACATTAAACGGTTCGTTGGTGTGCATAACTTGCATCGAAAAGTTTACCACTCAAAGTCCTGCAGTATTTTCTGAATTTAGCTTTAAATTTTGTAGCATTCTAGCTTAATCGATGACGTCACACTACTTTTGCGCCAATTAGAAGCTCGTAAAACTTTTTTTAAGCGACCATAGAGTGAAATAAGGGCCAAAACCGGACCGTGCTTAGCTAACTCAGTTACCTGTATTATGTCACGAGTAGTAGTAACTGCTGTGCGTAACAAAGCTTGAGGTGCCGAAAATGGTTATGCTGCAAAATTAGTCAACGTCTGTTGTTGTTGTTCGGACGCCAATAGCGACCACGAGCTAAGGCCTTTGCATGAGGCCCATTGCACTTTTATGATCATGACTGAACTCAGTTTCATATAACATTCACCACGTGACTTTCACTGCGAAGCACAAAGCAGGGGAGCTGTAAATGTAATTCACAATATCTTCGTTGTGATTGGGCGAGGATATTGAACCGAAGTCTACCGACTGCGAAGCGAACTCCGTAAGCACTATTCCTTCCCGTCGGGATAATTAGTCTAAGTGTACGTTTTACTTTCAGTTTGGTGGTGCAAGTAATTTTGAATGTAGCTTCAGATAGGCTTAGGACTACTCGGATGCAAGATAAGTGTTTATAAAATTGATTTGCTGGGGTCATTTGCCCTGGGAATGTAGTTCAACTTTGTTCTGACCGATGACTTCTATCCGCTGATGCCAATTCGTAGCTAGTAGTTTACTGCTTAGGTTGGGGTTCTTGCGATAACTTCTACGCTTTTGATTGCTCATTGGATCAGCTGATAAAAAAACCGGGCCTGGGCCAACTTATCTTTTCTGATTCTATTTACTAACATCTATAGTTATTTATTTTTTTTATTGTAGTCTCGTGTTTTAATTGTTTCATCTTTTGCATCAGCATGAGTTTTTGGTTTCTTCTTCGTATGGGCACGATCTTTCACTTTTGCAGAGACATCTCAGATTATGAGCTTCTCAATAACCCTAAGTAACCGGCGCGATGGTGTAGTGGTTACAGCGTCCTCTTAATAGTCGGTAAACCTGGGGTTTGTCTCTCAATTTGAGTCATAGCAAAATCTTTAAAAAATGGATTTCGCAGCATCTCTGCTTGGCGCTCAGAAACAAAGAGGCAGTGTGGAGAACAAGCCGGCAAGCTTACTTGTTGTGTCTTTTGGTAAGGCATTTAACGGGAAGCCTACATCTTTATGTGGCAGACAGGTGGCGGGGCCAAGCAGTCTACCCATTGCGGTGGCCCCGTCTGACTGAACATTTACAAAAAGGGCAAATAAGCTCATAATCTGAGCTGCTTTTCGAAAAACAAAAGATCTTGCCCATACAAAGAAGAAGTTGCCGGTAGGTCTATACAAGCTATCAGAGCTAAAAGCGACTGAGTGTTTGGTTGACTATATTTATAAATAACGATGATATAAGTTTGAAGCAATTCGCAAAAATTCGATTAAATACAATTATCAGCGCAAGTGGGCGAAGGAAGAAAGCCAGTTTTAGTGGTTTACGTAAATAATTTATTTAAGTCAGATTAAAGAAAATTGGTTGATTTTTTTCGGATGCAAACAAAAAATCACAACTTTTACCATCACAGAATCAAATGAAAACAAAATCAAACAGCAGAGATCTAGCCACACTTGGGTAGTATTTTGTATTTTAAAATAAAAATGCGTATTTAAAATATACAAATGCGTATTTGAAATACAAAATACAATATTTTGTATTTGTATTTAAATAGCCTATAGTGGCTGAGTGTGTATTTTTTGTTTGTGTTTAGATTCTTTTTGGTTGCGCATTTTGTATTTTGAAAGAGTTGAAATACAAAATACAATACATCAACATTTTACGTCATAATTTTTGTTTTTCGATTGGTTCTGTTTGTTGCCTGACAGTCTGCTTATGCAAAGGCCCAAAGTCAATAACGGTATGATTGTTTGGTCCTACTAAAAGTGAACAAGGTCTTTATAAAATTCAACAGAACACTGACATTGTCTGTACCAGTGGAATGACTCTGTTCATTTGGTCAATTGTTTTGCAAAGTCGCACATGAAGGCCATCGGACAATAAATTTGAAAAACTGACATTACTGGGGGCAAACAAGTGCGACACGGAAAAGTATTTGATAAGTACAGTATTTAAATACATGTGAGAAGTATAAGTATTTTGTATCGCAAGTTTTTCTAAAAACTATTTTGTATTTAACCACTTAATTGGAATGTATTTTGTATTTGTATTTAAATCCAAAAACAACAGCCCAACAACTTGTCAAAAACATACTGCGAACGTTTCTACCCTCAACTGGTGCCATTTTCAAGGACAATAGTGTACAGCAAACAGGTTGACCAGCATTATTTACGTTGAAAATGGCACCAGTTGAGGGCCGAAACTTTTTCAGCATGTTTTTGGCGAGTTGTTTGGCTGTTATTTTTGGAATAAAGTTATTAGTATTTTCCCAATTATACCTTGTGCTTAAGTATTTAAATGCAATTTGAAAATATTTTACCCAAGTCTGGATCTACCCCATTGAAATAAAAAAGCAAAAGCGATGTGATATTGCCTGTTCACAAATTTTACCATCACAGAGTCATATGAAAACAAAATCAAGTTGCAGAAAGCTAGTTTATTGATAAAAAAAACCAAAGCAATTGGGTACGAGAAGTATAAGACGGGTTGGGCTTTTCGGGTCGGGTTCTGACTTAGTCAAAAAAAATCGAGCTGGATTCCGGCCCGAATTTACACTCTGCCACATATATGCTGTAGGCTAATTTCACTTTCTTTGCTTGAAAGTGTATGCACACAGGGTGCTAAAACCTCTTGCAGAAAGCAAAGCACTCCTTTAAATAAAATGTAGGACGACGGGATGTCAGTCACGACATTTCTGTTACAGAGAAAAAGCCCAGTTGCCTCGCAATTGCTTGAAACAAGGCCTGCCTGCCAAATTGGTTCACCCTGTAAATTTAACTTTCGGGCCAAGTTAGGGTTTTAAATAAATTTCCGGGATCGGGCCCAAAACATTGGCCCCGGTTTTAAAGCAGAGACTAAAAAGAGAGTAACGTTTAAAATTTTTGTTTTGGGTGCGGTGTAGCGATATCAGTTTTTTCGTGATGAATGCATACAAATCAGTGTCAAGTGTTAAGCAGAGGTTGGTGCGTAGTGGCTCTAGTAATTTCATCTAATGTCAGTATCTCAAGTCTAACTAACTGAATCTCAGCGAATAAAATAATTTTTAAATGAAAGCAAATCACAACAATTAGCATGCTACATGACTTGTTGTTCTAAGTACTTCACGTTTTTGAGCTATGTTGCGCTTATTCCTTGAGCACATGACAGAAAAATTATAATCAAAACTGCACGTTAAACTGTTGGAGTTATAATTCGGACAAATGTTTTTTTCGATATGTTGGAGCTGATGCATTTTATCAGCAAAATATGCATCTTCTAAAATGTTGCTGTAAATGTCCACAGCTGTTGACTTGTAGAATTCGAGTCAGTGCGACAAACTGCTTTTTTTCGTATAAAATTTTTCACTTTAAGTGTTTTATTATAGCTGCTGCCAATTAGGCAACGCAATTGGTTGTAAAACCAACGATTGAGACATGTCAGCAATCACAAAGTAAATATTGAACCAACGTATTTCCTTTCGCCATTTTTATCGAAAAGCACCTTAAACTGTCAGCTTTTTTGTAGAAAATTACCTACTCCCTTTCCACTATCCATGCCATAACCAATTCCTCAGTAGTTCACGGCCCCAAAAAATTTCGAGACGTATTGTTTATTATGTCACATTATCTGATATACTGTAGGTTACTAATTTTCAGCTAATCTTTGACATCCATTTTGCCGTCCACAAAAGATGAAGAACTCCCTAATAAGCCAAGTTCATCCCTTCCCTCGAGGCCTTTAACTGTATCTCTGCTTCCTCAAAAGCCCACTCCAAGGAGTCCTAATCTCTTTTTTATAAAGCTATTCTTCGGCCCGCTCTTATTTATGCTTCACTCGGATAGTTTCCATTTCCCAGAGTAACCAAGTGGAACTCCTTCAACGAGTGGCCAATTGGCCATCACTGGCTACCTCTCGTCCTTCCTATCCTTTGATTTCTCATGAGGCGTTCCTGTCACCCACACGATTCACTATGATTTGTTTCCCTGTGTCCTTTCATAAGCGGGGCTTTCGTCTTTTATTCCCTCATCCTATTTTTTAATAGGCCAGGCATGACCTAAAACCAAAGCTATTCAAATTTTTCTGGAGAGGTTTTGCGACCACTTACTGCACACGCTTTCTCCTTCTTGCTCTACGGAGGCTGTTCTGGGTTGCCCGCGCTCTCCTCCTTGGGCCCTGTCTTCGATAGGGAGCTTACTCTTTCCACTCCATATCCTCGCTCTAATCCAACTCTTTTTCCTCTAAGCTGCTGCTTTGGTCAACATTAACTCTCTCTCATCTCACAATTTCGTGTTTTTGATTAATGGCTCTTCACTTTTGTCACAAATAATGATTTGTAGCAGCTTAGAAAACTTTTATTTCGATGTTACATAACTGATTATTCTTGCCTAACTTGTTCACACCATTGTCATTATAAATTTGTGAAACAACATTGGCCAGGTAAGGATTTGCGTAAATTCGTCCTCATGACATCATAGTAATTCCCATTATTATAATTGCTTGATTCTTTTGTAACATTCTTCGCTAAGACGCAGTAAATATGACCGAAAATCTTTAGAAAAGTAGATAACTAGTGTCTATGTGTATCATCGACGTTGGTTTATTCGGCGTATGAGCGTTTGTTGTTGTTGTAGAAAGCCATAAAAGCCAAAAACTGATAATTGTTGCAGTTGGTAATGCAACTGAGGTCAGATTTATTTGTGAATACATTTCTTGTTGTTTCGAACAAAAAGTGTAACCTCACTCCAGGAATCTTAGCCTGTATGGTTTTCTGGCAATCTAACCGTGGACAGATATCTATTATGTACTTATGATGATCGGTTTAAATAACAGTGCCGGTAGTTGGCAACTGGAGTAATTGTCCGCGCTGGCTTGTTAGCGCAAGGTCCCCTAAACAGATTAGTTAAGTACAGCAGCGTGTAGTTTACAGATTATTTTTAATCCACCCGTTGGAGTGTGACGAGAATTTATTGCGATAAATATTTTCCGCGTATTCGTTTATTATGGCATATGTCTGAAATCACACACATTTATTTTTCTTTTTTTATTAGGGCTAGATAATGATTATCTTTTTCTCTCATGGTAGCTCGTTGACCGGCTTGCCTTTCCCGCCGTCGCTTGTTGCCTATTGTTTTTGTTCACGTGACGTGCGCAGTGACCTGGTTTACATAGACGTGTGCAGTGACCTAGTTTTTGGTGACGTGTGCAGTATTTTGTTGCCGACCATGCGGTCGGAGACTTTCTGCTCTCTTTCTACGTTGATCATCGTGGCAGACGGACGTGTTCTAGTTATCTGCCACGACCTCTTTCATGGCTGGACTTTGTGACGGACGCACGTGATTTTGATTGTTTGCTTCAACTGCGTTAATTGGAGTCTGAACATCTATGCAATAAGAACATTACTGTCGTGGTTCCTTCCTTGTGACTGTCATGGTTCCCAGCAGTTGGGGTTCAGTCAGCACGCTCTCGTTCGAAAAGAATGTTTTCTACACTTTCTTTGTACTTTCCTCCTCACCCAAATGCTCCACTTGTCTTTTCAGATTTTCATACTTGTCTATGTTTAGCTCTGTAGAAGTCATGTTAATTGTCAAACGATAAGTGGATCCCGAACGAGTCCCCAGATGTGGTGCAATAAAATTTCGGTTCTATCTTTATAATAATATTTTAACATTGAGACGATGTAATATCTCGCTTAAGCAATATGTTTGACTGCAAAGTTTCTGAGACCTGCTGATTCAGTACTAAATATGTTGTCTAACAGCAGTAGACCCACACCACTTTTTGTTCGAAACAACAAGAAATGTATTCACAAATAAATCTGACCTCAGTTGCATTGCCAACTACAACAATTATCAGTTCTCCCCGGCTTTTATGGCTTTCTACAACAACAACAAACGCTTGTACGCCGAATAAACCAACGTCAATGATACACATAGACACTAGCTATCTACTTTTCTAAAGATTTTCGGTCATATTTACTGCGTCTTAGCGAAGAATGTTACAAAAGAATCAAGCAATTATAATAATGGGAATTACTATGATGTCATGAGGACGAATTTACGCAAATCCTTACCTGGCCAATGTTGTTTCACAAATTTATAATGACAATGGTGTGAACAAGTTAGGCAGAATAATCAGTTATGTAACATCAAAATAAAAGTTGTTAAGGTGATGCGAATCATTATTTGTGAGGCTTTTGCTTTTGACAAAGAAGGTTCTGGCGTTCTTGCCAAGTGCATACTATGTGGCGCTGAGGCCACCCTTTCCTATTCGTCAGGACTAATATGTTCAAGTCTTTTTGTTGAAGCCTCCGCCAATCTGCAAGCTTTCATCTGGTCTCGACAGCATCAAAAAGTCTGTTACTTCTCCTTCTCTCAGACTCTCACTCTATCCTTACGTATAACTATCCAGTCCTTTCTTCTGTTTATTTCACCAAACCTGTGGAACCAACTTGTTTTCAGAGCTTGTGTAACTTATAGCTTACGGCCAACTGAAGCACTTCTGCGGCACCATAAAAATTCCCTAAGACCAGAATAGAAAGATCCTGTTTTATTAATTTGCAGTGAACGAAAAGAAAACACTAGAAGTTTTTTTGATTAACCGCGAAAACTTAGAGAAACTTCCTCCTTACGTTGCTTTGGGAATTCCAAAAGACATTGCTCCGAGCTTGAAGAAATTTCATGGCAACCCTGGCGCCTGGTGGGTAAGCCAGTTCGTGAAATACCTGTTCCGAAGTCAGAATTGGTTAAAAAAGCAATTTAACCAATACGAAGCTAAAGTTGGATTTGGTCAACCTATCGTGGGGTGAGAAAATATAGGGATATTAGTACAGCTCCTGAAAGTTCGATGAACGTTAAATCTAACGATCCATGTGAACGGGAAGACCTATAAATAGGCTATAGTGCTGGATTTGGGATTATGCTAAATTTAAAATGTAGGCCGTAACGTGAAAGGGGCAGCATTTGCAGAGGTCGTTCCCAACATTGATTCGATGCCATGGACCCTTTTGAAGATATGACTGATGCTGTAGACACCTAATTCAAACACCATCCGTAGTGGTTCGCCAGGCGCTGAGAGACTGATACGGATTCGGTGCCAAAATTAGGAAGCTGTCCTAACTTTCTGTGCCCTTTGTTATGTGGATACAAACCTCTTAATTGAAGAACTTTTTTTTGAAGATCTATCGACCGATGTATGTGGTGTTTTTGTACTTACATCTGCAGTTCATTTTTTGCTACAACTGCAAAGTCAATGCAGATTGCACCTTCTTGAAATTCTGTATGCCCCCAGTAATATAACGCCATTGGATCCAATAGAAGTACTGCATCAGCAAGGGCAGAGTTCATGCAATCAATTACTAACTAAAAAACTTTTAGCGTTTACTTACGAAAGAAGTTTTTTCATTTCGTGACACTTTAAAATTACAACTGTGTGTCTGTGTGCTGAACTATGCAGAACTGAGGCTATCTCAATAATGAAGCTGCTTTCAGTAAATACCACCGCTATACTTTAAAAACATCAATAAAATTTGACATTTTGGTAAAATCTAAAATTACAGTTGCCGTCAATTACTTTCGATTGTATGAAGTTTTTGACAGCAAATAGAACGTCCTTTGTTACCACGAAAAAAGTTCATTCATGTTCACAAACCAGAAGGTTGCCTTGAATAAACAATAAGTTGGAAACCTTCTCAAAGTCGTATTTTAGTGATTCCGACTCTTTCAGTCTTTAAGAGATAACCTACACAAATACATGTCAATTTTTTTGTAATGATACACCTGACTTTACTCATCAAAAAATCTGTAGGCTACTTCCCAATCATGTTTACCACTCACCGATACCATATTCATAAAATTAAACAGCGCATAGCGTAAAAAACCTTCACGGTGTGGTGTTTAACCATTTAATATTGTTCGTCAGTGGTCTAAAACTCCCGGGATTAAACAAAATGTCTAAAGTTTAAAAATCACGCTCCTTTCATCTTGATCTACAAAAAAAGTCTTCAGAGTAAAAACTCTGCTCTCTTGAGATTAATCATAAAAAAGCGCTTTAGTTAGAGCTTTTCCCATTTGAAATTAATCACCGAAAAATGGTTGTTAGATTTGAAAGCATTTAGCACACCCTTGCAGATCTCACCACACCTTTGCATCACCCTTACAAAATTCTGAATCACTCTAAGGTGTACAATACATCCGATTTCACTGTTAACAAACATGGAGTTATACAGCTGTAGTCTACTTAAAAATGATTGCACTTAGGGGCTCAGAGCAAAAGAAAGACAAGAAAAACATGTTCTTACACCCAGTTTTACTTTTCAAAAGCCTTATTTTATAATGCTTAAAGGACATTAAGATTTGAACAGCTTTTTAGTTTGGGAAAATCTCAGAAATTAAGAAAATTTTTTGTCTTCGTGAAAATTCTAATAAACATGCCTTTATGTTTTTTCTCCCGAATCAAAATCTTGGATAGGTCTGTCCTATTGTTATTCTCACTTCAGCATGTGTTTGCGCGCCTGTACCACCTCTATTTGATAAGGACAAAGTGGAGATCTCTTGTTATCGGCTTCATGTTTTGTTTGAACGATTAGTTGAGGAACAGCTGAATTAATTGTTTTTATAACTCATCTTTCAGCACTTTTGATACCACCGGCATTCAGTTGCGTGGCGTGAGTTTTGCCCGCTAAGTGAGAAAGCAAAAATGCCTCCCCATTTTCAATCAAATAAATCATAACTTTTGGTGTGATAATCCTACTCACAGGCTCAGCGAAAACCTTGTCTCTCAGTCAGAAACCACAGCCCTCTGCAGACCGCACTCCCCTTGCTGCACCACTGACTGTAAACACAATCAGGCTACCTCAAAACGTTCCCCATTTAAATGTTGTCATCATTTGCAAAGTTAATGTTGGCAGAAAACAAATTAAAAGCTGCCATCGCTTTTGTGGCTCGAGCTCAGCGTGAACAGCCCGAGTGCCGGAGTCTTCACTGTTTCGAGCATACTACTTTTTTCTGATGCAACACACAGCATTGGTAAGTACATAGTAAACCATTCATGGTTCCAACTGCATTTGTTTTTTAGAGTGCACGTTAGGAGAACAGACAAGATAAACCTAGAAGCATCTTTTCATTCCGTGAGTGAATACATGGTACACGTCGCCGCATGGTATGATAAATATGATCTGGAAAATCATGGAGATAAAAAAACAGTGAAACGAAGAGTTTATTTGGCCTCTGATGATCCTTCGGTGATTGAGGAATTTAACATGAGGTATGAGACGACCATTTGTGATACTAAAGTAAACCTTTAATCAGAAAATGATCTGAAAAACAAATTTCAAGCAGCCAACTAAATGTTGTTCTAGTCGTTCTTGTTTTTGTAATAATAAATTTGAACCTCGAAATGCCATTAAAACACCATTGGCCTTCGCCAAAAAGGTTGTCTTAAATTAAATATAGTACTGTTTCAATAAAATCTAGTTCGAAAGTGAGTGGATGGTGGCAGATACACACCGAACCAAGAGGTCTATTTCATTTTAGCTTTCACGTTAAAAAAATTATGAGTACAGTAGAATCTTTCCAAAGCTTTACTAATCTTTCCAGCAACCTCAGTTGAAGCTTTGTTTGCTTTGTCTTTGTCTGCTGTGGCCTTGCTCATCATCAAAATTCGTTTACGGTTAGGCGATGAATTTGTCAATGCACTGATTTTTTTACAGTTATCGTGGCAAAAGTGAACAAATCAATCTTTAGTGCATTTTAGCCTCATTAATTTTAAATGTATTGCTTTTTGTGTTTTGTGACTAAAATTCCCAATTTTTTCCGGATATACTGGGTTGCATGAGATTTTTCCCGTTTCTCCGGTTTCTAATAAACAACTGGGAAATTAAAAACCTTACTAAGTTCTGCAAAACGGAGGATAAGGAAGTTAAATCAATCTTTTTATAATTATATACATTTTTCTTGCTACGATTTGCAATTAAGTGTAATTGAGTTGCCTATCTTAAATGTAGACTTTTTTTGCCTTATTTACGACGCGATGGCGTAGAGGTTAGAGCGTCCGCTTTGCAGTCGATAGACCTGGGGTTCATTTCCCTTGTCGAGTCATACCAAAAAACTTTTAAAAATGGTATCTTTAGTTTCCCTGCTTGGCGCTCGGCATTTATGGGAGGTTGTGGAAAACAAGCCGGCAAGTTCGCTTGTTGTGTCCTTGGGCAAGGCACTTAACGGGACTCCCCACCAGACAGGTGGCCCTGACACCCCGGAAATAGCAACTCCCAAGCGGGTGCAGACATATCGTCCAAAACATAGCGATACAATTCGCTCTCTCGTGAATGAAGGATAAATATGGTAATTAACATAACTTTCAACAAGAGATAACCTTCTAAAAAGATTTTTTGTCATTTACTTCAGTCAAAATTACACGCACTTGGGTTTACTTAAATTGCTAGTAATGCAGAGCATATGACCAGTAATCTGAAGGCTGTGCAGTGAATTCAGGTCCCACCGGAATTGTTTTTAGCGTTTTGCAATGCTTTATGACAGGGGTGTGTAAACTGCGGCCCATGACGTGAAGTTTTATTACCCGCAGAATGATGAAGAATGTGATTTTTGGTCCGCGTCCACAGATTAAATATTCAAATCGAAACCTTTTAAAAGCTAACTTAGAAAGCAGATCTCTAAAAAAGTATTCACTTTGTTTCGTGACAGAAAAAATCTTCGCCATGTATTGACCCAAAAATAACAAAAACGTTACACAGAAAAACTTGATCTTCAAAAAAACCTTTTTTTTTCAGTCAACCCATTATAAAACGTAGTGTGACGCAGATGCTAACTTCAAAAATTTTAACTGGCCTGTACAATCTTTCACTACTGCGAAATTGACCTGGCTACATGAAAAGTTTGCACAACCTTGCACTCACTTACACAGGCCTACCGATTTTATTACAGACTAGCTAATATTGGAAGATTTCGCGGACTGTTAGTTAAAACCGTTGCCGCAAATCCGAGGCCGTTGAGAGAGTAGTCCGAGCGCGGTACCAACATTAACTTCTGGCCCCATTTAACAAAGATCTTGTAAGTTGCCGGGCTTTATCCAATTACAAATGGATTATTGTTTGGCGTAATTGCTTAAAAATTGCTTTTCGTTTTGCGCTTTTTTTTTAGCTCCTCTCTAATACGAATAAGACATTGCTGTCAGGCTACTTTATTAATTAAATAATCAAATTTCTATATGTAGGGTAATAAATCAAGCACAGTTACAATACTATGTCCAAGGAATAATATAAGGCTAAAAGTAAGTCAAAAAACAAAACGTGAACATCATTATTAGTCACCAGTGATCGATATGTAAAATGCTTTCTAAAATCTGATCATAAACAAATTAATGGATCCATATGGGATATTTCGGTTTAAGATTTGGGGTTTGGGGCTTAAAATTATGTTATGTTTAGGAAGTTATGTGCTTAAAAAGCTACAGGGACCAGATTTCATGTTTCTGGCAACGGGGTCAGGAAATAGTTTAGATGGCCCGAATTTTTTTATAAGTAGTATTTAAACAAATTTTTGTGGCCAAAATGACGAAAACATTAGTCATGATGTCACAAAAATTATTATATTGGTTGTGCATTTGTTAACAGAAAAATTATAATGCTTAGCCTTAACTTGTTGTTAACATTGCGCGCGACGTTTCCAAAAATCCGGGCCCCCTAAAATTATCCGGGCTCGGTACCAAAGGTACCCCCTGAATCTCTTTGTCAACGCTTATGCACAAAGCTCTGTGGCGATGGTTCTCAACAACCAATCTGCAGCGTGTTACTGTTTTGTAAGGCTTGCGTTTCCTGGCAATACCGAACAAAATGTACCGGATTTTAGAGTATAACTCCAGGTGCAAATGTAAATGTAATTGGTTTATCCCAATGGCTTGCAAGAAGCAACGAAAGCTCTATACATAGGCATATTAGGTATCACTACGTTCAACTTTCCTAGGTACCAAAAGTGCTGCATTTTCCACTGGCGTTTTTGCTTTACCCCACTAAAAAACTGATGCGTAAAAGTAGACTAATGCCTACCTTATACCGTCCGAGGAAGTAATGTCTTCGCCATATCATCCGAATTGGGAAATGGTCAGAACCACCTCTTTATTGTGTCTTTTTGTAAATGGTTGCTAGAAGCACCATGCTATGTAAAGAATACAATATTTTAATACGTATAAAAAGCGAGAAAATCATGAAAAACTATAATTTGAAAAAATTTTTCACTTACTTTGCTAACACCACATAAATAACCCTTGTAAATTTATTATCATGATCAAAAAAAAACCTGCCAATCGGGATAATTGTCTTCGTAGGCTTACCGCGCTGATAATGATTTTTATTCCGTTTAGATATCCAGAATATGAGATCATTCATTTCATACATTTTTCCAAACAAGCATTTGACGTTTCGAATCGGTACAGTTCGGAAGGTTTAAACTCTGTTGTTATGGATATCAATCTACTTTCCAAATGTAATTTTATTGTGTGCACTTTTTCATCTCAGGTAGGCTGTCGTCGAGATTAATGAAAACTACTTAATTTTTGTCGAAAAGCAATTGCCATGCTTGTAATGCCTTTAGCTTACGCTGTAAATTTCTCGAAGTACAACAGTATTAGCAAGGCGCCTATATGGCGGGGCAACCACGCATATTGCGATCGCGCAAGCCACGCCACAAACTCGAAGTGCGCCATTTTGAAAGCAAACGATGATTCCGCACGACGATGTTGCTTACTGGTTGCTATGAGTGCTCAATCCGCCTACTTTTGATGACAAGTCTACCCAGTATATTCCCGCTAAGTAAAAATAGACGGGACGAAAAAATATTATCAAGACGTCTGCTTTTGTGAGAGATTTATAGTTCATTTCTTTTTTGGCCACTAGAGGTGTTCGAAACGAAGATATTTTGAAATTTCGTTTCGAATAAACTTCCTTGGAAATTCGTCTCGTTTCGAAATCCAAGAAATTTTGTTTTGTTATGCTCTCGAAACCAATCATCGAAAGGTTGGATTTATCCCCTGAGACGAATATCCTTTACGCCAGAGATGTCAAACAGGGGCCCGCGGGCCAAATGTGTCCCGTGTTAGAATTTTGTGCCACCGTGCAAATGCCTTGTCTCCGAAGTTGGTCTGCGAAAGTTGCGCGAAAATGGCCGTGAAGTAATGGCTAGCAAAATCTAGAAGTCGTGGCTGGCACGACTGATTGCGGAGACAGAGGCAATGACCTTTTTTTTCTTTCTGGAGATAGGCACTATTTCGGAATGCATCCAAAACTTTTGAAGATTGTTTGATTAAAGCTTAGGGATTACTGATATGCAGTTTTGCCTGCTTAAATTGTTTTTCAACTAACTGTGGCCCGCATAACTTTCACGTATGTAAATGCAGCCCGCGGCACTGAATGGGTTTGACACCCCTTCTTTACGCGAAAGCAGTAAAGACTATATTCAAACTTGTGTGTATAAATGGTATTCACTGGTAGAGAAAAAGCGTTTTGTGCATTGGAGCATGCTAGAACAAACTCGAATAAGATTATGCAGCGTGCATTTGCGAGAAAGTTCTCCAAAAAGTCACCAACAGCAAAGCAAACTTGGACCTGGCAAAAAAATTTAAAGACGAAGGCTGTCTGTGCAGAGCAAAAGGATCTGGACGACCAGCAACATTGGAAGGAAAGATTGAGCGATTTCGCCAAACACTCTTGCAAAGCCCCAAAAAGTCCGTAAGAAGAACAAGTCTGGAAACCCTGATTCCTCCAACGGCAGTTTGGCAGGTAGCAAGGAAACGCTTGGTAATGAAACCCTACAAACTGCAGCTCGTGCAGGCCGTAAGGGCAGATGACAAGCAAAAGTGCAAACAATTCTGTATTGATATGCAAGAGAAACTTAAAAAAGAGGAGTTCTAAGAGCGTCTTGCATTTAGTGGTGAGGCTACATTTCATAAGAATGGCAAAGCCAGTAAGCATGAAAGGGGTTCACCAAAAGTGAGCGCGTTTTGTGGCATATCGGAGAATAATGGTCATGGCCCGTTTTTCTATGAGAGAATGTGACTGGCAATGTTTGTCAGCAGATGCTTCAAAACTGGCTTATGGATGAGCTTATTGCAAAATGAAGATGAAGATTTAATTAATCAACAGAACGGTTCTCCACCTCACTGGAAGCTACTGTGTGGGCTTTTCTCAATGACAATCCGCCAGGGCGATGGACCGGGTTTGCTGGTGGTGAAGACAATGTGATGTTAAAATGGCCTTCATGCTCACCTGGCCTGACCCTCCAGCGATTATTTCTCTGAGGATATGTAAAGAGCTTAGTCTATCTCCTCCTTTTCCGGCAAATCTAAACGAGCTCAAACAAAAAAATCGCTACCGCACTGGAGACTGTTACGCAAGATATGCTGCAGCGTGTTTGGAAGGAGTTTGACTACCGACTTAACGAGTGCTGTATAAGAAGCGGTGCGCACATTGAACGTTTGAGAGAACTTTTCACGGAACTCACATGCCTTTAAACTTCTTATTCAAATTTACAGGAATAAATCTTATTTCGGTCAGTATCAAGCCTGTTTAGTTTCGTTTGATTTAACTACGTAGTTTCTGTGATATTTACGTGTCAAATTTTTTGAAACACCGTGTATTTCAAAACAAAATTTTGTTTTTTTCAAACTGTTTTTTCTGTAATAAAATTTCGTTTTGTTTCGCCCCAGTAAAATTTGTTTTGAACACCCCTAGTGGCAACTAGTAGCGTTTAACATATCGGAGTACGTTGAAACGCTAAAATTATTCTACTACAGTTTGGTGTACAGTCGAGTTTATTCTGGGATACTGTAATAGGCTTATTATGGGACACAACAGCTACAATTCAACCAAGGCTAATAAAAATTAGATTAAACACTATTGCCTGCTAATTAAGAAATTAGAACAAACATTATTGTGTGGCCAAATGCATATCAGGTAGATCAGCATACAATAAGGTAGGACTAACAACTTTTTCTGGTAATGCAATGTAATGTCGCCAGGCAGAAACTAAGGCTTCGTTGGCACATGGCGGTTTTCGCAACCAGAAATAAAACTTCTTACAGATATTTCGAGCAGGTTTTGAGACGAGCTTTTGCTGCGTATTAGGGCAACGCTCTGTTCGCACTTAGTATCAAGCAACGAAGCGTTGTCGCAAAGCCTGTTCGAAATATCGGTAAGAAATTTTATTCCTGGTTGTGAAAACCGCTATGCAAAACACAAGCCTAATACTGTAATACTTCTTCCTTACACCAGACTAACTTTGTTTTGTGAATTTAGGTTTGTCGTTTGGGATACGAACTGATGCAGACCTACCACTCTGACGCTTCTTCTTTTTTTTTCTCTCTTGATGACATTTATTACTTTGGAGGACAAAGCGCCCACAAGCAAGTAGCAGTTTACGACCATCAACCACGATCAGAAAGCACGGGAGAAATAGAATTAAAAATTGGAGATAAAATTCTAGTTGCTGGGAACCATTGGAACGGTTTGTCAAAAGGGACCAACATACGAACTAAATCTACCGGCTTATATCCATCTTGGAAAGTTGAAGAGATAATAGACGAAATTAAATATCCCACTTATCCACAAGCAAGAAAACGGCGAGTTTGAAATCCTAATTTTAACAACAGCAACCATCTGACCGTAGAAGACCGTACAAAAAATTAATCAGGCTTATTCATACTACTGCTTCAATGAAAATTTTGTTACCCAAAAAACTGTCACTTTATGTTAAATTTTTCAAAATAATAGCGTTTTATGAAAAGGAACTGCCAAAGTATGGAGAGAATAAAATGCATGACGTGCATAAGTTTGACTCTGCTTGTTATCATCAAAGCAACTTGGTGCTGTTACATATTTTGAAGGCGTTAGTGGCGCTTTTTAATTTCACTCTTTGAAACGTCATTAAGGCTGCCCTTGAAAACCCCCATTTTCTTCGAAGATTTTCTTTCGATTACCGGTAGTCAAAAATGTTGAAGGGCGCACTTGAAGCATTTCCCCGCCAAGTCATTTTTACACATGGCCCTGCCTCTGGTATTCAACCACTGTAATCGCGCACGTGCTTCATAACCAGTAAATTGATGTTTTGATATGGTAAACATTGGTGAAAGCGTATTATTGAATGTTTATTAAACCGTCTGGAACAGCTAAACGCGCGAAGCTAGGTTGTGAGGGCAATTACGAACGAGCTAGTCTTTTACGACTTCAAAAAATCCCACATCAAAGTCCGTTTCCTTTCCAACGCTTTAGTACTAGGCTACTGCTACTATCATACACGCCACTTTTTTTTTGAGAACTTTCTTGTTGTTTGGTTGTTACCCAGCCCCTTAGGTGGGGTGGGGGCCTGTCGAAAGAGCATTGAACCCCAGAATCTGGCCAACTTTCCAAGGTCTACATGTTGAAAATCGAAAAGAAGTCGTCAAGGAGCGAGCGGCGATAACTGTCCGCAGCGGGGCAGCACAGAATTAAATGAGATGTGTTCCGAGTCGTGTGGCCGCAGACGTTGCATGGATTTTAACTTCGGTTTATTCTCGAGAGGTAACAGTTTAACAAAAGACTGTGTCGGTTGCAGCAAAGACGGGAAAGAGCATATCAAGCGTGACAAAAAGGCACAAAATTTTTAGTGGATACAGAATTAAAATCTAATCTGGAAGCACTACATCTGAGGACACCACAGTAGAAAAATTTTGATGAAACAGTACGCCTCCAGTTTAAAAATGAATACGAATAGGCAAGAGGCTAAATGGGACGGTAAATGGCTGAACAGCGCACCTCGTCTGGCCTACTTATCAGCTGTGTAATTATTCTGAAAAAATGAGTGATTAGGGACCTATTGTAGCCTGATGGACAAAGAGAAGAGACTGAATAGCTCCTGCCAGATGCGCCACAAACAGACAAAGGAATGTGCAGTAGGGACAGCCAACGTCTGAGAGAAAGAAAGAGAAGTGACAGACTGGTTGATGCTGCCGGGACCAGCAGAATGACGCAGTCTTCAACAGAAAAACTTAAACTGAGTCTGACAAGCATGAAAGAGCGCCACAAAGTGAACAGCAGGCAAGGACGCCACATCCTCCTTTGCCAAAAAGAAAACGGACAGAGCCATCCGCCCTAATCACGAGTTCCATGAGATGGAAAAAAATCGAGGTGGGCGAGAGCTGCACTTTGGCGGGAAAGAGTAGTGGAGGGTATGGAGTGGAAAGAGTGAGATTTACACTCAGAACAGGTCCAAGGAGGAGAGGGACGCCAAGCAAGAACAGCCACCGTGGAACGCATGAACCACTGAGCGTTCGCAAAGCCTCTCCAGAAGAATTTGAATAGCCTTGGTTTTACGTCATGCCTGGCGTATTACAAAATTGGAAAAGAGAATAAAAGACAAAAGGCCTGCTCATAAAAGAACACAACCACATAAATCAGGGTGACTCGTAGGAGTGACAGAGACGCTTCCGAGAGAAATAGATGAACAGGGAAGGACAAGTGGCAGACAGTGATGACACGAGTAGCCGCTCGATGAAAGAGTTCAGACTTGTTAACGCTGCGAAATGGAAATTATCGGAGTGAAGCATAGGTAAGAGCGGATTGAAGAAAAGCTTTCAACAAAAGATATGGAGTTCTTTGAGGAGACCCTTCGAGGAATAAGAGATAAACGCAAGGTTTCGAAAGGAGAGATGAAACAGGCCTTTAGCGAAGACTTGGAAATGTTTAGAAATTGAGAAAATGCGTTCGAAGGTCAAACCAACAATCTTGAGTAGGACTGAAGCAGAAAGAGGAGTTAAACAGGGTGAGGTGGGGCGGAACATTAGCCAGGTGAAGGGAGAGGTGGGACGGAACATTAGCCGGGTGATGAGAGAGGTGGGGCGGAACATTAACCTGGTGATGACTCATCGAAAAGGAACACGCAGATTGGCTTAGATTAAGAGGAAGACACCAGCGCTACAATAAAACCATGGCTTCTTGTGTAGTCTCTGCAGCAGCATGTACCGAGAAGGAGCATCTGACGGCTAGGTCATCAGCATAAAGAGAGCAGCTCACGTAAGAGGGTTGAGACGCAGGGAAATCGTTCATGGAGAAAAGTACAGAGCAAGAACGGATTCTTGTCAAACAACTGAAGGACTCGAAAACAACTACTTTAATGATTTTGGAAAAATCACGCAAGTGCACCTGTCAGAAAAAAAGATCAAATCCATCGAACATAGTAAGAAGCCCAGCAGAAATAAGCTGGTAGAAAAGCGGAGGGCCAAACCAAGCCAAAAGCCTTGAAAAAATTGATAGTAGCAAGGACCGTCCAACGGCAGGATCTGGTTTTGTTAAATCCATCAGAAACAGACTGAGAAAGATAAACAATTTGATCACGAGTACTAGTAGACCCACCAGAGGAAAAATCGACCTGGCGGAAGAAAAAAGGAGTTAAATAACAGAACAAGAATAGACAGTATAGAATGATGCGCTCAAACAACTTTGAGGCGCCTGACGGGAGAGAGATAGGCCGGAAGTAAAGCGGTAAGTCGAAAAGTTTCTTTATCTTGAGGATGGAAATAATACAGGGATACTTTCAGGTGGAAGGAAAGGAATGCAAAGATCAAAAAAGATTCATGCCGGAGCAAGGGAGAAGCTTTACCATAGGGTAGGTGATTGTATGGGTTAGTGAAAGTGGAAAGGCTAGCGGCAGCTGCAGGAAAGTCACTGCAAGTAAGAGAGAAGAAAATGGGATGACACTCTTAAGAGCAGGAGGTACGACAAGTAGCCTCTGGCTCTGCTACGCATTGCCTTTAGCCATGACCGAGAAAAGTAAGATCTTAGGTAGATAGTAATGGTAAACCGATGCCGACTCCCTGAAAGAAGAGCAGTTGAGAAAGTTAAAAATAACAGAACCAACCATAGATCGAAGGAGAGAAGAGACTGCTTTAGAATCCAATGTAGAAAAAGCACGTTTCATGTTATGCCTTAGCCTCGGCAACGACAGTCGAAGCATGTCTTGAGGTCGAGATGTAAGCAGGGCTTTTAATTGATTTTGCAAGCGGAAGCAAAAGCTTTGCGACTTAGGAAGATCTAAAAGCTTGACATCAGCATCTGACGCAGCCAAAAGAAGATTGGACCGCATTCAGAGCCAAGCCGGTAAATACATGGTAGTATACCGTTGCAGAAAGATAGTAAGTCGATATAGAGAGCAAAGTCATTTCAACGACTTTTTACAAAACTCAAAGGCTCATTGAGCAGGAGAGCGAAGAAAGCGGGACAGTAACGAGAATGGGGGGATGATCGGAACCCAAGACATGAAGCACCTCTTAAATGAAAAAGAGGAAGCGAAACAGATCTCAGGCGAGGAGCAACTGCCGGAAAATTGATAAAAAAGTTCGGGTCATTGAGGAAAAACAGATGAGCCAATTAAACATTTCGTAACAATGAGGATCTGGAGTACCTCTTAAGAGTCCCAACGAGCGTGATGACAGTTGTTTTACGAATAAAAAATTTCTGGGGTAGAGTAAATGGAAGGGGAAAAGTATTGCATCTCCTATCCGTAGGGAAAGAGCGTAAACGTATAGGAAGAGTTTTTCATAGAATTGTGGACCCACACTGGGAGTAGAAGTCAAACAAGGAAGAAAGAGTAGAATTCAGAAAAGAATGGACCGATTTAAACGGAAATGAAGACCACGAGTCATCAGACAGGAAAGAACAAGACCGAAAGTGAGCGCAATCAGATCACAGAGTCGAGTATCCACGGATGCTGAGATGAAGAAGAGTTGAGGTTGCACTCCTGGATACAGGTAAGATCGACAGGAAAGAGTGAGACGCAGTGAAGAAGTTCCACACTGATGGTACCAAGGCTTCCCCTGCATTGCATTGGAGGATCCTGAGCGTGTTAGCAAAAGGAAGGAGGACGGACAAAATGAGCGTCAATAGAAATGAGATTCCGAGAGAAGGTTTAGGGATATGAGAGGGTAGGTAGCCAGCAGGCGGAGATGAGATCTATGTTGGTAAAGCGAGAGTTCGGTGGGTCGCGGCGCACTTTTTTTGTATATGCTGCAACAGATTCGGTCATTCTAAATCTAATTTTAACAATATTGACAAAAGAGAAGAACACTGTAGCACCTGTGGCCTCTACATTCAAAGACATTTTTAACATCATTCTGTCCTGCAACAGGCAATATTCAATTCCTTCTTCAGGCGCAACCTCGCCAAACCGGAAGAAGTAGAGCCGCGGCTACTTGGGACGACGATCTATCGCGATGCGTCTTTCCGATCAACAACAGCAATACCAGAAGGCTCCATTATTTCTTTGAAAAATAATACAAAGCTTCTTTGCGGTTTTAATAAATCCATCAATAAAGTCTAATATTGCAACGCATTACCTACAATCAACAATACAAATGTAAAGCAAAGTCGAACGCACTGAGCACTATATTAAAATGTCTCCAGCATACGCAATTAGCTTGAACTAGAAACGGCTAGCTTTTTCAAATGATCCATGAAAACTTGAAGACTGACGTCATCAGTAAGCACTGGAGCAGAACCATCCTAAAAAAAATATCAAATGGTGATGCCACAAATGGAATTTTTCAGCGGCAACAGAGTTGAGAGGACAGTGACTGGCTCTCTAATTAAAAGAATTTGCTCTCAGAAATGTTCCCACTGAAAACTTATTTTCCTCACTCATCTCGAAGACGGAGAGTTTGAAAAACCGCGAAACGTTAGTTCGCTTTAAGCAAGTAGTTCTTAAACTTTCTAGCTGGTGGATCCTTTTTGCTAGATTGAAATAATGGAAGACCTCCATCAGTAGGTCCCCCTTATTCCAACGATGGCCTCTTTTGAAATGAAGTTGCGGGGGGGATCGCTTTGTCATTCCTTTTATAATGAACATTTTCAGCAGAGAAACCTGCGTAGCGGGCCCCTAAAGTTAGCACATAGCTCGAAAACTAAAAATTGTTCATCTCTTAAAAATTTCTTACCGGCCCCCAGGAGTTGATGGACTCCAGTTTGAGAAAGATGCTCTAAGCAATCTATTCGCAGTCCTTCAACCACATGCTGGCGCTCTAGTCACTTCCGTCATACTGCCGTCGCACATTCACCACCATCATTATACAAACTTTGCTTTAAATTTGAATAGCACCCCTAGAATCCCAAACACTACATTGTAGATCTTTCCCGCCCTCCTCCACCCCCCCTCACCACCAGCCTAATAGAAGCTGGGGAAGAAGTTCATTCACAATTATAAAAAAAACATCAATTTACCGGCTGTCCGCCCCACATTACATTGTTGTGAGTTTGAGATGGATTGACTTTATGCAAGAGAAATCTCGCTTGGCTTCCTCCATGCTGAGTTTCGATGTATCTACAACGCAAAGTTTTAAAAAACAGAACATGACTTTTTATAAAAAACAAAGGTCCCGCTCAGAAATTTTTCAAAATGCAATCATCTATAGATGTAGCCGGGGGGGAAGGGGATAGAGAAGAGAACAAGGCAATTACAGCAACTTTAAACTTGCCCCTTTATAAAGTGGAATTTACCTTAGGTAGCTACTAACTCTGAGACGTAACATTCATTGTGCACGGTGCATCGCAAGTTCGACACTAACCTGGGTATGGGAAACCGTGTGGCAAGAATATCCTGAGCGTCATCAATAGGAGCCTGCAACAGCTGGCGAAAATTTTCATACTCGGGTTTATCATGATACCCAGCTTTTTTCCACTGATCGATTGTCTAAAACCAAAAATAAACATGAAAACACGAAATAATACTGCGTACTACTGAAACTTGTAAGAGCAGTTATGTTGTCACAAATTCTTTTCTCTCACCTAAGTCAATGCAGTTTAGCACAATCAATCTTCAATAAAATTATTTTCCAAACGTAATATGGAGTAGGTTTTGATATATTTCTTTCCAGGACTATAAATTTTCGAAAATTGTGATTAATATTTACGATTAGTTGGATATAGTAGCCGAACACTACGAATGGACTTGATTTTGAGGCTCCATGGTCTTCCGCCATGCCCCCACTTCTTCGAAGGGGTCCGGAAACAACAACAATGAACTTGATTAGATCTTACACCACATCATCTACAGTTGCACCAGACTTTGGTTAGTACACCAACTTTTAAATTTCGAAAACATTTTCTGATGAATACCGATGACGACCATGTCATAAAATGCACAATCTTTCCAATACTTGAAAACAGTACAATGCGGTCGAGATAAATATTTTGCTCTTACTGTCGCATACCTCTCCGTGGTAAATGAGGACCTGAAAAAAGGTATCCAAAAGCAATATCTTGTCTGCTTGTATGCTGGTACTGTCCAGAAGTACAGGCTGAAAAAAGAACAGACAATATGTTAAAGTCGATATGCATCATCATCATTGTCATCAGTTTTTCTTTCACTGCAGGATAAGGATTGGATTTTTATCACTTTCTTCCATTCCCCTAGATGAAGACAAGTTTGAGCTCAAACAAATTTAAATACACCTAACACGTCGAAACCAAATTCCAAGTATTTCTAATCCAACAAAAAGAAAAATCCATTTAGTTATTTCTTTCCGCAAAAGTAAAGAAATGCTTCAGGGCCAAAACGTCTTTACTCCTTACCAATTTTGCAAAACCAACACGAATGTCTACCTACCTCAGGAGGTCCG
Source organism: Trididemnum clinides (assembly GCA_963675345.1). Taxonomy (NCBI): domain Eukaryota; kingdom Metazoa; phylum Chordata; class Ascidiacea; order Aplousobranchia; family Didemnidae; genus Trididemnum; species Trididemnum clinides. The sequence continues at coordinate 24,977,347 of OY776290.1, read as the reverse complement.
TTGAATGAATAGCTGTATAGCACGGGCTGTATCATGATCAATGAGTTGGTCAGATCTTGGCGGTCGAACTGGTAACGGTAGTAAGCGGTCTCGTCAGGACTGTGACCGAACACTTGAAGAAAACTGGATCGCCGCAAATGAAACATAAACTAAAAAAATAATGGTTGCTAATTACACGTAGAGATATAGGGTGTCTCAAAAAATGTATACAAAGGTATAGATCTTTTTTCAAAACTTTAAAATATTTTATGTCGCTCTAATACGCTCAAACCTCGTTTTCCGGACTATAAGTGCAGGAACTGGTCCGGACAATGAAAAACCCCGGATAATAAAAATGTTTATACTGTACTGTATATAACGCAATTAAAATGAAATAGCCATCCCTAACAATATGCACAATGAGTACTTGATCCTCGCTTTTGCGGACTAAATGCTGCAAGAACGGGTCCGGATAATATGAAAAAATCCGCATAACACAAATGTACACAGAAAATGCAAATAAAATGAAATGGCCATCCTGAAAAAGATAAAAGACAACAGCACTTGTAGTTTTGCTTTCTTTAACGGTCAGGGTGTCTCAAAAGTAAGTATACACTTTAAAAATTTAATGACTTAAGTTTGTCAAAAATTTAGGAAAATATTCTATAAACAACCAGAATAATTTTAACATCCTAATATCTCGTTGAATTAACTTATTCACGGGATATTAAACCTCAATGTTGTAACCACTAATTTCGAGACAGTTCAGCCATCTTTCGACGCATTTTTGGCCGACACTTTGCAGTAAATTTTGTGTAATTAGTCCACACGATGCTCTAATGCGTTGTTCCTATTCTTGGAGGCTTTGCGGTCTTGTGGAGTAAACTTTGCTCTTAAGGAAACCCCTAAGAAAAAAGCCACATGGTATTGAATCAAGTGAACGAGCGACCCGTTCCAGAGAACCTCGGCGCCCGATCCACCTATTGGGAAAGAGCTGATCTAAATAATCTCTGACTTGCCTGGTGTAATGTGCGGGAGCTCCATCTTGCTGAAAATAACAGCTTTCAACAACTGCATTATTTCTCAGCTCTGGGAGGAAAAATTGTCAAGCATTTTCAGATAATTTTCTCTTGTAAAAGTCGTGGTTTTTCTTTGATCATCACGGAAAAATATGGGCCTGTGATATCGTACACCTCTCAGCAAGCTTAGGTGAATCAGGCTCTTTCTTTAGCTCTAGGATTTTCTGTTTCCCATATTCGAGTATTGTGCCGGTTTACTCTTCCGGACGAATGAAAAACAGCCTCGTCACTGAACCAAATGTCGTCAAGGGCGGACGGGTCGTTTTCGTAGTGGTTAAGCAGCGTTTCACACAGTCTAGCCTGCGGTCATTATCTTCTTTTTCGAGTTTATGTATAGTTTGCAACTTGTAGGAAAAAGCCTCAATACTTTGCGTAACATTTGTTGAATAATTGATTGGCTGATGTCCAGCTTTACCGCTACACGACGTATGGATTTCCCTTGACTCAATGCACATGCCTCTTCCAACTCATGAATGTTTTCCTCTGAGCGTCCGCTTCTTGATCTCCCTGATGGTTGTCTGTCAGCTACAGAGCCAGTTGCCATAAATTTGCGATAAACTGCATAAATTGTTCGTGTGTAAAAGCAGATTTCCAAATTCCCTGTTCAAGAAGTGCTGAGTTTACCTTACCGATCCATACGCTTCTCGGCGAATAGCAGTTTCGCGCCTCATTTCATTTCCTGTCATAATGTGGATTGGTGAAAAATGCAAACTACACCTAAAATTCAAAAGTTATCCGGGCTATGTTCTCTAAAAAATAATTGCCCTATGATAAGTACCTGAGAGGAAAATCAAATTTGAAAGTGTATACTTATTCTTGAGACACCCTGATATTTACTATTCTTGAGACACGCTGTAATTTTGGTTTGAAGAAGGAGGATGCCCTGAGACGAGATAAGTGGAGGGACGGAGTGCGAGAAATTGCAGAAGGAATGGGGTAAATCCGGCCATCTCTGCTAAAGGGAAAACACCGGATAAAAACTGAATAACTACTACTACTACTACATCAACACTATTTACATGGCTGAGGCTAGGGATGTAGAACGACAAAGTGGAGAGAAGTTGGTGACTTTTGCTTGAAGGCACTGTCCGGATCAACCGAAGTCCGAATTAACCACGTTCGGATAAAACAAGGGTCGAGTGTACGTGTTGTCTTGTTTTAAGAATCATTTAGTTTCGTTTGATACCCATTAACCACGCATAAAAATGCCAGGCTGACGATGCAACAACGGACAAAAGTTGTTGAGTTTTGGCACCAGGAGAAAAGCGCCACCAAAGTACAGCGACGGTTCTGCACAAATTTTGGCGTCCAACCTCGGTTCGGACCAACAAGGTCAACAATCCATTTGATTGATAAATTTACTGCTTCTGGGAATATTTGTGACCAGGATAAAAAGTCACTATGATCAGAGGCGAACAAATCGTTCTTCCGAAAATATCGAAATCGCCAGAAGCTGCGTTGATCAAAGTCTAACAAAATGAATGCAACCACTTTCCTTCGATACTAACATTTCTTTAACAAGTTTATCGCTTGACTGAACCTCAATGAGCAAAAATTTGTACTGCGTGGTTTTCAACCATATTGGAGGATAAGGACTTCTAGAAGTAGCTTCAAATGTCTGACGAGCTTCACATGTCTCACAGAGCCAGAGAAAGAGCTTTTCTACGACAACAGTTATCCGGATCAAGTAATTTTTCTGCATGAAGAGGCCAAAGGGCTACCGTTTCCTAAACCGCATTCCTCCAGATTTCGTCTTGTGGAGTTACCTAAAGAACCAACGCTACCCACGTGTCAAGCCTCGTACGCTGGACCAGTTCAAGGATAACATCAGGAGAGAGATCAGCAACATTCCCCAAGAAGCAATTCCATAAATGATGAGCAATAAGGCAGTTTGTTTGCAGTCAGTTATTAGACGTCGAAGAAAATAATTGTTGTTACCCCTCCTCTTCCTTGGGATGGAGGTACGGCACGACCGGCAATCCAAGTTCACGCCGTCAACCTAATTCAATTAGGCTAGGGGGGAAGGTGGCAGCTTATTTCAAACCAGTCATAAGTGACAGGTAGCCCCACCACCATCAGGGCGGACTGCCATTGGTGGGTACCCAAGAGTCACCTCTCACGACTTGCTGGGTGAGCAGCTTCACAATTGTAACCTGGTGAAGCACGGGTAAGGAAAATAGGTCGAACATGTTGTCTGAGAGACAAGGATTAATCGTCGTCAAATCAGAATGGTCAAGAAAATGAACAACGCTGAAGAAAACTTCAACCTTTCTGCTCAACCATTTTTGTTTCAGTGAATTAATTTTTTCACCATAAATTTCGCACACCTTTTTGTATACATTTTTTTGAAACATCCAAGCGTATATAGCCTGAAGGGCATATAGCCTAAAGCAATTCTTCAGCACATCACAAACCAACATAAAAAAGTTGGAAAACGCAAGGAAACCAAAAAAAGCCGAGGATTCCGGCACTTATATACATCACCAACATACGCTGCCTCTATGGCACCGGTTACAGCGTCATTTCGAATGCAGTTAGTTGCCGGTTCAAACCTCGACCTGGTCATGCCACTGACTTTTTACAAATAATATGTACAGTTTTACTGCTTGGCAATGAGAACAAAAAGGACGTTACCATTTTATATGCGTCTAAAAAAGGGTCCTATTGACGGAGTTCTACACTGCTACGAGGCAGACAGGTGATATGGCCAAGTCTTAACCGAGCATGAGCTGAGTGCGAGAATAAATCACTGTATCGTTACATACACAACCGGGCATGCAGTTTTAAGATGCATAAACAGAGTTGATGTACCTGTGGGTACAGGGAGAAGTTTTCAGCGAATCTGAACGTGTCAGGTGCATCTTTCTGATAGTCGCCGAATTTCTGACACTGTAATGAAGCACAAGTTAAAGTGCATATACACGGAGGTACTACTCAGTACTAACCAATCGGATGAGCATGCGGTCCAACCATCTCAAAACGTCTGGTCCATCATCGTTTTGGGAGCGGTAAATGGCCAAGCGCGCCATAAGCACGGCAGCGGCTTCTTGATCGAAACCGGCAGCAATGTGAACTTGGCCAGACGAAGGATCGGCCCAACTGAAACATTTCACCCACGTTAAAATAACTTTTACGTCAAGACCAGTTGTAAATTCCTCCTAAAAGATGAAAGACGGTGGAGAATGACTTGCTGTGGCGAGCCTTGGTATGGAACGGCCGAAAGATCTAAACTCCGACTACAAATTAATCGGTTTTGGTGGCGGTAACTAAATGTTGTTACAAGCACAACTCAAGGCAAACGTCAGACTTAGGTTCAGTCGACTTTCCGTTTCAAATCTTAAGTTTCACCACGATGTGAAATAAATGCAGATGCCTTAAAGCTTTATTTTGATGCGTAAGTGAGATTTTGAAGCAGAAAAAGCGGTGATTTTGAAGCAGAAATCGCCGTATTAATGCCAAACCGATTTCTACAACTTGAACAGAGGAGCTAACATAAAAAAAACGATATACTGCCATATTGCTTTAAGTAAAACCGGACACCAAACAGGAAGAGACAAGCTACAAGTTGATTGAGCCTACCGATGTATCACATAAAAGCTGTAAAAACATGAATGAGATGAAAGCTTACTCCCACCTATTTCATTTTCGAATATGGTCTTTCTATTTTGGCCAAGAAGATAACAAAGCAACCAGTAATATTATTTAATTGTATCGAGTATTGAGTACATCAAACAATTCACCTCACAATCGTTTCAATGCTTAAAACATTTCAATGTCAAATCCGTGACAAAATAAATCACTTCGTAAAACGATTGGTAGCCACTTGACAATTGAAATCATGCGATAAAATACCGTAATTTGGTAGTCAAGCCCTGTGAAAGTGACCACGATTTGATAGATTTCACGTCCTTTTGTACCGCATTTTGCAAAGTTAAACGTGCTGAAGCATTTCATGTCTACCACTGCACAGTGTGTAGTACATACTCGCTTTCAAACCACATTGTTTGCTGGAGCAACATAGCACTTTAAATATCCAATGCACTTGCTGACGAATACCAATATAGTTACCAGTGTGATTTTCATAACTTACTGATATGCCACACACTGGTTTTAAATTTTTACCATCTTAGACTGTCTTTACCAACTTTCGGAATTTTTATTATCTTAGATCTGTGCAATTACGCACTTTGCAGTGGTAGACACACATTGAATCAGCACGTCTGAGCCTGCCAAACGCCGGAAAAATGACGTAAAACCCACTGATCTGCCACACACTGATTTTAAATTTTTACCATCTTACTTTCTCGCAATAGTGGTAACTCGTATCCGACGTTGACCACTCGAATGAATGTAGTGTGTGATGAACTGGATATTCCCTCGGCCTCCTTGTGGAATGGGCGCGTTGTGCTGCAAAAAAAGCAGATTTGTAAAACTACGTTTTTACGAGGCACCAATGTACATTACGCTCCGCATGAGCTGCACGGCTACTGGACTCAGTCATGTGGCAACAAAAAACCTAAAACGTCTAGCAACATCAATGCTTCATACCCGAAACTCCCTGCAAAAAAAACACCCTAGCACTCACTAAATCCTCTTATAGTGTTAACCTTAAGCAGGCCTGCTAATAATTTTCAAACTTGCATTCTAACTAAGCTTCGACTAATCTGCTGTTTTAGGACAAATATTCACTACGAAGTTAATATTACCAAGCATTTGTCAAGCGTAGATCACCTGATTTACGATTTCGAAGTAGACAGCAAAAGCAGATGAAGGATCAAGCCCACTAGCTTTCCATTGACATGTACCACCTATACCGATCTCGGTTTCGGACACTGCCGCACCTTTGGTGCCCAACGAAACACAAGGACCTATAATTCCATTCACCTTGATCTCACGAGATGTCTAAAGAAACACATTATTTAAGAAGAAAACAATTATGCTAACAGCTTTTCGTCAAACATTCGTCGGTAACGGTAGCGAGTTAATACAAGAAGGCCCAAAAACAAAAGTAAAAAGTGTCCCAAAATCATTCACAATGGGGCAGAAAACAAGAGAATTGACCTAATATTTTTGTTTTATCCTCACTTAAAAAGTGTTTATTATAATGCCTTTGTTTAACATGCGGTATATAAAGCGTTTATTGATATTTTCAATTAATTGAGGTCACTTGTCTCAACTACTGAGCACTGTAAAAGGCGCAAAACGATTCAGGAGGTAGGCGAACCCAGGTGCAGGTCACAGGAGGTAGGCGAACCCAGGTGCAGGTCATCCCTCGAGCCACTCCAATATGGTGCGTCATATCTTCTGCTGTCAAGTACAGCTGAAACAGATTCTTTCCACATTTCCACACATGGCTTCGGTTGATCACTACATGAAAGGCCTTCCTTGGTAATAAGCCACGACAGGAGAAGCATGGCAGATAATAAGTCATCGATCAAAAAACAATATGCTAAAGCCTATAAAAGCCAACATGTCCTTGGACTTTACAAGTTTTACAGACGCTTCAGCTCCGCCAGTTATTTTTTGATCAAAGTAAAAGTTTTTCCGTTTTCTGCCCTGACGCTGAAAAATTTGAGACGTTTCATCACCTGCTTTTTAAAACAACCCTGCATCATGAATGAAGTACCTTAATTTCCATGACAGCGTTGAACGCCATATTGAATTCTCCTTTGGAATCTTTTGCGAAAACTTTTTGAAAAGTTTGTTTGAAAAGTGACGTGGTAAATGAATCTCCCATCACCATCAGACCCCTAAAGAAAAAAATTAAATAAACCTCTGACAAAGCTCTCTACAACACACACTTGGTCAGTGGCATCGATTTTTCATAAAAGCTTTTCTTGGCTTACTCATCAGCAGCTGACGGTAACTACTGATGATCAGCTTTTTATTACAGAGTCCTGCCAAACATCTACCAACTTTGTACATTACAAACACCAACATGTAGCTAATAATGGCATTTGAAAGCTTACAAATGCACAAATTTAAGTTACATCCTAGAGGCATTTGTAAAACCAAAAATTATGTAGGGGGATAATTAGGTCTGCTTTTTTAGAAAATGCGCAAAAACTTGTTTTTAACTTGTATCAGTCGTAGTCTTTGCTCGAAAGATAAATTTAACAGATAACAATCTTACTGACCCTGTCAGATTGGAACAGCACTTCATCTCGTGTAGTCCCGTCTGATCAAGGGCACATGCAAACACGTCAATCACGTGACCGTTACTAGCCGCTCGATTGGACAGCGCCTCATAATGCTGAAACACAAAAAAATAACTGTTTGTAAACAGCACTGTCTCTAGGAATCAGGTGTGTCGCATCACAGCCTGCACGCTAGCGAATTTACACCCCTGCCGTGTTTCACCCCACTAAAATATTGCAGATGTTTACCCAACATATAATAAGAGGCGACTTCTGAATGCCAACCAAAGACATTCTACCATGTTGGCGGTGGATGAAATGCTCTGCAGTTGGCACCCATGGCTGGTTCAAAATGGATTGCCACTTTTCCCTAGCTTGACCTTGATTCGGTTAACAGTGTAGCTTTTCTTACGGAATCCACTCCAAGCAAATTGAGGAGTAAACACACATCACAACCGTTTATGTCCAATCGACCAATACGATAACCAGTGATCCACAGTTGGTCATGCTATTCGTAGTAGGAAAAACATTTTCTAAATCTAGCACTTCAGAAAAATCCGTCCTACAATGAGTGCAATGTCGATGAAAAAAGTCCAGTAACCAAAAAATGCTTCATTATAAACAAGCCTTCAAATTATAACTACTTGCCTTGACTGCTTTTTTGGTGTATTTGTTGTTATCCTTCTCAATATCATACCAAGAGCGAATGGTGTGCTCTAAGCTGTCATCAATAATAATTCCAGGTCCTTGAGTGCACGGGCCTCCCATGAAAAGCATAATGCGAGAAGCAACGTTTGGAAAGGAACACTACAAGTGAATATCATATCTTAAAACGCAAGTCATAAAAGAAGCAAAGCTCTGTTATTTAGGGGTGAAATAACTGTGCATGACAGACCTCCAGGAATCACTTGGAGCTTTTAATTGAATGACTAATACACAAGTTTATTTGCTGGAAAATTGCAAAATCCTGAGATCAAAAGTGGAGTCTATTCAAGTATAGTAAAGATTAAAACCAGAAATAGAACATGACGCAGTTACAGACCGAACAAAACAACCCTCCTGCTAACTAAAGAGAAAGGAATTACAACCACTCCAAAAGGTTTTAATAACGCAAATTTTTTTCAGAATTTTACCTTTAGCAAAATCGGAAGATCATTTTTTGAAGACTACTTTTTATATTGATTCACTTTTCTCCAAAGGCCCTTTCCCATAAAAAGTAAAAGCAATGGCTACGACCGTATCGTTCAAGAGACGTAAAAAAACGGTGTCACCTCATTAAAGCACTATAAGCCAACAACAATAATATGCTTACTTCAAGCAAACCAACTGCTATTGACAAAGCAGCTCCTACTGATCGGACAGGTCTTTTGCCTTGTGCTACCGGCCATGGATCTCTTTGCAGCTCACCAAGCAAATCAGTTACAAACATATCGCATTTATGCAGCGGTTGTAAGAACCTGTCAAACATGCATTTATTTTTAACGGTACATAGTATTAGTAACCTTTGTCTTACTAGGTAACTCACACGTTTATAGCAATGTTCAAAGGTGGCAAAGCACGATGAATACAAAGCATCAAGGTCAAATTTTGAACGTTTTGGTTCAATGACAAGTGTTAACAAAACTTCAATTAATAACACCACCCGAAGCAGTTTCTAAAACAATCTATTAATATGTAAACTACAGATACTAAACCAAGTGTGGTGTTTGAAAACTAATGGTCGATCTTTTTGTTTCAAATATCGCATGACGTCGTTTGAAAATCAATCTAAACTGCACCATTCAATAAAATTAACAGTGTGAAATAATCCCCACTAGGTTGTATAACTACCGTTGAATGTAAGTTACGATTAATTTTTAACCTTACTGGATTTTATATTAAAAATAGACATTTCAGGCAAAATAGTTGGTAATGCAAACTTTAGTAAATAAAAATTCTACTGCGTTAACCTATTACAAACTAGGAGAAAGAGAGAGATCCGGTTTTTTAAATCCGGTTTTGTCCACGTTAACGCAGGTGGCCGGATTCACCTCGTACTTCTCAACAGTTTGTTAACACCATTACGCCACTTCACTCTGTCAATGGCATCCTTCCTTTTCAGTCCAATCTGATTGATATGCTTCTCCACTTGTCTCTTCCACGTCATATTCGGCTGCCCACGCCCTCTTCTTTCCGCCACTTCAAAATCCAACGTTCTTCTCAAAATATCACCATTATCCCTTCTCAAAACATGCTCATACCATCTCACTCCAGTCGCCCTGGCTAGTCCATCCGAAGTATTCCTTAAACCCAACAAACTCATAAGTTTTTGGCTCCTTTTTTTCTCAATGATCTTAACTCCACACATTGCTCTCATCATGGCTTTTTCAGTTCTTCTCAAAATTTCCGTCTCATTCTCCCTTAGACATCACGTCTCGCTCCAATACAGCATTGCTGATCTTACGCAACTCTGATTAATCCTTCCTTTCATTTTTAACGAAAATTTTCTCCCGTAAAGTAACTCTCCACATTTTCTAAATTTTATTCATCCAATTTTCGTTCTTGCTGCTGCTGCTGGTTCACTTCCACCACTGGCGTTCAACCTATCCCCCAAATAACAAAAACTCATCACAAAGTCAACATGGTCAAAAAATGATAATTCTTCACCTGGTTCCACAATTCATTCCCGTGTATAAACACATAGTTCACAAACAAAACCTTTTTCAGAGTTGAAATCACCCTCTTCATTTTCAGGCATCTACCATGTACCTATTTACCACACTTTGTACACATTACTGAATTTGCCATCACCCTCTTGCCGCACTTGGCACACGGAACAACTTCACTCTTGAAGACCTTACCTTTCGAACCGCTCACCATTACTTTAAATAAATTACAAATTAATTAATAATTAATTAAATGAATATATTAGGAATAAAACGAAAATCTTGTACCTATTTGCTGGCATAGTAGGAGTTTGTTGTTGTTGTCCAGTTTGAGGAGCAGCTCCACTGACTTTGTTAAGACCGAGCATCTCCTACAAAATAAAATTATTATGGTTTAGTGTAACAGAAACCCAAATAGTTGAACTTCTCAGTGGTGAGGTGGGGTATCTCATACCACAGGGTGATATTTCTGTGTATTTTACTTCTGGCAGCAGTAGTAGTGCTATCCATCCATGTAATTTCTTAGCACACTCCACTGAGCTAGTGCACAAGTCCAATCTTGCCGACCAGTGAGAAGCTTAAATAGATGTTATTTGTATTCGGGTTATAGCAAACCCCACTGCACCATTCACTGTGCCACTTATTGAAAGGTACAATATTCTTATTATTGTTTATTTTACTTATTTATCAATGTATCTGAAAGGTTGACTACATCTCACATAAAATTGTATATTATTGTCAATTGATGAAACATTTTTGCTAGTCTATGGTATTGAGTGACATAAAAAGTAAGAAAATTCTTTTCACAATGGACTGTCAAACATAAATAAAAAAAATTGAGAGAAATGGTTGAAAGAGAACCAGATATAGAAGATACTGGATCATTTCTTGATGAAGAACTAGATGAAGAGAAGTCTGAAGAGGAAGAGAAAGGAGTGGCTCAGGAAAAAACAAAAGATGAAGAGGTAAGTGCAGAAGCAAATAATGTGTTGCAGATTTCAACTGATGAAGATACAGAGGAATCTAATAGTGAAGATGAGCAGCATGCAACCAGGTATACAAGAAAACAATTTATTGGCAAAAACACTCTCTGGAAAAAAGTTCCTCTACATCGTCAACGGCGTAAACAACATATACCATAGTTTACCTGGACCAAAAGGAGCTGCAAAACATGTGCATGTTGTAAAGGACTGCTGATCTTTGGTTTGTCACACAAAAACTTTTGAATAAATTAGTAGTTTGCACTAATATACACATTGCCAGTATATAATATAAGTCAAAAGAGAAACATACTGATGAAAGCTGCAATAGGACTGATTTATCTGTTGGAAGTTTATAGAGCTAACCGAATGAATATTGAAGATGCTTGGGCAACTGATGGTACAGGAATTGACATTTTTCCAACAGCTGTCTTTGCAGCGATTTTGTTTACTGCTGAGATCTACAAGGTTTGATGACATCCACACTCGAGCTGAAAGAAGGCTAGAAGATAAGTTTGCAGCTTCTACAAAGTTTATTAAGAGATTTGTTGATAATTGTATCTCCAATTATAATGTCTCACAGTATGCGACAGTTGATAAAATATTGGCTGCCTCTAGAAGGCACTGTTCATTTAGGGTGTACATGCCAAGTAAACCAGCAAAATACGGCCTAAAAGTATTTATTTTGGAGGTGTACTTGGGGAAACAACCAGAAGGCTCTTTTGCAGAAGATAATTCAGGAGCATCAAAGACAAAACGGTTGGGGTCACATATACATGGGTCTGGAAGAAATATTGCAATAGATAATTGGTATACCAGTTACGGAATCGTAGTTGATTTTTTGAAAAATTATAAATTAACATTAGTTGGCACTCTAAGGAAGAATAACGCAAAACTCTCCCTCAGTATGTTGCTACAACAGACAGAACTGAATGCACAAGCTTGTTTGGTTTTCAGAAAGATGGTACACTGACCTCATATATTCCCAAGAGGGGTAAAAATGTTGTCCTACGAAGCACAATGCAAAATGACGCTGCAATTGATAAAAGCACTAAAGAAAAAAGGAACCAGAGATAATTACCTTTCATGGTAGTACTAAAGGGGGATAGACACTGTGGATCAGTCGTGTTCCATCTACAATGTTTCCAGAAATACTCGATGCTGGCCAGCTGCAGCTTTCTACACCACACCAAATGTTGTAGGAATAAATGCATACAATATGTTCATGGCCAACTCTCAAACAGCTATCAGGCGCCAAGTTTTTAAAGGAATCAGGACGCAAGTTGTGGAGAACCACATTCATCATTGTAAAACAAATTCATATTTGAAGGAAAACTTGAAAAGGAAGATCCAACATTTCTCAGTATTTAAGAATTACCTTCAAAACGTCACCATGAAGACTCCATTCAAAGATGCTTACTGTGCCCATGGTCCAAAGATCGCAAGACAAGAAATTGCTGCCAGAAGTTTTATAAGCCAATTTGCTTGAAACATGCTATACATATTTGTGTTGACTGCTCTGCTCAGAATGATGAAGAAGATAGTGTAAACAAGGATGATTAACCAGTAACAGTAATGAAACCAACTTTCCAAAAAATTTTGATTTTCATTTTCAAGAATACACGTTTACTTTTGTTTTCATGGCAATAAATACATTCAAATATGATGGTCTGTGTTATACATTTATAAAAAAAGACTACCAGAGCTCTACAGCAGCTGACTTATACCATGCTTCTCTGTGAGATTTTCTTTAGTTGTAATAAAAATTCATTACACAGGCAACTCGCACCAATTATTATTGTGTTTATAATTGAGTTCAATACCAAAGCAAGATGCAATAAAACATTAAAAAGTTCAATCTGTGAAATACATTTATATTTGAGGTGAGCAAATACATGGGAAAAGAAAATTGTACTACAACCTTTGTGCAAACATATTTTCGACTTATATTCCAATAAAATACATTGTAGAAGGTGTTCCTCTTAAATAAATACATCACAATATATTATTTTTTTAATTGACTACCTCAGAGCACACAAAAAGTAATATAAAGTAATAAAAATTACGGAAACATTGAGCGGAGTTTACCATACCCCATAGTATCATTGGAGGGTTAATTACAACATGTTATCTACTAAAATAACGTAATCTAAAGGGTAGCCAATTTGAGGCTACTACATCGCCAACCATAGTAAAATTTCAGTAGTTAAACACTCTATAACATAAAAAAAATTAAACCCTGAGCATAAATTAATTGTGGGCAACAAATCAAGTAGGTTAAGTCTTTCACGGATGAAAAGTGTTTACTGGTAGTATAGAATACTTGAGGGCCTAAAGCACGACATTAAATGAACTTTACAAAATCAAAAACCAGTCTTTTCTTCTTTTTGTACATTTTGGGGCCTTTAATCAAGGGAACGAAGCATTTTATATTTTAATGTACGAGGTAAAATGTGGAAAGTCACATCACCAATATTTTTTCAAAAAAACTTGGCCATCACCAAAGCTGAAGAGGCACTACTGAGGTATGTAGGTCAAGGTAGCTAACTGGAAAGTATTTTGATAATGCAATAATTCAACTACATAACTATCGTACAATCTAACTCAATAGAAGAAAGTTAGCTTAACCTAGCCTACCGACTTATTCTTTTAAGCTCAATGGCAAAATTGTTGTCTATTCTACAAGTAGTACCTAAACTAGTAGGCTACTAAATACTATTGAATTACCAAAAATATCTATGAAGTATAGTCTATAAGTCTACCATCCAATTTTATGCTACACTTGGGCTAAAAACCTCAAAATAAATCTCGCAAGTTTGCATCTTGACTTTACCCTTTAATATAAACTGTAAAACCCAAGATTCTTTTTTTAAAGTTCCGAAAACTACAAGATCAAGCCAACTGTTGTTTACAAGTATTCTATATACCCAATTTATTTAGTGCTTTAGATTCTCTTTAAAAGTAGCTTTGATAAAAAGCTTTCCATTATGCACTCATCATTAACAGCGTTACATCAAATGAGAAAGAAAAGTGCAAGCAAAAGCCAAGACAAATTAAAAAGCATTACTCAACAAATTTTAATCAATTAACTGAGGTCTGAATTCTTAACTTACACAAAAAGCTGATAACAGACGTTTAAAATGTAACAAATTTAGCGTGTACTAACCTGTATTTGTTTGGCTTCCAGGCTCTTTGTTCCACGAAAAACATAGCTTTTGGAAATTCCTTCAGTACCTAATTCATGGACTTGCACCATTCGACCAAATGTAATCAAGCCAATTAAGGCATTGTTTGGAAGAAGGCTAAGAGACATTTGCAAAGATTCTTTCATAGCCTAAAAGACGCACCAATAGGAAGAAAATTGTTGCATATAGCATTAGAAGTTAATGTCAAAATTTTCTTTCTGAGATCTCTTATCTCAAACAGCATGAGCATTTCCACAGAATATGAAAATGCAAAAAGAAAACTATTTTAAAGAAGATGTACAAGAGCAGGGCTGTGCAACCTTTATGCAAGGGGGCCAATCTCAGACTTCTTTGAAAATTTGCAGGGCAGTCGGGTTTCTAATTCATAATGTTTCTATACACAAATAAGCTTCAAAGCTGAAACTGTTAGCAGTGTTCATCCAAAACAATGAAAGCCTTTCTTTTGAGATCAATACTTTTAAAGCAACATTTAAACCAAACAATTACAAACTATATGCACGAGGACCTTTTTGTTGGAGGTCGGTTATTCCACGATGTAATCGATAGGTTTGCCACCCACGACCACAAAATTTCACGTCATGGGCCACATTTGGCCCACAGGTTGCACATTCCTGGCATAGAGCACAAGTGGTTAGATGTCTATAGCTTTATAAGTACCTGCAAGTCTTCTTCATCCATACATGTGTCCACTACAAAAAGAAATACTGGACCAACAGGCAGAGCACCATGCACTTGATATTCAATTGTGGTAAACTGGGGAATTAATTCTGCAGGCTGGTGGGTTTCCGAAATAGCAGCATAGCTGGCAGGAAACTAAACAATGATGGAACCTTTAATGAAAGCTCGCTTTGAACAGTTTGATCTAAGGCAGGCAGAAATTGAGATTTATAGTATCCTTTGGCCAATGTTTAACAACTAAATGGAAATCTAATGGTGCAAATGCCAACAATACATTGGGACACATATTTTGTAAAACTGCAGAAGCAATTTAAAGTTTTTTGTCTCCTCTATAATCAGCCACCCATAAATTTTGAAGATAGGCACACTCTTATCTTCAGCACAAACTCAAAAATTTGGGGCACATGTCAAGCAAAGGTATACCCAGAAAAAGCATTGCAGAGGTTAAGTTTCTTCGAAAATTTTGACTATTCTAAAAGACCTTTTTTCCAAAATGATGGCACTCAAATCCACGCCTTTAAGCTACTACGTCAATTTTTCAATATAAGTTGAAAGACAGAGTTCCAACTGCAACTTATAAAAGAAAAATCTAGTTAATTACGGGGTTAATTTTTTGAGCTTTTTGTGCATTTAAACAATATATGCCTTTTCTATATCCCACGTTTTCAGTTCTCAGGATAACAACTCGAATAGCAAACTATCAGAATTCATATCCAAAAAAGCAATTTTTATGTAATACTTTGATTTGAAACAAAAATGCCCAATGATAAATAAATTCAAAGGAATTTCAAACAAAGAAATTTTGCTTTTCCACACTTGCAATTTAATAATCCTGAGTTTACAATCACGCCAGCCATTCAATTGCATTGCACAATGCAATGAGAGGGTGTGCTATAAAGACGTGATACAATGTTCTTTTCACTTTCAAAATTGTGATGTTTTTTTGTCCCAGAATATCATACAATAATCCAGATTTGTAACAATTATTCTAGAATATCCTTGAATAATAAACCAATCCACTATGTGCATCTCACAGCATACACTGTTACCAGAAGTACTTATTTACTCATTTTTTAATTAAAAAAAGGCACCTGCAATTGTCTTTACCTGCAGCGATAGACTGGATTTGACATTTAAAATTGCACACAAAAAAGTTTTTAACTTTTTTGAAAAAAATTGTGTAATTGTGGAATAAAAGTCTACAAATCAATGAACAGTTTTTATTTAATCAACTGATTCTGTTCCTTAATAATAACAAATCAAAAGAAATTTACTAAAATTCAAAATTTGAAAGAAAATGCAAACAAAGCATACTACATATGTGTGCAATCATGCAGAAGGTTCCAAGAAATTGTTGCCACTTAAAAATAAGGCATGGCCGATTTTTCCCCCTCCTTGGCTACACTTACGTTACTAAAAGAATATTTCAAATTACATGGAGAACTTCAAAGCTGCCACTAACAAAAATACACAAAGTCTGCATTCAATGATCAATTCACAATTAAACCTTACCGGATTTCTTTGGTAGCAAAAATTGCAATTCCAGATTTTGCTGCGATAATCAACTTGGCTGAAACAATAAAATTGGTATTTTACCTTCCTAAAAAAATAAATCCTAAAAGCAAGATTTTGATTGGCACCAATAACATAATAATTGAACATTGGGCACCAATAACATGATGATTGAACAAATTATCGTGTTATTATGGCCAAAGTTAAAAGACATATCCAACTAATCAAAAAGCTTGCATGGGTTCTGAATAGAATTAAATGTTTTCTTGTAAACACCGTATCAATTAAACTTTACTTAATATATCAATTTAAACAAAAGCGTTTGAAATTAATTTGTTGAATGAATTTGTATGAATTGGTATGATTTGGTATGAATTTGCTCAATTCTTAGCATTTAGTTTAAGCCTCAACAAACATAGCCCAACACTATAACTTGCAATTAAACTAAAATATCTTTTTAAAACCAAGAAGCTTAATAACATAAATCAACAGCAGAGTTCATATCAGCAGTCTTACCATAGAGGATTCAAAACAACCCTGCAGCCGTGTCTTGTACAAAGAATAGGCTCATATTGAACAGGGGGTAAATCAGGGCGTTCCTTTAATGGACTAAACAAACAGGCTACAGGAACAACCATTCTTGTTGCTTCAAGACGGGAAGATGGCCAAACATTCCAACTCCACCGTACACCATCTCTTTCTTCATTTTGTAATATATACTCTTGGTATGTGGTCATTGCACTCAGCGGCTAAACAATAAGACACCTGATACTGATGTAGGCTATAGCCTTACCAAATTCTTAGCTAAACATTAGAAGAGCAAATCTGTAAAAAATAATTCACAAAACACTATCCATTAGCTTATACAATCACATAATGCAACCAGAAGCAAATTTACTAGGCATAATGGGTAATACCAGTTGCTTGAAAGAGCAAAAAAATTTGTTCATTTATGATGTCACTCATCTGCATACCAGTTAAAACATAACACTGGAGTAAAGGTTAGAACCAATTTGCAGTCAGCACAAACCAGTTTAACTCTTTTGATAAGCCATAGCAAACACTAAAATATGAAATCACAGAAAAAATGGAAAACTCACAAAAATCGCAGAAATTCCCAAAAGATATTAATTTCACTTTTTTACTGAGTGGTGAATAGTTTTTAGCTTTCATTGACTTCAACATTTTTTGTATTTCTGCAATTTTCATGGTTTTCAGTTGGCAGTTTTTTTTTCTGTAATTTGGTAATTTTATTTTTAGAATAAACTTTGTATTTCTGTAATTCTTTGGTTTGGTATGAATTTGCTTCTGTAAGTGATTCAAAACTCCATATACAAGGCTTGGCTAAAAAGAAACGGGACTGACGTCACAGATTGCGCAACACGATTAACCATCGGTAATCAAATCTTTTACACTGTGGCGTAACATGTGTTCTTTGTTTAACAGCTGTTTTGACACAATATCGCAATTATTTTTGCTTTTTCGGAGCCATAGGTGAATGTGATTGATTACTTGTTGAAAAAAATTGCTGTGCGAGATCTGATTGAGTTTTTTGGTGATAGGGAGTTCAATTGCAGAATGACGATTGAGCAAAGAATTAACATTAAATTTTGTGTCAAACTTGGAAAAATGGCAACTGAGACTTTGAAGATGTTGCGTGATGTTTATGGAGATTCTTCCATGTCCAGAACAAGAGTTTTTGAATGGCACAAGCGATTTGTGGAAGGCAGGGAGGATGATCTGAAGTCAGGGATGCCTTGCACTTCCACAATTGATACCAACATCGAAAAGGTTCGGCAGTTGGTTTGCAGCGACCGACGCTTAACAATTCGCGTCATTGCCAACAAACTTGGGATGGACAAAGAAATGGTCTGCACCATTTTGGTTGACACCTTAGGCATGTGGGAGGTGTGTGCCAAAATGGTGCTAAGGCTCTTGACTGAGGAGCAGAAAGCTCAATGATTAAATGCATGTCGAGACATCCTTCAGCAAATGGAAGCATCCGAAAAATTCTTGGAAAACGTCATCACAGGAGACAAGTTATGGGTCTTTCAATATGATCCGGAAACAAAACGACAGAGTTGTCAGTGGAAAAGTGTGTCCTCGCCCAGACCAAAGAAACCCCGCTTGCAACGTTCACAAGTGAAAGTGATGCTGATCACCTTCTTTGACCATCAGGGAATGGTGCATCATGAGTTTGTTCCTCAAGGGCAAACAGTTAACCAACACTTTTACAAGGAAGTTCTGACTAGTCTTGTCAACAAAATTCCTCAAAAACAAAGAGCTTCCTGGGCAGGAAAAACTTGGATCTTGCATCATGACAATGCTCCTGCCCACACAGCCCTAAGCGTGAAACAGTTCTTGGTCTCGAAAGAAATCACCACGTTGCATCATCCACCTTATTTGCCGGACTTAGCCCCTTGCAATTTCTTTCTTTTTCCAAAGCTGAAAGGGATTCTCAAGGGGACACGCTTCCAAGGAGTCGAGGATATCAAGACCAGCATGATGAGACACCTCAAAACCATCACAAAAGAAGAATTTTCACAGTGTTTCAAAGCGTGGTCAAAAAAATGGAAAAGTGCATCAAAGCCAATGGGGAATATTTTGAAGGAGACAAGTAGAGATTACTTAAGACTTGTATGTGTTAGACAATGTAGACATTGTATGATATGCAT
Organism: Trididemnum clinides; assembly: GCA_963675345.1. Classification (NCBI taxonomy): domain Eukaryota; kingdom Metazoa; phylum Chordata; class Ascidiacea; order Aplousobranchia; family Didemnidae; genus Trididemnum; species Trididemnum clinides. The sequence continues at coordinate 24,958,456 of OY776290.1, read as the reverse complement.
CTAAATAAACTTCTAAATTCAATAGTCCCGTTTCTTTTTAGCCACACCTCGTATCTCTACAAATTTCTGCAAATCTGAATTTTCATCTTTTAGTTGTCCACTTTATGTAAATACATAGTGTTATTAGCAATTACCCTAACTACTTAACAATGTAAAACAATAAAAATCAACCAATCACTCAAGATTATTACAACAAAATTTTTCTGTTGAAATTTGACCCTACAGATTATGTTTGGCCCTGACTATGTCTAATGCATGAATGTGCATAAAAAATGTCTGGGTCCACGCAGTAAGTAGCTCTTTTTAAGAGTATGTATGTGTGCAACACAACAACAGTAATTTTAGCCACTTCAGTATCATCTTCAACTTATATTGAAGATGATACTTAAAAAACAGAAAAACTTTCAGAGAAAAAAGTTGACTAAAGACTTGTTCCATTTAGCAACTTTAATTTGTTTATTACATGCTGCTGAAAATAGCTTAACTACAAAAAGCAGTTTATGAGCTCTCCTATTAATTGCAAAAACCTAGCTAGCAACTTATTTAAAATTCTGAGAAAACCAAATATTTGAATATAATCTTGTCATTGCAATGGTCAAACTAAATTTTGTTAATAAAATAAACTAAATTTTCTAACAACAATAAAATCACAATATCTCATTTTTATAAAATATTACTTCAAAAAGTTTTGGAAGTGGCTGTTACCATCAAAGGCATTTTGCCCTTGGAAGCTAATTTGCCGTTTCCATTCATGCTATATTTGATACAATTCTGATAGTGATTTTGTGGTGTAGTGGATAGCGCAGTAGTACTAAACAAGCACAGTAGGCATAGCACAGGCATAGTACAGGTATATTAGGCATAGTACAGTTATAGTAAACATAGAACAGGCATAGTAAGAGCATAGTAGACATAGTACAGGCATAGTAGGCACAATAAGCATAGTACAGGCATAGTAGGCATAGTACAGGCATAATATGCATAGTACAGTAATAGTAGGCACATTACAGCCATGTTAGGCATAGTACAGGCATAGCAAAACAATAGTCATAGTACTGGCATAGTATAGGCATAGCAAAACAGTAGTCATAGTACTGGCATAGTATAGGCATAGTGCAAGTATAGTGCAGGCATAGTAGGCATAGCAGAGACATAGTAGGTATAATACAAGCATAGTATACAGGTATAGGCATAGTACAAGCATAGTAGCATAGTACAGACATAGTAGACATAGTACAGGCATAATAGGGATATTACAAAATTCTTCATGCACAGATTCCTAAAAAGAATTTCATTTTGCTGCTGTTGGAATTGATGGCAAAGAAATAACACTTTTTCCAGGATTAATGAAGGCCTGCATTATGCCAGCCATTACTAACTTATGCATATGCACATCCACCATGTTATTATTGCGTCTATGCCTGTACTAAGCCTACTATGCCTGCACTATGCCTACTATGTCTGTACTATGCTTGTACTATGCCCACTATGCTTTTACTATGCCTACTATGCGCATTTATAACCACCCATGGATAGTGCAGCTACATTCAAAAGTGAAAAGCTTGGAGTCTTTGCAGCCAGGGTTCTTAGACAAAAGCATGGTACACTGTAAAGGGATCCTGGTCCATGAATGTACAGGGAAGTGTACAGAAGTGGGAGTGTAAACAAGGGGTACAATTTTTTTTATTTGTCATTGAAATAGAACAATCACAAACAATTAAAAGTTATGTGCTTAATATGTCATTACAATTGACCGATCACAAATGTCTGAGGGAAAAATAGCTGTCAAGGGTAAAATGCAGTTGCCTGCAAAATAGCCAATGCCTAAATTTTTACCAAACATGGGAGAACTCATTCATATACTGGTAAGTAGCATTGCAAGGGTATGCAATAAAAATAAAAATCTTCTACTCTACACCAGTATTTACTGAATGGATCGAAATTTCATCACAGAGTCACCTCGACAATGTGTGTGAACCAGTGAACACTTTGTATAAATCTTTGAATATCTTATGACTTAAAGATATTTTTGAATTAGAAATAGCAAAATTCATGCCCTCGTTTCACCATAACAAGATTCCAGAAAATTTTAATTCCTACTTTAGAACTGTATCACACCAGCATACTCATTTAACAAGGTCAATTACAAATAAAAATTACTTTTTAAAAAGAGTCAACACTAAATATGGGCAATCTTCTTTTAATTTTCATGGAGTAAAAATTTGGAACAAAATTCCACTTTTAAACAAATCTGTGTCTTGGCATAGTTTCACTAAATACTACTTAAGTTTATTATTAAGGCAGTGGCTGTTTTGCCGTCAACGACATTTTACCCTCAGAGACTGTTTTGCTGTGAGTTATTTGTGATTGGTCAATCTTAGTGATGTACTAAACATGTGACTTTTGGTCGTCTCTGATTGGTCAATTTTAAAAACAAATTAAAAAAATTTTGCACCCCCAGTGTACACTCCCCCACCCTGTACACTCCCTTTCAGTGTAAACTGCCCCGTACATTTACATACCAAGCCTGGCCCTACAGTGTAGACTGCCCTTTCTTTTAATGCTCTGCCAGCTGAGATTTGAACCCACATCTATGGTATCTCAAGACCAGCGCACTAACCACTACACCACAGTGTCACTGGCTGAAATGTAGAAAATATGGCAATGTAAGCACACGTGAATGATTACGGCAAAATAGTCTCCAAGGGTAAAATGCTGTCGACGGCAAAATAGCCACTACCTATTATTAAAGCAATACTAATATTGCAATCTCTGATACCACGTTAATCATATACATAAAAGAACTATTGCACAAAGTAATAGTGGTATTTGTGTTCTGGCCAGGTGTACATGTGATACTAGTTTTACACTGGCCAGATGTACATATGATACTAGTTTTGATGTAGCTTAGCTGTACATATGCTCTTGCTTGGCTTCCTACACTTTTGCTATTCTACTATATGTAATTGTGATGCAGGAATGGGCAGTTTGACTAGATGATCACTAGTGATTTTTCACTGTCCTGTTCACATCTCGTACGTTTATTTGAACAAAATAAAAGTTGTCGTTGTGTGATGAAATTTTGGTAATCCTGTACTTTAGCGCGGTAAATTATTCAAGCTGAAAGGGCAGTGTACACTGTAGGGCCAGGCCCGGTATGTAAATGTATGGGGCAGTGTACACTCCCCCACCCTGCACACTCCCTTCCAGTGTACACTGCCCCGTACATTTACATACCGGGCCTGGCCCTACAGTGTACACTGCTCTTTCAGCTTAAATAATTTACTGCGCTAAAGTACAGGATTATCGAAATTTTAACTCCAACTTGGTAAACAACAGTTTTGGAGATATTGCCCCTCTTGACCTCCCCCTTTGGCAACAGGTCGGTTGGCTTTGCAACAGCAATTTACAGGAGTCTCAAAAGATTTCTCTGCTTTGCATACGACGAAATTACTCGCAACGCACTGAATGTATGTCACAGATTTTTAGCAAGTGAGCATGGAAATCTTTAGCAACATAAATTAATGCCATCATTAACTTCTTGCAGAATTGCTTCCGGCATAAATCTGGTCTTATCTGCTGCCAACATAAATCAATTTATTGTTATTCTAGGTCTGATGCTTATACTGGCTGATACGAAAGATCATTAACTCTCTGCCATTCTGGCATTATTACGGCCGGACACGTCATGATACCTAGATTGTTATATGGATTCTGGATGTGAGACTGCGGAAAACAAACTACAAACGTCAAGCCCGCAGCCTGGTACGGTACAGTCTTTCCTCGCACTTCGCGGTTCAAGTTTCTCGGCTTCAGTGCATCGCGGATTTTTCAAAAATATTTATCAAAACATAAAATTCAAAAATAGCGGCGTATCGCTGATTGACTCCGCATCATCACGCCATTCTCGTTCAAGCTGTTGACTGTTTCTGGCGTATCTTAGTGTTGAGTTAGCAATTAACTTTTCGTTAAGCCCTTACAAGGCCGCCTAAGCGTCGTGCCCCTGCGAAAGACTCCTCTAGTGAGCCCAAGAGACAGAAGAAAATTCCAACGCTCTGATAAAAGTTAATTGTAGGTAAGCTGTGGTTTTAAATATCCGTATTAAATAACAAAATAAATATTTTGTTGCTATTTCACGGATTTTCACCTTTCGCGGGTGGTCCTGGAACACATTAACTGCGAGCAACGAGGGATTACTGAACAGGAACTAAAAATATTCACCGTGATGGTTATTCTTCACATTAAGCTGAACGATGAGTTCAAAGTAAAAACCCGAATAAATGGTCCAAATACCGGTACGGTGAACAATAAAATACTGTAGAAGTATTTCCTACTCGTAGTTGAGCGAACAGGAAGGTTGTATACGACATCTCACATTTGGCAAGATAAAAAGTGGCTGACCAAAACCTGTAATTTATGCTGGAAAAGTATAGGGCAAACACCAACTTTTGAGGTTACTTTAAAAACTAATGAAAAATGATTTAAAAGTTGGAATGAATTATTGTTAGTTAGATACTCGGAAACAAATAAATGCAATCAAAAGCGATTTGGTTGAGATTCGGTCTTTCGGTTGGCTGGTTTAGGCTTAGTACTGTGAGCTAATTGGCCTAAAAATTGCCCTTAAGAGAAGTGCTATCTAAATATCATTTATTCCTCTGTTAAAAATAGCTCTATGCCAATTACATACCTATAGATACATCAGCAATATCAGCCATTATTAGATTGTAGCAACCTCAACTACTACAAACCTAAAACAGAAAGTCACCAACTGCAATCTTAACTTATAAACCGAATGAAAAGTAGCTATCATGATAAAAGTGACTAGTTGCCACATGGAGTGCAATCATTTTAAGTTGGACTACAGTCTGATGCCTGCCGTTGCGCTACAAGATCATCACTACGGGTACCACATATTTGTGATGATTCTTAGCTTACTTGGTGCGGGAGCCGAAGCAATAGCCCAAAAAATTGTTTATGGAAAAGTGAAATTCACAAAAATTCAATCTGATAGATCAATGTAACCAGTCTGCAGGCACTATTGACAAAAAATTTCAAAAGACTAGTAATTATATCCATTAATATCAAATCCAACGCAAGGCAAACGGTACAGAAGTCTGCTTTGTCATCTAAGCTACAGTATAGTTTAGGTTTACAACTTTTCAATATACTTATTCAACTAAATATACCGTATAAGTTGCACATTACAATTAACTTAAACTCAGTCTTCCCAAATGCAATGATTATTCGAATATGAAACTCAAACAGAAGCTGACAACAAATATGCCTGCATGTTTACCCCATAAAACGACCTTAACTAGAAACAATAACAAAAAAACCTTAATACTTCTTAGCTTACTTTGACTTCAGATTCATTCCATAACATTATTAAAACAACATACAGGGGGTCTCAGAAGTCGCGCACCATCCTAATCTGCGTTTTCATATTTGATACAGATTTGATTTAATTACAAGAAAGAAATTAAAAGCACAAGAAAGAGTTAAATTCATTTTTATGTTTGGAAGAGCTGGGGCGACACACCAATCTGTAGCTCAAGAATCCAACCTCAATCGCGCTGAGCGAGAGCAGCCATTAAGAATAACAATAGCAACTGAGTGCTAAATGACAACAGTAACAAGGATGTGATAACTACTTGAGTGCCCGAAAATCAGCACTAAAACACTCAGGAGAGTGAAAGACAGTTTCATATAGTGAATTGATGCTTGTTTCATTGCTGTAGGTGCACAGTCTGAGCATCTGTTATGATTGTGATCAATAAAAGCGTTTTCTATAGAAACCTGGATGGTGTGAGACTTCTGGGACACCTTGTATGTAACGTTCATTTGACAACTGTCCAGTTTATCCATTTAATTTTCAAAAAACGGTATCACTCCCATTGAATAGATGGTCAGCCACTTTTTTAAAAAGCGCATTTTGATAACGTTTGATCACTTGCGTGCAACATTCCTATTTAACCACGCAGTGGCGTACGCCAAAAGTTTCCGAGGGGGGCTGAAGTTTCGTCACAATCGTGGGACATCACAAATCAACTTTATGGGGACTACCGAAAGTACGACCATTCTAAGGTGGTTCGGGGGCATGCCCTGGAAACATTTTGCAAAATTACACCTAAAAACACGGATTTTCGTGCATTCTGGAAGCAAGTTTTAGTATAATGTTTTTACGAAATTTATTAGAAGAATGAAATCGTAAGATGAAAATCAAGCATAAAACAAAGTCAGTTTATTTTAAATTGAGGCGACGGTTCCCATTCGCAAATTGGTCAATCACTTGACTATAATCAAGTTTAATGTAGTTGTTTATATACAAAAGAGCCAATGCATTGAACCGATTTTCTAGCATGCTCGTACGCAAGTACGTTTTGATCAGCTTTAGGGCGCTAAATGATCGTTCGCCCGTTGCCGTTGTAACTGGCAACGTTGCAAAAATTTGCAGCAATGTTTCAGTGCTCGAATACGTCCCAAGTTGTCTCGCAGTTTTAAGAGTCACTTTATTTCAGCTAAAAATACAACCAAAATATACTTTCAAATCACAGAATTTCTTTTGTTTGTTTTAGAAATGCTCGTGTATAGTGCCTGGTGATACTGGTAGCTCTCTATTCTCGTCCAAGTTGAACGATTCTCTTTAAAAACGTGGCTGCCACGAACCACTCTGCAGAAAACAAATATTTTGGATGTGTAGCAGAGTAAATTGATCAAATATCGCTTTTAAAATAGTGGTTTGTGCGACTATATGTCTTCCCTCTACAAGGTTTTGTCTGCCCTCTACAACTCTTATTCACTTTCAAGAGCATAACAAATTTTGATAATTGTTTTACTTTAACCAGATGGTCCGGTCCAGATTTCTACCAGCAAGTGGTCTGAGCGACGAGTGCTTTTTCACAGGAAAATCGAAATCCGGGCCAACCCCAAATACTCGCGAAAAACCATCTTTGCTTCTGCTAAAACTGCTTGGTTTTGCTTTACATTTTTTCATTTTTAGAGCCTGAGGGGGCGGCCATGGCACAGTGGCCTTTCCCCTCGGTACGCTAGTGTAACCACGTTAACCTAAGCAAAGCACCTCGCTTTATGCAAGTTCTCAAAGTAGATCTATGGAAAGGTTTCATTGACGAGATCAAACGTCTGCACCAATCAACAGCCGCCTCAACGTGGTGGTGCAGTCCCCGGCCCCGTTTGGGTTGGGTTGAAATGGCTGTTGGCCTTCCCGAGGGTCCCAATTACCACGGGAACTCCCCTTCATTTCTTCGCTATGCTGCCCCCTGAACGACCGCAGAGGGGCAATACACAGCTTCTTTAAAATCGGTCGCATGTTTTCTCTTTTGCTTTTCTCCTGCCCCTCTCTTGCCCTTCTTCGTCCCCTTATTCTCCTCCTTCTGTTGATCAGTGTAACGTTCATCCCAATCCTGGCCCCATCTTTCCTTGCTCAGTGTGCACTGGAAATGTGACCCTGCAGGGCAAGTCAGTGCAATGCTGCGCTTGCTGCAAATGGATCCATCTAAGATGCTCACAACTTTCCTTATCCCAATTCAGAGCTCTTGGCAGCTCTCACTCATGGAGTTGCCCCCCTGCCGTAACCAGGGATGTGGAAGCGGAAGCGGAAGCTGGAAGCTGGAAGCGGTGGAAGCGGTCTTTTTCTGTGGAAGCGGAAGCGCGAACAATTCCACCACTTCCACTTCCACATAGGAGGGAAGAATGGAGAGAGAAAAAAAATTGGTTGTGCTATCCTTCGTAGAAGAACGAATAGGGGGAGCATAAGCATTAAGAAATAAGAGCGAGGAGGAGTCGTTTGGAGAGATGTTGACCTCTACATAATCAGAGTAGGGGCCAAGCGAAGAAAGAGAGAAGGTAGAAAGCTCAGAGAAGGATAAGCCCTGCTTGACGAAAATGATGACGCCGCCGCTAGCGTCTGTGACATCAGTAGAAAAAATACCAGATCGAGAGTGGGTGCCATCAGATCGCAGAGCAGAGAATCCAGGGATCTGAAAAGAGGAAGATAAATTGAGGTTAGAATCCTGAATATAAACAAGATCAACGGAATGAGACGAAATAAAGTGTAGTAGTTTAGTGCTCCTGGCGCAGAGACCCCCAGCATTCCATTGAAAAACCCTGAGGGAGTTAGGGAGGGGAAGAGAAAGCAGGAGGTAAAGAGAAACAGCCAGGAGCATGAAGCGGTGGTGAGGGTGCAGAGGGAGAAGATACAAAGTGGGCAAAAAAAGGGTAAGAGGTTTGAAGGTGAGGGTGGAGTGCGAGTGCTGCATTAGCGGAAGGGGGCCAGATTGAGCAGTGAAGGTATACCAGATGGAGGAGTCCGAGGAGAAAGGCACAGTGCTGGTAGGTGTAGAATCTCAAAAAAAAGCAGGGAAGGCAGCTCCAGAAGTGAGAGCTGCCAAGAGTTTTGAATCTAGAATAGGAGAGTAGTGATCACTTTAAATAAACCCAATTAGAGCATGAGCAGCATTGCACTGTCCTACCCCTACAGGTCACATTTCCAGCGCACACTAAATAGGGAAAGACAGAGCAAGGGTTAGAATGAACGTTGCCGCTCATCAGGAGAAGGAGAAGAACGAGAAGACGGGCAAGAGAAAGGCAGGAGTAGAGAGAAGACAGGCCAATTTTAAAGAAGCTGCGTGCTACCCTTTTGTGGTCGTTTGGGGGCTGCACGGCGAAAAAATGGTTTGTGTAAGGGGGGTGCCCGGGGTAACTGGGACCCTCGGGAAGGCCAACAGCCATTTTGAACCAATCCAAACGGGTCTGGGACTTCACCACCACGTTGAGGCGGCTGTTGATTGGTGTAGTTCAATTTTGCTCGCTTTAAATGTACATACTATATATACAACAGAAATTTCGCACTTCACTATCCAAAAAATTAGAGTCAATACGTGTTTTGAGGACGGATAGAAGGTCGGTAATGATAATTAGAGTTAAATTTAACTCAAAGTCAGAGTTAGTTGAGGATAGAGAAGGAAAATCAACGCTGTACTGTGTAATTTGTTGTTGTGACGACAGGTTATTGTCGAGAGCTGTAATATGTAATCATACGGTTTAGATCTGAGAAGCATTAATTCATTTCTTACCACTACATGTTCCAGTTGTCTATTTTTATTCAATTGCGCTGTATAAGACTAAACTGAACCGTTGATTTGATATACAAAAAATTATCTTTCTAGCTAAAAAGGTTTTTGAGATACACATATGTTCCCATATGGGAACATTGGCGGGTTGCAGCAAAAAAACTCAAAAATAAAAAAATTTTGTAAAATATTTTTTTTTACTTTTTATTCAAAATTACAAGCAGGATGCATCGTGGTACACGCCTCAACACATGCTTTTAGTCGCAACTCGTACTTTTATTTGAAGCTCGCTTTCTTTTTTTGGTTCTCTTGGTCAGAAAACCTATTTGATCCTCCTCTATATCATCTATATGTTCTTTCACTTTGAGCTCACCAGCAGGTTCAAAAGCCGTTTCAAAGCCTTGAGGAACTTCTTCATTATCACTTGCTTGATCACATTCATCGCCACCAGCAGGAGTGAGTAGAACTACACTTCTTGTTCTTTCGATTGTTTCTACTAGGTTTCTCACTTCTGACGTAGTAGTAGCATGAGTTACACATCGGTATGAAGACTTTTTAATAAAACACTTTCGCTAACTACCAAAAATGTTACCCGAGCGTGATATTGCCATGGAAACTGATCACGTGATTAAAGCTTATTTCACGGCATTTTCCACCTTTAATATTTCTCAAACAATGCAATAAACCACACCAAAAACTGTAGAAAGCTAAAGAAAAATGTTTCCTTGTATCATTTTTGCTGCTTTTTGATGCTACAAAAATTCGTTATTTAAGAAAGAAACACGTGATTGATTAATTATATGTTCCCACGTGATTGATTATATGTTCCCACATGGTAACATTGGTAAGAAACGGGTTAAGTAAACTGTTGTAAAAGTAGTAGTAAGTAGTGAAGGAACTTGTAATAACTGTCTATTTGTTGAAGTGTTTAATTATTTTTTGAATTGTAGTAACGAAATATTTGATTTTCTCGCAAGCAATTTGTGATTTCTAAATTTTTGTTAGTGGGAGTTCCGTGACAAACGCGAAACTACATTAGCGGTTCCGCGATGACAAAAGATTGAAAAGCACTGTTCTACATTCAACGCGAGTTCTGATATCTAAGAAAAAGAAACACAGAGTAGTTCGAAACAATAAGCTTAAGCGAAGTAGGTAAAGTAATAGCAATAAATGAAGGTTTTGGTTTACTCAAAATGATAAAGTGTAGGAGAAGGCAGGCTACAGACCCACAAAAGTTAAAAAAAATTGTCAACGGTCGTTTTTTCGTTTTTTGTTGGTGGAAGCGGAAGCGGTGGAAGCGGAAGTGGAAGCGGAAGCGATAGGTGTGGAAGCGGAAGCATTCGAAAAATAACCGCTTCCACATCCCTGGCCGTAACACTGTGACTCCCTCCTCAGACTCCTCCGACATGTATACCTCCACTGTGCAATCTAGCCCCGCCTCTGCTAACGCTGCCCTCTTGCCCCACCCTCGTCTCCAAACTTCTTATCCCCCACCTTTCAAAATATTTACGTATTTTCCAGCATTTTTTCACAATAAGTCGGTACCTTTCAAAATATTTACGTATTTTCCATCATTTTTTCACAAAGAATATGGTTCTCATTTCCCATATACATAACTGACATTTCATACTTTGTAGTTTATTCAATAAAAATGATTGATTCAAGTGACTACACGGTTGAATATAGAGTTCACGCCGCTTCATTTTTTATTGCAAGTGAGCAAACTAGACACGCCATGAAGCTTGTTAGAGACAGACTGCGTGTGCAATATGATATTGAACCACCAGAACATCGCATAATCAAGGCTTGGGGTACCAAGTTATTGGAGACTGGTAGCTTGTTTGACAGACCAAGAAGTGGAAGACCAACCGAACGGAAGATGCAATCGATGTGGAAAAAGATGCCAAAGATGAATGAAGAGGCTATCCAACGAGCTTGATATTCCAAAGTAATACGTGGATTTTTTGAAAGGTACCGACTTATTGTGAAAAAATGCTGGAAAATACGTAATTATTTTGAAAGGTACAGACTTATTGGGAAAAAATGCTGGAAAATACGTAAACATTTTGAAAGGTACCGACTTATTGTGAAAAAAATGATGGAAAATACGTAAATATTTTGAACCTTACCTATTTTTTGAACACACTGTATATCTTTATTATTTGAAATTATTACATTTACAGATTTTAATTCTTGAAAACGTTTGAAATTTGAAATGTTTATTATTTATTAAAGTCGCTTGCAGTTTTAAGTATTAGTAAATTTAGAAATAAGATGTAATTGTTCAGAATAACCCATCTCTATGCAGCACAAACCTTGGTCAATGTGAACATCGTGTGATAACCCCAATCAACTTTGTAGTATGCTCTCAAAAGTTTAGTGAAAAGTTACTTTCTCAGTTGCAAGAACAATATCTGTCAAGGTAATATTATCAATTACTCTTAGATTAATAGCCACGAGTTGTAAACTAGGAAGTTTTCTCATACACAAAATTGAGGTAACCTGGATGTTATGCAACAATATGTTAGAGACAATCACTAGAAAGATATCAATTTGTACTGCAAATAAAACAAAATAGGAGATGAAAAGTAGTAATAGAATGATTTAGGTGTGGATTGAAGACAGGTGGTTTTTGAAATTAGGTGTAGTGGCGATATAAGTTTCATTTACGTCTATAAGTTTGCAGCTGGCACATCGAACCCACCACCTACCTGCAGATTTCAATCGTCATAAGTTTGATTTTTTGTTGCATAAAATAACTTGTAAGGTAATCAAAATCTGACAAAAAATTGATGTTGTTTCGTTTCAGTGATTATGTAGTGTTGAAAACTATAAATATTAGGCTTGATTTACTGCTATGTACAGAGATATGTGGTGAGGTAAATGCACAGTAAGAAAATTTAAGCTTGAAAACACAATAGGATAGAATTTTTTTGAATTAACATACAGCAAAAGAATTAACATAGTACAAAAAATAATGCAAAACATTACGCCACTCGTTCACCACTTTTGATTTAGCTCAGAAATAATAGTTGTGAATCTGCGATGACTGATAACCTAAAATTAAAAAATACTGTACATTGAACGCACACAATGTAGCTTAGTGGTCTTCAACTGAAATATTTTGCGAGGGTGTCAGATAAAAATATTTTGTTGTCTCAACGTGTTCAATATTTGATGAGAATTTAACAACAAGTGAATAAATCTGAAAGAAATGTTAAAATCTCCCACTACATTTTCAACCAATGAATATTAGCTTTTAAAATTTTGGTATGAATTCAAGTGTATTGATGTGAAAAGTTTAATGTGGTGAAGCAAATTAGACAAAAACTGCATATTTCCAAATATTTGCCAAGTTATTTAATCTTCATTCAGTGTTACCAGTGATTTAAATTTTCTACAGTCTCTTTTACACTTTAAAACTTTTGTTGTCTTTACATGTTGCACTCGACATGTTCGCAAGCTTTGAATAATCTCCAGATGTTGGAGCCAGAATCAGATTTGAAAAAACTTAAAACATTTAAAAAATTAATATACATAGGTCTTTGTCATAATCGTTTTCTTGTCAAATATTTCATTCCATGTTGTCCAGGAGAAAGAAAATATGATTTTATTAATTATCCTTATAAACTATTACAGGTCTAAAGCTTACGGTTTTCATGAATATCTTACTTTAGCACATCAGAACTGATACAGTGCCTAAAACAATAACTATCAGCAACCCCTCCAAAAGTATAAGTAGGTAAGAAAGGAAAAGAAATTGTGATTTTGAAATGGGAGACTTGTTGCGAAGCACTGCAACTAGATAAATCTGTAATACTTTTTCAAGAAAATTTTAAAATCATTATTTCCAACAGACGCATAACATCAAAGACAATTGCTTCACTTAATAGAGAAATTTCTGGGATTTCAACAAGCGGTCAGTTAGCTCAGTCGGTTATAGTGTCGTGTTAATGTCGCGGGTTCGAGCCCCGTACTGGCCATTACTGCCTCGATAGCTCAGTTGGAAGAGCGTTAGACTGAAGATCTAAAGGTCCCCGGTTCAAACCCGGGTCTGGGCACTTATTTTGTACGAGTGTGGTGATGACTGCAGTATAATAGTTTTGGAGTGTCCTAAATAGGTATTTTGATTGGAAAAATAAACCCTACTGTGTAGATTTCTACCTAAATTTGCGGAGATGATGGAATTTTATGTCTGTTGGCAGTGAGTTTTTTCTTGTCAGCAAACTATGAAAAGCTTTGAATTCTTGCGTCAGATCTGGGAGCTTCTTGTGTGCATCTCGAGTTGATGAAAAACGTTCATCTAGACTTTAACACTCCTCCAACAGAAGCAATGTCATAATTCATGCAGAATTGACTGATTGACCGACTGAGAGAAACGTATTGACTGATGGACACACTACAGATTGAGAGGAATGACTCCAGCGCAAAAAAGATTTTTAAGGGCATTTATCCTAAAGATCAGCTACCTACTGTGGAGTGTCCTGGGAGTTATATTGTTAACACCGAGCACTGCTCCTGGAGAACACTGGGTTGCTATGTTCTTTAACAATCAAAGATCTGCTGAGTTTTTGATAGCTATGGTCTACATCCAATTGTTTATGGTTTGACAGATTTTTAGGTTCTCACTCCTCATCCTGGACCTACAACTCAAAGACCTAACAGAGTTTGATATCTGAAGTCTGTGGACATTATACCATGTACTACATCTTATTTCGCTCGCGTGGTTGCTCTCTATCCGAGATATTGACTCATTTCTCCGGTAATGTTAGTTTAAACGATAAAACTGTTGAGTGCTTTATTAAGAATTTACTGAAAATGTAACTGTTTTACGTGAAACAAACAGAATTGAATGCAATCGAGTGTTTTTATTATACAATATAAATACGATTTACATCCAAAATAACCACACGACAGATGGGGCATTCCTTTGAATAAAGCTTAGCCGAGCAGTTCAGACATCCAAAGCAATGTCCGCAAGGCATTGGTAAAGCATTAATTCGAGCGTCGAAGCACACTTTACACACAAGTTCTTGAGATGTGTCACACTCTTTTGCTTCAGATAGAGGGGTGATGTTCGGTTCTTCATTTTCAACTGGAGGATTTCTCGCTAGTGTTGGATCTGCTACTTCTTCGGGAGTAGCAAACCCGAATCTCGTTCCCGACAAAAACTCCTCTTCTGGGATGCGAAAGTTGTTGTGTTGGGCGATGAAGCCAGTTCCAAACGTTCTCTCTAGATACGCACATGCGGACCAGTATTTTGCGTGCTCAATTTCTGGGATGTCTGTGTCCGCCCACTGATAAATACATAAGCTGCAATAAAAACAAATTGCTCGATCATCACTGTCTCTATACAAAAATCCAGCTGTAGCCATTCGTTCAGGGTTTAAATTATCGACTCGATGAGGCCAATTGTCTGAGAAGGATAAGATTCGCGTTTCTTCAGATTCGAAAGAAGGGCACAGCATTTTTAAACAAATTTTACTCAAACCTAAAGACGGTTACATGCGTTAAAAATCACACATTTATTGTTTTATATATTAAGTGGAAAGGGTTTTCTCTTCTTTTGATAAAGTTCAGCACTTCTAGGCAGGCTACTATTAGAACGTTTTTTCTTCCCGGCTGTGCATTTCACCTCTTTCAAGGTTTTCACAAGAGCAGCTAACTCCTTGCTGATATCACAGTTTTCGTTTCTAACGATGAATCCGGATGATCGATCTTGTAGATGTTGAAAATATTTCTCGGGTGAAAAGATAGATTCCACTTTAAATCTGATAAGAAAGTTTTCTACAGCTGCCTCTTTTTTGAAAATTTCCAATCTTGTTTTCACTTCGCAGACATCACCGTATTGACAGTCAGCTGAGAAAACCACCACCACATAAGGACGCGCATCTGCTGGGCCTTTGAACGCCACAAACGGTAGATCCTCAAATATATGTATACACACTTGAATAAGCTGATCGGTTGAAAAGAGAGCTTTTCCTCTTGAGACAGTCAGCACGCCTTTTCTCAACATCTCACCGTCTGCGGGTATTGATTTTCCTTCTTTGTCAATGTCGAGGAAGATTTTTCGTATTTTTCTTGCTTCTTCTGGATGTTTTCTTGCACGCCTCAACAACTCTGTTTGCTCCATCAACCCGTCGTAGCATGAGGAGTGGGAATGAGTCGTTGTAACGTCGACATTTTTGCTTTCTCTTCATAGTCGTCAGCGATGGATGTGTGTGTCTCGTCGCAGCTTTCCATTGTTCTTCTTCTAATTTTCTCGCAAAACCATACGACTTTTATAGAGAAATGTGAACAAAGAAAGAAGAAAAATCACTATTCTTGCCTAGACCTGCCTTGTTCTTTCCAACAATTGTGCAATGAAAACTTGTGATGTAGTACATATAAAAACACCCGCTGGTTTGTGATTGGTCGAATAAGAGGTAAGAATGTTTATAACTTTAAAGACAAAATCATCTCCGTACGGTCTATGCTTCCGCTGGCGTCAGATTTTTGTTGATAGTAAACCGTTTTTGAAGTTCTACATCGATTGTGATTGGTTAAAGATTTGCTGACGTGATGTTGATGTTTCCGTTTGCATCAGATTTTTGTTGATAGTAATCTTAGCTGTTTTTGAAAAATATGAATTTTATGTTGGTGGTTTAAGAACTTGATACTTAAAACAGTGTTATAACAGAATGCAATTTTTTGTATTCTAGTTATATGAAAAGATATTATAAATTGATTGCGTGATGAATGTTTACAAGTAAAATTTTACAATTGTTGAAGTAGTCTCCAAACACAATAAAAGTTCAATCTTCTTGGTTTAACAATATTTAGTAGTGATCAAAAACTGCTGAATTGAAACAAATTTCACTGTTCTGATCTTTTCAAAATGTTTCTACCATAGTGCTAAAAAATTTCGCTATCTCACTGTCATATATGAAGCAAATCTACATTTCACTCAAAAATCTGGTCAAGCTACTGAAATTTTCTTCCAAGAAAGTGTGAAACTAACATAAAAATTTAACTACCTCACTGTCATATGTGCAGTAATTCTACATTTCACTCAAAGGTCTGGTCAATCTACTGAAATTTTAATCCGAATAGTGTAACACTAACGGCTAGCGGTACAAGTTTTTGATTGAAATTGTGTCAAATTTGATGGTGTTTCTTTCACCAAACTCACAACGTCACTGCCTGTGATTTTTCTCCAACAAACCTGATAATCTAGAAAACTGTTGGTTATTTTCGTCTAAAACTAACGACTAGCTGTAATAAACGTAAATGTTGAAAACTATGAATTTTGTGTTAATGTCCTTGAAATATTGTTAAAAGTTGTGCTTATTTTTATGTAGGTGAGCTGAGGAAACTGTAAAAACTATGAATTTTATGTTAATGTCCTACGAATAATGTCAAAAGTTGTGCTTATTTCTATGTGGGTGAGCTGAGGACACTTTGAAAGGTAGTAAAAATTTCGTGTCAATAAGTTTAAAAGTTGCTAAATTTCGGAAAAAATCTTAAAACAGTGTGATGATAGGATACAATTTTGGTTTCTAGTTGTATGAAAAATGAATGTAAATTTGAGGTGAATGTTTTATGATTTGCACACAATTAAAGATAAATCTTTTCGATTTTACGATGTAAACAGTAGTGATTTAAGTGAGGTATGGTGTTTAAAAGAAAATGATAACGCAATTTTATGGAGAGTGAAGAGAGCTATGATGAGGGCCATGTGTGGTCAGAAAATTATTGACAAAAAGACTGAAGAAAGACTGAATCCATTACCTACCTAGTTCTACTGAAATAGATGTAAATTAATTCCAACCAACTGCAGAAATATCACGAGTAAAGGAAAATACCTCCAATAAACACATGTAGAAGAGTAAAGAAACAACATTCTAGGGAATCAAAAAGGAGAAATCGATCAGAGGCTCTATGATGTTATCAACAATTTCAAGATGTGAATGATTATGCGCGATTAATGCTTACGCTCGAAAGGAAGTAGTTATGATTTAGTATCAAAGGCTTCAGTCACGACCTAACGTTAATGTTTCCGTTTTACAGCAGTTATGTTTACAATAAGACAAAAAATCGTAAACGAGTTGAAAAGTGAAATTAATTGGAGAACTTTTGAAGTGGGGGTATTCTGAAGCGAGGGTACAACAAATTAGGTCATTTTCAAGAATAACATCATTTCCAAAAAGAAATAAAACCATTTCCAAAAACAAGTAACATTTTCAAAACATTCCTAAAAAGAACTGAAACAAATAAAACCATTCCTAAAAACAAATATACCTAATCATTCCTAAATACAAGAAACAACATTTTCAAAAACAAATCAAACAAATAAAATCATTTCCAAAAACAAATATAATCATTCCTAAAAACAAGAAACAACATTTTCAAAAACAAATCAAACAAATAAAATCATTTCCAAAAACAAATATAATCATTCCTAAAAACAAGAAACAACATTTTCAAAAACAAATCAAACAAATAAAATCATTTCCAAAAACAAATATAATCATTCCTAAAAACAAGAAACAACATTTTCAAAAACAAATCAAACAAATAAAATCATTTCCAAAAACAAATATAATCATTCCTAAAAACAAGAAACAACATTTTCAAAAACAAATAAAACCATTCCTAAAAAGAACTCAAACAAATAAGAATTCAAACAAAACAACTAAAACATTTTCAATTGTAAATCCAAACAACGTTACAAGTAAAATGTACCTCCAAGTTCATGTATCAACACGTTCGGAAATGACGTACTTGCACGTTCGGAAATGATGTATCAGCACGTTCGGAAATGACGTATCAGCACGTTCGGAAATGACGTAGCGCTCCGCAAAGCGCTCCGCAAAATCCGGGTCGAAAGTAATATTATATACTATTATCCTGTCTACTATCGATTTCTCTAAAGCTTTTGACTCTGTCTGGCATCCCGCCCTTTTCCACAAGCTCATTTCGGCTGGCCTCCCTCCTTTGCTTTGCTCGTTGGACTCAATCTTTCCTTTCTGATAGGCGCGCTTCTGTGCTTTATCAAAATCACAAAGTAGAACAAGTAGAAGGAAGCATGAGCGGGTGAGTGGACGCAAAAGCTCTCCAGGACGATCTGCAGAGTCTTGGTTTCACTCCTAGTCTGGCCAAGCCTGAAATAAGAAAGGAGGTTGGGAGACGAAGAGCCCGCTCATAAGATGAAAGAGTGAAATGAGTCAGGGTAACTCGTAGGGAAGATACAGAAGTCTTGGAGAAAAAAAGAGGGGTAGGGGAGGACGACAAGCAGCTGGTGATGGCGCGACTGGCCACTCGGTGTAGGCGTTCCAATTTGGTGATATTGGTAACGCTTAGGAACGGAAATCGTCCGGGTGAAGCATAAGTGAGAAGGGTACGGAGAAAAGCCTTATACAGAAGATAGAGGGACTCCTTAGAGGGGCCCCATGAGGAAGCAGAGATACAGCGTAAGACCTTATGACGTGGGGAGAACTTGGCCTTTAGTGAAGATACATGTTTAGAAAAGGAAAGAGTGCCATCGAAGGTGACCCCAAGAAAAGTTGGAGTGGGATTGAAACGGAGATGGGAGTCGAGTAAGAAGAGGTTGGGCTGGAAATTTTCCTGGTGGGGATTCACTGAGAAGAAGGAGGCTCACATTTGCTTGGATTGAGAGGAAGACACCAGTACTCAGACCAGTGCTCCAATCGAAACAGAGCTCCTTTTGTGGCCTCCACCGCAGTGGGGACCAAGTGGGAGGAGGAGGACCAAATGGCCAGATCGACAGCGTAAAGAGAGCAGCCGACGGAAGAAGGCAGAGAAGCCGGAAGATCATTAATGAAGAGAGAGAAAAGTGCAGGGCCAAGAACGGATCCTTGCGGAACGCTTCGACGGACTCGAAAGGAACGACTTTTGTGATTTTGATAAACCACAGAAGCGCGCCTATCAGAAAAGAAAGATTGAGTCCAACGAGCAAAGCAAGGAGGGAGGCCAGCCAAAATAAGTTTGTGGAAAAGGGTGGGATGCCAGACAGAGTCAAAAGCTTTAGAGAAATCGATAGTAGACAGGATCGTCCGAGAGCGCGGTCTGGGTTTGTTAAACCCATCCGAAATGGACTGAGAAAGTAACAGAATTTGATCAAGTGTAGATCGTCCAGAGCGTAAACCGGCCTTGCGTGGAGAGAGAATGGAATTAGACTCCAGAAAAAAGAGTAGACGGGATAAAATGATGCGTTCAAAAAGCTTTGAGACGCAGGAGGTGAGAGAGATAGGCCTGAAGAAACCAGGAGAGTCGAGAGGTTTTCCCATCTTATAAATGGAAATAATAGAAGATGTCTTCCAGATGGAAGGAAAGGAATGCGAAGACCAGGAGAGATTGAAGATGTGGAGAAGAAAAT
The DNA here is from genome assembly GCA_963675345.1 of Trididemnum clinides. Classification (NCBI taxonomy): domain Eukaryota; kingdom Metazoa; phylum Chordata; class Ascidiacea; order Aplousobranchia; family Didemnidae; genus Trididemnum; species Trididemnum clinides. The sequence goes on along the minus strand of OY776290.1, from coordinate 24,938,989 downwards.
CCATGCCAGATCAAGGAAGATGCTTCAGCATGGGATAGGCAACTTTGTCTGGGCCAGTGGCGTGGACGAGGAGAGGTTGGAGGCAGCCGCAAGAATTTCAGCGAGATAGAAAGGAGAGCAAAAAGACGAGTGAGACTCCATAGGACACGTGGCTCGGCGGAGCTTAGTGAGGTAGCCTCTGGCTCTGCTACGCAGGGCCTTTGGCTGAGAAATGGAAGAATGGGATTTCAGGTAAGCGGCATAGACCGAATCCGATTCCCTGGCAGAAGAACAGTTAGGGAAGTTAGGAGAGCCAGCGATAGAGCGAAGAAGAGAGTGTACAGATTTAGGGTTAGATTTAGGTGAAAGAGAAGAGCAAGTAGTCTGTCATGCCTCAGCGTTCGTGATGACTGACGAGACACGCCGAGAAGCGGAGATGTAAGCCTGGTGATTTTCATCACTTCTGTGAGCGGCAGCAAGAGCCTTGCGTCTTTCACTAACCGCACTTTCCACCTCAGCAGACCACCAGGATTTAGGAGGGCGTTTGATGCGGTCGAAAGGAATGGAAGATTTGGCCGCATTCAGTGCCAGAGAGGTTAACAGAGCAGCAGCAGAGGAAAGAGAAAGAGACGAGTATTCCTCTGCTGAAGAACAGTGAGAGTCAATGTAGGAGGCAAAGCCATCCCAGCGAGCTTTCTGAAAGTTGAAGGAAGGGAGGTGCTCGTTGAGGAGAAAGACCGGAGAAAGAGGGACGGATAGAAGAATTGGTAGATGATCAGAACCCAGGTCCTGTAGCACCTCCCAAGAGCAAGAAAGGGCAAGAGAAGAGGGAGCAAAGGGGATGTCAGGAGAGGAGCGACTGCCAGAGGAGCGATGGAGAAGGGTGGGTGTGTTAGGGTCATTGAGGGGGAGGAGGTCAGAGGAGATGACCCAGTCGAATACTTCCTCCCCACAAGGGTCGGAAGTACCTCTTGAGTCCCAGAGGGAGTGATGGCAGTTGAAGTCCCCCAGAATGAAGAGATTTCTGGAGGAGGGAAGAATTGAGGGAGAAAAGGAGTCGGTTCTGCTATCCGTTGGATAGGAGCAAATAGGGGGCGTACACATTAAGAAATGACACCGAGGAGGATTTGTTTAGAGAGATGTTGATCCCTACATGATCAGAGTAGAGATCAAGCGAAGAAAGAGTGGAGGTAGAAAGTTCAGAAAAGGATAGGCCCTGCCTGATGAAAGTGATGACGTCGCTGCTCCCGTGCGTAGCATCACGAGAGAGAATGCCAGATCGGGAGTGGGTACGATCAGAACGCAGAGCCGAGAATTCAGGAATTCGGAAAGAGGAAGATGAGTTAAGATTGGATTCCTGGATGCAGATGAAGTCGACAAGATGGGACGAAAGAAAGTGAAGTAGTTCAGTGCTCCTGGCTCGAAGACCTCCAGCATTCCATTGAAGAACCCTGAGAGAGTCAGGGGGAGAGGTGGCAGGAGGCGCAGAAGGACAGCCAGGAGCAGGGGATGGTGATGAGGGGGCAGAGGGAGAACACATAAGATGGGCAGATGGGGAATAAAAGGTTTGGAGACGAGAGTGCAGCATTAGCAGAGGCAGAGCCAGATGGTCCAGTGGAGTTATACACGTCGGAGGAGTCCGAGGAGAGAGCACAGTGTTACGGCAGGGGGGCAGCTTCATGACTGAGAGCTGCCAAGTGCTCTGAATTTGGAGAGGAAAAGTTGTGAGCACCTTAGATGGATCCATTTGCAGCAAGCGCAGTATTGCACTGACTTGCCCCGCAGGGTCACATTTCCAGTGCACACAGAGCAAGGAAAGATGGGGCCAGAATTGGGATGAACGTTACCGCTCATCAAGAGAAGGAGAAGAATGAGGAGACGAAGACGGGCAAGTGAAGGGCAGGAGAAAAGAAAAAAAGAAAACAGGTACCGATTTTGAAGCTGTGTGCTGCCCTACTACGGTCGTTTAGGGCGCAGCATAGCGAAAAATTGGAGAGCGCTGGATAACTGGAACCCTCGGGAAGGCCAACAACCATTTTGACCCAAGGGTGGTTATAAACAGGCATAGTAGGCATAGTACAGGTGTAGTGATTTGGTATCCAAACACTACACGTTATACTAAATCCCTTAGGAATGTCATGCTCCGCCGTCTACAATTTCACATGTGCTTTGAGTACGATTAGTTGTGAAGACAAGTTAAAGGTCTAAGCCCACAAAACTGTAGCTAGATTGAGTATTTTTCTCGCTAACTATTCCATTTGAATGAGGTTTTGTTGTAATTGGTTAAAAATTGTGTAAATATATAACTTATTAAATTAGCTTTCGATTTGTGCATTTGCTAAGGAATTCCTACAAGTGGTGACCCCGACTAGCCTACAACATGCAATCTCCAATTTATGATCTTCGTAATAGAACAGTGAATTCTAAGCTGCCATCAATGAGAGATAATTTTCTTCAACTAAGCTCTTCATCACCATGACATCAAACATCCGTGGCCACTCCGACTACTTTTGAAAGACCTTCCACTACTGGTGCAGCAGCTACAAATGCTTCCCATGTTTTTTATCATTCTCAACCATCCTTAAAATTTTCTACTGATGATGTTTCTCTATGGTTTACCCGATTTGAAGCAAAATATCACAACAGCAACCTACATGATCAGCAATTATATTTTGAACTGATTAGCTGCTTAAATGATTATCAACTGCAGAAGGTTTCTGCTTTATCTCGCCACATTCCTTCTTACCAATCTTTGAAGTCCGCATTATAGCAAGCATTCGATTTATCTCCATTGCAAAGAATTCAAAATTTGCACTCTGCACCGTAGTTGGGAGACAGAAAACCTTCAGAATTGCTCTCACACTTAAGGCTTTTACTAAAGCAAGATGATCTTACCGATGAAACTGCAAAAGCACTTTCGCTCCAAGCATTCATGGAACGAATGCCTTCCACTATTTGACAAATTTTATCAGCATTTGGGAGTGAATCTTTAGATGATATTGCCAGCAAAGCGGATGGTCTTGTTTTGAATGATCCACAATATTCATCCTTACAACGACATAATGATTTTCGTGATACCCTTTTTCCAAGGGTCAGCAAATTGGCTGCTCAGGTTGAGAAACTGTCTTTACAGGTCGAATCTCTAACATTAAAGCCTAATCACTACAAACCTGCTCCTTCTAACTTTTTCTCACCGTTTCCTAACCGTCACACTTTTCCTGATTATTCCCAATCCGCTGAACATCCTTCAACCTCTTCAAAAACTTCTCGTAATTCTATTATTAATGGTAAATGCTTCTATCACACCTATTACCCTAATTCCCCTCACTCCTGTGCTGCTGATTGTAAGTATTTTTCTAGTTCTTTAAACTCGCAGCCCGGAAGGTCAATGTGAATACTGTGTCTTCTTTTCACATAGGTAGAGTGGACGTGTCGGCAACCAATTCACAATTTATTCGCCTTTATGACAGTCACAATGGCATTGATTTTATTATTGATACGGCAAGTCCAAAATCGATTGTTCCTATTCATATGTTTCCATCCTTTCAAAACAACAATATTTTGTGTGAACTGCTTTCACCAAACGGACATCCTTTACAGCAAGCAGGCAGTATTGATTTAACCTTGCGTTTTGATGATTTTCCAAACAAACAATTTGTGCATGCATTTATTCTAGCTAACATTTACAACCCTATTCTTGGACCAGGGATGCGGAAGCGGTAATTTTTCAAACGCTTCCGCTTCCGCTTCCACACCTATCGCTTCCGCTTTCACCAACAAAAAACGAAAAAACGACCGTTGACAATTTTTTTAACTTTTGTGGCTTTGTAGCCTGCCTTCTCCTACACTTCATCATTTTCAGAAAACAAAAACCTTCATTTACTGCAATTACTTTACCTACTTCGCTTGAACTTATTGTTTCGAACTACCTTGTGTTTGTTTTTCTTAGATATCAAAACTCGCGCTGAATGTAGAACAGTGCTTTTCAATCTTTTTTGTCTAATGTCCTTAAATGTACTTTCGCGTTTGTCACGGAACTCCCACTAACCAAAATTTAGAAATCACGAATTGCTTGCAAGAAAATCAAATATTTCGTTAATACAAGTCAAAAAATAAACACTTCAACAAATAGACAGTTATTACAAGTTCCTTCACTACTTACAACTACTTTTACAACAGTTAACCTAATGCTTCTCAGATCTAAACCGTATGATTCCATATTACAGCTCTCGACAATAACTTGTCGTCGTTCAACAACAAATTACACCGAATAGCGTTGATTTTCCCTATCTATCCTCAACTAACCCTGACTTTGAGTTAACTTTAACTCTAATCATCATTACGAACCTTCTATCCGTCCTCAAAACACGTATTGACTCTAATTTTTTGGATAGTGATGTGCGAAATTTCTGTCGTATATGTAGTATGTAAATGTAAAGCGGGCAAAATTGAACTGCACCAATCAACAGCCGCCTCAACGTGGTGGTGCGGTCCCCGACCCGTTTCGGTTGGGTCAAAATGGCTGTTGGCCTTCCCGAGGGTCCCAGTTACCCCGGACACTCCCCTCACACAAACCATTTTTTCGCCGAGCAGCCCCCTGAACGACCGCAGAAGGGTAGCACGCAGCTTCTTTAAAATTGGCCTGTCTTCTCTCTACTCTTGCCTTTCTCTTGCCCGTCTTCTCGTTCTTCTCCTTCTCCTGATGAGCGGCAACGTTCATCCTAACCCTTGCTCAGTCTTTCCCTATTTAGTGTGCGCTGGAAATGTGACCTGGCGGGGTTGGAAGTGCAATGCTGCACATGCTCTAATTAAGTTCATTTAAAGTGCTCACTACACTCCTTTTCTAGATTCAAAACTCTTGGCAGCTCTCACTCCTGGAGCTGCCTTCCCTGCTTTTTTTTGAGATTCTACACCTACCAACACTGTGCCTTTCTCCTCGGACTCCTCCATCTGGTATACCTTCATTGCTCAATCTGGCCCCCTTCCGCTAATGCAGCACTTGACCCGACCCTCATCTTCAAACCTCTTACCCTTTTTTCGCCCACTTTGTATCTTCTCCCTCTGCACCCTCACCACCGCCTCATGCTCCTGGCTGTTTCTCTTTACCTCCTGCTTTCTCTTCCCCTCCCTAACTCCCTCAGGGTTTTTCAATGGAATGCTGGGGGTCTTCAAGCCAGGAGCACCAAACTACTACACTTTATTTCGTCTCATCCTGTTGACCTTATATATATCCAGGAATTGAAAGTTATTAGGCGAAGAAAGTTTTGTCAACCTGCCCTGCTAAGCAAAGCAATAGTTCGTCGGTTGAAGTCTCAGTGCTTCTACATGTGTTGGATTTGTTTTTTCTTTTTTTAAGGATAACGTTAATGAGTGGGTTACTTTTGCTTTTGACGGGACGGGCCCTGCTGATGAGTCCACAAGGACGAAACGCGTCCAGGGATGGTCTCGTCTAAATTGGTTGGGTGGTATACTCATTATTGTTTCCTGGCATATTCATTTTAATAAATTGTTAATGCCCCTTACGCCCGTATGCTGCTTTGCCAATTAGTTGCAAGGTTTACAATTTCCATATCCAGGAATCTAACCTTAATTTATCTTCCTCTTTTCAGATCCCTGGATTCTCTGCTCTGCGATCCCATGGCACTCACTCCGGATCTGGTATTTTTTCTACTGATGTCACAGACGCTAGCGGCGGCGTCATCATTTTCGTCAAGCAGGGCTTATCCTTCTCTGAGCTTTCTGCCTCCTCTCTTTCTTCGCTTGACCCCTACTCTGATTATGTAGAGGTCAACATCTCTCCAAACGACTCCTCCTCGCTCTTATTTCTTAATGCTTATGCTCCCCCTATTCGTTCTTCTACGAAGGATAGCACAACCAATTTTTTTTCTCTCTCCATTCTTCCCTCCTATGTGGAAGCGGAAGCGGTGGAATTTTTCGCGCTTCCGCTTCCGCTTCCACAGAAAAAGGACCGCTTCCAGCTTCCGCTTCCGCTTCCACATCCCCGTCTTGGACTTGATTTTTTAAAGAAGTATCAAATTACTATAGATCTTAATCAGTTGAAAGTGAACATTGCTGATACTGTTTTAACTGAAAAGCACATACCTGACTTAAAAAGAGATTGATTATGACAGCCATTCACTTGATAATATTCTTGCTTTGTTTCCGGATCTAATTTCTGGTGAAATACGTTGCAATGCCAAAATACATCCATTTGAACATCAACTTGATGTGTCTGGTTCGCCTATTGCATTTCGACCCAGGAGGCTCAATCCGGAAAAAGCAAAAGAACCCAATTCGCAGATAGATGAACTGCTTCGACTACATATTTTCCGATCGTCCACTAGCCCTTGGGCTAGTCCTGTACATCTTGTTAAAAAGAAAGATGACTCATTAAGATTACTTACTGATTATCGGGCAATTAACCAAAAAACTGCAAAAATCAATTATCCATTGCCTCGTTTACAAGACTTTACTGCTTATGTAAATAGTTGCACTGTATTTTCGTGCCTTGATTTAAAATCAGCCTTTTGGCAGCTTGATGTCTTAACGTCAATTCGTTTTGTCACCTGCATTCCTTTTTCGCTCGTTGTTTTTATCCTATCGTTGAGTTTTTTTGTGTTGAGAAAACGGAAGCGAAATAAATTGCCAACTACTACTACTATGTCAGAGCTACTGACCGCAAATATACAGCCTTCTGTACGCACAGAGGTAATTTTGAATTCAACAAAATGCCTTTTGGCTTGACTTACGCTTCAAGCTCCTTTCAGCACTTTATTAACAATGTTTTAATAGGCACTGATAGCTATTGTTTTGCATTCGTAGATGACATTTTTATTTTTTCCAAAACTTTGAATGCACACAAACGTCATTTGCATGACGTTGCTAACCGACTTAATGCTTATGGATTGACCCTAAATATTAAAAAGTGTATTTTAGGTGTAGATAAAATTGATATACTTGGTTACAGACTTTCGGCTGATGGCATACTGCCCTTACCGGACAAATTCTCTGCTATCAAAAAACTTTCCGCAACCTACTACTATCAAAGAACTCAGACGTTTTTTAGGGTTGATTGCTTATCAATGCAGATTTATTAAAAATGCAGCATTTATTTTGGATCCACTAAACTCCCTTTTAAAGGGTCGTGTAAAAGATAATGATCGACTCCAATGAACTGACAAGGCTGATGAAGCCTTTGTTGCAATCAAACATAAACCTGTTGATATAACATATCTGGCTCACCCCAAAGAGGGTGCAATATTGCAACTTAAATGTGATGCGAGAAATGTTTCACTTGGTGCTTGTTTGGAGTAGGTTTATGATAAGAAAACTGAAGTCCTGGGATATTTTCCAGAAGTCTGCAAGATGCTCAACGAAGATATTCTACCTATGACCTCGAACTGCTTAGTGTCTATAACAGCGTCAAATTCTTTGAGCATATGTTATTCGACAAACATTTTATTATTTTCACAGAAAATGATAAAGCTTGGTAAACAGCTTTTGCAAACCATCTGAAAGCCACACTCCGCGTCAAGTGCGGCAACTCAGCTATTTGTCTCAATTTGATTGTGAAATTCGACGCTTGCCTGGCCATCTCAATGTTGTAGCCGATTGCTTATCACGAGTTGTTATTCAAAATCTCTTTTGGGCAGAGAAGCCTCCCTTTACGCTTGAAGAACTTGTTAAAGCACAGCAGCAGTATCAAGTTCACCAAGATATTCCTTCAAGCTCAACGTTCAACTGAAATATCTTTCTTTTCCCAATTCAAAACAGACAATATTGATTGATTGTAGCACAGGAACAAATAGACCGCTTGTTCCTCCATCCCTGCAATCACAGTTAATCAGACATTATCATAGCATGGCCAATGTTGGCATAAGAGCTACACATCGGCTTATTCAAAGTCGCTATGTTTTTCCGTCAATGAAAAAGAAAATTCGTGATTTTGTGAAAACTTGTGTCGGATGCCAACGCTCAAAAGTAACTCGTCATATCGTTTCTCCGTTATCACCGATTCCTGTGCCTAATAAACGTTTCCACACCATACATGTGGACAGGGCCGGATTAAGAGATCCCGGGGCCCGGGACAGATAAGAGTGCGGGGCCCCTAAATTATGGAATGCGAAAACAACTTAGATTCGGGTCGCGCTCGAAAATATGTGGAAGCCACTGATTTAGTAGATCTTAATGATAGAAGACATAATAAGCTCTTGCCTTCCGGGAATAAAGTGTCCCAGAGGTAATCCTTGGTATTTAAAATGGGTGAAGTACAAACGGGTTAATTCAACTGTAGAGTATTTATTTTGAACTAAAAATTGATTTTTTTGCGTTATTTGTGTTTTTGTTTGATAGAAATATAAATTTTAAAAAAATTTATTTTAATCAAAGAGGTTGAGCCTAATTTGTTATTTTGATTTATTAAAAAAAGTAAATTTTTTAAATTTTGTTTAAAATTTACTTTGGAATTTATTTTAAATGGTTAAATGTAGAATAAAATTTTCGCACTGTTTCATTGACGGGGCAAATATAAACAACACAGAAAATATAATAAACAACACAGAGAGTGCAACACAAAAAAAAACTAAGGCAAATAATGTATTACAACTGGTGTTTTCGGCATTTCGCTGCCGCAAATTTATCAATAATATCCTCAAAGCTCATAGATTTTGTGAATCTTTTTCGATGACTATAATACAGAAATCACGGACGTGATCCGGCGTCAGGAATGAGCGCAAGTAGTTTTTCACTTTTTTCAATGCCGAAAAAGAACGTTCACCTTCCGTATTTGCAACAGGCAAGGTCAGATATACACGAAGAATAATAGCCACATTTGGAAAAGTTTCAATTAAGCAGTTCTTTTTCAAATATGACAGCTGTGCTTGCGCAGTATTTTTCTTTGAACCAAGATCAGGAGATGAGCGTAAATGAAAAGCGAATTGCACAACTTCTGAAGGAAAGTCGCTATCCAAATTGCTTGCAAATACTTTTAACGACTTACTTGCAGCGTTTTCTATATCAGTGATAGCCCAAGTGTTCAGATTCAGCAAAAAATTAAAATTCTGTTACCATATGCAGTACACAAATGTTCGTCTTACTTCTGCAATTAATAAATCAATGATTGGAAAGTAAGTTTCATTACGAAAGGATTGTCGAGCATCTTCCAAAGCTCTAGTGTATCCGGTGTCCTCTCCTTCATAATCAAAAGTCTTCTTCGTTTTTCGGTTGCGTTTGTTTGGAGACACATAGGTTTTCTGCATACCGGTTGTGAGTTTCGAACCATCCTTTTCAGTTTTATCAAATTCATCCCGTAAATGCAGGCAAAAACTCTCGATTCCATTGTAAAGTGCTGCGCAACTTCCTAAAGTCATGTCAGCACGCTGTAGACTTTTACTTGTACTGTGAAACCTTTGAAGGATTTTGTGCCATAAAACACATAATATGGCTGCTTCTAAGGCATCTATACTCTTTTTCAAATACGATGAATCTGATTTGGTTTTATTTGTTTCATTGTCGTCCAACTTAAATCTTGTAGCAGTTGTCACAACTTAACAAAATTTTTCTTGAGGGCTGTAGTGGCGTCTAAGATTTCTTATAACTGCTCTAACATTTGACAGTTATTCGCAGCCATTAATTTGAATGCTATTATACCCAAAGATGTATTGGAGGGGGATCAGGGGGGATTGCCGTCCACTTACTTTTTTTAGAAAACGCTTGACTGAAGGAACATTTTATCAACATTCAAAATTTTCTATTTTATTTTATTGTTTCTAAAATATGTTTTCAAATATACTGTTGCAGTGAGGAACCGCTATACTGGCCGTTTCACTGCTGCTTCTATTTGGGAGATCCTGTCTCTAATTGTCTTGCTCATCAGAGATCCTCGACGCACGAGCACACACCAACTTGCAGAACATGAAGACTGTATTAAAGGAGAACAGAAAATTTTGCTCACAAATTAGCTGCACCACATGCATCAATTGCGATACGCTAGGCGTATCTGGCTCTAGTTGTTACAAGATATTAAAGACTACTGAGAGATCTCCTAAATACAATTCATGCAAATACAGATATAAGCGAATGCGAAATAAGGATATATTATCAATTAAGGCTAGCATTAGCTGACAATACAAGCAGTTTATTGTTTCCCAGTTGATTTAAGACACAGACAAGCGCTTTCAAAATACATAAACAACTTGCCACTAGCATTAGTTGGTGATGAAATATTAGGTTTCTATTCGCTACCACCCCATACTAAACACTGCCAAAGTAGAGTGAGCTCATAAACAGTCAATAGGCTATTTATATCCACAAATAAATTTGAGATCAATCAACGAAATTGTCACATAAGCATTAACAAGAAACGAGAATAACAGGCGTTAAGTAAAGAGAAAACAACTTGCGGTATTAATTTATAAATGATTCACTGTACCCAACTTACGGTTTTTCCATTAAGGGTCGAACGTAATAGAAAGGCAGTGGCTATTTCGCCGTCGACGGCAATTTGCCCTTGGAATCTATTTTGCCGTGATCATTCACGTGTGTTTGTATAGCCAAATTTTCTATAATCGCACCAGTGACTCTGTGGTGTAGTGGATAGAGCGCTGGTCTTGAGATACCAAGGTATCGGATTCGAATCTACCAAGGTATTGACCAGTGTTTCAAAAGAAAGGCAGTGTACACTGAAGGGGCAGGCCCAAACTATTCATTAGTCATCACATACTACAAAACATCCCTATTCCTCACTTATTACAAATGACAATCTATTAAATGAGGCGGCAAACACAACAGCTTAGAAGGCGAAAGCTACTGAACAACTATGACATCAAGAACATTAACAGTCACTTTACTAAAGACACAAAAACAACTAAACCAATGACAGGGCTCATAAATCACGCTAACATATACTTTTATTTAAATAAAGCTGTTTTAATTAGTATACCCTTTGTTGCGAACAGTTCAATTACATGTTGTCTATGCTTCCCGACTTGCGCTGTAGCAAAGTTTGCCGTTGCGCATGTCTCTCAGACTATAAGGCTTGAAATCAGTTCCAACCTTCCACCTACTTTAGTATTTAGCAATACACCACTGATTATACCGGTCTCTACTGTGACGTCACAGTTACTTTGTAATTGAAAGCCAGTTTTAATTTTTTTCGTACAAATAATAATTGTACCGGTATGTAGATATTTTGATTGTTCAGTTCAAATTTGCTGGTAATGTTGGTTATAAGGCTATAAATTTATTTCAATTCAATTTAATATTTAATAGTGCTAAAAAACGCGGGGCCCGGGGCAACTGCCCAGTTTGCCCATTGCTTAATCCGGCTCTGCATGTGGATATATGTGGATGTTTTCCTCCTTCACAAACTTATACCCATTTGCTTGAATGTGTTGATCGTTTTAGTCGTTGGGTAGAAGCATACCCTATGCCCGACCAAACTATTAATTTTGTTATCTGTGCATTCAATAAGCATCTTCAAACCTTCGGGGCATGTTCAGTAATTCACTCTGACTCTGGTTGTCAATCTACATCTGCTGCGTTTCGTGATTATTGTCAGTTTATAGGCACTAATCATCGCATTAGCAGTGTTCGTTACCCGCAGTCTAATGGCCTAGCTGAACGTATGATTCGCCGTATTGAAACTGCTCTTACTGCTAAACTAGATACAAATCATTGGACATACCATCTCCCTTTTGTTATCCTTTCCTTAAATTCCATATATAAAGAAGATTTGAAATGTTGCAGTGCTGAACTGGTTGCGTTTGCAGGTGTATGGACAAAGCTTGCGTTTACGAGCCGATTTATGCGTCGACATAACGCCTTCGGAACATGTTTTTCGTGATGACTTGATTGCAAAAATGCGACAGTTTGCACGTGAATGCCGAACATCTGAAACCAGGGTTGCTCAAAATCCTGAGGTTTATTTGTCACGTTCACTTCAAACTTGCACACATGTTTTTATAAAAAAATGATCCTATCAAGTCCAATCTCACACCAACTTATGATGGTCCCTTTGAAGTACGTTCGAGAACTAATAAAACTTTTTCTGTGATTCGCCGAGATAAACTTCAATCGGTTTCCATTAATAATGTTAAACCGGCTTGTATTTTATCTCCGCTACTTGATTGTGTAAATCCGAATGCGAGTAACTTTAGCGTGAACCTGCCGCAAAATAGCCGATTTAATCTCAGACCGACATGCCATCGCCCGTCGCGATATAATGATTGAATGTCTTGCAACCATTAATTTTCACAGTAAGCTACAAAGTTCTTTCTGTATAATGTGTGCGTGCTTATTGCGAAGCGAGTCGCAATTCAGTGTTTGTTTTTCCAACTGCAAACTCACTTTTCTTTTTTTCTTTTGGTGGAGGTAATCTGTAGTGATTTGGTATCCAAACACTACACGTTATACTAAATCTTTTAGGAATGTCATGCTCCGCCGTCCACAATTTCACATGTGCTTTGAGTACGATTAGTTGTGAAGACAAGAAAGGTCTGAGCCAACAAAACTGTAGCTAGATTGAGTGTTTTTCTCGCTAACTATTCTATTTGAATAAGGTTTTGTTGTAATTTGTTAAGAATTGTGTAAATATATATTAAATTAGCTTTCGATTTGTGCATTTGCTGAGGAATTCCTACACAGGCATAGCAGAGACATAGTACCGGTACAAAGATAGCAGGGGAGGTGTGCGACCGAAAACCAGTCGCACTAACATAAAGAAGCCTTACCTCTTTCCTTTCAAAAAAAATGAATTTTATGAGTTTAGATTTAAGCATTGAGGGGGTGCAATGAGATTTCACATTAAAAGCTCAAGTTATCATCACTATGCCCACTAGCGTACCGAGGGGAGAGGCCACTGTGCCATGCCCCCCCTTCAGACCCTAAAAACGAAAAAATGTAAAGCAAAAACAAGCAGTTTTAGCAAAAGCAAAGCTGATTTTTCGCGAGTATTCAGGGTTCGCCATGGATTTCGATTTTCCTGTGAAAAACCCTAGAATAGTCGTGCCTAAAGTTGATTTGTGAAGTCACGCGATTGTGACAAAACTTTGGCCACCCCCTCGGAAACTTTCTGCGTACGCCACTGACTATGCCTATTTATAACTACCGTTTCGACCCAACCCAAACGGGGTCGGGAACCGCACCATCACGTTGAGGCGGCTGTTGATTGGTGCAGTGCAAGAGCTTCGCGATGTATCATTCAATGTGTTTGATTAATGTTTGGTACTAATCCCCTAACGCGAGCAACAACCACCAAGTGCCAGCCAGTCACTGAAGCTACCCGGTCGTTACAAATAACCACACACCTATTTCATAAAAATTTTGATTGAGAATAAAAATCACCAAGCACGTTGAAAATATGAAAACCGGTAGCTCGTCCTGGCATTTGAAGGCTAAACAAAAAATCTTTTATTTGGCCACTCCAATAATATCTCACACAAACAAATAGTTGTGATTCGCTAGAAATGTCTGTACTTTCGTCAAGTTGGATTGCAAAATCAGTTTTATTCTACTTTCAAGCAGCTGTGATCAAATAACATCTATTCTTCTAGAAATAGTGTTATTTGAAAATGAAATTTCTTTTTTTTGCTCCGCAGTGGTTATCCCAAACTACCTCCCACATATCCACTGCTGCTGGGAGAAAAAAATTTTCGGCAATTGTGAGTGATGATTTAGTTAGAGCCCTTCTCAACGCAGCTAAATACATGTTGTTAACAATTTTTCATTTGACAGAAAAGATTTTGTAATACCTTTTTTCTGCTTAAAGTATTCTTTATTTTCGAAAAAGATGACGGTTTGTTAGCAAACTCTGGATGTTCATTCATTAACTCTTCTGCTCTAGCGTGAATAGCGAAAAAAAGTGTCCGTAAGGTGGCAGTGCGAAAAACTGTCATAATTTGTCATAATCAATCATAATTAATCATCATAAAATACCTTAAGTTTGTTTGTAAATCATTACTCATCTGTTTACTTCTACATTAAGTGTTATATATCGTTGAAATCTACATTTCTTGAGGGTTTCAAATATAATAAAAACAAAAAAATTTTTTTTTGAATGTGCAAATTTTATGCAAATTAACCCCCCCAACTGGGGCTGAATTGTCTTCGAAATTAAAGTAGTACCTTCACCTCAAAATCACTACAGATTTTATTTTCAACCAATTTCTTTAGAAATGGTCGCAAGATGATGCTAAGGAAATAAGCTTTCAAGGTACATCAGTCAAAACTTACCTAAGAGCCTAGGTTTTCTACAATTTGCAATTTTCTGAGGCACATGACCTTTTTTTTGACCGGTACCAAATTTTGGTAGTTAAATTTAGTACCTAAAATATGATCAGTCATTATCTGCTAGAGGTTAGCCTAAGCCATGTAACATTATGTATTTTTGAACAGGGAATTTCTTCAAGATTCAGAAAATATCAAGTTTAAATAGAATATGCTGTCACTGACAATGAAGCAGAAGCTTTTTTTACACCCTTCCCATTTCTTGAGAAACAAGGGGGATACAGCAAACTTTGATTTAGAGAAGCCAAACTTTTGCTAGCTTTTAAACTTATCTTTGTCTCCTTGGAAACTTGATGCGAAATGACAACTTTACTGGTGAAATGTTTGCAATTTATTTTATCTTTTTAAAGGGTGTAGTTTTTCTAAAAATTATAATTTAGTGAAGGTAAGTCAAAAAATTTTGGGTGGGTTTGAACTGACATGATGTACAGTACTCATTTTTGATCAGTAAATATCATATACCACTTAGTCTAAACTATTCAAAGTTATATATTGCTGGAAAGCAAATTTCCTAAGCTTTCAAATTTAGCAACATATCGTATTTTTTACGCACTAAATTTACTTTTATCTACTTACCATTCAAATTTGTTTGGGGAGGTTTGAGACCCCTAAAAAATTTGGAAATTCACAAACGTCAAATTTATTATTATCGCTTGAAATTTTGTCAAATGATGCCCCAAAAGAGTAGTTTTCAGACTGTGTCAATGATAAAGGGTTTGGTTATGTGGTAAAGATGTAATCTGAATTTGATTTTAGTGTAGTTGGCACGTGCTGAGAATTTGTCAGATTTTATCGTCTGCAACTGGGTTCTTGGTCTTTTTAACCCTTTTTGGGTATAAAAATCCAAGAGTTAGGGCACAAATTATACATCTTCCGATCCGTGAGAAAATAAGCGTGATCTTTTGAAAATTTTATGAAAATCGGATGAAAAATAAAGTCACAAATCGATTTTTTAGTAAACTAATTTTGTAACTCAATTTGAAAAAATTTGAGGGAAACACTGAAAACACGAGATCATCAATCGATGATCGCGGGAGCGAAAGAGTTAAATGTCGTTTCATTTTGGATGGTTTCATAGCATTATTTGACAATGCTTTGAAACACAATCAACACGAAGGTTTAGCAACATTCAAAGGGCATTGAATAAACCCAAGTTTAGCGTAATCTTCATCATATGTTTGTACACTTCGCTTCTTTTTTGGAGGCAAAGCAGGATATTTTTCCCCTGAATTTTTAGGACGTTGCTTTTGCTATAAAAACTTCACGTTAATTTTACACCTACACTGTACTATATCACTAAAACTAAAAGTAAGGCTACCGCACAACTAAACACTAAAATACAGAAAAAAGCTTCTTCTATACTGCAGTATAATTGAAAAATTTACTTGAAAAGTTATTTTTGTCTTTTGCCAGTTTATGAATAATGGCTGATTGATAAGACTATGCATTGAAGTTAGCATTTGCTGATACAATTATTTGTTACGAATCGGTCGAGCGTCGTCAAAACCAAACGGCAGGGTGCAGAAATTTCTTTCTCGTTAACTTGTCAGCCTCAGCTCACATTATCCTATCTGCCAAGAGCAGAAAACCTTCCCCAATACGAAAACGATCAATTTGTTCTGTGCTCACTATACAAAACGGATGCGTTTATTTTGGTTTTCATGCAAAAATGCTTTTTTTTTGTTTGATCGGATAAATCGTATTTACAGTTTAAGGCTATGACCTCAAATGAAACAAAATGAACTTGATGTCTTTCATGCTCTGGTCCAGGGGCCGGAGAATCGTTTTCGAAATTACCCAACAATTACTTGAAAAAAATTACAACACTATTCAAGCACCGAAATACATTACACCCATTATGAATAGCCGGAAAACATATTAAAACAAATTTTATTTGAAGGACACCATTAACTTTTTTCGAGATAACCAATTTCACAAAAATGTTACTGCAAATAAAACTAACGCACAAATACGATAAGTGAAGATTTATATTTTATCTCAAAAGGTTTCATGTTTACTCTACCTAAGATAATTTACCCCGTTTTCCGACTTCAGTGCCACACAATATATTTCATCTACATTAATCCAAACGAGAATGATACAAGGCTATAGTACGCAATCAAAAAATTCGACTCAAATAAGCTTGCGTATTATTTCTTTAACTGGGCTGATTAAAATGCAGATACTACGGCAATCTCAGATATTCACTGATTGTATAGAATCGCACTGAATAGCTAGCATGACTAGTGCAAAAGCCTGACATCTTTCACGATTGGGTCACAATAAAAATTTCTAGCGAAAATCTTGGAAGCTCATGACTGACTCGATAAGAAAAAGACTAAATGATGCTCTGACCATCAAAGAGGTCAAAACAGTACTGTCGATAACTGGCGTACGTGTAAAAATTTAGTTGGCTTTAACTCAAACAGTGGATGAATTCAGGGATGTTCATTTCAGAATACTTGCATGTTCTGAAATGATTTCGAATCTTTCCAGAATTTCGAATCCTATTTTAAAATTGATAAAATTTAAAATTTGTTTACATGAAAAATTATTGAGAAAAAAAGTTTGTATTCAAAACGCTACGATATAATCATTCAGTAAAAACAAAGTAAGTGAATATTATCTTTTTATGAATCTTCTATTCTAACAGACAACCGAATCATTGCCTTAGCGGCTGAACGAGTTGCCAAATAGAAATATATAATTTATGAGACAATTCCTACAAATTCGGTACAGATTCCAATAACAATCAGTTAAAATTAGTTCGTGTACATTGAAAACATTCGGCAAGTTCCTATTGATCTATAATTTGGATCCGGTTTAAATTTGGAATCGGTTCTAAAGGATTCGTTATTCTGAAATGGACATCCCTAAATAAATTAACCATACGCCCATGTTTTTGGATATTGCCGTGCTGGTCCTTCAAACTGATTTAGTATTTAATACTACTGAATAAGCACAAACAACATATCTGTTAGCATGAATTCCTGTTTAGCAGTTCAGTTCAACATTGGATGGTTACACTCATATCACAAAAGCAATGATAATGCAAAACGTAGCAAATCTTGGTAAATATTGATGTTGCCATTTACACACGAGATAAAATAGAGTAAATAAAATTTCTCGTCGCGCAATTAACAATTTGGCTTCAAAAATTTGCTATGCACAGTAGTTTTTTACACAACCAAAATCTTAAAACAGCGGCACTGTGCAAAGTATTTACAAAAGATTAGGAATTGAAACTAACTGGAACTGACACAATGAGTCACATTCGACCAAAGGCATCATCAAATGATTTAATAGTCCCCGCTTCCTCCGCCGTAACCATCATCTGCAATATACGAAAAGGTAAATATTTTTGTTCCATATCTGGATTTACTCGTTTCAACCGGATGAAAAATAAAAATCTCATTTGTTTGCTGATTGTTTTATCACCGCTAAGCCATGCAGACCAGATTTAACAACAAAGTAATCCAAGAGCTTTAATTGAGCTTCTGTTTGTTGACCTCTCCTCTTCCTTACGATGAAAGAATATACGAAAAGATTTTCTACGTTCATGTCGCAAATCTAATCGCGATTAGATTAGGAAAAAGTGGCAGTTTATTTCGAATCATTTATGAATACAAAATCCACACTGATAGCCACTTCACCAATAAGACAGACTGCCATTGGTGAGGGCCCTCAAGTCATCTCTTGCAATTTGCTTTTTTGCATTGTCAGTTGATACCCGACCATATTCTTGTGATGAGGGCACGTCAATAAAGACCATGAAGTCTCGGATTCCGGCAACTCCACGATCTGGATCAGAGATAGTGTAAAGAGTAAAAGACGGCAAAGTAAAAACGGAGTAAGGACTTCGTAGCAAGATAGGATCGAATGAGATAAAAAAAAGTGTCACGATTCTGGTGACTACATGCGCTGCACAAAGGATTCTCAATTCTGGAGAGATTAGCATTTTAAAGAAGACCTTTCCGTTGTAGCGAAGAGGACGAAGACATAGCAAGGGCATGACGAGAAAGCAAAAGATTCTTCAGTGAAAACTGGGGAAATAGTGTGTAAAAAATTTTGAAAAAACAATGAGTCTGTAGTCCAAAAAGAAAATGGATTGTGAATACCTGAAGGAGCACGCCTTCTCTGGCCAGCTCATCAACCGTGTGGTTTTGCAAAACAAATTGGCGACCGGGAATCAAACTCATTGCAGACAAAAAGGGAAAACACAAGGTAGACATAGTAATATAGCAACAGGGTAAAATACAAGGTAGTTCTAGCCAGTTGTCCTGGAGTGCGAAAAAAACGAAAGACAGAGGAAAGTACAGCAAGAGCAGATAGAGTCCTTAGAAGTAGCACACTTGTTAGTTCTACCGAGATCGCCAAGAGCTAGCAGAATAGAGTAGACAGGAGACTTTTGTAAAAAGACTGAACAAAATGACCTGCCGAATTGCAAAGATAACCTTATGGCCGATAAGCGAACAATTAACCAGAATATTGGAGCCTCATTTGCCAAAAGGAACAAAATCATCAGTTGATATCAATACAAGGACACCGGGGAGGGTTACGCTGAGCCAGAGCTGCACCTTAAAAAAAAAGAAGTGGATCCGAGAGAAAGCCGCAACTTCACGCTCAAAGAAGGGGAATTCCAGTACAAGGACAAGCAAACCCTCCCTGGAAAAAAACGTACGACCGGGTAAATGTCCGCAGTCTTCACCAATATCTAAAAAGCCTTGGTTTCACGTTGTTTAGCAAATCCGGAAAAAGAAAAGGAGGATGTTGACGAACGTCCAGCCAATAAGAGAATAGCGCAAGCGTCAGGACGACACGGAGATCAAGGATCAGTAAAAAGCATCCGGTAATGGCGCAACTATCCGCTACACAAAGGCAGCTCAACTTGGTAGCGCAGAAAAAAAGAAAACATGTGGGTGACGGATAAGTAAGAACGATAAGTGTATTTGATTTGACTAAGTTCTTCTAAAATTTAATATTTCTTGCGTTTCTTCGCTGATATTGCTTGTTTGTTTTTACATCATTATACATGCAAATTCGAAAGCAACATTATGCTTTATGCTATTTTATTTTGCACATGCATTAAATTATCTATTAAAAACATAGACTTGACGACTACACCAAGTCTTTTACACTTGGACATGCGGTCCTTCACGTCTATAACAGAAAAATATCAAAAAAATAGAATGATGGGGTCTTTTCCATACTTTTATATTCATTGTTTTGTTGTTTTTCCAAACAAAAATAAACTAAATCTAAATGCAAAATAGACAACTAAGCAACCTGTTTAAACACAGTGAAATAACGTTGTTTGTCTAGGCAGTTTGGAGGCCTTCAAAAACATTTCTTTTTTCTTAACTATTGTTGTTGTTGTTGTTACCCGACCCCTTCCGAGGGATGGGAGCATGGCGGAAGACCATGAAGCCCCAGAAGCCAGGCAACTCCCCAGGGCCTAAACCAGAGGTCGTAGAGAGACAGAGAGTCGCTAAAGAGCGTGTTACGTAGCTGGACAGTGCAGAATGAAGCGAAAGGTGTCCTGGGACGGGTGTCCGCAGGCGCTGCATGAAAGATTTTCGATTTGGCCAATCCTAGAGAGATAAGAGCTGAACAGTAAGCTGTGTCCGTTGCAACTAAAACGAGAGAGGGCACAGCGAGCGTGACGTGGGAGCACAAGTTCTTTACTAGAAATCGAGGAAACCTGCGTGTCGAAGAATTTCGATGAGAAGGTACGCCTCCAGTCTGAAAAAAGTACCGCTCCCAGTCTGGCCAGCTCATCAGCCGTGTCGTTTCCCGAAAGAAACGAGTGCCCGGAGACCCATTGTAGCCTGAGAAAAAGAAAAGAAAGTTGCTGCCAAAGAGATTGAGGTAAAAGTAAAGACGGAGGAGAGGACAGGGTAGCGAGAACAGAGCGAGAATCAGGAAGGAGAAAAAGAGAAGAGGCAGGCTTGTTGGTGCTGCCAAGAAAAAGAATAAGCAACAGAGCTGTCTGTCCAGATTACCAGATCGTGAGGTGGTAAAGAATCAACGTGAGCGAGAGCCGCGCCTTCGCAAGAGAAGGGGATCAGAGCGGAAGCATGAAGACAAAAGGTTGGACGCCACAGTGAAAGAAGGCAGATTCCAAGAAGGAGACGGAGGGCAAGCAAAGAGAGTCTCCCTAGAAGTAGAAGGTAGCATGAGCGGGTAAGGGGATGCAAAAAACTATCCAGGAAAATCTGCAGAGCTTTAATTTCACTCCAAGTTTAGCCAAACCTGAAATGGGGAAGGAGGTTGGGAAACGAATAGCCCGCTCATAAGATAGCAGAATGAAATGAGTCAAAGTGACTCGTAGGAAAAATAGAAATGCCTCAAAGAGAAGAACTGGGACAGAAGAAGACAAAATGCGGCCTCAGATGGCACGACTAGCCGCTCGCTAAAGGCGTTTTAATTTGGTAACATTGGTAGTTTCAAGGAAACCGTTCGGGTGAAGCAAAAGTAAGGGGCCAAAGAAAAACTTATACAGAAGAGAGGACTCTTTAGAGGATCCCCATGAGGAAACAGAGATAGAGCGTAAGGCCTTGGGCGCAGAAACATGCTTAGAAAAGAAATGAGTGCAGTCAAAGGTGACCCCAAAGAAAGTTGGAGTGAGATTGAAACGGAGGTGGGGGTTAAGTAAAAAGAGGTGGGACTGGAGCGGCAAAAACGGCCAGGAATGGATCCTTGCGGAACACCTAGATGGACTCGAAAGAAGCAGCTTTTGTGATTTTAAAAAACCACGCAAGCACGCCTATCAGTAACGAAAGACTAGCAAGGCAAGAAAGGAGGCCAGCCTAAATAATTTAGGAAAAAAGGGCGTGGTGCTAGACAGAGTCAAAAACTTTTGAAAAATCAATAGTAGCAAGAATCGTCTCAGAACCTGGATTGGGTCTGTTAAACCCATCCGAAATCGACTGAGAAAGTAACAGAATTTGATCCAGAGTAGACCGTCCAGGGCAGAAACCGGCCTGGCGGGGAGGGAGAATGGAATTAGATTTCAGAAAGAAGAGTAGAGGCATTAGAATAATGCGTTCAAACAGCTTTGAGACGCAGGAAATGAGAGAGATGGCCAAAAGGAAGCAGGAGAGTCAAAAGGCTTTCACATTTTGTGAATGGAAATAATAGATGTCTTCTAGATGGAAGGAAAGGATTGCGAAGATCAGGAAAGATTGAAAACATGTAGAAAAAAATCCATGTCAGGGCGAGGAGGGTACTTTACTATGGGATAGGCAACTTTGTATGGGCTAGTAGCAGTGGATGGCAGGTTTCTGGCAGTCGCAAGAAATTCAGCGGGGGAGAAAGGGGAGCAAAAGGATAAATGAGATTCGTCAGGGCACGTGGCTCGGCAGAGCTCGGAAAGGTAGCCTCAGGCTCTGCTACGCAGGGCCTTTGGCTGGAAGACAGAAAAGTGGGATCTTAGGTATTCGGCATAAACTATAGACCAAAGCCGACTCCACGGTAGACGAACAGCTGAGGAATTTAGAAGAGAAGAAAATGAGGAAAAAGTGCCAGCAAGAGAATGAAGCAGAAAAAACTACGTGAGAAAGAAAAGCAGTCGCCTGCCATGCATCAGCCTTGGCCTTGGCAATGACAGACGAGGGATATGGGAAAGCAGAGATGCAAGCCTGACAATTTTAATCACTTCTGTGAGCGACAGTGAAAGCTTTGCGTCTTTCACTAACTGCTTCTTCCACTTAAGCAGACCGTCAGGCTTTAGGTTGGCGTTTGATGCGGCCGAAAAAAATGAAAAATTTGGCCGTATTCAGTGTCAGAGAAGCAGCAGCAAACAAAAGAGACAAGCATTCCTCTGCAGAAGGACTGTAAAAGTCGATGCAAAATCATCTCAAGGAGTTTTCTGAAAATTAAAGGAAGAGGGATGTTTGTTGGGGCAAAAGACCGGAGAAAGAGAATCGGTTAGTTAGTTAGTAGAATTGGTAGGTGATCAGAACCAAAGTCTTCAAGCACCTCCCAGGAGCAGAAAAAGACAAGAGAGGAGGGAGCAAGAAAGATGTCAGAAGAGGCAACTGCTAGAGTAGCAATGGAGAAGAGTAAGTATGACAGGGCCATTGAGGGGAAGGAAGTCAGAGGAGATGGCCTAATCAAACACTTCCTCCCACAAGAGTCGCAAGTACCTTTTCAGTTCCATGGGGGGTGATGGCAGTTGAAGTCCCTCAGAATGAAAAGATTTCTGGAGGAGGAATAATAAAAGGAAAAAAGGAGTCAGTTCTGCTATCTGTTGGAAAAGAAGAAATAGGGGGAGCACAAACATCAAAGAATGACAGTGAGAAGGAATTGTTTAGGGAGATGTTGATCCCTACATAATCGGAGTAGAGGCCAAGCAAAGAGAGAGAGCATTTATGTATAAGAGCTCATGCTCGATTTGCATGTCTTTCGTCAGGCTGGGCCACCACGACGGGTAGACTGCTTGGCTGCACCACCT
This sequence comes from Trididemnum clinides, assembly GCA_963675345.1. Classification (NCBI taxonomy): domain Eukaryota; kingdom Metazoa; phylum Chordata; class Ascidiacea; order Aplousobranchia; family Didemnidae; genus Trididemnum; species Trididemnum clinides. The sequence continues at coordinate 24,916,272 of OY776290.1, read as the reverse complement.
GTCTGCCACATCAAGATGGAGGCATCCCATTAAGTGCCTTGCCAAAGGACACAACAAACAAGCTTGCCAGCTTATTCTCCACACTATCCCTATGTGCTGAGCGCCAAGCAGGGTAGCAGTGAACACCATTTTTTAAAGTCTTTTGGCATGATTTGACTTGGAAAATGAACCCCAAGTGTACCGACTGCAAAGCAGACGCTCTAACCTCTACTATGAAACTATGTTCTAACCACTATTACAAAAGACATGCAAACCAAGCATGAGCTCACACGCACAAATGAAAGAGAGGAGGTAAAAAGTTCAAGAATAAGCCCAGCCTGATGAAAATGATGACGCCGCCACTAGATTGAGTGATATCGGGAGAAAGGATGCCAGACCAGGAGTGGGTGGGTTCAGATTGCAGAGCAGAGGATCCAGGGATCTGGAAAGAGGAAGATGAATTAAGGTTTGATTCAGTTAACAAATAAGGTTAATGGGATGAGACAAGATAAAGTGGAGTAGTTTGGTGCTCCTGGCTTGAAGACCTCCAGCATTCCATTAAAGAACCCTCAGAAAGTCAGGGGGGGAAAGAGGAAGCAGGAGGTATAGAAAAACAGCTAGGAACATGAGGCAGTGGTGAGAGTACAGAGGAAGATACGATAATTTCAGCAATAACTGCTGTGATCACTCCAGCAAAACGATATTTCAAGGCACCAAAATGACATGGTGCACACGAGATAGCATGACATGTAACATGTCATCTGAAAGGTATTGACGAGGACAATTGAAATCCAAAATAAAATTTGTGCCTTATTAAAGTCTATTGATACAAATTAGCATTTTAATTACAGTACCTACAAATAGACAATCTTTACTCTTACATGAGATAGTTTTAGAGTAAAATTGCACAATATGATAACTGATGAGTTGTGAAGTGCTTTAAAATCACCTATAAACAGTTGCATCTTTTTGCAACTCAACACAGACTAACCTAGTTACTTCTATGGTTAACAATTTGTCAATACAAACAACTGCATCAGTACAACAGCTACTAACAGAACGCACTTTAACCCTGCTCTGGTACCAAGGGGTCAATATGACCCCAGGCTTATTTGATAGGCTAAATATTGAAAACTTTGAGATTATAAGCTTTCATCTTGCTTTGTATTTTCTTTGCAGGTTCTTGTCAACTCTTTCTATTCATTTAATCTTAATTTCAATGCCGCCTTTCTTGTAAATTTTACATTTTATTTGTTTGAGGTCATATTGACCCTATGAAAGAACTATTCATATCGCTGATTGTTCTTCAAGCTAAGCACAGAATGGTGACCCCGCAAACACCTCAGGTTGTGAAACAAATCATTTGCAGCTGTGGAATTTTACCAGAAGCACCTCTAGCTGTTCAAAACATCACCCAGCATTGTCCATCAGGGCGCAAGAGATGCTTCCTTTGTCCGAGATTGAAGGACAAAAAGTAGACTCACCTGCAGTAGATGTCATAACACCACTTGTGAAGAACACTGCAAGATGGTCTGTAACCAGTATCAGAAGTAAAATATTCGTGTATTGTGCACTCCACTCCACTACATTTTTCAAGCAATAAACACAGACTGATAACAAATTGAGTTTTTCTAGAGGTGGCAAAATGTACTTTTAGTAATGGAGTCATATTAACCCCAAGGTACTGCTAACGTGATTTTTTTCATGGTACCAGAGCAAGGTTAACATGTCTACAGTTATACTTAACCGGCAAGAATTGATTGCCTTAATATCATTGCTTTACTCACTTTAAGCTCAGTTTATCAGTGAGCAACAACAGATCGGGTGCTACTTAATTTTTGTATGTTGTTGCGAGAAATAAAGCTAGCTTCTAGGGGTAGCAAAAGTTTCAACAGTTGTACAATGATGACTTTGGAACCTCGCGTTTCTGGCCTTACTCTAGGCAAAGCAGTAATTGAAAATTAGTCATCTTATAAATAAAAGACATCAACAAGTTAATAACCATAACTTAAAAAGTTTGCTAGTAGAGTTGTATGAATACATTACATTTCTGTTGTTGCCCACTGCCACTGACCACTACAGCACAAGAAACTGCAGCTAATTGAGGTCAGAGATGTGAGAGAACATAATATACAACTTAAAGACTAGGACAGGGTTTCTCAAACGGGGCCCTTGGGAGCCACAAGCAAAGGCCTTCAACTAGTATAGTGTTACAATATCAAGTATTTGCTAGTTAAACTTAAATTTGTAGTTTTCATATTACGTTGAAGACTTCCTTGTGACGTTTGGTGCTGCATTTTTCTGGAATGTTGTAGAATTATTTAGTATAGTGTAGCTTTGTTTCTAATCTGTCCTATTACATAACTTAAATGATTAAGTCTTTATAAATAGTAGAAATGGGATCTTGTGATACCAAATTACAGATTATGGCTAACAACTTTAAGAACGCTTGAATTTTCTTACTTTTTTGTTTTGTAACAGTGCATCTGGTAATTTGAATTTTGCTCGCTTTATATGTATATGACCAAAATTTTGCACTTTACTATTTAGAAGGATTAAAGTCGAAACGTGTTGTGGAGACAAACAGAAGGTCCGTATTGATGATTAGAGTTAACTAAGGTGAGAGTTAGTGGCGAATAGAGATGAAATATTTGTGCTATATCAATGCAATTTTTTGGTATTACGAAGGTAGTGTTGTAAGTAGTGAGAGGAGTTTGGAGCATTACGAAATAAAATATAAATTTGGTGGATTACGAAAATAGACTAATTGGGACTGTTATATTAATAAAAATCTATTTACTTCTTTGTTTGTATTCTGTTTCGACTCTAGACCATAAGTTTTACATATATTTAGCTTAAACAAGATTTTTGTGTTATCAAATGTCAAATATCTGCAAGTGAAGCATGACCTACGTTTCATTTGGCTTTACAAAAGTTACTCAGATTGGTCGTGATTGTGTGCAGTGTCTGCACTGCTTGGTCGTGATGTCAAATGCATCATTACAACCCTCCAACCTAAAAAAACATCTCCAAAGAAGGATGATGACATTGATGCTCTGCCAAAAAAAGGTACAATACAACCTGGAAGCCATGCTACCTGATTTGGGATTTACGACAAAGGAAAAGCCTACTCTTTAGTGCAGCTACGAAGTGGCATATCGAATTCCAAAGTGTAAGAAGCTGCATACTATTGCTGAGGAACAGCCATGTGTAGAAAAAATTGAAATAATGAATGGATCAGGAACAAAAAAGTTTCACTCAAATGACTCCATTTCCTGACAGATTGACTACATGGCTGCCAATGTGTGCCAGCAAGTTTGCTCGAAAATCAAGCAAAGCATGCTCCAGGCTAGCACTCAACTGGACGAGTACCGACAGTGCTTTAGAAAGCCACTTGATCACCTTTGTCTGTTATGAAAAAGATAGAAAGATAGAGGAGGAGTTCTTGTTTAGTAACGTGGTGTCAGTCACAACAACTGCTGCTGATGTCAAAGCTCTTGTGAATTCTTTTTTGAAGCCAACGAACTCAGTAGGCAGAATTTCAAGCACATTTGTACTGACAGTGCCCCAGCAATGACAGGCGTCAAATCAGGGTTTGTCACACTGGTGAAGAACCAATAGCCTTGTCCTCGCACTGTTCACTACACCAATACACTATAATGCATTTATTCTTTTATTTTCATTCGTTGGCTTTTTTATTGTTAAACGTAGCAAACAAAATGACTGATAAAAACCCATTAAAAGCAAAACTAGGTATTTCTATTGAAGAGCAGGGGCTCACAAGTGTTGAGAGTCTTTATAAGGAGGCCACAGATCATGAAATTTGAGAACCATTGGACTATGACTATGATATCTGCAAATAATGTAATCTGGCAAACCATACTCGTCTTTGCAAAAAAAGATTGAACTCTACAAGGAATATAAAGCACACACAGGTAAAAATGTGAACAAAAAGATAAGGCAGATGGAAAAAGGCAACCTATCACCTGAATCCTTTTACACATAAAGCAAAAGTGGATAGACAGCAGATATATCATCTGCTAGAAACTGCATCATCAAAGACAAGGTTTGCCTCATTATCAAGTTATTAAAAACCAAAAAAAAACTCAAAGTGATGATGACCTCTTCTTTAGGATGTAGACATTGCATGAAACAACTGATTTCAGTTAAAATAGCAAACTTAATAAAGATTAGACTAGGAAAAAGCGGCTGTCTATCATGAACCAGTCATAAATACAAATTTCAAACTGTTGGCCTCACCACCAACAAATCATATCGTCACTGATGAGTATCCCAAGTACCTTCCTTACAACATGCTGGATAAGCAGCTTCACTGTTCTAAGCATACATAGGTAAACAAGGAAAGTCACCACAGGTTACAAAAAAGGCAAAGAGAGAACGAATCACTTATTGTGAAACTATTGTGCTCAGGCTACTGCAATAAGTATACCACAGTAGCATGAAAAACCAGGCCGTGAAATAACTAAGACCAAACAAGAGAACATGTAATAAAGTTATTATCCCAGCAGAAGCACAGCGCATCAAAACTTCGTCTTCCAACAAGCTTTTAAAAAGTCATGCACAAAACGTCTAAGTTAGTATTACACGTTGACTGCCAACCACAAATTAACTCTTGGCCAGCAGTCTGGCCCACGCTGCCGATAACGACCTATTTCGTTTTTATAATAAAAAAGAAAATAAGTACTTGACATCTGGAGCCAGAAAGTCAGACCAGGCCTTGGCAGTCAACGTGTTAAACCTCAAAAAAGTGAATGAAAGAAACTTACGAGAAAAATTTCAAGATGCCTTACAGAAATGTGGAATAGGTGGTTAATTACTATTGCTTGTAAGATGACTGTACTGAGAAACACAAGATCGTATAATTAGAAAAAGTAACATTAAACTCAATATGCAATAAAATTCATGAAGCTTGTAAATAGTGACAATTGCATAATCAGGCCTGTTGGCATTTGTCATTTGTGAAGCTTTTTACATCATGAAAACCAATCTCAACTCAAAAAGTACTCCCAATTACCATGCCAATGATTCTTTGCTTTTACTGTTCGCTGTTTATTAACAAGCTCAGATATTGACATATTTTTGTAATTTGCTTTTGCTTATACCCAATCTGACTTTTTAATATTTTCTGTATCACATACTTTTGTGCATCACATTATCAGGAGCACTATCATGTGATATATAGTGTGTGGGGGCTGTAAGTGTCCAACTCCAGTAGCAGTTTTGTGCATAACAAAACTAATACTGTGGTTGGTCACTAACAGCCAACAACAACAGGAAGTGCAACATCACTAAGAAGAGAAGCAAGTCAAAGATAACTACAGCTATCAACTTCAAATTTCAAAAACAAAAGTTAGAAGTAAATTACCTTGATCATAATCATTGTAACGTCTACCACCTCCACCACCTCTGTAATTGCCTCCACCTCCATATCCCCCACGACCTCCTCCATATCCACCACCATATCCACCTCCATAACCACCCCCATATCCACCACGGCCACCTCCATAACCACCACCACCACGACCGCCTCCATAACCACCACGACCACCTCCATAACCACCACGACCTCCTCCATAACCACCGCCACTGCGACCACCTCCATATCCGCCACCGCCGCCGCCACCACCACCACCACCACCACTACGCCTACTTTCAGCTGAATTAACTGTAAGTGGCCTGTTCATAAATTCAATTTTTTCACCATTTTCATTGCAAGAATCAATGGCATTTTGTGCATCTTCTTTAGTAGCAAATGTTACAAAGCCAAAGCCACGAGAATAACCTGTATGTTTATCCAGAATGACAACTGCATCTTCAACTTTTCCAAACTTTTCAAAGAAGTTTGCCAAGTCATCTTCAGTACAATCAAATGACAAATTGCCAATAAAAATTTTGTTGGGTTCTCCCATTTTATGAGCTATTTTCTAAACGAAAGTAAACTACAAAAAATAGATGAGATTTATCAATACAAAATGACTAAGATTATACTTAAAAAATTAATTAAGCTAAGTCTATAAAAATAAAAGTGTTTGTAAGGTCCATGCTGGCCTAGAACAGCAGAATAAATGATTAAAAAAGTTAAAGTAGTTTGGTCTTTAATCAAATGTTCTAATGTTTATGCTGTCACTGACCTTCAGTACAGTTTACAGATCAGGCTGTTCAACAATAGCTGCTTATATACTAAATCATGGCATAAGCAAATGAAAGAACTTATTCAACTCCTCAAAAACAAGATCTTGTGAAAGTTTGAAAGAATACGAAATAGCCTAACAATTTTCAAGTTATCCATGTGTATTGATGCAGTTGACAGAAGACATTTGTTTTAAAACCAAAACTTTTGTAGCTTCAGCCAAGTAATATACAACATAACACTCTGAGCACTAAATGCACATATTTACATTTACATGCTTGATATTTTGTTTATTGTGCCACACTGCCTACAAATAGGCCTATTATATAGCCTTATGTTAAAGTTACGCAAGCTGGTAAAAGTTTATCAAAAGAACCAACGTATATTTTGTCACATAATGCAACCTACAGATAAGACGATCCCCCAAAATTAGGCTAGTTTTTATAGTATAAAAATAAAAACTAGCTTATTGTACTTGTCCTATAAGATTACCCCCAATTTTGTAGGGTGAAATTTGGCAGGCTAAAAGGTCGCTTTATATGCCAAAATATATGTTAGTTTTAGTAAAAAGGAACCAGATACCATGTTCTACTTAGCTGTATCTAAATAAATGTATGAATTGTTTCTTGCTTGAGTTATGTATTTAGTTACAGCTTGTTCCTTTTGAGTGTGATAATGATATTTAATATCAAAAGCTAGCCTGTCGGGTGGAAAAGCAATGTGCATTTCATTAAGATTAAACAGGCAAATGACATATCATAACAGCATATATCACTTTTTGCTTAAAGTTGCAATATGGCTATCCTTGAAAATACAGCAAAATCATTAAAACAGGTGTGGCCGACTAGTCTATACCAGTGGTTCCGAAGCTCTTCCACTCCAAAAACATTGCAAAGTTATTTAAGATGAAAAGGAACCCTAACATGACAAAACTGTAAAAGCCACAATAAAAATTTGATACAGCAATTTACAGTTGCAACAAACATGCGATTTAACAAACAAAAAGTGTTTTTAGAAAGCAATAACTGTAAGCAACTTGGTATAAAGTTTGATAATTTATTTTTGTGTCTGATGTGTTCAATTTGATATGCTCTACACGCCTAAAATGCTTAGCTTCTTGCAAAACAAAGGCATTTTGGAGCCAGTATTGGGCTGTGAGGCCTACGTAAAAGGCAACACTTTCTTTGTTCTCTTTTGAGTTAGTAGCTTTGGCAAATAATATTTAAATAGAGGTTCTCAATTTGTATGAAATCTTGACACAACAATATCATGCATAAAATAACACCATCTCTTTCAAAATATTGTCAAATTTTTTCACACAGTTCCACCAGGCAATGGCAAACCAATGATATATCAGCAATAACTTTAGCTCACCTGTCGCAAAAAAAAATTTTTACTCAATCTGCCCACCAGCGTTTGTGGGGGAAGAGGGTGTTGAAGATTACTAGCCCAACAACCAAATACAAAAAGTTTATCTCCAAAAAGAGGTCATTAAATCAAATAGGTGAAGGCCCCAACTGCCAGTTGAACTTCACAACAAATAAAAAATAAAGTGAATAACTTCCTATGAAGGTGCATATCTGGTGTTGCCCCTTCCCTCTGTAAGAGAATTTCTTCAAATGCTACTGCAGTTGCCTGATTCCTGAAATCAGTATCACCATTGCTATGTCACTGCTCACAACATATTTAACTCGTCCTTACACTTATCTTCACCAACAAGAATTGGGTTTAAGCACCAACAAGAATTGGGTTTACGTTAAGCAGGTTTAAATCCCTGAGATCTTTGAAGTGAAAGTATGATATAAGCTTGTGACACCCTTGCAGTCTCAAAACAATGACCCATTTGGAATTTTCTCTTCTACAATATTGTTTTACAGAGAAATCAAAGTTGGTGTTAATGCAGCAATCTGCAGTTACCCCATCAGCCATCTGTGAAGGCATTTCATTTTTTCCACTGTGCTCTCACATGTTCGTTGCTTTAAACTAGATGGAGGTTTTTCATTTTTTGAGTAATCTCTTCTCATGGAACCATTTTAAATATTTTATCAAACCGTGGGGTTATGTGGAAAACACTTTGGAAACCACTAATCTATACATTTTTTACCTAGGCAGAAGCAGAGCTAATCCAATAGTTAACACACCTGCTGAATTTCTTGGATGTGTTTTTAAATCAAAGCAGTTTTGCTTAAGACTTTGTGTACCATGTAAACAAGTGCTATATTGAGTAGTAGTATGGGGTTAGGGTACAAGTTGTTGGATCAACTTTGCTTTACAAAGCTAGACTTTTAAGCTTTATCTTCGTGGCACTGCTAAAGAATCATTTAGGCCTATCAAATTGACAGCTACAATTAAAATGGTTCTTATCACACTGTATTGGAAATCAACCGAAAGCTTAAATGATTCAACCACCTGAAGCAAAATATTGGTGAAAAAACTTTAAACGTTTTGAGAAAATTAGTAGAAATAGTGCGTTCATCAAGCACTGAGCAGAATGAAACAAAGTCACAAAGCTTTTAGATAAAAGATGTGACACAAATAATTTAAATGCAAAAGTAATATATTTTTTGGTTTTTATGGAGTCACGATCCGATCAACGTTAGTATGGCAAAATAGGTGGGACCGTCCCTCAAATATGGGTGATAAAGGAACATTATCATTACTAGAACTCATGCCAAATATAAGATGTTCTCCATAGCTCCTGGCCAGCCTAATATCCTACATAGGACTGCATATGAAACAAACCCAAACAATCCACCACAAAGCACAAGACTTATTATGTACCATTTACTTTTGAACCAGGATCCCATTTGACGTTATGGCTAATGCTGCAGGTATGAACTAAGACTGATATCCTTACATGAAATTGATCACACAAAAGGTAATTAGGCATAGAAAAGCCTTCCAATGATTACACTGGCCAACACATTTTTTGGTGCCTGGGGTTTCTAAGCTGATTTTGACTAATTTGGGGGTGCTGATTCCGAAAATCATACTAATTTTCTCTCATTAGGTCAATTTTTTAAGATATTTGCTATTTTATACCTGTTTACCTTAAAATTAGGCATATTTCTATATACATTGTAGCATCATAATTACAATTGTAGGTTGTTATTGTGATGTATGTAAATGATTATGACATCACAAACCTTAAAGTAAAAGTCTGCTATACAAGGAGGTATCTAGTTGGTAAGAGGTGGACACTGAGTAGCAGGTAGGCCTACAGATTGCCGCATATTTTTGTTGATTTCTGGGCCAAAGTAAAATTTATTTTTTTAATGTTAGGAATTCATTTATAAGTCAGACAGGAAATAAATAAGCTGCATTATTTTACTTGCGTTGCAAGATTTTGGAGCAAAAATTAAGCATGGCTACATCCTCTCCTAGGCGACGTTGTTTAAACAATCCAAATGTGTTTTGCTATATTTGCGGAGAGTATATGTTGCAATCTAACAGAAAAGGGATCAGTGAATTTGTGAAGTGTGCTTATCTTGCTTACTTCAAAGTAATGCTGGGTGATCAAGATAAGGCATGGGCACCCCATATTGTATGCAAGCAATGTGTTGAGCATTCTCGGCAGTGGACAAAAAAGGATAGAAAGTCACTCTGCTTTGGTATTCCAATGGTCTGGCATGAACCAACGCGATAGTGTAGTGGTTAGAGCAGTCAGTGGACTTGGAGTTCATTCTCCTTGTCGAGTCATACCAAAAGACTTTAAAAAATGGTATCCACAGCTTTCCTGCTTGGCACTCGGCATTTATGGGATGTTGTGGAGAGCAAGCTGGCAAGTTCATTTGTTGTGTCATTGGGCAAGGCACTTAACGGGACGGCCCACCTTTATGTGGAAGACAGGTGCCCCAGACACCTCGGAAAAAGCAACTCCCAAGCGAGTGCAGACATACTATCCAAAAACATAGCGATACAATTCACTTTCTCGTGAATGGGGGATGAATATGGCAAAAAAACCGAAAAACCATTTCGATGACTGCTACCTACTGTGCAGTCAACATGAAGTGAATCAAGAAGAAGAATCCATTGGTTTATCCAAACCTCGAGTCGCAATTAGGCCAATTTCACACTGCAATGAAATTCCTGTTCCAGTGTTTCAAGGCTTGCCCAAATTGGAATTGCCTGGTTTTGAAGAAGACCAAGCTTCCGTTTTGTCTACCGACAGTAGTGAAAACACTGTTTCAGATGTCAGTTTTCCTCCTTCTTCACTACCACAGCTCTTTTCTCAAGGAGAACTGAATGATCTGACTTGAGATCTCAAACTTTCCAAAGAATCTTCTGAACTTCTAGCTTCAAGACTCAAAGAAAAAGTCTACTTCAGCTTGGAACTCTCATAATCTTCTATAGAAAATGCCATATTTCACTCAGGAAAACAACATAGTATATTGCAACGACGTTGCCAGCCTGCTGCGGCAGCTTGGTGCCCAACAGTATGATCCTCAAGATTGGCACCTTTTCATAGACAGTTCCAAAAGAAGTTTAAAATGTGTTCTTCACAGTGGCAACTTATATGGATCAGTTCCTCTAGGCCATTCAACGACCCTCAAAGAAAAATATGATGAAATCAAATTTGGTCTGGAAAAAATTTCATACAAACAGCACCAATGGATCTTATGTATCGATCTGAAAATGGTTGGGTTTCTCCTCGGGCTTCAAAGTGGCTACACAAAATTTCCTTGCTTCTTGTGTTTGTGGGACAGCAGGTCAAGAACAGAGCACTGGATAAAAAAAGATTGGCCTGTGTGCAGATTCCTGGCTCTCTCTATGTTCTGGTTCCTCCTTTGGTGGAGCGTTCCAAAATTGTGTTTCCTCCTCTTCACATAAAGCTTGGCATCATGAAACAGTTTGTGAAGGCTTTTGAGAAAGATGGCAACTGTTTCAAATATATTTGCATGAAATTTCCTGGCCAAACTATAGAGAAATTAAAAGCTGGAATTTTTGATGGACCCGAGATTCAAAAGTTAATAAATGACGCAAATTTCTGTAATTTTATAAATCCTGCAGAATTGAGTGTCTGTACGGCGTTTACAAATGCAGAAAAAGTCTTCTTGGGAAAAACAAAGGCGCCTAACTACAAAAAACTTGTTGAAATATTACTCAAAATTCTCCATCAACTGGGTCCAAATATGAGCATCAAGTTACATTTCTTGCACAGCCATCTTGCCTGTTTTCCAGAAAATCTAGGTGATATGAGCAACCAGCAAGGGGAACACTTCCATCAAGACATCAGCCACATGGAAGTTCGCTATCAAGGTCATTGGAATGCCACCATGCTTGCAGACTACTGTTGGTCTATCAAGCCTGATGATACTGGAGCCTTCCATTCTAGAAAATTAGTAAAACGTCAATTTATGGCTGATGAAGTCTATGCTTAGCATTTTTTACAACTTCAAGCTTTGATTGTGAATATTTTGGTGTGATTCCATGAATATGTGCCATAAAGTTACATAAAAATATTGCTTCTTCGATTTGCCTGTCTTTATTGTAGCTATCACTTTCCTAAAGAGAGGGGTATACCATAGCAGAAAAACTAGACCTGATAGAGAAAAAGTGAGAGCATTTCTGGAATCAGCGCCCTCAAATTAGGTAAAAACACTTAAAACATCTTAGGCACCATGACAAAATTTTTTTTTGTTGGCCAGTGTTATACACTAACTGTAGTGTTTTAAGGCATTCATGGCAGTAAACAAAACAACAAAAAGAGAAAGCATTGGGGAAAATATAAATATAAAGCTACTACTGGTAATTATCAAAAAAAAGTTAAATACTTCTATATTAGAGCAAATATTTACACAGTCAAACACTCTTACAAAGGCATTAAAGCACAAACCACCTCTCAAGATTTGCAAAAAAATACATGATTTTGTACAGCATTAAGCCTCTGTTTGCAATGGGGTCAATTTGACCCAAAATACGTTTTTGCAAGGCTGCAGAATGAAAACAGAAAGAAATTCTTCATTAAGAAACTTGGGACAAAATGAAATGAAATCAAGACAAACAAATTTCTTACTGAAATAAAAGTTTGAAATATTTTCAAATTTTTTTTTATTTTGATCACCTGTATTGCGCCCTACAAATAAAAAAATAATTGTTTTTGTTGTCACAATATAAAAGCAATTGTACAAAAAGCATCATGTCAAAATATCTTTCTGAAGATTAAATTCGGGTGTTCTGGCAAACAATGACAATGGAGAAGAAAAAATAAGCGACTTAGATGACATTTTAACTGATGATGGCAAAGAAGATTGGCAAGAAATCTATTGATGTGATTCATCTTCGTAAGAAAAACTGGACGACCAACCACATACCTCTGCTTCTACTAACCACTTTGTTTCTAAAACTGAAACCTGGCAAACAACTCTTCTTGCAAGTATTGCAGGTAGAGCAGTGCACTATCTTATTTGACAAAGTCCAGGACCAACAAGGTTTGCTAAATCTTATTGCTTTGAAATAAGTGATACTTTTACTTCCTTTTTGCAATCCCATCTCCATAAAACATTATGCCACTGGACTAATCAAGAAGAAGCCATAGTATATGGTGGCTCAAGAAAAACGTGGATGATGAAGAACTCAAGGTCTTCTTGGTGTAGTTGTTTTGATCGCCAAACACAAACCTAGTAACAAAAGCATTGCACAGCTATGGAGCACACTTGATGGCTGGCTTCAACTGAAGAAGAAGGTATCAACCAATCTTACCCATTCTTGATTTGACAATGCACAGTCAAGACAAAAACATTAATCTCTTGACAAGCTGCAATTGATCAGAAAAGTTTTTGAAACTTGGGACTCTTACTTGTGTGATTTCTACACCTGAGGACCAAGCATGACAGTAAACAAACAGCTGATGTGCATTTTCAAACAATACATTCCTTCAAAGCCAGGCAAATATAGAATAAAGACTAGTACAATGTGCAACTCTGTTTGCTTCTACCCATGTAAAATGTTAGTGGACACCAGTAAAGATGCTGGATTGGCCCAAGAAACTAATTAATGCTCAAGAGTTGTTCTTGATTTGGTAGAAGAAATTGAAAAATCTGACTGAAACATCACTTGCAACAATTTCAGCACTTCTTTGTTTGTTACAAGAGGCTGACATCTTGGATGTACTGGGCAGAATTGCACCCCCAGTGTACCCTCCACTGCAGTGTTCCCTCTAAGATTTTAGTGAGTGTGTAACCGCCAGCACAAGTGCGAAATTGCTAGCAAATGTACAAAAACCACCGGACAAATTTGCAGGGAAAGGAAAGTCAAAACTGTGACAATGTGCTTCCGTGACGTAATAATTAGCGTGACTATATCAGCCCCAAAATATTCACAAACAGGTAGCCTATCGGTTGTTATAAGATGGTGGCGAAATACCTGGCTGTTTTTCTTCAGTAAGTTAATTGTGGTTAAATTTGGTCTCAAACTTTACAGCCTTTGCAACAGTGATTCGTAAGCACTTTGGTATGACAGGTGAAAAATGCGCGTAAATAAAATTAACCCTTTGCCGACACTCGACATGAGCATGAGAACTAGAACTTTTATGAAGTAATGTGATGTTAGGTAGGTTATTACGACTATGACACAACAAAAATTACTTGCAAACTTTAACTGTTGCTTGATTACGGTAAATAATTAGATAACTTACATTGGTCTATCCATCGTAATCACTTAAACAACAGGTTTTTGCAATTGCAAGCAAACTTTCAATCTCAGTTCGGAAAGTATTTGAAGGGAATTCAAAACTAAATTGGTTGGAAGTTGTATTCTTTTTTATTTTTAGTGTTTATAAATGGCAAGTAAAAAAAGGTTATTCATTTGTAATGTACAAAAACTGAACCAATCCCTCAAAAATGGTGTTTTTTGTGCTTAACTGAAAGCGATAACTATGTGCTTTTTTATCTTAACAAGCATGATTGAAAGTTAGCATTGAAACGTAAAGAAAACAAAGATTTTAAGCAAGCTTAGTTTCAAACTTTCCTCAAAAAATGATGTCTTGAGTTAAAACTGAAGTTTGAGAGCTGCTTGCTATTACTGTTCTTTAGCTACAACTGAAATCGGCTGGGAAAAAGTAAACAAAAAAATTGATTTTGTTAGTTGCTGGAGAGATAATTTGTTATACAAAAAAGTGAGGCAAAGGCGTGCGCGATATTTCAGTCGCTGTCATTAGCTGTTGCGTCACAGCCCTGCAATGTTTGGGTGAGACGTTGCACTGCTCTGAAAAAGCATCTGTCCTAACTTGGATTTCTTTCTTCGGTCTCCCATGCATTTAGCAGTTGGTTAAGATTTTCCTAACAAAATTGCAAAAATTTTAACAAAATGACTTTTTTTATGCACTGTTGGATTTTAACTGCAAATCCGCCAGACATAATTTTGCAAATTTGCACTTTTTTTGCGTTTAAAGGGAACACTGCTCCACTGTATATTCACATACTGGCCCTCCCCTTCAATGTACACCACATTTGTCCAAGCACCCTGCCAGTGAAGATTCAAACCCATAACCATAGCATTTTAAGCTGCATTCAATCCAGATGGCAGCCTAGGGTAACCAACAAAAAAGTGCCACATTTTCTTCACTATTCTATCCCTTACACAAAACCTTGTGCAAAAGATGTTTACACTGGTTGATGAAAAAGAACCAGAGAACAAAAGTAACACATGCTCAACTCCACATTCTCTATTACCGTGGCAGTTGTTTGTCACTTGACATTTTGTGTTTTAAAAATTTATTCATGGCACACCCAACTTTCTTCACAAATTAAAATCTAATTCCACAGTATGAACTTGCTTACATTTGAAAGTGCACAGCATACAGAGATGAATTCCTAAGCGCATTTATGGTAAAACAATGAATGAACAAAACATTGCATTGTTGAGGTCTTAGAAACTGCATATCATGAGTGTTTGTACAAAAGTTTAACTTTGTGTTTTCTCTAAGATTTTTAGAACAGTGTAACCACTGCCTTAACAGCAAAATCACAAACTAATGTAGAAGACACTCTAACAATGAACAAAGTGCTTTAGTAGTATTCTCTTGTTGCATGAAATTATATTTGAATAGTATAGCAACATAGTTATGCTTATTGCTGGCAATACATGCACAGCCTAACTAAACTAATTGCTGTGGCAGATCACAAATTCTATAATTTTCCAGCTTTATTATCAAAATTACTTTGTGTATTGTATCAAATGCTATGCTCTGGTTTAGAAATACTATACATTACTAGTAATTTTTTGACAACTCATCATAGACCAAGGCAGTGTTTAACAGCATCTACAGAGAACAAATGAAGTTTCATATGAAGCCAAATTGGTTAAGGACAAGTACATTTTGTTTTGTCTGTTTGCAAAATGGAAGTTGCTGCCTCTCTTTATGTACTTGTGCAGCACTTCATAAATATTGTAAACCAAAATAACAGAACTAAACATGTTCATACTTACCTATCTAAAGATCTTTGTAGGTGGGGTACGTAAAAATACTGGTTGATAATTGCAACGTTGATTTGGACTACTTTTTAGCAGCCTAAGCTGTATGCTCAGTAGTTGTAAATAGGCATAGTATGCATAGTACACGCATAGTACAGGCATAGTAGACATAGTAAGCATAGTACAGGCATAATAGGCATAGTACAGGCGTGGTGATAACTTGAGCTTTTAATGTGAAATCTCATTGCACCCCCTCAATGCTTAAATCTAAACTCATAAAACTAATTTTTTTTGAAAGGAAAGAGGTAAGGCTTCTTTATATTGGTGTGAATGGTTTTCGATCGCACACCTCCCCTACTATCTTTGTACCGGTACTATGTCAAATATGCCTGTACTATGCCTATTTATAACCACCCCGGTATGCTGGTTATCTGGTATTTCTAAGCTACCTATTTTAATATACTAGTAAATTACATTTTCCACCATTGCCCAAAATAGCTGGTTTCGTCCTTCGTGTATGACTTAAAACTACAACTGGAGTCAGAGTTTTATATTCCTAGAGACATAAAAGAGTTATCTCTTAGCTTCATTATTCCCAGATCACCCTTGGACAAGATGTAGCCCTAGTACCTGATAAACTCCTGTCAGGGTGACAGAATAACGCTATTTACGACAGTTTTCTCACTTTTAATGCTTTTTAAGCACTTTCCATATACTGTATATGCCTTTCTTTCTTTTTCTCGAGCGTTAACAATTTTGCAACTATGTTACAGGTGCGATGGCTATGACTCTACCTTAAATTTAATGAATAGTTCATTTCACAAGCATGTTTTTAGTGCATATGGTTTTTCCATTGTCTTCTTTTCTTGTCCACTATGGTTAAATTTTGTTTCCATTTCTTGCTGATTTGGGCAAAAATAAAATGATAATATAAGTATACAATTACTCATACGAATAAGTTTCTCGTTCTTCAAAATTGACAACGAGGGTAGTGTTACCTTCAACTGTTTTAAAATTTGACATGTTTCCAAAAACTTTTTCTAACTGTTTTTTGTTACGCCACTTGTGATTATTGTCAAAGTGCTTAATTTTAAAACCAACATTTCGCACAATTTAACTGATAAACGTCTAAAATATACACAAATATTAAACTTGTCAAGAGTCCAAACTGAGATCAAAAATAACGAGAGGAAAGCGCCTAGAATTATCCACTTCCGCAATATCCACACAGGTCACAAATTTGTCAGCACCAATGAGAAAAAAATATCTTTGTGATGTGTGATTTATAAATTTCTTTTCGCAACCGAAATGTGGTAGTGCAGTCACTACTGATTAGTGACAACATACCACGTGGGTTTCTCTGAGTGAAATGGTAGTTCCGAATTTAGGGGGGCAAAAACCTATTATCCAACACACGGCATGAGAGTAACCAAAAATGTTTTTAAAAAATGGTTTTTATTTTTGTTTGGGGACCAAAATTTGCAAAATTATATCGTAGAAAAAATTAATCTCCGTACAAAAAACTTTACATCTAGTGGCGCAGCATGGGTGCATTGTGCTATGCCCCTGTAGCGTGTTGCTCCCTGTTTCTTGCACATCAAGCCGCCATACCAAACGTTTTTTACTTTTTTTTACAATTTTTCTGTTAGATTGCTTTCGGCCGCTCAGCATCTTACTCCCGCCATTGTGTGTGTGATTCTAATTTTTACTATGTGTATTTGCATATTATTATTGTATGCACCTAAAATCACACACATATATATTTTTTCTTAATCATCTTGTCTGCTTTCAAGATCATCTTTTTTTTGAGTGATACTTTTGCTCCATACAATCAAAGTTTAAAAACCTTTTTTTGGAGATTAAGCTTACGCAAGTGAGTTCTTTGCCTATTTTGGAAACTTATGAAAACGGGAGGGCTGACAATATTTTGGGGGCATGTGTAGGAATTCCTCAGCAAATGCACAAATCGAAAGCTAATTTAATATATATTTACACAATTCTTAACAAATTACAACAAAACCTTATTCAAATAGAATAGTTAGCGAGAAAAACACTCAATCTAGCTACAGTTTTGTGGGCTCAGACCTTTCTTGTCTTCACAACTAATCGTACTCAAAGCACATGTGAAATTGTGGACGGCGGAGCATGACATTCCTAAAAGATTTAGTATAACGTGTAGTGTTTGGATACCAAATCACTACAGATTACCTCCACCAAAAGAAAAAAAGAAAAGTGAGTTTGCAGTTGGAAAAACAAACACTGAATTGCGACTCGCTTCGCAATAAGCACGCACACATTATACAGAAAGAACTTTGTAGCTTACTGTGAAAACTAATGGTTGCAAGACATTCAATCATTATATCACGACGGGCGATGGCATGTCGGTCTGAGATTAAATCGGCTATTTTGCGGCAGGTTCACGCTAAAGTTACTCGCATTCGGATTTACACAATCAAGTAGCGGAGATAAAATACAAGCCGGTTTAACATTATTAATGGAAACCGATTGAAGTTTATCTCGGCGAATCACAGAAAAAGTTTTATTAGTTCTCGAACGTACTTCAAAGGGACCATCATAAGTTGGTGTGAGATTGGACTTGATAGGATCATTTTTTTATAAAAACATGTGTGCAAGTTTGAAGTGAACGTGGCAAATAAACCTCAGGATTTTGAGCAACCCTGGTTTCAGATGTTCGGCATTCACGTGCAAACTGTCGCATTTTTGCAATCAAGTCATCACGAAAAACATGTTCCGAAGGCGTTATGTCGACGCATAAATCGGCTCGTAAACGCAAGCTTTGTCCATACACCTGCAAACGCAACCAGTTCAGCACTGCAACATTTCAAATCTTCTTTATATATGGAATTTAAGGAAAGGATAATAAAAGGGAGATGGTATGTCCAATGATTTGTATCTAGTTTAGCAGTAAGAGCAGTTTCAATACGGCGAATCATACGTTCAGCTAGGCCAGGGGTGGCCAACCATTCGGAAACCAAGAGCCATCTTCCTTATTGTGTTTCTGCGAAGAGCCACATTAAACACAAGATATAATGATCGCATGAACAACACCCCACTTCTTACTCACACAAATTCACCTATACCTTTGCTCAGCTAGATTTATTGTAAATGTCACTATTCATTATCATGCGTATTACTTAGTCAGTGGGAATTCTGGCATTTCTTTTTTTAACAGTCTTCTTCAAATCGGGCTTGTATTCCGTTGTTACCACTTGTAGCAACTCTTTCACATGGGTGTCAGTCAGTAGGATCGATGCCTTGATTTCACGTGCTTTAGAGTAGAAAACACAGACTTGCAGACGTATGTTGACCCAAACATGGAAAGTACCTTAACCCTTCGACGGATACTGGGATATATATGTCCCACGATTGTTAATTGTTATGCGATTGTGATGTAATAACCAATTTTCTAAAATCTATTATTCTCCCATTGTTACCAACAATTATGGAATTGTTTCAAATTTTATCAATTAGAATCTTATGATCCTTAAAGGGTTAAGTGCAGCCCGTTTGATATTGGGGTATTTTTCCATTGGCACACTTTTCCAAAACTTGGTGGTCCCTTCTCTTAAAGCAGGTTTGAGTTTGTCCTCCTCTCAAAGATCGATCATTTCCAATTCAAACCCAGCCTCATGTGAGACTAGAGGAGCTTTCAAACCATCTGTCTCAAAATTAAATGGGTCGACAAGGAACGTAATCTGCGGCCTTTTCATTTTTAAATCGCGGAATCGCGAAACAAAGCTTTCTTTCAGGGTTTCAAGAAGTGTTGCATATTTAGCTTTTTGTTTATTCAGAGTGGTGATAGTGATTTGCTCGCTGGCTTTTAGCAGGGTGGGAAAATGTGTCAAATCTCCTCTTTCAATACGCTCCTTAAACAGCTTCAGTTTGTTGGCAAGGCAGACACACTTTGCACAAGGTCAGGCAGCAATTTCAACTTACCCTGCAAATTCAGGTTCAATCTGCTCAAGTGACACAGTATGTCGACCAAAAAAGCTAGATCCATAATCCACTTGAGGTCCGAGAGCTCAGGATAGTTTTTGTTTTTCTCTTTCATGAACAGTTTCATAGCATCTAAAAGTTGAAAAAAGGGAGAGTACCTTCTTTTTGACAGCCACCTTTTGGTGCAGTGCAGCGCCAAGTCACCTGGAAGCCCTTGGTCTAGCTCAGCGATGAGATTCTTTAATTGTCGGTGGTGAAGCGCATGTGTGCGGATGTAGTTGAGTATTTCCATCAATGTTTTCATGATGTTGTCCAACCTCAATGATTTAGACACAAGTTGCTCCCTGTGAATGATACAGTGAAAACTCCAAAACTCAGGAAATGTTTGGTCAGCTTTGCACAGCCCCACAAGTCCGTTCACAGATCCGATCATGGCTGGCGCTCCATCCGTGATTATTGTAGTTAGTTTTGCTATGGACAGATTTGCTTTCTCGATCGCAGCCATCTTTGCTTCTTTCAGATCTACGCCGCGGGTTCTGTCTTTTAATTGCACAATATCAAGAAGTTCTTTTTTCATCAAACAATCTGTTGAAATAAATCGTGCAAATATTGCCAATTGAGGCTTGTCGTGATGTCACAACTCTCATCTAATGCGACACTAAAATACTCGCAAGCTTGGAAGTCAGAGTGCAACTGTAATTCAATAACCATGTTATTATCAGATATTCTACGTTCAACAGTGTGGCGGGACAGTTGGACATCTGATAACATTCTTTTCAGTTTGTCGTTTTTAGAAGACAAGATTTCAACAATGCCACAGAAGCATTTTTTAATGAACTCCCCTTTATTGTATGGATTTTTGGCTAGTGCAATGTTCCAAGCCACTTGATACGATGCAAGCGTTACAGTCTCTGAGTGCTTCGTGAATTTTTGGAAAACCTGTATCTGCTTCTCTGCTTGACTTTTCAAAGTTATCAACTTATGCTTGCGAAGTTTAATCCCTTTCGGAATTTCACGGTTGATACTAGTATGGAGTGACCTGAGGTGGCGCTGAAGATTTGAAGCTTTGAAATGCGCCAATAACGCCTGGCATATAAGGCAGAATGGCTTGCTATTACGTTCAACAAAAAAAATACAAGCTCTCCCACTATGTTAAAAACATCCTGTGTTCATCCTCAGATTTTCGTTTTGCTGTGCATTTTTTCTCAGCCATTATTACTAAATTATTACTCAAACATACTAAAAGCTAAAAAGCGCAAACACAATTAGCCTGTCCACATGTACAAAAAATACTACATAACTAGCAATGCTACTGGTAGATATTGACTAGAACCAGGCTGCTGATAGAAGAAACAAGGCATGTGAAAAAGAGCCGCATGAAACCAGGCAAAGAATCGCATGCGGCTCGCGAGTCGCGGGTTGGCCACCCCTGAGCTAGGCCATTGGACTGCGGGTAACGAACACTGCTAATGCGATGATTAGTGCCTATAAACTGACAATAATCACGAAACGCAGCAGATGTAAATTGACAACCAGAGTCAGAGTGAATTACTGAACATGCCCCGAAGGTTTGAAGATGCTTATTGAATGCACAGATAACAAAATTAATAGTTTGGTCGGGCATAGGGTATGCTTCTACCCAACGACTAAAACGATCAACACATTCAAGCAAATGGGTATAAGTTTGTGAAGGAGGAAAAGATCCACATATATCCACATGTATGGTGTGGAAACGTTTATTAGGCACAGGAATCGGAGATAACGGAGAAACGATATGACGAGTTACTTTTGAGCGTTGGCATCCGACACAAGTTTTCACAAAATCACGAATTTTCTTTTTCATTGACGGAAAAACATAGCGACTTTGAATAAGCCGATGTGTAGCTCTTATGCCAACATGGGCCATGTTTTGATAATGTCTGATTAACTGTGATTGCAGGGATGGAGGAACAAGCGGTCTATTTGTTCCTGTGCTACAATCAATCAATATTGTCTTGTTTGAATTGGGAAAAGAAAGATATTTCAGTTGAACGTTTGAGCTTGAAGGAATATCTTGGTGAACTTGATACTGCTGCTGTGCTTTAACAAGTTCTTCAAGCGTAAAGGGAGGCTTCTCTGCCCAAAAGAGATTTTGAATAACAACTCGTGATAAGCAATCGGCTACAACATTGAGATGGCCAGGCAAGCGTCGAATTTCACAATCAAATTGAGACAAATAGCTGAGTTGCCGCACTTGACGCGGAGTGTGGCTTTCAGATGGTTTGCAAAAGCTGTTTACCAAGCTTTATCATTTTCTGTGAAAATAATAAAATGTTTGTTTAATAATTAGGGCCATTGTTTTTACCTAAAAAAAATATATTTTTGACTTTATTTTTGCAAAATTTTGACTTTATTTTGACCTAAGTGTTTTCGCCTATTATTTATGTCTTGTTGCACTTTTTTGATTAAAAATGTTTTATAACCTGCAATTTACATAAGTTTTTAAAGAAGAAGGTAGCCTACTTTAAACATTTTTTCAATCACTCATTCTTGAAGGTAATGCAACAATGCAACAAAACGACGCATGACGTCAAAACCTAGGATAACGAGCCATTGTTTGTACCGGCATCAATTAGTGTGTAATACAAAAAATGCGTTGTAATCGCAACTGTACTGTACAGTAACAGTCTGTCTATGATGTTTTTAACGAAAGCCACACAGTATAATTACCAGGACTTTTTATTGTAATATAGCATCATATACAGGGTGTCCGTAAAGTTACTATACAGTCTTACAAGTTACTATACAGTTTCATTGTATTATATGTAATAGTTTTTGTTACTATATAGTTTTATTGTATTATACAGTATTTAATATTTATTTTTTTTACAGGCCTATTTAATTAAATATTATTTATTGTATTATAGTTGTAGTTTTATAGCATTATTTAATTAAGCATGCCACGCAAGCTAACTTTGGAAGAGCGCAAATTTATTTTGAAGCGATATTGGAAAACAGAAAACGCATAGGATGTAATTCGTGATTGGAATCATTATTTTAATACAGATCCTCCAACACGTTTGGCTATTTATAAATTTCGAGACAAATTTGATGATACTCGCTCAGTTGCCGATGCTCCGCGTTCTGGTCGGCCAAGTGTGTGCACTGAACAAAATTTGACTACAGTTGCTGAGGCATATGCCAGAAGCCCAAAGAAGTCGCTTCGCCGTGCTAGTGCAGAAATTGGTATCAAACGAACTTCTCTACGTAAAATACTCACGAAACTCCACATGAGACCATACATTCCGCGCCTAATTCACGGACTTATGGAGGATGATCCTGATCGCAGGTCTCAGTTTTGCGAACAGTTCGTCAGGATGTGTGAGGATAATCCCACTTTCTTGGACGAGATTGTGTGGACTGATGAAGCCACGTTCAAACTTTCGGGACACGTAAATCGTCACAACTGTGTTTATTGGAGTGACACAAATCCTCAGTTTACGATCACGTCCCAATTGAACCAGCCTGGAATAACTGTCTGGGCAGGAATATCATCTGATGGAATTGTGGTTCCACAGTTCTTCGACGGAACTGTTACAGGAGAAAGGTACCTGGACAAACTGAGAAATGTCATCGTACCGGCATTGAAACAACGACCAGATTTCAATAAGTTGTACTTCCAACAGGATGGAGCCCCACCCCATTATGCTACAGCTGTCCGAAATTTACTGGATGACACATTTCCTGATAATTGGATCGGCAGGCGAGGGCCCATTGAATTTCCTCCACGATCTCCAGACATAACGCCAATGGACTTCTTTGTCTGGGGAGTCATCAAAGACTCTGTGTATTCGAGAAAGCCAAGAAGTGTTGAAGATCTTCGACAATTTGTTATTGATGCATTTGCCAACCTTGATCATGACTTGTGCACCGAAGTTTGTCATAGTGTGGTGTCACGTTGTCGAGAATGTATTGAAGCTGAAGGCCTCCAATTTGAATATTTGTCATAGAAATTGTTTGCCTTGATTATTACAGTCTTTTCGGATGTAACACATGTATTTTCTGAGATTTTTATAAACATAAAGTTGTTATTTCTTTTGTTACAAATAAATATTGTAATACAATATCTTACTGTACTGTTAATATATTACAGGGTGTCTGTATAGTCACTTGTAAGACTGTATAGTAACTAAGAGGCCTGCACTTGTCCAATTGTTGACAATGATACGAACAGCTGGAAGGTTCTCACTGTAATATAAGGCAGGTCTAAGCCAAGTTGCCCATCTTGTAATTACAGGGTCAGAAGGAGATGGCAGACCAGCATCATAAAAATCTTTCTTGCGATCTTTGTTTTTGATTGTTGCTGCCTTAATCGTTGCCATTATTTTATCAATATTTTTAAAATGAGCACGCACACGCATAGCGCAGTTATGTAGTAAGTGCGCAACGCAGGTGACATGCATCAAATAAGGGTATGATTCCTTTAATGTGTTTTCAGCCAAAGACATGTACCGAGCAACATCAGTCAAGAACAATGAAAAATTCTCGCGTTTTATTTCAAGTTGTCGCAATATGTCATCCACAGTGTGCAGAATAATACTGCTATTAACATTGCTACCGCTTTCAAGTGAATGGAAACGAGAAATGTCTGATTTGGGGCATCTAAGCTTCCCACGAACACACTGGTATACTTTTGTTTAGCAATCTTTGCTTCATCCACAATTAAAAAAATGTTTTTGTCACGAAGTAATTCTTGAATTTGTTCTTCTTTTTGGGATGCTAATTTAGCAATACATGCCCGGGCTGCAGTCTCCGAAGGCAATATTGTTCCCATTGTAGCAAACAGAGACTTTAAAGAAGGATGGTTAAGTTTATGAAGTGAGATATTTGCAGCTAATAATGAAGAGACAATCTGTTCCTTGAAGTTTACTTGATGGAGTTGCAAAAAGGTTTGCTTACTTTGGGATTTGCTCTTCGTCTCCGATTTTCTTTGGTGTTGCGTACTTTTTCGGTGGCTTTCCACAAAAAACTTTTTGTCGCATTTGATTAAGACGTCGCAAAGGTTACATCGCAAGTCGCGGACAGGAGTTGCCGAAAACTTATCCGGATATTCCTGGCAAATTTGCCTAACTTTCGCTGTAGAAGATTGGGCTTGTTTAGGCATTCTTTGCTTTGCAAGCTACGACTTAAAAAGACCACGTGTAAAGAGCGCAAAGGTTTTATAGGAATAGATCATTGTCTAACAATTTTGTGCTTATGCATCAACAATGACGATTAGATGCATAATAAGTGCTATTTCCTTCTCAATTACCGCATGCATTGCTAGTGACACTGTGGTGTAGTGGTTAGTGTGCTGGTCTTGAGATACCATGGATGCGGGTTTACATCTCAGCTGGCAGAGCATTAAAAGAAATGGCAGTGTACACTGAAAGATAGTGTACAGGGTGGGGGGTGTACACTGGGGGTGCAAAATTTTTTAATTTGTTTTTAAAATTGACCAACCAGAAACGATCCAAAAGTCACATGTTTAGTACGTCATTAAGATTGACCAATAACAAATAACTCATGGCAAAATAGTCTCTGAAGGTAAAATGCTGTTGATGGCAAAATAGTCACTGCCTTTTAATAACCAATTAAAAAATTTTTGCCCCCCAGTGTCTACCCCCACACCCTGTACACTCCCTTTCAGTGTACACTGCCCCATACATTTACATACGGTTTGTCTGTCGTCGTGACCCAGTCTAGCAAAGACTAGCAAAAATGACTTTTGAGAAGCCCATAATCTGAGGCGCTTCACAAAAAAAGGTTCTTGCCCACTCAAAGGAGAAGAAGACTGTCTTCTAATTGAATTGAGTAGGATGCCTAATCTTGTAATTGGGTTTTACATCAGCCAATTTAATACTAGTCTGACTGTATCTCCGAATTATGACAAGGCCTATGGAATAGTACAGAGCTGACTCTTTGTAGTGCTTATGGTGAAAATAGGGTAATTAAAGCAAACCATTACTGCATGCATTGATTACAACAAAGAGTTATCAATATTAAATTGGCCAATCTAACATTACAAAAATGATCACAATTCATTCATGTGTTATATTGTTGCACCAAGATAATGAAGGATTTGTTTTAGCTCTAGATTTTACTTCCAACCTGTTAAATAAAAAACAAGGCTGGGAGTGGAGTTTTTATCTCGTTCATATTGAAACACTCAAAAAATATCCTTTGGCTTGTAGGTGTAGATCAGTTGTTTAATTTTACTTTACTTTCTCCCAAAGCATTCAATTTTGGTAAAATCTCTGTCGTCAAAATTGAGGTCAGTAAATTATCCAGAACGAGTTTTGTCCAAAGTCAACAAATCATGTTGCCTTCTAAAACAGTAACAGTATTTCTCGTTGAGGTGGGTGGTGGGTTTAGCTTTATGTAAAAGTGGTTTTCTGCTGTCAGGAGATGTAAATTTATAAAAAGTTATTATCAATCATGACCTCGCCAACCCCTTTATGACACTCACCCAGTAACATTGATCAATTGTGCTGTGTTGTATCTTAGCATGCCCAGTAGTTATAGAGAAATGAAGTGTTGCTTACATATGTAGTCACAAGCAGAGCTTTTGGCTTGTAGTAAAGACTCTTATATTTGTTGTCACTTCAGTAAAATAATTGCCCAACTCTTTTTACAAATCTGTGATGTTGAAACATTAATATCACGTATTGAAAATTTTGAAGCTTGATTACTGATCATTTTTACAAATATAAGCCATGCTTTTTATATCTTGAAAATGTTTTACTCAACAAAAATAGCCTAGGCCACTGGTTCTCAAAACCTTTTTTGATGTAATGCATTTTAAAAAGCTTGCTAGACTTGCCACACACCAGACAACATTTTTAAGGTTTGGGTTCGCCATAGTGCAAGATAGATGTGACCCAAAATCTGCTGATCTGTCATCCCCAATCATAAAGTTACACTCTTGTGACTGATTTTTCTTATTTTCATCTCTTACAACCGATTGCCTAGTTTTTTTTTTTATTTTTGCCATTTTTTTGATCAGCTGGGTCAATTCCATGTCAGTTAATCCAACCTGTGAAACCCACAATCAGGTTTTCATGAAATAACCAGGTGATCACTTGCTCCCGATCACAAAAAAAGGTTTCAAAATGGAACAAGAGTGGGTTGAGTAATGACCACCTTTGACCCCGAATTACTGATTATGGGGCTTCACAATCACTCAAGCATAATACCTTTTTGATTGCGAATATCTGTAGATGTCCAGGGTGTATTGCCACATATAGTACCTCATTTGAAAGGTCTTGACATTTAGAAGAGAAATTTCAAGTAAAAATAATGGCTGGGTGATTGTTTCATTGATTTACGACTTTAGACACAAAGCAGTTTTGAATTTAAAGTTTGTGATGAGAGAATTCGTATGTATAGTGTTGAATGCTTTTCAAACAACAAAATTGACCAATGTTTTTTGAGACGTATCAAAAAGTTGTTTGGCAGTTGGTGCTGTTACAGTTATAAAATTTTAAGGTTGGTTGGGCAATAACTGGTTAGTTTCAATTTAATACTTTTTAAAGCTAATTTATTTAGTTGGACTGGCCAGTATTTTAAAATGTGGCTTCCCAAACTCAACTTAGATTGCTTTCCACCTAAATTACTAAAATAAAGCTCTGGATAATTTCCAGCATTTGTTGCTAGATGCTAGAAATTACCCAGAGCAATTAAAGTGTTTATAGATGTAGTGAAAGCTTGCTTAGTAAGCACCTCGATATAACGATCCTGGTTCTGCAGTCTTCAATATCACAACTGCCGTTTTGTAGTTTGAAACATCAAATTAGGCATTGTGCAATGTGGCCACTTACTACTTACTGAAATGCTAAAAAGTCAAATCTTCCAGATTTCTTTGTAAGAGTAGGTTGCATACCTGCAATATTTATGTATGGCCTACTTCAGAAGAGTTACATCTTTTTTACGCAATGCTGTTTTTTTTGTAAGCTTTGGTGATTGCTCAATTCAAAGTCATCATGTGCTGTATTTGATGTTGTTATCCTACCTAGAAATGTTTACTAGTTATTTGTCATTTTGTGTTAAATTCTCTGATGTTTCATTACTAAGCTTATTGTTAATGCAGAGGCACTGCAGAAATTTCAACGGTTTTTGGTTAGTAGGTTTTTTGCCTATGGGGAGAAACCAAATTTTCTTCATGACATATCTCTTTGCTATTAATGACAGGTCCAATTCAAGGCCAGTTTGAATGGGTTTGGAAAAGACGTTGCTTAACCCTTTCGCTGTCCCATGCATCACATATGATACACAGGACGTATTGATTTGACGTCCGTGCATCACATGTGATGCACAAGACTATGTTTTTTAACCACACAGAAACATTTTGGACGTATGATCACATGTGATGCACGGACGTCAAATCAATACGTCCTGTGTATCATATGTGATGCATGGGACAGCGAAAGGGTTAAAGGTTAAAAGTTTTATGTAAAGTCACTATCGCAAGAGAGTAGGCTGTAGCTTTAACAAGAAACTACTAAACCGAAAAAACAATTTTTGGATCTCGTCGATTACATAAACCATTTTTTCCATTTTTTTGAAATAGTGAAATAGAGTGGCTGCAGGCATAAAAGCAAAGTTTTTTATGTTACCACAAGAAAAACTACGGTTATTCGATTTTAAAACCTAACCGCAGGTAAACGTTGATTTGTGAAAGGCATCAAATAGCAATTTTCTCGTGTTTGTTTACATCGCTTGTTGTGGTGATGCATTGAGCCAGCAGTATTGATAGCTCCGTTGACTTACTGAATGTAAAAGTGTAATGTAACCGACAAGGGTATTTATTACGTAGGATAATACAATTTAAGAGGAATCGTTATTATTTTTTCTGCTCGCTAAGCTGCAGTCAAATCTATAAACCAACAGTTCACTGCTTGAATTCATAGCAGTGATGACCAACTGGAACATGTTTTTGAAAACGTTGATCACATAGTTTTTTCGTTTAAATCAGGGCTTCTCAAACTATGGTCATGACCCCAAGTGGCGTCGCAAAGCAAATTCAAAACAAATTGGCTCTATTCATCAGAATTAAAAGCTTTTGTAACCCTCACAAGAAAATTAAAAGAAGACCTGTAGTAAAATGATTTTGTGCTGCATTTTTAAGGTAGCTCCATCTTTACGCTATCAGTTGTTTACCACAATGTCTGCCTGAGGTTTCAAGTAAAAATAATCAAAAAATTGAAACAAGTTATTCATTGTTATTTCCTTTTTGTCATAACGTACTGACCGATACCTACCTTGTTGACACGGCTTCAACTTGAAAAGTAATTTCCTTTGAGAAAATTTTCTTCATAAAATTTGAATAAGTCAAAAAGGGAAAGACTTGGCGGAAATGATCAAGATAAAAAAAAGGAGGAAAAAAAATTTGCAGCAACATATCTTTACAGAAAATATAGTGTAAAATAATATGCAATGTAGAAATACAAAAATTGCGGAAAAAACACTGCTACACTTCATTTTCCGTGGTCCAAACACGGCTAAGGAAAAGAAAATGTTTATGCTTTATCTGTAATTTAAAATAGTATTTTTAAAGCCGGACAAGATAGCTTTCGACTCCTACTAATCGGGAAGATTGGTTTGTTTAAGTAGAGCCAAGCGGAAGCCAATGTAAAATGCGTAGGCTATGCGAGTTGCTTACCACACCCGTAGCGTATTTTGAGGAAGTGTCATGTTCCCTTGCTTTGGCTTTTTCACGAGAATTTAAAATCTAATTATGATACCTACATTTGCGTCAGTTCTTGACTTTTTTTCAATATGCATTTAAAGACTTAAATTTTCAAGAGCAAGCAGCTCTGACGTATCAGTTCATTCATTAATCTTCGTGCGCAATATCCATCTTGTTAGATGTGCTTGATAAATTTTATAAAATGACTTTTTATTTCGTTAATTTTTTTGTTTCACTATTTTCATCATTTATTAATTTATTTTTTTGTTATTATATACTGTAGTTCTTTCGTGGATTGTGTGCATTGGCATGATTTCACCCTAGAAAAAGATACTTGAGATTAGTGATCAGTGGTGCAATTATGGAGGGAAACATAAGAGATAGCCCTCAAAGGATATGACAGAAGCAAAAAATGTAAAAGAACAGTTTTTTGTGACCAAAATATGCAAAGTTGTTGCTTTCGCAAGGTGTTCTTTGTTTAATGTTTCGCCCTTCGAAAGAAGATCGAGTTTACGTATTTTATATAATTGCTTGATAATAAGAATAAGCTTCCGCAATGCTTCGCTCCCCTCTCAAAACAAAGCACGCCAGTGCCTGTAATGGGACGTTTATTGCTTAAATATTATTTACGTGTAGGCTACCCAACCAGGGGTCGCTTAGAAATTTCTTTTCTAAAATGCCGTCGCAGAACAAAAAAGCTTGAGAACCCCTGCTTTAAATCATAAAACTTAATAGAACGCCTCAAATGGCATCAAACTAAACCTGAAATTTTTTCGTTTTTTTTAGATGTTTGATTTTATGCTGTTTGGCTGCTTTCATATTTTGCAATATCATTTGAACACTTGTAAACCACGTGGCAGTTTATTTTTATCGGTATCTGTTTGGACAAGGGATGCCCAAAGTGCTGCCCACAAGAAGTTTTTGGGGCTCGCGACTTGTCTCTTAAAATTGTTTGCAACAAAAAAGGTTTTCATCTTGGCAAAGGGTCACGCACGCTTTCAAAACAATTGCCTTCACAAAACAGGAACCGTCATCACCCAGGCAAGGGTCTGCAAACGTTGAAGAATAGCATTTAGGTGGATCAGTGAAATGTGGCTCGATCCGAGAAAACGTTTGGCACTCTTGGTGTAGGTTTATGCTAGTAGTAGTAGTATCGGTACTGCACTCTTAATCTTACCGAAAAAGAATCAGCAGCACTTTTTGTACCATAATGTCGTCGACTGTTTATTTCCAGTTGTTCATTTTCAGATATAGGTTTTGTAAATTAGTGGCTAATTCGAAATGGCTGAAGGTACAAAAGTATTCGTTGGAAATTTGTCGTACAACTGCACTGAAGATGATTTGCGTTCGAAATTCGAGGATTGTGGTAAGATAGAAGAGGTTATCATCATAACAGACAGGGACACTGGCCGTCCCCGTGGTTTTGGTTTTGTCACTTTTACCTGTGAAGGCGAGGCTCAAGAAGCAATTAAAAGTATGCATGGATGCGAATTATTGGGACGAGAATTGGCTGTCAAAGAAGCGCAAAGTAGACGTGGCGGCGGCGGTGGTGGTGGTCGCCGAGATAGATATGGTGGCGGCGGTGGCTATAGCGGAGGTGGTTATGGAGGTGACGGCGGCTATAGTGGGGGTGGCGGTGGTGGTTACCGTGGAGGTGGAGATAGAAGAGGATACGGCGGAGGTATATTTGCAAATTTGTTAGATTTTTATCTGTTTAAATCTCGCGTTAATCTTTGCTTTGACCCCTGGCCTTACAACTGAATTGTTATTTACCGGGTTTAAATGGTAAAGCTGCTTACTTCGCTTTTGGTAAGTGGCGACTTTTAAAACACCCACCAATGATGCTTTGCCTTGGTAAATAGAGGAGATATCAATCTGCTGTGTGTATTCATGTTTGGTTCGAAATAAAGTGTGAGCGTTCTGTTGCGTACCTTTCCTCCCATCTCAAGGAGGAGGTGAGGTAAACAGCAGCCAATCCTGAAAACTAAACTACATATTTTCATTGTTGCAAAAGTTTTTCAAAATAGGTTCGAATGTGACTTGGTGTTGAAAGTTTTATGCAGGTTCAACCAGTTGCAACCAATAAGCCTAGGCTGTGAAAATCTGATAATAATCAGCGCAGCTTATGCAGTACTCCGCCTTACAAAGACCATTAAAAATAGTTGTAATTAAAGTTTTTGGTCTTGTAACATTTCGTGTCCAGGTGGGGTTGGGTAGTCTAGTTTTGTTGTACACTTGTGCATGAATATTTAAAGAACGGCTGCCTGTTTTTGCAATCGTTGTACCAAGTTATTTTTTTGTTATAGGGACTAATTAAATTTGTATACTGCAGGTGCAATGTTAATGATTTAAATAAATTGTCATGTGCCACAACGGGAGTTGCACTGTTAGTTTTTGCTCCGGCAAAGGGTTATTCACTTATTTTATGAAAGTGTTAGAACTATCCCCAGAAAGAGACACAACGGATGTTTTGTGTTAGTTTCTTCAGGTAAGAGGGCCGGATTAGTTGTAGGCCTATAGAATGAAATGCAGGTATTGTGAATAGAATGGTTTTTAAGTTCAATTAATGATTAGAACTAACTTTTATTTTGTCGCCTTTGTGATAAGGCATTAAGAATGTTTGACTAGCATTAATGTTTTCTTCAGTGCTTGCGTGTTTACCACTGTTCCTTTTTGGCCAGTTTTCAAGCATGTGCCAACTTTTTGACCGGGCACATGTTTTGGAACCAAGAATTGCCGTTTGCTTTATTTTGTGATGTGTCAGAGGTCAACTATAGTTTGTATTTAAAATATTATCTGTATACTCTTAAATATTTTATCGAGTCTATTTATTTATTTATTTAAAATATTATCTAGATTTTCTGGTAAAGAACAGTTAATTTTGTGAATGTGCGTCGACTTTAAGACTTGTTCCGAGTATATACTGAGGCTATTAGGTGCTAGAAAATTGATATTCAAGCGGAAAAACATTGGGACATAAATACAGAAAATATTTTTGCACGAAAAAATTTGAAACGTAAATTAGATTTAAAGAAAGTTAAAAAAATGATTATATTTGTAAACAATAGGCAACTTTGTATCTTATTATAATTTGTTATATCTTTAGGAGGTGGCGGTTATCGTTCAAGCGGTGGCGGCGGCGGCGGCGGCGGTTATCGAGGTGGATACTGATAAGCACGTTTTTAATAGCTCGCGTTTTTGGCTGTTCCTTTGTTTGTTGAATTCCAGTACTTCTACTTCCAGACTCTCTTAGAATGCGCCAAGTCGCTTATTACAACAAAATTGGATTTTTTGACTGCATTTATTGTAACTGCAACCGGCTCTGCTCGTTTGTAACGAAAATAGTACAGCGGTTTTCGTATTGGTTCAAATGCGTAGTTTGATCATAATATGGGCGCTGACCTGTAATTGTGTTGCTGTGTTACATTTTTCATTGCTGCTCAATTATTTTAATACATTCATAGGACCTCTTGAAGTAAAATTTATCTCCAAGCAAAATCAAGAAAGTGGCGTATGTATAAAGATCAGCGTAAATTGATCCAAAAACAACATTGCTAGAAAGTGTAAAGCAACTTGAGAAACCGAACTAATAAGACTGGCTAACAGTGGCAGGCTGAATTGAAATTAACTAAATGCGTTGAAACATCCAGAAAAGGTTTAGTGCTTGCCAAAGAACCGTAGAAAATCGTAATTACCATATACCCTGATATGGTGGAGCATAATTAAAAATTACCGTAAACAAAAGCAGTGAAACCAGGTAGACAAGCACTACGAAGTATGCACAGGCATCTACCAGTGGGAAAATTAAGACTAAACTTGGCCAACATCTGCTATATGGAAAAGACTGCGAAAGTATTTGTACAAATTTCAAGGGAGAATTGGACTGAAAAGATTGTGGCGCATGCTGGAGGGTAAAGCTATTAAAAGATGCTTCCAAAGACGTCTCCATATTGCTGGTGTAAGTTTTTTTAATGATAAGCACACGCACGTAATCTTTGTGATGAGAGGACAGCTAGAGAAAGAAAGAACCAGTATAAACGTGCTGGTAGATATTCAGTCTACAAACTGATTAGAACTGTTTGAAAGATTTTTCCTGCAAGTCAGTATACATCAAAACTTTTGTAATTGTAGTTAGTGCAACTACGGAGTGTGCGAAGAAAGTCTAGATAAATAAAATTTTGTATGACTTTGTTCTGCTGAGTAAAGTAGAACAATTTGAGAGAGGAAGGGTGTTAAGGAGTAAAGAAATAAAGGTCAACCACAAAAATAAAAAAGTAGTGGCAAGTGCTTGAAAAGGAGAAAAACTAGGCAGCCTAGTTTATTCGCGTTCTAAGGACGGCAAGTGAGTGATAGCAAATTCGCTACCAAGCACGAAATTAAAGCAGAACATTTTCACTGAAGCTCTGTAAATTTTAGGGGTAGCCGAAGCAAGATTTTTCATCACAGCTCCAACTTAAAACCTTTGCAAAGATTCACTTGTTGCTATTTTGTTATGATGCACACAAAATACATTTTTATGTATTGGTCATAAGTAATGCATATACCAATAAACAGCAAATTATTATTTTGAATATATTGATTACGATATGCTGCGCTTTTATACACCCTTGGAAAAGTAAAAAAAAAGACTTAATTCTGGAATCAAACAGCGGAGTCTTGGGAAGACCGTTAAACTTTAAAGTGATTGGAAGAAGCGGGCATTATTAACGTAGAAGATTACTTAGAGAAGGAAGGTAAAAGAGAGATATAAAAAAATGAATTAGAGAAGAAAGATGCAATGAACATGGCTGTATATAAAATTGTCATGATACCAGATATGATTAAGAGAACATGATAATCGCAATTTTGTGTGCAGGAATTGTGAAAGTGGATTAAGATCATTAACTTTTCGCTACTGCTCACACAAGAGCCCGATGCATGAAGCCAGCAGTGCCGGTGGAACCGAAATGCTAAATTTGATCTACGTACGCTAAAGAGTTTTCAATCAGTTAACAAAAACAAACTAACAAAAAATTCTTGCTTCCAATATGTAAAGCGAAATTTCGTTTTTGTGTCTGTTTTAACTCCACCGAAACTGCTAGGCGTACAAACATCAAACGCGGCACGATTCATCACCATCTTGAGGTGAGTGTCATAAGAAAATTTGTGACGTCAAGCAGAGACGTAGCAGCCGCCCCCCAAACCCCCCAATTGGGGGGGCCCAGGCCAACTTTGGGGGCCAAAGTTAGTCTGAAATTGCTTTTTGGCTACGTGACTATTTTCAGTTCAGCAGACTTGTTTACAACCGATTTAAACTGTAGGAAGAAATTGGCTTGTGACATCATAAGTGAATGCGACGTCATTCTATCTCGCAGAATCTAGAATATTTCGATTGATTTTCTGGTAGAATCTTGAATATTCGATTGACGTAACAATGCCGTTGTTACGCAACAATCATAGAATGGTCTGGAATTCTGTTTGGCTATAAATACCGGGACAATATATATATATACACTGCAGAGTGCAGATAAAGTATTTTATTGACATTGTATAGAATAAAACGTTCAAAAAGTGGTGCTCAAAAGAGAAAAGAAGCAGCCACTGCTCGAGATGCTGTAGCGAAATTGCCCAAGATGACAGATTTTTTCAAGATTACTGAGCAGAGTAGACCTGGCACTAGTACCGAGAGGGATGAAGAAAACTATAGTGTACAAGAAAAAGAAGACTATGACGATCAGCATCAAAGTGATTGTGAATTTCCAGAAAATGTAAGTTGTGATTTACCTGCCAATACGCAACCTTCAATATCAAAAATAACTGAATCTCAATTTACCCCTATCCCTGATGACCCATGTAAATGGCCTGAAAGTATTTCTGATGCTCAACGATGTGATATAGTAAAGCGTGGACCACATCAACTAATAATGAATTTTCCATATAATAACACAACTCCAAGGCGACGTTTTTCCTCCAACCATTATAAACGTGTGTTACCTAATGGTGAAAGTGTTTCACGGTCGTGGCTAGTTTATTCTGGGGAATCAGATCAAGTTTTTTGCTTTTGTTGTAAGCTACTTGGAAAAACACTAAGCCCCTTTTGTAGTGGTATAAATACATGGGAGGGTTTTTCGAAAAAACTGAAAGACCATGAAAACGGCATTTCCCACCAAGAATGCTGCAGTCAATGGATGTTGCTAGCTGAAGGGATAAGAAATTCATCCACTATCGACAAACGCGAGATGAATATTTTTTTCAATGAAAGACGTTTTTGGAGAAATGTTTTAGAGAGACTTATCGACATTGCCTTGTTTCTATCGGAAAGGAATCTTGCTTTTAGAGGATCTGAAGAAGTCTTAGGATCTCCTCACAATGGAAATTTTCTAGGTATATTTGAGCTTTTGGCAAGAAGAGATCCGATCCTAAAAGAGCTTCAAGACAGAATCAAGAATAAAAACACTAAAGATCACTATTTGAGTCCTACCATACAAAATGAACTAATTGAATTGCTAGCGACAGAAGTTGAAAAAGAAAATTTACAGCAATTGAAATTGGCAAAATATTTTTCTATAATTTTGGACTGCACTCCAGATATGTCACATCATGAACAAATGTCTGTCATTCTCCGTTATGTACTATGTAATGAAGAAGCTGCTGTTGTTAAAGAAAGATTTTTTGGCTACTTGAGAATAAGTGACAGTACTGGGAAAGGCTTGTTGGACGCTTTCTTAGAAAAAGCGACCGAACTGCAACTCGAATTGTCTCATTGTCGAGGTCAGTCATATGATAATGGTGCTAACATGAAAGGAAAACATTCTGGGGTCCAAGCAAGAATGCTAGACATCAATCCCAAAGCTGTTTACGTGCCCTGTGCAAACCATACCCTTAACTTAGTTGTTGTTGACAGTGCTAATTCATCGACGGAAGCATTGACATTTTTTGGAGTACTTACAAGGTTGTATGTGCTGTTTTCTTCCTCTGCTCAGCGTTGGGAAATTTTGAAGAAACATGTGGAGCTGTCCATAAAGTCACAATCTGATACTCGTTGGGAAAGCAGAATTAAATGCATCAAACCTCTTCGATACAATTAAAAAGAGGTGTTGCTGGCACTGAAAGACTTGGAAGCCATTTCCATAGAAAGAAAAGATGGAAGAGCTGCCTCAGAAACAAAATCGTTGATAGCTCATTTATCAAAATGGAGTTTTCTTTTGTCGGTGTTTATTTGGTATGATATCCTATTCCAAGTCAATAAAGCAAGCAAGATTCTTCAATCGTATGGAGTCTCCCTTCATACAATGGAAACGGAAATCCA
Organism: Trididemnum clinides; assembly: GCA_963675345.1. Classification (NCBI taxonomy): domain Eukaryota; kingdom Metazoa; phylum Chordata; class Ascidiacea; order Aplousobranchia; family Didemnidae; genus Trididemnum; species Trididemnum clinides. The sequence continues at coordinate 24,879,777 of OY776290.1, read as the reverse complement.
GGCAACTGAAAAGTTTTTGCAAAACTATCGCACAACGGGTTATGACAGTGCCGCAACATCTGCTGTTGAAATAGCACAGGAATTGGATATTGATCCTTCTTTTCCTCCGTCAAGAAGTGGAAAGAAAAGAAGATTGTTTGATTACCAAGGTGAAGAGGAACAACGAGCTACTCCTGAACTGAAATTTCAAAGCAACTTTTTCTATCCATTGGTAGACCAGGCTATTATGTCAATAAAGGAGCGCTTTAATTTGTTACGTGAGGTTTCTTCCGCCTTTTCGTTTTTGTACACACGAGACAAACTTTTGCTTGTGCAACAAGAAAATGCTCTTCTTACTTGCTGTAAAGAGTTCCAAAAAAAGTTCGGTGACATTGATTCTGATGAAATGAGCGCTGAGCTACAGCGGTTTGTTTTAATTTTACAAAAAAAACGCAATCTCAATACGGCTCAAGACTTTCTGAAACTATCTTCTAAAGACTCATTTATTTGAATTGTATCCGAATGTGTACATCGCACTTCGAATCTTACTAACTTGCCCCGTGACTGTTGCCAGCGCTGAAAGAAGCTTCAGCAAATTGAAACTGATCAAAACTTTTAATAGAACGTCTATGACAGACAGTAGACTATCTTCATTAGCCATGTTGTCAATCGAAAATGACTGCGCTCGATCTCTTGATTATGACAATGTCATAACAGCATTTGCGAACAAAAAGGTTCGCTCCAGACTATTTAAATGATACTGTGTTTTTATAACTTTTTCATGTTTTTCAGTGTCATTGCTTTCGTTTCGCAGTGTCTGCATAAATGTCCTACTGAACTCTGGCATCGGTGCCGAATTTTTTATGACTTGCACCTTCGGTATCGGCATGCTTTATTCTGACATTAGCCTGTTTACTTATGTACAAATTGTGGTGTATTTTCTTAATGCAGCTTTTCGATGTTACACCTCTAAAGTGATATGACCTGTGCGCAGGGGCTCTTGCGCTTACTTTGGGGGGGCCCGAAGTTGGAGTGCTACGGGACTGACGTCAAGATGACCTCATGAAGATAATTTTGTTTTAAATTGTATTTTTTGATTAAGGAAAGCGGTTTTTGGCTTAAACAAAAGCCGGTACCCGACTTACCAACTTCGGCAAACTTTATTTCTTTAGAATGTCACATGACGTCATAATTAACGATTAGTTACAAAATTTGTTTTCTCAATTTAATCAAAAAATACTGATCGTAGAAACACGATCAAAACCTTTTTTGAGAGATATTATAACAGATTTGCCATAAAACTAAGATGGGACTTCATCTTATTGCCTGAAAGAGTGCTTTTTAATCATGTGTGTAAGCCAATTGGTGGGGTATGTTTGACATAAAAAATGTTTTTTTTTTCAATAGAACCGATTTGTAAAGAAATTCTTTAATGGAGACGTCATTATGACCACAACTACTTATGACACTCTACTCGAGGCAGTGATCGGTTAGTGGTGTTTAGTTTTACGTTGGTACCACAAGTAGTTTTGGGTAAGTTAAAGCGAACACACGTACACACTTAAAAACAGGACTCATATTTATAGTAGGCTTATAGATAAAATTTAAAACTCTTATTTCTTAACAACTTTTACGAGCCATTCAAACTGTAAAATTTCAATTTTATATTTATCGTTTTAGAATGGTGTGTGCAGCCTAATGTTCAAATCAAATTATAAAAATTCGAAAAGAAAACAAAGATCAACCATACCATCATTGCATAAAAATGGAATCGCCCTAGTGGATATTGTTCTTATCCACCTTTTCAGTATAGACCTCCGCCACGGATAGCACTTACTAAAAGTTTCAATTAGAAATAGTACTATTTGATATTTAATAACCTTAGACCTATTGTTCACCAGGCAAACGAATACATCACTATCTCAAAGTGAATTGACTTCGCCATCAAGTGGCCGAGTTGCAGACATTGATAACGGCGTAGTAAAAGACGTGCACCCCTAGCAATACCTTCTCCCACATTATTTCTGTAGGATACCGGTCTCCATCCAAAACTATCGGACGCACAAGTATGAAACTGAGGATGATACGCAAAAATATGTGTCGTGAGGAAATCAGCGACGTTGTAAAGGCGTTACTGTATAAAATAGATTTTTAGATATTTTGATATGAAAATGTAGGGTCGCGCCAAAAGCAATCAACGACTCATATTGACCAAAATTGTAGCCTGCAACTTTTGAGAGTGATGCAATTTCATAATAAACTGGCTTACACCACACCAACCACTTGAAGTTGTTTAAACTAAGCGTAAAAATTTACCTGTGGACCGCACATTCTTAAAAATTTCAAGTTATCGCATGACGTAGAGTTGATCAAAATAGAAGGCTTTTAAACTAACAAAACTGCTATTAATACTGCTACGAGCTACATGTTTTACTGAAATTTATTACAAAATGCAAATAATCTTCAGCCACAAGTTTCTTGTAGACTTACTAAACTTTGTATAAAATAAAAATACGTTGCTACAAAAGTTAAACTAGCGTCAGCAGCAGCATAAAAATAATATTTATCAACCAAAACTTCGTTGACACTTTTTTTGGTATCATAGTGGCAGGGTGTTGCAAGTGACGCCTTTGTAAAGAAAACACTTAACTTTTTACCCTCCTCCTAAAAAGTGGTAAGCTCAGTAAAAACAGATAACTTTAATATGTGAAGGTTATAATAAGGTACTAATAGTCAGTGTCGTTTGAAAGCTAAAGAAATTTGCTTTCCAGCAATATGTAATTCGAATAATTATCTGAGTGCTTTTGATAAAGTAAACTCTACAACAATTTAGGCTCAATTGGCAATGCAACAGCAGATTCTTTATATAAGCACTTCAAGCCTTTAAAACATGCTTCTTGCTTTTGTTCTGCACGTTCGTTTCAACTAGCTCTATGATGTCATAATGCTGCCTGGTACAATCGACACAGACTTTCCCCACCACAGGTCATCATATGATAATTCTGTTACATTTTTACAAAATCAGCTTGCTTAAAAAATTGATTTTTGACCTTACATCTCAACCAATTTTTATATTTTTTTCCAATTAAAGATCTTATTGGTGGTACAGAATTTTTATACAGTAGATTCAGCTTAATCGGGTCACATCGGGATAAGCACCATTTGGCCAGATAAAGCGGCTGACCCGATTATCCGAAGTCTTGCAGTATCTGTGCCAGGGTTGTCCTTGGTACACCAGTTATCTCAGCTAGCTGGCGATGACTAATGTTTGGAGGTTGCTCTCTAATTTTTCTTAGGACAACAACCCTTTCAGCAATTGTTAATTCTTTTTGTGGCATCTCTGCTTGGGACTTCACAAAATTTGCAACAAAACACAACAATTACCATGTCCAAGGGCATGAAATGACAAAATAATTTGCGCCTGTATTTTTCAATTGTTACATAATATATTTGGCTTTGTGATATTGAGTTCTATTACATTACAAAGGCGGTTTTGCAATTAAACCAGTGTATGTCTGACTACAGTTGTGGCCCGATTATGCGGATTTAGTGATTGGATTTTGCTCTTAACAATTTGGCCCAATTAAACGGCTGACCCGATCAACCGGCGGCCCAATTAAGCGGAATCTACTGTATAGCTTTTTTTTATTTTCCATATTTATCCTCCATTCACGAGAAAGCGAATTGTATCGCTATATTTTGGACGGAATGTCCGCACTCGCGTGGGAGTTGCTATTTGCGATGTGTCTGGACCACCTGTCTTCCACATAAAGGTGGGGCCGTCCCGTTCAGTGCCTTGCCCAAAAACAATACAAGCGAACTTGCCGGCTTGTTCTTCACAACATCCCATAAATGCCGAGCGTCAAGCAGGAAGTTGTGGATACCATTTTTAAAAGTCTTTTGGTATGACTCGACAAGGGAATTGAACCCCAGGTCTACCGACTGCAAAACTGACGCTCTAACCACTTCAGCAGTTAAGCCATAAGCTTTTCGTGACGCTTATGGCTCAAACAGCTTTTTTAAAAGCTACGAGCTCGTATATTCAAAGCTCGTATATTCAAATTAAATGTTGTTTCAAGGCCATTTCGATAACACATGACATGTATAGTTAGGTTTACCATACGTCCCGTTTTAGCCGGGACAGTCCCGGTTTTCAAGACTTTGTCCCGGTTAGATAATCTAAAGTCCCGTTTTTTTTTGCACTCAGTCAGCCAGCATAGCCAGACCTACCATGCGTCCCGATTTTAACGTCCGTCCCCACAGTGACGGATTAAGCTTTTTATGGGCCTGGGGCTCTATGATAATCAGAGGCCTATTTTTCATTCTATTCGTTGTATTAAAAATTGACCACAATTGAAACGAAAAACAAATACTTAAACAAAGTATTTACTTAGTGTGCACACATGCAAATGACACATTTTCTGGATTTAGACAATGCAAAGCTCTTAATAATGTCATCGGTGTCTATTTTTTCCAAAAGTTCGTTTTCAATGCAGAGTAGAGCTAAGGAATTTAATCTTTTCTCGCCCATAGACGAACGCAGTTACTTCTTTACTCTTTTTAGAACTGAAAATGAGCGCTCGCCCGAGCAATTAGAAATCATCAGACAAAGATAGGCTACAGCCTGAAAACGACAGATACGTTAGGAAATGCATGCATGAATTCATTTTGATTTATGAACCTAAACACCTGAATTTCTTTGCATTCGCTGTTAAAATGGTGTTGCTTTATCAGTGTAGAGAAATGAATCATCTCCTCAGGCAATAACTCCTCCAGATCATCTGGATAATATGGAAGTAACGTTTTCGCACTTGCTTCAATTTTGCAGTTAGGCATAGTGTTCAATTTCATCAGAAACGAAAATTTTCTTTGAAGATGGTTGTAGGCTTCTATTCGGGTTTTCATAGACGAAAGAATTTGGTCAATGATTGGTAAATATGAGTCTAATTTGAATCTGCTCGATGGATCAAATGATGTGTCTTCAGATTCACCTTCGCTATCCAACCTTACTTTTCTTCTTTTCTTTCTTGAACTTTCTTCAGTGTAATGATGACAGCCATTTAATACTTTACCTCTTCCTTCGAATTTTTGAAATTGGAGTTTTGAAAGTTGAATAAAGTCATGTAGATCCTGAAGCAAATTTGTTGCCCTATTCAAAGTCATTTTGCTGTTCTGCAGAGCCTGACTGGCCTTACGAAACCGTTCCATTATGCACGACCATACCTCGAGTAAAATACCAGTTTCAAGCTTTTCCGTTGATGAAATAAAACTTCTGACTGTTTTTTAGTTTGATTTTTTTCATCATTGTCATCACACATTGCCTTCAAGACTAGAAGAACCGCTTGGTAACTTTTTCCTAGTGCATGTAGAGCATCATAGAGCGCCTCCCAACGTCTATCAAACTAAGGCTTAATTGTTGGGCATTGAAGTGGTTTCAGTGGATCAGTAAGGAGATTCCACCTGCGTGTTAAAGCTGAAAAGAACACATAGAATCCTTGAACAAACATTAAAAAGCGGACCACGGATTGGCAACACTACTCAGCAGCACATTTTTCCACAAGATTCAAGGAATGTGCTACACAAGGAATATATTCCCCTTGTTGGTTGCATTCTTTTATTATAGCTTGCAAATCTTGATATTTTCCGCTCATGTTAGAAGCGTTCTCATAAGATTGCCCTCTGAGATCTTTCAAACTGATCCTATTGTCTTCTATAAACTCGAAAAGTAAATCAGCCAATTGGTGACCAGTGTGTCCACGACGGTTGGGTATAAACTTGACAAATCTTGCACGGGACCATCAGGTAAAACACACCGAAAAATTATTGTTAAATGGTCAACATTTGTGATGTCAGGTGTTGAGTCCACGGACTCTGAATAATATTTTGCTTGTTATGTTTCAGAAATAATAATATCGAACACTTTTGTTGCAATTACGTCAATGAATTCCTCTCATACAGTTGATGCGAAATACGAAACATGTCTCTTGCGTTTGTTCACTTTCTTTTGAATATGCTCAGCAAGAAAAGTATCGTAGTCTGCCAACAACTCCAAAATTCCGAGAAAGTTATCGCTTTGTGTTGAACCAAACAAATTACTACTTCCGCGGAAGGCCAGCTCTCTCGATGATAGGAATTTTATCACGCTTGAAACTCGAGCCAATATTTTCTGTAAGATTCTTTTTGCTCTTCCAAATCTTTGCAAATGCTTACTTTTTTTGGTCTTCGAGAGATATATGTTGAAAGATAACTTAAGTGTTTGTCGGAAGATTCGTGCCTGGCCAGGTCGCGTGGTGCATGCTCCAGTCGCCATAACCAACTGATGCCAGCGTAACTTTTTCCAGAATCAAACGCAAAAGCTTTGCAAACAAATCAGTAAAGTATTTTGATGAAAGTGAATAGCACAACCATTCGCGTTTTACTTTTTCGCCGTTCAATTCAATTGTTCTCGCCAAAATAGTGATTTAGAACAGCGTAATTTGAATTTATTGCCAGTAAAACCTGCCTCTGAAGTAGAAAAATCTGCATCAAGATGTTGAAACTCTAAACCTTCTACTTGGCCGCAGAAATCTCTCAGATGGTCAGAAATTACACCCCAGCATCCATCATCCATGTCGTGTTAAATAGTTTCTTTTACCCTATGCGCTTCATCCTCAGCAACATTAGATGACTTGGTTTGTAAATTTGTTCCCATGAAACAATTTTTATATTTGGCTCTGGCTCTGCAATACAGTCACTAGAAGATGAACACAAAGCAGTTGCATTACTGGACGTCGTTTCTGCAATCTTGCTTTCGCTTATAAGAAAAAAATTAGTCACTTTTTTGATTTTGCTACAACTTTTTTCAGTGCATCTTCTGCTTCTCTTCTACATTTCTCCTTTTGCCAACCGCTTTTATACTTCTTCATTTTTATTTTTAAATTGGCTAAAGTTTTAAGATTAGAAACGTTTAGATTAGTTAATATTGGTAAAAGTGTAGTTGGCTACCTCCCCTAAAGTGGCTATTCCCTATCGATTTCAAAACAGCCATTTCAGACTTTTTTGATTTCAATACACAGGAATCCTCTAATAAATTTCTGTTGTAAAATATAGACCTTCTTTTACCCAAGAACGTTCTGAATTTATGCACTTAAAATTTAGTTTTGAGTGAAATTCCAATTCAAGGTAATTTGCTCCTTGAATATACTTTTCTATTATATTTTTTCTAAAGCAGCAGTTTCCAAAAACTAATTACTGAAGGCGCCTTTGAAAAGTTATAAATACTTGCGGTGCACTATTTAAGCAAAAAATACCAAGAAATTGTATCTAATCCATTTTCATTATTTAAAATGCAAAAATATTAAAAATATTTAAATTAAAAAAAGTTAAAATTTGTAAATAATCATTTCTAAATGTGCCCCCATTTTATATCAATATCGATATATTTTTCAATAACAAAGGAGGAAAAAAATAATTATTTTCTTTTATGTTTTTAATATTGAAAGAAAATGTTTTGTGGAATCAATATAAATTTCATTTGGCTATTGTAAATTAATTTAGAAGTAATTTTTTATTTCATATTTTAAGGAAAAAATTTTCTTGAATTGAGATTTCACTCAACTATTCCATCTGCTGGTCTAAACCATTTGGTAAAATTTCATTTCCTTCTATCTTCAAATGCCGGACTATAGAAAATATACTTGCTTTTGTTTAAACTTTTTCTTGCCCAGCATAAACTTATCTGCATTTTTTTCAAAACTTCGAAATAACTGGCAACAATTGAACATGTCAGAGCCATAGAAAAAGCCATTGTTACGGAATAATGATATATTTTGTATTATCATTTTAAAATGTGTTTACATTTTGGTTACAATGTTTTATCCAAAGAAAACACAATTAAAATATTGATAGTACTTCCTACTATGACACAGTTTCGCTTGTGCTTTGCAGGATGACGAGGCCTTTAATGGAAAACGCCTTGCCCATGATACTTCTAAATTAAACCTTCACTATTTTTTGAAAGTGATCGTATCAGTAACTTCTATGACTTCTTTGACTTGGTATAGTGATGGGCCTATTTTTGGGTGGGCCTGGGGCTGCAGCCCCATCAGCCCCCACCTTAATACGGCCCTGCGTCCCCAGCCTGACGATGATTTGGACTGGGAGTGACATAAAAGCTGCAGTATGACCGGTGTTGACCTTTTCTTTTGGAGGACACCTTGATTTAGGGTATATTTGCACTGGGAGTGACGCAATAGCCGCATTAATACCGGAGTTGACCTCTTTTTTTTTTTTTTTTTTTTTTTATAGGACACCTTGAGTTAGGGTATAAACTATAAGCTCAACACCTGATCTGTTACCGCTAAGTGCCGCACCTGGTCAGCTATAGCAGAACTCTTCGATCAGGCCTGCTGCTCTGGAGCGTCCCGGTTTTTAATCACCAAAATATGGTAAGCCTACATGTACATTTACTAATTGTTTTTATTCCATAAAAAATGAATTTCAACACCAGTAGTGTAACTCTTTATTTCCCCCAAAAGTGGTAAACTGAGTAAAAACAAGTAAATTTAAACTACAAAGATATTGATAAGGTACTAACAATTGCTGTCCTTTGAAAGCTAAAAGAAATTTCTTTCCAGCAATATGTGACTCTAATTAGTTTGGGCAAAGGATTAGTTTGCAATGGGTGATCAGAAATTGGTTGCCGTACATCATGTTACATATTTAGTTGAAAATTTTCCTACTATACCTAAGCATTTTGTAATTTTTGAAAAAGTTAGATCTTTAGTACATTTCGACTATTATCCTCCCAAAGCGTGCTTATTTGGCATTATCAATCTAAATTTGCAAAAAGATTTATCATAAAATGGAAATTTTGAAATTATGAAATGTTGCCCACCGGTTCAAAACACTCAAATTTATTTTGTTGGCTGGATTTCACAAAACTGTAATTTCTAAAAAAAGTTGATTTCTTGGTACGTTTTGAATATTATATGTCAAAAGCATGGTTCTTTGGCATAATGTATCAAAAATTTGTAAAAGATTCATCAAAAAATGAAGACTCTAACAATTTCAAAATGTAGCCTACTCCCAGCAAACGAATTGGTGATATCAGAACAAAAGCATTGAAATAAAGATGTCCTGTTTTGTCTTTTGTAACAAAATATTACTATCGAGCTACATATCATCAAAATGTTGAAGCCATTTCTTTTGCAATTGGGTGAAGCCAACGCAGCCAGCTGCTTTCATATTTCTCAGCTCAACGATTCTAATGGGGTCGCTGCCATTGTAATAACTTAACTGTAGAGGCATAACTTAGGGTGAGTTTCCTCTTTCCTTGGTTGCGTTTATGCCAGGACCAAGCAACATGCGCGAGATAGAGACTTTAGGTTATAGAAATAGGCTTTCAGCTACGAAAATGTCGTTAGTGGTGGTCCTAATATTTAATAATTTCAATCAGGCCTAATTATAATCGGCGCGATGGCGTAGTGGTTAGAGCGTCCGTTTCGCAGTCGGTAGATCAGGGGTTCAATTCACTTGTCAAGTCATGCCAAAAGACTTTTAAAGTTCCAAAATAAAGACAAATTTTTTGAAGTTCACTCAAAAACGGGAAAAGTTTTTACACCAAAAATGTTAGTTTTAAAGGTTAGCTTTATAGGGCGGTTGTTTTGATATCAAAGGCCTGTTTTTTAGAGGAAGAGCCACTTGTGGACGTAGGCCAAAAGTTGCATCGTTCTGGCGACCAAACAATGTTACTTCTAGAGCTGAAGGGGGGAACCCCACTAATCCATGCTATTTCTCAAGAAAAGAAAAAGATTTGTTGATTTCTGTTTTTCTGGGTTTAATACAAAATTTTATTTTCACAAGTAAGCAAGTTTGCAATAAAAAGATACGGTATATATATTTTTGTTTAAAAATCGCAATAATGAAATGCATGAATAATGACGCAAAAATGATCGCGTAAACACGACATAGATTTCAATGCAAAGACGTAAACAATTTTTATAGTCCTTGCGTCAACAAAATTTTTGTCAAAACTGTGAAGCTTCATTTAAAATCATTTGAAGCGTTCTCTTTTACGATTTGAGTATAATCAGGTTAAGACGTAAAAGCTCTTCTCACAGGCGGTGATGAGAACGTGTCATCCTGAAGCCAGGCTTTTCCAACTTTTCTATTCCGCGACCACGTTTTAGAAAAGAAATTTCAATGCGACCCCTCGATGGGTAGTTTACATTTGATGACATCAAAGCAATTATCTCCCATTACAAATACTGGCGGATACGGAAACAATTTTTGCTTTTGGGGGAGCGGGTAGATAAAGTTTGCTCAATCTTATTTTCAAGCTATCATGTAAAATAAGCAGGCTCAATCGCCTTTTGAGGGGAAGCATTACACAAAGAGAACCTTTTGAAACCACGAATTTTTTATCTTTTAGTCTCCAAATCAACTATTCTTTTACGTTTTTCGCTTCTGTCATACCGTTTGAGGGACCATCTTTCTTTATATCATCCACGTAAATACGGAACCAATCAAAAATCTCAAAAGCTATTTTTGTCAAGGCGATCTCATACTAATAAAAAATCCACGAAAGAACCTATACAGTTATAAAAGAACCGCGTATTGAAGACAGTGAAGCCAATAAAATTGCAAAATATCAAATTCCTTTTATGAAAGTTATCAAGCGCATCTGTATGCGCGAGATGATTGTATGAATAAAATGAACCGATAAGTAAGGGAAGGTGGGGTAAATTGAGTCATTTTTTGAACAAAAGATGGGGTAAGGGAAGGTGGGGTAAGTTGAGCCATTTTTTTTAGGCTTTATGCACTCTATTGTTCACAGGCTTAATAAAATAAAAAGCAACTAACGTTGAGAAGTGCAATTACTTCTGGGGGGTAACTCTAAGTAGAATACATTACTTTAAAAGCCTGCTGTATTCATTTGAACAAGCACAAGTGATTCATTGCGTTTGAATAAAAAATTGATTTCCTTTTTAATGGATTTATGCAGCTACTCCATTATTCATTGTTAATTTGGAAAGGTACCGGTACACGTTGCATTGCCATCAGAAGCGCGAACAACAAAGGCGGGGAGTTACAAGTGTCATCGCTCCCATTTTCCTCAAAAGTTTTAACTTGTGTCAGCACTGGTCACCGATGATGTCATTACCAGCAACAAGTCAAATCTAATTATCTTTCCCTTTCAATCTCATTTTAGATAGTCCCCCTTATCTGATTGATAGCGTTTACTCTTTTTAACATAGTCAAGCAGGCTTGAATAGTCACTGTTGTGGGCTACACAAACGACAACTTACATACATGACTCGCAGCCTATAACACTAGAGAGTTACTTGAAATGAAAATAGCTTCAATTACCTATCTTGACCAGAAATTTAGGATTTTTAGCACAGAAAAATATAAAAACGTAAAATTAGATCCTTTTGACACTTCCAAAATTAATTTTAGCAATTTGCCTCCTCGCAAAATAAAGTTCCTCAGCAATTAAGTCTACATGAAAGTATCTTCTTCATCTGAACTGTCACAATAAAAAGAGTTGAAAAATGTGAATCCATTGAATTCTTTCTGGTCGATATCTGCAATGACCTGTTTGTCGCAAGGTGTAAGCCTTACCTTCTCTTTCAAGAAAGATTTGTCAAAATTCGCTGGATTTCGGATATTTTTCGACTGCAAGTAATCATAAATTTAAAAATGGTATCCACAGCTTTCCTGCTTGGCGCTTGGCATTTAGCAGATGTTGTGGAGAACAAGCCGGCAAGTTCGCTTGTTTAGTTTTTGGGCAAGGCATTTAACGGGACGGCCCCACCTTTATGTGAAAGATGGGTGCCCCAGACACCTCGGAAGTGGCAACTCCCAAGCGAGTGCGGACGTTTCGTCCAAAATATAGCGATACAATTCGCTTTCTCGTGAATGGAGGATAAATATGGCAAATAAATAGGCTATTTCTGAAAACACATACATATATTATTTTGGCATCTCTCCTATCCATAACTTTAAAATGATGCTTCCATGTACTTCATAAAATAAACAACTAAAACTTTAAGTTTGAAAATTATAGGCGAAGATAGGAAACTGCATACCTTGCATCAAATTCGTACGCAGCATACGAGGGAAAGAGGCATTAACAATTTATTACACTGAATATGCAAGGAAACAATAATGAGTATATTACCCAACCAATTTAGACGAGACCATCCCTGGACGCGTTTCGTCCTCTTGGACTCATCAGCAGGGCCCGTCACAAGCAAAAGGAATTTACTCATTAACGTTATTCTTAAAACGAGCAATGCACTCGCAGAAGTACTAAGACTCCAACCAACGACGTATTGCGTTGCCTGACGGGGTGAGTTGACGAATTGGTTGGTTTAGGCTGCATATCCACTGGAAGATCAGTTTATGCAGCTTAGCGGACGACTGATATGAAGAAGCAGATTAGACGCTGCTTATATATAGGCTAGCGCCTTGTCTGTTAATGCCATTAAGCTCGCAGCGAGTGCGCTAACAATTCTCAAGGTGGTAGCCGGGTGACCTTTGATAGACGTATCGAGCAAATCTATGCTAACGAATTTTCACTTTATCTCACTTCGCAGCAAACCGGGCCTCTTACAGCAAAGGAGAAGATCGTGCAAACGAAACGACATTAAACCGGATGTGACTTTGCCATTGGTCAGATCTTTTAGATAATGATCAATGTGCATTAAATTCTGTCAATTAGCGGTTTTCAATCCTCGCCGAAGCACGCAGCTCCTTCAATCTTAATCTCTGAGAGGCTGCTTATATCAAGACCCGGCGCCCGGTGTTATGCAGACAGAAAGAGTTTGTCTACACTCTCAAACTATTTCGATAATCGCGGCGTTCTCATTTGGGCTCTTGCTGCGCTTTCTTTAGCATTTCGCTATTGCAAAATCTTTCTTTGGCGCGCTTTACATACTAGCGCTATCATCGGCTTGTCTTGATTGCCTAGCGTCTAAATTATTCATCTAAAACACTTATTCAATCCAGATCTTTCCTTTTGACGCGATACCGCCACTGATGAGAGCGTCACGAACAGCTTATGGCTCAAACAGCTTTTTCAAAGCTATATTAAAATGACCAATAACTCAACCTTGAAAGAGCTTACCTGTGATCAACATTTTTTGTTTCGTGTTGTTTACCTGAATGCGATACGAGGAACTCGGTTTCTTTTTTCTCCCCTCTTCCTTCTTAAATTGTTCTTAGGCTACTATTATAATTTTTGCGCGGAATGTCACTGAAGTAGACCTACGGATTGAGCCCAGACAGGTTTCGATGCAAAGGGCGAAGATGTGAAGCTCACAATAATAAGATTTATTTTGGTTTTTAACATAGGCCCTCTACTCTCAACAATCTTTGTCGCGGTGTGATCTCTGAGTTAAATTTGAAGGACTGGTAAACTTGCTGTTCTAATGGCCTCATATTAAATTTTTCTGTTCAATTATGTTTTACGATTTATCCTTTTCCTTTTCTTCAATTGTGGTTTGTATTGATGTAGTTGACGATAATCAGATATTTATTAATACAATGTTTTTTTGTGAGACTTAACCCTTTCACCACCAAAAGTTTTGTTTTCGATTCTACCAAAAATAACTTTTGATTTGGTCTGACTAAACGACAATAATTCAAAGAACGATGCAATCGCGTGAAATTTTATCACGTGGTAAGAAAACATTGAACGTGATGATACCACTGGGATACAAAGCCGTTGATTACTAATGCTGTTTATCCCAATGGTAGCTTTAAAAATATTTTTGGGACGTATTGTCCGTTGGTAGTGAAAAGGTTAGAGCATAGAAACTGCAGAATTTGATCACTAACTGCTCTAATACCGAAAATATAGCAGAATGCAACAGGTCACGCGTAGATGCTCCGCATTGAATTACTGGTATAAATTTACAGACAATATAAGAAGCTAGGTTCTCAGACTCGTTACAGGAAAATTAGGTTGGAGATGTCATGCACTTCTCTTACACCTCCCATCTGAATATACTATCAATGTAAAAGAAATAAGTGCATGTGTAGTGATTTGGTATCCAAACACTACAAGTTACTCTAAATTCTTAACGAATGTCATGCTCCGCCGTCTACAATTTCACATGTGCATTGAGTACGATTAGTTGTAAAGACAAGTTAAAGGTCTGAGCCCACAAAACTGTAGCTAGATTGAGTATTTTTCTCGCTAACTATTCCATTTGAATGAGGTTTTGTTGTAATTGGTTAAAAATTGTGTAAATATATATTAAATTAGCTTTCGATTTGTGCATTTGCTAAGGAATTCCTACAAGTGGTGACCCCGACTAGCCTACAACATGCAATCTCCAATTTATGATCTTCGTAATAGAACAGTGAATTCTAAGCTGCCATCAGTGAGAGACAATTTTCTTCAACTAAGCTCTTCATCACCTTGACATCAAACATCCGTGGCCACTCCGACTACTTTTGAAAGACCTTCCACTACTGGTGCAGCAGCTACAAATGTTTCCCATGTTTTTTATCATTCTCAACCATCCTTAAAATTTTCTACTGATGATGTTTCTCTATGGTTTACCCGATTTGAAGCAAAATATCACAACAGCAACCTAGATGATCAGCAATTATATTTTGAACTGATTAGCTGCTTAAATGATTATCAACTGCAGAAGGTTTCTGCTTTATCTCGCCACATTCCTTCTTACCAATCTTTGAAGTCCGCATTATAGCAAGCATTCGATTTATCTCCATTGCAAAGAATTCAAAATTTGCACTCTGCACCGTAGTTGGGAGACAGAAAACCTTCAGAATTGCTCTCACACTTAAGGCTTTTACTAAAGCAAGATGATCTTACCGATGAAACTGCAAAAGCACTTTCGCTCCAAGCATTCATGGAACGAATGCCTTCCACTATTTGACAAATTTTATCAGCATTTGGGAGTGAATCTTTAGATGATATTGCCAGCAAAGCGGATGGTCTTGTTTTGAATGATCCACAATATTCATCCTTACAACGACATAATGATTCTCGTGATACCCTTTTTCCAAGGGTCAGCAAATTGGCTGCTCAGGTTGAGAAACTGTCTTTACAGGTCGAATCTCTAACATTAAAGCCTAATCACTACAAACCTGCTCCTTCTAACTTTTTCTCACCGTTTCCTAACCGTCACACTTTTCCTGATTATTCCCAATCCGCTGAACATCCTTCAACCTCTTCAAAAACTTCTCGTAATTCTATTATTAATGGTAAATGCTTCTATCACACCTATTACCCTAATTCCCCTCACTCCTGTGCTGCTGATTGTAAGTATTTTTCTAGTTCTTTAAACTCGCAGCCCGGCAGGTCAATGTGAATACTGTGTCTTCTTTTCACATAGGTAGAGTGGACGTGTCGGTAACCAATTCACAATTTATTCGCCTTTATGACAGTCACAATGGCATTGATTTTATTATTGACACGGCAAGTCCAAAATCGATTGTTCCTATTCATATGTTTCCATCCTTTCAAAACAACAACATTTCGTGTGAACTGCTTTCACCAAACGGCCATCCTTTACAGCAAGCAGGCAGTATTGATTTAACCTTGCGTTTTGATGATTTTCCAAATAAACAATTTGTGCATGCATTTATTCTCGCTAACATTTACAACCCTATTCTTGGACTTGATTTTTTAAAGAAGTATCAAATTACTATAGATCTTAATCAGTTGAAAGTGAACATTGCTGATACTGTTTTAACTGAAAAGCACACACCTGACTTAAAAAGAGATTGATTATGACAGCCATTCACTTGATAATATTCTTGCTTTGTTTCCGGATCTAATTTCTGGTGAAATACGTTGCAATGCCAAAATACATCCATTTGTACATCAACTTGACGTGTCTGGTTCGCCTATTGCATTTCGACCCAGGAGGCTCAATCCGGAAAAAGCAAAAGAACCCAATTCGCAGATAGATGAACTGCTTCGACTACATATTTTCCGATCGTCCACTAGCCCTTGGGCTAGTCCTGTACATCTTGTTAAAAAGAAAGATGACTCATTAAGATTATTACTTTTAATTAAGTGATGTTAAGGCATATAGGCTAACTGCAATCAGTTGAATAAAATACCACTTCCACGACCGGTTTCGTTCCTATTAGAACTCGTCAGGTGGACTTAGGTATTGAACCGACGGTCACATGAATTGCTTCATGCGGTTTATGCCATTCCGCCATCGGTCCTTTCAACTGATGCTGTTAATTTTAAGCTTATATATGTTGCACGCTCACTACAATGAGCTTGATGCGATATATGCTTTTAATTCCCAGCCAAGCCAGTGCCTTTATTACGTTATAATACGAATTATAGGAGCTGGTGTTAGCCTGTTTGAGATATTACTTTTAATTAATGGATGTTAAGGCATATAGGCTAACTGCAATCAGTTGAATAAAATACCACTTCCACGACCGGTTTCGTTCCTATTAGAACTCGTCAGGTGGACTCGACCGTTGGCAAACAAATCACTACACATGCACTTATTTCTTTTACATTGATAGTATATTCAGATGGGAGGTGTAAGAGAAGTGCATGACATCTCCAACCTAATTTTCCTGTAACGAGTCTGAGAACCTAGCTTCTTATATTGTCTGTAAATTTATACCAGTAATTCAATGCGGAGCATCTACGCGTGACCTGTTGCATTCTGCTATATTTTCGGTATTAGAGCAGTTAGTGATCAAATTCTGCAGTTTCTATGCTCTAACCTTTTCACTACCAACGGGACAATACGTCCCAAAAATATTTTTAAAGCTACCATTGGGATAAACAGCATTAGTAATCAACGGCTTTGTATCCCAGTGGTATCATCACGTTCAATGTTTTCTTACCACGTGATAAAATTTCACGCGATTGCATCGTTCTTTGAATTATTGTCGTTTAGTCAGACCAAATCAAAAGTTATTTTTGGTAGAATCGAAAACAAAACTTTTGGTAGTGAAAGGGTTAAGTCTCACAAAAAACATTGTATTAATAAATATCTGATTATCGTCAACTACATCAATACAAACCACAATTGAAGAAAAGAAAAAGGATAAATCGTAAAACATAATTGAACAGAAAAATTTAATATGAGGCCATTAGAACAGCAAGTTTACCAGTCCTTCAAATTTAACTCAGAGATCACACCGCGACAAAGATTGTTGAGAGTAGAGGGCCTATGTTAAAAACCAAAATAAATCTTATTATTGTGAGCTTCACATCTTCGCCCTTTGCATCGAAACCTGTCTGGGCTCAATCCGTAGGTCTACTTCAGTGACATTCCGCGCAAAAATTATAATAGTAGCCTAAGAACAATTTAAGAAGGAAGAGGGGAGAAAAAAGAAACCGAGTTCCTCGTATCGCATTCAGGTAAACAACACGAAACAAAAAATGTTGATCACAGGTAAGCTCTTTCAAGGTTGAGTTATTGGTCATTTTAATATAGCTTTGAAAAAGCTGTTTGAGCCATAAGCTGTTCGTGACGCTCTCATCAGTGGCGGTATCGCGTCAAAAGGAAAGATCTGGATTGAATAAGTGTTTTAGATGAATAATTTAGACGCTAGGCAATCAAGACAAGCCGATGATAGCGCTAGTATGTAAAGCGCGCCAAAGAAAGATTTTGCAATAGCGAAATGCTAAAGAAAGCGCAGCAAGAGCCCAAATGAGAACGCCGCGATTATCGAAATAGTTTGAGAGTGTAGACAAACTCTTTCTGTCTGCATAACACCGGGCACCGGGTCTTGATATAAGCAGCCTCTCAGAGATTAAGATTGAAGGAGCTGCGTGCTTCGGCGAGGATTGAAAACCGCTAATTGACAGAATTTAATGCACATTGATCATTATCTAAAAGATCTGACCAATGGCAAAGTCACATCCGGTTTAATGTCGTTTCGTTTGCACGATCTTCTCCTTTGCTGTAAGAGGCCCGGTTTGCTGCGAAGTGAGATAAAGTGAAAATTCGTTAGCATAGATTTGCTCGATACGTCTATCAAAGGTCACCCGGCTACCACCTTGAGAATTGTTAGCGCACTCGCTGCGAGCTTAATGGCATTAACAGACAAGGCGCTAGCCTATATATAAGCAGCGTCTAATCTGCTTCTTCATATCAGTCGTCCGCTAAGCTGCATAAACTGATCTTCCAATGGATATGCAGCCTAAACCAACCAATTCGTCAACTCACCCCGTCAGGCAACGCAATACGTCGTTGGTTGGAGTCTTAGTACTTCTGCGAGTGCATTGCTCGTTTTAAGAATAACGTTAATGAGTAAATTCCTTTTGCTTGTGACGGGCCCTGCTGATGAGTCCAAGAGGACGAAACGCGTCCAGGGATGGTCTCGTCTAAATTGGTTGGGTAATATACTCATTATTGTTTCCTTGCATATTCAGTGTAATAAATTGTTAATGCCTCTTTCCCTCGTATGCTGCGTACGAATTTGATGCAAGGTATGCAGTTTCCTATCTTCGCCTATAATTTTCAAACTTAAAGTTTTAGTTGTTTATTTTATGAAGTACATGGAAGCATCATTTTAAAGTTATGGATAGGAGAGATGCCAAAATAATATATGTATGTGTTTTCAGAAATAGCCTATTTATTTGCCATATTTATCCTCCATTCACGAGAAAGCGAATTGTATCGCTATATTTTGGACGAAACGTCCGCACTCGCTTGGGAGTTGCCACTTCCGAGGTGTCTGGGGCACCCATCTTTCACATAAAGGTGGGGCCGTCCCGTTAAATGCCTTGCCCAAAAACTAAACAAGCGAACTTGCCGGCTTGTTCTCCACAACATCTGCTAAATGCCAAGCGCCAAGCAGGAAAGCTGTGGATACCATTTTTAAATTTATGATTACTTGCAGTCGAAAAATATCCGAAATCCAGCGAATTTTGACAAATCTTTCTTGAAAGAGAAGGTAAGGCTTACACCTTGCGACAAACAGGTCATTGCAGATATCGACCAGAAAGAATTCAATGGATTCACATTTTTCAACTCTTTTTATTGTGACAGTTCAGATGAAGAAGATACTTTCATGTAGACTTAATTGCTGAGGAACTTATTTTGCGAGGAGGCAAATTGCTAAAATTAATTTTGGAAGTGTCAAAAGGATCTAATTTTACGTTTTTATATTTTTCTGTGCTAAAAATCCTAAATTTCTGGTCAAGATAGGTAATTGAAGCTATTTTCATTTCAAGTAACTCTCTAGTGTTATAGGCTGCGAGTCATGTATGTAAGTTGTCGTTTGTGTAGCCCACAACAGTGACTATTCAAGCCTGCTTGACTATGTTAAAAAGAGTAAACGCTATCAATCAGATAAGGGGGACTATCTAAAATGAGATTGAAAGGGAAAGATAATTAGATTTGACTTGTTGCTGGTAATGACATCATCGGTGACCAGTGCTGACACAAGTTAAAACTTTTGAGGAAAATGGGAGCGATGACACTTGTAACTCCCCGCCTTTGTTGTTCGCGCTTCTGATGGCAATGCAACGTGTACCGGTACCTTTCCAAATTAACAATGAATAATGGAGTAGCTGCATAAATCCATTAAAAAGGAAATCAATTTTTTATTCAAACGCAATGAATCACTTGTGCTTGTTCAAATGAATACAGCAGGCTTTTAAAGTAATGTATTCTACTTAGAGTTACCCCCCAGAAGTAATTGCACTTCTCAACGTTAGTTGCTTTTTATTTTATTAAGCCTGTGAACAATAGAGTGCATAAAGCCTAAAAAAAATGGCTCAACTTACCCCACCTTCCCTTACCCCATCTTTTGTTCAAAAAATGACTCAATTTACCCCACCTTCCCTTACTTATCGGTTCATTTTATTCATACAATCATCTCGCGCATACAGATGCGCTTGATAACTTTCATAAAAGGAATTTGATATTTTGCAATTTTATTGGCTTCACTGTCTTCAATACGCGGTTCTTTTATAACTGTATAGGTTCTTTCGTGGATTTTTTATTAGTATGAGATCGCCTTGACAAAAATAGCTTTTGAGATTTTTGATTGGTTCCGTATTTACGTGGATGATATAAAGAAAGATGGTCCCCCAAACGGTATGACAGAAGCGAAAAACGTAAAAGAATAGTTGATTTGGAGACTAAAAGATAAAAAATTCGTGGTTTCAAAAGGTTCTCTTTGTGTAATGCTTCCCCTCAAAAGGCGATTGAGCCTGCTTATTTTACATGATAGCTTGAAAATAAGATTGAGCAAACTTTATCTACCCGCTCCCCCAAAAGCAAAAATTGTTTCCGTATCCGCCAGTATTTGTAATGGGAGATAATTGCTTTGATGTCATCAAATGTAAACTACCCATCGAGGGGTCGCATTGAAATTTCTTTTCTAAAACGAGGTCGCGGAATAGAAAAGTTGGAAAAGCCTGGCTTCAGGATGACACGTTCTCATCACCGCCTGTGAGAAGAGCTTTTACGTCTTAACCTGATTATACTCAAATCGTAAAAGAGAACGCTTCAAATGATTTTAAATGAAGCTTCACAGTTTTGACAAAAATTTTGTTGACGCAAGGACTATAAAAATTGTTTACGTCTTTGCATTGAAATCTATGTCGTGTTTACGCGATCATTTTTGCGTCATTATTCATGCATTTCATTATTGCGATTTTTAAACAAAAATATATATACCGTATCTTTTTATTGCAAACTTGCTTACTTGTGAAAATAAAATTTTGTATTAAACCCAGAAAAACAGAAATCAACAAATCTTTTTCTTTTCTTGAGAAATAGCATGGATTAGTGGGGTTCCCCCCTTCAGCTCTAGAAGTAACATTGTTTGGTCGCCAGAACGATGCAACTTTTGGCCTACGTCCACAAGTGGCTCTTCCTCTAAAAAAACAGGCCTTTGATATCAAAACAACCGCCCTATAAAGCTAACCTTTAAAACTAACATTTTTGGTGTAAAAACTTTTCCCGTTTTTGAGTGAACTTCAAAAAATTTGTCTTTATTTTGGAACTTTAAAAGTCTTTTGGCATGACTTGACAAGTGAATTGAACCCCTGATCTACCGACTGCGAAACGGACGCTCTAACCACTACGCCATCGCGCCGATTAAAATTAGGCCTGATTGAAATTATTAAATATTAGGACCACCACTAACGACATTTTCGTAGCTGAAAGCCTATTTCTATAACCTAAAGCCTCTATCTCGCGCATGTTGCTTGGTCCTGGCATAAACGCAACCAAGGAAAGAGGAAACTCACCCTAAGTTATGCCTCTACAGTTAAGTTATTACAATGGCAGCGACCCCATTAGAATCGTTGAGCTGAGAAATATGAAAGCAGCTGGCTGCGTTGGCTTCACCCAATTGCAAAAGAAATGGCTTCAACATTTTGATGATATGTAGCTCGATAGTAATATTTTGTTACAAAAGACAAAACAGGACATCTTTATTTCAATGCTTTTGTTCTGATATCACCAATTCGTTTGCTGGGAGTAGGCTACATTTTGAAATTGTTAGAGTCTTCATTTTTTGATGAATCTTTTACAAATTTTTGATACATTATGCCAAAGAACCATGCTTTTGACATATAATATTCAAAACGTACCAAGAAATCAACTTTTTTTAGAAATTACAGTTTTGTGAAATCCAGCCAACAAAATAAATTTGAGTGTTTTGAACCGGTGGGCAACATTTCATAATTTCAAAATTTCCATTTTATGATAAATCTTTTTGCAAATTTAGATTGATAATGCCAAATAAGCACGCTTTGGGAGGATAATAGTCGAAATGTACTAAAGATCTAACTTTTTCAAAAATTACAAAATGCTTAGGTATAGTAGGAAAATTTTCAACTAAATATGTAACATGATGTACGGCAACCAATTTCTGATCACCCATTGCAAACTAATCCTTTGCCCAAACTAATTAGAGTCACATATTGCTGGAAAGAAATTTCTTTTAGCTTTCAAAGGACAGCAATTGTTAGTACCTTATCAATATCTTTGTAGTTTAAATTTACTTGTTTTTACTCAGTTTACCACTTTTGGGGGAAATAAAGAGTTACACTACTGGTGTTGAAATTCATTTTTTATGGAATAAAAACAATTAGTAAATGTACATGTAGGCTTACCATATTTTGGTGATTAAAAACCGGGACGCTCCAGAACAGCAGGCCTGATCGAAGAGTTCTGCTATAGCTGACCAGGTGCGGCACTTAGCGGTAACAGATCAGGTGTTGAGCTTATAGTTTATACCCTAACTCAAGGTATCCTATAAAAAAAAAAAAAAAAAAAAAAAAGGGGTCAACTCCGGTATTAATACGGCTATTGTGTCACTCCCAGTGCAAATATACCCTAAATCAAGGTGTCCTCCAAAAAAAAAAGGTCAACACCGGTCATACTGCAGCTTTTATGTCACTCCCAGTCCAAATCATCGTCAGGCTGGGGACGCAGGGCCGTATTAAGGTGGGGGCTGATGGGGCTGCAGCCCCAGGCCCACCCAAAAATAGGCCCATCACTATACCAAGTCAAAGAAGTCATAGAAGTTACTGATACGATCACTTTCAAAAAATAGTGAAGGTTTAATTTAGAAGTATCATGGGCAAGGCGTTTTCCATTAAAGACCTCGTCATCCTGCAAAGCACAAGCGAAACTGTGTCATAGTAGGAAGTACTATCAATATTTTAATTGTGTTTTCTTTGGATAAAACATTGTAACCAAAATGTAAACACATTTTAAAATGATAATACAAAATATATCATTATTCCGTAACAATGGCTTTTTCTATGGCTCTGACATGTTCAATTGTTGCCAGTTATTTCGAAGTTTTGAAAAAAATGCAGATAAGTTTATGCTGGGCAAGAAAAAGTTTAAACAAAAGCAAGTATATTTTCTATAGTCCGGCATTTGAAGATAGAAGGAAATGAAATTTTACCAAATGGTTTAGACCAGCAGATGGAATAGTTGAGTGAAATCTCAATTCAAGAAAATTTTTTCCTTAAAATATGAAATAAAAAATTACTTCTAAATTAATTTACAATAGCCAAATGAAATTTATATTGATTCCACAAAACATTTTCTTTCAATATTAAAAACATAAAAGAAAATAATTATTTTTTTCCTCCTTTGTTATTGAAAAATATATCGATATTGATATAAAATGGGGGCACATTTAGAAATGATTATCTACAAATCTTAACTTTTTTTAATTTAAATATTTTTAATATTTTTGCATTTTAAATAATGAAAATGGATTAGATACAATTTCTTGGTATTTTTTGCTTAAATAGTGCACCGCAAGTATTTATAACTTTTCAAAGGCGCCTTCAGTAATTAGTTTTTGGAAACTGCTGCTTTAGAAAAAATATAATAGAAAAGTATATTCAAGGAGCAAATTACCTTGAATTGGAATTTCACTCAAAACTAAATTTTAAGTGCATAAATTCAGAACGTTCTTGAGTAAAAGAAGGTCTATATTTTACAACAGAAATTTATTAGAGGATTCCTGTGTATTGAAATCAAAAAAGTCTGAAATGGCTGTTTTGAAATCGATAGGGAATAGCCACTTTAGGGGAGGTAGCCAACTACACTTTTACCAATATTAACTAATCTAAACGTTTCTAATCTTAAAACTTTAGCCAATTTAAAAATAAAAATGAAGAAGTATAAAAGCGGTTGGCAAAAGGAGAAATGTAGAAGAGAAGCAGAAGATGCACTGAAAAAAGTTGTAGCAAAATCAAAAAAGTGACTAATTTTTTTCTTATAAGCGAAAGCAAGATTGCAGAAACGACGTCCAGTAATGCAACTGCTTTGTGTTCATCTTCTAGTGACTGTATTGCAGAGCCAGAGCCAAATATAAAAATTGTTTCATGGGAACAAATTTACAAACCAAGTCATCTAATGTTGCTGAGGATGAAGCGCATAGGGTAAAAGAAACTATTTAACACGACATGGATGATGGATGCTGGGGTGTAATTTCTGACCATCTGAGAGATTTCTGCGGCCAAGTAGAAGGTTTAGAGTTTCAACATCTTGATGCAGATTTTTCTACTTCAGAGGCAGGTTTTACTGGCAATAAATTCAAATTACGCTGTTCTAAATCACTATTTTGGCGAGAACAATTGAATTGAACGGCGAAAAAGTAAAACGCGAATGGTTGTGCTATTCACTTTCATCAAAATACTTTACTGATTTGTTTGCAAAGCTTTTGCGTTTGATTCTGGAAAAAGTTACGCTGGCATCAGTTGGTTATGGCGACTGGAGCATGCACCACGCGACCTGGCCAGGCACGAATCTTCCGACAAACACTTAAGTTATCTTTCAACATATATCTCTCGAAGACCAAAAAAAGTAAGCATTTGCAAAGATTTGGAAGAGCAAAAAGAATCTTACAGAAAATATTGGTGCAAAATATTGGCTCGAGTTTCAAGCGTGATAAAATTCCTATCATCGAGAGAGCTGGCCTTCCGCGGAAGTAGTGATTTGGTTGGTTCAACACAAAGCGATAACTTTCTCGGAATTTTGGAGTTGTTGGCAGACTACGATACTTTTCTTGCTGAGCATATTCAAAAGAAAGTGAACAAACGCAAGAGACATGTTTCGTATTTCGCATCAACTGTATGAGAGGAATTCATTGACGTAATTGCAACAAAAGTGTTCGATATTATTATTTCTGAAACATAACAAGCAAAATATTATTCAGAGTCCGTGGACTCAACACCTGACATCACAAATGTTGACCATTTAACAATAATTTTTCGGTGTGTTTTACCTGATGGTCCCGTGCAAGACTTGACAAGTTTATACCCAACCGTCGTGGACACACTGGTCACCAATTGGCTGATTTACTTTTCGAGTTTATTGAAGACAATGGGATCAGTTTGAAAGATCTCAGAGGGCAATCTTATGAGAACGCTTCTAACATGAGCGGAAAATATCAAGATTTGCAAGCTATAATAAAAGAATGCAACCACAAAGGGGAATATATTCCTTGTGTAGCACATTCCTTGAATCTTGTGGAAAAAAGTGACATAGACGTTGGGAGGCGCTCTATGATGCTCTACATGCACTAGGAAAAAGTTACCAAGCGGTTCTTCTAGTCTTGAAGGCAATGTGTGATGACAATGATGAAAAAAATCAAACTAAAAAACAGTCAGAAGTTTTATTTCATCAACGGAAAAGCTTGAAACTGGTATTTTACTCGAGGTATGGTCGTGCATAATGGAACGGTTTCGTAAGGCCAGTCAGGCTCTGCAGAACAGCAAAATGACTTTGAATAGGGCAACAAATTTGCTTCAGGATCTACATGACTTTATTCAACTTTCAAAACTCCAATTTCAAAAATTCGAAGGAAGAGGTAAAGTATTAAATGGCTGTCATCATTACACTGAAGAAAGTTCAAGAAAGAAAAGAAGAAAAGTAAGGTTGGATAGCGAAGGTGAATCTGAAGACACATCATTTGATCCATCGAGCAGATTCAAATTAGACTCATATTTACCAATCATTGACCAAATTCTTTCGTCTATGAAAACCCGAATAGAAGCCTACAACCATCTTCAAAGAAAATTTTCGTTTCTGATGAAATTGAACACTATGCCTAACTGCAAAATTGAAGCAAGTGCGAAAACGTTACTTCCATATTATCCAGATGATCTGGAGGAGTTATTGCCTGAGGAGATGATTCATTTCTCTACACTGATAAAGCAACACCATTTTAACAGCGAATGCAAAGAAATTCAGGTGTTTAGGTTCATAAATCAAAATGAATTCATGCATGCATTTCCTAACGTATCTGTCGTTTTCAGGCTGTAGCCTATCTTTGTCTGATGATTTCTAATTGCTCGGGCGAGCGCTCATTTTCAGTTCTAAAAAGAGTAAAGAAGTAACTGCGTTCGTCTATGGGCGAGAAAAGATTAAATTCCTTAGCTCTACTCTGCATTGAAAACGAACTTTTGGAAAAAATAGACACCGATGACATTATTAAGAGCTTTGCATTGTCTAAATCCAGAAAATGTGTCATTTGCATGTGTGCACACTAAGTAAATACTTTGTTTAAGTATTTGTTTTTCGTTTCAATTGTGGTCAATTTTTAATACAACGAATAGAATGAAAAATAGGCCTCTGATTATCATAGAGCCCCAGGCCCATAAAAAGCTTAATCCGTCACTGTGGGGACGGACGTTAAAATCGGGACGCATGGTAGGTCTGGCTATGCTGGCTGACTGAGTGCAAAAAAAAACGGGACTTTAGATTATCTAACCGGGACAAAGTCTTGAAAACCGGGACTGTCCCGGCTAAAACGGGACGTATGGTAAACCTAACTATACATGTCATGTGTTATCGAAATGGCCTTGAAACAACATTTAATTTGAATATAGCTTTTAAAAAAGCTGTTTGAGCCATAAGCGTCACGAAAAGCTTATGGCTTAACTGCTGAAGTGGTTAGAGCGTCAGTTTCGCAGTCGGTAGACCTTGGGTTCAATTCCCTTGTCGAGTCATACCAAAAGACTTTTAAAAATGGTATCCACAACTTCCTGCTTGACGCTCGGCATTTATGGGATGTTGTGAAGAACAAGCCGGCAAGTTCGCTTGTATTGTTTTTGGGCAAGGCACTGAACGGGACGGCCCCACCTTTATGTGGAAGACAGGTGGTCCAGACACATCGCAAATAGCAACTCCCACGCGAGTGCGGACATTCCGTCCAAAATATAGCGATACAATTCGCTTTCTCGTGAATGGAGGATAAATATGGAAAATAAAAAAAAGCTATACAGTAGATTCCGCTTAATTGGGCCGCCGGTTGATCGGGTCAGCCGTTTAATTGGGCCAAATTGTTAAGAGCAAAATCCAATCACTAAATCCGCATAATCGGGCCACAACTGTAGTCAGACATACACTGGTTTAATTGCAAAACCGCCTTTGTAATGTAATAGAACTCAATATCACAAAGCCAAATATATTATGTAACAATTGAAAAATACAGGCGCAAATTATTTTGTCATTTCATGCCCTTGGACATGGTAATTGTTGTGTTTTGTTGCAAATTTTGTGAAGTCCCAAGCAGAGATGCCACAAAAAGAATTAACAATTGCTGAAAGGGTTGTTGTCCTAAGAAAAATTAGAGAGCAACCTCCAAACATTAGTCATCGCCAGCTAGCTGAGATAACTGGTGTACCAAGGACAACCCTGGCACAGATACTGCAAGACTTCGGATAATCGGGTCAGCCGCTTTATCTGGCCAAATGGTGCTTATCCCGATGTGACCCGATTAAGCTGAATCTACTGTATAAAAATTCTGTACCACCAATAAGATCTTTAATTGGAAAAAAATATAAAAATTGGTTGAGATGTAAGGTCAAAAATCAATTTTTTAAGCAAGCTGATTTTGTAAAAATGTAACAGAATTATCATATGATGACCTGTGGTGGGGAAAGTCTGTGTCGATTGTACCAGGCAGCATTATGACATCATAGAGCTAGTTGAAACGAACGTGCAGAACAAAAGCAAGAAGCATGTTTTAAAGGCTTGAAGTGCTTATATAAAGAATCTGCTGTTGCATTGCCAATTGAGCCTAAATTGTTGTAGAGTTTACTTTATCAAAAGCACTCAGATAATTATTCGAATTACATATTGCTGGAAAGCAAATTTCTTTAGCTTTCAAACGACACTGACTATTAGTACCGTAAAATGGGGTGAATAGGGACTAAGGGGTGAATAGGGACAAAACATAAAAATTTGTTTGTGTCTTGAAAAAATTTATTTTATAATTTTTTTTTAAACTGATAATTGACTTGCAGGTGCATCTAGTTGTAATAAGTAATTATTGATATTTGTCATTTTGAATAGATTTTCATAACTGCAGGTGCCGAGGATAAAATTTGGTGTGCTTTTTTGGTAAATTTTTTTGGTGGTCAAAACTTTGTTTCTGTAAATCTAATCATAGTTAAGCTAGCTCTCTTGACCCTTGCACTTTTTGAAGTTGTTTATTGCACACGTCTTAAAGCCACACAAAAACATATTTGAAATCTACTTGCTGAAAAATATTTATTTTATTTTTTCGAGCTGTTTTTGAAAGTTTTTGGGGGTGAATCGGGACGCTATGCTAAGAAATTATAAACCAAAACCGGGAGCCAGGCGGTACAGAAAATACGATAAGGAAGTTATGGCAAAGGCTATAGAAATAGGACTTCCCTACAGGAAGGCAGAAAACATGTTTAAAATTCCACAAAGTGTATTGGAAAGGCATTATAAGAAGAAAGATATCAAGCGACAAGGAGGGCAGCTTACCTTGGACAGCGTATTGAAAACACCTTGTTGAGCATCTTGTACTTTGTGCGCTATATGGCTATCCCATGGACAAATTTGATTCGCACTGCATCGTTAAAGCTTACTTAGACAGGAGAGGCATTTAGCACAAATGTTTTAAAAATAATATGCCAAGAAGGGATTGGACTCATTTCTTTCTAAACTGAAGCAAGCATCTTCTGGCTCGTAGAATGTGCCAGAATATTAAAAGATCAAGAGCTACGATTTCCCCAAAAGTCGTTAATGACTTTTTTGATAACCTCAACGATACTTTGAAAGATGTTCCACCTGGTAACATCATGAATTATGATGAAACCAATCTTTGCGATAATCTAGGAAGAAAAAAAGTAATTGCAAAACGAGGCTTAAAACACCAGGAGCGTGTAATGAACTCCACTAAATCAGCAACTTCAATCGTGTATGCTGTATGCGTTGATGGATCGTTACTACTGCCGTATGTTGTGTATAAAGCCACAAACATGTGCGATACGAGGACTCTTGGAGACCCATAAGGCGCGAGGTACAATCGCAGCAAATCTGGTTGGTTTGATTTGCGATGTTTTGAGGATTGGTTTATGAGCGTCGCTCTCCCTTATCTGAAACCACTCCGAGGCAAAAAGGTGTTAGTGGGGGACAATTTGAGTTCGCATCTTTCTGCAGAAATCATACAAAAATGCGAGGAAAATCAAATTGCTTTTTGTTTTTTACCGTCCCACTCTGCACTGAAGAGACTTGATAGGTCGAAACAGTCAGAGACGTAGCAGCCGCCCCCCAAACCCCCCAATTGGGGGGGCCCAGGCCAACTTTGGGGGCCAAAGTTAGTCTGAAATTGCTTTTTGGCTACGTGACTATTTTCAGTTCAGCAGACTTGTTTACAACCGATTTAAACTGTAGGAAGAAATTGGCTTGTGACATCATAAGTGAATGCTACGTCATTCTATCTCGCAGAATCTAGAATATTTCGATTGATTTTCTGGTAGAATCTTGAATATTCGATTGACGTAACAATGCCGTTGTTACGCAACAATCATAGAATGGTCTGGAATTCTGTTTGGCTATAAATACCGGGACAATATATATATATACACTGCAGAGTGCAGATAAAGTATTTTATTGACATTGTATAGAATAAAACGTTCAAAAAGTGGTGCTCAAAAGAGAAAAGAAGCAGCCACTGCTCGAGATGCTGTAGCGAAATTGCCCAAGATGACAGATTTTTTCAAGATTACTGAGCAGAGTAGACCTGGCACTAGTACCGAGAGGGATGAAGAAAACTATAGTGTACAAGAAAAAGAAGACTATGACGATCAGCATCAAAGTGATTGTGAATTTCCAGAAAATGTAAGTTGTGATTTACCTGCCAATACGCAACCTTCAATATCAAAAATAACTGAATCTCAATTTACCCCTATCCCTGATGACCCATGTAAATGGCCTGAAAGTATTTCTGATGCTCAACGATGTGATATAGTAAAGCGTGGACCACATCAACTAATAATGAATTTTCCATATAATAACACAACTCCAAGGCGACGTTTTTCCTCCAACCATTATAAACGTGTGTTACCTAATGGTGAAAGTGTTTCACGGTCGTGGCTAGTTTATTCTGGGGAATCAGATCAAGTTTTTTGCTTTTGTTGTAAGCTACTTGGAAAAACACTAAGCCCCTTTTGTAGTGGTATAAATACATGGGAGGGTTTTTCGAAAAAACTGAAAGACCATGAAAACGGCATTTCCCACCAAGAATGCTGCAGTCAATGGATGTTGCTAGCTGAAGGGATAAGAAATTCATCCACTATCGACAAACGCGAGATGAATATTTTTTTCAATGAAAGACGTTTTTGGAGAAATGTTTTAGAGAGACTTATCGACATTGCCTTGTTTCTATCGGAAAGGAATCTTGCTTTTAGAGGATCTGAAGAAGTCTTAGGATCTCCTCACAATGGAAATTTTCTGGGTATATTTGAGCTTTTGGCAAGAAGAGATCCGATCCTAAAAGAGCTTCAAGACAGAATCAAGAATAAAAACACTAAAGATCACTATTTGAGTCCTACCATACAAAATGAACTAATTGAATTGCTAGCGACAGAAGTTGAAAAAGAAAATTTACAGCAATTGAAATTGGCAAAATATTTTTCTATAATTTTGGACTGCACTCCAGATATGTCACATCATGAACAAATGTCTGTCATTCTCCGTTATGTACTATGTAATGAAGAAGCTGCTGTTGTTAAAGAAAGATTTTTTGGCTACTTGAGAATAAGTGACAGTACTGGGAAAGGCTTGTTGGACGCTTTCTTAGAAAAAGCGACCGAACTGCAACTCGAATTGTCTCATTGTCGAGGTCAGTCATATGATAATGGTGCTAACATGAAAGGAAAACATTCTGGGGTCCAAGCAAGAATGCTAGACATCAATCCCAAAGCTGTTTACGTGCCCTGTGCAAACCATACCCTTAACTTAGTTGTTGTTGACAGTGCTAATTCATCGACGGAAGCATTGACATTTTTTGGAGTACTTACAAGGTTGTATGTGCTGTTTTCTTCCTCTGCTCAGCGTTGGGAAATTTTGAAGAAACATGTGGAGCTGTCCATAAAGTCACAATCTGATACTCGTTGGGAAAGCAGAATTAAATGCATCAAACCTCTTCGATACAATTAAAAAGAGGTGTTGCTGGCACTGAAAGACTTGGAAGCCATTTCCATAGAAAGAAAAGATGGAAGAGCTGCCTCAGAAACAAAATCGTTGATAGCTCATTTATCAAAATGGAGTTTTCTTTTGTCGGTGTTTATTTGGTATGATATCCTATTCCAAGTCAATAAAGCAAGCAAGATTCTTCAATCGTATGGAGTCTCCCTTCATACAATGGAAACGGAAATCCAGGCAACTGAAAAGTTTTTGCAAAACTATCGCACAACGGGTTATGACAGTGCCGCAACATCTGCTGTTGAAATAGCACAGGAATTGGATATTGATCCTTCTTTTCCTCCGTCAAGAAGTGGAAAGAAAAGAAGATTGTTTGATTACCAAGGTGAAGAGGAACAACGAGCTACTCCTGAACTGAAATTTCAAAGCAACTTTTTCTATCCATTAGTAGACCAGGCTATTATGTCAATAAAGGAGCGCTTTAATTTGTTACGTGAGGTTTCTTCCGCCTTTTCGTTTTTGTACACACGAGACAAACTTTTGCTTGTGCAACAAGAAAATGCTCTTCTTACTTGCTGTAAAGAGTTCCAAAAAAAGTTCGGTGACATTGATTCTGATGAAATGAGCGCTGAGCTACAGCGGTTTGTTTTAATTTTACAAAAAAAACGCAATCTCAATACGGCTCAAGACTTTCTGAACTATCTTCTAAAGACTCATTTATTTGAATTGTATCCGAATGTGTACATCGCACTTCGAATCTTACTAACTTGCCCCGTGACTGTTGCCAGCGCTGAAAGAAGCTTCAGCAAATTGAAACTGATCAAAACTTTTAATAGAACGTCTATGACAGACAGTAGACTATCTTCATTAGCCATGTTGTCAATCGAAAATGACTGCGCCCGATCTCTTGATTATGACAATGTCACAACAGCATTTGCGAACAAAAAGGTTCGCTCCAGACTATTTAAATGATACTGTGTTTTTATAACTTTTTCATGTTTTTCAGTGTCATTGCTTTCGTCTCGCAGTGTCTGCATAAATGTCCTACTGAACTCTGGCATCGGTGCCGAATTTTTTATGACTTGCACCTTCGGTATCGGCATCCTTTATTCTGACATTAGCCTGTTTACTTATGTACAAATTGTGGTGTATTTTCTTAATGCAGCTTTTCGATGTTACACCTCTAAAGTGATATGACCTGTGCGCAGGGACTCTTGCGCTTACTTTGGGGGGGGCCCGAAGTTGGAGTGCTACGGGACTGGAAACAGTGTCACTGTCTTCAGTTAGCAGAGTGCATTGCTGGCCTCATTCATTTGTTTTATTTCACTAATTCGTTTTTGATGAAGCATCAGCTTCACTCACAGTATCATTTTATCAAGAAGCACATTATATATGCTTCTATCAATGTCTCTATTCACCCCATAGTAAGACTGAATAGGGATTTCATGTGACATTTGCATTATGTCCCTATTCACCCCCAAATGAGGGGTGAATAGGGACTGCAGTTTTTATAACCTGTGACGAGATGGATAAGTATTAGAGACAAACTAAATTTTTCTGCAGAGAATCTAGTAATGTGGCCACAAAATCAACTAACGCAGATTGTAAAATTTATTCGGAAAAAAATTTTATAAATTAAAAACCGTCAAAAGTGTCCCTATTCACCCCATTTTACGGTACCTTATTATAACCTTCACATATTAAAGTTATTTGTTTTTACTGAGCTTACCATTTTTTAGGGGGAGGGTAAAAAGTTAAGTGTTTTCTTTACAACTGCGTCACTTGCCACACCCTGCCACTATGATACCAAAAAAAGTGTCAACGAAGTTTTGGTTGATAAATATTATTTTTATGCTGCTGCTGACGCTAGTTTAACTTTTGTAGCAACGTATTTTTATTTTATACAAAATTTAGTAAGTCTACAAGAAACTTGTGGCTGAAGATTATTTGCATTTTGTAATAAATTTCAGTAAAGCATGTAGCTCGTAGCAGTATTAATAGCAGTTTTGTTAGTTTAAAGCCTTCTATTTTGATCAACTCTACGTCATGCGATAACTTGAAATTTTTAAGAATGTGCGGTCCACAGGTAAATTTTTACGCTTAGTTTAAACAACTTCAAGTGGTTGGTGTGGTGTAAGCCAGTTTATTATGAAATTGCATCACTCTCAAAAGTTGCAGGCTACAATTTTGGTCAATATGAGTCGTTGATTGCTTTTGGCGCGACCCTACATTTTCATATTCCATTGAAATATCAAAATATCTAAAAATCTATTTTATACAGTAACGCCTTTACAACGTCGCTGATTTCCTCACGACACATATTTTTGCGTATCATCCTCAGTTTCATACTTGTGCGTCCGATAGTTTTGGATGGAGACCGGTATCCTACAGAAACAATGTGGGAGAAGGTATTGCTAGGGGTGCACGTCTTTTACTACGCCGTTATCAATGTCTGCAACTCGGCCACTTGATGGCGAAGCCAATTCACTTTGAGATAGTGATGTATTCGTTTGCCTGGTGAACAATAGGTCTAAGGTTATTAAATATCAAATAGTACTATTTCTAATTGAAACTTTTAGTAAGTGCTATCCGTGGCGGAGGTCTATACTGAAAAGGTGGATAAGAACAATATCCACTAGGGCGATTCCATTTTTATGCAATGATGGTATGGTTGATCTTTGTTTTCTTTTCGAATTTTTATAATTTGATTTGAACATTAGGCTGCACACACCATTCTAAAACGATAAATATAAAATTGAAATTTTACAGTTTGAATGGCTCGTAAAAGTTGTTAAGAAATAAGAGTTTTAAATTTTATCTATAAGCCTACTATAAATATGAGTCCTGTTTTTAAGTGTGTACGTGTGTTCGCTTTAACTTACCCAAAACTACTTGTGGTACCAACGAAAAACTAAACACCACTAACCGATCACT
Source organism: Trididemnum clinides (assembly GCA_963675345.1). Classification (NCBI taxonomy): domain Eukaryota; kingdom Metazoa; phylum Chordata; class Ascidiacea; order Aplousobranchia; family Didemnidae; genus Trididemnum; species Trididemnum clinides. The sequence continues at coordinate 24,845,965 of OY776290.1, read as the reverse complement.
GCCTCGAGTAGAGTGTCATAAGTAGTTGTGATCATAATGACGTCTCCATTAAAGAATTTCTTTACAAATCGGTTCAATTGAAAAAAAAACATTTTTTATGTCAAACATACCCCACCAATTGGCTTACACACATGATTAAAAAGCACTCTTTCAGGCAATAAGATGAAGTCCCATCTTAGTTTTATGGCAAATCTGTTATAATATCTCTCAAAAAAGGTTTTGATCGTGTTTCTACGATCAGTATTTTTTGATTAAATTGAGAAAACAAATTTTGTAACTAATCGTTAATTATGACGTCATGTGACATTCTAAAGAAATAAAGTTTGCAGAAGTTGGTAAGTCGGGTACCGGCTTTTGTTTAAGCCAAAAACCGCTTTCCTTAATCAAAAAATACAATTTAAAACAAAATTATCTTCATGACGTCATCTTGACGTCACAAATTTTCTTATGACACTCACCTCAAGATGGTGATGAATCGTGCCGCGTTTGATGTTTGTACGCCTAGCAGTTTCGGTGGAGTTAAAACAGACACAAAAACGGAATTTCGCTTTACATATTGGAAGCAAGAATTTTTTGTTAGTTTGTTTTTGTTAACTGATTGAAAACTCTTTAGCGTACGTAGATCAAATTTAGCATTTCGGTTCCACTGGCACTGCTGGCTTCATGCATCGGGCTCTTGTGTGAGCAGTAGCGAAAAGTTAATGATCTTAATGCATTTTCACAATTCCTGCACACAAAATTGCGATTATCATGTTCTCTTAATCATATCTGGTATCATGACAATTTTATATACAGCCATGTTCATTGCATCTTTCTTCTCTAATTCAATTTTTTATATCTCTTTTTTACCTTCCTTCTCTAAGTAATCTTCTACGTTAGTAATGCCCGCTTTTTCCAATCACTTTAAAGTTTAACGGTCTTCCCAAGACTCCGCTGTTTGATTCCAGAATTAAGTCTTTTTTTTACTTTTCCAAGGGTGTATAAAAGCGCAGCATATCGTAATCAATATATTCAAAATAATAATTTGCTGTTTATTGGTATATGCATTACTTATGACCAATACATAAAAATGTATTTTGTGTGCATCATAACAAAATAGCAACAAGTGAATCTTTGCAAAGGTTTTAAGCTGGAGCTGTGATGAAAAATCTTGCTTCGGCTACCCCTAAAATTTACAGAGCTTCAGTGAAAATGTTCTGCTTTAATTTCGTGCTTGGTAGTGAATTTGCTATCACTCACTTGCCGTCCTTAGAACGCGAATAAACTAGGCTGCCTAGTTTTTCTCCTTTCCAAGCACTTGCCACTACTTTTTTATTTTTGTGGTTGACCTTTATTTCTTTACTCCTTAACACCCTTCCTCTCTCAAATTGTTATACAGTAGTTTACTCAGCAGAACAAAGTCATACAAAATTTTATTTATCTAGACTTTCTTCGCACACTCCGTAGTTGCACTAACTACAATTACAAAAGTTTTGATGTATACTGACTTGCAGGAAAAATCTTTCAAACAGTTCTAATCAAAGTTTGTAGACTGAATATCTACCAGCACGTTTACACTGGTTCTTTCTTTCTCTAGCTGTCCTCTCATCACAAAGATTACGTGCGTGTGCTTATCATTAAAAAAACTTACACCAGCAATATGGAAACGTCTTTGGAAGCATCTTTTAATAGCTTTACCCTCCAGCATGTGCCACAATCTTTTCAGTCCAATTCTCCCTTGAAATTTGTACAAATACTTTCGCAGTCTTTTCCATATAGCAGATGTTGGCCAAGTTTAGTCTTAATTTTCCCACTGGTAGATGCCTGTGCATACTTGTTGTTGTTGATTACCCGACCCCTTCCGAGGGATGGGGGCATGGCGGAAGACCATGGAGCCCCAGAAGCCGAGCAACTCCCCAGGGTCTGGACCAGAGGTCATAGAGAGACAGAGAGTCGCCAAAGAGTGAGCGGCCCAAAGAGTCCGTAGCTGGACAGTGCAGAATGAGATCAGAGATGTCCTGGGACGGGTGTCCACAGGCGCTGCAAGAAGAATTCTCGATTCTGCCAATCCTGGAGAGATAGAAACCTAAAAGAAGGCTGTGTCCATTGCAGCGAAGACGAGAGATGACACAGCGAGCATGACGAGGGAGCACAAGTTCCTCAGTGGAAATTGAGGGAACCTGTGTGTCAAAATACTTTGAAGAGACAGTACGCCTCCAGTCCGAGATAAGACGAGAGTGGATACGAGAGATAAGAGGAGAGAGACTACAAGGGATTGCGGAGGGCGCAAGCAGCGCTCCCCGTCTAGCAAGCTCATCAGCTGTGTCGTTCCCCGGGAGAAACGAGTGTCCGGGGACCCATTGTAGCCTGATAGAACAGGAGGAGAGAGAAGACAGTTCCTGGCAGATCTGCCACAGAGTTTGAGATAACAGGAAAGGTGGAGGAGAGGACAGGGTGGCGAGGACAGAACGAGAGTCAGACAGGAGAAGAAGAGAAGAAAAATGGCAGACTTTATGGTGTTGCCGAGACCAGCAAAAAGCGTGCAGAATGGCGCAGGCTTCAGCGGAAAAACTTGAACAAACTGGGCCTGCTGAAAAGGAAAGAGTGGCCTCAGTGCCACAGAGAGAGCAGTTGGCAGGAACGCCGGAGCCACCCTTGCCTAAAGGAAAAGGAACAGAGACGTCTGCCCAGAGTACCAGATCATGAGGGGGAGAGAGTCTATGTGGGCGAGAGCCGCACCTTGGCAAGAGTGAGGGGGATCAGAGCGAAAGCATGGAGTGGAAAGGGTGGACTCGACCGTGAAGAAGGCAGATTCCAAGGAGGACAGGGAGGGCAAGCAACAAGAGCCTCCCTAGGACAAGTAGAAGGAAGCATGAGCGAGTCAGTGGACGCAAGAGCTCTCCTGGACGATCTGCAGAGTCTTGGTTTCACTCCTAGTCTGGCCAAACCTGAAATAAGAAAGGAAGTTGGGAGACGAAGAGCCCGCTCATAAGATGAAAGAGTGAAATAAGTCAGGGTGACTCATAAGGGAGGTAGAGAAGCCTCAAAGAGGAGAAGTGGAATATGGGAGGACGAGAGCCAGCCGGTGATGGCGCGACTAGCCACTCGGTGAAGGCGTTCCAATTGGGTGATATTGGTAGCGCTTAGGAAAGGAAACCATCCGGGTGAAGCGTAAGTGAGAAGGAGCCAAAGAAACGCTTTATGCAGAACAGAGAGAGACTCCTTAGAGGGGCCTTATGAGGAAGCAGAGATACAGCGTAAGACCTTGAGACGTGGGAAAATCTTGGCCTTCAGTGAAGATACATGCTTAGAAAGGGAAAGTGTGCGGTCGAAGGTGACCCCAAGAAAAGTTGGAGTGGGATTGAAACGGAGGCGGGAGCTGAGTGAGAGGAGGTTGGGCTGGAGATCAGCTTGGTAATGATCCACTGAGAAAAAGGAGGCCTCACATTTGCTCGAGTTGAGAGGAAGACGCCAGTACTCAGACCAGCGCTCCAATCGAAACAGAGCTCCTTGTGAGGCCTCCACTGCAGTGGGGACCGAGGGGGAGGAGGAGGACCAAATGGTCAGATCGTCAGCGTAAAGAGAGCAGCTGACGGAAGAAGACAGAGAAGCCGGAAGATCATTGATGAAGAGAGAGAAAAGTACAGGGCCAATAATGGATCCTTGCGGAACGCTTCGACGGACTCGAAAGGAACGACTTTTGTGATTTTGATAAATCACGCAAGCGCGCCTATCAGAAAGGAAAGATTGAGTCCAACGAGCAAAGCAAGGAGGGAGGCCAGCCGAAATCAGTTTGTGGAAATGGGCGGGATGCCAGACAGAGCCGAAAGCTTTGGAGAAATCAATAGTGGAAAGGATTGTCCGAGAGCCCGGTCTGGGTTTGTTAAACCCATCCGAAATAAAGTGAGAAAGTAACAGAATTTGATCAAGTGTAGACCGTCCAGGACGGAAACCGGCCTGGCGGGGAGAAAGAATGGAATTAGATTCCAGAAAGAAGAGTAGACGGGATAGAATGATGTTTTCAAACAGCTTTGAGACGCAGGAGGTGAGAGAGATAGACCTGAAGGAACCAGGAGAGTCGAGAGGCTTTCCCATCTTGTGTATGGGAATAATAGAAGATGTCTTCCAGATGGAAGGAAAGGAATGTGAAGACCAAGAAAGATTGAAAATGTGAAGAAGAAAATCCATGCCAGAGCGAGGAAGATGCTTTAGCATGGGATAGGCAACTTTGTCTGGATCAGTGGCAGTGGATGAGGAGAGGTTGGAGGCAGCCGCAAGAATTTCAGCGAGAGAGAAGGGAGAGCAAAAAGACGAGTGAGACTCCACAGAGTACGTAGCTCGGCGGAGCTCAGTGAGGTAGCCTCTGGCTCTGCTGCGCAGGGCCTTTGGCTGAGAAACGGAAAAGTGAGATCTTAGGTAAGCGGCATAAACCGAAGCCGATTCCCTGGGAGAAAAACAGTTAGGAAAGTTAGGAGAGGAGGAAGACGAGCCAGCGATAGAGCGAAGAAGAGAGTGCACAGATTTAGGATTAGATTTAGGTGAAAGAGAAGTGCAGGTCGTCTGCCATGCCTCAGCCTTGGCCTTGGCAATGACTGACGAGGCACGTCGAGAGGCGGAGATGTAAGCCTGGCGATTTTCATCACTTCTGTGAGCAGTAGCGAAAGCCTTGCGTCTTTCACCAACCGCTTGTTCCACCTCAGCAGACCACCAGGCTTTAGGAGGGCATTTGATGCGGCCGAAAGGATTGGAAGATTTGGCCGCATTCATTGCCAGAGAGGTAAAGAGAGCAGCTGCAGAGGAAAGAGACGAGTATTCCTCTGCAGAAGGACAGTGAGAGTCAAAGTAGGAGGCAAAGTCATCCCAGCGAGCTTTCTGAAAATTGAGGGAAGGGGGACGCTCGTTGAGGCGAAAGACCGGAGAAAGAGGGATAGATAAAAGAATTGGTAGATGGTCAGAACCCAGGTCCTGAAGCACCTCCCAGGAGCAAGAAAACGCAAGAGTAGAGGGAGCAAAGGAGATGTCAGGAGAGGAGCGACTGCCAGAGGAGCGATGGAGAAGGGTGGGTGTGTCAGGGTCATTGAGGGGGAGGAGGTCTGAGGAGATGACCCAGTCGAATACTTCCTCTCCACGGGGGTCGGAAGTACCTCTCGAGTCCCAGAAACGGTGATGGCAATTGAAGTCCCCAGAATGAAGAGATTTCTGGAGGAGGAAAGAATTGAGGGAGAGAAGGAATCGGTTCTGCCATCCGTTGGGGAGGAGCGAATAGGGGGGGCATACACATTAAGAAATGACACCGAGGAGAATTTGTTTAGAGAGATGTTGACCCCTACATAATCAGAGTAGGGATCGAGCGAAGAAAGAGATGGTAGAAAGTTCAGAAAGGATAGGCCCTGTCTGACGAAAATGACAACGCCGCCACTGGCATGCGAGGCATCAGAAGAGAGAATGCCAGACCGGGAGTGGGTGCGATCAGAACGCAGAACAGAGAATCCAGGAATCCGGAAAGAGGAAGATGAGTTAAGATTGGATTCCTGAATGCAGATAAGGTCGACAGGATGGGATAAAAGAAAGTGAAGTAGTTCAGTGCTCCTGGCTCGAAGACCTCCAGCATTCCATTGAAGAGCCCTGAGAGAGTCAGGGGGAGGAGAGCGGGCAGGAGGTGCAGAAGTATGGCCAGGAGTAAGGCACGGTGGTGGGAGGAGATATAAGATGGGCAGATGGGGGATAAGAAGTTTGGAGACGAGGGTGGTGCAAGAGTGCAGCATTAGCAGAAGGGGGGCCGGATTCCACAATGGAGGTATACGTGCCGGAGGAGTCAGAGTGTTACGGCAGGGGGGCAGCTCCAAGAGCTCTGAAGTTAGATAAAGAATATGTGAGCACCTTAGATGGACCCATTTGGAGCAAGCGCAGCATTGCACTGACTTGCCCCGCCAGGTCACATTTCCAGCGCACACAGAGCAAGGAAAGATGGGGCCAGGGTTAGGATGAACGTTACCGCTCATCAGGAGAAGAAGAATGAGGAGACGAAGGAGGGCAAGGGTAAGGCAGGAGAGAAGAAAAAGTGTGCATACTTCGTAGTGTTTGTCTACCTGGTTTCACTGCTTTTGTTTACGGTAATTTTTAATTATGCTCCACCATATCAGGGTATATGGTAATTACGATTTTCTACGTTTTTTGGCAAGCACTAAACCTTTTCTGGATGTTTCAACGCATTTAGTTAATTTCAATTCAGCCTGCCACTGTTAGCCAGTCTTATTAGTTCGGTTTCTCAAGTTGCTTTACACTTTCTAGCAATGTTTTTTTTGGATCAATTTACGCTGATCTTTATACATACGCCACTTTCTTGATTTTGCTTGGAGATAAATTTCACTTCAAGAGGTCCAATGAATGTATTAAAATAATTGAGCAGCAATGAAAAATGTAACACAGCAACACAATTACAGGTCAGCGCCCATATTATGATCAAACTACGCATTTGAACCAATACGAAAACCGCTGTACTATTTTCGTTACAAACGAGCAGAGCCGGTTGCAGTTACAATAAATGCAGTCAAAAAATCCAATTTTGTTGTAATAAGCGACTTGGCGCATTCTAAGAGAGTCTGGAAGTAGAAGTACTGGAATTCAACAAACAAAGGAACAGCCAAAAACGCGAGCTATTAAAAACGTGCTTATCAGTATCCACTTCGATAACCGCCGCCGCCGCCGCCGCCACCGCTTGAACGATAACCGCCACCTCCTAAAGATATAACAAATTATAATAAGATACAAAGTTGCCTATTGTTTACAAATATAATCATTTTTTTAACTTTCTTTAAATCTAATTTACGTTTCAAATTTTTTCGTGCAAAAATATTTTCTGTATTTATGTCCCAATGTTTTTCCGCTTGAATATCAATTTTCTAGCACCTAATAGCCTCAGTATATACTCGGAACAAGTCTTAAAGTCGACGCACATTCACAAAATTAACTGTTCTTTACCAGAAAATCTAGATAATATTTTAAATAAATAAATAAATAGACTCGATAAAATATTTAAGAGTATACAGATAATATTTTAAATACAAACTATAGTTGACCTCTGACACATCACAAAATAAAGCAAACGGCAATTCTTGGTTCCAAAACATGTGCCCGGTCAAAAAGTTGGCACATGCTTGAAAACTGGCCAAAAAGGAACAGTGGTAAACACGCAAGCACTGAAGAAAACATTAATGCTAGTCAAACATTCTTAATGCCTTATCACAAAGGCGACAAAATAAAAGTTAGTTCTAATCATTAATTGAACTTAAAAACCATTCTATTCACAATACCTGCATTTCATTCTATAGGCCTACAACTAATCCGGCCCTCTTACCTGAAGAAACTAACACAAAACATCCGTTGTGTCTCTTTCTGGGGATAGTTCTAACACTTTCATAAAATAAGTGAATAACCCTTTGCCGGAGCAAAAACTAACAGTGCAACTCCCGTTGTGGCACATGACAATTTATTTAAATCATTAACATTGCACCTGCAGTATACAAATTTAATTAGTCCCTATAACAAAAAAATAACTTGGTACAACGATTGCAAAAACAGGCAGCCGTTCTTTAAATATTCATGCACAAGTGTACAACAAAACTAGACTACCCAACCCCACCTGGACACGAAATGTTACAAGACCAAAAACTTGAATTACAACTATTTTTAATGGTTTTTGTAAGGCGGAGTACTGCATAAGCTGCGCTGATTATTATCAGATTTTCACAGCCTAGGCTTATTGGTTGCAACTGGTTGAACCTGCATAAAACTTCTAACACCAAGTCACATTCGAACCTATTTTGAAAAACTTTTGCAACAATGAAAATATGTAGTTTAGTTTTCAGGATTGGCTGCTGTTTACCTCATCTCCTCCTTGAAATGGGAGGAAAGGTACGCAACAGAACGCTCACACTTTATTTCGAACCAAACATGAATACACACAGCAGATTGATATCTCCTCTATTTACCAAGGCAAAGCATCATTGGTGGGTGTTTTAAAAGTCGCCACTTACCAAAAGCGAAGTAAGCAGCTTTACCATTTAAACCCGGTAAATAACAATTCAGTTGTAAGGCCAGGGGTCAAAGCAAAGATTAACGCGAGATTTAAACAGATAAAAATCTAACGAATTTGCAAATATACCTCCACCGTATCCTCTTCTATCTCCACCTCCACGGTAACCACCACCGCCACCCCCACCATAGCCGCCGCCACCTCCATAACCGCCTCCGCCATAGCCACCGCCGCCACCATATCCATCTCGGCGACCACCACCACCGCCGCCGCCACGTCTACTTTGCGCTTCTTTGACAGTCAAATCTCGTCCCAATAATTCGCATCCATGCATATTTTCAATTGCTTTTTGAGCATGGCCTTCACAGCTAAAAGTGACAAAACCAAAACCACGGGGACGGCCAGTGTCCCTGTCTGTTATGATGATAGCCTCTTCTACCGTACCACATTCCCCGAATTTCGAACGCAAATCATCTTCAGAGCAATCGTACGACAAATTTCCAACGAATACTTTTGTACCTTCAGCCATTTTGAATTACCCACTAATTAACAAAACCTATATCTGAAAATGAACAACTGGAAATAAACAGTCGACGACATTATGGTACAAAAAGTGCTGCTGATTCTTTTTCGGTAAGATTAAGAGTGCAGTACCGACACTACTACTACTAGCATAAACCTACACCAAGAGTGCCAAACGTTTTCTCGGATCGAGCTACATTTCACTGATCCACCTAAATGCTATTCTTCAACGTTTGCAGACCCTTGCCTGGGTGATGACGGTTCCTGTTTTGTGAAGGCAATTGTTTTGAAAGCGTACGTGACCCTTTGCCAAGATGAAAACCTTTTTTGTTGCAAACAATTTTAAGAGACAAGTCGCGAGCCCCAAAAACTTCTTGTGGGCAGCACTTTGGGCATCCCTTGTCCAAACAGATACCGATAAAAATAAACTGCCACGTGGTTTACAAGTGTTCAAATGATATTGCAAAATATGAAAGCAGCCAAACAGCATAAAATCAAACATCTAAAAAAACGAAAAAATTTCAGGTTTAGTTTGATGCCATTTGAGGCGTTCTATTAAGTTTTATGATTTAAAGCAGGGGTTCTCAAGCTTTTTTGTTCTGCGACGGCATTTTAGAAAAGAAATTTCTAAGCGACCCCTGGTTGGGTAGCCTACACGTAAATAATATTTAAGCAATAAACGTCCCATTACAGGCACTGGCGTGCTTTGTTTTAAGAGGGGAGCGAAGCATTGCGGAAGCTTATTCTTATTATTAAGCAATTATATAAAATACGTAAACTCGATCTTCTTTCGAAGGGCGAAACATTAAACAAAGAACACCTTGCGAAAGCAACAACTTTGCATATTTTGGTCACAAAAAACTGTTCTTTTACATTTTTTGCTTCTGTCATATGAGGCCTATCTCTTATGTTTCCCTCCATAATTGCACCACTGATCACAAATCTCAAGTATCTTTTTCTAGGGTGAAATCATGCCAATGCACACAATCCACGAAAGTAACTACAGTATATAGTAACAAAAAATAAAAATAAATGATGAAAATAGTGAAACAAAAAAATTAACGAAATAAAGTCATTTTATAAAATTTATCAAGCACATCTAACAAGATGGATATTGCGCACGAAGATTAATGAATGATGTTGCGAATTCTTTCCTTTAAAACGCTTTGGCGACGCCTTATTCGCACCAAACTATGGCTGCTACGACTTGATTGTTGATATAGTATTATTTATTTCTGCAACGCGTCTCGTACTGGCTTCCTCTCTATATCTCCAGACGTTGACTCGAGCAAATGTTATTTAGATATAAACAAGGTTAAAAGATAAATGATTCAAAATAATAACGATACTTGAAATCCAAGAGCGAAAGTTGGGTGGGGAGGACCGTTCAAACACGCGGTGTTACGAGACAGTACAAGACGGTTTCTATAAAAGAAACATACCAAAATCAGTTGCTACCAATATGATTAGGTCATACTTAAGGAAAATTAATACGTACCAGAAACAATATTGCGCCAAACTTCTATCAAACAATTATAGCAACACACTTTATTATTACCGACTTCATCTAAATTCAAGTAGAATAGTTAAGTTTCCGACTTTAACTTACTAAACACCTAATCTAATCTACATACAACTGCCAGCTATTTTGGCTTGCTACTGAAATTACAAAACAACAGTACAGTGAAAAAACGAATTTTGCGCTGTGCTTGAACGGTCACGTGATCGTGTGATCAACAAGAGGCAGCAATTTTAACGTAAAGACGGCTTACAGAAAATGTGGCGGTAACAACAGAATAAATATCTAACAAATGAACTGATACGTCAGAGCTGCTTGCTCTTGAAAATTTAAGTCTTTAAATGCATATTGAAAAAAAGTCAAGAACTGACGCAAATGTAGCTATCATAATTAGATTTTAAATTCTCGTGAAAAAGCCAAAGCAAGGGAACATGACACTTCCTCAAAATACGCTACGGGTGTGGTAAGCAACTCGCATAGCCTACGCATTTTACATTGGCTTCCGCTTGGCTCTACTTAAACAAACCAATCTTCCCGATTAGTAGGAGTCGAAAGCTATCTTGTCCGGCTTTAAAAATACTATTTTAAATTACAGATAAAGCATAAACATTTTCTTTTCCTTAGCCGTGTTTGGACCACGGAAAATGAAGTGTAGCAGTGTTTTTTCCGCAATTTTTGTATTTCTACATTGCATATTATTTTACACTATATTTTTTGTAAAGATATGTTGCTGCAAATTTTTTTTCCTCCTTTTTTTTATCTTGATCATTTCCGTCAAATCTTTCCCTTTTTGACTTATTCAAATTTTATGAAGAAAACTTTCTCAAAGGAAATTACTTTCCTAGTTGAAGCCGTGTCAACAAGGTAGGTATCAGTCAGTACGTTATGACAAAAAGGAAATAACAATGAATAACTTGTTTCAATTTTTTGATTATTTTTACTTGAAACCTCAGGCAGACATTGTGGTAAACAACTGATAGCGTAAAGATGGAGCTACCTTAAAAATGCAGCACAAAATCATTTTACTACAGGTCTTCTTTTAATTTTCTTGTGAGGGTTACAAAAGCTTTTAATTCTGATGAATAGAGCCAATTTGTTTTGAATTTGCTTTGCGACCCCACTTGGGGTCATGACCATAGTTTGAGAAGCCCTGATTTAAACGAAAAAACTATGTGATCAACGTTTTCAAAAACATGTTCCAGTTGGTCATCACTGCTATGAATTCAAGCAGTGAACTGTTGGTTTATAGATTTGACTGCAGCTTAGCGAGCAGAAAAAATAATAACGATTCCTCTTAAATTGTATTATCCTACGTAATGAATACCCTTGTCGGTTACATTACACTTTTACATTCAGTAAGCCAACGGAGCTATCAATACTGCTGGCTCAATGCATCACCACAACAAGCGATGTAAACAAACACGAGAAAATTGCTATTTGATGCTTTTCACAAATCAACGTTTACTTGCGGTTAGGTTTCAAAATCGAATAACCGTAGTTTTTCTTGTGGTAACATAAAAAACTTTGCTTTTATGCCTGCAGCCACTCTAATTCACTATTTCAAAAAAATGGTAAAAAATGGTTTATGTAATCGACGAGATCCAAAAATTGTTTTTTCGGTTTAGTAGTTTCTTGTTAAAGCTACAGCCTACTCTCTTGCGATAGTGACTTTACATAAAACTTTTAACGTTTAAGCAACGTTTTTTCCAAACCCATTCAAACTGGCCTTGAATTGGACCTGTCATTAATAGCAAAGAGATATGTCATGAAGAAAATTTGGTTTCTTCCCATAGGCAAAAAACCTACTAACCAAAAACCAGTGAAATTTCTGCAGTGCCTCTGCATTAACAATAAGCTTAGTAATGAAACATCAGAGAATTTAACACAAAATGACAAATAACTAGTAAACATTTCTAGGTAGGATAACAACATCAAATACAGCACGTGATGACTTTGAATTGAGCAATTACCAAAGCTTACAAAAAAAACAGCATTGCGTAAAAAAGATGTAACTCTTCTGAAGTAGGCCCTACATAAATATTGCAGGTATGCAACCTACTCTTACAAAGAAATCTGGAAGATTTGACTTTTTAGCATTTCAGTAAGTAGTAAGTGGCCACATTGCACAATGCCTAATTTGATGTTTCAAACTACAAAACGGCAGTTGTGATATTGAAGACTGCAGAACCAGGATCGTTATATCGAGGTGCTTACTAAGCAAGCTTTCACTACATCTATAAACACTTTAATTGCTCTGGGTAATTTCTAGCATCTAGCAACAAATGCTGGAAATTATCCAGAGCTTTATTTTAGTAATTTAGGTGGAAAGCAATCTAAGTTGAGTTTGGGAAGCCACATTTTAAAATACTGGCCAGTCCAACTAAATAAATTAGCTTTAAAAGGTATTAAATTGAAACTAACCAGTTATTACCCAACCAACCTTAAAATTTTATAACTGTAACAGCACCAACTGCCAAACAACTTTTTGATACGTCTCAAAAAACATTGGTCAATTTTGTTGTTTGAAAAGCAATCAACACTATACATACGAATTCTCTCATCACAAACTTTAAATTCAAAACTGCTTTGTGTCTAAAGTCGTAAATCAATGAAACAATCACCCAGCCATTATTTTTACTTGAAATTTCTCTTCTAAATGTCAAGACCTTTCAAATGAGGTACTATATGTGGCAATACACCCTGGACATCTACAGATATTCGCAATCAAAAAGGTATTATGCTTGAGTGATTGTGAAACCCCATAATCAGCAATTGGGGGTCAAAGGTGGTCATTACTCAACCCACTCTTGTTCCATTTTGAAACCTTTTTTTGTGATCGGGAGCAAGTGATCACCTGGTTATTTCATGAAAACCTGATTGTGGGTTTCACAGGTTGGATTAACTGACATGGAATTGACCCAGCTGATCAAAAAAATGGCAAAAATAAACAAAAACTAGGCAATCGGTTGTAAGAGATGAAAATAAGAAAAATCAGTTACAAGAGTGTAACTTTATGATTGGGGATGACAGATCAGCAGATTTTGGGTCACATCTATCTTGCACTATGGCGAACCAAAACCTTAAAAATGTTGTCTGGTGTGTGGCAAGTCTAGCAAGCTTTTTAAAATGCATTACATCAAAAAAGGTTTTGAGAACCAGTGGCCTAGGCTATTTTTGTTGAGTAAAACATTTTCAAGATATAAAAAGCATGGCTTATATTTGTAAAAATGATCAGTAATCAAGCTTCAAAATTTTCAATACGTGATATTAATGTTTCAACATCACAGATTTGTAAAAAGAGTTGGGCAATTATTTTACTGAAGTGACAACAAATATAAGAGTCTTTACTACAAGCCAAAAGCTCTGCTTGTGACTACATATGTAAGCAACACTTGATTTCTCTATAACTACTGGGCATGCTAAGATACAACACAGCACAATTGATCAATGTTACTGGGTGAGTGTCATAAAGGGGTTGGCGAGGTCATGATTGATAATAACTTTTAGGCAGTGGCTATTTCGCCGTCGACGGCAATTTGCCCTTGGAATCTATTTTGCCGTGATCACTCACGTGTGTTTATATAGCCAAATTTGCTATTATCGCACCAGTGACTCTGTGGTGTAGTGGATAGAGCGCTGGTCTTGAGATACCAAGGTATCGGGTTCGAATCTCAGCTGGCCAGGGCTTTAAAAGAAAGGCAGTGTACACTGAAGGGGCAGGCCCGGTATGTAAATGTACGGGGCAGTGTACACTGCAAGGGAGTGTGCAGGGTGGGGGATAGAGACCTGGGGGTGCAAAATTTTTTTTTTTTGGTTTTTAAAATTGACCAATCAGAGACGACCAAAAGTCACATGTTTAGTACGTCATTAAGATTGACCAATCACAAACAACTCACGGCAAAATAGTCTCTGAGGGTAAATTGCCGTCGACGGCAAAATAGCCACTGCCTAACTTTTATAAATTTACATCTCCTGACAGCAGAAAACCACTTTTACATTAAGCTAAACCCACCACCCACCTCAACGAGAAATACTGTTACTGTTTTAGAAGGCAACATGATTTGTTGACTTTGGACAAAACTCGTTCTGGATAATTTACTGACCTCAATTTTGACGACAGAGATTTTACCAAAATTGAATGCTTTGGGAGAAAGTAAAGTAAAATTAAACAACTGATCTACACCTACAAGCCAAAGGATATTTTTTGACTGTTTCAATATGAACGAGATAAAAACTCCACTCCCAGCCTTGTTTTCTTTTGGCAGTGGCTATTTTGCCGTCGATGGCAATTTACCCTCAGAGACTATTTTGCTGTGAGTTATTTGTGATTGGACAATCTTAATGACGTACCGTAAAACGGGGTGACATTGATCAATTTTCCACTTAAAAGTTAATGAACTCTTTACTCCCAAGGTCTAGGCTTTTTGCCAATGGCTCAATGGAACACTCTAAATTTCCTCAATCCCACCACGTTACGATGATTTAAATCGTAATAGTAACTAAGAATATATTTTGCATTAAAGTTGTGATCAATGTCACCCCGCTGTCGGGGTGACATTGATCACCCCTGAGACTCCAACCTGTAGCCCATGCTAAGCGAACAACTGGTCAATGTTTTCCTTTGCTAGGGTGAGATTGATCAGAGATCTTTATTACGATAGAATTTTTTTTATAATTTTAAGGGACTCACATAAACAAACTCATTATATGATTATATACAAGGTTTTTTCATTATCGAGAGTTTTGGGGAAAGCAAGTTTTCTGGCTTTCCAAGAAAACAACTGGGAAAGATGATGACATTATATTTGACTCTTGCCAATTGGGCAAGGGTTGTTTAATATATTTTTATGAGAGATTTTAGCGGTAGATAGGTATCAAGTTCTTCGCTATAAGAGCTTTTGTAGCCCCGTGAACCAATTTTTCTTTTGTAAATTTTGGGCATTTTAAGTAGGTTAACTGATAAATTTATTAACTATAAATACACACCTGTAAAATTTAGAATTTCACTGTCATTAAAACAAAAAATCTCGGAATTAAAAACAATAATCCTATACGGAGTTAATCGGTGAGTCATCTTAGAATGAAACGCAAAACAACACACACGTTGGTTACAATACAAATCACGTGACTACGGTTGCTGATGCCATAGTCCAACAGTTATAACGTCTCGCATGACTGCCTAACACTTCTCCTGCAAAGACTGAGCTGGTTGAAAGAGTTTCCAGCCCAGCATTAACCACTAGATATGTACTATTGCAATTGATCAATGTCACCCCGCTGATCAATGTCACCCCGTTTTACGGTACTAAACATGTGACTTTTGGTCGTCTCTGATTGGTCAATTTTAAAAACCAAAAAAAAATTTTGTACCCCCAGGTCTCTATCCCCCACTGTGTACACTCCCTTCCAGTGTACACTGCCCCGTACATTTACATACCGGGCCTGCCCCTTCAGTGTACACTGCTTTTCTTTTAAAGCCCTGGCCAGCTGAGATTTGAACCCGCAACCATGGTATCTCAAGACCAGCGCTCTATCCACACCACAGTGTCACTAGTGTTATTATAGCAAATTTGGCTATATAAACACACGTGAATGATCACGGCAAAATAGGATTCCAAGGGCAAATTGCCGTCGACAGCGAAATAGCCACTGCCTTTTCTTTTTAACAGGTTGGAAGTAAAATCTAGAGCTAAAACAAATCCTTCATTATCTTGGTGCAACAATATAACACATGAATGAATTGTGATCATTTTTGTAATGTTAGATTGGCCAATTTAATATTGATAACTCTTTGTTGTAATCAATGCATGCAGTAATGGTTCGCTTTAATTACCCTATTTTCACCATAAGCACTACAAAGAGTCAGCTCTGTACTATTCCATAGGCCTTGCCATAATTCAGAGATACAGTCAGACTAGTATTAAATTGGCTGATGTAAAACCCAATTACAAGATTAGGCATCCTACTTAATTCAATTAAAAGACAGTCTTCCTCTCTTTTGAGTGGGCAAGAACTTTTTTTTGTGAAGCACCTCAAATTATGGGCTTCTCAAAAGCCATTTTTGCTAGTCTTTGCTGGACTGGGTCACCACGACAGACAAACCGTATGTAAATGTATGGGGCAGTGTACACTGAAAGGGAGTGTACAGGGTGTGGGGGTAGACACTGGGGGGCAAAAATTTTTTAATTGGTTATTAAAAAGGAGTGACTATTTTGCCATCAACAGCATTTTACCTTCAGAGACTATTTTGCCATGAGTTATTTGTTATTGGTCAATCTTAATGACGAACTAAACATGTGACTTTTGGATCGTTTCTGGTTGGTCAATTTTAAAAACAAATTAAAAAACTTTGCACCCCCAGTGTACACCCCCCACCCTGTACACTATCTTTCAGTGTACACTGCCATTTCTTTTAATGCTCTGCCAGCTGAGATGTAAACCCGCATCCATGGTATCTCATGACCAGCACACTAACCACTACACCACAGTGTCACTAGCTGAAATGTAGCAAATATGGCAATATAAACACACATGAATGATTAAGGCAAAATAGTCTCCAAGGGTAAAATGCCGTTGATGGCAAAATAGCCACTACCTATTAAAATTGGCCAATCAGAAATGATTAAAAGTCACATGTTCAGTACATTATCAAGATTGACCAATGACAAATAACTCATGACAAAATAGTCTGAGGGCAAAATGCCATTGACAGCAAAACAGCCACAGCCTAATGGTAATCCCAAATCAAACAAAACCTAACCCTAGCCACCCCTGACTTTAACCTTAACTTTGATTTACCCTAACCCTAAATGCTGATCGTCACTAGGGACGTGTGTTGAAATTTCCAAGCCAGGAAAGAGTACATGATTTAAATAAATGACATTGTATATACTTGAAAAATTTTATAATTATTAACTTGGCAGCAATAGTTTGTTAACCCGACTGGTTGGAGTATGAAACAATGTTTGACTGCAATTACCTTTGACATGTAGAGTCTAGAAATAATTAGTTAATAGTAATTTTAGGTTTTGTTGTTATTGAGCTAGGGGTTTTTCGCAGGCCACGTTGTTTTCCACCTACACAACTGTAACAACTAAAAAATTTTTATACCGATTTCTACCACTATCCTAATATCACAAAAAAATGTTAAAAAATTCCGTAGAGATACAATCATATCCTTAAAACACAGCAAATCAAACCTGGTTAAGAAATTATCAAGAGCCGCATACCATCCACTTGATCAACCACGTTTCAAAAAAACGAAGAAGAAGCTAATTTTCCGCCATTAAAATGGTTAATTGGTGTTGCCAATAAGTTATATTAACACTTTTTTTTTTTTTTTTTCAGTTAAACTTCAACATATTTTGATAAAAATAAATGTCAAAAGATGCCGTTTTAGGAGCATAAAAACTTTACAAATAAAGCAAAAAAATCAAACAATGTTTATTATATGGTAAGTGCAATAAGTCGCAGAAAATTTTTAGATAACTACATTTTAAATTTGTAAAGCAACACCTCATAAATCTGCCACTAAAAAAAGAGCAAGACAGTGACTGAGTTTACAATCAATTGATCTAAATTTTAAATCAATTTAAAACAGCATTGATTTTAATCGATCTTTCTTGAATCGATTTAAAGTAAACGATTGCGTAATAAATTTCTGTAATTGCGCTCAAGTTGCCTTATTTCCTCAAACTGATCTGCTAATCGTTTTTGTTTCCTAGTTGAGTTTAGCGGAAGAATCTGTAATCATAATGTTGGGTAGACTAAAAATTTGATCCAGGTTGAACAAGATTTAGCTGACCTACCTCAATATAGTTGAACCAATGACCATGCAACTACATGGCTGGAAAGTTATGACATATTGTGATATTATCATTCTGAACTTGTGCATCACAGTTTTGTTAAATCATGCATGGACACACATGAAAAAATAAATGTCACGTGATGAACTTCTATTTATTTGGGTTAAACTTAATAGAAGTTGTGTAATGTATCAAAAATAAAGGCCATTACTTTTTAGAAATAAGATGATTTTAAATTTATAGAGTTACATACAAAAATGTAAGTCAATATTTTTAGAGCGTAGCCACAATTTTTGTAAATAACCCAGTAAAAAAAATTAAGCAGAACCTGGGAGTGCTGCAAAAAAAACATTTATTGCCCGTTGCTCTAATTGGTAAACCACAAAATCCATTGTTTACTGTGTATAAAAGTGATGGTGAGAAAAGAAAATTTGTTTTCAAAACAAAAACTTGTTTGAAGTAAGTGTCTTGTTGTCAAGCGCGAGACGGAGCTGCAAGATCACGGCATTGTTACAGCACGTCTCTGTGTGTTGGTTTCAAACCTGATATTGTAGTTCAATTGTTTATTACGAGGTCGTCCTACAGTTGTAATCGGGTGCTCTCGGCTCAGTTGCATGGCAAACAATTAGCGTCTGCACCATAAGTAATTTGTTTGCGATTCACTGAGCACTGGAGAATTAGATGTGGAAAAAATTAACAAGGCTTTTAGTATTTATGTTTGCTCAAATGTGGACGCATGTTTTTTCTGTTATCTAGTTTTGAAGTGAGATTGGATATTTCTCAGGTTAAATTTTGCTGTCTGGAAATTTTGTTATTTGAATAAATACAGTGGATTTTTTACATACGTTTCGAGCGGCAAGGTCCAAGCGGTCCGCTTCGACAAATTTTGTTAGTATTGAAAGTTGCTGATAATCATAACAGACATCAAGGCTTCCACATTGTTGTCTTACTCACCACACAATACTGCTCTCGACATACTTGTAACGTTAAACTAATAAGAAAGTGATTGAGAATGAAGTGTAGAAACACAAAGCACGTGATCATTAACCAATTAGAGAAGCAACAGTATCAACCAATTTGGCTACAGCGCGGTTCGCAACCAAATAGGGAAATATTGTAGTGCATAGACATTAATACATTAACATCTTTCGTTTCATGTTTTCGGTTTTTTTTACAGATATAATTACTGCACATAATCAGATAACCATTTTGGTAGTTTGCGATTGCGACTCTGCCGATAAACAGAAGTAATCGATTGGGGTTGCGAGGTATCGGATAATAGAGATAAATTTAATGGCTGGGAATATTTTGACACCCCGGTTGGATTGGACTGTTGAAAATCTAACGGATAATTTGGTAGCTTGGAAGAATTTTTGATGTGCACCCTGCTACGTCGGTGTGTTGCTTTAACTAAATATGAACGTGGCATAAAGCATTTTGCTATAATTCTTCTTTGCCATCCTCTTTGTTTAAGGTGTTGAAAAGTTACCTGCTAATTTTCGGTAAGATGAGACAAATCTCGTGTGTTCTTGTTGCAGATTTTTCATGTGGCACGACAGCGTTTCTCTAGGAGTTTTCTGTTAAAATTCAAACGTGGTTTGATTAAGCTCAAGATTGGTGATAGTGTTTTTCTTTCAAACATCAGTTACACTGGATTCATGTCGGTGTCTTGTCGAGGAGCATTGCGAATTTCTAATAAAGCTAAATACTGATCATCATTTTCGTAAAAAGTCTTTTTCAGCATTGTCTTCATTTCTTTGACAGCTGACTTGGCTTTTCCATTAGCTTGATCATGACCCGGTAATGACATCAAGTGAGAGATTGACCACATTTTGGTAAAATTGCAAAATTCTTCCGACATCTTACAAAAATGGTTTTACACTTGAAACATCATTTGGTTTTGGCATTTTTGACATTGCCTTAACTTTTCTGGGTCAGTTAAGATGCTTTTATTTGTCACAAGATTATCCATGATACTGATTTGATGCTGTTTTACAACAGATATGTTAACATTTAGCTTTATGTGTTTGTCGTTTCAGCAATCTTACAATGCGTGTAAATTCTCGTCATGGTTAGCACAGGCATCGTTGTACGTTTCACCACAACCATCAACAATAATATCATCAGCCACCATAAAAAATGCATGGCAAGTGACACAATGCGTCCATTAAGATTTTTTAAAACAACTCGCTTCTAAATTTCAAGCCAAAATGCAAACGTTTCCAACAGTGTTGACCAAATGGTGTTATCATAATAGTTAATTTATTGAAGACATCGTCGAGTTTAACGTGCCAATAAGCGTGTTTGCCATCTAATTTTGTGAAACCTTTTTAGCTTTGCACAATTGCGGTAACACACCGTCAATAATAGGTAACCGATAATATTTGCGTTTCAAAGCAAAATTCAATAATTGAGAATTGACGCAAATACGAATATCACCATTTTGTTTTTTTAGCAACTGCCATTTGATTAACCCAGTCAGTAGGTTTATTTACATACTCGAGCACATAAATTTTAACAAGATGGTTGATTTCATTTTTTACATGATTACGCATTGCTATTGGAATGTTTGTACAAGGTGAAATACGAGGCTTACCAACCCACAATGTTACAGCACTTGCCTAAGTCACCTAACTCGAGTTGGTGCTGCTATTCACGTAGGACAAAAACACGTGATCGTTTATGGTCACAAGATCCACATTCAACACAGATTTGAACCAAGCAAACAATTAAATCGATTTTGAACCACAACAAATTTTACATTTTTTGTTACATTTGTCATACCAATGACAACTCCTAGGAACCTTCTCCCACTAGATGGAGCCTCGTATGATTTCATATCCTCAGTTGATGTGGGGTGGGAGTTAATTGTTCTCGTTTGACAAAACGTTGGCAGATTGTGTTCGCATTCGCTCCTGTATCAATCTAGAAACAAACATCACAGTCGTTCATTGTTAGTGGGGCTGTGATTCCACAGGAAATATCCGTACGAATGATGTTGAGACAAATGTCATCTTCAGATAAACCTGTGTCTTCTTCAGCAGTATTGTGAAGAAAATTGACTTTTCTATATTTGCTCTTAAAATGGTTCTTTCCATCACATTTGACACATCTTTTATCAAATGCAGGACATTACGATCGACCTTTCCCGTGCCTTGTGACACAAAAATTATAGTTATTGATGTAATTGCATTAACATTTATGATTTCCCTTGACAGCGTCACGATCTCGGGACTCGTGCACTTTTCGAACAGAGCCGTGTTTGGCATGATGTCTGTAGAATGATTTTGAGCAACTTCTGATGATCGGCAGATTTGAATACATTTATCTATAGTCAAGTTTTGTTCGCGTAGCAATAGTTGTTGCAGAGAACTGTTAACACTGAACACTATTTTGTTTTGAATCATGTGATTAGTATCTGCGAAGTTGCATAAGGCAGCTTTACTTTGTAGTTCAGACAAAAAAGTCCCAAAACTTTAATTGTGCTTAAATATTACTTGATTAAAACGAAAAGTTTCTATTACCTCATTATTCTGTCCACTGCAGTATTCCTCAACTTTTTGCAGTAAAATTTTAGGTTTGTTTTCAGTCTCATTTTCACCATAGGTAAAATGACGAGCAATTTTGATAACTGCTGACCCCGCTGTGAGTAAGATGATAGCACTACGGGTCTCGTTATCTCGATTTGCCAATCCACTTGCTTTTATATAGAGATTTAACTCTCTCTTCCACTCTTGAAAATGCAAGGATGAATTATCATGACTTATATTTAATACTGCAAATCGTTTTATATTCATAGTTATTTGAGCTGGTTGATCGGCTCGCTGAAGCAGCATCTATTCTGTGGTTATTTCAATGACATTCAGAAAACCACTACACCGCTGACACCACGTTGTCTTACTCGCCACACAACACCGCTCTCTACATGCTTGTAATGTTAAACTGATAAGACACTGATTGCGAATAAGGTGTTGAGTCACCAAAGCACGTGATCAGTAAACAATTAGATAAAACAGTGTCAACCAATACGGCCACAACTCGGTTTGCCACCAAATAAGAAAATCTTGTAGGGCACGGTCTACAGTATAACAGCAAACAGCTTGAGTGAAGGCCCGAGACCTACCCGAAGATTTCAAAATTGTGGTCTCAAAACCGGTCTCGAGTACTGCATCACTAGTCCTAATTGATTATATTAATCCCCAGTTCACTTACGCTTCTGCATACTGCGATTCATCGTAACGCGGTAGCAAAAAATGATGTCAAATCCTTAGATTGTTCATGATTGGACTGATTGTACTTCCACCAAGTAGTTTCTCTTGCTATTTGTCACCATGTCAAGCCGTTTTTTTCTCACATGCGACGCTCTGACCACTCATATTTAACATCATTTCTACGAGCTGGAAGTTTTTTTTATTTTAATCATATACTTTTTGGAATAACCTTTCATACGTTGTAGTCAGTCAACAAATTCTACTTAATTGTTTGAGACTTAAATCATACTACTAAATTCAGTAATGATATAACGAATTAGCGATACATATCAAGCTGTTTCACAAAAATGTGGGATTGGGTAAGATGAGCCAGTCGCTTAAGCCTATAACGTGGTAGATCATCTAATAAGGGTAACACATTTTTGGTTAAACATAGTTTATCACGCAGCTATAAAAGCTTATCAAAAGTATGGCTATTTAATGATAACTCACTGATTTTCTAACAAGATCTAGCAAATCCAAGTACATGCACACTGTTTAAAATCCAGTCAGTCATCGACCCCTCTCTACAAAAATTTTGAAACACACACACCACCAGCAAGTTCTGTGTTATTACGATACATGCTAAAGAAAAACAAACAAGCATGGATACACAATTGGCTACACATGATATGTGATGCAAATGAAATGGTAAACAACTATGAAATTTACGCAGGAAAATTATTATCTGCTGTTGAATTTCCGAATAAAGAGCACAGCAGACATCGTTTTTCGACTCGCAGTGTCTCAACTCCAGATGTAAACCATAATGTTAGCTTTGACAATTGGTTTTCGTCCCTTCTTTTTGTTGTCGAACAGGCTAAACGCAGCATCTTCACTTTGGGCACGACATGTTCAAATTGAGCATGGGGATCTAGCTTTTCATTTCAGCCGATGTTGACTTCCGCAAAAGAGAAAGGGGAGCATTTGAAGAAAAGGGTACTTCTGTGCACAAAGAACATAAATGTATGAATAGTTAAGAGGTATGACAACAGAGCCTTTTAGCTTGCAAGTTCATGATTTTGTAAACAAACTTTACCATCTGTGGGACACTGGGACAGGGTAAAAAAGCAACTTGCATCTCATCAACTGTTCAGCAATTTTGAATATGTACAATAATTTAATGGGAGGTGCAGATGCCGTTGATGTCCTTATTTTCTACTGTTGGATTCACATAAAGTGAAAAAAAAGTACTATCAACGAATTATTTTTTGGTGAATTTGCTCATAGTTAATGCATGGCTGCTGTACCGCATGGACTGTAAATCTTTTAAAGTACAGCAAAATTGACAAGAAGATTTGATCTGCACCAATTAACGGCTGCCTCAACGTGGTGGTGCGGTCCCTGAACCCGTTTGGCTTGGGTCGAAATGGCTGTTGGACTTCCTGAGGGTCCCAGTTACCCCGCCCACTCCCCTTCAATTTTTTGCTATGCTGCCCCCTAAACGCCCGCAGAAGGGCAGCACACAGCTTCCTTAAAATCGGTCGCCTGTTTTCTCTTTCTCTCTTCTCCTGCCCTTCTCTTACCCGTGTTCCTTTTATTATTCTTCACCTTCTCTTGATGAACAGTAACTTTCATCCCAACCCTGGCCCCATCTTTCCCTGCTCTGTGTGTGCTGGAAATGTGACCTGGCGGGGCAAGTCAGTGCAATGCTGCACCTGCTACAAATGGGTCCATCTAACATACTCACAACTTTCCCTTTCCAAATTCAGAGCTCTTGACAGCTCTCACTCTTGGAGCTGCCACTCTGCTGTGTCCCCACTTGTAACACTGTGACTTCCTCCTCGGACTCCTCCAACACGTATACCTCCACTGTACAATCTAGCCCTTCTTCTGATAATGCTGCACTTCCACCCCACCCACATCATCAAATTTCTTATCTCCCATTGGCCCATTCTGTATCTTCTCCCTCTGCCCCCTCAACACCGTCCCTTGCTCCTGTCCGTCCTTCTGCACCTCCTTCCTCCTCTCCCCCTGACTCTCTTGGGGTTTTCCAATGGAATGCTGGAGGTCTTCCAGCCAGGAGCACTGAACTACTTCACTTTCTCTCGTCCCATCCCGTTGACCTTATCTGTATCCATGAATCCAATTTTACCTCATCATCTTCTTTCCGGATTCCTGGATTATCTGCTCTGCGTTCTGATTGCACCCACTCCCGGTCTGGCATTCTCTCTCCTGATGCCATGCACACTAGCAGCGGCGTCATCATTTTCGTCAGGCAGGGTCTATCTTTTTCTGAACTTTCTTACCTCCTCTCTTCGCTCAATCCCTACTCTGATTATGTAGGCATTAACATCTCTCTTAACAACTCCTCCTCAGTATCATTTCCTAATGTGTCCACCCCCCCTATTTGCTCCTCCCCGATGGGTGGCAAAACTGACTTATTTTCTCCCTCCATTCCACCCTCCTCCAGAAACCTCTTCATTTTGGGGAACTTCAATTGCCATTACCTCCTCTGAGACTCAAGAGGAACTTCTGACCTCCGCGGGAAGGAAGTATTCGACTGGGTCATCTCCTCTAACCTCTTCCCCTTCAATGATTCTGACACACCCACCCTTCTACATCGCTCCTCTGGCAGTCGCTCCTTCCCTGATGTTTCCTTTGCTTCCTCTTCTCTTGCCCTTTCTTGCTCCTGGAAGGTGATTCAAGATCTGGGTTCTGACCATCTACCAATTCTTTTGTCTATCCCTCTCTCTCCGGTCTTTCACCCCAACGAACGTCCTCCTTCCTTCAACTTTTAGAAAGCTCGCTGGGATGGCTTTGCCTCCTACTTTGACTCGCATTGCCCTTCTGCAGAAGAATACTCATGTCTTTTTCTTTCCTCTGCAGCTGCTCTCTTTTCCTCTCTGACACTGAATGCGGCCAAATCTTCCATTCCTTTCGACTGCATCAAACGCCCTCCTAAAGCCTGGTGGTCTGCTGAGGTGGAAGGTGCGGTTAGTGAAAGATCCAAGGCTTTCGCTGTTGCTCACGGAAGTGATGAAAATTGCCAGGCTTACATCTCTGCTTCTCAGCGCGCCTTGTCAGTCATCGCCAAGACCAAGGCTGAAACATGGCAGACGACTTGCACTTCTCTCTCACCCAAATCAAACCCAAAAACTGTATACTCTCTTCTTCGCTCTATCGCTGGCTCTCCTTTCTCATCTTCCTTCTCTCCTAATTTTCCTAATTGTTCCTCTGCCAGGGAATCGGCTTCGGTTTATGCCGCTTACCTGAGATCTCACTTTTTTGTTTCTCAGTCAAAGGCCCTGCGTAGCAGAGCCAGAGGCTACCTCACTGAGCTCCGCCGAGCCACGTGTCCTGTGGAGTCTCACTCGTCTTTTTGCTCTCCTTTCTCTCTCGCTGAAATTCTTGCGGCTGCCTCCAACCTCTCCTCGTCCACTGCCACTGGCCCAGACAAAGTTGCCTATCCCATGCTAAAGCATCTTCCTCGCTCTGGCATGGATTTTCTTCTTCACATTTTCAATCTTTCTTGGTCTTCACATTCCTTTCCTTCCATCTGGAAGACATCTTCTATTATTCCCATACACAAGATGGGAAAGCCTCTCGACTCTCCTGGTTCCTTCAGGTCTATCTCTCTCACCTCCTGCGTCTCAAAGCTGTTTGAAAACATCATTCTATCCCGTCTACTCTTCTTTCTGGAATCTAATTCCATTCTTTCTCCCCGCCAGGCCGGTTTCCGTCCTGGACGGTCTACACTTGATCAAATTCTGTTACTTTCTCACTTTATTTCGGATGGGTTTAACAAACCCAGACCGGGCTCTCGGACAATCCTTTCCACTATTGATTTCTCCAAAGCTTTCGGCTCTGTCTGGCATCCCGCCCATTTCCACAAACTGATTTCGGCTGGCCTCCCTCCTTGCTTTGCTCGTTGGACTCAATCTTTCCTTTCTGATAGGCGCGCTTGCGTGATTTATCAAAATCACAAAAGTCGTTCCTTTCGAGTCCGTCGAAGCGTTCCGCAAGGATCCATTATTGGCCCTGTACTTTTCTCTCTCTTCATCAATGATCTTCCGGCTTCTCTGTCTTCTTCCGTCAGCTGCTCTCTTTACGCTGACAATCTGACCATTTGGTCCTCCTCCTCCCCCTCGGTCCCCACTGCAGTGGAGGCCTCACAAGGAGCTCTGTTTCGATTGGAGCGCTGGTCTGAGTACTGGCGTCTTCCTCTCAACTCGAGCAAATGTGAGGCCTCCTTTTTCTCAGTGGATCATTACCAAGCTGATCTCCAGCCCAACCTCCTCTCACTCAGCTCCCGCCTCCGTTTCAATCCCACTCCAACTTTTCTTGGGGTCACCTTCGACCGCACACTTTCCCTTTCTAAGCATGTATCTTCACTGAAGGCCAAGATTTTCCCACGTCTCAAGGTCTTACGCTGTATCTCTGCTTCCTCATAAGGCCCCTCTAAGGAGTCTCTCTCTGTTCTGCATAAAGCGTTTCTTTGGCTCCTTCTCACTTACGCTTCACCCGGATGGTTTCCTTTCCTAAGCGCTACCAATATCACCCAATTGGAACGCCTTCACCGAGTGGCTAGTCGCGCCATCACCGGCTGGCTCTCGTCCTCCCATATTCCACTTCTCCTCTTTGAGGCTTCTCTACCTCCCTTATGAGTCACCCTGACTTATTTCACTCTTTCATCTTATGAGCGGGCTCTTCGTCTCCCAACCTACTTTCTTATTTCAGGTTTGGCCAGACTAGGAGTAAAACCAAGACTCTGCAGATCGTTCTGGAGAGCTTTTGCGTCCACTGACTCGCTCATGCTTCCTTCTACTTGTCCTAGGGAGGCTCTCCTTGCGTGCCATCAGTTTCCTCCTTGGAATCTGCCTTCTTCACTGTAGAGTCCACCTTTTTCTCTTCATGCTCCCACTCTGATCCCCCTCTCTCTCGCCAAGGTGCGGCTCTCGCCCACATAGATGCTCTCCCCCACTCATAATCTGGTACTCTGGACTGACGGCTATGTTCCTTTTCCTCTTGACAAAGGCAGCTCTGGCATACTTGCCAACTGCTCTCTCTGTGGCACTGAGGCCACTCTTTCCTTTTCAGCAGGCCCAGTATGTTTAAGCTTTTCCGCTGAAGCCTATGCCATTCTGCACGCTTTTTGCTGGTCTCAGCAGTACCAACAAGTCTGCCATTTTTCTTCTCTTCTCTTCCTATCTGACTCTCGTTCTGTCCTCGTCACCCTGTCCTCTCCTCCATCTTTTCTTTTACCTGAAACTCTGTGGCAGATCTGGCAGGAACTGTCTTCTCTCTCCTCCTGTTCTATCAGGCTACAATGGGTCCCTGGACATTCGTTTCTCCCGGATTTTTCTCGTTCTTCTTTCGATTTCCACTGAGGAACGTGTGCTCCCTCGTCATGCCTGCTGTTTTCTCTCTGGTCTACGCTGCAACGGACACAACCTTCTGTTAAGTTCTTGTCTCTCCAGGATTGGCAGAATCTAGAATCCTTCTTGCAGCGCCTGTGGACACTGGACCCAGGACATCTCTCATCTCATTCTGCACTGTCCAGCTATATTCTCTTTGCGCCGCTCACTCTTTGGCGACTCTCTGTCTCTCTACAACCTCTGGTCCAGACCCTGAAAAGTTTCCTGGCTTCTGGGGCTCCATGGTCTTCCGCCATGCCCCCATCCCTTGGAAGGGGTCGGGTAATCAACAACAGAAGATTTGATAGCATTTATAGTGAGCATTGCTGATGCGCTCTGCGAACGCAATAAAGACCGTTATCCAAAACAAAGAGGACAACCATCTGAAGAACAACAACGGGACACTTTAGATGGACCACAAACCTCTTTGATACGATCTCGCTCGATGGCCCAGAGCTTCACGCTTTTACAAAAAAATCTGATAAGATGAGCGTGGTCACTGGCCTACAGTTGAAGCAAAACGACATAAATGTAAGAATGGGAATTGCTGCGGGAAACCTGTATTCAAGTGCAGCACATGCAAAGTTTATTTGTCTTTGCGACCTATCCTTCAAATCCATTACCTAATTTATTATAATTACTGAAGTGTAAAAGCTAGACTCTGAGCTCCAAATTACTTCACCCGCCACTGGCTGCGTTCATGTCGGGAGCAGTAAGTATACACAAATCAGAAGTCTCAAAAATTTATGATTAGGAATAGGCCCAGAATTACAAAAAAGTTGGAAGTATTATGCCCGTTACTTTACAATTTTATTGGTGCAAATGCATCAATCTCACTTCAGCATCCTGGCACAATCTTTAATTTATGCCCCTTTTTTCTCAAAAGCATGTGAAATTACTTCATGCAGTGTCAATTTCTTAGTATGAAAGTTGGTATTATAGGCATAGTTTATAAACTTCAAATGACAAGATTGAGAGGATACCAACTGCAAAAAATAGTCGGTAAATCAATGGACCTTACATTGTTACACCAATGTGTACAATCACTATCACCAAATATGCAATTGCATATATGGGGAAATAACTTATCTCCAAAATTGGTTGTAACTAGGGTTGGATTATCCGGATAACGGTTAACCAGTTAACCGATTAACCGGGAGTTTTTTTGCTATCCGATATCTGGATATAATTCTGTCGGTTAACCGGATAAAAGAATATCGTTGCTAATGCTTTAACACTTTTTAGTAAGTTTCAACATTTTTTGTTATGAGGAGGCTGACTGCCGCTGAGCGCAATTAAACTTTTGTTCACACTTTTAATATTGTCTATATTTTCAACTACTTGTAAATGCATGAGTGAACTTTACTCACACGTCCCAAAGAAAGCCAAGGAAATGATTATTTTAACAAAAGACTGCATTTGCATTGTAAGGTGAAGTTTGCGAAGTGTGCTGGGTTTGGCTGTAAGAAGATTTCAGTTGAACTTGAAAAGCTTTGAATACAACCCAGTTTAAACTGACTAAATTTAAGAGATGGAATTTAAACGTTTTAAAAGTGAAAATCCCGTGCGGGGCTGCTTTCTACGATCAAGAAATGGTGATAGGGCAAAATGTGAAACCTGCGAAAACACGATTTCTTGTAAAGGCGGATCTACAGGAGCAACGAGAAACCACCTTTGTCTAAAACATAAAATTCTTCTCGAAACAAAGAAGGCAAAACAGCAAGTTTCTTTGGAAAACGCAAACAAAAGTTCCACGGGCACCAGCACGATTGAAAACTATTTTACACCAACCAAAGCGTCTCTGGAAAGGATTGTTGCAGAGCTAGCAGCTGTGGACAGAATTTCTTTTAATACCGTATCTACTAGTAAGCAACTACTACAAGCATTTTTAGCAAGAGGATATAAGCTACCACAAACGGTGCAAAATGTCAGAAGTATTATCATATCTTTTTCCCAAACACTGAAAAGCGATATAAAGAAAATGATTGAAATAAAAAAAAGGGGCTGGAAATTTTTGTTCTGTCACTCTTGATGAATACACAAGTACAAGAAGCAGAAGATACATGAACTTAAACCAGCACTATGATTCAGACTCTCTTAATTTAGGAATGGTAAGAATCAAAGATTCTATGCCAGCTGAAAGAGCAGAGAATTTGGTGAAAGAAAGATCGCACGAGTTTGGCCTCAAGATGGAAGACATTGTTGCAACTACGACAGATGGAGCTAGTGTGATGAAGAATTTTGGAAGAATGATTTGTTGCGTCCACCAGCTCTGTTTTGCGTATGGTTGTCATTTAGCAGTAACTGATTTCTTGTATGCACGGCAAAATCTCTTTGAAGGACTAGAAAAGGAAAGGGAAAATAATAATAATGGGTCAGATTCAGAATTTTCTTCAGAAGAGGAGATGGAAGAAGTTGATGAAGCTGCTGTAGATTTGTGGAGACAGAAGCAATTGGCCTAGAACTTAAACAGTTTGTTGCGGAAGTGATAGGGAAGGTTAGAACACTGGTAAAGATGTTTCGCAAAAGTCCTCTTAAGGACGAAATTCTGCAAAAGCATATCCAAGCACAATTGAACTCAGAGCTGAAGTTGATTCTAGATTCTAAGATTAGAGGGAACAGTCTTTTAGAGATGATTAAAATATTTGTAAGAGCAAAAAAATGTATCAGAATGGCTGTTGTCGAAATTGGAACTTCTACCACCATTACGAACGCAGAAATAAAAATTCCCCATGATCTGATTGATGTCCTTGAACCTGTCAAACACGCTGTAGATGGACTTTACAGGAGGAACGCTACACTTCCTACAGCTGAGCGGATTCATGATTTTGTATTTAAAACTTTCTCTAATTTTAATTCTGCGTACTCGGCATCTCTTACGTCTCATCTTGAGGTAAGAATCAAAGACAAGAGAAATGTATGTCTTGTTCATCTACTTGAATATTTGCATGATCCCAATTTTCTAATGGAGAACAAGTTTGATATTTTTGGCGAATACGGAAACAAAAACAAGATGTACACTCTTGCTTTAATCCTAATGCAAAAGCTGTTTGGAGTACTAGAGCCTGGTCCTGGAGAAGAAAGCCAGTTTGCGTCACTCGCTTCTACTTCAGTATGTAGAGACTCATCACGTGCGTCTCTCAAGGAAGAACTAGAGCGAGCTATCACGTCAGCATCAATTCCAGCTACTCGTCCTTCCATTACTCCAAACCTTAACAAAAGAATGGTCCAAAAGGAATGTGAAGTGTTTGAAGCTTCTGGGATACGACCTGCCAACCTTCAGACTCTCTATGAAGCTCTGCTTACTATTCAGCCCACTTCTATGGAAGCAGAAAGAGCATTCAGTGCATGTGGACTCTTTGTTACAAAACTCCGGTCTCGTCTACACGATTCCACAATCGATGCATTGTGCTTTATAAGGAATGCGTTGCAGAAACTGAACATTAAATCTGCGTGATTTTTTTATATTCGATTGCACTGCACGTGTGCTTATGTCTATAATAAAACTGTACAATACTTTTCATATTTAGCAGTTATTATCCGGTTAACCGGTTAGCTAAATTCCAAGTACACGGATATATCCGTTATCCAGATAATAAAAATTGTTGATATCCGAACTAACCCTAGTTGTAACATCTATCCGGTAATTGGAAGCAATAGCTATATCTGCAGCAGATCCAGAAACTGTTGGTGGGGAGGCTGAGAAGTGTAAATTAACGCATTATCTAGCAATCTAAATTGGAGATGATGCTTTTTTTTTTAAATCAACTTTTCGTCGTCTTTATTTTTAAAAATTCAATAGTTAATGCCGTATCTTTAAGGATCAATTCGATAAGATAGGAAGGTTGCACATGACGTTTTACATTTGCGCGAAAAAAAGTGGCTGACCAAAACTTGTAATTTATGCTGGAAAGGTGTAGGGCAAATACCAACTTTTGGGGTTATTTTGAAAACTAATGAAAAGTCGATTAAAAATTGGAATGAATTATTGCTAGTTTGCTACTCGGAAACAAATAAATTAAATAAAAAGTACTTTGGTTCAAATTAGGTCTTTCAGTTGGCTAGTCTATGCTTAGTACTGTGTGCCAATTGGCCAAAAAATTGGCCCTAAGAGAAGTGCCCTCTAAATACCATTTGCTCTTTAGTTAAAAATAACTCTCAGCCAATTAGATACTCGGGGGTAATTTAGCAAAAACAACTATCATTACTACCAGTACCGTAAGTTTTTTAATTACCTTTGGTCCAATAGTCTGGGCAATAGCCCAAAAATTGTTTTAGGAAAAGTGAAGTTTACAAAATTTTATCTGATATATCATATAACTGGTCTGCAAGCGTGGTTGACAAAAAATTTCAAATTACTGATTTTATCCATCAACATCTATTCCAACATATGATAAACGGTACAGAAGTCTGCCCTGTCATTTAGGCTTACAACTTTTCAGTATGCTTATGCTACTAAATATGCTGTATAAGTTGCAAATTACCATTAACTTAAACTCAGCATTCCCAAATAAGCTGATTAATCGAAGGTGAAACCCTCACAGAAGCTAGCGTTAAATAAGCCTGCATGTTTAACCCATAAAATTAGCCTAACCAGTAGCAATAACAAATAAACCTTAGCACCTTTTACCTTACTTTGACTTCAAATTTATTTCAATGAACGTTAAAACAGCATATTTAACGTTCTTTTAACCACTGTCCCGTTTATCCATTCAATTTGCAAAAAAACGATATCACTCCTATTCAATTCAGTGTAAAAACACTAAAAGTGGTCAGCCACTTTTTTCAAAGAGCATGTTGATGATATTTGATCACGTGCGTGCAATCTTCCTATTGTGTATTTATGTTGCAACTAAATTAATAAGTTATATTTTTTTTCAAAAATTGTTTCTTGCATCCAAGTGTTTGATAGTAACTGCCAGCCGGCTAACTCAGTTATAGCCCAATTTTTTATAGTTGCCGGTTTTGAAATGTCTAAATAAAACGCGGATATTTCTTGAAGTTCTTTTGTCGTTATGGAGTACAGGCCAATAAAACTGTATTTTTTAAGTCAACTGCAATTTTTGGTGTTCATATACGGCAAATTCAAATTGTTTGTTAGTAGGCATGTCGTTTCTCTGCCCAATTTTCAGTTCTTTTTTTACAACATACGCTGATTATTAGTTTTGTGACAGTCTTCCTGTTAGATATTTATTCTGTCGTTACCGCCACATTTTCTGTAAGCCGTCTTTACGTTAAAATTGCTGCCTCTTGTTGATCACACGATCACGTGACCGTTCAAGCACAGCGCAAAATTCGTTTTTTCACTGTACTGTTGTTTTGTAATTTCAGTAGCAAGCCAAAATAGCTGGCAGTTGTATGTAGATTAGATTAGGTGTTTAGTAAGTTGAAGTCGGAAACTTAACTATTCTACTTGAATTTAGATGAAGTTGGTTGTAATAGAGTGTGCTGCTACAATTGTTTGGTAGAAGTTTGGCGCAATATTGTTTCTGGTACGTATTAATTTTCCTTAAGTATGACCTAATCATATTGGTAGCAACTGATTTTGGTATGTTTCTTTTATAGAAACCGTCTTGTACTGTCTCGTAACACCGCGTGTTTGAACGGTCCTCCCCACCCAACTTTCGCTCTTGGATTTCAAGTATCGTTATTATTTTGAATCATTTATCCTTTAACTTCGTTTATATCTAAATAACATTTATTCGAGTCAACGTCTGGAGATATAAGAGAGGAAGCCAGTACGAGACGCGTTGCAGAAATAAATAATACTATATCAACAATCAAGTCGTAGCAGCCATAGTTTGGTGCGAATAAGGCGTCGCCAAAGCGTTTTAAAGGAAAGAATTCGCAACAAACAAAAGTTTCAGAAACAATAGTTTCGTAGCAAGACAAGATATCCTCTGCATAAAACTCAAATTTGAAGCCCTTGTTAAAGTCGAAGAAAGAGTCTGTGCCATGTCTTCTAGATCTACGCAGTCTTCATCAAAGTTTTCCAAGCAGTCTAGCTGTTCGAGTTCTAAGCGCAAAAGTCAAGTTGATCTAATGGTAGCTCGTCAAGCAAAGTTGATTGAGCAACGCAAGCAGCGCGATGAAAGGGCAGCTCGCAGGGCTCTTGAAGCTGTACAAAGAGAAGCAGAAGCAAAAGTAGAAGAAATAACAAAGGAACTTGCTATAAAAAATTTGGAAAGAGATATAGATTTGGCGGAAGCGCGGGTTAAAGCTTGGGATGAAACTTCGAGTCGAAAGAATGCATCAGTACGTTCAAAAGGATCTTGCTTACAAAGTTCATGCAAGGATAAGATGTTAGCTGGACCAAGTAAGCAGGAAGCAGATCCTTTAGTCCCAAGTGTGAACGTTAGATTCAATCAGCCCGAGGTTCTTGAGGTTTTCCAGCAAAACGATGCGCTACCACAACCAGCTAGTAACCACCAATTTAGTCAACATCGCGTGGTTAAGACTATTCCCGAATTAGAAAACCCTGTTGATCAAACTCGAGCCAAATGTGAATACCCTTTTCCGATGAATGTGGATTATCCCCCTCCACGTCCGGTGATTCCGGATTTTGATGGTGATCCCTTGAATTACAATGCCTTTGCCGCCACTTTCCAAGCTCATATAACGAGCAGAATTACTTCCGATAGTGCCCGTCTAACCTACTTGATTCAGTATTGTAATTTGGAAGTAAGGAGTTTGATTGATCATTACGTGGGTACAGCATATGGTTTCGAACGAGCGTGGGAAAAACTGTATCATTATTACGGTAGACCATTGATTGTAGCGAGTCGTTGTGAAGAAAAGCTAATGGCATATCCAAGAATTAAGAACAGAGATAGCGTTAGTTTGAGAGATTTCGCAAGGATCATGGACAAAGCCCTTGTTCAACTTGAAGGGATTGAGCACTTCACCAGTCTAAATTCTCTTAGAACGTTAAAAGAAATTGTTGAAAAACTACCAGAAAAGCTGCAAGATGATTGGTTGCAGTGGTCCTTTTCAATCATAGAGGAAACGAAAAAAGAAGTGACGTTTCGAGATCTGGCTGCCTTTATCCGCCGAGAAGCTGACATGGCAAGTTCGGTCTTCAGCAGTTGTCGGTGGCCTGCAGCTACGGGTAAAGGAGATTTGAAATTAAAACGTCATGTGATCTCGAATACGAATATAGTGAGCAACGAAAAAACACACGAAAAGTCATCAACTGCAAACTGTAAGTTGTGTAAAGAACCCCACCATATTAGTCGATGCGACAAGTTTCTAAAGTTGAATTACTTTAGACGCCTCGACTTGGTTAAAAGAAAGGGATTATGTTTTCGTTGCTTAAATACGGGTCACATGATTAGATCGTGCTCTGCTAAAGAAGGTTGTTCCGTAGATGGATGCAAAAAGCCCAACCATCACTCGTTGTTGCACATGCCTTTAAAGGACTCTGAAGGGGAAACAAGGCCAGCTGTTTTGCACTCTATCTGCAGTAGTAAAGAAGAGAAAGGAAGACTACCTTATCTTCCTGTTCTACCGGTGAAAGTGAAGAGTGGCAACAAGACCTTAACCACTTATGCTCTACTCGACACAGGATCGCAACAAACTTTCTGCTCGTCAAAATTGGCTGACTCGTTGTGTACTAGTGGTCCAGAATGCTCAATGGAAATTAAGACGATGAGTCAAGAAAATAAGTCTACAGTGGTTAAAGGAAAAATTGTTGATATCCTTTTGCAAGCTTATGATTCAGAAACGCAAATTAGTTTAAGTAAAGTATTTGTGGTAAAAACTTTGCCAGTAGAAAAATGCTCGGTTATGGAGCCAAGCATGCTAAACTCGTGGAGTCATCTTAGAAATTTAGATCTGCCGCAGTTAGACGATAAGTCTGTGGGCTTGTTAATTGGTATAGATCATAAAACAGCAATGACACCTTTGGATTGTATTCCAGGACCAGAGGACGGCCCAGATGCGGTGAAGACGCCGCTTGGATGGATTATCTACGGACCCAATTCTCATTTCCTGTGTGAAAAAGATGACAGAGCGATTTCAAAAGTTTTGAACATCAAAATTGAACAGATTTATGATGGACCTCCATTAAAAGACCCAAATGTAAGTGAGATTGACTGTGGCCTAACCACAAAGAATTCTCGAGAAGACCGCGAAGCTTATGATAAGATGAAAAGATCAGTGAAATTAGTTGATGGTCCTCTTCAACTACCCTTGCTATGGAAGGCAGAAAAAGTTGTTTTACCAGAAAGTCGAAAAATGGCGGATATGCGACTAATGCATTTGAAAAGACGATTGGTTAAGGATGAAAGTCTCCGCAAAAAATATGCGGAAGTTATGCAATCGTATTTTCTAGAAGGATATGCCGAAGTGGTTCCAGCGAAAGAGTTGCAGGATTCAGAACGTTCATGGTTCCTTCCTCATCACCACGTGATCAATCCCAAGAAGCCTGAAAAACTAAGAATAGTTTTTGATTGTGCTGCGGAAGTAAAAGGAGTGTCATTAAATAATTCATTGATTCAAGGACCTGACTTAACAAATTTGCTAGTCGGGGTTTTGACAAGATTCCGAGAAGGTCCAGTTGCACTTGTAGCTGATATACGGTCCATGTTTCATCAAGTTAAAGTGAACAACGAAGATAAGAACGCTTTGAAGTTTTTGTGGTGGAAAAAATGTGACTTTACTAAGCAGCCTGACGTCTGCCGGATGACGGTTCATCTCTTTGGATCTAAATCATCGCCAAGTTGTGCGTCGTTTGCCTTGAGACACACTGCAGAGTTATTCAAGGACCAATATTCAGCAAGGGCTGTGAAAGCAGTTCAAAGGAATTTTTACGTTGACGATTTTCTTTTCTCAGCCGCAACTCTCGAAGAAGGCAGATCGACCGCACGAGAAGTCGCCCAAATGCTGTCTAAAGTTGGGTTTGTCCTGACCAAGTGGATTACAAACACACCAAAAGCACTGGAAGATTTTCCGACAGATGCATGCGAAAAATTTGACAAGTCAGTTTCTGTTTCTAGTGAGCGCCGAGAACAAGTGTTAGGGATTCACTGGAATGTTAAGTCAGACCAATTTGTCGTTGAAGTTCAATTGAGCCAGAAACCGTTTACTAGACGAGGATTATTATCGTTGTTGTCATCCATTTTCGACCCCCTTGGATTTGTAGCACCAGTGCTTACTCAGCCAAAACAGTGGTTAAGAGATCTTAAAGACCAAGAGTGGGATGAAGAAGTTTCCCAAGAAATAAAGGAGCAATGGCAAAAATGGATGAATTCGTTTCTCGCGCTAAAAGATCTTTTAATTAGTAGATGCGTAATGTCTGCAGATAGTGAACCAGTAATTTGTGAACTGCATCATTTTGCAGACGCTTCTCAGATGGCTTATGGCGCTGTATCTTATTTGCGAACTGTTCACGGAAATGGAAGCATTTGTTGCTCTTTTCTCATGGGAAAAGGGTATTTGGCTAAAGATAGAAGAACAGTTCCTCAGCTAGAATTGCTGGCTGCTGTGGTTGCCGTGAAATTGAATGCTTTGATCAAAGGTGAACTTAACCTTGCTATTACACAATCATATTTCTGGTCAGATTCAACGTCGGTTTTGCTTTCAATAAGAAACCGCAAGCGGCGATTTTCTGTGTTTGTGTCCAACCGCCTTGCTGAAATTGAACGTGGAAGTGATCCCAATAATGACTGGAAATATGTTCCTTCCGGTGACAATCCAGCTGATGAAGTGACAAAAGAGATGAGGGCCACCAAGTTTGTGAAATCAGGCAAGTGGTTAAAAGGTCCTGATTTTCTGAAACTGCCAGAAGAAAAGTGGCCATCGCAGAATGTCATTTTAATGAGCGAAACTGATGGTGAAGAACACAAAGATATTGATTCGATTAAGCTGAAGCCATTGAGTGTTTCCTTGGTAATGGCATGTGCCAGTGAGGACTCCCCCGTGATACAATTAATCAATCACTTTTCCTCACTTTATCGACTAAAGAAGGCAACGGTGTGGCTCCTTAGATTCGGACAGTTTCTATCGGCCAAAAGCAAGGGAGAACAGTTCAAGTTGTTGAATCACCCTACTATCAGGGAGTTGGAGTTAGCTAAAAGATCACTTATCAGGTTTGATCAAAAGAAAAATTTGTCTGTGCTGTACAAAGCGTTGGAAAAAGAAAGGACACTGACCAACTCTAATTGCCCTAATGCTTTGTTGAAAGGAACTCCTAAGATGCTGAATCACGCCATAGTAATGGTAGGCCGTTTGGCAAATGCTCCTGTGGCATTTTGTGCAAGACATCCGTTGCTTTTACCAGCAAAAACTCATTTGACTAAGTTAATAATTTTACAAGCTCATCGTGATTGTGGTCACGGTGGTATTAATCATACTTTTTCTACTTTAAGGCAGAGATTCTGGATCCAAAAGGGGTGCTCCTCAATCCGAAGCGCCATCGGAGAATATTTGGTGTGCCGCAAGTTGAACGCTAAACCTTTGAATCAAATCATGGCAGAATTACCAGCCGCCAGATTGCAAATTTACGAACCACCATTTACTCACACGGGAGTAGATTATTGTGGGCCTTTTATGGTAAAGCAAGGTAGAAGTAAGGTCAAACGTTATTGTTGTGTGTTTACTTGTCTAACCACAAGGGCTGTCCACATAGAGCTTGCTTTAGATTTGACTACGGATGGCTTTTTAAATGCTTTACGTCGGTTTATTTCCAGACGAAGAAGTGTCAAGCATCTTTACTCTGATAACGGTACCAACTTCGTTGGGGCAGAGAAAATTTTACGAGATGAATTCTTGAAGTTTGATCAGGATCGCGTACACGAGCACATGAGCAATAAAGGAATTGAATGGTCGTTCAATGTACCAGCCGCAAGCCATCATGGCGGCGTATGGGAACGGATGGTAAGATCTATTCGTAGAGTCCTGAGTATTTTGAACCCTGGTCCTATCTACAACGAGGACGTCCTTCACACGGTGTTGACTGAAATAGAAGCGATTTTGAAATGTCTAAATTTTTTATAGTTGCAAAAAAACGATATGATGCCCTCTAAATACCATTTGCTCTTTAGTTAAAAATAACTCTCAGCCAATTAGATACTCGGGGGTAATTTAGCAAAAACAACTATCATTACTACCAGTACCGTAAGTTTTTTAATTACCTTTGGTCCAATAGTCTGGGCAATAGCCCAAAAATTGTTTTAGGAAAAGTGAAGTTTACAAAATTTTATCTGATATATCATATAACTGGTCTGCAAGCGTGGTTGACAAAAAATTTCAAATTACTGATTTTATCCATCAACATCTATTCCAGCATATGATAAACGGTACAGAAGTCTGCCCTGTCATTTAGGCTTACAACTTTTCAGTATGCTTATGCTACTAAATATGCTGTATAAGTTGCAAATTACCATTAACTTAAACTCAGCATTCCCAAATAAGCTGATTAATCGAAGGTGAAACCCTCACAGAAGCTAGCGTTAAATAAGCCTGCATGTTTAACCCATAAAATTAGCCTAACCAGTAGCAATAACAAATAAACCTTAGCACCTTTTACCTTACTTTGACTTCAAATTTATTTCAATGAACGTTAAAACAGCATATTTAACGTTCTTTTAACCACTGTCCCGTTTATCCATTCAATTTGCAAAAAAACGATATCACTCCTATTCAATTCAGTGTAAAAACACTAAAAGTGGTCAGCCACTTTTTTCAAAGAGCATGTTGATGATATTTGATCACGTGCGTGCAATCTTCCTATTGTGTATTTATGTTGCAACTAAATTAATAAGTTATATTTTTTTTCAAAAATTGTTTCTTGCATCCAAGTGTTTGATAGTAACTGCCAGCCGGCTAACTCAGTTATAGCCCAATTTTTTATAGTTGCCGGTTTTGAAATGTCTAAATAAAACGCGGATATTTCTTGAAGTTCTTTTGTCGTTATGGAGTACAGGCCAATAAAACTGTATTTTTTAAGTCAACTGCAATTTTTGGTGTTCATATACGGCAAATTCAAATTGTTTGTTAGTAGGCATGTCGTTTCTCTGCCCAATTTTCAGTTCTTTTTTTACAACATACGCTGATTATTAGTTTTGTGACAGTCTTCCTAAAATAAAAGTATGATTTGGACCAGGGATGTGGAAGCGGAAGCGGAAGCTGGAAGCGGAAGCGGTGGAAGCGGTCTTTTTCTGTGGAAGCGGAAGCGGAAGCGGAAGCGCGAAAAATTTCACCGCTTCCGCTTCCACATAGGGGGAAGAATGGAGAGAGAAAAGAAATTGGTTCTGCTATCCTTCGTAGAAGAATGAATATGGGGAGCATAAGCATTCAGAAATGAGAGCGAGGAGGAGTCGTTTGGAGAGATGTTGACCTCTACATAATCAGAGTAGGGGCCAAGCAAAGAAAGAGAGTAGATAGAAAGCTCAGAGAAGAATAAGCCCTGCTTGACGAAAATGATGACGCCGCCGCTAGCGTCTGCGACATCAGTAGAAAAAATACCAGATCGGGAGTGGGTGCGATCAGATCGCAGAGCTGAGAATCCAGGGATCCGAAAAGAGGAAGATAAATTAAGGTTAGAATCCTGGATATAAACAAGGTCAACGGGATGAGACGAAATAAAGTGTAGTAGTTTAGTGCTCCTGGCTTGGAGACCCCCAGCATTCCATTGAAGAACCCTGGGAGAGTTAGGGAGGGGAAGAGAAAGCAGGAGGTAGAAAGAAACAGCCAGGAGCATGAGGCGGTGGTTAGGGTGCAGAGAAAGAAGATACAAAGTGGGCGGAAAAAGGATAAGAGGTTTGAAGGTGAGGGTGGAGTGTGAGTGCTGCATTAGCGGAAGGGGGCCAGATTAAGCAGTGGAGGTATACAAGCTGGAGGAGTCCGAGGAGGAAGGCACTGTGCTGGTAGGTGTAGAATCTCCAAAAAAGCAGGGAGGGCAGATCCAGAAGTGAGAGCTGCCAAGAGTTCTGAATCTAGAATAGGAGAGTAGTGATCACTTTAAATGAACTTAATTAGAGCATTTGCAGCATTGCACTGTCCTACTCCTCCTGGTCACATTTCCAGCGCACACTAAACAGGGAAAGACCGGACAAGGGTTAGGATAGACGTTGCGCTCATCAGGAGAAGGAGAAGAATGAGAAGACGGGCAAGAGAAAGACAGGAGTAGACAGAAGACAGGCCAATTTTAAAGAGGCTGCGTGCTACCCTTCTGTAGTCGTTTAGGGGGCTCCACGGCAAAAAATGGCTTGTGTAAGGGGAGTGCCCAGGGTAACTGGGACCCTCCGGAAGGCCAACAGCCATTTTGACCCAATCCAAACGGGGTTGGGGGCCGCACCACCACGTTGAGGCGGCTGTTGATTGGTGCAGTTTAATTTTGCTCGCTTTACATGTACATACTACACTGCATATACGACAGAAATTTCGCACTTCACTATCCAAAAAGATCGGAGTCAATCCCTGTTTTGAGGACGGACAGAAGATCCCTAATGATGATTAGAGTTAAAGTTAACTCAAAGTCAGAGTTAGTTGAGAATAGAGAGGGAAAATCAGCCCTATGCGGTGTAATTTGTTGTTGTGACGACAGGTTATTGTCGAGAGCTGTAATATGTAATCATACGGTTTAGATCTGAGAAGCATTAAGTTAACTGTTGTAAAAGTAGTTGTAAGTAGTGAAGGAACTTGTAATAACTGTCTATTTGTTGAAGTGTTTAATTATTTTTTGAATTGTAGTAACGAAATATTTGATT
The DNA here is from genome assembly GCA_963675345.1 of Trididemnum clinides. NCBI lineage: Eukaryota > Metazoa > Chordata > Ascidiacea > Aplousobranchia > Didemnidae > Trididemnum > Trididemnum clinides. Next base: position 24,804,789 of record OY776290.1, on the reverse strand, counting down.
TTCTTGCAAGCAATTAGTGCTTTCTAAATTTTTGTTAGTGGGAGTTCCGTGACAAACGCAAAACTACATTAGGGGCTCCGCGATGACAAAAAGATTGAAAAGCACTGTTTTACATTCAACACGAGTTCTGATATCTAAGAAAAAGAAACACAGAGTAGTTCGAAACAATAAGCTCAAGCGAAGTAGGTAAAGTAATAGCAGTAAATGAAGGTTTTGGTTTTCTCAAAATGATAAAATTTATGAGAACACAGGCTACAGACTCACAACAGTTAAAAAAAAATTGTCAACGGTCGTTTTTTCGTTTTTTGTTGGTGGAAGCGGAAGCGGTGGAAGCGGAAGCGGAAGCGGAAGCGATAGGTGTGGAAGCGGAAGCGGAAGCGGAAGCGTTTGAAAAATAACCGCTTCCACATCCCTGATTTGGACACATACCTGTATCTAGCTGTGTATTGTTCTCAACGCCTTACGCATATAAAGCAAGCTAGCTGGGCCTACCATCAACAGTGACAAAGTGTGTTTGCATTTTGTCGAAGAAGCTTTTTTTTAACTGCTCAAAGAGTAGGAAGTAAGCATCCAAAAGAACAAAGTTGTCACATTACAGTCGATCAAAAATGGTGCCTCTTTGTTGCAGCGCCACAACGTACTCTTCAATAAAAATTAAATTCAGCCTTCTGAAGTAGCGGTAGAGCCAAATTTATCATCACTTTAATGGTTTCTCTTTAGAGCCTCAGATTTTTGAAAGACTGTGATAGAAAGAGCTTCATCTTGTTGCACAAAGAAGTTTTAAAACGATTTAAAATGCGAAAAATCATTTCTAAATACTTGGAAGTCTTCGGGCATAATTCCATTAAGCGGAGCGTACAGCAAGCACCCATTGAGACAGCTATCTGTAACTTCCCCGCTCAGCGCTTTCAGCGTCCGCTGTAGCCATAAGAGTGAGCGTGTGTGGGCAACAACGCAAATATAATGTAAGCAAAATTTCATCTTCTGCTTCAGTTTTCTCAAAGTTGTGGGTAATGCATTCAATGCCACTTTCAATTTCATCACATGTCTCAGGCTCTTGCTCCTATTGAAAATCACTTTACACTGTAATTCTTCATAAGCAGCTGACCAGAAACAAAAGAAAAAATTGCAGTCTTGTCGGCAATTTGCATCAAGTCACCTACATGTATTAATGCCCAAGTGAGAATAAAGAAGCATGTTTAAAATGGCAGGTCACAACACAACACGGGCGGTTTAATTCAGTTGTCACGCTCCGCCACCTTTTGTGTATTTTATAACTAAGAATTTGGAATATTTAATTATGATTGTAAGCACCAAACAAACTTTGTCTAAAATTTGATACACTGCCCTATCATTTAGGCTACAGTATGATTTAAGTTTACTACTTTTCAGTATGCTTATGCAACTCAATATACTGTATAAGTTGCATATTACAATTAACTTAAACTCAGTATTCTCGAACATGCTGATTAATCGAATATCAAACCCACACAGAAGCTAGCTTTAAATAAGCCTGCTTGTTTAGCACATAAAATTAGCTCAACTATTAGCAGTAACAAATAAACCTCAGCACCTCTTACCTTACTTTGACTTTACATTCATTCCTTAACATCAGTAAAACAACATATTTAACGTTCATTCAACAACTGTCCCGTATATCCGTTTGATTTGCAAAAAACGATATCACTCCTATTCAATTTAATGCAAAATATTGAAAGTGGTCAGCCACTATTTTCAAAAGCGCATTTTGATGACGTTTGATCATATGCATGCAACCTTCTTTTTCAGGTAACAGTGTTTTGGTGAAGTTGAGTGTGGAAGCACTATTGTCTTTTGGCCTAGCATTTATTGTTATTTAAAAACAAACCAATATTGAAATCACACAAATATAAACCACTATTCAAAAACAATATCAATCAATCAATCAAAATAGTGTAACTCAACTCACTTTGATTGACAATGCTAACAGCACTTAGGGAAACATCCTTTTAAAATATGTACAACAGTAGGCTGTACCGGGCCAGCTCTAATTTTTTTGCTAACAATCGTCAAAAAATCCCAAATATTAATCATCTTGCAAATTTATTTTGTAAAGCTCAAAATAATAGAACTTAATCGCCGAGCTAATCCTAAAAAATCTTGTTTACAAAATGCTTTCTGCCATTAATAGCACGCATTTTATTTAAATGACATTTATTTGATCAACAGTTAGTCAAAGTCAAACACGTGCGCGGATGAATATATGCACTAGGCCTATTGACAGCAGCAAAATACCGAGTTCTCCCCACTCGCCTTACAGTCACACCAAAAATTCAAGTTTGGTATCATATAGCAGTGCCTTAGAACAGTGGCGTGCGCAAAAATTTTGGTGTGATGGATTTAACTGCTCTAATCAACAATGTCGAATGCGCAATTATTGATGGAAAAATTTATGAAAAAAACGCTGAAAACATTTTCTTGTTTTCCAAAACAAGTTTTAGGCTAATGGTTGCCTGAATTTTGTAATAAGCTAAAAAATTGTAAGTTCTGGGCAATTGTAAAAATGCATGGTTTGAAAAACCGACCTCAAAGGGTAGTTCGCAAAAATTTTGCATATGGCATTTGAAACCATTCCCGCACCAACCAGTGGCGTACACTGGTTTGGAGTTTGCTGCTGTTCTTCACCATAAAACATCTGCAAAAGCACTCTACTATCGTTGCACAGTGTTGAACTTTTGATGCAAACACGTTGGGTGTTGGCATTTGTAAACTGTTTGGCCAAAGCGTGAGCACCGGGACCAAAACATCATATTGATTTTGAATCAGATGAGTGAGACCAACTTCAACCATACTTCGGCTGTGGGGAAGCAAATATGCCCCACCCACAGTCAGTAATTATGAATTTACTCCATGACGACTAAAGATTTTGCTTTCACACTTTCCGATTGTGAAAATGCCCAATTGATTCCTATATAATCTCAGACAATTTTAGTTTGTTGTTCGGGGATAAAGGGTCCCAAGTTCCCTGTTTGTCGATGAGACCCAATAAAATAAAATTCTTTGATCGCAAATATGAAATATTTTTTCATTTTTCAATGAAAAGTTAATAAAATATTCGGTCTTTCTACTGTGAAAGCAACAAACAGAAGGTACCTACCACTTGTAACTTTTGCAGAGTTTAATTAATAACCAGTTATAAATTTTGTTGCTTCAGCAAAAAGTAACTAAATTCCATTTACAGTTAACCTACTAAAAGAGTAACTAGTGATAGAAACTTGTTACTACCCATTACTAATAACTGTTTTCCATTAACTACCACGTGGGATTTTGACCACTAAAACCCCTCCATGTGAAAGCCAGTGCTTTGGGACGTAGGCCTATATGTTCCGATAAGATGGAAAGGGAGTGCAGTGCATTTATCTACCACAATTTTCATTAAAAATTGTTTTGGAAAAAAAAGAATAAAGAAAAGAGCTTAATGTACCTGTAGCTAAATTTGAAGGCTTTTTTCTCAAACCATTTATTCAAGCTTCGCTAACTTTTAAAAATCACGATGGCCTACAAGCTTACATGCTTTTTTTTTTAAATAATGCTACTGAGCCTACCCTTTACTAAAGCCAAACAAATGAAAGCAGGTTACTGCTGAAAAACATTTTGTTTGGAAAAATAATCTATTTTTCTGACAGGTGTTTAAGCTTTGAACAAAGTGGTGCAATTTGCAGCATAACCAGCACGCTTAATCAAAGACACCATGAAGTAATAACTATCGCATAGGTGTGAGTGCAAAAAACTAAGGTGCATTACTGTTTTCATAATATTCGCGAACGTGGCTGCCAACTAAATCAATGTCTTTTGAATTACAAGTATCGACAATACTATTTTGAACGGCAATACCGTTTGTAAGTGGGGAAACACTGAAAAACTAGCTACTAACTAACAATAGAGGTGCGGTACAGAAATACAAAAATTTACTGCAGCCCATCAAAATTTGCAATATTATCATCCAATTGGGAAAAATCCCATAACAAAGTTGAATTTAACAGTCTCTTTCGGTCACTTTAAATGTTGCTGCAATTTCTGTAATTTAGTTTTTTCCCTACCATCGTACTTTAGGTAGAATTTCTGTCAGTTAGTGATGACCACTATTTATTAGTTTAGTTATTCTATATTTCCACCTATATTTTGGTACAGTAAATCTAGATTTCCATAGTTTTGTTTTTTTCATGGTAGGCATAGTCCAAGAACAGTAGGCGTAGCACTGGGATCTTTTGTAGAAAGCCCCCGCCACTAATGCAAAAATGTGAGATTTGAAAAAACACCCCCTCCACGTTTTAAGTACTGCAGCACTCACCTTTCCATGGTGGACGAAGAAGGTTAGGGATAGGGTTAAGTGGTGGGGGTTTTCTTCAAAAGATTCTAGCACTGTACGCAGCCCGGTCTCGTATGCACGTGTCCCCAAAAGGCCCTCCTTAGGAAAACGTTACAAGCCATTTTCAGTTATTATGCTAGTAACGGTAACAAACAAATCACCAGTCCTACAGTGATCGAATTGATTTGGCGAAAATACAGCTTTAAAAATATTGATCTTCAAAAAAAGCAATCTTCACGGCGATTTTGCATGAACCCTGCAACCAAACACTACTTGGATGGAGTCTGGAAACAACATGGGTTACGAACTTCAACTGACCTGTGAAATTTTTACCAAGTCATTTTCGCCCCTTCTCAAAAATTTTTAAGTGCTCCCCTGCTTTATTGGCTCGATGTTTGAAATAATTCGTGCGCTAATTTTACTGCACTTTACCTGATGGTTGTGTTGCAACGTCAACAACTTCAACTACAAACCACAAGCAGAAAGTCAACAACAACACTTGGCTTTATAGCCGGATCGACGTCTAAGTTCAGTAGTTATCATGATAGAAGTGATCAGTCGCCACATGCAGTGCACTCATTTTTTTATATTTATTTATTTTAACTGGGACTACAGTCGGATGCCTAACGTTGCGCTACAATGGTGAACTCGCGAAGAAGCTACATCTCTCCGATGTACCGGTAGTTGGACGGCAGCGTCTTCAATCAAGCAGCACAAGCCATCGTCGAGTCGCCGAGCCCTAACGTCAAGACCGCCTTCCAACTGAAGTCTTGGAGGAAATCTTGCGTATATCCTCCGGCAAGCTTCACTTTCTCAACGTTGGCGGGGAAGGCATGTTGCGACCTCAGCAACCTACGCACGTCTCCGCAAGCTGCGCGTGCATGAAGAGGGGAATTGCGTAGCAACTTCAACTGCAAACCACAAACAGAAAGTCGCCAACAACACTTGGCTTTATATTCGAATCGCCATTAACGTTAATTAGCTATCATGATACAAGTGACTAGTCGTCACATGCAGGGCCGTTGAGAGAACAGTCCGGGCCCGGTACCAACATTAATACCGGGCCCCCCTTTAACAAGTGTCTGGTAAACTGTAGTGGCCGGGTTTTATCCAATTACAAATGGATGAGTGTTTGGTATAATTGCTCAGAAATTGCCTTTCTTTTCGCGTTTTTTTCTTTTTTTAGCTCCACTGTGATACAAATAAGACATTGCTGTCGGACTACTTTACTATTTAAATAATTTAATCTCTATATGTCGGGTAATAAATCAAGCCCAGTTATAATATTATGTCTATGGAATAATTTAAGGCTAAAAGTAAGTCAAAAAACAAAATGTGAATATCATACAATGTATCATTATCAGTCACCAGTAATCGGTAAGTAAAATGTAATCTTTCTGTTTAACGGACACAACAGAATTGATGTGAAATGATTTTGCAAGATTTGACTTTAAACAAATTGATTGATCCATATGGAATATATAAATTTAAAATTTAGGGGTTTGGTTTGGGGCTTAAAATAATGATACGTTTAGGAAGTGATCTACTTTAAGAGTTACAGGAACCCATGTGATATGTTTCTGGCCACAGGGCGAGGAAGTATTTTGGAGGCCTGAATTTTTTTTAAAAAGAGTATTTAACCAAATTTTCTGTGGCCAAGATGAAGAAAACATTAGTCATCATGTCACAAAAAATATTATATTGATTATGCATTTGTTAACAGGAAAAATAGGAAACTTAGGCCTAATATATTGTTAGCATTGCGCGCGACGTTTTCAACTATCGGGGTCCGAAACCAAAGGTACCCTGGACCCCCTCATCGACGCTCCTGAAAATTCCATTAGGAAAAGAAGCACAAAAAGTCGTAAAAATCTTGTGTGCAGAAAACACATAAACTTTTGGTCACTCTTCATACAAGAGCCTGATAGGTGAAGCCGGCTTGACCGGCTGAACCGACGTTCTCTATCCCGATGGGGGCCCTGCAGGTGACGCCGTAGTATATATTAAAAAGCAAGGATTTTTTCTTTTGCTGATATGCTGCCTGTAAAGGTATTTATGACTATACTCTACAGCATTGTAATAAAATCCCAAGTTTAAGAAAAAATCAACATAAAACCATAACCACAACAATTTGTAAAACTAAAGTTACAGAGAACATTTCTTTGAAAATAACTCGGCCTGATGTGCACCTACTGAAATATGGTGAATGATTTTGGGGAAGCCATAACCGCTTTTGTCGCTCTGCCGGAAACAAGACAAATAGCGCAGCCAAAGGAACTAAATATCAGAAATATAAATTGGAAAGGGGCAGCACCACATCTCAAAATGAGCTTACCACTAAATAGTTTATTTCTGTAATTGTAAAAGTAACCACCATTTGGTCGCTACCATCAATTTTGATTGTGTTTCAATTCTTTCTCCCCGACAAGCATAACGACAATTTGTGGCAAGATTCTTTGTGAGCATTACCAATCATGATTAAGAGAATATGATAATCACAATTTTGTGTGTATGAATTGTGAAAGTGCATAAAATTCATTAAGTTTTGGCTACTGTTCACACCAGAGCCCGATGCGTGAAGCCGGCGCAGGCTGTTGAAACGAAATACTAAACCCCGACGTCACTGATGGAGGGCCCCTGCAGGGCGACGCCGGCAAAGCCGGCTTGTCACCCAGTAGCCCATGCAGTTAGCGTAATATATTGAGAGCAGTTTGTTGCTAGAGAAGATTAAACTCTCGTACAAAAAATTAAAGTTATTAAAATTTTACTGCACATACGATATCAAAAAACTAAAATTTTTCTTAAATTCACTGAAGCAAAGCCGAAACCAAGCGACGTTGCTGAAACCTTTTTTAAAAGAGGGACATGCAAACTGAGTCTACTCACACTTTAGGGAAGCCTTTTGCCTTCCACAGTCTTTTAATGGAAAGCGCATTGTATTTATTAAGTTGTTGCTCCACTGTTTTTTTCAAATCGATATCATTTTCAAATATTTCAGGAACAGATTAATTTCACAACCACGTAGCCCACTATTTGTATGCACGATTGCTGGGCTATAGTTATTTTTAATAAATAAATATATCAACAAAAAACAAGCTACAATAATTTGTCAAGGCACTTTAAAGTTTTGCGACAAATGCGGTGGAATAGTGAATGGCGATCTCTGCAATTAAATCATGGGATCCGTCATCATAGCCCAGTATCAGATGTTTCTCAGGCTATTTGTCTACATTATGTTCTGTTTCGATGAAACGATCAATGCCATTCTTACACAATCGCTTTTAACGGCGCGGCGGTGTAGGGGTTTGAGCGGCCGCTTTGCAGTCCACAGACCTTAATATCATTTCTTTATCCTATTTTCCACATACCAAGTTTCGATGCACTGCTGTGATTCCTTGATCTTATTTTTTGTTTATCCTACCCTACTACTACCAAATCAAACGGCTACACTCGAATATTGTACTCCTTTCATTTATTGTTTTGTGACAGTGATTCTGAAAACGTTTTCAAGTTTGACATCTGGTTAGACATTAGAACTTGGATTTCCTGTATAAATGCTTTCTTCACAACATTTCTGCGAAATTTGTTCTTGACAGTGCACATGGAAATTCCTTACCAGCTTCAAAGCAACAATAAAAATATATGCATTGTTGCCCATTACAATTTTGAACTTTGATTTTCACGGGCTCCCAGACTCTTACGGGCCCTGGTGCGGCGCACCGGCTGCACCCCCCTCTCGTGGGGCCTGGTCACATGGAGTGCACTCATTTTAACTCGAACTGCAGTCGGATGCTTGCCGTTGCGCGACAGTTGCATAACAGCAATTTGAGTTTTTTGGGTTTACGTAATTGCGGAGTGGTTTTTCCTTGAAGGAGATAGTTAATTTCAATTGAGGTTTGCGTGTTTTATTTCTTGGAAATTTTGGCAATTTAGTGGGTGATGTAGTTTGACTTTTCGCCTTTTCGGTTTATTTGAGTTTTCGGTTTGTTTGCATCGTTTCAAATGTAATTGAATAATTTACGGTGAGAGCTGAACGTGCTAAACGTGGGTTTACAAGTAACTTAACTGCAGCATAATGTACAGAAACAAAGTGTTAGGCAAAATTTACCCAGCAATAATTCTGTAGATTGTGTAACATTAATACTGGAAAAGAGGATACTACAACAGTTATATGATGAGAAGTTGCACAGTATCATAGACACTAATAGAGAAGCACATATTGTAGTGAAGAAGATGCTTAAAAATAAACAAAAAAATTGTACAAAAGATAATTAGAGTAATCAGAATACCATGGACCTGTCAGTTTTTAAGATTATGTAACGCTGTTTTTTTGTGGGTGTGATTTTAGCAGGCTTTCAGTGACTAAACTCATCCTCTTTACTAAACTGTAGTTGGATCAACCCATTTCAGCCGTAAACTAGTATGGTATGGTACACATTGCATTTCTCAATGTACTTTAACTAATAGTTAATCCAGTTTTTGGAAAGTGTTGAAAACTGCATACCCAGCAAGTCTGGATGGCCAGGTATTTGTTTAAAAAAGGCAGTGGCTATTTTGCCGTCGACGGCAATTTACCCTCAGAGACTATTTTGCCGTGAGTTGTTTGTGATTGGTCAATCTTAATGACGTACTAAACATGTGACTTTTGGTCGTCTCTGATTGGTCAATTTTAAAAACAAAAAAAAAAAATTTGCACCCCCAGGTTTCTATCCCCCACCCTGCACACTCCCTTACAGTGTACACTGCCCCGTACATTTACATACCGGGCCTACCCCTTCAGTGTACACTGCCTTTCTTTTCAAGCCCTGGCCAGCTGAGATTTGAACCCGATACCTTGGTATCTCAAGACCAGCGCTCTATCCACTACACCACAGAGTCACTGGTGCGATAATAGCAAATTTGGCTATATAAACACACGTGAATGATCACGGCAAAATAGATTCCAAGGGCAAATTGCCGTCGACGGCGAAATAGCCACTGCCTTTAAAAAACTTGGCAAATGCATCTTTTGCTCAACTGATTGTTGTATTTAAGTCTCTAAGTTTCCTTGGTAAGCAATTAAATAAGGCAGTGGCTATTTTGCCGTCCACGGCAATTTGCCCCTGGAATCTATTTTGCCGTAATCATTCACGTGTGTTTATATAGCCATATTTGCTATAATCACGCCAGTGACACTGTGGTGTAGTGGATAGTGCGCTAGTCTTGAGATACCATGGTTGCAGGTTCAAATCTCAGCTGGCAGGGCATTAAAAGAAAGGCAGTGTACACTGTAGGGGCAAGCCTGGTATGTAAACAAACGGGGCAGTGTACACTGGAAGGGAGTGTACAGGGTGGGGGATAGAGACCTGGGGGTGCAAAATTTTTTAAATTGGTTTTTAAAATTGACCAATCAGAAACGATCCAAAGTCACATGTTTAGTACATCATTTAGATTGACCAATCACAAATAAGTCACGGCAAGATAGTCTCTGAGAGTAATTTGCCATCGACGGCAAAATAGCCACTGCCATTAAACAATCATGCAGTATTGTTTGAATAGCATTGTGACGATGCATTAGGAAGTAACTCCTTTGTTATTATTCTGCCTATTCATGCGTGGATATACGGGTGGATATAAATAGGCATAGTACAGGTGTAGTAGGCATGATACAGGCATAGTATAGCCATAGTAGGCATAGTACAGGCACAGTAGGCATAGTACAGGCGTAGTAGGCATGGTACAGGCATAGTATAGCCATAGTAGGCCTAGTACAGGTGTAGTAGGCATAGTACAGGCATAGTACAATAGTAGGCAGGCATAGAACAGGCATACTGCCTACTTTGCCTGTACTATGCCCACTATACCTGTACTATGCCTGTACCATGCCTACTATACCTGTGCTATGCCTGCACTATGCCTAATGCCTATTTATAACTACCGTGGATATACCACTGCAGTCCTTGATTTGGGAGCTGGCCGTAAATGATTTTGTAAGTATAGAGAATAATATATCTTCTCTCCTTCTTTTGAGAGAGAATAATCCTAGGGAGCATGATCTTTCTCAATGATTTCATTTCACTAATTTTTGATATGAAACATCACTACACACTTACTATTTCGTCAAAAAGAAATTGCTCACTTAAGTTCAAGAGAATGCAACCATATTCAATGCAAGGGATGACAAGGGTATTTAGAGGCATAAGTAATGGTGCCCTTTTTCTTGTGAAAAAGGTGCTTTAGATTTATCCACACATTTGTTTACATTTGGCAACTTTTTCTTCAATTTGTGTTTTGAATCCACCATTACTGTCAAATTTAATGCCTAGATCTTTACAGCAATTAACTTCCTTTATGCTGTGATCTCCAAATAGTTTATACACTAAAGTGGATATTAGGAACTTTTGGATTTTAAAAAACGGATGCATTTAACTTTGTTAGTGTTTATTAAAATCTTGTTCATCTGGCAGTTAATATTGGAATTCAAAAGGTAGCCCTAATGCCCTCAAACAATTATTGTAGACATAATTGGCATTGTGCAGATATAATAGGCATGGTATGATAGTCCAGACAAAGCACAAGAATGTTGCCTATGATGTAGGTAAAATTCTGCAAAATTTTAGCTCTTTTTCCAGATTTAATGGTGTTTGTTTTGTTTTTGTTTGTTTTATTTGCCGTATTTATTTTCCATTCACGAGAAAGCAAATTGTGTCGCTATACTTTGAACAGGAAGTTCACACTCGCTTGGGAGTTGCCTTTTTTGAGGTTTATGGGCCACCTGTCTTTCACATAAAGGTGGGGCGTCCTGTTAAGTGCCTTGCCCAAGGACACAACAAGCAAACTTGCTGGCTTGTTCTCCACAACCTCCCATAAATGGCAAATGCCAAACAGGGAAACTGTGGATGCCATTTTTTAAAGCCTTTTGGTATGACTCAACAAGAGGAATGAACCCCAGGCCTACCAACTGCAAAGTGGATGCTCTAACCACTATGCCATGGCGTTGGTTATGATATATGCTGTTTTTTCTGTTCTTTGGATATTCTTTTAATTATACTTTTTGTTTTCACTTGTATGCATGGCATTTTTTTGGAATTGGGCATAGTGTGAGTCATTTGATTATGGCTTGGTGTGTAGCTCTGTCACTGCAGTTGCCCATATAGTTAAAGTCCTTTTGCAAGTGTGTGTGGCATTTTATGTTTGTGAGGCTCATTTCCACTTTTTCATTTTTACATCTAAGTATCATGATCACATTGCTCTTGCTCTATGTCTCTGCATCATCTGGAAAACTTCAACAACTTCTTTGATGCTTCTTTGCCATGCTCACTTGCATTTTATGGTATTGAAATGTAAAACTTTTTCCGTGTGGTTCATGGTGAAAAAAGGCAATCAATCAAAGTGTGTTGTTGAACACTTTAAAGTTACCATTGCTTACTTACCGTAAGCACCGTGTATCTTTTTACAGAGATAGTATAAATAGAATAAGTAGTGCAATGTGCTTTAAAGTGTTCTTTTCAAGATCACAATGACAAAGAAGTCATTTACGTTTTGAACCCCACAATGACATATTACTAAATTGGTGGAACTTCATCAGTGCAAACTACAGTTAAATGTATATTGTGTTTTACAACCATTAACTGGGTGCTAGTACTTAATCACAGGTCAGTTAAATTTTTTTCGTGGTTATGAAAGCTGCTTGTTTTCCTAAGTCAATTTTGTTTACCAATAATTTTTGTCTTAAGCTTCATCAAGCAACACCTTGGAGATGTGGATCGCAAAGGTAAGGTATTGGGCAATCTTAATCAAAGCCTAGTTGGTTTTGTTACTAGAATCAATCTTTGGTTTAAGACTTGCTGTATAGTTGTCAGTAGATATGTAATATGATTCAACTATGCTTTATAGTTTCTTTATAGTCATTTTTTTCAAATTTATTTGTTTAGGCCACTGACCATCTCTGTTAATGCCAGGGTGTAAACTTACATTTTTATGTGGTATGCTATTCATCTATACAAAGTTTTTAAATGTATCTGGAAAGAAAAACATTTAAATTTGCACTTAAGCAAATGAGATGGTTTTTGTTGAATAAAATGAGAAACCGCACTGCAAGTTGTAAATATTTTAATGAAAAACACAAGTTTTTTGGGGGAAATACAACATCTATTCATTATACAATAAATGATGTGATTTTTTTCTCAATGCTACTAATTTGCAATGCAATGTAAAGATATGTGTACATAATGTAACTGTAGTAAAATAGTTTAAATGATTTGTTGATGAAAAACGTGCAGTTTGTTTGCACCTAAGATAAGACATAGGGTAAACTGTAGTAATTCAAGACTAATTACTACCTTTCAAGTTTTATCTGCCTCTTTTAGTACTTGCAGCTTTGATCTAACCATTTTTTTTGAATTTTTGCATGTATATTTGGTAACACTTCATGTGTTAGTCATTTTTGGATCTAGTATTTTGGATTCTTAAATTGAGTAGATCTGCTGTCACTAGTTAACCCATAAATGGGGTAATTTGGGACAAGGTGAAAAAACTTGAAAATCTGAGGGTAATTGAAGAAAATGTGATAGCTAAGATGTTGATAACATTGCTGCTTGATTTGCAAACTGATTCAGTCCAACGTATGATTGACTGACGTCAACTGGCCTGTTTTGGTCTATAAGACCTCTTTAGCGCTCCTCTATCAATGAGAATCAAAATCAGCAACAATGGCAATTTCATGATATCTTGTAGGATAGAATACACACATGGGGATTTGTAATCTTGAAAAACATTTCTATTTGTGGTACCACAAAGAAAAACGTTTTTCTATTTTTTCATGCATTTTCTGCTGCTTGTAGGAGGAGCTACTACTAGTCGGCTAGGCAGGACAAGTTATATTCACTACTGATTCAGTCCCAAGTTACAATTTATAACCACTGTTATTGGTTACATTTCACTCGTGGTGAAAGCATCATTAAATTGGTTGCATCTCAATATTTTGCATCTAGGTCTGTCAAGCATCACTGACTGTGGTCAAACGAAACTAACCTAGTTGAGTTTGAAAAAATATGTTCAGAATTAGGTAAGGTCAAAGTCAACATGTTTGTTTGAATTAGGTGAAGCATGATTAGATTCATATTAACTTGCCAGAATTACCCCAGTTTACCCTACTGAAATACTGAATCTTGCAGGATTTGAATTCAATGCTCAATTTTTGTCAAATTGTTCTGTTAAAAAATGCTCTTTTCTGTGAATTTTAATGAAAGTGCTGTAATGTTTTTTTCTCTTTTCTGCATTTGTAGTTTTGTAGTCCTGTTGTCTGTTCATGTCCAAGTGCTTGGTTGCATAGTGCAGTGTAGCACTGCATGAATAATTAGATGCATTGCTCTTTAACTCGCATGTGCTTTCAAATTAGAGTATATAAAATAATACCACGTAGCTATTACATATTTACTGTAAGCTACCCACTCCAAACTGAACGTTTTTGGCTTACATCAAGCCCTTGTCGAGGCATCTGATGTATCAAGTATTAGACTTTAATTGTGGTATAGAACTAAAACTACAAAATATGAATATAGGCTCAGACTTCTTACTACCTCAGTAAGTCGGATTATTAGTAGAAATTTGAGATCACAGCAACATATAACCAAATGCTGTTCATTGTGACAAAATAAAGACAAATGATTTTTAAAACTTTTTTTGCCAACTAAACTTAAAACTTGAAAGACAAAAATCTCCAATTTCAAAAATGTCTCCAAACTCTAAAGACGCAAATCTCAAATTGATTAAAAAATGCAAAAGTAAACTACATTACCTACTAATTTGTCAAAGGGTGCACAAGAAACTACACGGTCATTAAAAAAAAGGCAAATAATCAACAAAGTAAAGTAAAATGAGGTGATGTTATGCAACTTAAAGGTAAAGTACAAAATTAATGCATGAATAAATTTAAACAAAACATCCAATAAATTAACGAACAAATGATTTTAAAAATATCAAAGGAAGTAATTCCGACAAGACATGTGTAAGTTTGTGATCCAGACATTCTGTCACCAGGACAAGGGAAAATGTCGATCTTAACAACAATAGAAAAAATGCAGTTAAGGATCATTTTTAGCAGTGTGAATGTTGTTCTAAAACTGAAATTAATTTGGGCTTGTTATTTACCGTAATAAAGAAACGTTCATCTGAATAAAACACAAAAATTCACGAAGCTTTGTAAGTTAAGCAAAGCAAAGCACTTCTTGAAAAAAGCTGTATGCCAATGGTTGTCCCTTGTTGCTAAATATATTTTAATGTATTTGTTTTATTACATTTGCAGTTTATTTCGTTAGGGTAAACGGAATAATTTGGTACGAGTTGATATAAATCCAGTCATGCATTAAATGTTTCAAAGAAGCATGTTGACTTCAATCTTGTCTAATGCTGAACAATTTTTCTCTACTCTGTGCCAGTCTTGCTTGACCGCTCACGCAGTGATGCTTGACTAAGGTAGATGCAACGTGATGACATCACAATGAGTGAAATGTAACTAATAAAAGTGGTTGTGAATGAGGCAGTAAATAAAAATTAAATTTGGTTTGAATCAATTTGTCAATCAAGCCACATTGCTGCCAAACTACAACTATACCTGCATTTCCTTCAGCTACCTTACATAGTTTTTAGCTTTTTTATCCTTGTCCCAAATTACCTCATTTATGGGTTAACTAGTGACAGCAGATGCACTCAATTTAAGAATCCATACTTCCAGATCCAAAAAATACTGAAACATGTGGTGTTGCCAAGTGGTAAATAATTATGCAAATGTTAAAAAAAGTGGTTAGATCGAAGTTGCAAGTGCTGAAGCGGTAGATAGAAGTTGAAAGGTAGTAATTTGTCCTAAATCATCCCAGTTTATACAAAACTATTTGTCATCATTTAGTCATTGTTTCATCATTATTTGTCTTATTTCATCACAATCCATACTATTTGGCTATATGTTGCAGTGATCTCAAATTTCTACATGTAATCTGACTTGCTGAGGTAGTCAGAGAGCCTATATTCATATTTTAAAGTTTTAGTTTTTTTCCATAATTGAATTCTAATTCTTGATATATTAGATGCCTTGTCAAAGGCTTGCTGTAAGCCAAAAACGTTCAGTTTAGAGTGTGTTACCTAAAGTAAATACGTAATAATTAACCAAAATTGAAAAATAATTAAGCATGCAATGAAAATGCAATAATATTTTATGTATTCTGGAAGTTACTTCCCATTCTGTATTATTTAATTGGGATGAGTTGTGTAAATGCTGTTGAATTCGCCTATAATGAAGCTTTAGGGAGAGGAAAAAAGTGTTGCTAATAGGCAGGCTGTTCTTGTAGACAAAGTACTGTAAGTTGCTTTTAATTCCAGAGCCTGACAAGAGTAAAAGTGCTTTTTAAATGTATGTTCTTGTTTTTTTTTGTTCTAACTTAATATTCCAGGTTTGAAGTAATTATTCCTGAGCATTTTGGAATAATGTAAATCATTCCATTGTGTGCATTTCTATTTGCACTTTTGCACTATTTATTATTGTTTTTTTAGATCATTTTCTTCAACTCAGTGTTGTGATGTAACAGTTGTCGGTGGCGGAATAGTGGGATTAGCAACAGCTCGGCAGCTGAAATTAAATCATCCACAGTTGTCTTTAACAGTTGTTGAAAAAGAAAACAGTTTAGGTAATTTCTTTACATCTTATTACATCTAAATCAAACCTCATCAATAATGTCGATATTTTTGTGATAAGCATAATCAGTGTAATATTTAGGTAATAGTCTGAGTACCTGTAGTAGGTTTCATGTTGTAAACTTTATAGACAAATAAAAAGTCAATTTTCTGTTGTTTAGCCATTTTTTGCTTTTTTTGGTCAATGTAGTCAATTTTTGGGAGGTGGTGTAATTGTTCTGAAGAAGCTAACAATTTGTTAATAGAGAGTTATGCCTTTAGATTTATAGTTTATCACTTTCATTTCTAAATATTGATACAGTCCATGGGTCTGCAGTTGCATATTTGAGCTTTTCAATCACTACTTATTGCTGATTGTTCTATAATCATGAGTTATGTTGTGACACGTGACTGCACAGGGCACATGTTTGAGTGTCTGTGCAAACTAAGAATACAATTTAGCTAAATATTAGTAACAGCTTAAAAAAAGTTGAAGATGGGCTGTATTATTAAAATATGGCTTTGGCTCCCCTGGATTCTTAAATAGAGTTTTGGCTTCCACAAAAACGCCCTGCTCTTTGGCTCCGGCTCCAAAGCCCTGCTACCAACATGTAAAAAGTTAAAGCTATTCTTCAAGATTAGTGTGACCAATTCACAAAGAATTTTGACGTTGAGTAATATTGCAAAGTATGCAGTTGTACAGTAAATTGCACTAAGCAATATCTGGTTGGTAGTCTCAAGAACACATGGAAACACCAGAAAGCGTTAAGCAATAAATCTGAAGTTCACACTATTTTTCAAACTTTTTTGAAGAGCAGAGACGAAAACTTTGTAAAGAAGGTGATCACGGCAAAATTATCTGCTAATATTCTTTTGTAGGTACTGAACAACCAGCACATTACAAAGGGTTAAGAAATTGGTCACAGTTTACCCATGCAAAGCACTTGTATAAAAACTGTGCTTAAATTAGGAAGGAGCATGACTTTGTGCATTAAAACTGCTTTAGATGTTAAAAAAAATTCTTAATTGTTGATGATAGCACTTTATCTGATACACCATACTTAAATATTCTTGATGGAAATCTAGATTAACCGTATATCAATTGCATGTGCAAATGCCAAACTTAAACATCTGTGCCAACCAGCAAAACTATGTTACTAGCAATTGGCAATGAGGTCAAGACGTTGGGTACTAATCGTAATTCTGCCTTATGTAGTTTGATGCTAGATGAGATATGTTAGCTGCTGGAACCAAAAGGAAATCTTTTTATCTTAATCTGTTTATATCATTACCATTACTCATTCATTGCATAATTGCAATGAAAGTAAAATCTCTTTTTACGATGTTGAGCAAGTAATTGCTAAAGTGAAAGCAGCTACTGTGGACAACAAAACCAGACAAGTATGTTTTGATACTAATGGTTGCCCACCCCGAGCTGTTGTAACCAAATAGTTCAGCTGGTTGAAACTGCTTTATGCTATGCAAAAGACTTGCCTGAAGTGAAAGTGATTGTGAAAGATTTTTGAAAAGTCTGGGATATTAACCGCACAAGCAAAAACTAGTCTACAAGTACCTAATATAGCTGTTGAACTACTTAAGGTAAAACAGCAATAGAAATGTTTGATTGGTCATTGAAGCAGTGGAAAAAACATAGTATGCCATGAATGAGATTTCTCAAGTTATTGACAATTGTAACTTTCTTTCACGAAAGCTCCTGTGATATTAAATGTTACATCACTAAAAGAATGCAGAAAAGTGACATTCAAAGTAATGACAATGGCAAGTCCACACATTTTATTTGCTGAATACTGTTGCTGCAGCACTATCAACCCACAACTTCTTTTATGGAAAGACGTTTTTCAATGCTACAAAAGCATCTTGCTAAAAACAGGAATTTTATGGTTGACTGTGTCAAACATTAGATGCTTATGCAATTTAATTCTTTTATTGGAGAGAACAGCCAAATTGGAGAAAAACTGTCAAGAGACCTCCAAGCCGACTGTGCTTTTCATTGGTATATTTGATTTTTGTTGATTTCGATAAAAGTTCGGTTACAAACTCTTTAATTTTTATAAACTTGTAGGTCAATTTTTTTTTGTTAGTAGGTCAATAAAAGCTTGCCCTAATTATGATATTATTGCTGAGGTTGGGCATGCTGCACTTGTTGCAACTTTAGTATGAGCCACACCTCATTTTTGATATTCATTGGGGTGCTTTTTTCTAAACACCGAGGTTGGAGGTAAGCAAGGACTTGCTCTACGTAGAAAATTTTGCTCCTGGTAAAATCTCACTACAAGTGTTCAAAATCCATTGGCTGCCAATTTTGAAGCAGCCCTTGAATGGCCTGGAGTTGAGAAAAAGTTTTGGGTTTCAAAGAACGCTTAAATCAAACAGCCATAAAATGTTAGAGGTGGAGTATATCTAGTTTGTGTGGTAGAAGAGCAGAGTTGTATGTGGAGTTAAGCCAAACGAATTGTGGATATGAGCTGTCTTTGAAAAGTAAAATGAAAAACTCAAAGTGCTTGTTTTGTAGCTGTTGCCAGAAAATTTGTGATGTGTAGCTAACGACAACGAAATTGACTGGGCATAAATCTTTGTGAAGGAAGAATAGTATGAAAAAGACATGAAGGCTCCAAGGACAATCAACAAAGTGATGCCAATTTTTCAACGGTTGCTGAACTGTTTAGAGTTGTATGTCTTGTGTAGGCGTTAGGTAGAGGACTAAGACGGTAGGAACAACTATTGTGTGATGAAATTGCATATGAGTAAAAAGCAGCTGTCTTTTGGGCTTTTATAGTCTTTGGATTTCAAACAGCATGTTAAATTGGTTGATGGTTTTGGGGGGATATGCGGAAGTAATAGCATTGAGGAGAGTAATGTTGGACAGGTAAATGTTGCTAGATTTCTGTTATGAGAAAGAACTATATGGGATTAGCATGTGATTGCAGAAAAAATGACAAAAAAAGCAACATTCAGTTTGAATTTAAATGAGACCCAGATTGATGTTGCATTGTTAGAAAGTTTTTAATGGCAAGATCGATGGTTGGTTGAATGAGATTTCACTTGTGCTGAAAATTGCTTAGAGGAAAAAGATTTTTCGTAGAGATAAAGGAAAATGTATATTGATGAGGTGTTGTGTCATCAATTCTGTGTGAAAGTAAAATATGAAGTTTAAGGAAATAAAGGTGACCATTTTGTGAAGAACCAGGAATGCAATGATAAATGAGATATATGGTGAAAAAAGAACGGATTAGAAAAATTGTGAGAAACTGATGGCTATAATTAGAGAAAGCATTGAGATCAATGGTTTGGGCATATTTTGAGGAGAGATGATGAGAGTGTGTCAAAGTGGCATTAATCTATTAAGTAAACTGTAGAAAAAAGCAAGAAAGATTGAAAAGAGCATGAAAAAGGCATTTAAAAGAGAAAATCAGAAAATTGGTCTAGCAAGGATGGATGCAGTAAAACAGGAAAAGTAGCAGAAGGAAATGCACTTTATCGCATGTGATTGATGTGAAGTTGGCCACCTTTATCTGCCAAGAAAATATCGGATTGCAAAATATATTTTGGCTTACTTAATCATTTTTTTCAAATTTAGCAAGTTTGTTTCATTTATTTTGTCATGTCAGACAAATTTAGAATTCAAAAATGATAAACATTTTCATTTATAAGGCTGCAGTTTATATTAATACTTGGCAATAGCTTTTGCTATGCAATAAAATAAGCTATATATTCTAATTTTGTGTTTGTATTTTCTTATTAACATGCTTTTCTATCTCCAATATGATTATATCGGATATTTAAATAAGTTCCACCACAATTATGTGTTATCGCTTACCTAAAAATTTTTAAATGCAGTGCCTTTGTTACATGGCCTTAGTATTCATTCATTCATTCATTCATATGTATGAACTCGTGCTCTATTTCCATGTCTTTTGTCAGACTGGGCCACCATGACGGGTAAACTGCTTAGCCCCACCACCTGTTTGCCACATAGAAATGGAGGCATTTCGTTAAGTGCCTTGCCCAAGGACATAACAAACAAAGCTTGCCAGCTTGTTCTCCACACCGTCCCTTTTGTGCTGAGTGCCAAGCAGGGAAGCTGTGAATGCCATTATTAAAGTCTTTTGGTATGACTCAGCTTGAGTGAGTGGACCCCAGCTTTACCGACTGCAAAGCGGATGCTCTAACCACTGCACCATTGCGCCAGTTAAGCCTTAGTATGCAGTGCAATGGTATAATGGTTAGAGCGCCTGCTTTGCAGTCAGTAAGCCTGGGGTTCATTTCCCTAGTTGAGTCATGCCAAACGACTTTAAAAAATGGTATTCACAGCTTCCCTGCTTGGCGCTCTGCACAAAAAGGATAGTGTTGAGAACAAGCCGGCAAGCTTGTTTGTTATGTCCTTGGGTAAGGCACTTAACTTTTTCACTCCTGCAAGGTTATCAACTGATGATTTTTTTCAAAAGTTGAAAAAATCAGTTTGCTCAATAATTGATTTGTGACTTTATTTCTCACCCGATTTCGACAATTTCTTTTTAAATTAAAGGTTATTTCAAGGCAATTCCGATGATGTTTTATTTGTATCTTTATTATTTGTTTTTATTCTAAAAAAATTGACCTATATTACCTGTAGTTGCCATTTTTGACCCCCGAAAAATTGATATCCTATTACAAACAGGTAAATTTAATACACAAA
Source organism: Trididemnum clinides (assembly GCA_963675345.1). Taxonomy (NCBI): domain Eukaryota; kingdom Metazoa; phylum Chordata; class Ascidiacea; order Aplousobranchia; family Didemnidae; genus Trididemnum; species Trididemnum clinides. The sequence continues at coordinate 24,784,099 of OY776290.1, read as the reverse complement.
CAATGCAATAACGTGACAACTATTAATATATTTAGAAAGCTCATGAAATAAGCTTTCCAGAAATATATAATTTTAAATAGTTGAGGCTTAGGATTACTTTATAATGCCTGATAAAAAAAATAGTAGACATAGACAATTTTTCATTTTTTGTTGAAAAATTTTTCAGTGATACTTCATAAAATTGCAATGTGTAGAAAAACTAATTCCTTTGGTACATTTTGACTATTTTTCCTGAAATCTATGGTTATTTAGCTGTCTGTATCTAAGTTTTAAGAAAGATTGATCAGAAAAATGAAGTTTGTGGAATTTTTCATAGACAGCCGATGCCAAGCAAAAAATTGGTGATTTTCTGCAAAAAAGAGGGGGATCAACACGACCCTGTTATCATCATATCATCTAAATGTTGAAAAAATTTCTTTCCAAAAATATATATTGCATGGTTTAGGTTAAGAGTAATTCTATAATGACTGATGAAATTGGTAAATTTCGTAGGCCTACTTTGTTTTCCATACTTGTCAAAAACACTCAAAATTTGGGTTTTTTGTGCTTTATAAAATTGTAATTTGTAGAAAACCTAATTTCTCTGGTACATGTTGGTTATTTTTCTTAAAATCTATGGTTATTTAGCTGTCTGTATCTAAGTTTTCAGAAAGATCGATCAGAAAATGAAGTCTGTGGAATTTTTGATAGATAGCCAGCACCAAGCAAAAAATTGGTAATTTTCCACAAAAAGCGGGGGATCAACATGATCCTGTATCATTTTTAGCTACGAAATTTTTCTCTCAAGCTACATTTTATCTAAAAGTTGAAATTTTCTTTCCAAAAATATATACTGTTGCATGGTTTAGGTTGAGAGTTATTCTATAATGACTGATGAAATTGGTAAATTTCGTAGGCCTAATCTGCTTTTGATACCAGTCAAAAACACTCAACATTTGGGATTTTTGAGCTGCAATTTGTAGAAAACCTAATTTCTTTGGTGCATTTTGGCTGTTTTTCTTGAAATCTATGGTTATTTAGCTGTCTATATCCAAGTTTTCATAAAGATTAATCAAAAAATGAAGTTTGTGGAATTTTTGATAGATAGCCGACACCAAGCAAAAAAATTAATTATTCCTGCACCAAAAAAGGGGGATCAACATGACCCTGTATCATTATTAGCGACAAAATTTTCCTCTCAAACTACATATCATTTAAAAGTTTAAGAAATTTTCTTTCCAAAAGTATATACTGTTGCATGGTTTAGCTAAAAAGTTATTCTATAATGACTGATGAAATTGGTAAATTTCGTAGGCCTAATCTGTTTTCAATGCCAGTCAAAAACACTCAAAATTTGGGCTTTTGAGCTGCACAAAATTGCAATTTGTGGAAAAACTAATTCCTCTGGTACATTTTGGCTGTTTTTTTTTAAATCTATGGTTATTTAGCTGCCTGTATCCAAGTTTTCAGAAAGAGGGATCAAAAAAATGAAGTCTGTGGAATATTTGATAGATAGCCGACTCCAAAAATATTGAAAGCAAAAAAATTAGTGATCCCCCTGCAAAAAAGGTAGGAGGGTCAACATGTTTCTGTATCATCTTTAGCAACAAAATTTTCCTCTCAAATTACATATCATGTAAAAGTTTAAGAAATTTTTCTTTCCAAAAATATGTAATGTTGCATAATTTAGGCTAAGAGTTATTTTATAATGATTGATAGAACACAATATTTGGAGTTATCTTTAGTACCAACCAAAAACACTCAAAATTTGATAGCTGTACCATAAAAAATGCAAATCACACAAAAAGTACTCCCTTCTAGATTTGAAATCATGTTTATCGGTTTGCACAACTCTTTTCCTCGCCCTGTATCAAGTTTCCACAGAGCTGGTGTATATCAAACACTTTTTATAGATTTTGCAAGGTAGGGTACTTTGGGTGATAATCTGGTTTCCCCAACAAAAAAGGAGGGGTGTAAAAGCGGTCTTGTTTTATCTTTAGCAACAAGATATTATTTTTTAGATTTATATGATCTGAAAGTTGAAGAAATTTTCTTTTCAAAAATATATCATAATGCATATTTTAGGCTAAGTTTTGATTGATAGAATGGCTAGCCTACATGATAAACCCTAAGTTATCTTTGGTACCAGTCAAACCCCCCAATTTTGGTGCTAGAACACATAAAATTACAAATTGTAAAAAAGTACACCTTTTAAAAATCTTAAAACATTTTTATTAAATAGCATCACTCTTACCACGTTGTATCAAGTTACCAAGGAGAAAATGCAAACAAAGCACTCTTTATTGACTTTGACAGGCAGGCTATAATCAATCAAAATTAGCTTTCTTCCGGAAAAAGGGGAGGGAAGTAGCTTATGTTTCACCTTAAGCAACAAAATAATCTATTTATACTGCATATCATTTGAATCAGGAAGAACTAGTCTTTTCAAAGATAAGCAATATTAGGTGACATAGGCAAAGAGTTATTTTAAAACGATTGATGAAAAGGGTAGTTGCAGTAACTTTCAGGACCCCCAAAAAGGCCAAAAATTGGCTGCTGGGCTTCAAAAAATCGAAAATACTACAAAAAATTTTTTTATTGATTTTTAACTGTTTTTTCTCGAAAGTATGATCCTTTTACATCATCTAGCAGCCATTTTCAACAAAATTCATCTACACCTGAGGCTTGTAATACCTTTTGAACTTGGGGTAACATTGGCTCCCCCCCCCCCCCACCAAAAAAGAAGGGGTAAATATGTTTTTGTTTCATTTTGAGTCCTAAATCTTTTATATTAAAACATTGTTTTTAGAATGCACATCACGCAATTTGGGATGAAATTTTCTTTCCAAAAATATATTACACTACGTAGTTTGATTTAATCTTTATTTCATTTTGATCAATCAAAAATGCAATTCCAATACACATCCTTTTGTTCTGGCCCCAAAAAATCTTGAAATATCTGTGGCTGTGGGTCTCAGAAACATAACAACTGTAGAAAAACTAAGTAACTTAGTATATTTTTACTATTTTTTCTGAAATCAATGGTTATTTACCTGTCTATATCTAAGTTTTCAGACAGATTGATCAAAAAAATGAAGTCTGTGAAATTTTTTAAAGCTACAGTACCCTATTTTGAAAGTGATTTACTCCCCCCAAAAGGAGGGGGTTAATTTGCATAAATTATATTCTTGGACAAAAAATTTTTTTTGAAGGTTAGCATATTTTGAATCACAATGAAATTTCCTTTTCAGTGGCATAACATGATCGATATAATGGCCGTCAGAATGGCCTATAACCAGTGAATGATGAAAGTAAAGATAATTAATGATTTTTTATGCAAATTAGTCGAGGACTGTTTTGCGGGAGCGAAAGAGTTAACAGGATGCCTCCATCTTTATGTGGCAAATAGGTGGTGAGGCCAAGCAGTCTACCCGTTGTAGTGGCCCAGTCTGACGAAAGGGATGCAAACCGAGCATGAGCTCATATGCATGAATGAATGCCTTATTATGAATATTTGTAACTTGTGAATATTATTGACTCATTAATAACCTAATCTTTGTTGAAAATTTGAACTTGAGAAAGGAATGCTTCTCCATGTAGAAGAAATTGAACCTTTTTACCCTAGACATTCATTTTTTTAGGTATAAATGAAACAGTTTCAAATGTCCTTAATGCTTGAATATTTAACACATAACACTTGAACGGTGTGAAAGGAGAGTCAAAAGGTACAAATCATTAAACTTGTAATTTTACGCAGAGTTTGGAGTTTCTATTGCCCCTGAATTTGGCTATGTTTAGCACTGTTGTCTCATGAAAAAGCTTGCACTGAATCTTAATAACTGTACATTTGAAAAAAACTTTATGAAACTTTTACCATTAAATTAAAATACCTTTATTTTATAATTGCATTATAATTACATGTAAATTTTGATGAAATTTGTTAAAATCACCATGGAGTTTTGCTTGTTGAGTACAGTAACTTGTTTGTGTTTAGCATCACATCAAACAGGTCATAACAGTGGGGTAATTCATGCTGGCATATATTACAAACCTGGCTCTCTTAAGGCAAAGTTGTGTGTGAAAGGACTTCGGTTAACATACAAATACTGCGATGAACATAATATTCCTTATAAACAAGTCGGAAAAGTGAGGTTTTGTATTAATTTTCTTGCAATCTCGGTGTTGTTTTTTAGATACGAACAATAGTTTAATCCTAGGTGTTCTGTATGAACAAGTGTGAGACTAATTTTATTGCAACCTCAGCGTTTTGTTTTGAATGCTAACGTTTATGCTCTAACCCCAAGTGTCACAAAGCATTACAGCAAAAACAGAAGCGATATTGTGTGTTCATATAAAACTGGAATGCCCTGTTTCTTTTACCGAAAAGACAATAAACCTCATATATGGTGTGGTATTATGACACCTGACAACAGACTTACAAGTATCTCCTATGCGTGAGCTGCTACGCTGAACACCTGTATGTATTCCCATATACAGTGTTCATGATTAATGCCGCTACTTCGTTTATTACATTTAAACAAGGGCAGAGAGATTGTTATGTGTTTTTTCTGTAATACAGTGCAATTATAATGAATTGATCATTTGATAATTATTTTTAGCTAATTGTTGCCGTCGACCAAACTGAAGTTGAACGTTTAGATAGTCTTTATGAAAGAGCTCTGGAAAATGGCTGTACGGTTTCAATGGTTGATTCAAATAAAATTAAAGAAATTGAGCCTTATTGCCAGGTACTGTGAATTTTTCTGTATGTAAAGCCTTTCTAAATGACCCACATGATTGACTTTTTAGAACTTGCGAGAATTGAATCATTGCAAATATGATAACTTTTGTTAGCAAACTTTGCATGATACAAAGCATGTAGTGAAATAACCAGATTGTAATGTACAAAGTGTGTCCTAAAAGTTCTAGGACTAAGGTCGCAATTTTATTTCGAATCTAAATAAAGAGTTACACGTTGTCCCCTTCAAAGTAATCACCCTTAAACGTAATGCTCTTTGCCATTTTTTTGTGCCATGTATCATTGGATTTCTGGTAGGATTCTTAGAGGATACCCCAAAGCTCCTTTGTTACGGCACTTTTGATGACATCCATGCTTGGAAATTGTGTTCCTGAAATGATGCTTTTAACTTTGGGAAAAAAGGAAAAAGTCAAATGGAGCAAGATCTGGAGAGTAGGAAGGTTGCTTCAGCAATGCAATGTTTTTTCCACCATAAACTTCCGGATGATCAAGGTGGTGTATGTTCAGGTTGGTTCGTTGCTCTGTGGCCATTAATAAATTGCCAAGTAAAAAAAGTTAAAGTTGTAAAACGATAGTAACTAAGTAAGCTATTGTCTTTTGTACCTAAAAAATATAATAAATGTAACAGAGAGCTGAAATTGCAGCTATATGTTCTCAACAAGCTACAAAATCTCCTACTACTTTAGGTTGGTCTCAAGCTCAACTATAGCTTACACAGAAAGTAGAATCCCAGAACTTTTAGGACACACACGCTAAGCAATCCTAGTTAAAACCGATAATTCTATATGAACCAATTGGTCATAGACTAATTCATAGTGGCAATGTTAAGACTATCTTCGTAAGTTTGTATATTAGACAAGAGCTTTTATGGTTCGAACTTTTGCATTGTCAGGTGGTTTTAAAATAGCAACAGTTCGAAATTCGCCAAAAAATTTAGCCAGCAAGTGAAAATTATAAAATGCGTCTGCTTTCAAGCAAAGCTTGCATTAAGCTGTGTTTGAAATATTTCAGCTTTTTAAAGTTTGGTAAGTAGTAGTGATGTACCAATGCAAATATTAAACATCGGAAAACCAATGTATTGGTTACTTCCAAGTATCAGCTACTTCCCCAGTGTATCGGCATGTCTTATAAAATTTTTGTCCTCGTTTTTAAAACTGATGTGTTGCTCTTTATTGGCGATCTTAGCCAAGACCGTTTACTCGTATTAAATTAAAATCTTATACATTTAAACGAAAAAGAAATATTTATGAATAAAAGAAAAATGTCTTCTTTAGAATAAGAAAAAACAAGGATAAATAACATTGACAATACAATCCACAAGTCCACTTTTTACGTTATAGTAGATTAGTAGAAGATACTTAGCGACTACCACAATAAATCCAATCGCTACAGTTCAACTTACAGTGCGTGCAAACAAAAAACTGCGACCACTCATGAAAAGAACAAAACCATTTTGCCTACGACTCGGCAAAGGTTGAGGATCGCACTGCCATGTTGTGGGGTTGTTACTTGGTGTAGAATCTCTGCCTCACTCTTCTTTCCGCTTTAGCCCGGGGTCACCTTGGACTCTACTTTGTGCTACTATAAGCTCATATTTTTTCTGAAGAACTTTTTTCCTCATCTCGAGGTTAAACGCTGTATTTCTGTTTTCATCATAGAAACTTCACAAGAGTTTTTAGCTTTTTTAAAGCTTTTATAGGGCCCTTTCTTGCATTTGCTCCGAACGAATAGTTTCTTTTATTGCCTTCGCCAATTTGTCAGTTTTGCTCTCACCTTCTGCCTCCTTTGCGAGCCACCCTGACACATGTTGCTCTGTTTTTGAGGAGCGTATTCCTTGTCTACTATTCTCTTTTCCTATTTCAGATGTAACTAGACACTAAATAAAACCAAAGCTTTTGAAGTTTAATTTAAAGAAGCTTTACTGTTATTCACCCTCTTTCTCTTCTTGTTCCTCCAGAAAGGTTTTTCCTCTCTACCTGCTGTTCTCGTCAGGGCTGGGGAGCTGGCCTAATATAGACCAGGCTCCAGCTCCGGAGCTAACAGTTTTTAGATATATAGCTCCACCTCCAGTCAAGTTTTCAAGGTTTAACTAGTGTAGTCAAATGCAATATATTTTTAGCCATGGATTTTACCGATAATATAACTATGTGGTAAAGGAATATCCAAAAATAGTTATGAAATAGCAATGGTTTTTGGATAAACACTCAGATCAGTGAACATAAAGTTGAAATGCATCTGAAAAATCAGTGGAATTACGGTACTACAGCTACATCTTTTCTATAATTGGATAGGAGCTGGAGCTGCCAAAAATTTTGATGGCTCCAGCTGCAGCTCCGGCTCCACTAACGACTGAAAATAAAGCTCCAGCTCTCCACCCCTGGTTTTCGTGGAGCACACTTTTTTACTCCATGCTGTTGCTTTGACCCACCTCTTTTTCGTCATGTTACTGCTCGTGCCCACCTGGACTTTCTCCCAAATCACCATCTTGTGATTGAAATTGGTGGCTCTTGTTTTATCTTTTTTTGACGGAAAAGGCTTAGACGTCGTTGTCAGTTGTTCACTTAGTGGCTTGCAGAAATATTTTTTTGTTAGGCACGCCCAGTTAGTTTAAGCTTTGCTGCTGAATTCCGCATCATTTTGCAAGCTCTTTGGTCTCAGCAGTAGCAATAAGTCTGCCGTATTTTTTCTCTCAGATCCTTGCATTGCTTTTGTACTTTTTTCCGCTTTTTCTTTCTCACACTATGTAGTCATAGGACAGAACTTTCCAACCTCCCCTCTTTCGATTCTGAGGCTGCAATGGATTCTCTGCCTCACATCTTTTCCGGAAAACAACACGGCCGATTAGCTGGTCAGGCGAGGTGCTCTATTTCAGCCGTCCACAGACCTTTGTATCTGCTTTCTTATTACCTCTTGTATCAACTTATCTCTTTACTAGGGACGTGCCGTCCCATTTAAATTTTTGGGAACAAGTATTTTTATTTTTTACTAAAGAACTTTTGTTTTCTCTATAGTCTTTGCTCCAACGGACTAGGCCTCCATTTTAATTTTTATTTCTTCAAAATCGGCAGGATTGGGAATGATTCGTGCAGCATCTGTGGTTACCTGACTTTAGGCACATTTCATATTTCCGTCTTACTATGGGCTTTTTACGCCACGCGCTCGTTGGCGACTTTTGCGAAATATTGTCTTTAGTTCAGACCTCAGCGAGTTTTCCAGCTTTTGGGGTTACGTAATCTTCCGCCTACCCCTTTCCGATAAAGGGGTGGGTTAACAGCGACAAAAAACTGCTCTCCCTTGATGCCTTGAAATATGTTATGTGCTCGTACAACTGCCAAAATTGCACGTTGACTGTCAAGGTTTGGAAAAAACTTGATCGTGTTAAAAGTTGCTTATGTGAAAAGTCTTGTCATAAGCATTGACCAATTCATCGGGCGATGTTGAGAAAGGGCAATCCAAGATCAAAAATGAGCGACTGCTTTTTCACTCTGATGTGACCGTTTCGGCATTGCTCTCAGTGATACTACAAGGCATATTCTAAATCCCGCAGATTATGACGTATCTGACACTTAAAGCTTCGTGCTGTCGCTTGGTCTCAACTTTGGGTTGCCGCCCAGGTATTTTTGCAAAGAAGAAATCTTTGCCGAATTTTAGTCATTGTAGGCACAGCTTTTACATCACAGTGCCAGTTCTGTTGAACAATGCACTGCTTTAAAAGCCCGACTCCCCGACCTTGCACATTTGTATTGTGACAGCACCACAGATTCACGTGACTTCACAATGCACGAACAGTGCTTTCGTGCAATCTTCAGGTTACGAAAGAATGATGATATCATTATCACTAAACCTGACAAACGCTCTGGCTTTGTTCTTTTGAACAAAAGCGACTACGTTGATAAAATGAACGAGATTCTTGATGATCAATCGAAATTCAAAAGACTTGGTCCGGTCTCCAGCAATGACAACACAGCCAACATTGAATCGCGCCTTCAGAAACGGTTGCTTGACTTAGTCAAAGCCGATGTTATGCCAAAGTGGATATATGACGCAATACGACCAACTGGATCGCAAAGACCTCGAATGTATGGTTCGCCGAAAACACACAAAGAAGGCACTCTACTTCGCCCTTTACGTCTATGACAGGTTCGTCCCATCGTGAATTTCGCAAGTGGTTGGCTGGCCTATTACAATCTGTGTTGGAGCGGTTTTCGTCAACTCCTTCGCAAGTGGTTGGCTGGCCTATTACAATCTGTGTTGGAGCGGTTTTCGTCAATTCAACAAACACGTCCTTTGGAATGAGTGGTTGTAAATCGGTTCGTCACATTGCATATCAGATTTGTTTACGTTTGCTAAGACCATGCAAAATCTTGACATGGACCTTAATGTCTTTATGTGTTTTTTTGATGTGTCCAGCTTGTTCACCAACGTTCCCCTTGATGAAACCATCAAAATCTGTTCAGATGCCTTTTATGACGATTCCGATTTACAACCACTCATTCCAAAGGACGTGTTTGTTGAATTGATGAAGGACGCTACTCTTCGGTCGAGCTCAGCTTCAATAACGCTATGTACAAGCAAACAGATCGAGTAGCTATGGGATCACCTCTTGGTCTGGCTGTGGCTAACATCTTTGTTGGATATTATGAAGAAAAGTTATTTTCTCAAACGCAGAAGCCTCCAACAAACTTCAGATATGTTGACGACACGTTTGCCATCTTCGATCACGAAGTTGAAGCAGATGAATTCCTGACCAAACTCAACTGCTTTCATCCATCCCTCAAATTCACCTTTGAAAAAGAGAAAGGAGAATGTCTACCGTTTCTTGATGTTTACGTCGAAAGAACAGATATTGTCTTCGAAACCAGTGTATACCAGAAACCCACTTTCACCGTCCAGTATTTGCGTTGGGAGTCCCTTAGTCCTCTCAAACGTAAAATAAGCCTAATATCTACACTAGTGCATCGAGACCTAATGATTTGCACCAAGCGTAGACTCAATAAAGAAATAGAACGGATTAAGAAAATATTGCTGGACAATGGCTATCCTAAAAACGTCATCAACACTCAGATCATCAAGAAAATTGCCTGGTGTACTTGAGGGTCCCTTGGATTGGTAAGCCCTCCACAAACTTGCAAGAAGAAGTCAAAACCGCCGTGGAAAGCTGCCATGGCTCCGTCAGCACCCGCTTGGTCTTTATGTCAAAGCGCATACTGCTTGTGGCCTGCAAGAATGTTCTACCTACCACTCAGAAAAGTTTTGTCATATATGAATATAAGTGCCACTGTGATAGTCTGTACGTAGGGCGAACATCTCAACGGCTGCAGGATCGCATCAAGCAACATGTTCCGCAACGATTAAGACAACAATTGACCCGTCCACGCCGATCTCAACCACATAGATCGTGCAAACTAAAAGACACCAAACCGTATTGTGGCTCTGCCATTGGTCAACATCTTTTAGAAAGTGATCAATGTGCAATGAACTATGATAACAAGCGGTTTTCAATCCTTGCCACAGCACGCAGCTCTTTCCATCTTAATCGTTTAGAGGCTGCTTATATCAAGACCCGGCGCCCGGATTTGTGCAACAGAAAGAGTTTCTTTACACTCTCAAACTCTTTCAATAATCGCGGCATTTGGCTTCCATGCTGCGCTTTCTCCAACTTTCGCTAATGCGAAATCTTTCTTTGGCGCGCTTTACAATACTGGCGCTATCATTAGCTCGTCTTGATTGCCTAGCGTCCAATTTAACCACATAAAACACTTACTGATTCTAGATCTTCCCTTTTGACGCGATATTGCCACTGATGAGAGCGTCACGAAAAGCTCATGGCTCAAACAGCTTTTTTCAAACCTATATTTAAATTCCACCAACAAGATTTTTAAAACGCATACTGTACACAGCCGCCTTAATGCATTTATACTCTGCAGGGACTTAAAGCAATACATTCACCACTAACTGGCATTGTTGATTTCGGTGTTGTTGCAAGATCGTTTGGAGACGATATCCGTCGTATTGGAGGCAATATCAAAACAAATTTTGAGGTTACAAAGTTCGCAGAAAACTCTGGTAAACTGACTAAACTGTTGTTAGTTTCTGTAAGCTCTGCTAAATGCTGATGGTAAATTTAACCTTTGACCATGAAAATTTATTTTCTCTAATGAAAAGACCAAACTTTATTAAAGACCTGCTGACTGGTAGGTAGTACAGTTCTGCCAGCTCACTGCATTTTTATCACTAGGATCTGCGGTCGATCCCGGAATAATGAAACCTTTGTTTTAGATCCAGAGTATCCAGTATCAATTCATGCCCCAAATAATGTAAGTGAGATTAATTATTATAAAGGCGTGTTAATAAGACCGCAGTAAAAACCAGTGACATAAAATGGGGCGCTTTAAATGAATTGCTTGTGAGTCCTTGGCTAGCCTCACAAGTTATTTATGTGGGTACAAGCTGTAGTATTAGCCTGAAATGCGAGGTTAAAGCTCTGAGCTGATTTTGCGTTGTTTTTCCCGCGTTTCGCAGGCTCAGACGAGCTGATTCAATGTATGTCGACCACTACACACTCGCTTTCGAACCAGGTTTTTTGCTTTAAATTTCGGATGCCCTTTTTGCGAATACCAATCGTGGTTTTATAGAATTTGAACTGCAGACCTTCTGATTGGAAGCTCGCAGCAATTAACGATTCACCACGGCAGCTACTGTAACCTTTCGATTTAGGAACTTTTGCACTTGCAGGAAATCGTTCACTGTAAATATGTCATTGCATGCGGTGGTCTCTATGCGGACAGATTAGCAACTTTGTCCGGTTCTAGTTCAGAACCAAAAATTTTACCGTTTCGAGGAGACTATCTAGTGCTAAAGCCAGAAAAAAATTATTTAGTGAAAGGAAACATTTATCCTGTAAGTATCTCTCCATACTGATGAAAGAAAATTTATTTTAGTGCACGTTCTTATTGTTATTTAAAAAGATATTTAATTATTCATTTATTCCAAGGATTATTTATCTATTCTTCGGTAACCCATTTAGTGCCTGAGCGTCATTGCCATAGTTACTTTGAGCTTTATATAACGATTGATTTGTCATTTTACGTAGTTTGAAGTTTAGTAATCCATTTAGTGCCTGAGCATCATTGCCATAGCTTTTCGAGCTTCATATAACAATTGATTTGTCGTTTTACGTAGTTTGAAGTTTAATTTGCTAGTTTTTTGGTGTTGTATGTTGACTACTTATATTGTTTAGAATAAGTTAAGGGTGCATGCAGTTATTAACATCTATCTTAAAGTAAACATTGGTCTAATTATATGTGACTTTGCAACCTGCATGGCCTCTTGAAGTTTCCTTTTCTTCATTTGAGCCATCGTTCTGACCATTATAGAGGGAAGGGTGCTTACACACACTGTTTATGAGCTCAAGCCGTGTTTGCCATGACTCCTTCAGTTAGACTGGGGACCTACGTCGGGTTTACTGAATGGCTTCGCTACTTGTCTGGCACGTGAAGATGGAGGCATCCCGTTAAGTGTCTGGCGTCAGGATACAACAAGCGAACTTGCCGTTCTCTACACAATTCCTTTTGTGCTGAGTGCCAAGCAAGGAAGTTGTCAATATTATTTTGTAGAATCTTTTAATACGATTCGACAAGGAAATTAACCCAAGATTTACCGAGTGCGAAGTGTACACTCTAACCACAACGCTATAGCGCTAGCGCGAAAAAACAAAAATAGTATTCATAGCTTTCTTGCTTGGCGCTCAGCACGAAAGAAAAAGTGTGAAGAATACCCCGATGAGTTCGCTTGTTGTGTCCTTGGGCAAGGCACTTAACGGGATGTCTCCATCTTGGCGTGGCAAACAAGTGGCGGAACCAATCAGTCAACCTGTGTGGTGGCCCGGCCTAACTATAGACTAGCATAACACAGCACGAGTTCATATGTATGAGAATAGTCGAAAGGCCTCTTGCTGGTTCTTGACGTTCTTTCTGTTTAACTCAGCAATTAACCAATGAATTATTTTTTAGGTTCCGAACCCGAAATATCCGTTTTTAGGTTTCCATTACACCCCTCGCATGGACGGTAGTGTTTGGCTCGGTCCGAACGCCGTGCTTGCTTTCAAGCGGGAAGGTTATAATTTCTTTGATTTCAGCATGAAAGACTTTGCCGAGTCGATAGCTTTCAGGTGCATAAAGTCGCAATGCGATTGTTTTGCTATAGACCTAACTGGCTTACTATGTGGTGGCGTCACTGGCGGTGCGTTTTGCCCTGAGTGGCACTCTGGCGCAAAGGTCGGGATACTTATTTTGGAACTGTTTCTAAATTCTTTCTAGAACAATGCAAATTACCTTATCAATATTCAAGCACCGAAAAAGATTATAGCAAATCAAAATCTAGATTCTTTATGAAAATTACCTGTTAAACTTTTGTTTTTGTACTTATGAGTGAAAGACCTTTTTTGTTAACTTCATGAAATTGATATTTGTGCGTTTTGTCCCCAACTTTTCTACTTAAAGCCCCGTTTAGGGTAATTGATTTCAATTACGCGACCGCTGCTCGAGGGACTAAGTTTCTAAGAAAGTTACCTTCTTTTTTCATCTAGTGATGCATTGCTATCGTTTCCTTATTTCGGATAGACACTGTTTGGGCACGTTTCGAATATCACCTGACGTTTGTGATTTCACCGCTCCTGAGCGTTGTATACGTTTTTGTCTTCATAAAGAAAACGTAGTAAAGAAGTTTTGAGATAAAAGAATATGTTTTACTTACTGCTAAAGTTCAATGTAAGATGAGAAGTAAGGTTTTTCATTTGAATTTTCCGTGACAAGTTTTAACTACCGTAAAACTGGGTAACTTTGGTTCGTTTTGTTTTTTGTTCTTGGAACAGTGAAAAAAATTCTTGCAGTCTTAACGTCAAGTCAAGTTGAACTCTATCGTAATTTAGCTGCTGATGAGCTACCATAAACCTAACGTATGCGGAAAATACAACTTACAAGTTATGCACCAAAGTGGAGTTACCTTATCCATGCATTTAATCAGTCCATGTAACATCACTGGGTAAAATTTGACCGCAGACATTAAAGTTTTAAAAAATGATTTTAATAGCTGTTTAAATGTCTGATTGTCACAGTCGCATACAAAAATAGTTGTATAATGTCCACTCACTTTTAAAGTCAGATGACTAAGATATATGCAACTACTCGTCGTATGAACATGCTTCATAAATGTTAGAGCGAGACTGATTGTTTTGGTTATTTAAATCTCACTCTTGACCAGATCCGTAATCTAGTACCGTTGATTCTTCAGGAGTATCAAAGAAACATACTCCTGCTGCGATTTCAGACTGTGGGAGAAAGCCAGTGGTCAGTGTGTGCCGAATTTAGTATAGTGCTTCGTGCAATACCAAGTTTTGCACAGACTGACCACAGGTTCTCTCTACGGCATTTCTACCAAGGGCCTTTTGGCGTTTGCCCTCTCACAGCTCCTGAACTTCCTTGACCATGATTTGGGTTTGTATTTTTTTGGCATACTGTTGACTAGATTTTTTGCATCTAAGTACCAATATTCTGGAAAAAATATTAGGTATGTTAGTATGCAATTACGTCTAAGTAGACAATTGAATATAAAAGAAAACTAATGTAGACCTGTCGGTAGTCTAATGACTGTAGACCTGCCGGTAGCCAGTTACCCCAAGAGTATCATACTTCCGGAGGATAGTTTGGCCACCCATCGTATCGACTTTTAACTACATCAAACATCCTGATACTTAGTTCTAAATAAAGCACTTAATTTCAGTCGGAAAAAAGCGAAAAAAAATTACACTCATCCACTTTTGATGTGAACATAGAGCTTGTCTGCCCGGAATTTTCGGTCAAAAAAGCAACCTTTTAAATTTTGAAATAACTCGGCAGAAAATATTGCAAAAATGTAATTAGTTCGTATATAACATTAAGAATGTACCGTAAAGGCAGAAGTTGAATCTACATACAAACTACAAAAAAATAAAAGCCTTCACAAACGTAGTTTGAGCTGTGGCCCAAAGTTACCTCGTTTTATGGTATTTTTTGTTGAAGATAAATTAGTTTAATTACTGATCAAACTTCACAAAACCTGGAGTTTTTTCATGAATACTGATCATTCACAATGCTTTATTTTTCCGATTCGCCACTAGATACAGTTTTTTCAAAAAGTTATGGCATCATTGGCCATGCACTGATAACATAAGGAAGCTTGGAAGGTTACCCATTGTAAAGCAATACGAAAGTACCATTGAGTTAACTTTGTGAACATGCTACTGTTGCTTTATGTGATCAGTGTTTCAACTTTGTGCTCCTGTTAACCTTGTGATGTTGCCACAGAAAATACCAAGAAAATTATTCATAAATCTGTATAATTTACAGAGGTTTTCAAAAACTGGCTCTCAGAAATACTGCTTTTGGGATCGGAGAACTGTATCGACTGTTGAACCGAAGTGCTCAAATCAAAAGTCTGCAGAAGTTCATACCAGAGTTGTCCACCAAAGATG
The DNA here is from genome assembly GCA_963675345.1 of Trididemnum clinides. Classification (NCBI taxonomy): domain Eukaryota; kingdom Metazoa; phylum Chordata; class Ascidiacea; order Aplousobranchia; family Didemnidae; genus Trididemnum; species Trididemnum clinides. The sequence continues at coordinate 24,768,851 of OY776290.1, read as the reverse complement.
TTACCCGGTAGCTGAAAAAAATTAGCTTTAGGATGACTAAGTGCTGATGTGATTTTAATAGCGAATTAACTGTTTCATTTTAAGATTGTCACGTAAATGGCCAGGGCTTTCAAGTCCACACCACGTAGTAAACTATTTCAGCTTATGAATATATGTATGTTGCAAAATCAAAACACTATTCGATAGCGCAGTAATACCCGACTTGTATAAACTTCCGACGCTCTAAACGAATGCATGAAATTAGACGACATACTGTAAAAAAGATGACGGTATTAACCGTAGTCCTTGGATTCCAGCAGTTTATCTTCAACCATTAGCTTAGTCAATGTTTGTTCTAAAAGTCACACTTACCTAATTGAAGAAGTCGTCTGTTACGTCACTGCACACAACGTATTTGACCGGCAGAAGGTGGCGAATCTAGAAATTCTCTTTGAGAGGGTCGTAAGCATTAACTCAGCTAACTATTATTAAGTGTTAGATGTATAGAAACATGTTGCTTGTAGCCCAAAATTTTTGTGTAGATCTGCGTGTTGGAGTCATTGTTTTTGTGTTTTCTCGTTTTGAAAGACCTTTTTTTTTGTTAGCCCGTTTTGGTCGCTATGCAAATTTAAAGATTTTTTGGAAATCAACTATTCAAAACACATTTTTTGCAAGTGTCATCGTTTGGAGGTCATTGCCTTTCTTTCCACTTCTTAAATATGTCACTGCTTGCAGACCCATTTTCACCTTCATCGATTGGTTATCGGGTTTATTAAGAGCGTGGTAGTGAAGGTGGATGTGGTCTTGCAATGGAACGGTGCCATCGCTACACCTCGTTTGAGAGTCTATGCAACAGCGCGCTTAAAATTGTGTGTTTAACAAGATTGTTTGTGGTATGGGCCTTGAAGATACACCGTTTTCCCTTTTAAATCAAATTTTGAATTCAAACTTTTTCAACAGCGGTCCTTCTGGTGTACGTGCGCAAGCACTTGATGTGGAAGGCAATCTTGTGGATGATTTTATATTTGATGAAGGGCAGGGGAGCATCGGTAAAAGGATGCTTCACGTGAGAAATGCTCCATCTCCTGCGGCAACGTCATCTTTAGCCATTGCTGAAATGATAGCGTCTGAAGTTGATCGCAGGTTTCAAATTTAACTTTGCGCTGAAGCAAGTATTATGCACTCTGCACTTCGCTTACTCGATCAAGACTCATGCTTTTAATTGCAACCGTGCCTGCAATTGCGCTTGTACTAATTCTTATAATTTTTCTGCAATTGTGTAACTGGTGCGGAGAAAATGGACAATTCATTTTAAAAAGTGTTTTGTTGTAAACTTCAGAGGATAGGAAATAAATCTACAAAACATTTGAAATGACTCTTCTACGTTTGCTAATTTTAGATTGAAGAGCCCGTTGTTGTAATTTGTATATAATTTTGAATTGGAATTGTACGTACTTCATGTATTTTTGCACTTACCAACATTAACACCGTAAAGCTATTGCTACTAATGCAAGAATGACGAAATATACCTTTGTTATTATACAGCAGTGGTTTGCAAAAAGATAAAGCTACCGATCATCAATAGCTATTGATGTTTTTTTTATTTCTTCTAGGGCTGCGAACTCGAACTCGTTCTTTTTTGCCGGACTATCAATTACTGAAGTCGAAAAATATTCTAGTTTGAGTTCAGTAATTTTGAAAGGAGAATAATAAAAATATTTTGCAGTAATGTAATTCTTGAGACCGGCCTTGGTAGCAGGCATGGTGGGCATTGTACAGGCACGTGAGTAATTTTCGGTTCCGCCAATTCTACAGAGATCATCGTTTGCACGTAGGATGCGTACGTTGAAGCGAAGACAAGGAAGCACAAGTTCCTCTGAGGATGCTGAGCCCCAACATTACACAAGCTGTGGCTCTATCTTTTCTTGTTCTTTGTGCATCAGCCATTTGACCAGGAAGGACAAGTCAAAGCGACGATCTTCCTGCTTCCACTGGGTTTTTCTAAGATGCACTTACCTTCCCAAAGTTGAACTCCCTCCCCTCATGCCACTTGAGCTGTATTCTTTGCTTCATTGCGGTTTCTACTGGAGATGAACATTTATCTTAAACTATCTCTTCCGTTTTGCCCCCTTTCCTCAGGGATGCATACTTTTAAGCGTGGGCTGTAACTCAGATACCCCATCTACTCTCAGTGCCGTTTACCTTCCTCACTCCCTTTTGTTGACCTCCTATGTGCTCTGTCTCAAACCGCTCCTGAAAGTTTTCTCTAAAGGCTGCTCAGGGCGCCCATGTTCGACCGGGACTTGGGTCTGATCGCTGGTGTTTTGCTTTTAAATCACTAATGTGTGCGCAGTTCTGTCTTTGGTCTCGAGAATGTTATATTGAAGTCTAGGTCTTAATCAGCCCTGCAAACTCTATAAAGCTCTGTCTTAAACTGAAAATGAAAAAGTCGGACTTACAAATTTTTTGTGAAGTTGAATTAATAAAAATCTACCTATTTTGCAGATCCTTGCTTAGATAAAATGAAAGAATAATAATCTTATTTTTATATTGTGTAAACCAAGAACGAGATGGACCTGAACCCTCGGCACAAGAATAGATCCAAATTATCGGTTCTTGAACTAGCATCAGGACCCAAGCTTGCAATTCTTTTATTTTGTTAAGAAAACGTCTTTATCTCTGAAATTTGGAAAAATTTAGACCTACCAGTAGTTTATGTTACATACCTAAAATAAGGAAACCAAACCGGGACCACAAGCCTCCACTTTTTTTCATTTGGAAAATACTAAAAATTCTTTACATCATTGGTGCTCAACTTGAGGTACACAGGACTTTCCTATAAGGTAATGCCTTTGCTGCGATAGATGTACCAGCAATCGAGTTCACTACAGAATATGAGAGGTAGCGTGTGTTTGAAGAACAGATATGTTTGAAGCCAGTTAACCAAGTAACCATTGTGATCAGGGCTGCGAACTCCGTCGATTTTTGTATCGAGTTCGACATTTTCGTTTTTGCGAGTTCGAGTCCAGTGAAAATTTATCAAGTTCTTTCGAGTTCAGAAAATAAAGTCATTGACTTAGCCTAAGCAGGTTTGCAGTAAAATTGCGCGTTCAAACTTATGTTCAAATATCTGTTTTAATAAGCAAATGTCGTTGCCATAACCAGGTAATATGTGTTTTGTCAATTTGCATTGAAAGCGAAAATTGAAAAATAACTTAAATTGAATCATTGTAGGTTCCCTAATAATGCGCTTTCGATCAAAACAAAGGCTATGTCTGCGACTCATTGTTTACAAAGAAAAAGTTAACTCTCAATTAGATCACCCATTCTTTACTGTGACTGTTTGCATTGCAAAACTGTAAAATCTAATTATAGCGTTCTTTTCAGTGACTTTATTGTTTTCATGAAGCATTTAGGGATTTATGCAGAAAGCAGACTTAGTTTAGGTCGAGCTTAAGTCTGAGCCGAGCTCGCGCAACTCGGGCTTACAAAGCTTGGTGGTATGCACGCCCAGTTGGCAGGCGCTTTCTCACAGCCTGGGTCGTTAGTACGTCTTTCAGAAATGTCAGACAGAAACCGAACCTGCCAACCTGGAAGGGTAACCCCTCACCCCGATGTTCAGCCAGAGCTTACTACTCGGCAAACGCCCTTTTCAGGGCGGGGCGATGTGCCCCTGTCAGAGCACATCGTCAACAAGTTTCGAGCGCCAACAGTCTTGCAGCAGAACATCGAAGGCCTCACTGCAAGCAAGATAAATGTACTCCATCATCTCGCCGTGCAGTATGAGGCACTCGTCATTCTACTTCAGAAGTCCCACTGCACTTGTGCAAATAAGCTAACAATACCAGGCTTTATACTAGCTGGGTCTTTTTTAAGCAGGAAGCATTGCCTTGCCACATTTGTCCATGACGGGCTAAATGGACCCTTGTTGATCAGTCTCCAGCTACATCGGAGACTGAGTGGTTGTGCGTGGACGTTGATGGTTATAGAATTGTCATTGTCTACAAACCTCCACCTACGCGACTGCAAGCATCTGATCTCCCAGTGTTCCCTCACCCCGTTCTCTCTGCTGGCGACTTTAATTGTCCACATGTCAACTGGGGTTATAGAACCAGCAGTGCCGATGAAAAGTGCCTTGTTGCTTGGGCAAGCCTCAACGGCCTTATCCCTTTCCACGACCCAAAGGACGTTGCCACCTTTCATTTTGGCCGATGGAACACTGGCACCAACCCTGATCTGGCATTTGTCAGTGTTGGTCCAGATAGCCGTGTACCTAACAGACGCATCTTAGAGAAGTTTCCTAGGTCACAACATCGTCCCTCGCTTATTGTTCCACCAAGACTTTCTCTGCCTGTTCCGAGCAAGCCTGTTAAGCGATGGAACTTCCGCAAGGCCAACTGGAGCCACTACAATGCATTAACCAACAAACTTGCCAAGAGTTTGTTGCCACCAGATTCACCGGATGTGGATCTGGCCTACCAGGACTTCTGCAATGTCATCAGAACAGCAACCAAAATTCTATCCCTCGCGGTCGTCGAAATAACCACATATCGTGTTGGGATGCTGAGTGCGAGAACCTGTGCTGTGCATTTCTGCAGTCGCCTGAAGGAAGCAACTCTAACGGGGCTGTCACTGCCCTGCTCCTCAGGCTCGACAAGAAATACAGAGATCGATGGTCCGAGACAGTTCAGACTATCAACTTTTCGCACTTTAGTCGAAAAATATGGAGTGTATTGAACAACCTAACTGGTAGATCACGGCGATCCCCTCGTCACCGTGCCGTCTCAGCTGACGCTATTGCGTCCCAGCTGATTAGAAACGGCAGATACGAGGGTATTGACCGTGAGTCATCTCGACTCATCTCGCAAGACGTGTCAGATCTTTGAAGGGCCACTCCAACAAGTCCAGTGAACATCTCTGAAAGTTTTACTTCTCAGGAGTTCGCTGCTGCCCTCAAACACCTGAAACCAGGAAAAACTCCAGGCCCAGATTCTATTTACCCGAAGCTAATTACCCATGCTGGAGCTGCACTGAAGTCCTGGTTGTGTGACTTCCTTTCTTCCTGCCTGTACCACCTCAAAATTCCAATAGTCTGGAGAAGAGCATTGGTAGTGGCAATCCCTAAACCCAAGAAGCCTGTTGAGGACCCGAAAAGCTATCGTCCCATCTCCTTGGTTTGCGTCCCCTACAAGATTCTCGAGAAGCTTATACACGCTCGTGTTGAACCGATTGTTGACCCACTTCTCCCTAGGGAGCAGGCTGGGTTCCGACGGGAAGGTCAACCGTGGATCAGACTGTTTTGCTTACTCAAAACATCGAGGATTCGTTTGAGGCCAAGAAGAAGGCTAGTGCCGTGTTTGTCAATCTGATAGCTGCTTACGACACTGTCTGGCACCGTGGTCTCATCTGCAAGTTGCTTAGGCTTTTACCGGATAAACACATGGTCCGGATGATCTCGGAACTTGTCCAGAATAAAAGTTTCACGATCACTACTGGTGACAGCAAGTAAAGCAGGTTAAGATGTTTGCGAAACGGCCTCCCACAGGGATCGGTCTTGGCCTTTCTCCTTTTCAACATTTACACATACGATCTGCCTTCCATGACTTCTCAGAAGTATGCATATGCTGATGACTTAGCATTACTGTATGCTTCTCGAGATTGGAAGGCTGTGGAGGACACTCTTAGCCAGGCCCTGGCCTTGATTTGTGCTGGCCCGGATTGAGTTTGGGTGCCTGACCAAACGACAACGACGACGGTGGTAAGCAGAAACTAAACTCAAATGACACTTTTGAAACACCGGCTTGATGTATTATGACGTTACCGTTATTGAAAGCCCAGATTATGAAGAGATTATGAGGTTGCCGTTAAATATAATGTATTTTGTGGTGTCATGTTGGCAGGTAACGCGCTGTACGCTATTGTGGTGCGATACAAATGGATGTTGTTGTTTGCAAAAAGGTTTACTGTTACTGATTTACCCCTTTAAACCCTGGTTTCTCTTTTGAACCCTTTGAATGCCGGTGATAAACAAAACTATTCTATTATTTGATTAAAACAACTCAAAAGTGCTAGTGATGTGAGCCCAACTTTTTTCTGCATAAGATCCCTAATTTTCAATAATTTGATTCTTTTTAAATTCAGTTGTAATAATATTGTACAAATGAAAATTAACTCAAACTCGCTTTAAATATTTTCGAGTTGGAGTTCGAGTCCCGCAAAATTTTGAGTTTGGAGTTCAAGTTCGAGTTCGGCAAAAAGATCGAGTTCGAGTTCGCAGCCCTGATTGTAATCCTGCCTATGTGATCACAAGCAATGATTTCGTGTTTTGCTAATCAAGGGAAAGGCGAGAGCGGGTTTAGTGTGCTGAATTGCTCAAAGATAAAGTTGATACTTGGGGACGTTTACCTGAGTTAATACTTTTAAAAAAAGATAAATTGGAGGTTTTAGTCGAGTATTGAAATATTGCAAGCTATTTTTTTTGTATGAATACAGTAAGAGTAAATGATTTAAGTTGTATTTGGTGATATTTCATTTCCTGTGTATCGCAATAAAAAATCTATGCAGTTAAGTGAACTTATACAAATGTGAAATAATGAGGAGAAAATTCTTCATGTTATAAGCCGATCTAACGGTCGGCATTTTACTGCTTGCCTGGTAACTAACGTGTATAATGCTTCGTTGGCATTTGTGTTTGATGCGGTTGTAATACGACGAGTCATATTTCTTGGTTCGCAGTTCTGATGAAAAGCAATAAATACAGCGAAAGGCCCGATACCATTTTTAGATTATCACCACGATCGACTCGTTCACTCGTACAACAGATTACGGATTATTGATAGGACCTATCTAAAATCATTTTAGATAACGACCAAAGTAGCTTTGCTGTGGAAAATGTGCTAGACAGCGCTTGTTAAAAATCCATGCTGCAATTTACGTTAGCTCCGACAAAGCATTCAAATAAGCTTTACGAATGCTGCTCGGTGTGAAAGTGCGACTCGACTCAATGCGACTCTATCTACGGTAGACTTAGCGCTAACACTATAAATATGAAATGCTAATTGCTTCTTAGCTTGTGTGAAAGTAAGATAACCATGTCCATACTTATATTATAATCACCATCTCGCGCTTTGCCTTCTGCTCTATCTACGGTTACGGCCCATTAAATTTGTAATTTTATTCTAGTTCTACAATAAACAAATGAATTGCTTGCTCATTGATGGGCAATCATTTACCGGGAAACAAGAAGAGTAAAGTTCAAATATCAGGACTCGTCAGATAAAATTATTTCATTTCGTCATGTGGTTTGATGGATCGAAGGTTACAGATGCAATAAGCACTTGAGCTATGACAAAACAACTGCTCAACCTTTCTTTGGCACATTTTGACATTGATTATCTCAAAAACAAGTGCTAATATAACAAAGCATCTGATTTAATCTGAAAGCTTGCAGTCTCAAGTTTTTTGTGGAATGTTCGATATGAGCACAGTAAGTCACATGGCACATATTAAGCCGAGAGTTCAATTCTTGCCAAACGCGTTCCGGCATTGCGTCTCGCTCAACGGTATCACGTGGAGTTGAGGGGCGCTCCGTTTTTTAGCTGGGCACAAACATCCATTCTTCATGAATTTACCATGTCATCTTAATAGGGACTTCTTTTCAGGTGCCTTTTTTTCTCAATTTTGTGCGAAATGCATGTTGAACAAGTGTCCATGAATCAGTTTTTGCAAATTCAAGGACACACAATGCCTTTTCTGGTTGAGTTAACACCATTAGTGGATTTTAGTTGTTTAAGCTACATGAAAAGATATGAAAAAATCATTAGCATGGCAAAAAACTTCATAAATTTAGCTTTAAAATGATGCCAGTTTCATCCTACAGCATTGATAGTTCAGCAGATATAAGAACTTGAGATGTGTCCAAAACTTATGGAACACCCTGTATCACAATTATTTGAAGATACATGTAAACAAAATCGTTGAAATTTATAGAGTGAAAAATAAAACTTTGATGGCAAAAAGGAATACCAAAAATAGCACTGCATTCAATTCGATTTCATTTGTCAAAAAAACGACGGCATTGATTTAGTGCAATGTCCTATTTGCTACAAGATCTAGGGAAATGAGTCGTTAAAACTAGCAAAGCTAAAGATCCATCTCAACAAGTGTCATCCTTCTTTGTGAGAAAAGGATAAAAGCTGTTTTGAGCGACAGTTATCACCGTTTAAAAAGCTGCGTTTTGACACATCTGATGCATAGGCCTACTACGAAAGGACAAGCAGTGCATCGCGGGTTTCATACAATGTGCCATAAAAAGTCGCTCAGGATAAAAAACCTCACACCTAAAACTGCATATCCAACAAACAATTCAAACACCAAGAACGCAAAATGCTTTCTGGTGCTCAAAAATTTGCTGCTAGCTGCGCTAATGCTCATACTAGATACCAGTAAATGACAATTTTTTCTACGGGTACCGGTATTAATCTCTTTGGTGTGCTACGCTTGTGGTCAAGAATAAAAAACATAAGACCAATACAAATATGAAGAAGTTCAAAAAAGTGAGAATCCGATATAACAGGGGGCCAAGCGGACTTCATATTGATGGCCTTAGGCACTTCAACGTAAAGCTTTTCGCCGAGAAACGGAAAAGAGAATTCCTCCGGTAGTTTGTTGAGACAACTGCTTGACTCCCTGCAAGAAGAGTAGTTAGAAAGAGAAAGCAGAGCCAACTGGATGAACTTATTGAGCAAAAGGGTATGCTTTTGTGCAAATTAACAGACGTCTCAACGTGGTGGTACGTCCCGACCCTGTTTGGGTTGGGTCGAAATGGCTGTTGGCCTTCCCGAGGGTCCTAGTTACCACAGACACTCTCCGCACACAAACCATTTTTTCGCCGTGCTGCCCCCTGAACGACTGCAGGACAGCACGCAGTCTGTTTAAAATCGACCGCCTGTTTTCTCTCTTCTCCTGCCTTTCACTTACCCGTTTTGTCATTTTTCTCTTTCTGCTGATGAACGCCAACGTTCATCCTAACCCTTGTCCCATCTTTCCCTGTTCGGTGTGTGCTAGAAATGTGATCTGGAGATGTAGGTCGGTGCAATGCCGTATCTGCTCCAAATGACTCCATTTAAGGTAGTCACTACTCTACTTTTCCAGATTCAAAATTCTAGGCAGCTCTCATTCCTGGAGCTGTCCTCCCTGCTGTGTCCCTTCTCCTTCTGGAAATCCCACACCTACCAACACAGTGTCTTCCTCCTCGGACTTCTCCAGCTTGTATATCTCCAATGTGCTACTTGCCCCATCTGGCCACTCTTTTGCTAATGTAGCACTCCCGTCCCACCCTCGCCTTCAGTCCTCTTATCTCTCTTCCGCCCACTTTGCATCTTCTCCCTCTGTACCCTTACCACCGTCTCATGTTCCTGGCTGTTTTTTCTATACCTCATGCTTTCTCTCCCCCCTGACGTACCCAAGGTTCTTCAATGGAATGCTAGAGGTCTCTGAGCCAGGAGCACTTAACTACTACACCTCATTTTGCCTCGTCCTGTTAATTTTATTTGTATTCAAAAATCTAATCTTCATTCATCTTCCTCTTTCTGGAATCCTGGATTCTCTACTCTGCGATTTGATTGCATCCACTCATGGTCTGGAAATTCCTCTCCCACTCACGTTAGCGGCGTTATCATTTTCGTCAGGCAGAGCTTATGGTTCTCTGAACTTTCTACCTTTTCTCTCTCTCTTTGCTTGCACCCTACCCTGATTATGTAGGGGTCAACATCTCTCTAAACAACTTCTCCTCGCTTTCATTTGTTGATGTTTATGCTTTCCCTATTCGCTCTTTAGCGGATAGCAGAACCGACTCCTCTCCTCCCTCCATTCTTTCCTCCTCCAGAAACGTCTTCATTCTGGAGACTTCAATTTCCATCACCCCTCTGAAACTCAAAAGGTACTTCCGATCTCCATAGGTAGGAAGTATTCGATTAGGTCATCTCCTATGATCTCTTTCCCCTCAATGACCCTGTCATACCTACTCTTCTCCATTGCTCCTCCCCTGACATCTCCTTTGCTCCCTCCTCTCTTGCTCGTGGGAGATGCTTCAGGACCTGGGTTCTAATCACCTACTAATTCTACTAACCGTACCTCTTTTTTCGATCTTTCGCCCGAAAAAAACTTTCCCCTTCCTTCATTTTTCAAAAAGCTCGTTGGAATGATTTTGCTTTTTAATGTACTTCGACTCTCACTGTCGTTTTACAGAGGAATACTCATCTCTTTCTCTTTCGTCTGCTGCTGCTCTTTTCTCTGACACTGAATGCGGCCTAACCTTCAATTCTTTTCGGCCGCATCAAACCCCAACTCAAAGCCTGGTGGTCCACAGAAATGGAAGAAGCTATTAGTGAAAGACGTAAGGCTTTTGCTGCCGCTCATTGAAGTGATGAAGATCATCAGGCTTACACCTCCGCTTCCCGACAAGCCTCGTCTTTTATCGCCAAAGCCAAGACTGAAGCATGGCAGACAACTTGCTCTTTTCTCTCACCTAAATCTAATCCTCAATCTTTATACCTTCGTTTTGTCCCTGGTTCTTTTTCCTCCTTTCATGAATTACCCAATTGTTCGTCTCCAGAGAGTCGGCTTTAGTCAATGTCGATTACGTGAGATTCCATTTTCTGTCTCCCAGTCAAAGACCCTGCGTAGCAGAGCCAGAGGTTACTTTTCCGAGCTCCGTCAAGCCACGTGCCATGAGGAGTCTCATTCGTCCTTCTGCTTCCCCTTTGCCCTGCTGAATTTCTTGCAACTGCCACAAACCTCTCCTCATCCACTGCCACTAGCCCAGACAAAGTTGAATATCGAATGCTAAAGTACCTTCCTCGCCCTGGCATGGATTTTCTCCTACACGTTTTCAATCTTTCCTGGTTCTTGCATTCCTTTCCTTCCATCTGGAAGACATCTTCTATTATTCCCATTTATTAGATAAGAAAGCCTCTTGTCCCTTCTGCTTCCTTCCGGCCGATCTTTCTCACCTCTTGCGTCTCAAAGCTGTTTGAACGCATCATTCTACCGTGTCTACTCTTCTTTCTCAAATATAATTCCATTCTCTTTTCGCCAGGCTGGTTTCCGCCCTGAACGGTCTACTCCGAATCAAATTTTGTTCCTTGCTGAGTCGGTTTCGAATGGGTTTAACAGACCCAATCTGGGTTCTAGGACGATTCTTGCTGCTATCGATTTTTCCAAAGCGTTCGACTCTATCTGGCACCACGCCCTTTTCCACAAACTAATTTCGGCTCGCCTCCCTCTTTGCTTTGCTTGTTAGATTCTATCTTTTCTTTCTGATAGGCGCGCTTGCGTGGTTTTTCAAATTCACAAAAGTCGCTCATTTCGAGTCCGTCGATGTGTTCGGTAATGACCCATTTTTGGCCTGTACTTTTCTCTCTCATCAATGATCTTCTTGCTTCTCTGCCTTCTTCCGTCGGCTACCCTCTTTATGCTGAAGATCTGGCCATTTGGTCTTCCTCCCCCTCGGTCCCTAGCCCTTTGAGAGATAATGTAACACACGTTACATGATTGTTAATTGTTATGTCTTTATGACGTAATAACCACTTTTCTGAAATTCATTGTAATTTTGTTATTACAGTCAACTTCGGATATAAGAGATCCGCCGGGACCAGCTTAATCAGTCTCTTATAACCGAATTCTCTTATAAACGACTCATTAGTTTATATTGAAAATCATTTGGGACCTTTTGCGTAGTTCCTTATAAGCGAAAATCTCTTATATCTGAATCTCTTATATCCGAAAGTTGACTGTACCTGCATTTTCGATGCTAACATTCTGAACTGCAAGAAAAACATCCTGGAACATCTTCTCTGCGTAATTCGGCTAAAGTTGCAGTTGAAAATGTGAAGCAATGGTGGTTATATAAAGCTGGCATCCCCACAAAATCTTATAACACTCTCATTGACATGATCTTGAAAAGTCACAAAAATTGGACAATCTTCTTTGAGCAACAATTAAAAACAACACAGCAACTACTGGACAAAAGAGATGCCTTTTCAAAATACGGAAATATTTTGGGCCGCCAAATCAAATTGTGAGAAGGGATTAAACGTGGAAGATAGAAAGTTTTTGGAAAATATGAAAAGCAGCAGAGCATGTGGAGTTTTGTCACTGGATAGAGTAATAGTGGCTAAAAACAAACGAAAAATAGAAAAAATTTTGCAGTTGAAAAAGAGAAAACACAATTAAGAACAAAGGAAAATGGATCACGCAATGGAATTATGTATTACTGCTGAACAGGAAAAAGACAGTGAAGATAGTACACCAAGTGTTGCTGGTGAAGAAGACGCTGACTTTCATTTACCTGAAACATCTAATAAAAGAAACAACTGCAAGAAAAGCGGCCTGCTGTTAGTTTAAATCTTGATCCAACCGAGTGGAGCGAAACAGTCAGCCTTGTGGCAGGCAAACACCATATAAGCCACAGAGGACTAACAGATGTAATGTCTGCTGTTGTTAGCTCTGGTAGTGGTAACATCAATGACTTGTTTTTGTCAAAAGGCACAGTGCATAGACAATGCAATAGCATGCGAGAGCAAAGGGCCAAGTCTATATTTGAGATAAACCTTGGAAAATTCATGATTCAGAAAGTAACAGATATTTGCTGCACTGGGATGGAAAAATGCTACAGAGCATAGAACATGTAGGAACATCCAAAGAAGTTATTACTATTCTCTTAACTGCAACTCATGGAAAAAGTGAAATTTAACTCAAGATTGAAAATTTAGATTAACGACATTGCACAGCTGCTGAGCCAACTAATATTAATTTTGGACACTTTAGACAACAGTAACATTGGGAAACATCCAGTGATGGGATTTAGGGGGTTCGCACGGGTTCGTGCGAACCCGTTCTTGGAGTGCCGTGATAATCAGCGAACCCGTTCTTGTTTTCTGTTACAGACCTTAGACGACTGCAGCAAATGGGCTTTCTAAAATGAGGGAACCTGTTGTTAGTGAGTTTGATACAAAAGAGAACCCGTTCTTAAAATTTTGAATCCCATCACTGGAAACATCTAATCATTGGTTTAGTGTTAGATACAACTTTTGTTGACATAGGAATTTATAAAGGAGTAACTGTATGTTTGGAAAGAGCATTTGGCAATAATCTTTTGCAACTGGCTTGTCAACATCATGTTCTGGAGCTGTTATGTGGAGCGGCTGCTTCTTTGGTTCATAGTACACAAAATCGCCAAATGAGGCGGCTTTTCAAATCGTTCTCGACAGCTGGCCTGGTCTTGACCAACTGGACTTTCAAGTGCACAAAGAAAAAAGTAGGAAAGAAATGATTGAATGTGAAAATGTCATTGTTTTTTGTCAAGCTGCACTTGTTGATGATGCCTCCAGAAGACTATCAAGAAATTTTAGAGCTGACTGCCGTTTTTTTTGATGAGTATGTTTTTCTTATTTAGATGGTTCTACATGTAAAAACAATATTATATTGTGTGGTTACTGTGGTAATTAGTGTACTGATAGATTTATGATAACGTAATGTTGCATCTAATATTGCAGGAGAGCTGTCTAATGAAAAACAATTCAGAATGACGGCACCTGGTGCAAGGCATCACGCTCGCTGTATGTCGAAGGTAATCTACACTATTAAAATTGCCATGTTGCAGCATCAATCAGTTGCAGCCCAGAATGTTTAATAACGGAAATTGTAGATCTTGCTAAGTTTCTATGCTTGTACTATGTCAAGCCATGGTAGAGAGCTACTATGCCCTTTTAATCCCCCATCGAGGATTTAAATTTGTACAAAATGTTGCTTACCAAAGTAAAAGAACACAAATCTGAGGGATTTTGATAGCTAAACCAAGCCGTTGTTGGTAGGTAAGTTTGAAAACCACTTTTGATATTTGACAGAGCGTTTGGTCGTCCTTTCGCTCTTCAGCGATGCCAGTGTTCAGCAAAAACAAAGTATGGCTTGAGCCATGAAAAGATATGACAAAGAATCTTCTTTCAAAAGCGCAGTGCAGCAGATGTCTGTGATAAACGTGCTGTGGAGCAGATGCCTGTGATAACACCTTCCACTCAGCTAAAAGAATTAATTGGTTCGAAGTCATGATTACTTTTCAAAGTTATCAACGAACAAGCAGTGTTTTTGTCGAAACTGGCTTCTCTCTGGAAAAAAATAAGGACTATATTCGCATGAAATCACGACTTCTTCATCAAAACGTGGTCAACGACTTTTCAGAAAGAACACTTGTACTTGTCACAGACTGTCATCAGTCTGTGGTAACGAAATCACAAACTCAAAAACAATTTCTTTATCAGGTGGTGAAAAACCTTTGTGAAAACAAAACAGGCTCTTGTTGAAACCAAACGCAAAACGGTGTACCAAAAAGATCATGCCTAAAATGTGGTAAAATTCAACAACTTCTTGTATGTAATAGGCCTATATGTACCAGTGTATAAAGAGTTAACTCAATTTGCTTGCCAAAAGTTCAGATTACTGCTCGTATCGTGTTAGAGAGTAATAGAAGATGGCGGTTGAGCAGTTTTGGGGATAGGCAAAATTAAATATTTTTAAAACTTTCAGACTGGGTTGACCAGGGTCAAACATATTTTTTGCGGAATTTGGTGTCAGAGATGCATTTACCAAACGGAACAATATTACCACCTGACAAAAGAATTTGAGAAAAATTTATTTTTCAAGATTTTGAGCCAGCCTACTGCTGACACCTGTCATCTTGTTGTGCACTGACCAGCTACAGAGGCTTTGCCGTCTTCGGTCGCTCTGCAACAGCTGGGAAATTGCCCGGCTTTTGGAGCTCCATGGTCTTCCGCCTTGCCCCATCCCTCGGAAAGGGTCGGATAGCAACAGTGTTGCCAGTTCCGCGGTTTTGGATTGGGCGTTGCGGGAAAAATTAAGCAGCCGCGGGTTGCGGTTTTTTGCCATTTAGTTCCGCTATCTAGGGCTAGTTTATGGAGCGACAACAAGTGTAAAAAGTTAAGTGTCCCACATGCAGGCTTTTATTGTTGCTGGCGCATTTTTGTAACACAGTACGAAAATTTCCCCAACTGACATAAAATCATCGTAAAGTGGTTGACTACCTGGACCGTGGGGCAAAATCATCATCAATCGCGGGTGTGACTTTTTTTTTGGAGGTAAACGTCAAGTATATGCGGAATTTAATTTCAAAGGGTACGTGCTTAGGCTGGTCCCAATAAAAATGAAAGATCAGCTGGGGTCCATGCAGCTATCGACTTTTCGCCTCAAGGTATAAGGCACATTCGACCTTGATTGCACTTTACAGAACTTTGACCATGATTGGGGAAATTTTTAGACTTCGTTGGGAAAAAGCACCAGCAACCATTAAACAATTGTTGTGGAATTACTTTCAGCAGCTTACCAAATTTTGAGATAGTTGCAACACGCAAGCATTGGGCTGCTTCGGGATAGTTTAAGAAAGCATTTGGGCTGGAAATTTAAAGAAAATCTGGTAGTAACAACAACAAAAGCTATGCTTTTTACCTGGCTTTGAAGGCGACAGATGAATTATGCCGACAAGCAGAAAGGTAAGTTTTTGGCGATCGTCATTTCTGTGGGACGTAGCAAAACGCTTTGCGTTGTACACAGCAGAAAGTAATTAAGATTTGGCAGCATTTAGTGTCAGAGAGCAGCGGCATAGAACAAAAGCGAGAACAGTATTTTTCTGTAGGACATTAAGAGTAGATGTAGGCAATACACTTAAGCTTTCTGAAAATTGGAAGATAGAGAGAGCTTAGCGGAACCGGGAGTCCTCTTAATATCTAGAGGGTGGTGGCAATTGAAGAGCCTAAAAATGAAAGTTTTAGAGGAAGTAATGTCTTAAAGGAGAACCAAGGATGTTTTTAAGGTCTAATCGCTTAACAGTCACAGAACCGGAAATTACATCTAATTTGTTGTAAGTTGCAGTAAAATAAAAATTGCATTAACCTCAGCACTTTGACTTTTTGAATGGCAAGGGTTGTACTTGAGGGTTTTTGATTCTCTGAAACATAGCGACGAAAAAGCCATTGCAAAAGTCAGTACTAGGACTACAACGAACACATTTTTCTGCATTAGTAAACGAAAAATTTTTTAGGACATGCCCACGAGTTTTCCAATTGGGCAAACATTTTTTTAAAGCAAATTGCGTATTTTTCTCAAGGGCTTGCTGAACTACATGTTCATTTTCTATGTCATTAATAGAACATGTTGAGTACACAACTCTTTGAACTTTAGGAAAAGATAAAGCATGGCATAAAATCAACAACTGAAAATTGGAAAGTGTTTGCAATCTAGTAATTGCTGAACTATTTTCATCATCCGTCAAATTTGACATTCGATTCATCATGCCAGAGCCAGAACATGATGGGTCAACCAATATATGGGTGACTTGAGCATATTTTGGATTTTTTGTGAAGACCTTTAAAAAATCACTTTGCAGAATTTCACAGTTAGTAACCCCAGCCTTTGTAAGCATTGTTCTCATAAGCTCTAGTCTTGACGAATCCAAATCAAACGCATATATTTTTCCAGTATTGTTCATAATGGCAGACAAATGAGAGGTCTTGTTTCCAGGTGCTGCACAGGCATCGATCACTTTACTCCCAGAAATTGGATTTAAAACTTGCCCTGGTATGCAACTGGAGCGATCTTGGAATATCAAATGTCCGTTTAAATACAAAGGGTGATCATGTAAATCAACGCGATTATTGAGAATAATTACATTCTTGAGAAGTTCATCAATCATGTATTCTTTTTTTTCAATAGAACAAAAATCAACATTAGTTTCCTTAAACCCTTCATTTTTCAAATACTTAACAACATCTTCTAATGTAGTTTGTAGAGTGTTGACTCTCAGGTACTTGGGCAAAGTGCACAATAAACTTTCAGCTACAAGTTCCTCATTTTTAGTAACCTTTCTTTGCATTTTTATCCGTGCCAAGGCAGATTGAAACATAGACTTTCTGGATAATATGATTTGTTTAAATTTGCCTGAACACTGTAGACCTTTACCAAATAAAAAGTCATACAAAAGCAAAGCACCAAGTTCTTCAGTCAATCCTTTAACTTGACCAATAAATTTTGTTTTCTGAAATATTTCTTGAATGATCTTGTAATACCGTAGTGTTTCACATAACAGAGCATACAATTGCTTTGGATTTTTGTATTTAGAAGCAAATACCAAATTTTTAAGAGAACCTTCATGTCTATGTAACTTCAGCAAAATCTTTTCACCAATTTTATACAAAAACATTTCATTAACATGAAATCTAAGCTATGAACCAGCTGTTAAAACAGTAGAGTGCAAGTCATAAGCCTCATTCGCCAACTTGCTTCGGAAAATTGGTAATTTATTTGAGCACACACCAATTTTAGGTCAAGGCACATGTTTTTGAAGCACCACCAGGTAAACTTTTATATAAAAGATTAAACATTATTAAAAATATTGATGCAGCAAATTTTGCTTTCTTAATTCGTTTTCTTTACAATTAGCTAAGTTAAAAAATTGGATGCAGTTTATCATCAGAATATATCAGGACTTTGGGCATGCACCATATTGTCAAAAACTCGGAGGGAACACTGTTACATGTATTGAATTTAAATTGGCAATGTGATCAAATAAGTTGAAGTAAGTTTCATAGAGACAACGACTGTGTGCTCAGTTCTTGTGATAGCTGTAATTTTGCAAGCGGGAAAGGCACTTTATAGGAATTTGTTCAACACCAAAATGAGGAATCTAGAAATATATACTTTTGTGAAAATACAGAATAATAGCAAAGTGTTGAAAAACTGCGAGTTACAAAAAATGGCTGTTGGTTCTGCAGTTGTAAGGATAACAGGGGTTTAAAATCACCTAACAACGAATAACATGTTAGCACTATGACAATAAGCCTCTCAGTAGCGAATACTTCTGCTTTTCAACGCAGTTTCAAAATTCAACTGCAATAATTCAAACACAAATGTACACAGTGAAATTATACAAGTCATGCTTAAATTTCTGCACAAACTGATTTCACATCTTCTGGTGGCAGTTAATTGGTTACAAAGCTACACAATCGCTTGTTTGTAAATTATTGGATTATTTTAAGTTGAATGGATTTAGCGAGTTGAAAGTAAGTAAAGAACATAATTCATCAGGGCATGCACAGGAGATACAGTCACAGGATTTCAAATGCAAATTTTGAACAAAATTTGGTATCAACAGTGGTTCTCTAACTTTATACAGTCTGGGCGCACTTAAAATACTTCAAATTATTCAAAACGAACTTCATATAAAAATGTGGCAAACATGTTTATTAAGTCAAATATATGCAAAATGACGCATTATCGTGCTATACTTGTGCTAATGAGAAATATAACTTAACGAGTCTGTGCGTTTTCCTAATGTTTGACAGACAAACTCTCGTTTCTTCATCAATACATTGGGGAGTTTCTCCTTTTTTACACTTAATTGTTGCAAGGGTAGAAGATGCAAGTTCACACAAATATGACATTGAAAATTGCCATTAATCAGTCAGCGATTTTTTAGATATTGAAGCATCTTCTTCTTTGATAGAAATCCAAAAAAAGCATCAAGTGACTATTCTTCATATTTGATCCTTAATCCACGATCTACGGACACAAATCATGGACTTGGGTTCTTCTGTTAATGTTAAACTACAGGGTGTCCGTAAAGTTACTATACAGTCTTACAAGTTACTATACAGACACCCTGTAATATATTAACAGTACAGTAAGATATTGTATTACAATATTTATTTGTAACAAAAGAAATAACAACTTTATGTTTATAAAAATCTCAGAAAATACATGTGTTACATCCGAAAAGACTGTATTAATCAAGGCAAACAATTTCTATGACAAATATTCAAATTGGAGGCCTTCAGCTTCAATACATTCTCGACAACGTGACACCACACTATGACAAACTTTGGTGCACAAGTCATGATCAAGGTTGGCAAATGCATCAATAACAAATTGTCGAAGATCTTCAACACTTCTTGGCGTTCTCGAATACACAGACTCTTTGATGACTCCCCAGACAAAGAAGTCCATTGGCGTTATGTCTGGAGATCGTGGAGGAAATTCAATGGGCCCTCGCCTGCCGATCCATTTATTAAATAATGCTATAAAACTACAACTATAATACAATAAATAATGCTTAATTAAATAGGCCTGCAAAAAAAATAAATATTAAATACAGTATAATACAATAAAACTATATAGTAACAAAAACTATTACATATAATACAATGAAACTGTATAGTAACTTGTAAGACTGTATAGTAACTTTACGGACGCCCTGTATATTCAATTATAGTTTCTACAAAAAATTTCTCATCCAGTCATCTTGCGCAGTGTCAACAACGAAAAATAAAAGCTCAATTTTTTTCTAAAATTGGTAAGTATTCAACTACTATTTGCAGAATTTCAGTTTTGCAAGGATTACTTAGCAATGAAAAATTTCCAGGCTACCTTTGATCACTGTTCTTTTCCAAATCTGTAGTTTTCTCAAAAACGCTTTTGTTTTGTCAGTGGATGTAAGAATACTTTCCTCTTTCCCTTGCATGCTAGTGTTCAAAATATTGAGATGATAAAAATATTTGCCAAATATTGTTACCTTGCAATTCAAAATTCACATTGGTGTGTAAAAGTAACCTTTTGTGTTGTGAATCCATATTGATGCAAATCTGTTTGAATAGCCGCAATTTAACTTATCTATGTTAGGTTTATTTAGCCACAATTTATTTATGTTAGGTAGGCCTACCATACGTCCTCTTTTAAGAGGATTTGTCCTCTTTTTTCTAAAAATATGAATGGTCCTCCGAGGACACTCCAAAGTAGCCAAATGTCCTCTTTTTTTACAATTTAGATTTTTATTTCTTACACTGCTCTATTGCAAATCCGTAACAACACCCATTGATAATTTTTCGTTCTGTTGTTACATCACAAATGTAATAATGAATTTAAATTTTCACGAGTAACTTTCGCTTGTCAGACGTTAAGAACAGTAATTGTGAGAAAGAAAAGTAAACCAGTTGAGTTGAGACTTTGAGAGAGCATGTAGCAGTAACTGTAGGGTGTAGGTTTTTCTGACAAAGTAAACGAGTTGTGATAAAGTAAATAAAGCTAAACAATAAATAATGCCAAAGAGGAAAAGTGTGTTTTCCGATGAACTACGGCAGAAGTATCCTTGTTTCAAAAAAGGGACGCAGCGACTTTGAAGCTGAATGCATTACTTGTGGATATGGAACATTTATTTCTGTGGCAAACAAAGGCAGTATTAGCCTCGATGACCATATTAAAACCACAAAATATAAACAAGCTATTAGAGGTGAAACTTCATCTTCTAAAATGACTGACTATTTTTGTAAACCTGGCACTAAGTCAAAAGATGAAGTTGCAGCTGCCAAAGCCACCATGGCATTTCATACTGTAAAGCACCATTACAGCTATAAATCTAACGACTGCACATCCACTTTGATGGCAAAGATATTTCCTGATTCTAGCACTGCAAAGAAGTTCTCTTGTGCTCGCACAAAGATTGAAGCCATTGTAAATAACGTACTTGCTCCAGCGTCTGTTCAATGTGTGCTGAATGATATAGAAAAACATAAGATTATGTATCTCGGAGTATCCACTGATGGCAGCAATCACAAATCTACAAAACTTTTTCCTATTGTCATACAATATTTTGACTGGAAAAATGGAGGCATGCAGTCTAAATTGCTTGATGTCAGAAGCCTTAAAGACGAAACATCTTTGACTATTGCACATGAAGTTAAGGAAACACTGAAGAAAAGGAGGCTCTTTGACAAATGCATTTCCTTTACTGGTGATAATTGCAACACCAATTTTGGTGGTATACACCGAAAGAGAGGAAACAACGTTTTGACTCATTGAAAAGTGAGGTACCTGCTTTGGTTGGAGTAGGTTGCCCAGCACATATTCTGAACAACTGTTTACACCACGGTGTAAATCAAATGAGTCTTGATCTTGAAAGTATTATTTACAAGACCTATCAGCATTTTTCCATTTATACTGTTTGTACAGAGCAGTTGAAAGATTACTGTGTATTTGTGGAAATAGAGTACAAGAAACTCCTTTCCCACAGCGTGACCAGATGGCTTTCACTTTATCCTAACCTTTCTAGAATGATCCATATGTACCCTGCTATTCAGTCTTATTTCTTATCCATTGACAAGCCACCTGTTCTTCTAAAACATTTTTTTGAAAATTCGCTGAGTAAACTTTATTTGAAACATCTGCAATCCTTTGTAGATGTTTTTCATAAACACGTCCAAAACATTGAACAATCAAAAATATCTCTTGTTGAAATTGTTGCTAATCTTGACTCTGTAAAGACAATTATTCTCCAAAGGAAAAGACAGATGTTTGTATCTGTTCAAGTTAAATCAAAACTGGCAGAACTCAGAGAAGAGGGAAAAGAGCAGGAGTGTGATTTATTCATGTCTGATGTATCTTCATTGTACAATTCCTGTGTTGCCTACTTGGATGAATGGACCACTTCATTTGCCGAATTCAAATGTTTTGACTGGATGCTCTTGTCCGAAATTAAAGAATGGGATAACGTTGAACGATGCGTGAGGTATCTGGCAAAAAAAAACGTTGATGTTGATGATGCTAAACTGTTCGATTAATACCAAAACTTGTGCAAATTTGTGCTAAGCCAGCTTGAAACTGATGAAGTCGCGTTTTCTGAAATGAAGGCCCATGAAAAATGGACAGAATATTTCAAGCATTGCAGAACCATAGAGTTCTATAGTGAACTGTTAAAAATCGCCCAATTCTTCTTCTGCATTATGGCTCATAATGCAAATGTAGAACGCATATTTTCTATGATGCAGACACAATGGTGCAAGGAAAGAGACAGCCTTTTAGCTGAGTCCGTTTGTAACATCTTAAAGTTTATGTACAATTCCAATCATATTTTGTGTAAGCAATTTTATGATGACGTTAAAGCTGATCCTTCCTTATTGAAAAAAGTTAAGGGAACCGCAAAATATTCATGGGCTCAATCTGACAAATAAATTTGTGTTGTTTTAGTGTCTATTATTCCATAACGTTTGCTGAATATAGTCTAGTGGGATGGTCTTATCCTACTTCCATTTTGCTTGCTGGCGAAACCTATCCTCTTTTTGGGCAACAAAAATATGGTAGGCCTAATGTTTGGGTTGGAGTTGGTAGTGGCTGGAATTAGGGTTAGGGATAGTCTGCAAAATTTCTACATTTTTCTAATAACCTGTATGACTTGCAATTCAAAATTTTCAGTTTAATTTTTGTTTTTATGGCAAGTAGCGTTGTGGAATTTGATCACATTAAAACATATGTGGTGTGAGATTGACTGCACCATCTAGCCAGTTGCTTTTTGATAAATATGCAGATAAATACTCATGCATAAGCTGATAATTGTTTCACAGTTTTCAACTTGTGGTATGTACCAATAGCTAATGCTAGAGCCTAATGCATGAATGTGCCAGCATGATATCTGTGTCAGCACAGTTCCCTATCTAAAGCAAAAATACTTTTTGTGAGCTGAATATTAATAGCCTAGACAAATAGACTTTGGGTGGAACATAAGTTCGTAATCCAAACCATGTACCACACCTTGTCTGGCTATCAAATTATTTGCAATTAATTAGGATGGCAAATTCAATGATGTGTATAAGTGTGGTAAATGGGTAAATGGTAGATGTGTGAAAATAAAAAGGGTGACTTCAACTCTGGCAAAAGGTTTTGTTTGTGGACTGTGTGTTGATACAAAAGAAGAAATTGTGGAACCAGGTGAAGAAATATCACTTTTTGACCAGGTTGACTTTGTGAAGAGCTTTTGCTGTTTGGGGAACAAGTTGAATGCCAGTGGTGGAAGTGAAGCAGCAGTAACAGCAAGAATGGGAATTGGACGGATAAAATTTTGAGCATGTGGAGAGTTACTTTATGGGATAAAGTTTTCTTTAAAAATGAAAGGATTTATCAGAGTTGTGTAAGATCAGCAATGCTGTATGGGAGTGAGACATGGTGTCTAAGGGAGAATGAGATGGCAATTTTGAGAAGAATTGAAAATGCCATGATGAGAGCAATGTCATGTCATGATGAGCTAAGATCATTGAGAAAAGAAGAAGCCAAGAACTCATGAGTTTGCTAGGTTTAAAGAATACTTTGAATGGATTAGCCAGGGTGAGTGGAGTACGATGGTATGGACATGTTTTGAGAAGGGATAATGGTGATGTTTTTGAGAAGAACGTTGGATTTTGAAGTGACGGAAAGAAGAGGGCGTGGGCAACCAATTATGACACGGAAGAGCATACCAATCAGATTGGACTGAAAAGGGAGGATGCTATTGACAGAGTGAAGTGGCGTAATGGTGTTTACAAACTGTTGAGAAGCATGTAGTGAATCTGGCCACCTGCATTAATGCGAACAAAACTGGATTTTTCTCTCTCTCTAGAATATCCCAGGTTTTTTGTAATAAAGCTTTCCAACCAAATACATCACCTTACACAACTCAGACTTCATATGACACTAATTAGCTGAGCAAATTTTGGTGATGCTGAGACTTTTTCGCTTATTGATTTTTGAAGTGGAATTTCATGGCTAGCCCAAGTCGTATGCCTACGATAGAGTTAAGTGATAATTTGCTAGATTAGCACTGAGAACACTTCAGCAATCCCACATGAAGTAAGTCTTTTTTGATGCTGCCTTGTGATGGTGATTGCCTTCCTTGATTGAGAGTGATATCAAATTCTTATGTTAGATCTGTTTTGGTTGGATGCAAATCAATGTGTTGTATTTATGTAAGCAAAAATAAAGAATATTTTATATATTGTAGAAATAGAGTTTGTAGTAGCTTTAGTGGTGTCTTATTATGATGTCACTTAATCATAAATGAGCTGGCCACAGTCCCAGTTTTGCTAACACAGTCTTGGTTTTTCAGGGTATGTCCTGAAGTCCAGGCCCATTAATAAAAATGTCCCACAATTTTTCAAATTAAACAATCTTGTTTTTACTTGAAGAACATGAAATTTTTGCAACCATTTGTGCAATAATTGTTTTTTGGAGAGCACGGTAAAACTCCAAATTCTTTCAATTCTTCACGGTTTGACACTAAGAAAATGGAAGAAACTGAACTGCAGAAAGCTATGAAAATTTTGCCATAGACTTGGATTCAACTGAAACAGGGAAATTTCCTGCTTGGACAGTGCTAAGAGTTGGGGTAAGGATTAGGTAGGGTTTTTCTAAGGAAAATGTTAGGTGCCCGATATAGACCTGTAGGAACCTGAAAAATATTTTACTAAATTTGAAATAATTAGATGTGTTTTGCACCCTATTACACAGACTAATATGCATTCATACATACAAATATTATTATCATATGGTGCATGAGCAAGACAAAACCAATGAAAACAAATGGCACAAATTTATGTATTATTTTAAGTACAAAAACTCAAGAGCAACATGAAAATTGAATATAGTTTTTGTCAATTTTAGATCCAAAATGTCGTGCCAGCATTGTCAATAAATTCAGTAACATCAAGTTCTGCTACCATGTATGCATCATACTCAGCAAAGCACTCAAAGTTAAGGTAAGAATATCATGATCAGGGACACAAAGTCTGTCAAGGCTTGTAATGAGTTTCTGGATGTAGCACTTTGTTAAAGCAGTCAACAACGCAGCATCAGCTTCTGAGTTCAGTTTTGAAATGCTTGCTCCAACACTTTGGAGTTCCTTTAACACCAAGTCATTGTGTACAATCTTTCGCAGGCCATCCTTGGATGAATTAATCACAGGCTTTAGCATCCAAAAATTAAATTCACTCTGTTGGAAAGTTTTGTTTATAAAGTTCATACAGTAAACCACATGGCAGTAGAAATAAAGGGTTGATTGGTGGTACAGAATTCGAAAACTGCAGAAAGTATTTATTCTCGAAGCTTTTTGTCCTTGACACTTTTCAGGCCTGAGTTCAAGAGAATCTGTCAGAAATAGAGTGAAAAGGTAAAGTGAGTCACTTATATAGAGACACAATTGACAAAAAAGAAACAAAGGGAAAAGAGCTACAGCGTGATTGGTAAAAGAAGTGACCAATGGAAGGAGCGGAAACTAATGTGTAATTTTTAGACCATAAACGAATTCTTTTTGTTTGCATAAATTTGGTTTGGATGTTTTGATTACATGGCTTCAAGGGTGGAAAGATGAGAAGAAGTACAGCCATGGGCAACAATAGAAAATTTGTTATCATTATATTCACGTGCGCATGTAGGGTTTTGTAGAAGGTGTTATCCAATAGCAGAAAAGGAAGTTTCAGCTTTAAAGCTTCTGATTGGTTTGCAAGAGCAGGCCAATGTGCTTTGGTCCTGAGAAATATGCTCCTAGAGAATGATTTTGGGCAGGTGCTGCTTAATCCTCTGTTGTAGCCTTTGAAAAGTACGGCCCACATACCGACTATCGCAGTGGCACAAAAATTGATAAACAATGTTGCTTTGATGAAAAGCAGGTAGTACATCCTTTTTGGCTCCAGGCAGAAATTGTCTGGTGGTGTAGACAATGCATTGTTCAACTGCAAAGTAACAGCATTTGACAGTTGTTTTAACCTGTTAAGTGTCACCGACGGCATATGCCGTTGGCAGTTTTCTGCTTAAAACTGTCACCAACGGCATATGCCGTTTTCAGAGATAGGGTTTTACATAAAGCTGTCAGCCACGAGATAACCCGTTTCTCGCATAGAGAGAGAAAGGAAAAAAGAAAAACTGTCTGGAAATTTCATGGTGAACTTTGGAGGAAAAAACTTCGTTTCCATGGCAAGAGAAGAGGCTTACTTTTCTGAAGTGACTTTTTCAGACAGACTTGTGTACAAGTTGATGTATTGACAATTATTTACTTTATACAGGCTTTATTTTTCTCTTTGCATTCGTATCTCATTTCATTCAATGAGTTCAAGCAAGAGAACCCGCCTCTCTTCTAATGAAATGCAGAATTATTAGAAGAAGACAGCACTGATATTGACACAGTGGACCTTGAGAGCTCAAGCATCGAATGCTTCAGCGATTGCGATGAAAGAGCATATTCATCATCTGATAGTGACGATGACATTGTTTTGCCAACTAACTGGTAGACAAGTGGAAGAGAAAGAAATCTCTTCATTTCTTGTTCTGACCATTGTGTGAAATTTACTGTTGAAGATAGAGAAAACCCAGTTGAATACTTTGAAAATTATTTTGATGAAGAAATCATTGCTTACCTCGTGACTAAAACAAACAGATTTTCACACCATTTCCAAAACGAGAATAGAGAAGCTCTGTCACCACGATCACGAGTACGTAAACGGTATGACACAAATGCAAATGAAATAAAAGTGTTTATTGGGTTATTTATTCTGCAGGGCATTGATTCTAAGGTGGAAAACTCAAGGTGTTTCTCTTCTCGTGAAAGTATTGCTTTTTATTTTTTTCCAAGATAATGAGTTGGCGTAGATTTGGCTTGCTGCATAAGTGCCTACATTTGGTTGATATCGATACCATAACGGATGGGCCAGGAACAAAGTTGGCAAAGATAAAACTATTCGTTGATCTCATTGTGAAAAAGTCCGTGAAAAATTACATTCCAAATCAGAATATTTCTATCGATGAACCTTTGTTAGGGTGAAAGGGAAATTTGTCGTGGGTCCAGTATATACCAGCTAAGGCCTGCTACTACACATAGACCCCCCGACTCTCAGTGAAGCCATTGCGGCTAATTGGTATGCACTTTCCTGAGTAGCTATTGTCTACCCACAGAAAAAAAGAAAGACCACTCAAGGCTTGAGCTCAGTGCCGGAAAAACAAAATAAGAAAGGAGAGCTCATACTGGTGTAAAAACTGTGAAGTTGGTTTATGTGTTGCACCCTGTTTCAGAGATTGGCACATAAAAGAATTAATTCTGTGTATCAATAAACTTTTGCATCATTTGTTTCAATGCTTGATTGTTTGTAAGAAATTTCGATGCAGTAATGTACCATGCACTTACTTTCATTTACTAATATTCTAACGTTATTGGTTATTTGTGAAATAAACAATTGTTATTGTAAGCGCAAAACGAGCGTCTGCACGATGAATGTTAACTGACAGAAAAAGGTGACAATACGAAAGCAGCATGGTTTCCGAAGCGTGATGCTTAACAGGTTAATTTGCATTTTGTACCTCATTGAAACATTGCCCAGCCATGGCAAGTGAAGATCCACTGGGCATTTCTTTGGACCTAACTGTGTTGGCTCTTTTCCCTTTGTTTCTTTTTTGTCAATTGTGTCACTATATAAGTGACTCACTTCACCTTTTCACTCTATTTCTGACAGATTCTCTTGAAAAGTGTCAGACAAAAAGCTTCGAGAATGAATACTCTACTTTCAGAAATAAAGGGATTTTATGAAGCTTATAGATTTCAACTTGTGCAGAAGACCATAGGCAGTAGCATCTCTACTAGTTCTTGTAGCAAGATGACTGAGACTCATCAAGATTGCTTTGACTTCATGGCAATGCTTGCCACTTGTCCTGATAACCAACAAGTCTTACCTTGGGCCTTGAATTGCAAGCCTTTTGTGCCCAAAACCCTTCTGCACTCATTCAGGTTTGAGTATGCTTGCCTGATCTGTGGTAATACTTCCACACTGACAACAGCTGGACCTCCATTTCTGAAATCTCAGCTACACTATCAGATCCATCTCCTGCACACAGCAGCTTGATGTGCTGAACAGTGCTTGCTCACGACTTCATCATTAGTGGCCTTAATCATCAAGCAAGTTGTGTGCCCTGGCCATTGTATGTGCTCCATCAGTCATGTTGGCAATGTTCTCTTGCACATCCAAGCCATTGTCATCTCCCACCTGTGTCCAAGTCTAATAGATCTTAGTTGCTGAGGCACAACCAGTGTCCAACAGGTGAATATCAAGAAAGGTCTTTGGCTCACCCTTGTGAACATATCGAACGAAGAAGATGAATTGCTGCAGAGTGGTTATAGCTGTTGCCTCATCCACAAGCCATGCCCAGCACCCTGCAACCTTGGCCTTCTCAACACATTTTTGCAGCAGATAGTTGCCAATGTAGACAAGGAACTCATACACGTTGCTGGAACTGGCCAAAGTATTTGAGATTCTTGCTGTGGCCAACTTTGTCTATGAGATGCTGTAGTAAACAAAACTTGTAGTTTGCAATCTCATTTTTTGCACAAAAGTAAATGCTAGGCAGTGGCTATTTTGCCGTCGACAGCAATTTACCCTCAGAGACTATTTTGCCATGAGTTATTTGTGATTGGTCAATCTTAATGATGTACGAAACATGTGACTTTTGGTCGTCTCTGATTGGTCAATTTTAAAAACCAAAAAAAAAAATTTTGCACCCCCAGGTCTCTATCCCCCACCCTGTACACTCCCTTCCAGTGTACACTGCCCCATACATTTACATACCAGGCCTGCCCCTTCAGTGAACACTGCCTTTCTTTTAAAGCCCTGGCCAGCTGAGATTCGAACCCGCAACCATAGTATCTCAAGACCAGCGCTCTATCCACTACACCACAGTGTCACTAGTGTTATTATAGCAAATTTGGCTATATAAACACACGTGAATGATCACGGCAAAATAGATTCCAAGGGCAAATTGCTGTCGACGGCAAAATAGCCACTGCCTAAATGCTATGTATGCATTCAACAACTGTCTGTTGTATCGCTAGTTTCACTTGTACTGCCTGCTTCTCAAAAATGGAGATTTATCATGTTTTATAATAGAAATGCTTGCTTTATGCTGGCCTGATTCAAGGTGTTTGGTCCTTGTTTTCTTCTGCATTGGAAATGCTGACATCGCCCCATACAGTTGATGATTCGACTTTACTGATGAAGCAGCAGCCAAATCATGCAGTGTGCAGAATTTGCATAGAATCCCTTTGTCAGAAGCTAGAGCAATGCAAGGCACTTGCAAGTAAATGCAAGATCTGCAATCCACACTGAATATTTGAGCATTGCTTCCATGCAATCAATCTTGAGTGTATTTGTTGGTGAAGACCTCCAACTTCCACTATTTGAATCATCAGTAATCAACTTGATACCACTCACACTTGTGTCTTTATCATTTTTGTTAAAGTAAGATTGTGTTGGTTTGGTGAGCATAGTAGACCCGTGTGGATCAAAACCAGAAATGGCTGGCAATGTACATGATGTTGAAACAGACAAAATGTTTCATGAGGACCGCTACTTTACCACTTCAGCAAGTTTGAATGGGCACTGCCACCAGACATTTTTACTTTTACAATCAAAGTCAAAGCTGTGATAGAAGTGGAAAAATTAAAAAAGAAAATGTGTTATTGAAAATGTGTGTAATTGAAAAATTATATATCAATGCATGTAAGCAGGAGGAGGCTACAATTTGTGAAATGACTGCAACCAAGTACACTTTGATGTCAGCATTTCATAGCCTACATATACTGATCGTTAATCCTTTAGGTAGTACTTTAATATCATTTTTCATATACAATTAATAAACAAAACTCGCATTACACTTTAAAAAGTATGCTAGTTACACATCACAAACAAAGTAGTAAAAGCTGAAGTTGCCCAATGTACATTGAAAGCATTAAGCTAGAAGTCATGCTGTAGCTTGACTGTGATACTGTAGGGCATCAGTCAAGTCTGTGCAAACACATTGTCTCTTCTTCTTTCAGTAACTTACATTACAAGCATTACTACACTGCTACTATCAAAGTGCAGTAGCTAGCATGTCCACCACCTGATTGAGGTCCTAAAACTTTACAGTAATTTTTAATTTTATCAGGTAGCCAAATCAAAGTGTTGCCAATTCAGAATTGAGCAAGTGTTTGTAAAATATTTGAGTTCTTACTTTTCAAAAAATTTTTACATCTTTTCTGCAATACTCACTATAGTAATTTCAAGAGCTGGGCACCGCAAATTCCAAAAAACTGCAAGAGGTGTTCCGCAACCGCAAATTTGCGATAGGTTTGCGGTGACTTTTCGCACTTCCGCAACCGTAAATGCACATTGCACTTCCGCAAACTTATACTACATTATTTACTGTTATTTTGTCCTCGTGATGACCTTTTTTACTTTTGGTGGTCAAATTTTGCCGTCGATCAGACGTTGACCTCCAAAAACAAAAAAAAGGTCACCAATCCAGAAAACGAGAGCGTCCACTCCTTCCAAGCGGTTTTACCGCGGAACAGGCGACATTGCCCGTTGCTTTGCGGATTTGCGGTAAATTTCAGTTTTTCACCGCAAATCCGCAAATGTTTGCAGTAGGAAATTAGTTTCGCAAATCCGCAAATAGAAAGTTGAGTCCGCAATTTGCGGAAGTGGCCACCTCTGGTAATTTTCCAAGCTAATTCCCCGCATTATTTTCTCTCATTCCAGGGACCCGATTTTTATTTTGGGGACCCAAATCAGGCCCCAAAAATGCCTTTAAAAAACCTTAATTAGTGTAAGGGTTAGGTTTAGCATTAAGGTTAAAATTACAATTGGGGTTCGAATCAGTCTATGCTATTTCAAGGAATTTCCACGTTTTACTATTTTTGTTGATATGGCAAAACCTAACATCTACATTTCAAATATCATAAACAATCTTGATTTCGTTTTGTTTATGTGAAGCAACTGATCAACAAATACGAGGAAGTAATTGATGTTCGAACAATTAACAACTTCAAGCAAAACTAAAAAATTTGATTCAGTTCTATCCTTGTTGAACAACAATAAACAAACAAAGTCAACATTCTCAAAAACATGATTTTTGTACTTCTTAGGTTTTATCATATCATGGAGGGTGGTATTACCCTTAAAACTATTGCTAGGTTAATCATAAAGTACTGACAGCCTTGATTTCATAAATTCCCAAGATATCTTAAGGTTTCATTTTATTTAGCTCTTTTGGTAATGATAACGTTTATTTAAGTTGATACAAGTTCTTACCGAGCATGCAAAAAACTTCAATATCCGTCAACGTTTCGAACAGCTATACAACTGTTCTTCATCAGGACTAATAACAAACGAAAACACGAGTGAGGCAATATAAATAGTGTGCTACGCAATCGAAAGAAAAAGGCAAAACAACTTCAAACTTTTTCACCACTAATTAAACCCAAAGTCTAGTTATAACCTCAACACTTCAAAGAGCACTGGTGCTAGTGCTAGCTCAAACTATTTTACCTATGATAACTAACCTTCCTAGCTCCAGTTATTTTTGCATCGCATTTTTATCAGTCTCAGCTGCTAAGTTGCAAAGATAGAACGTTCTTGTATTCAAGTTTTAGAGAACTGGGCTTCTACATCCAATGCCCGCTTGATCTTTGACCCCAAGCAACCGGACAGCTTTAGATCTCCACGATGGGGCACCACAAGTAATCCAGACCTGGCTTTTGTCAATCTGGAGGGCCCCTTACCTTGCCGACTTGTGCTGGACCCCTTTCCGCGCTCACAACACCGCCCGTCGCTTATCTCCCCTATAAACCCTGTCCAACCAACACAAACTATTCCACTAAAAAGATGGAACTTTTGTCAGGCGAACTGGTCGCTCTTCAAAAACATTCTGGACCAAGAAACTGACATTCTACCTCACCCTGAAACATGCAATGTCAACGAAGTGTACAATATGATGTGCAAAGTTATGCAAAACTCTGCCAAGCAAAGCATACCACGTGGACGAAGAAAATCTTACATTTCGACTTGGGATCAGGAAAGTCAAAAGAAGTGTAATGAGTTTGTTAATGCGCAGAGTCCCACAGAAGCTGATTGCAAAGCAAGCGACCTTATAGACCATCTAAACCAAAACCGGAGACAACGTTGGGAAGAGGCTGTTGAAAGCATTGATTTCTCCCACTCCAGTCGCTTGGCTTGGCAAACATTTAACAGACTCACCGGACGCTCCAACAGACCAAAAAAATGTCCTGTTTCCCCCAACGCCATTGCACACCAATTGCTTTGTAATGTTCGCTACAAGAATGTGGATAAGGAAACAACTCGAGCAATGAATCAAGAAATCAAACAGCTTTGGTCAACTCCCACAAGCAATACGAAGCTATCATCCCCATTCACCATACGCGAGCTAAAAACTGCGATTGGCCAGGTAAAATGCGGGAAAGCAATGGGCCCAGATAAAATCCCTCCTGAATTCTTGAAACATAGTGGTGGTAACTTCCGGAATTGGCTGAGAAGATTCCTTTCACTATGCCTTCAACGACTTGTCATTCCTAAGATCTGGAGAAAAGCCTCAGTAGTAGCAATCCTCAAACCAAAAGAACCTGTTGACGATCCAAAAAGTTACAGACCGATCTCCCTTTTATGTGTCCCTTTCAAAGTTCTTGAACGACTTCTGCTTACACGGCTGGAACCTATCGTAGAGCCGGCCCTACCAGCAACACAAGCAGGTTTTCGATTCGGTCGCTCTACTGTTGATTAAATCGTTCATCTGACTGATGATATTGAAAATGGGTTTGAAGAACGTAAAAAAGCTGGCCTGGTATTGGTTGATTTGACCGCTGCCTATGACACAGTATGGCATGGCGGCCTCACTTTAAAAATGCTTCATGTGATCCCTGACCGTCATATGGTTCGTTTCCTGTGTAAGCTGCTCTCCAATAGACGCTTTACACTCCAGACAAGTAATGGCCGATTGAGTCGCCCACGCCCTTTGAAAAATGGCGTTCCACAGGGTTCCACTCTTTCACCCCTGCTGTTTAACATCTACATCAGCGACTTGCCTCACACCCAGTCCCAACAGTATGGATATGCTGATGACCTGGCCCTACTATATGTGGATAAAGACTGGAAGAAAATAGAGAAAACGCTGGAGTCAGATACGATGAACATCTCTACCTACTTGGATAAATGGAGAGTGAAACTCAGCACAGCAAAGACTACAACAACCGCCTTCCATCTCAATAGTAGAAAAGCTAACAGACACCTAAAGATCTTTGTCAGGGTATCACTGCTGCCACACCAGAGCCATCACACATATCTGGGAGTTAAACTTGACTGGCAACTCACTTATCGGCAACACTTGGAAGGCCTACGCCCCAAAGTTTCTGCTAGAAATAGTCTGATTAGATGCTTGGCAGGAACCTCATGGGGTGCTAAAACATCGACACTCCGCATTAGCGCTTTGGCGGTAGCATACATTGCTGCAGAATACGCAGTTCCCGCTTGGAGTCGTAGCAAGCATACAAGGAAATTGGACGTTGCCCTTAATGATACAATGCACATTATTACTGGATGCCTCCAACCCACTCCAACAGAGTGTCTCCCAGCGCTGGCAGGTATACCTCCACCTAACCTGCGCAGAGTGGAGCTTACCTCCAAGTTCGTTAACAAAGTTGTTGCTTCTGAACACCATCCTCTGCACTCCCGCATTCCCTCTACCCCAGGAAATTTTTTACCCAGGCAACGGCTCCTCTCCCGACAACCTTTCACCCGTCATGCAACGCTATTACATGGTATAACACAGTTCAACATCATGGAATCCTAAATGAACATCTGGAGCTCTGCGCGTTCCCGCCTTGTCGAATTTGGTTTGTCACCTGCAAACAAACTCCCCCAGGGTCAGATCTCTCCCGCAAGGAGTGGTCTACCCTGAATCGTCTGCGAACAGGAGTCGGACGTTTCAACTACTGCTTATCTAAATGGGGTTTAAGATCATCATCTAGTTGTAGTTGTGGTCCAATTGACCAAACTGCGGACCACGTCATATTCTGTCCCTTAAACCCAGCTCCAAGTGGCAAAAGGGGCCACATGCAATTAGATGAACCAACCCGAAGATGGCTGAAAGAGCTCCCTTCGTTTTAAATCTTCATACGAACGACGACAACGATGCAAAGAAGCGGTATTACCCTCTCGTCTTCAACTGCATCAACATGATTCGTGTGGCAGCGTGGCAATTATACGTGATTCTTCAACACGATCCCAAAAACGACAATTCAGATTTTACAAAATCTGTCACAATTGAGTTGCTTAGGAACATGGTGCGCCCTGAAACAGCTCGGGCTCTAAAAACTGGCCGGCGAATCACAAACCAAAGTAGTGGACAACACCAGCCACTTGATTACCTAAAGCAGGGCCGTGTTTGGTGCAAGAAAAACACAACGAAAGAGTGCACGTTGCGATTACACGACAATTGCTTTTTACCTTATCATGCAACCTTTTAGGAATGATGCAATTACCCCATTTTATTGCCAATGCAGATAAACATTTTATGATTTCGTTTCAAGTCTGATATATTCAGCGTGTCATATTGTAATTGTTAGTCAACACTATGGTAAATTTGCTTTTATAGCACATTTTAAAATGGTCGAAAAAAGAGCCATTAACGTCCTTGTGCAGAACCACAGAATTTACCATAGAAACAATTGTGAATTCATTTAATTTTCATAAAAGTCACTGGAGAAAATTAATTTCATTATTATTGGCTCGAAAAAGATTTGATACAGTCAGCAATTCAATTGTAGGTATGGCGCTTTAGTCATGACTCGAGCATGCCAATAAATGACGCTGTAGCATAGGCTTTGCGCAATTGCTCCAATATTGGAACAAATTTTTCAAACAGATAATGCTCAGCGAATAAGCATGATATCAAAACAAAACTTACACATACAGAATAGTAAAAGTTCAAAGAAAAAACTGCATTGATAACAGTTCAAAAATTGTTTTGATGACGTTACTGTTTCCCACCTAAAGATGAAGACTTAGAGTAGGCGTTAGATCGCAAAGTGTGAAGATAAATCACAGCAAAACCTATGACGTCATCATTACAAATTTTTATGAAACAATATTTTAAACTCTTAAATAGAGGTTTGAAAAAACAGTTTGTTGATACCACATGTGTGTGATCAGGGGTGAACGTTTAAAGTTATGTTCCAATATTGCAACAATTGCCCAATATGGGTCAAGGGACGAATGAGCAAAAACATGAAAAAGTATTACCAGTACTAATACTTTTGCTGGTAATTAAATATAATCTTTTCTAGTGGAAAAAAATCTTTGAGTCAATTATGTAAAAACTGTTCAAATTTTGTAAATTCAGCATCACAACAAACCAATACTATAATTTTCTTCAATTAGTCAATTGAAAAAAACCTTTCAAGACATGAAGGTTGGCAGAAATTTTTCAATGCGTAGGGAAGTTTCTCGAGGAGTGTGTGGCAATGCTGTAATCATAACTTCTAGAATTATAATTGCCTCAAAAATAAAATAAAAAATTCTGTTCCAATCGCTGCTTTCTAAATTTGGGATAGCGGTACCGATTCATTTCCAAATCCATTTTCCATTCCTATTCACAAAATTAAAATAGAAATACATTTCTGGGCTACGTTCCAGGGTGTTGTTGTTTTTGTTGTGATTACCCCTCCTCTTCCTTGGAATGGAGGTACGGCACGAATGGCAATTCAGGTTCATGCCGTCAATCTAATTGAAATTAGGCTAGTGGAAAGATGGCAGCCCATTTCGATCCAGTCATGAGTGACTGCTAGCCCCACCACCAACAAGGCGGACTGTGATTGGTGGGTACCCAAGAGTCGCCTCTTACAACATGCTGGGTTAGCAACTTTACAATTGCAACCTGGTGAAGTACGGGTAAGCCACCTGTCTGCCACATAAGGTGGAGGCGTCCCGTTAAGTGCCTTGCTCAAGGACACAACA
Source organism: Trididemnum clinides (assembly GCA_963675345.1). Taxonomy (NCBI): domain Eukaryota; kingdom Metazoa; phylum Chordata; class Ascidiacea; order Aplousobranchia; family Didemnidae; genus Trididemnum; species Trididemnum clinides. The sequence continues at coordinate 24,733,185 of OY776290.1, read as the reverse complement.
AGCAAGCTTGCTGACTAGTTCTCCACACTATCCCTTTTTTATGCTGAGTGCCAAGCAGAGAAGCTGTGACTACTATTTTTTAAAGTCTTTTGGTATGACTCAATATAGGAAATGAACCCCAGGTCTACCGACTGCAAAGCAGATGCTCTAGCCGCTACACCAACGCTCCAGGGTTGCCAGATTAACCTGCTTATTACAAAATATAGAAGTCGCTAGCTGCTAATCAGCAATTTTTAAGGCAATTTTCTATCAAGAAGAATCTGCTTCCAGAATATCACACTAAGGTAAAATAGAAAATTTTGCTTAAAAATGATCACCAACACCAGGGGTGCGAGGCAGCATCTTAGGGAGTGCGAGATGATCATTCAGATAAAGTAAGGATGAAATAAAGACAAGTGCAATACATCTTAACCATTTGTTTGGTTTATTCCCCAAAACAGCTTTTTGGCCAAAGTCGGGACGCTCAGCTTTAAATCGCACCCTGATGGTGGAGTGGATCTCCAAAAAAAGAAAAGGTCACCACTTTCTTCTTGTCGTTGGCAGCGAAACCAGCCGACAACGACAAGAAAATGATGGTTACCTTTTCTTTTTTTTTTGGAGATCCACCCCATCGACAGGGCGCGATCTAACACTGAGCGTCCCGACTTTGGCCAAAAAGCTGTGCTCGGCCTTCAATTCAACCCGAAACGATGCTGATCTCCAAAAAAAGGTCAACACACGCAATTTCAGCCTAGCCTTTAAAATCGCCCCAGCCCAGGACATGTTAAAATATTTTAGGGGTGTGAGAACATATTGAGATATTTTAGGGGTGTGGGCCTTTATAAAGTTTGGGAACCACTGACCAACACCATACAGGAATCTATTACATCATGTCAATAACCTGCGACCGGTTTTGACCTTATTGGGTCTCATTTGGCCTACTTGTTACAAACATTTGCGCTAAAAATTTGAGTTGGGAAATTTTGTGGACCACAGAAACGATTGCAAATGCGGCCTGAGACGTGAAATTTGGTGGCTTTAAATGGCAAATCTATCGCTTACATCTCGGAAAATCTGATCTCTATGACAAAATTGTTCTACACTCGTTAAATTACATGAATTTGGTATAAATGTTACTTTAAAATTATTGATTTCCATCCAAAAAATCCTCATCACCGCTTTGGATAAACGCTGCCACCAGCTATTGCTTCAAAGCTTAATTGCGCGTAGAAGCAACATGGCTTTCAGATTTGTGACAGGCCCGCTAAATATTTAAAAGTCTGCAAAAAAAGTCGCACATCCCTGATTTAGTGGAATGGCTTTAGCAATAGTTGCTGCAGATTAATTATTCATTTGAAAAATTATTTTGAAGAAAAGCTGATGGAAAATTTGTAATTACAGTTATGCAAAGCTATACATTTGTTACCGTACGTCAAGCTCATTTTTAGTAACTGGCGATAAGTAAAAGACAAGTTGGGATGGAAAAAATTTATAGACCAGCCTGCTTGTGTTCTGATGACATTTTTTGAGGTCCCATCAGTTTTATCAATACCAAGAGTATCAGTAGGTACTGTTACAGAGTCTTTAAATAACGAAAAACGTCTGTAGCGTCCTGGCGAATAGGCCTAGACGCTAAGAGATGCCAATTGATTCTAAATACTCTCACCCGTCGAACTTCCACACTGGTTTGTAAAGGATGTTTATTTGAATAGAAGCGTGTATGGCTGGGCGTCAACAGGTAAGGTAACTATTAATGGTACTTGTGGGTTATCTGTCACCACTTTGTTTCACCAGGTATTAAATTACTATTATTTAACTGTATATATAATGTTTAAGCCTAAAATGAGTTTGGGTTAGGGTTAGGGTTAGGGTTAGGGTTAGGGTTAGTATTGCAAGAATGGCCACCCAATGAATAAATTAAAAAAAAAGTGGTGACTAACCCTAACCCTAACCCTAACCCAAACTCATTTAATTTAATACCTGGTGAAAAAAAGTGGTGACAGATAACCCACAAGTACCCTGTTAATATATACAAAAGAAAGAAAATTAACAACTTGCAATTACAAGTATCACTTATCGGCACACGCATCACATGTATATATAGGCTACCTGACGTTGGACGAACGCAGGCTGAAACCGAAAGTCATCAATAAACTTATTTCGATATCCTGCTTGACATGAAGACAAAATATATATACAATTGTTTGTCCATAACCAAAACAACATGCAATTAAACCAAACCAAATTCAATAAACTTATTCAAATAGACAATACAGTAACATGTAATACAAATAACAGATTGTTAGCCCTCAAAACTATCTAAATGTCAGATAAAGCCTATTAATTACAAAGAGAAAGGACTTGCTGGTACACGTGCTGTACAACTACACGCTAATCTAAGGATAAATAGCTAGCTCAGATCAAACTACCCATCTTAAATAAACAACTAGAACATGCTGATTATCTAAATGTGCTAATGAAAACAAGGTTGCTAATGAAAACAAAAATAATGTTGCCAAATAATTCTGAATTGATAGATATTACAAGGAATGTTAAAGGTCACCACAGCTACACCCTCTACAAGTTCCCGGGAGGAGCTCCAGGGCCTTCGCTCTTCCTTCACCTCAACAGCCAAAGTAAAACTTCTTTTGTGGTCAACTCAGTTAAAATAAATTGGAATGCCAAAACTTAGTCAAAATATATTCCAAAATCAAAAAAAGAAAGAGCAAATATTCACGGAGGATTTCCTCGTAAAACCAAATTAATTGCAACAACAGAAAAAAAAACATTTGCGCAGTAACAAATGATAACAGAACTCCTTCAATTCAAAAAAGTTATTTATTTAGCGTTTGGAGCGAAAGGCCGGCTAATGAAACACAGATCTTGCCTGGTTTTAGGCAAAACGCACGAGAGTTGCATTTCAACCTCATGCCACCAAATGAGAAAAAAAGATAAAAGGCGTGCGAGAATTAAAGGGCAAGAGTTCAGTTCAACAACGGCAATAAACATTTTTTTGATTATTTTGAAGCCGATTCTGTAACAGGTACCGGTATGTTTGATGATCTGCATTCTTTGTACAAGTGGTCACTCTTGTGAGAAAGGGATTTGTGTGATTTTGCGAATCTGTTAACACTAATAAATGACTCAACAATAGCCACAAAAGTAAATTAACTTTTGACATAGGCAAAAGCCAAAAGTTTGACAAAAACTATTAAGTTATCGTGTCAAGGCACTCCCTGACTTCAGTAATTGGTAGAAAAATAGTTTAGAGCCCATTTATAACTCTATGCCAGTGATTCTCAACCTTTTTTTGTTGCGACACATTTTCAACAATTTCAAAATTTGATGGCACACAGAAAAAGATAGGTTTAAGATTTAGGTAATCCTGTACTTTAGCACAGTAAATTATTTAAGCTGAAAGGGCAGTGTACACTGTAGGGCCAGGCCTGGCATGTAAATGTACGGGGCAGTGTACACTGGATGGAAGTGTAATTTTGCACCCCCCAGTGTATACTCCCCCACCCTGTACACTCCCTTCCAGTGTACACTGCCCCATATATTTACATACCGGGCCTGGCCCTACAGTGTACACTGCCCTTTCAGCTTAAATAATTTACTGCACTAAAGTACAGGATTACCAAAAATTATTTACTTACCTATTAAAAATTATTTCTTAATAATATTAGCATAATTATATATCTAGAGTGAATGGGTAAAGTATGGAAAAACAATCTGTGAAAACTTTTAAAATTGTTGGATAAAAATAATTTGGAAGTGGCTATTTTGACATCGATAACATTTTACCTTTGGAGTCTATTTTGCCGTAGTCATTTAGATGTGTTTATATTCCCATAATTGCTACAATTCTGCCAGTGATGCTGTAGTGCATGGATAGTGCCCTGGTCTGAAAGTACAAAGGTCATGGGTTGGAATCTTGGCTGGTAGGATACTGAAAGAAAGGCAGTGTACACTAGAGGGGGAGGCCCAGTATATGAATGTGTGGGATAGTGTGCATTGGACAAAAGTAGACAATGGAGATGTAAAATTTTTTAATCAGTTATTAAAATTGACCAATCAGAAATGACAAAACATCATGTGTTCAACACATCATTAAGATTAACCTGTTAAGCGTCCCGCTTCAGAAGCCACGCTGCTTTTGTATTGTCACCTTTTTCTGTCAGTTAACATTCATCGCGCAGACGCTCGTTTTGCGCTTACAATAACAATTGTTTATTTCACAAATAACCAATAACGTTAGAATATTAGTAAATGAAAGTAAGTGCATGGTACATTACTGTATCGAAATTTTTTGCGAAAAATCAAGCATTGAAACAAATGATGCAAAAGTTTATTGATACACAGAATTAATTCTTTTATGTGCCAATCTCTGAAACAGGATGCAACACATAAACCAACTTCACAGTTTTTACACCAGTATGAGCTCTCCTTATTTTGTTTTTCCGGCACTGAGCTCAAGCCTTGAGTGGTCTTTCTTTTTTTCTGTGGGTAGACAATAGCTACTCAGGAAAGTGCATACCAATTAGCCGCAATGGCTTCACTGAGAGTCGGGGGGTCTATGTGTAGTAGCAGGCCTTAGCTGGTATATACTGGACCCACGACAAATTTCCCTTTCACCCTAACAAAGGTTCATCGATAGAAATATTCTGATTTGGAATGTAATTTTTCACGGACTTTTTCACAATGAGATCAACAAATAGTTTTATCTTTGCCAACTTTGTTCCTGGCTCATCCGTTATGGTATCGATATCAACCAAATGTAGGCACTTATGCAGCAAGCCAAATCTACGCCAACTCATTATCTTGGAAAAAAATAAAAAGCAATACTTTCACGAGAAGAGAAACACCTTGAGTTTTCCACCTTAGAATCAATGCCCTGCAGAATAAATAACCCAATAAACACTTTTATTTCATTTGCATTTGTGTCATACCGTTTACGTACTCGTGATCGTGGTGACAGAGCTTCTCTATTCTCGTTTTGGAAATGGTGTGAAAATCTGTTTGTTTTAGTCACAAGGTAAGCAATGATTTCTTCATCAAAATAATTTTCAAAGTATTCAACTGGGTTTTCTCTATCTTCAACAGTAAATTTCACACAATGGTCAGAACAAGAAATGAAGAGATTTCTTTCTCTTCCACTTGTCTACCAGTTAGTTGGCAAAACAATGTCATCGTCACTATCAGATGATGAATATGCTCTTTCATCGCAATCGCTGAAGCATTCGATGCTTGAGCTCTCAAGGTCCACTGTGTCAATATCAGTGCTGTCTTCTTCTAATAATTCTGCATTTCATTAGAAGAGAGGCGGGTTCTCTTGCTTGAACTCATTGAATGAAATGAAATACGAATGCAAAGAGAAAAATAAAGCCTGTATAAAGTAAATAATTGTCAATACATCAACTTGTAGACAAGTCTGTCTGAAAAAGTCACTTCAGAAAAGTAAGCCTCTTCTCTTGCCATGGAAACAAAGTTTTTTCCTCCAAAGTTTACCATGAAATTTCCAGACAGTTTTTCTTTTTTCCTTTCTCTCTCTCTATGTGAGAAACGAGTTATCTCGTGGCTGACAGCTTTATGTAAAGGCAGTGGCTATTTTGCCGTCGACGGCAATTCACCCTCAGAGACTATTTTGCCGTGAGTTGTTTGTGATTGGTCAATCTTAATGACGTACTAAACATGTGACTTTTGGTCGTCTCTAATTGGTCAATTTTAAAAACCAAAAAAAAAAAATTTTGCACCCCCAGGTCTCCATCCCCCACCCCGCACTCTCCCTTGCGGTGTACACTGCCTTTCTTTTAAAGCCCTGGCCACAACCTGAGATTCGAACCCACAACCATGGTATCTCAAGACCAGCGCTCTATCCACTACACCACAGAGTCACTGGTGCGATTATAGCAAATTTGGCTATATAAACACACGTGAATGATCACGGCAAAATAGATTCCAAGGGCAAATTGCCGTCGACGGCGAAATAGCCACTGCCTTATGTAAAACCCTATCTCTGAAAACGGCATATGCCGTTGGTGACAGTTTTAAGCAGAAAACTGCCAACAGCATATGCCGTCGGTGACGCTTAACAGGTTAACCAACAACAGATAACTCACAGCAAAATAGTCTTCCAAGGGTAATTGGCCATCAACGGCAAAATAGCTAGTGTGTAATATTTTTGGTATTTTGCAAGACCATAAATTTTTTGAATGCTTTGCCTCCATCACTGGTTTTGCAAGGGAGACTGGAGACCATAAACATAATATGTGAGGAAAGTTTTTTTAAATCTTAGTACACTAAATAAGTTTGACCAAATTTGCTATCAGTGTTTGAAATAATCTATGTTTTTTTTTTAATTGGGCTACCTGTCCTGGTTTGAACGAAATGGTCTTGACAGCACTTTTACAGCCTACGGTACTAATTGATACATTGGCTACAAAAATTGTAATAAAGTCAACAATATCCAAAATATAAGAGATCATAGCAAAAATTGGCACTGTTTTGTTTGTTATCACACGCTGCCATCTTGATGTATTGGGCAGAATTGCACCCCCAGTGTACTCTTCACTGTACATTCACATACTGGGCTTCCCCTCCAATGTACACTGCCTTTGTCCAATTACCCTGCCATTGAACTGTTGAAGATTTGGACCCATAACCATAGCATTTAAAGTCGCATTTAATCCAAGATGGTGGCCTGGGGTAACAAACAAAAAAGTGCCCAAAAATTATCCTTACTTTTGTACCTAATCACAGTAGTATAACACTGTTAATCTTTTTTACCCCAAAATAGCTTAATATGAAAATAGGATTGCAAACATTTGTTGGGCATGAACATAGCCTTTTGTCCCCTGGTTTCACTTTGGCTTGGAGGGGGGATGAGAAGTGGTGTCTTTCTTTGCCTGGCCTCAACCAATACTTAACAATGATTTGTTGATATTTTGCCATTGCTTCTCAGATAATGCTGAATTGATACAATTGTTCAGTAATTTTGTGGCTAAAACTATCAATAGCACTAGGTGACATTTTGCTACTTTTTTTGCATTTTTTTAAACAATCAGATGAGTTTACCTAATTTGACTATGCTGATTCCAAATTTAAAGTCAGAATTGACCCATCTTGTCACACTTTTTTGCAAAATTGAATTTAAAATTACTCAAAAATGCATTTACTAAGGCCAATAAGCACACATTTCCATTCATTTGCTCAATAAAATTTTTTTCAAACTAAATTGTTTTTTTTCTTGATTGATGTGAGGCATGAATTTTTTTCTTTTGGCTTTACTTGCAACCTCACTACTCTTACAATTGCGTTTCAGGCACCAACAGCAGTTTACTGTCACCAAGTTTTCAAAATTTTGATGTCCTGGTGAAAACATTTCTTGATGTTCTTTACTCATATCACCAAAGTTTTGTGGGAAATATTCCAAGTTGACATGCAAAAAATGAACTTTCAAACTCATGCGACATCCAAGTGCTTCAAAACCAGCCCTCCTCTTTTTTACATTGCTTTGGTAGTCAGAATCTTTTAGTGTTGCCAAGAAACTTTGATACCACTTCTGCAAAGAAAAGCCATGCTTTTTTTCATATCCATCATGGTAGATAGAAATTGCAGGTCTTTGGTAAATTTTCTAATTTGAGGTCCAACAAACACCGTCTCTTTAACCTTCTCAGCACTCAAATTAGAAAACTTTTCTTGAATATATTTAAAACAGGCACCTTCTTTATTGAGGACTTTTACAAACTGTTTCATGAGGCCCTGTTTGATATGTAGTGGTGGAAGTATCATATTGGATGTGTCAACAAGAGCAGGATGTGACATATTTTTATAACCTGGTGTAAGGGACTCCCTCAACAGCCAGTCACATTTAATCCAATGATTACTCTTGTTCCTGCTGTCCCACTCACTCATAAAATAAGGTTATTTTGTAAATCCAGACTGTTGACCTAGTAGCATATTTAGGAATTTAAAATCAACACATATCCTCCATGTTAGGGTTGCCAACCGTCCTTTATTTCAAAATACAGTCCTTTATTTGAACTGCCCGTCCTTGTCCTTTATTGAAGTTAGAATTGTCCTTTATTTGTAGAGGTGAAAGAAAATTGCTGTGAGAGCGGAAAAAATTTGCAAAAGTACAGTCCAAACCATGGAAAACCAGGTGTTGACCCTTTTTTTTTTTTTGGAGGCCACCATGTCCACAAACAGTTTTTTTCCATGTTGGCCTCCAAAAAAAAAAAGGTCAACACTTGGTTTTCCATGGTTTGGACTGCACTTTTGCAAATTTTTCTCCATTTTCCAACTTTTCGCAATTGCAAATTGAGAATTGCCCTTTGAAATAAAGGACGGTTGGCAACTCTAGTCACAGTGTCCTTTATTGGAACTTGTCAAAGTTGGCAACCCAATCCATGTATGAGCGCTATATTGTAACTTTGACAGCAAAATTTTTATGAAACTCTTTCATGCAAGTTGAATGAGCTAAAGGGATTGAAGCAAACTAATTTCTATTGTGCAAGAAAAGAGCTTTCAGGCTTGATTTTAATGCATCAATAAAGAGGTGCCAATTGTTGGGGTTATAAACTGTTTCCAATTTCTCTACAAGATCTTGAATATCCACACAATAGGCTAAAAGAGTGTTTCATGGAAAAAAAGCAAATATATTCTCTCTCACGATGTTTATACCAAGCAAAAGTGGTATCGGTGCAAAGCATATATTTTGCTTTTAATGTTGAGACCAGAGGAAAAGCAGAAGCTTTTGACAAATTCGAATCTCTGAAATGGTCATTTAGCTCGGCTTGATTAAACAGCTTTGGCTGCTGATCATCATTATACTCGTACCCTGAACATTCTGCCAACTGGCTATCAGACAAAAACTTCTCACTGACAGAATCTTCAACTGTTTCTAAAACTCTTGGAGGCAATGGAATTGATACATCTGGCCCATGAGAAATCGATCGTATGGCACAAGGCAAGTTAGGATATTAAATTTTAGGCAGTGGCTATTTTGCCGTCGACGGCAATTTACCCTCAGAGACTATTTTGCCGTGAGTTGTTTGTGATTGGTCAATCTTAATGACGTACTAAACATGTGACTTTTGGTCGTCTCTGATTGGTCAATTTTAAAAACCAAAAAAAAAATTTTGCATCCCCAGGTCTCCATCCCCCACCCTGCACACTCCCTTGCAGTGTACACTGCCCCGTACATTAACATACCGGGCCTGCCCCCTCAGTGTACACTGCCTTTCTTTTAAAGCCCTGGCCAGCTGGGATTCGAACCCGATACCTTGGTATCTCAAGACCAGCGCTCTATCCACTACACCACAGAGTCACTGGTGCAATAATAGCAAATTTGGCTATATAAACACACGTGAATGATCACGGCAAAATAGATTCCAAGGGAAAATTGCCGTCGACGGCGAAATAGCCACTGCCTAAATTTTATGCTTATGCTTAACATTGAATCCAGCAACAACACATAAGCAAAAGTAACATTCTTTGCCATGTCCATTTCGGTCCCTTCAAACCATTGGAACACCAATTGCTAAAGACTTTTGCTGTCCAATGCTCCACTGCTTCAATGACGAGACACAATTGCAACACACTTTGTGCAGGGTGCATGCTTTGTCTTGGTCTCCTAGCTTAACACCAAAATAAGCATGATAGACATTTTGAACAAATAGTGTTATATTCTGTCATTGAACAAATGGAACAAAGCTTTTGCTTATGTAGCAAAATATATATATGGGTCATTGACATAGTCTCTTTGCATAGATGACATTTTGTGTTCAAAAATTCATGCAACAACCTAAACAAAAGAAACTGCAAGACTGGTTTAGTCGTTTTAAAGTAAAACCTTTCAGTGATGCCTAAATGTAATGATTATGATATCACAATGAAGTATAACAACAACAATGTTACTACTAGTTACTATGGCAACCCTGCTATGCTCTGTGCCCCTGGCTGTGGTGCTTAGCTAAAAAAGATGTAAAAAATTGCAGACCTATATAGGTCTTGTCTCCATTTAATAAAATATATGAATCCATTATTAAGAAAAGATTGGTAAAATTTTTAAACGAAAACGATGTGTTTGCTAATACACAGTTTGGTTTTTGACAAACTATTCCACTATGCTAGCCATTGCACAACTTCAGGAATATATTTTACATGCACACAACAAGGGGTGGTTATAAATGGGCATAGTCAGGCATAGTAGGTATAGTACAGGGATAGTAGGCATAGTACAGACATGGTAGGCATAATACAAAGATAGTAGGAAAGGTGTGTGACCGAAAACCAGACACACCAATATAATAAAGCCTTAATTCTTTCCTTTCAAAAAAATTAATTCTTAATTTTATGAGTGTAGATTTAAGGGCACACACCTGTCCCAAAATGTGTTTTAAGTACATCGCAAAAAAAATTGTGTATTTAAAACCATACATACAACCCCTAATAAACTATATATTGCCAAAAAGGGCACAAAAAGCAGAATCTACTGGTCTAATCTATTTCTCTCTAAGTGGTACGCAACAAAAAATTCAACAGTTTAAAAAGAAGGTAAAAATTTCATGACGCGTTTACTAAAACCCTAAAAAGTACATAACCACAAGTGATACAAGATTCAAACTTTGTGTAATGCAAAAGACAACTTAACTACATACATTAATTGAGCTGTTTAAAAATAAAGCTCTTCTTTAAAAAAAAATGACAACTTGAAACAAAAATTGAAGAAAATGCAATTTTTTGATACACTTTCCTTCAAAACCTTCTGTAGACAAAATTTTTTGAAAGTGGTCAATTAATGTGTAATCTAGTGTCTGCAGAGCATTTTCTGCAAGTTAAGACATATCTGACAAGTAGAATTTTAGTAGTAGCATTTTTTGTAAAAAATATCAGCTTTGCGTAAAAATCGCATTTAAACTTTAGCCACAAAAATTAATAAAAAATTATTAGTTTTTTAATAAACAAGTCTTCAAAAAGATGTACTAAGACACTTACGAAAATAACACTTATATTAAAAATAACAACATAACATACTAGTTCAGATTACTAATAAAGTTACCAGCCACCAGGAATATAATTAGATTGACTAACTGGGGTACAGGTAGTTGCAGTTTTTTGCTTTTTTGGTTTTTGAGTGTATTGAACTGAATACGACACCCTGCGTTTGTCTTTTGCAATAATGCCCTCCTCAGTGAATTTGTTTGGGCTTAAGCCTAAATTCATCAAGACATCATGCAGTCCAATTCATCAAGACATCATGCAGTTAAGACGAGAATATATTGTCAGCGCCTAGTAATTGCATTGCAGTTACAAACTCACTGAAATAGTAGAAAAAATCTAACCAAACTATTTTTAGCCTACACCTCATCAGTTATCATTCATCTGCTGTGGATTTTAGATTGTAACCTCACTATTTCAGTGCAAGTTGCTGGTGGAAACTCCAAGCTAAATATATGATCAATAGATAGCGCTATTACAAAAACATTTTATACAAATAAAAGGAATTCCAATCAAAGCAACTAAGAGATTGTCGTAAGATTTTTTTTTATTTGAGTTTTTTTGTAGAGAGGGTGGTGCAAATGGTCAAATAAAAAAAAACTACACATGTTACGTAAAAAATAATTGCAGATTTGAAATCTACGATAAATTTTTGTTTAGAAAAGGTCATAACAAAAAAATCATTAAAAATTAAAAATTTTGACAGGTTTGTACCCTTAAGCATTGAGTGAATGCAATGAAATTTTACATTAAAAGCTGCAGTGTATTGATTCACATTGTAACCTAATTTTGTTATCACTATGCCTGTTTAGTACTACTCCATGACAAGGAGAATACTGTATGTTGCTAATTCCTAAACCTAGCCAAAGCATTCGACATTGTTAATCATAATATATTGTTGCAAGAACAAGAACACTACAGCATTAAGGGATCACCACTTTTCAAATTGTATTTGCATAATAAAAAGCAGGCAGTTGTTGATGAATCTTACTAATCTATGCTACAAAAGATACAGATCAGAGTACCTCAAGATAGTGTCCTTGATCCATTATTTTTTTACTATGTATATATTAATGATCTTGCCAAGTGTTCTAATTTAAGCACAACTCTATATGCTGATGACAATGTTCTGACTATGGGACACAAAAATGTGAAAAAATTACAAAATCAAATTAACAAGGAGCAAGCAAGGATGACATTGGCTGAAAATATATCTTCTATCGACATTGCTAAAAGCCATTATTTGTTATTCACTAACAGATATACATACACAGAATTCAATATATTCATCGGTAATCAAAGGTTAACAAAACAAGATACAACTAGATATTTTGGGAGTATATTTTGATAATTAACTGAGATGACATAAATACATTTCTTATCTGGAAACAAAACTGGCTTGCACATCTGGAATTTTAAACAAATCAATTAAATCTTTACCATCACTTGCATTATTAATTGTCTACTACAGTTTGGTGTACTTGCATTTTTTATATGGGACTTAGAGCACATATAATTTCATTTGCTGGGGCTCTTGTTTGTTTTTGTCCTGTTTGCACATTGCAGCCACAAGAGAGGAGGTGCAGACTTGGCGATCTGCTTGTCTGTATGGACTGGCATATCATCTTTTGCACTTCCTCTGTGGACATGCATTTCATTTTTTTTCAGGTCATTTTTTGTGCATATGTGTGAATCTTGCTCAATGTCTATGTAGATAAATGTTTTCATTGTTGTTCTTTGCAGCTTAGGCTGGCCAATCCATTAGTATTGTGAAATCATGATTCTAATGCTAAATTTGATGTAAACTTTACAAATCTGTCCATTTCAAGATGATTTTGCATGTGTTATTTGCCAATGTTTTGTAAATAAAAGAGCAGAAGAACTCCAATTAGTTTGGTTCATTGCATATTTGCTTGTTTTTCTGCTACACCCTAGATCAGCATTGCTCAAGCCTCAAACTGTGATTTGTGGAATGCTTGTGTTTTGTGGGCTTTCAAAGTGTTCTGCAAAACAATAGACATAATGTGCTTCGTAATGAGTATAAATTCGACTGTTGGCTTCTCACAAGTATTACTTATTTGCATTTAAAGAGATTTACCAACTACTTAAGCAGAGCAAAATTGAAGTCCATTTGAATTCTTGACAAAGCTGTATCCACAAATTTTTTTGACTTGGTGTTCTTTGAGCTGAAATATTAAAAGATTTGGTGTTCATGACTAAAAAAGCTTGAGAAACCTTCTCCTAAATTGATAAATCCACTCTGTTAAGTGTCTATTTGTGATGGAAAGCCTGTATCAGATAAGTTGTAATTACTAGTGACCATATGTTACAGCAGTTTTAGTTTTGTGTGTGCTTATATTAGCCAACTAGTACGCCATACATGAAACAGTGAAATGGATATCAGCGAACTTGGATTGTGTGATTGGATTTATCCATATGTTTTCAAGCTTTTCAGCAGTTCAACTGGCCTGTGTGTAGGTGGTGTAAAAATTGATGAGCCTGCTAGCAGGTAAAATACTAGTTTTATTTGTAGTGGGCTTGTTGCAATGTTTTATCTTAGTTTTTGACATCTTGTCTGCTGTATAGGTGGTTTAAAACCTTTGCTTTAATTCAAAAAGCAAGGGTACCAAATAACTAATTTTTGAGTTAAAATTAACACTTGCAGACGTTAGTGCCTTTCACAATAGCTGTGTTGGAAAACTAAAGAAAAGTTCTTGTACATACTGCTCAATAATGCAGCCATACCCTATAATGTTTGTAAGTATACTGCCAATTTGCCAAAAATCATGTTTAGCAAATTAAATCTATGACTTACTGCTTGTTCTCTATGACGGCTAATTCATGGCTGATGGTCTTGTCAACACAATCTTTTTTCTATGAGAACAAGATTTTATTTAAACACACTCGATTTTTGTCCTTAGGTAACTTTGTAAGATGGCATTTCTTTCATATCACAAATTTGTTATCCAAAATCTTTGTACTATTGTTGCTTTGACCCATTTCTACCAAACTTTTTATCCAAACCTTTCTCATAGCCTACTGAAATTGACCCAACCTTAATCTAACCCAAAACCAAAGATAATTTATGTAGGTTGAAAGGTTTACAAACAGCTTGTGATATGAAAAGTTTAAGTCACTTAAATAGAACTTGGCATGTTACGAGAAGATTTTTTCTACTAAAGCATTTTTTAATACAAAGTGTATTAAGAGCAAAAAACTGATTATCTCACACTAGCAAAAGTACTTCAAATGCCAGCTCTGTCAAACACTGTGTTATTGCTTTGGTGCATAAGGAAATAAATAATTCATTTCATTCTTTAGAAGTCTAACTCTGGATTGCATTTTCATTGCTAAACCAAAAATGGCTACAGATTCCATAGTCTTGATAGATATATTTTCTTGCCAAAACTTTTTATTTGCTTTAATATCACTTAATTTAAAATCACACTTTGATGATATAACTAGCTATCCTAATAGACCAAATATTTTTTGTAGGTTTCTTTGTATTTGTAATTTATCGACTACTGGTGCTTAAAGTTGAACATTTTTTGCATTAAATGGAAGAATTAATAGGCCTATAATAATATTCTTGCTTGGTGTACACAAAATGTTTTGTGCTAATATATTTCATAAGGAATACCCCACTGTTTTCCCAAATGTTTTGTTCCAAAACTGTTGTATCATAAAAAATTATGGCAAAGTGGAACAGTTTCATTTCAATCTGTGCTAATCTTATTAAATTTTTTCAATGACAACTAATTTTTTTGTACCAATTTGACAAATATTGTAGCAATTTTGCTTTTGGTTATGTTGTGTACTTAAGAAAGGCCCTTTCTTTCAATTTTCCTAGCCTGTTTGGTGTACTTGTGACAGAAATGCACTGTGCCGGCAGTACTGGCAACTCCAAAGCTAGTCTGAACACGATGTTGCTCTAGCATAGTTGACAAAAGGTTTTCCTGTGATTACAGGTTATGAATATATGGCAGTAAAAAACTTTGATGGTGGATGATGAGAACTCGTTTAATTTATTGAACTCCAGAGAAAGGGAGAGTGTAAAGATTGTAAGGATGACCCTAAACTTTTGTATTGGCAGTTACCTATAGGCTATATCTTTCTAGACTTGGCACAAGCCATAACTCCAAATAAAACTAAGTGCCTTATAGAACTTGGAGTTACAGGGTTCAAATTTGCTTTAAACGTTAGAATTTTCAACTTCTCTGGCTAAAGACTGATTTAGGCTTACACAAAGCATGTTTTAGAAATGATATTTCCTTCATCATGATGTGCCACAATATGACAAAAAAAGTGATACCATCAATTAAGCCAAAATTATGTTGCTCTAAACCAGAAGTTGTCCAACTTTTTGAAGAGGTGACTTCTTTTGCTTGTTTGAATTAATGAAGTACCTCCAGCTTTTCCACTTGAAAATTATTTCTGTTTGGAGATCAACCAGGTCTGACTTGTTTTATACTCGTATACTATGCAAGTTTTTTTTTGAGATTCATTACACAGGGTCAAATTTTTTAAATCAATGACTTATTTTTAAGGTCAACCACAAATGGGTAGTATTTTTTCAATGAAGACTAATTTTTTTTATGTTGGAAAGTAACTTGCGGTATGAGTTTAAACTGTAACTCTATGGCTAAAAGATTTGAGGTTGGTGCATACCCCTTTACAACTTCCCATGGACCTCAGTTTGAAGACCACTGCTCAAAACGTCAAAACTTTTGAAATTTGTTAAGCAAAGCAAAATGAAGACAAAGGATTTTTAACTAAAGGTTTGATACAAATAACAATGGTAGAGAGACCTTGAAAGTTTGGAAAAAAATTTCAAGTAAAAAAGTAACCGTATGGCATTCATTTACATGTATTTTGCATTGCAGCTTTGCTCCACGGCCAGGTCATTACAATAAAAACGAAAATGATATATTCAACATAGCAGTTCCATTAGCTGGAGACATTATTCGATGTAAGTGTTTGCACATTTGATGAGTGATTAATACCTGGCTGTACTTTACATGAAAGAGTGTTGAAAGCTGCTGATGTTTTCTTAACTTTTGAGAACTTGACATGCACATAAAAAGTCGCAGTTATTGACTGGAATTTGAATTGCTCTTGGTTAATTTATTTCCATTATGTTATCACATAGGTGAGGTGTGATTTTAGCGACTTTTAATTGCAGTTGCATTACAAGACATTACAGGAAGGTGCCCCAGATGTTTTATGCCAACATGCATACACTGCTTGTTAGTGAATGACATAAACCTAAAGAGAATATGGTCTTACGAGGTGCATTCAATAAGTTTCCAGACTTTTTTGGTATGGACACTTTTATTAACCGTACACACAAAAAACTCTAGTCCCCTTCAAAGTATTCTCCTCTGACATCAATGCACTTGTTGTACCGTTCCAACAACTTCTGGAAAGTCCCCTGGAAGTCTTCTTGTGTGAGCGTGTTTAGGACCCTCGTCACAGCCTCTTTCATGTCCTCAATTGTGGAATAACGATTGCCTCTGAGGTTTTTCTTGAGCTTTGGGAATAGCCAAAAGTCGCAGGGAGCAAGGTCCGGGCTGTAGGGAGGATGGGGAACCGTCTTGATGCCCATCTGGGTCAAATAGTCTGTGACGAGGATGGAGTTGTGGACTGGGGCATTGTCCTGATGGAAATGCCACTGACCTGATTCGAAGAGTTCTGGCCTCTTCTGACGGAATCTCTTCCTGAACTCCCTTAAAACTTCAATATAGTACTCCTTGTTGACAGTGATTCCAGTGGGAACCCAGTGAATGTAGATTATGCCCATGCTGTCAAAAAAAGGGATCATCATGAGTTTCTGGGTGGACTTGCTTTGTCTGGCCTTCTTGGGTCTGGGAGATCCAGCATGCTTCCACTGGGAACTCCATGTCTCTTGGTCTCTGGGTCATAACAATAGATCCAGCTTTCATTGCAGGTTACCAGGGCATCAAGAACTTGGGGATCTGAATTAATGAGCTTGCCGATCTCCTTGCTGTCATTGCAACATCTTTCTCTCTGATCTTCCCAGAGCACTCTTGGGATGAACTTTGTGCAAATCTTCTGCATCTTCAGTTCCTCACGAATGATTATGTGTACAGCTCCCACACTGACATTAAACTGTGCGCTTAGTGTCTCTATAGAAACACGACAGTCCCTATTCATGAAATTGTTTATTTGGCCAAGCATCTCTGATGTTCTGACTTCCCTACTCCTCCCACATCTCTCATCATCCCTCATGGACTCCCTGCCTTCCTTGAATCTCTTGTGCCACTGAAAAACTGATGATCGATTCATGCAAGATGGTCCATAAGCAGTCTGAAGCATACCATACGTTTCCGTGGCAGTTTTTCCAAGTTTAAAACAGAACTTGATCGCATATTGTTCTTCTAATGTGTCCTCACGTCCAGATTGCATTTTTGAAATTCACCAGCTGTGACAATCAGGATTTAGTAAGCTGTACTCTAATTCCTACTGTAGCTATAAATTTGCACATAAACAAGAAAAATTGGTCAATCATCTCATAAGGAGTATAGTAACAACATACTGAAATATCTCGAGTTTACGGCAATTATAAATGCCTGTACAAAAAAAGTCTGGAAACTTATTGAATGCACCTCGTAGTTAGCCTGTGATCTTTGCTTAGCATGTTTTGTACCAGGAATACATCAAGTCTACTGTTATCATTAACTGGATTCACACTTAATCAATTGAAATTTTGAAATGAATTGAAAATAAAAAACTGTAATCAGTTCTAATAAAATTCATTTATTAGAACTGATTACATAATAAAATGTAATAAAATTCATTTATTAGAACTGATTACTGTCATTTATTTTAGACTTTACTTTAGATTGAAATATAAATGAAGAGATTGCCCCCAGTTTGAAGGTGTCTCCAATTAATTTTTTTTTCAGTCTCCAATTTTTATCTTCAGGATCTATTCAAAATCTAATTTGTTGGAAGTGAAGGTAGACTTTTGGTGAAGTTATTGTAGTAGCAAACTATTGCCACTAACTATCGTAAGTTGAAACTTTAGGTTATCTAATATGATTTTACTGCAGATGAAAAGTCGGTGCATGTTGTGCTTATAACTTTGCTTAAGTTAATTGTCTATATTTTCAGGGCAATTTATCTTTGATGGAACCAATCCAGATACACCACCAGATATTTTGCTTCCAGATTTTGAAGATTTTGATCCAGAATTTGAGGATATTCCCAGCTTGTCAAAATGGAATAAAGCAAATGAGGATAGTTTGCTTCTCGCAGTAAAAGAGGTAGTAAAGTGAGTTAAAATTTGACACTTGTGGTGGTATACTTAAGCTGAATTACATAGTGACATTTCATAGGTTTTTTAACAAAGTCTTGAATATTTTTTTTTTTAACTTTGGGCTTTCATTTGATCTAGGACAAACTTTTCAGATGTTTTTTTTTTCAGCTAAATACAATATTTAGTTTGAAGAATTTTTTAGCAGTGCCTAAAGCAAGAATATTAAGCGCTATATCGACTGGCAAAAATATTAAACACTAGTGACGAAATAAGGGAAACAAGTCTTATAGTAATGTGGTGTTTTGTTTGTGGCAACCTATTTGCTTCTTGTGTATTGTGGACGTTTATTATTTACGCCTAAAAATGGTTTTGCTAAGTTTACACTCAAAATTAATATCAGGATTATGAGCAAAAACAGGTTAGTAAATGCAATGCCCCATTGTCGTGTTTTTGTTTAACAGTTATTGCTAACACTCTGACAAAGATTTCCAGATTATATTTTTTAAACTTTTTCTTTTTCAAGTTCTCTGGTTGATAGACCCATCAACAGAAATCAAACCTTTCATAAAAACCTTCATTACAGAGCTGTGACTTGATCGCAGCCAGACAGCGAATAACTTCCAGTACATTGATTTCAGCTTGTACAAAGAACATCATAAGCAAAAGTGCTTCTCACTTGGCAATAAATTTAAAGAAGAAATATTAGAACTAATTGAGCATGAAAATCGATTCAATTCTGAAATATGTTTAAAACAATCTGAACGAGTAAGTGTGGCGTCATTACGTTTTAAATTTTATTTTTAAAATTCTTTGAATCTTAATTTCATGACGAATATGTACAATTCATGGAATCGATATTTTAGCAACAGTGTTGCATTGTTATTTTAATGACTGCTGTCATTGCATTGTTACTCTTGTTGACAAATGACAATTTACTTGCAATACTGATAATATTTAATAGATTCTACCAATGCAAGAGAGAATCGAATCTATACCAATTGTAACTAAGGGGCTTGAAGCGACAATTTTGCTTTTTTTGTTAATAATCATTTATTAGTAGGCTTACAGCCAAAATCATGAATTTAGTTATATTGAACTTATAGATATTTATGAAAGCCATTGGATTAGTTACTTCAATGCAGAAATTTTGTATTCTAAGCATTTGTGTTGTCTTTTCCTGCTTTGTTATCTGTTTTGTGATGTCTTATATCTTGTAAGCGTCTCTGTATCAACATATCTACAGCAGTTGCAGTTTTGTTACACTTATCATTGTTAAGGTCAGTTTTGTTTGATAAAGTTTTAGCTTTCGATTATATTGCTTAATGAAATTCCATTTAGCTAACAATGAAAGAAAATTGCCAAAATCGTTTCTATGTAGTTTCTGTGATGGATTTCCAGTTTTTACACTGAATTGACTAATTTTGTTTTACTTACCAAAAGGTGCAATTTGTACGTTGCCGCTTGAAAATGGAAAATTTCCAAGTCAAAAAACATAGTTTTGAGAAAAATGCATTTACAGATTTGTAATACAGGTTGACCATCACTAATCCGGCAATCAGTTAGCTGGACAATCAGTTATTCAGCACTAATTTGACCTAGAAAACTGTATATACCTGTATACTCTGTATTGTAATTTCAAATTTTCCTGGTTCACTGGAAAAATATTTTTGGCGTTTTGATATTTCATTAACATTTTACTTGTCTTTTCTTTATTAATCAACTTGTACTAATTTAGAGGATATTTTAATTTTGAGATGAGGTGGTTAGCAACTGGGTTTGTGCATTCTAAGATATAAATGGCTAATCCAGCACCCCCCCAGTTCCCAATGATTTCGGATTAATGATGGCCAACCTGTACTTTTATCTAGCTAGCCAAAGAATATATTGTTCCAAAACATAAATTAAACATTTGGTTGAGCAAAAAGACTTCATGCTCAAAATTGTGGTCCCCTTTTTTGGGGGCTATATATATATATTTCTATTTGCAAAGCTACAGAATAGACATTAAAAACATTAAAAACCACTACAGTCTGTTTCGCCAAGTTTTTACAACCACAACCAGAGCTTCAAATACCAACAAAAAAACAACGCCACCGAGCTTTCAAAAGCATTCTGGCTTCACAAATCTAATGGGAAAAGCCCCGAAATCACTTGGGAAATTGTCATGCAAACCACCCCTTACCAACCAGGGGCAAGGGCTTGCATGCTGTGTCTCACAGAAAAGTGCGCTATTCTGCAAGCATATCCTGCTACGTCATTGAATAAGAGAACCGAACTGATGGGAAAATGCCGCCACACCAACAAGTTTAAATTAAAAAATTTTTCATAGCACCTACACTGTTTTTGATCCCGCCCTTCTCTAGAGCTTTGAGTTTAGCAATCTACCTTTGCCAAAAGTTCTATCTCCCAGCACCACCAGCAGCTTAATTGACATCTGTACTAACTTCTGAGATGCGTTGCATTAGTTGCTACATTTCCATATGTATTGCACTTATTGGTTAACTTTTACATTTTTATACCGGATTTTATAGCGTTTTTTATATGTATTTTGCAGACACACCACCTGACAAGCCACTTGGCGAAACAGACTGTAGTGGTTTTTAATGTCTATTCTGTAGCTTTGCAAATAGAAATATATATATTACAACTCCGGCAAGCTTGCTGTCGAGCACTGTAAAGCTAAGTGAATATTTTTATATGTATATATATATATATATATATATATATATATATATACGTTTTTGTTAAAGGAAAGGACATAGGCCTTTTCTATTTCAAAGTATTGCAATGTGTTTTAAAAGTTTATTTAGACGTTGGCTTTTTTTTTACTTAAGAGTAAAGCATTAGTTTTTTAAAACCACGAGCTCATGCGTGTTTCACAGATTTTATAAACTATTTTTCATTGAATTCTTTTTATTTTAAGATGCTGCAGAGTTGAAAGGTAGAACAAACAAATTGTTGGCAGTATTTTAGCAGAATAAACAGTGTTCCCAACAAATGACCTTGGAAGATAATTTTCAGTTTTTTACCACAAAATTTGTTTGTGATCCTCATTAGTGGTGGGCATGTTACTGTGGATACGTCAACTTTTTCTGATGAGTATCCAGCGAGCCAAAAATATGTTATAGCGATTTCTTTTAGGCAATGCAGGATTTAAAGATGTTGCTTGACTGAAGTCATTTTGGGTTTTAACTGCTCATGTCAGTGTGATAGTAAAGTTTGTGTTTTGATAGTCATTACTACATCAGTTATGGTTTCATTAACTTATTGATGATTGTGTTACTTAAAACAACCTACAGCAAATCTAAAAAAAATTAAAAAAAGAAAACAAATATCAAGCAATAACTTGCTTGTGTTATATATCAATCAAAAACTTATACGATACTTCATCAGCAAAACCCTCAGTACATTTAAGCTAACTTGATGTCTACTACTTTTTCTGCAAAAATCTATTGCTGATGCGTTTGAGTAAAGCTTCCAGGCTAAAGATTGTTAATTTACTTCACATATAAAATTAAACAATACTGAAAAAGAACCAAATATCACTGATCATCTGTTTATGTATTTAATAACCATTTTTAAATACTAGTGTTTAACAAGAATAAGATACTGCTAAAGCCACTAGTCCACCACATTTATAACATTTATTTGGCACTGCCTAAAAGTGTAGGTTGTGGACATTTAATAGCTAACATTAGAAACTAACTCAGTAATCTATGGCTTAGACTATTAAAGTTAGTTAACCTATAAATAGGTATCATAGACTCCATGCTTTTAACATATCAATGCTATTAACTTCATTGTTCAATACTGATTTTAATGAGGCAAACTACCAATTCTATTTATCAATTCAATTCAACACATTTAATTGACATTTTGCTTTGTAGCTATACTGGTAGGTTGTCGTCGTAGCATTATCAAATCATGCAACATTGCAAAACATCACTATCTAGTCAATGTCAGTTGTGCAAGCAATTAATATTAGGTTAACATTAATGAGCAGTTACACCAAAACTAAGCAACTTTATTTAGCCACACATTCAATCATTTGCTCAGACAATTGTGGTTATGCTAATTTTCTTGTATATTATTGTCAGTCTAGTGTTCATTTGATTCAACCAGTATCATAATGTTGTCCAGCCACTAAAGGAGTGACAATGAACTTATGGTGATGTTGTGGAACAAATCTTTTTTTGGATAGCCTTCGCAAAGTTTTATATTTTGCCAGTTTGATTCCTGGTTGCTTAGAATAGCATGTTGGCATGACAGAACTAGTAAGAAGATGGGGTTATACAAGCTGAGAATCAAAAAGTTTGCTACTCTTCGTAGAGTGTTTCACAAACTTTTCATGATAGGTGTCTTTGGAATACTGGTTTTTGAAACTCATCTTGGTTGCATCACAATTTGAAAAGTGCACCTGCATGATTTGAGACCACTTTCATGCAATGCCATTTTTTGTACTGGTAGGCTTGAAAAAATAGAAAAAAGAAAACATTGTTTCAGCAGCTTTAAAAGTGATGCCATGTTTGTGCATTGTGACAGTAATCTTCACATTTTTTGTGGCATCTTTTTTCGTCAATGTATTTGTTATTATTGATTCCCATTGGTCAGCAGTGTATGTGTAATCTTAGAGCTTTTTTTTTCAAGGAGGACATGGGCTGTGTAATTTACCAATGCAATGCTAAATACATTATCGCATACACCACTGGATTGCAATTTTGCCCAGCATAATTGTCACAGAACAAGTACACATGTTTAATTCTATCTTCCATCAAACTTTTTGGGTAACTGAGAAGTAAAGATGCAACCTTATTAGCTCCTTTTTTCACTTCGTTCTCTCAACAGAAAGCAGTTAACATTACTCAGGCTATGCAAATTACTGTAATATTATAGAGCCACAATCTCATACTACAGTGAAGTGACGTACTATTACGATCAGGACCCAATAAAGTCTTTTGAATAACAAATGCTGCAGTGGAGATAGATCGGTCTTAGGAAAACATTTTGAGTTCAGTTTTATATTTTTTATTGAATTCTTTTTCCTTGTCATGTGTCTCCTTGGCTTGTATAGCTTCTGTTTTCTTATCTTGTATTCTCCCATGCATCACATAGGTGGCATCTATCTTTTTTGGCTGATAAAATTTTAGATTAAATTTTTTTATTTGTGATAGTTCAGTTGATAAAATATATCACAGGAGTTAATTTTTTCTGCACACCACTGTATGTACATTCTGTGCATGGTTGCAACATCAAAATTAAAAGGAAGGAACTGATAATTAGTGTCCTTTCTCACATAATGACTTTCAGAGGTTTTAAATTCATGTACTTGATCCTCTATTTTTATATCTTTTCTTCACTAAGTAGAGTATTCATTCTCGAAACTTTTCGTCTGACACTTTTCAAGAGAATCCATCAAAAATAGAGTGAAAAGGTGAAGTGAGTCACTTATATAGAGACACAATTGACGAAAAAGAAAAAAGGGAAAAAAAGGCTCTATCATGATTGGTAAAAGAAGTGACCAATAGAAGGAGCGGAAACTAATGTGTGAAAACTTTTACAAAACTTTCTTTTACCAATCATGATAGAGCCTTTTTTTCCCTTTTTTCTTTTTTGTCAACTGTCTCTATATAAGTGACTCACTTCACCTTTTCACTCTATTTCTGACGGATTCTCTTGAAAAGTGTCAGACGAAAAGCCTCGAGAATGAATATTCTACTTTCTGCAATTTTCAAATTCTGTACCACAAATCAACTCTTTCTTCACTAAGCATGGTATTACCTTTCTTCCACGCTTGTTTGCTTTCTATTCATTACCACCAATATCTGCATCTTTTTCTTAAACTACTCTTACTTGCTTTCTTGTTTGTATGGGCAAGATCTTTCCTTTTTGGGAATCACCTCAGATTATGAGCTTCTCATTAGCCCTTTTTCAGTTAGACTAGGCCACCACAACGGGTAGACTGCTTGGCCCTATCACCTGTTGGACACATAAAGATGGATGTATCCCATTAAGTGTCTTACCCACGGACACAGCAAGCAAGCTTACTGACTTGTTCTTCAAATTGCCCCTGTTGTACTGAACACCATGCAGGGAAGTTGTGAATATAATTTTTTAAAGTATTTTGGTATGACTCAACTAGGTAATTGAATCCCAGATCTACTGGCTAACCAATTGGCCATCATGCCGGTACTTGCCATCATGCCGGTCATGCAAACGCTCTAACCAATTGGCCATCATGCCGGTACTTGCTTTCTTGATAGGCTTGGAGCGTTTAAAAGAAGTTATTGCTGTACTTGCTTTCTTGATATGCTGACAGTGTTCAAAAGAAGTTGTACTTGCTTTCTTGATATGCTAAGAGAATTCAAAAAAAGCTGGTGACAAATTTCTATTAACATATCGTCTTTTTGGAAAAGTATTTGGCTGAATGAGTGCAATTTCTACTCATCTTTGCAATTTTATCTTGGTCTCTGACCATGTATACCAAATTCTATTTTAATTTTGATGTAAACAACCCTTTTTCTCTTATTTCTTTGAGCTGCCAATAATTATTTAATTAATGAACATGGCATAACGGTCTTCATTGTTGAAATATAAAGCACATTTCTTTCTGCACGTAGAGCCGCATCAAGCTTTGACTTCATGCAACAACATCATTTCAATATATTTTTGCTTTGGTTCACGTTAGTCCAACTGGCCATAAGCTTGCAGTCTTTCTCTGATGTTTATTTTCCGTTCTGAGGCATATACTTTTCTCTTTCATGACTGGCCATGAGCTTGCAGTCTTTCTCTGATGTTAATTTTCCGTTCAAAGGCATATACTTTTTCCTTCTCTAAAGGGAGTGGCATGTTCCAAGCAAGTTGGAGTAGCAGCTATAATGTCACCTGACGTCAAAGCAGTTACACGGGTAGCTTCTTTTACTTTCTGCATAAAAGTTGTACCCACTAAATCAGGGGTGCACAGAATGCAGCCCACGCAAGAAGTTTTAGCTTCCTGCAACTAGTTTCATGACAATTGTCTGCAACAAAATTTGACTTCAGAATGCCGATTTTGCTTTTTCAGATAAGGTAACCCAAACTGAGGCCTGGTAAACTAAAAAAAATAGCTCTTTTTCTGTCCGTTAAGACTTTTCATCAATAAAATGTGGCCCACATCATAAAAACTTAAGGCACTCCTACATTGAATGCTCATCATGTTCAAAATAAGGCCAAGTTGCTGCTATTTGATATACTTTTGTGATGATAAGTCTCTCATTTTTAGACACAGTTTTGCGATGAATATTTCCTTCATTTTAGACTTGATCAAAAGTTATCTTATTTATTTACGCGTATGAGCTCATGCTCTGTTTGCATGTCTTTCATCATACTGGGCCACCACGACGGGTAGACTGCTTGGCCCCACCATCTGTCTGCCACATAAAGACGGAGGCATCCCGTTAAGTGCCTTGCCCAAAGACACAACAAGCAAGCTTGCCGGCTTGTTCTCCACACTATCCCCTATGTGCTGAGCGCCAAGCAGGGAAGCTGTGAATACCAATTTTTAAAGTCTTTTTGGTATGACTCGACAAGGGAAATGAACCCCAGGTCTACCGACTGCGAAGCGGACGCTCTAACCACTACACCATCGTGCCAGTGAAATATTTGCCTGGCCATAGTACAAAATTACTTTTTTGCCTTGACTAATTGTAAACTGGTAATATCAAAACTGCCCTCCATATTTGTGCCAGTGCTCACTTGCGTAACTTTTAAATCACTTTTAAATTTTTAATAATCTGGGTTAACATTGCTATTAAGTATCAATATTGGGTTCTAGTTTCGTATCAATATGAGGATCTAACAGTATTGCAACTTGCTTTGACTTCAGTATCAGCTTTATCTTTCTGACGTTCTTTGTCGTCAGTGGATAGCACAAACTGCGTTTCACTTTTTGAAATAATAGTTCTAAATACCCTTTTAGATAGAGATGCACCATGTCATTAAAGTCAAAAGCAATTCTTGCAGAGTTTAAATAGAGTGTTCTAAATTTGCTGTCAAAATAATCTACTTAAATGAAAATGTAGCTCACAAGATGAAGATAGGGAGTAGTTTCATTCCAGCTTCGTGTATTTCAATTACTCGTGATATTAATTTAATGCATATTATCTAGCATACAGATAAAATCAAAAATATCGAAGGGAATGCAATGTCAGTACAAATA
Source organism: Trididemnum clinides (assembly GCA_963675345.1). Lineage (NCBI taxonomy): Eukaryota > Metazoa > Chordata > Ascidiacea > Aplousobranchia > Didemnidae > Trididemnum > Trididemnum clinides. Next base: position 24,706,732 of record OY776290.1, on the reverse strand, counting down.
AAATATTCTAAAAGAGAATTGCAGATGGATTGTTAGGGTAGAACAAAGCCGTAATTAGATATTTTAGTTGTAGAATTTTGGGTTTTTTCAATTTAAAAACTACAGGCGGGTGAGAGGATTACAAACTTATGACATGGTAGAAGTGAATCAAGAAGTCACCCCATTGCAGGCCACTAATTATATGGTTACTTCTAAAACAAAGCAACGTTTGAAAAGGACAAGCTTGAAAAACAGATTTATTTCCGAATTATTTGCGTGGTGAGAACACCTACCTATGTATCAGTTTGGGGCATATATTCATTCTATTTCTAATAGGCCAAAGATATCAGGTCCTAAGTCCAGCTATCTCTGCAATGCAATGACTTTATATGAAGCTATTTACACCAAATTATTGATCAAGAAGTGTGTACCAAAAGTTCTTGGACTCTGCTTCCTGTGTAAGCCATAGTTAAGCTCGAGACCAACTTAAAGTGGCATGAGATTTAGTAACTTGTTGAGAATATGTAGCTGTAATTTCAGCTCTCTTTAAACATTACTATAGTTTTCAGGTATGAAGGAGAATAGCTTAGTTAGTTACTATCGTTTTACAACTTTCTTTTTTTGCTTTACAATTTAGCAATAGCCACAGAGCAACAAAGCAAATGCCTTGATCATCAGGAGGTTTTTGGTGGAGAAAAACATCACAATGTTGAAGCAACCTCCCTACTCTTCAGATCTTGCTCCATGTGACTTTTTCCCAAAGTTAAAATCATTATTGCAGGAACACATTTTTCAAGCATTAAGGCCATCAAAAGTGCTGTAACGAAAAATCTTCTGGGTATCTTCCAAGATTCCTTCCAGAAGTGCTGATGCATGACACAGAAGAATAGAAATGTGCATTAGCTTTAAGAGTGATTACTTTAAAGGGGAACACGTTTAGAAATAAAATTATTGTGACCTCAGCCCTAAAACTGTTAAGTCACACCTCGTATGTCTAGATTCCTGTAAAAAGAGAAAAAAGAAAATTGCAAAAATGTGACTTATGCCTATTCTATTTTCAAGCGTCGATATGTAAGATAGTATCTGGAAGAACTAAAACTGCAATGGTTTATATACAGTGAAACCAGGTTGGAAATGTCATTTGTTACCAGACCCATTTATTGCAGTTCCAGTTATTTCTGTTTTAAAAGGCCTTGTGGTTTAGTTTCAGTATCCTGGATATATGACAGCACCATCATGAATGACCAACTTATTGAGATACCACTTCTGTGTCCAAAAGTTTTGACTTATTTTAAGTGCTACCGTGTTGTGAGTATATAGAAGCGGGTCTTGATAGAACTTAGTGTTTTGGATGTTAATCACCAGATAGAATTTATCTTAATAGTATTTTTAAAGAAAGCTAGTACCGTAGTTCAATTTATCATAAGATATTTTTACAGACTGGCAACCTTCGTGTCGTAAATGTTCTAGTACAACTACCAGTCGATTTTACTGGAATTGTGGATAAAGACATCCCTCTTGATGTTGTGATTTATAATCCGCTTCTGTTGATTAAATACGAAATTGATGCTGGAAAAGTAGTACCAAGTCTTTACATGCCTTCTCACATAGGCCCGTAAGTGCTACAAATTGTTTCAGGTTTCAAGATCTGTTGCTGTTTGATCTACCATTGAGACTAAGAATGCTGGTCTGAGTTGCCCAATGACATCGGGATTTTTTTTTTGTATGCAAGTTAAACGAAGTGATAAAAACAGTAGTACTGAAACGAATAAAGTGACTGGTCCTTTTTCTCTTTCTTTGTTTTAGCACGCTTTGTGCTTTCCATGGACGACTGCAAATCAGTTACTACTGCTTGGTTATATTCTAGTTAATTATATTTTCTGCTTTCAATAAGGTTGCTCTACACAGTATACATTTTTCGATGGCTTTGTGTGTTTTAGGTGCGGTTTTGTATGTTTTTGCTCTCTTACATTGTTGTACAAAAATTTTCATCCGCTTGGATATATAGTTGATGCTTTAGATGTAGTTCGAAAACCTGATGCTGTCTCCCAAGTACATACCAATAGCATGTACGTTTTTGCGGACAAAAATATACAAAAAAATTTTTGTTGGCAAAACGGGATGTTACACACCAAGTTGTACCGTGTGACATCATATATTGGATGAAAGTTTCCATACAAAAATGCTTGAGACCAAAATATGTACAAAACAGAACTAAAAATTGCAATTCCAGATAAATCCGTACAAAAACGCATAAGGTGTACAGCCGCGTTTAGGTGTTGGAAAAAGGCACTGAATATAGTATCAACAGTTAAATATACACAAGATTGGCGTAAATTCTCTTCTATCTAGAATGGATAAGCGCAATCTTTTTAAATTTACCTTGTAGAATGCACTTTATGGTGGGTTCATTCCTTGTCAAATAATCCAGATCATTTTACCCACCCTCTCATGTCTTAATACAATTCAACAAACTCGCAAAACTTATTGTAACTCCAAAAAACTAATTTGTTTAACAATCGCTCTGCTGGAACAAAATATATGGTTGATCAAAATTAGTTGTTCTTTTTGTCCACTTTTTGTGTTAGCGGAAAAAATATCTTTTTCACGTTTAACTTTGGAAAATTGTTTTACATCTTATAAGCACTTGTACACAATGATATTTTCAAACATTGTTGGACGTGCACTTCTTTAGTCAAATCATTAAACATAAAACCTATCGTTGATCTTTAATCTCATGTTTGTTGATAGCTCTATTGTGCTCAATCATTTTAAAGGTATATTCAAAGAGATTTCAAATCAGGAATAAATTTAAGGAGTTGCGTTGCTTTTCAAAAAGTACAAACTTAACTTTGTATCTAAAAACCAATAAGCACTGTGCAGTATGGTAAGTTTTCTGCATGTTAAATAACTCCAGAATGATACCATCCAACAAAAAATTGTGATTGAACCACAAGCATATCCTTAACTCTGCTCTGGTACCATGGGGTCAATATGACCCGAGGCTTATTAGATAGGCTAAATATTCCAAACTTTGAGATTATACGCTTTCATCTCGTTTTGTATTTTCTTTGCAGGTTCTTGTCAACTGTTTCTATTCATTCAATCTTAATTTTAATGTTGCCTTTTTGTAAATTTTACATTTTATTTGTTTGAGGTCATATTGACCCCATGAAAGAACTATTCATATCGTTGATTGTTCTTCAAGCTAAGCGCAAATTGGTGACCCCGAAAACACGTCAGGTTGTGAAACAAATCATTTGCAGCCGTGGAATTTTACCAGAAGCACCTCTAGCTGTTCAAAACATCACCCAGCGTTGTCCATCAGGGCGCAAGAGATGCGAGATTGTCTGAGATTGAAGGACAAAAAGTACAGATTCACCTGCAGTAGATGTCATGATACCACTTGCGAAGAACACAGCAAGATGGTCTGTAACCAGTGTCAGAAGTAAAATATTTATGTATTGTGCACTCCACTCCACTACATTTTTCAAGCAATAAACACAGACTAATAACAAATTGAGTTTTTCTACTGGTGGCAAAATGTATTTTTAGTAATGGGGTCATATTGATCCCAAGGTACTGCTAACGTGATTTTTTTCATGGTACCAGAGCAGGGTTAAACAAATGTGGGATTCTACACCAGTATTTGCATATCAAAGCTTTCAAACATTGCGTAGTACTTACTTCAGCCATATCTTGGAAGCAGGGATTGTCTTGCCGCCATATGTTGTTTAGGCTGCTACGTTGTTCAAACTGCCTCAAGTTTTGCTCCAGTTGAAATAGTGCTGCAGGAGAAATTCAAAGACCTCAATGAAGAAACTTCTTTAGGTACCCGTGGATTGAACAGATCCAATCAGTCAATCTTCCCTTGCTTTTGACTACATCAAGCTTTTTGTATCATAACTTGTAGCATTAGCACCAGATCATATCATTTCGAAATCGCTGGCCACTTACCGTTGAATAGAAAAAGGGAAGTTTGAATAAACAAACTGCTGTAATTTTCGTAGATTTTTAGCAAATTTCTCTTTTCACAAATAGAACAAAGCAATAAGATATCTCTAAACACACAACAGTTATTCTTTTTTTGGTTGTGCCAGTGTAATTGAAGATGTGTATATTGACTTGCGTTTGTCCTGCGTACTTACTTAACACATTTATACTGCATGTTTTTCTATTGGTGTAATATTTCAAGAAAATCTCTGCTTCTGAGATGTGGTTGAAGTACGCAATTCCCAATGTGTGTAAGTTTTGATATGCAAATACTGTAGCAGAATCCCACATTTGCATAAGGATATGCTTATGGTTCAATCACAATTTTTTGTTGGATGGTATCATTCTGGAGTTATTTAACATGCAGAAAACTTACCATACTGCACAGTGCTTATTGGTTTTTAGATACAAAGTTAAGTTTGTACTTTTTGAAAAGCAACGCAACTCCTTAAATTTATTCCTGATTTGAAATCTCTTTGAATATACCTTTAAAATGATTGAGCACAATAGAGCTATCAGCAAACATGAGATTAAAGATCAACAATAGGTTTTATGTTTAATGATTTGGCTAAAGAAGTGCACGTCCAACAATGTTTGAAAATATCATTGTGTACAAGTGCTTATAAGATGTAAAACAATTTTCCAAAGTTAAACGTGAAAAAGATATTTTTTTCCGCTAGCACAAAAAGTGGACATAAAGAACAACTAATTTTGATCAACCATATATTTTGTTCCAGCAGAGCGATTGTTAAACAAATTAGTTTTTTGGAATCAGGAAGAACCATTCTATTTTTTTGATCTCTTAACAAGGAATGACCCGGTAATTTCCTCTTTTTGCATACTGCAACTATGGGTAAAGAGCCGTGTCACCTGCATCGACAACTGCAGAGCAGCTCTATCTACAATTTGTTTCAAGTACTAAAGATTTTCATGTGACCGAATGGTAAAGAACATCTAAATTTAGAGTTTTGGCTGCTCCGCAATTTACTCCTGGAATGAGCATGCTTGACTACGTTTTGAAAACTGATGACAAATTAAGAGAGTCTGTCAAAGTGATGAAGGACAGTCATACCAAGAGACGCGAATATGTTGTGGCTTTTTTGCGCTTGTTTTCAAAGTGAGTGGCTATGATGCTCATCGGTGGATTACTTTGTTTTGACAAAAAGTAAATACTGTACACTTGCTTTCTAATCAGACTTTTAAATTCTGGTTGTCCTTGCTGACGATTGTAAATGGTGTTTTTATGGAGTTTCGAAATCTGGAACGATTGCCATTACAACACGGCGGTTGGTTGTATGCGTCCTTGACTACTTAGTAAATACCTGATTGTCCGTATAACTTGGTTTTGCTTTTCAGACACACTGTTGAATATGACGCTGACAAATTTATGCAAATCAGCTTTTTATTTTCCTATCAAACTTTTTATTTCTTTCTTCACAGTAAGTGTGCTGTGGGATTTTATTAATGTTTAAATGCAGCTCGAACTTTTTATAGTACCTCTGGTATTCCCTTAGCCTTTAACGTTTTTGCGATCAATCATCATTTATGTACCTGAAATTTAAAAAATTTATTAGGATATCATTGTATAGCCCTGCTCGCTTTAGTCTGGGGATCTAGGCCAGGAGTGCTCATAGTTTTCACGGTTCAGGCCACATTTTAGTAATCAGAGGTTTTGACCGGCCACGTAAAGGCTATTTTTTTGTAGTTCAATCGATTGAAGTCAAGATTTGATGACTTTTGCCAAGGTGATGACGTTTTCAGTGTAGTGAAGGGAATTGTGTTAAGACAATGTACCGTTCATCAAAATAATGACCTTTTTGAGGGGAGTGGGGATAAATATTCTACTCTCGTTTTTATAAGACTGGTTGCAAGCCATACAAATTGCGAGGACCGTACTGCCGTCCAAAGGTAAAACGACGTAACTAACAAATTTTGATTTTCGCCGATTTTTGCAAAGACCGATTTGGGATGGGTCATATTTTATTCCTACAAAGTATCGTCGGACTACTTCAAACAGTTTGTGGAGTTTTTATTCTACAAAACGACGTAACTGCACTTTTGGCTCCAGCCGCCAAAGCAAAAGCGACGTAACTGCCGCTTACGTCGCTTTGCCTTTGATCTAGAAGAGATCGTCTGGAACAAGCAGCTCTGTCTCCTGCTGGATAGCGCTAAATCTTCCCAAAACAATAGCAGCGCCATTGATGGGTGTTATAATCTTCTCTAGCTGTAAACAATGATTGATACACAGTAATGTAGTACGAGTGGAAGTTCTTCATTTTTGAAATGCTGTTTTGCGAGACAGAAGCTGAAATAAAGCAATGGCAGGAAAACTTCGAATAAAGGATGTTGCGAAAATAATTATGAATGAAGAGTGTTCTGATGATGATGTTAATGATAAAGACTACAGCCCAAGTGATAGCGATGAACAAGAACGTGATCCATTGTCGCCGCAGCTGCTGAGATCAAAAGCAAAAGCTTCAGACATAAATGAAGCTAACAGATCTAACGATAGAATTTTCAATGGCATTCAGAACGACTGTAATGATGTTGATAGCAACGCAGAAGCTTGCAACACTTCGGTGAAAAATACGAGTGAAATCAAAAGAATTAGATCAGAAAGAGAGAAGTTAGAACGAGACCTCTTGTCTCATCCTATGAAGAACCCTTGTCTCGAAACCTGCAAAAAAGGATGTACAAAAGTATTCGGTAATGATGAAAGAAAGCAATTTCACTCGCAGTTTTGGTCGCTCAATTTTAATGAAAGAAGAAATTGGATGTGGCAAAACATCCAACAAGCTCCTACAACCCGGCCAAAATCTCAACACTCTAGACGAAAGAACACCTTTGTATACAGATTTCGTCGGTCTGCAGAATCAGGTGGTGGATTTCAAGAGGTATGCAAAACATTTTTTCTTTCTACATTGGGCTATAATCCTAAAAGCAATGGTGCCTTTATGAGGTGCTTAAAAAGTGCACCTCCAGAGGCAATGATTCCAGAAAATGACAAGCGTGGAAATCATCAACCCATTAATAAGAAAGATAAGGATCAGATTTACAAGCACATTCGAAAGTACAACCCAGCGGTCCATCATTATCGACGAGAACACGCTCCAAACCGTCTTTATTTGCCCTCCGATATAACAGTTGCTAAAATGCATGCTGACTATATAGCCACAGAGGAAAAAATTAGCACTGAAACGTACCGAAAGTGTGTAAAAGAAATGAACATCAGTTTTGCAGTCCTGGGTCAGGAGGAATGCGAAGATTGTAAAGCTTATTTGGAGCACAAGAAATCACACAAGCCAGACGAGGAGGTCACTGAAGAATGCGAGCGATGCAGTAAGAATGAGGAGCACTTACGATTGAGAAATGAAGCCCGAATCGCATACCAACGTGATGTGCAAACCAATAAGGAGAACAACGACACGAATACTTATTACGACAGTGTTGATCTGCAGAAGGTGATCATGCTTCCGCGAATGAATGGCGTCAAGACATGTGCTTTTACTCGTCGCATAATTGCATTTAACGAAACATTTGCAGAACTTGGTAAAGCAAAAAACAATTCAACTGTTGTGTGGAACGAATCAGTCTCGGGGAGGAGTGCTGCAGATATTTGCAGTGCCTTCTGGTGCTTTTTTACGAAAAAACTCAGAGACACAAAACAAATTGTGTTATGGTGCGACAATTGCACGTCTCAGAACAAAAACTGGACCATGTATACATTTCTAGTGATGGCTGTAAATAGTGAAAAAATAGCTGTGGACTCAATTGAATTGCGGTACTTGGTCAGTGGACATACATTTATGTTCGCTGATTCAGTCCATCATCAAATTGTGCTGAGTATGAAGAAGCACGGCGACGTATGCGACTGGGAGGAATTCAAAGAGGTTTTGTCAAAAGCAAATGATTTTGTAAAATTCTACGACGGATCCAGCAGAGTTCGTATTTCAAAGACAGTTCCTCGTGTGAAACTTAACCACATGAGTGCCGTTCGTTTTGAACGTGGTTCAAAGTTGCTGAAGTACAAAACAACACACAGCGTGGAAGCACAGTACCACTCACTCGACTTTTTAAAGAGCAAGGTTGATGTCAGTGAAATTCCGCCAGCTTGTACCTCCCCACGTGGTGTTCCACCGCCAAAACGTGAAGACATAGTCAAAAACTTATGCCCGCTAATGCCAACAAACAGAAGAGAATTTTGGATTGAATTGCCTTGCAGCAGTTCATCAAAGGACCTCATTGACGTCGTGTGAAATGTTGTATTGCATTTAAGTGGTGTTTTTGTGGCGTATTTTTGTTTCCATGTGCCCGATCAATAGAAATAAGTGAGATACGTCGCTCTGCCTTTTGCTTCACAGTCAGACAGTGTTATCAGCGTCAAACACAAAGCGACGTAACTGCACTAATTAACGTAATTAGAAATAATTACAACGATCATCTAAAATATTTCTTCGACAAAAGAAAAGTATCATAACACTCCGTTGTTTAAAATGATCAAACGAGTGATAAGTATAAACACATCGTTCTGCCAGCCGTTTAACTTTAAAGCCGTTTTTCTCGGCTTTTGCATTTTGTTAGTTACGTCGCTTTACCATCGGACGGCAGCGTAGTTAGCTGCACTATGGGTACCTCTGCTCCAGGCAGCTACCATATGTTTTGGGTAGAAACCGCTGCTCTTAATTTTTTTTCTTTTACTACTTCGTGCGGCTTCAAATCAAAGGCAGCTTTTTTTTCTTACTGCGATAAATTACAGGTCTTCCATAGGACAGTAGATAATAACACAAAATTGGACAATCAAAAACAAATGATAATTAAATCCCCGATACATCAGAATGCTTCGTACTAATCCGATAATTGTCCTTGCCTTAATCCGATTAACTTAACAAAAAATTAGACAACCTTGACAGGTAAAAAATAAATCTTTGTTTTGGGTTGTCCAATTTTTTGTCAAAGAAGTGCGCTTGCACATACCTCTGCTGAAAAGAAACTGACGCCAATATTAATGGCGTCGTTGGTGATAATGATGAAATTAACGTTGGCGTCTACTGTAGGTATGATCTTAACTCGTCAGGTGAAATAAAATTCGTAAACAGTCTTTATTTCTGTTATTGCACATGTTAAATGATCTCTAGTACAGGTACTACGGTACCATAATTTTTTTTGTCAATATTTAGTGCGACTTCTAGTCAAGGGCGGTTTTCGATTAAGTAAATACGGTACTACAAATTGTGGTAAATGCTATATTGCAGTTGAGTACACTAGACAAGATATTGCTTTCTTAGCATTGCGTTAAATCCTGCATGCTCACCACACCTGCTTCAAAGTTTCCAAGTAGTGCTTGATGACTTGACATTACTTCCAATAGATTTACAGCTTGTTTGCATTTGTCAAGCAGATGAAATCATTTTAATCTTTTTCACGGCACAAAAGCGTAGCTAGAGCGTGATTTAAACTCTTGATCGTTCTTTCGCTACGTATCAATTATTGCTAATTCTTTTTCAGTTTCTTTAACAAAGTTTTTCCCGAGCGAACAACCAGTTCTTACTTTCCAATCAGCTTACCATTTCAACCGAAGAAATCAACCTTACCAAAGTGTTTGTGCCAATTATCCTTACAGCCCTCGGTGGAGTGGTACAGAAATGGCAAAGAGAGCAAAGTATGTAACTTATAATTTTAAATTGTGCGTTAGTTCGGGCAAGATCAGCAATAACTGTCTTCTGCAAAAGTTTATTTTGACCATAAAATGTTTTTTTAGACGCTTGTGAAAGTTTTGCTTATTAATTGGCATTTCTCCAAAAGATTCTCAATACAGTATACCACGGCGTCTAGATTTTATGGCAAAGTATTTAAAAATGTAATTTGAAAACGTTGCTGTTGCCAGCTGGAGCTGATTTTGCTAATCAGGTTTCGAAAACTAGATCTTCGCGTATTTCTAGGAGACTTCACATGTCATCAATCCTCTGTGGTACTTAGAGGTACTACAGACCCTGGTGGGGATGAGGTATTTCATTGGGTCATCTCCTCTGATCTTCTTTCACTTAATGATCCTGATACCCCTACTCTTCTTCATTGCTCCTACAGCAGTCACTCCTCACCTGACATCTCTTTCGCTTTCTCTTCCCTTTTTCTCTCCTGCTATAGGCAGGTGCTTTAGGACCTAGATTTTGATTCCCTCTCAATTCTTCTTGCTGTCCTTCTTGCTCCATTTTCCCGCCCCAATCAGTGTTCTCCTTGTTTCAATTTAAGAAAGGTCATTGGCATGACTTTGCTTTGTACATCGATTCTCATTGTACTGCTGCTGAGGAATACTCCTCTCTCCCTCTCTCTCTCTCTCTCTCTCTCTCTCTCTCTCTCTCTCTCTCTCTCTCTCTCTCTCTCTCTCTCTCTCTCTTTCTCTCTCTCTCTCTACAGCTGCGTTTTTTACCTTTTTTGCCTTTGAATGCGACCGAATCTTTTATTTCTTTTGTCCGCATCCGCACCAACCTCAAGCTTAGTGGTCTTCCGAAGCGAAAGAAACGGTATGCGAAAAACGCAAGGCTTTTCCTTCCTCTTACAAAAGTGACGAAAAGCGCAGACTTACATCTCAGTTTCGTGATGCTTTGTCCGTCGTCGCCAGTGCTATGTCATGGCATAATACGGTCTCTCTCCTAAATTAGTCGTTTTTTTCTTCGATCTCTTTCTGGTTCTGCTTCTTCCTCCTCTAACTTTCCCAACTGGTGTTTTCCCATGGAGTTGGCATTCGTCTACGCTAGCTACCTGACCTTTCACTTTTCTTTGTTTTGGCCGCACGCTTTGTGTAGCAGAGCCTACTTATCTGAACTGCGCCGGGTCTCCGGTCCTGGGTAGTCTCATTCCTTTTTCTGCTATCGTTTCACCTCCAGTGAATTTCTTGTAGCTGCCGCCAACCTCTCCTTGTCCACTTTCTACGGCTCTGACAGAGTCGCCTACTTCATGCTGAAGCACCTACCCTGCATTGGTAGGAATCTTCTTTACCGCTTCAATCTTTCTTGGTCATTGCATTCCTTTCCATTCATCTAAAAGTTTTCCTCAATTATTCGCATTCGCAAGATGGGAAAATCTTTTTACTTACCAAATTCCATGCGGCCTAACTCCTTCGTCTCGTATGTCTGAAAGCGTTTTGAGCGCATCATTCTATCTCGCTTACTCTTCTTTCTGGATTCTACCTCCATTCTCTCTCTCTCTCTCTCTCTCTCTCTCCCGGCCAGGCCGGTTTCTGTCCATGTTGGTTTATTCTTGTTCGAATTTCTAATCTTTCTCATTTCAGTTCGGATTGGTTTAATAAACCGAAGCCGGGCTGTCGGACGATCCTTGCCACTATTGATTTTTCCACGGCTTTTGGCGCTGTCCTGAACTTCGTTCTTTTCCACAAGCTTATTTTTGCAGGCTTCGTTCTCCCTGCTTTGTCCTACAAACTCACTTTTTCTGGCTGAAGCTTTTGTGTGACTTTTCAAAATCACAAAGGTCGCTTCTTTCAAGTCTTCTGAGGTATTCCGCAAGGATCCGTTTTTGGCCCTGTTTTTTTCTCACCATCAATGGTCTCCCTGCATCTTTATCTTCCGCCATCAGTTGCTGTCTTTATGCTAACGACCTTGGCATCTGGTTGTCTTCCCTCTTGGTCCCTGTTGTTGCGGAGCCCACACAAGGAGCTTTGATTTGACTGCAGCGCTAATCTGAGCACTGGGGTCTTCATCCGAGCAACTGTAAGACTTTCTTCTTTTTTGGGGGGTCTCCACCACGCTAATGTTCGGACCCGCCACTGTTGAACTTTTCTCCACTTTAACTATGCTTCCACTTTTCTTCGTATCACTTATGACCGCACTTTTTTTAAACATATCTTCGCTAAAGGCCAAGTTTTTCTCATTTATTATGAGGCCTTACGTTGTTTCTCTACTTATTATGAGGCCTTACTTTCTTGTGGGAGGTGCTTCAGGACTTCGGTTCTAACCATTTTCTAATTCTTCACACTGTTCTTCTTCACTCTCCCGCCCCAATGAGGCTCTTCTTTCAGTTTTCAAGGCCTTAACGGTCTTTCTCTGTTTTCTATGGGACCCATGGATGGAGTACTTTTCTCCCTGTTCAAAGCTTTTCTTGGACCTGTTTTCATCTACACTTCACCTAAATAATTTTTATTTCTGAGCGTTGCCATCGTTACGACGTTGGAGCGCCCCACTTGGCGATTAGTCGCGCCATTACCGGCTCTTTTTCGTTCTCCCTTATCTCTCTTCGTCATTGAAGCGTCCCTGCCTCCAGTACGAATCACCCTGACTCCTTTCGCCATGTTATCTTATGAGCAGGCACTTCGTCTTCCTCTTTTGCGATTTTAGGTTTGGCCAGACATGAAGTAAAGCCAACGCTTTTCAGGTCCTCCTGGAGAGACGTTGCGTCCACTCACCCGCTCATACTTTCTTCTTCCTCGAGGGAGGCTTTTCTTGCCCTCCCTCTCTCTCCTTCCCCTTGGGATGCTCACTTTCTATTCCATTTTTTCGCTTTGGCCGTCTTTCTCACCAATGTGCGGCTCTTCCCCATCTTGACTCTGTCTCATCTCACGGTGTCGTGATTTGGACCGATACCTCTGTCCCTTTTCTTTTTTTTTTTCTTTTTAACACGGTAGGTTATGGCGTCCCTGCCAACTGTTAGCCATGTGGCGCTGAGGGCACTCTTTCTTGTTCGGCAGGCTCATTGTGTTCCTAGTTTTTCTGCCGAAGCCTGCGCCATTCTACAAGCGTTTTGTTGATCTCGGCAGCACCAACTAGTCTGCCACTTCTGTTTCCTTCTCTTAGACCTCGCTCTGTTCTTCCTACACTTTGCTCTCTTTCGTCTTCTCACACTTTCTGGCAGAAACTATTCAGCTCCTCCTTCATCTTTTCTACCCGGCTACCGTTGGTTTGTCTCCTCTGTCTTTCATTTCTTCCGCATAATGACTTAGCCGATGAGCTGGCCAGACAAGGTGCGCTGTTTCAGCCATTTACAGTCCCATGTAGTCTCTCGCATTCCCCTATCTGTTATTTCGAGCTGAATGCGTATTGTCTCGTTCAAATTCTTCCACGCACAACTCCTCTGACTATCCACTGAAGAACTTATGATTCCTTGTCACGCTTGCTGTGTCCTCTCGTTTGTTCAGTGCAACGGACACAGGCGCAGCTTTCTGTTAACCTCTTATCTCACTGGGTTTGGCAGAACGAAGAAACCTTCATGCAGCGCCTGCAGTCATTTTGTCCTGTCCAGCTACTGACTCTTTGTGCCGCTCGCTCTTCGGCGACTACTTTTTTGTGTTCGACCTTTGATGCGGGTCCTGGGAAGGTGCCCGACCTTTGGCGCACCTTGCTCTCTTCCTTGGGAAGATGTTGGGTTACAACAACTTATTTTGAAGTGATCTGTCGATTAAGCTTACTCTAAATACGGTCTAAAATGAAGTTGCTGTGGAGAGTGAATCATGGGTATGCAGAACTAAAGTGATTGTAAAGTATAACTCGCAGAAGTAAAGTTGACTTTTCTTTTTAGGGCCTTTGTTCTTGATAAAGTTGGACAGTTTAAAGATAATTGTATACGCAATGGAGTATTGTGAAAGCCAGTCAATTTGAAGATAGTTGTGTACGTAATGGAGTAGCCCATTGTGAAAGACTTTGTCACCTGCATTTAAATCATAGGCTATATATCATGTTTGTGCGTTATGATGATGATTTATTCGATATTTTTTGCCTAACATAGGTGATTATAATTATTTGTGTTGAAGTGCAGTTCTAGAAAGCATTGTATTGTATATGTAGAACTTACACAAATATACTGATCACGTAGCCAGAACAGAAAAACATGTATTGAATATGTATTTCTTGGTGCTTGTTAGCCTCATGTTGGCTGTGTTTTGCTGAGCCTGCCTTTCTATATATTAATAAATTCTTTTTTTACGTGCAGCAGTTGGATAATCTTTTATGTGAAAAGGTGACGTAGGTACAGTATTGTAGTCAAAAGCAAATTTAATGGAGGGGAAGGGGCAAGACAATAACATTTGTTACCTTTTTTGGAGATATGTATACAAGACATTGAACTATGCTGTCGTTTTGGGAACTGGTGGGCGTGATGACTTGAAATTAGCCAAGGCGTGGTTGAGTCTCTGGAAAATTTTCAAAGATCAGGTGGTTTACGTGATCACTCATAGTTGCCATGCCAAAAATTCGCAAAAATAGGAGTTGTCAAATAGGCCCAGAACAGTTATTTCAAAACGCAAGGACATTTCAATGCATGTTCATCAAAATTAATTTTGGGGCAGTTGGCCCTAGGTTCTCCTATTGCCACCTCCATAAATTCTGATGCTAGCCAAGTTTAGAAATGGATAAAAAATATGTTTACTTCTTCTGAGCTAAGAGAAACATTGCTAAAACTAAACCGGTAGACCAAGGACGTCAACAGAAATTTAGAAACCATAACAATACAGGCTGCCAAAATTTGCTTTCTTTTTTGTTGAGGTACTTTCCATATAAGCGCGTTCAACATGAACTATTTTGACTTTTTTTAATGGCGTTTAAGGCCCACTTTCCCCCGGGCCGACCCTCATGCAGTGAACCAAAAATTCAATTTAATGTGGGTGTCACGGATCGAACACTTCTTAAATTTTTATTTTGGCAAATGTGCTGTTTGCTCGAATTCAATGCTTGATTTTCACTCTGCTGGAGACCTTTAGTTTATGTGGTCCAAAACTGTCTGCCAGCTGTTGGATATTTGTTTTTAACTATAAAGAAAAACCGAATGTGCTAATTAACTATTTCGCCGTTTGTCTGTTCGCTTTGTTTTAGGAGTATTTATTTGCACAAAGACGAACCCCCGTAACTGCCTTCATCAAATTTGGACATACGTAACAATTGAATGCTTTGTTCTGCCACCAGACAATCTAATCGTGTCTTTACTTTTCGCTCTACGCACCACTTAATTTCGAAACTGTGATCCTACTGTTTAACTTGCGAAATGTGACAATTGGAATCTATAGAACAAGATCTGAGAAATTCCGGCTTGATTATTCTAGAAAATTTACTACACGTGGCCTGTATCGTGAATTTTGATTGGCTGTTGCTACCGTATATAAGGCCTAAGAGCGTAGTTCTTCGGTTCTGTAAAAAGTTTGAACCAGAGGAAATAACAGTGTTTTGCTGCTGACGACAATCTTGAAAATTAATAATTTGCGTGGGACCTCAAATAGTTCAGTAAGTTTGTATGTATCTTGCATGTACTTAGTAAGTTTGAATGTGAATTGTTGGCTTGCGACGTAGTATTTGTAAATTTTCCATCACAACATATGTTACACCGTCGCAACGCCGTTTTTGATCTTCGAATTTGCATCGAAATCCCTATTTTTAATATGTTTACATTATGAAGTTAGTTAAGTGTTTATCGTAGCTGTTTGTTTACACTTGCATTGTGTTTTAGAAAACCTGTCGCCCTATCAAATATACCATGTGGTCATTTTGGATATCGGAGCTGTAATAAAATTTCGTATCTCAACATCATCACTTTGTGGACACTTGATTTAGCGACTGAGTTTGCGGCTATTTGTCGTGAATTTCCCTATCCCAAACCATATAGCCTGAGCAGCAGCTATATGTAAGTTTTTGAACTCTTTGGAAAGCTAATCTTGAACATTGAATACTTCTTCGTGAACAAAATTGGTTGCTGTTCCCCCCCCCCCCCCCCCCCCAGTTCTCTTGTTCTTGAATCTGCGACGTCATATAATGGCTTCTGCAATGCAAAAGGAAGATCTTGCCCAAACTGCACTAACCCAATCAACCCCAGAGGATGAACCGAAGAAAAGTATGTCGCCTGCAGCACCAACGCCTTCAACAACCAAGGATCGAGTCGACAAAAATGACGAACGAAGTGAGCGTTCCAACAAATCAGCTTACAAGTCAAAGGCGCCCAAAAGCGAAATCCTGACTCGATCCAAATCAAAGAAGATGGCTGGCTCTTCGACATTTCCTTCGGTCGCACCATCATCCCACCACTCAAGTACCTCCTGGCGTTCAACGTCAAGCCGGAGCAATTGGTCGAGATCATCTACAAGCAGCGCAAGGGCTCGCAAGGCAGCATTGGAAGCCAGAATCAAGTCGCAGAAACACATTGACGAATTGAAGCAGCAACAAATGCAGCAGCGCCTTCGCCTGGAAGAAAAACAGCTTACCCAAAAACGCCGGGCAGAGGACCAAAGACGTCATGAAGAGGAAAGAGAGTTTCAACTGATGAAAGAAAGAGAGCATCAAGACATGATCTTCCAACAACAATTGGAACATGCTCATTTGCAAGCCGAATTGGATCAGGTCGATGCGGAGCTAAGTAGTGAACTTTCTAATATTGGTTGTGCGGATAAACGTAAATGTGATACTAATGTGCTAACATTTGTTGCTAACGATAACGTCCCCCATGACCACCCCGAACAAAGTAAATCTACAGTGGTTGATATGGTCGGAAACAATGCGGACGCCGCAATAAATATACCTAGCACTGCTAATGCCTCAAATAAGGCACTCACCATTTTGCATGATAATCGTGTGAAAAGTGACGTAATTAAATCAGGCCTCACTAGGAATGCTCGTAGTGGCATGCTCACTGATATTAATAAGCCCATGGATTTGAAACCTAAATTTGAAGTGCCGCTCGTGAAAACCGTGCCTGATAACGAATCTTTAATTTTAAGACCTGTGGTTGACGTGTCGAGTTCCGTTTCCGTACCAGTGGCAGTGCCTTGTACTTTGCCTAAAGTTAATGGCGATGCTAACGTAAATTGTGCTAAAATGGTCTCAAACCTTAACCCATATAGTAAGCCGTTTGAAACCAAGACATTTTATGTCCCTAAGGCTTCTAATACTAACGTGCTTGGTTCTAATGGTACTGGGAATACTAGAGTAATGTCTCAATTTAATTGTGATGCGTCAATACACCCAGGGGCT
Organism: Trididemnum clinides; assembly: GCA_963675345.1. Classification (NCBI taxonomy): domain Eukaryota; kingdom Metazoa; phylum Chordata; class Ascidiacea; order Aplousobranchia; family Didemnidae; genus Trididemnum; species Trididemnum clinides. The sequence goes on along the minus strand of OY776290.1, from coordinate 24,689,804 downwards.
TACGTGCCCACACAAAGCGCTATGCAGACACTTACCTTGTCCGACAATGCTAATCCTATTAATCCAGCTAATGTTTTGGCACATTCCGACGATTCCCAACATAACTCATATTTTACTAAATTACCTACCCTTAAGGTAGAACCTCCGTTTTTCAATGGTAACCCAGCTGACTATTTTAGCTTCATTAAGGCCTTCGACGTCTTGATTGATCAGCAACTGACCGACTCGAATAGAAAGCTGTTCTTTTTGTTGCACTACACTAAGGATATAGCGCACTCTCTGATTAAGGGGTGTCAACATATGCAAACAGCAGAACGAGGTTATCGGGAAGCAAGAGGGTTGTTGCAGTCGTATTTTGGTCAGAGGCATAAGGTCATTGAAGCGTGCATTAGACCTATTGTTAAAGGACCAGCGCTTAGCGAGAATGACCATAGAAGCCTGATTAAGTTTTCAGCGGATTTTACCTCTTGTCTGATAACTCTGCAAGGAATGGATTGCTTGAATCGGATGGACAACATGGATATGGTGACAAAAATTATGAATCGCCTGCCGCAACCCTGGATACCTGCCTGGAACCACGAGGTGGACCAAATATTGCACAAACAACACCGAGATATTAGTATCAATGATCTCGGTGATTTTGTGCGACAGAAGACTCGAGAGAGCACCAATCTTTCTCAAATACCCACCTCCTCCAAGTCGTACAGTAGTCAGGAAAACAGTACCAGCCGAAAAACGAAGAACTTTTCCACACAAGTAAAGAACAGCAAGGACACACACGCAGCCAAGTGTCTCATGTGTGAAAAGGAGCACTTCCTAAACCAATGCAAAAGGTTCCGAGACCTTAACTACCACGAGAGGATAGAGTTTGTCAGTCAACGCAAACTCTGCAGAGCCTGCCTAAAGGAAGGCCACTTTGCTAAGTTCTGCCGCCGCAAAAATGAGGCTTGCAAAAAGCGTGATTGTAAGCAGTTTCACACAACACTGCTGCATCCACCAGACGAAGATGAATCAAATCCTGCTAGCAAGCCCGTAAAGGATGGTGAGAACGAGAGTTCCAAGACACCTAAGCAAGTGGTTAAAAATGGACTCATCAATCTGCCGCAGATGGAACAAAGCCTGCTACCCGTAGTACCGGTGAAGATACGAAGAAAAGGGTCTGCTGAGTTAGTTATCACCAAGGCTTTGTTGGACACTGGCAGCACACACTCCTTTGTCACTGAAGATCTTAGAAAAAAGCTAAAGATAGAAGACTGTGAGGAGGTCGGAATTCGCACCATCACGCTCAATAAAGATCAAGGACATCAAAAAACAAAGATTGTGTCTAATCTGGAAGTGACTGACATGGACGAAATCTGCTGCATTCCACTGAGCTCACTTTACTCCTGCAAGAAACTGCCAGTTAACCATAAGGACATCCCAACTCAAGCTCATGCAGACCAGTACGCTGAATTTGAAGATGTCTACATCCCGGAAGTGAAATGCAAAGTTGGTCTATTAATTGGCAATAACAATCGAATGGTGATGCAACCGCAAGAGGTCATAAGAGAACCGTTTGGCAGCTATGCGATTCGTACACCTGTGGGATGGACATTGAATTGCGCAGGCGGTCGTTCGGATCACGTGACTAGCCTTTTTGTCAGGTCCTCATTCGACAGTCAGAACCACCCTATGTGCTCTCTCTGCACCGATATCATGGATTCCTTGGTAAACGGAAAGGAAGAGATGTCAGTCGATCAACAGCGATTCATGAAAGCCGTCAATGAATCTACCAAACAACTGGAGGATCACCATTACGAAATCGGACTCCCGATCAAGTATCCAAATCTCAAGCTACAAAACAACCGAGTTCAAGCACTGCAGAGAGCGAGTCATCTGAGGAAGAAATTCAGTAGGAATGATGGATTCTACAATGACTACAAAAGGTTCGTTAGCGACATGATAGACCAAGGTTACTGTGAGAGGGTTGAGAAGCCAGGGCCCGAAGGTAGAACATGGTTCTTACCGCATCACGGAGTTTACCACCCTGAAAAGCCAGGTAAAATCAGAGTGGTTTTCGACTGCTCAGCTCAGTTTAATGGGGTTAGTTTAAATGGTAACTTATTGCAGGGACCGGACCTCACAAATAGCTTACTGGGCGTTTTGATGAGATTTAGAAGGGAGCTAGTGGCAGTTCAGGCTGACATCAAGGCCATGTTCCATCAGGTAAGAATCCCGGTTGAAGATAGAGACCTGCTTCGTTTTATCTGGTGGAAAGATGGAAATATAGATGAAGAAATTGAAGAGTACAGAATGACCGTGTACCCCTTCGGAACCGTGAGTTCACCTAGCTGTGCCAATTTTGCTTTGAAGCGTGCAGCTTCCGATCACAAGCAAGAATTTGACAAGAGAACTGTGGAAACAGTGAAGCGCGACTTCTACGTTGATGACTGCTTAACTTCAGCTCCCACGGTCGAAACAGCCATTAAACTGGTACATGAGCTTCGCGATCTGTTGGATAAAGGAGGTTTTTGCTTGAACAAATGGATAAGCAGTAGTCGAGAGGTCATGGGTTCGATCCCTAAGTCAGAGTGGTCTAAGGAAGCTTTAGATTTGGATTTAGCTAGTGATGAGCTACCCACAGAAAGAGCTTTAGGCCTGCAATGGAACGTGGAAAAAGATTCATTGACATTTAAGGTTCAAAGAAGAGACAAGCCATGTACTAGAAGAGGGATTCTGTCAATGATAAACTCTGTGTTTGACCCACTGGGTTTTGGAGCAGTGGCAGTTTTACCCATAAAAGTATTGCTACAAAAACTTTGCCGTGACAAGTTGGGCTGGGATGACCCGATTCCCCCAAATGAAAAGGGGAAGTGGTTAAACTGGCTCGAGCAACTTCCTAAATTGAAGCTCTTCACATTGCCAAGATGTTTCAAGCCTCCCAAATTTGGCAATATCGTTCACGCACAACTACATCACTTCGCAGACGCATCAGAGGGAGCATATGGATCGGCCACTTACTTGAGGATGATCAACAAAAACGGTGAAATCCACTGCTCCCTCATTTTTGGAAAAGGTCGACTAGCCCCTCTGAAACCACTAACCATTCCAAGATTGGAACTATGCGCTGCAGTGGTGGCCTCCCAGAATGACTTGATGATTCGCAGAGAACTACAAATGCCAGAGTTGGAAGTCCAATCCGTTTTCTGGACAGACAGCGTGACTGTTCTATGCTACCTAAACAATGAAAGCAAGTGCTTCCACACCTTCGTGGCCAATCGAATTCAGAGAATCAAGAACGTGTGTGACCCCTCACAGTGGCATTATGTTCCCTCCAAAGATAACCCAGCCGATCTACTTACACGTGGACTGACCATCGACGAATTTTTAAAATGTAATCGGTGGAAAATTGGACCAGCTTTTTTGTGGCAGCCACCTAATTACTGGCCTACAATTCCTCAAAATCCTACCACACCAGAGTTTACAAGCGATCCGGAAGTAAGAAGAGACCAAACCCTTATTTATGCCGTAAAGGTGCAACCAGACATCAGCCTTTTGGATGGACTATGCAGGAACTACTCAAGCTGGCATAAAATGAAGCGAGTCTGCGCTCAGGTGATTCGTTGCAAAAACATTTGGCTTGGTCGATCGCATTTAAATGTGAAGGATCTTCTGAGTCTTGAAGAGATTCAGGAGGCGGAGTACCTAATTTTCCGACACTTGCAGCGGCGATACTATGGAAAAGAGATCGAGAAGTTGCAAAGAGGTGAACAAATTTCATCTTCAAGCTCATTGCGCAATTTGGATCCGTACTTGGAACATGGAATGCTAAGAGTTGGTGGGCGACTACAAAAGTCAAGTCTTCCACATGACAACAAGCATCAGATCATTCTGCCTAAGTGTTATGAGAGTGAGCTTATGATCAGAGAGCAACACGAAAGACTAGGCCACACGGGACGCCTACACGTCATTGCTAAGCTAAGGGAAAGGTTTTGGATAGTAAGTGTTAACTCTGTGGCGCGCTCTGTGCTGTCCAAGTGCGTAAAGTGTCGCAAGATTCGAGGACAGGCACTTACACAAAAAATGGCTAATTTACCCGAGGAAAGACTTATTCCTGATAAACCTCCCTTCTCCTGTGTTGGAGTGGATTTTTTTGGAACATTTTTGGTGAGGCAGGGCCGATCTAAACTAAAGAGGTATGGAGTACTGTTTACCTGCTTCACCACCAGGGCAGTACACATTGAAGTGGCATATAGCCTGGAAACCAGCTCGTTCATTCAAAGCCTGAGACGTTTCATTGCACGCAGAGGCCAGGTCGCGGAACTTTGGTCTGACAACGGGACTAATTTCGTGGGGGCCCAACGGGAACTTACCCAAGCCATTGATGATTGGAATCAAGCCCAGATAAATGATTTCCTTTTGCAACGCAACATCAAATGGAAGTTTAATGTGCCCAGAGCATCTCACCATGGTGGTGTTTGGGAGCGACTCATTCGCTCTACTCGAAAAATTTTGACTGGCATATGCAACGAACAAATTTTAACTGACGAGAGTTTACTCACCCTCTTGTGCGAGGTCGAAGGCATAATAAACAGTCGACCTCTCACCACTTTAACGGATGACCCTCGAGACTTAAATGTATTAACAGCTAATCATTTGCTCCTCTTAAAGGAACAAGTTTCCCTACCTCCTGGTAACTTTTCAGAAAAGGACAATTTTGCTAGGAGACGTTGGAGACAAGTGCAGTATCTTGCAGATATATTTTGGAAACGTTGGACTAGAGAATATTTGCCATTGTTGCAAAAGCGCTCTAAGTGGGTCAACACTTCACGCAATGTCACAAATGGTGACATAGTTCTTATAATGGATAACTCACCTCGTAGCTCTTGGGTCATGGGCCGAGTAATCGAAACCTTTCCAGACAAACAGGGTCTGATTAGAAGCGCCAAAATACAAACCCAGTTTTCTGTGTGTGTTCGTCCAATTTCTAAGATGTGCGCATTGCTTGAATGTGATAGCGTATGATTCTTATGTAAATTAAATTGTATTTTTGGTGTACATTTTTGCGCCTTTGTGTTAAGCCTTGTGACCCCTCATCGGCTTAAGGGGGGCGGTGTGTCACGGATCGAACACTTCTTAAATTTTTATTTTGGCAAATGTGCTGTTTGCTCGAATTCAATGCTTGATTTTCACTCTGCTGGAGACCTTTAGTTTATGTGGTCCAAAACTGTCTGCCAGCTGTTGGATATTTGTTTTTAACTATAAAGAAAAACCGAATGTGCTAATTAACTATTTCGCCGTTTGTCTGTTCGCTTTGTTTTAGGAGTATTTATTTGCACAAAGACGAACCCCCGTAACTGCCTTCATCAAATTTGGACATACGTAACAATTGAATGCTTTGTTCTGCCACCAGACAATCTAATCGTGTCTTTACTTTTCGCTCTACGCACCACTTAATTTCGAAACTGTGATCCTACTGTTTAACTTGCGAAATGTGACAATTGGAATCTATAGAACAAGATCTGAGAAATTCCGGCTTGATTATTCTAGAAAATTTACTACACGTGGCCTGTATCGTGAATTTTGATTGGCTGTTGCTACCGTATATAAGGCCTAAGAGCGTAGTTCTTCGGTTCTGTAAAAAGTTTGAACCAGAGGAAATAACAGTGTTTTGCTGCTGACGACAATCTTGAAAATTAATAATTTGCGTGGGACCTCAAATAGTTCAGTAAGTTTGTATGTATCTTGCATGTACTTAGTAAGTTTGAATGTGAATTGTTGGCTTGCGACGTAGTATTTGTAAATTTTCCATCACAACATATGTTACACCGTCGCAACGCCGTTTTTGATCTTCGAATTTGCATCGAAATCCCTATTTTTAATATGTTTACATTATGAAGTTAGTTAAGTGTTTATCGTAGCTGTTTGTTTACACTTGCATTGTGTTTTAGAAAACCTGTCGCCCTATCAAATATACCATGTGGTCATTTTGGATATCGGAGCTGTAATAAAATTTCGTATCTCAACATCATCACTTTGTGGACACTTGATTTAGCGACTGAGTTTGCGGCTATTTGTCGTGAATTTCCCTATCCCAAACCATATAGCCTGAGCAGCAGCTATAGTGGGTATCAGTAAATTTCATGCTTCGCTGAGCAGTACCAAAGTTGCATTTGCAAAATCCGAGCCAGGGTTTCCCTTGGCCTCTTGCGCGGAAACTGTTTCCTTACGAGGACGGATGCAGCGCGGCAGTCGTGTCAAGCCACTAGGAACAAAGCCCCCCAGATCCCCAATTTCTTGTAAGCAATATGGAAAAATTTTATATTAAGTTATAGTACATTCACCAGTTTAAGACTTCAATCCCTTGACAGGCTACATCATCAGCAGCAAAACAAAACATTTTGATATGCCAATGATCCTAAATTGCATGCCTTGTATTAAGGTCACGTATAGATCACGACTTACGATTATTATTACGCGTATGAGCTCATGCTCTGTTTGCATGTCTTTCGTCAGACTGGGCCACCACGACGGGTAGACTGCTTGGTCCCACCATCTGTCTGCCACATAAAGACGGAGGCATCCCGTTAAGTGCCTTGCCCAAGGACACAACAAGCAAGCTTGCCGGCTTGTTCTCCACACTATCCCCTATGTGCTGAGCGCCAAGCAGGGAAGCTGCGAATACCAATTTTTAAAGTCTTTTGGTATGACTCGACATAGGGAATGAACCCCAGGTCTACCGACTGCGAAGCGGACGCTCTAACCACTACACCATCGCGCCGGTTACGACTTACGATACACCGCTGGCTTTGATTAAAGCCGGATTCACACTAAATGCGTTTGCTGAAAAACTCATCGTCCAGCTAATTCACGCAGAAAGTGTAAAGGCTTGGCGGTAATTTTCTTTTTCAAAACCTTTTGAGAAGCAAAATTGAAATAGTTTAGACTTTCCTCTTGAGGCTTAGGCTCATCCCTTTCCGTGTGAATCAGCTAACTTTAGCCGACCGGTAACTAAACGCCCACGAATTCGTGTGCAGTAACCAAAATAGCCCACATAAAGCTAACTAATGGTCTTGTCGTCGACTACAGTAGCTTTAGATTTAAACTACGAGCCCTGGAAATCAAGCAGCTTTAACTACTGCTTCAAATTCTCTTGATTTATATTATCAAATTTATTCTCGGTTACTGCATGAGAGAATTATTTTTCGTGCCAATTTTCACTAAAAAATTTTTGCTAAAATGCTGTAGTGGAAAGTGGCCATGCTTATTTTTAGCTTTGATAAAACCACATGACAAATTACCTCTTATAGCACCTGAAACAATTTGTGTTTTGTAACAGCCATACAGAGAATACCGATTAACCCTACTGATTGAAAACAATTGAATTACGGCCACACCTAAATCTCCCAGTTTTTCAATTGTAATGAGTAATGTCCAGGCTTGCTTTAACTCTTTCGCTCCCGCGATCATCGATTGATGATCTCGTGTTTTCAGTGTTTCCCTCAAATTGTTTTAAATTGAGTTACAAAATTAGTTTACGTAAAAATCGATTTGTGACTTTATTTTTCATCCGATTTTCATAAAATTCTCAAAAGATCACGCTTATTTCCTCACGCATCGGATGATGTATAATTTGTGTCCTAATTCTTATATTTTTATACCCAAAAACGGTTAAAATGACCAACAACCCAGTTGCAGACGACAAAATCGGCCAAATTCTCAGCAGGTGCCAACTACACTAAAATCAAATTGAGATTACATCTTTACCACATAACCAAACCCTTTATCATTGACACAGTCTAAAAACTACTCTTTTGGGGCATTATTTGACAAAATTTCAAGCGATAATAATAAATTTTACGTTTTCAAATTTCCAAATTTTTTAGGGGTCTCAAAACCCCTCCAAACAAATTTGAATGGTAAGTAGATAAAAGTAAATTTAGTGCGTAAAATATATGATATGTTGCTAAATACCAGTTACAATTGAAAGCTTAGGAAATTTGCTTTCCAGCAATGTACAACTTTAAATAGTTTAGACTAAGTGGTATATGATATTTACTGATCAAAAATGAGTACTGTACATCATGTCAGTTCAAAACCCCCAAAAGTTTTTGACCTACCTTCACTAAATTATGATTTTTAGAAAAACTACACCCTATAAACAGATTAAATCAATTGCAAATGTTTCACCACTAAAGTCGTCATTTTGTATCAAGTTTCCAAGGAGACAAGAAGCGAAATACAAGTTTAAAAGCTAGCACAAGTTTGGCTTTCGTAAATCAAAGTTTGCTGTATCCCCCTTGTTTCTCAAGAAATGGGAAGGGTGTAAACAAGCGGCTGTTTCATTGTCAGTGACAGCATATTCTATTTAAACTTGATATTTTGTGAATCTTGAAGAAATTCCCTGTTCAAAAATACATAATGTTACATGGTTTAGGCTAACCCAGAGGTTGGCAACCCGCGGCTCCGGAGCCGCATGTGGCTCTTTTGCCCCCGTCTGCGGCTCTTTGGCTCTTCTACAGGTGAAGACCTTTTCTTTTTTTTTGGAAAATACTTATGATCTATGCTCCGTAGAATTATTGTGGCTCTCATCGGTCTCCTTGCTGTGGTAAACGGGCCCAAATGGCTCTTTGACGGTAAAAGGTTGCCGACCTTTGGGCTAACCTGCAGCAGATAATGACTGATCGTATTTTAGGTACTGAATTTAACTACCAAAATTTGGTACCGGTCGGTACCGGTCAAGAAATAGGTCATGTGCCTCAGAAAATTGCAAATTGTAGAAATTCTAGGCGTTTAGGTAAGCTTTGAGTGATGTACTTTGAAAGCTTATTTCTTTAGCATCCATTTGCGACCATTTCTAAAAAAATTGGTAGAAAATTAAATCTGTAGTGATCTTTGAGGCGAGGGTACTACTTTAACTTTGAAGACAACTCCCCCCCAGTTGGGGGGGCTAATTTGCATAAAATTTGCATATTCAAAAAAATGTTCTTTTTCTATTTGAAATTCTCAAGAAATGTAGATTTCAACGATATATCATACTTAATGTAGAAGTAGACAGCTGAGTAATGATTTACAAACAAACTTGAGGTACATAATTATGATTAATTATGATTGATTATGACAGTTTTTCGCGCTGCCACCTTACGGACATTTTTTTCGCTATTCACGCGGGAGCAAAAGAGTTAAGCGTTGGGAGTAAGCCATAGAAGCAGCCGATTGAAGCAATTTTCTTTATTGGATTGATTAAGCCTGTAACCAACCTCTAGACACTTTCAGGCACAACTCTGCACCAGGTTTGAAGCCTATCTTTGACCCCCCTTTTAGCACCCCTTTGCAAAACATCTTTTGTCGACGCGATGGCGTAGTGTTTTGAGCGTCCGCTTTGCAGTCGGTAAACCTGGGGTTTATTCCCCTTGTCGAGTCATACGGTACCAAAAGACTTTAAAAAATGGCATCCGCAGTTCCCTGCTTGGCGCTCGGCATTTAGGGGAGGTTGTGGAGAACAAGCCGGCAAGTTCGCTTGTTGTGTCCTTGGGCAAGGCACTTAACGGAACGCGCCACCTTTATGTGGAAGACAGGTGACCCATAAACCTCAAAAAAGGCAACTCCCAAGCGAGTGTGAACTTCCCATCCAAAGTATAGCGACGCAATTCGTTTTCTCGTGAATGGAGGATAAATATGGCAAATGAACAAACAAACCTGGTTCTGCATCCCCGGGCATCCCCACAATGCAATCCTGAGCAGTATCAATGTCATGGAGAGATAGGTACCGGTACTGCTTAGGCATATACATAGAGGTCACCTGAGGAAGTAAAAATACAGCACAAAGCCAAAGTTGCCAATCTTGGGAATTATCTATGTGACTTGGAGTTTTCTTTGGATGTTTTTTTCGGAGATTGCGTCAGGAAAAATCTTGGGAATTTTTGTCATTGAATTTTCGGGAAAATGCCTTTTTTGTTTGTACATCCACTCCAAAGTGTAACCTTGTTTTTTGAATGAAACAACCTTTAATTTGTGGACAACTTTGAAAATTTCAGAGAAAACATCGGATCAAGTGCATAAATTTCCCCATGTGGGGAAATTTATGCACTTGTGACTTTTGGTCGTTTCTGATTGGTCAATTTTAAAAACCAATTAAAAAAATTTTGCACCCCCAGGTCTCTATCCTTTACCCTGTACACTCCCTTCCAGTGTACACTGCCCCGTACATTTACATACCGGGCCTGCCCCTCCGGTGTACACTGCCTTTCTTTTAACTAACTGGGGAAAATTTTGCACTTGTTGTTGTCTTGGGGAAAATTTTGCACTTATTCCAAAACATCTTCTAAAAATCATAAGTGGAGATGGGAAATTATAAAACCTTGCACGAAGTGGTAACGCAGCATACGAGCCAAAAGGGCATTAGCAATTTATTTTTTATCACATTAAGGCTGAACATACAAAAAACAATAATGAGTAAACCACCCAACCAGTTATTTTGACGAAACCATTCTTGGACGCGTTTCGTCCTTTTGGATTCATCATCAGGACCCGTACGGCACGGGCAAAAGGAACCCACTGATTAACGTTGTCCTTCAAATGAGCATTGTACACGCAAAAGTACTGAGACTGCGCTACCAATTAGATGCTAGGTTTTATAATGAAAGCATCTTCATTTTTTTACTTAGTACCGAAATTCACATCAGTAGGACTCTGCGCGAAAGCATTGCCCAATCTTGTTTTTGTTTTTTTTTGAGGAAAAATTTGCCGTTTGGTGGATTATTTGAGCCTTTTTTTGATTCTTACATTTCGATTTGGCAAGCTCAATGACAAATCCCCAACACCAGGAAAAATGTTGTCTTCAGTGAAGACATGGGTGTTAGAGGATAGGCAGAAGGCGAAGTTGACCCTAAGCAAGGTGGAAGTAAGGCCAAAGCAAAGGAGGAAGCTCCACGGCAAGAAGTGGAATTAAAGACTAATGTGGTGTAGATTTACTCAATAGAATAAGGTCTCGCATTTGCTTTGGTGGAGAAGAGGACACCAGAGCTTTAATCAATTCAAGGCTTCTTGCGTAGCCTCTGCAACAACAGGTGCAGAAGTAAAGAACCAAATTGTTAGTATAGAGAGAACAACTGATAGAAGAAGGATGAGAAGCCGGGAAGATCACTGATAATCATGTGCCCAAGAGCTTCAAAACATTTTCTGTTACCACAAAAGTTGCAGTGTGCAATTGCAAGTGGAGTTACCTCCTTTAGTTTGAGAAGCCCTGACCTCTTGATTTGGATTGCCATAGTTTTTTTCATTATGTGGTCAATTGACTACACTAGAAATCGATTTATCTCTTCTTGATAGTTTGTATTGTGTGTATGCTAAGCCAATGGTACAGTGCTTGATAAAAATAAACTATTTGAATTGGACAAAATTAGGCCTATAGACTGACCTATTAACATATTATACAATGTTTAAAATATGTAGTCGTTATATTTTTAAAAAAAGAGTTCGCTCTGAATTACTTAATTTCTGTAAGCAAGCTAATGGACTTTATCCATCAGGTAAAAACTAGGTTATTACCATTATTGCTTCATGATCTGTTATTATAGACTCAATTGATCTTTAGTCTCTTGATAGGCAAACACATGTGTGCTATCTGCAACAATACCAGTATGCTTTAACAATCTTAGTTTAGGTTCATTATGCCACTAGACTTCTTAAAAAGTTTTTTATCTCAATCATTAGAGTAGCATTATGCATGCATGATATCAATTGCCTGTCTTTTTAGAAACTGTAGGTAAAGTTGAGTTTGATACCCAGTTACCTCTGCAACTCTGACATACTTGAATGATGATACTGTTTAGTACTGTATTTAACATGCTGCACCTGAGTTTATTTTGTTCACACAATCTTATAGTCTTTGCCTGCCCTTGCATCTTATTATGGGAATAAATTTTTATAACTTTTAATGGTTAAATATTGAATTATGGTGTTATGAACATTTAAAGAAATCTAAATATGTTTTGTAGTCTGCCGCACATTTCTTTCTGAGGCATATTTTTCAAAAAAAGATGCTCAAAATATTATGAAGTCATCACCAGAAGATCCAGAGATGGCTTTACAAACTTTGTCTCTCAACAGATGCCATGAACGTGATATGCCAGTCAGTGCTTTAATGTTGGACAGAATGATGAGAGCTGTTGACAATGAACAACATTTATCTGGATCTCTGTATTACTTATACAAGTGAGACATTTTAACTATTTAAGTACATATTTGTTTTTGCTGCTGTGTACTGTATATTTATTGTACAGGTAATCTCAAGTTGTTATTTATTTCAACACATTCTTTGTTTGCTTGTCTTTAGTTTGACTGGGTTGGTGCAATTGATTGACTGCTCAGCCACTTAAACTTATAAAGATCAAAGAATCCCGTCAGTGCCATTATCATTATCAAATACTAGACACAAGCAAACTTACAGGCTTTTTCTGCACACTATTATTTTTGTGCTGACTACCACTCAGGAAACTGTGAATAGTATTATCAAATTCTTTGGTGTTACTCTACATAGGAATTGCACCCAGGTCTACTGTTGGTAAATATAGATGCATGTAAGTGTTTTATCCAAGATAAAAGATGCTTGATCCAAGATACTCTGTACTGAGAAAGACAAAATGTTATGAGAAAGTTTTCTCTAATGTAAATGTGGCACATGCTATAATAGATCTTTACTTTGTCAAGTAATGCAGGTCAACTGCCATCTGACTTAGTTTTGATTTTTGCATTTTACTAAATAGCGTTCACTTTCAATTTTACTTTTTGAATTGCTTTGTCGATAGAGCAATAACAAATATTCTCTGATTGTGATTCAGGTTTAGACATTCACAGAACGGATATTATCTTCAGCCATGGACTACATTTACATTTGTGTTAAAATGTCTTGAAATGGATGCCAGCATTTTGTTGAAGGCTTTACAAGAGAAAGTACAATATGGTGTATTTCCTCAAAGTTTTTTATTAAATCTTACTTTGGATCATTTTTTGAAAAACAAAGATATAAAAGGTAAAAACCAACCTACATCATTTATTGGAAAAATGTGTAAATTTTTATGAACTATTAGAAGCTTTCACATGGCAGTAATGTATTGATGAGTTGTTTTTAAAATATAAGCTAGGTGATCACCAGTATTTTCATGGCTTTAAAAGTATCATGTACATTTCAAATAAAAGTGCATAACTTGCCAAAACAAGGTTACATACAGTTGGCAAAAAAGTTACTAAAATTCTAGATTAGATTAGTGATTGTAGTTGATATAATTGCATCTATATAGCATTACATGAATTGTCTATGTTACACTTTCATGCGATAATTAAAATTTCTACTAGATTATTGAATTTGTTTGTGATTTTTCTTGAAATCGACAAAATAGTGTTTACTAATAGAACTCAACAGCAGTTTGCACCTAACATTTATGAAGTAGCTATTGGCAACTAATGAAGTTTCAGTAATAAACAACTGTTGCTCATAAGCCCTTGAGGCTTTGAGGTTACCTTGATGTGTTTCAGGTGCTGTTGCTGCTGTAACTGAAATGTTTCTTTTGGAAACCTTGCACAGTAAAGTGTCTCAGGCTTTGGCGCTGCATACTGTATCAGAATATTGGAATGAAAACTTGAAAGAAGATCAGCTGGTACCAGAATTTGAAGACATTGTATTGAAACGAAACATTTCTGCAGTTATTTTTACAGTTGGTAATTTTGTTTGTTCGTATTCTGTCATTTTTACATCATCTAGTCACGCAAATATCATTTTCGAGCACAACAGTATGAATCTGATGCAGACATTTAGGCTTGTAAGTACTTGATTAAGCAGCTTGCACATTGTTTTGAGCTATTGTATGGTACGACTTCTGATATTTCTAGATCAAGCTAGAGGTATTAACTTGTACAAAGTATGTTTTCTACATTCCCAGTGCATGTATTTGTTTGTGTTGTATTGCTAATGCATTCTAGTTCTGCAACTACAAGTTATTTTCAGGTGTTAATATGTCTAATGCTTCGTTGATTGTTCTCGGAAATAGTTTTCTGGGAAGCATTGAAAACGAACACGGCATCAAAGCAGTGTTTCAAGAACCTTGGGGTAATGCTAAATGATTTTAATTGTGCAGTGTTATAAGTTTGATGTATTATGTTGTGTTACAAATTTTGTGCAAAAATGTGTAACATATTGGTAAGTCTCCTTCTCAGATGGCATTTTTTTTATTTACTGGCAATCTGAGTTGTATGATATATTGGTGCTTAAATTTAGTTGTCCCGAACCAATATCTATCTGCTTTTAACTTCATCCATGAGTGTGAGCCCATACTCTCTTTGCCACTCTTTTGTCAGACTGGGCCATTGTGATGAGTGTACTGTTTAGCCCCAACATCTGTCTACCACCTGAAAGTGGAAGATTTTCATAAAAGTCTTATCAAAGAGCACAACCAGCGAGCTAACCGACTTCTTTTCTACATTGTCACTTAAGTTGTTAAGTGCCGAGCAGGGTATCTGTGAATGTTAAGTGCCGAGCAGGGTATCTGTGAATACCTTTTTCAGGAAGTCATGGGTCACATTAGAATTTCGAAGTGCTTGGTTGACTTTCACATTTCGAGCAATTCGGTTTGTCATCCACTGTGTCTAGTGTTGTGTTCTGCTTCGGTGCTGATTTGGTTTTATGTTTTCAGGGCCATTATCAGCTGAAAGTGGTTATTTGAAGCAAGCTATTACGTATTTGTTAAATACAAATGCAGCAGTATCTCAGGAAAGCGTGAGTAGCTTTTATTCCATACGTGCTTGACAAACATATGCTTTTATTTAATTTTAGGTTGACGTTTTACTACATTTTGCTACGACGAACGAAGAACTGAATGATGAAGCTCAAAGCGCAGTTGAAACACTCAAAAACAAAAATTTAATATCGGTGCGTTACAAAATCGATCTTGTGGCCCTTATAACATTTTCACACTGCTTCGAACTACGGGATATAAGTTAATTTCGAAAAATTTATCTAAATAGTGTTTTGTGACTCAACGATAATTTTTAATTTGAATCATTTATGAAGAGTTGATTCGTGGTACAAAATATGAAAATTGCAGAAAGTAGGGTATTCGTTTTCTTGAAGCTTTTCGTTTGACTTTTTTCAAGAGAATCCGTCAGAAATAGAGTGAAAAAGAAAGTGAGTCACTTATATAGAGACGCAGTTGAAAAAAGACTCCATCGTGATTGCTAAAAAGAGCGACCAATAGAAGGAGCGGAAACTAATGTGCGATTTTTAGGCCACGAATTCCTTTTATTTACATAAATTTGGTTTGATTGTTTTGATGTAAGTTCCTTCAAGGGAGAAGAGATGAAAAGAAGTACGGCCACGGGCAAGAATAGAAAATTTGCCATCATTGTACTCATGTGCACATGTCGGATTTTGTAAGAGATGTTGCCCTACAGCGGAGAAAGAAGTTTCAGATTTAAGGCTATTGATTGGCTTGCAAGAACGGGCGAAAGTGCTTCGGTCTTGAGAAATATGTCTCTGAAGAATGGTTCTAGGTACGTGCTGCTTGATCCTCTGTTGCAGAGACGTAGCAGCCGCCCCCCAAACCCCCCAATTGGGGGGGGGGGCCCAGGCCAACTTTGGGGGCCCAAGTTAGTCTGAAATTGCTTTTTGGCTACGTGACTATTTTCAGTTCAGCAGACTTGTTTACAACCGATTTAAACTGTAGGAAGAAATTGGCTTGTGACATCATAAGTGAATGCTAAGTCATTTTATCTCGCAGAATCTAGAATATTTCGATTGATTTTCTGATAGAATCTTGAATATTCGATTGACGTAACAATGCCGTTGTTACGCAACAATCATAGAATGTGGTCTGGAATTCTGTTTGGCTATAAATACCGGGACAATATATATATACACTGCAGAGTGCAGGTAAAGTATTTTATTGACATTGTATAGAATGAAACGTTCAAAAAGTGGTGCTCAAAAGAGAAAAGAAGCAGCCACTGCTCGAGATGCTGTAGCGAAATTGCCCAAGATGACAGATTTTTTCAAGATTACTGAGCAGAGTAGACCTGGCACTAGTACCGAGAGGGATGAAGAAAACTATAGTGTACAAGAAAAAGAAGACTATGACGATCAGCATCAAAGTGATTGTGAATTTCCAGAAAATGTAAGTTGTGATTTACCTGCCAATACGCAACCTTCAATATCAAAAATTACTGAATCTCAATTTACCCCTATCCCTGATGACCCATGTAAATGGCCTGAAAGTATTTCTGATGCTCAACGATGTGATATAGTAAAGCGTGGACCACATCAACTAATAATGAATTTTCCATATAATAACACAACTCCAAGGCGACGTTTTTCCTCCAACCAATATAAACGTGTGTTACCTAATGGTGAAAGTGTTTCACGGTCGTGGCTAGTTTATTCTGGGAAATCAGATCAAGTTTTTTGCTTTTGTTGTAAGCTATTTGGAAAAACACTAAGCCCCTTTTGTAGTGGTATAAATACATGGGAGGGTTTTTCGAAAAAACTGAAAGACCATGAAAACGGCATTTCCCACCAAGAATGCTGCAGTCAATGGATGTTGCTAGCTGAAGGGATAAGAAATTCATCCACTATCGACAAACGCGAGATGAATATTTTTTTCAATGAAAGACGTTTTTTGAGAAATGTTTTAGAGAGACTTATCGACATTGCCTTGTTTCTATCGGAAAGGAATCTTGCTTTTAGAGGATCTGAAGAAGTCTTAGGATCTCCTCACAATGGAAATTTTCTGGGTATATTTGAGCTTTTGGCAAGAAGAGATCCGATCCTAAAAGAGCTTCAAGACAGAATCAAGAATAAAAACACTAAAGATCACTATTTGAGTCCTACCATACAAAATGAACTAATTGAATTGCTAGCGACAGAAGTTGAAAAAGAAAATTTACAGCAATTGAAATTGGCAAAATATTTTTCTATAATTTTGGACTGCACTCCAGATATGTCACATCATGAACAAATGTCTGTCATTCTCCGTTATGTACTATGTAATGAAGAAACTGCTGTTGTTAAAGAAAGATTTTTTGGCTACTTGAGAATAAGTGACAGTACTGGGAAAGGCTTGTTGGACGCTTTCTTAGAAAAAGCGACCGAACTGCAACTCGAATTGTCTGATTGTCGAGGTCAGTCATATGATAATGGTGCTAACATGAAAGGAAAACATTCTGGGGTCCAAGCAAGAATGCTAGACATCAATCCCAAAGCTGTTTACGTGCCCTGTGCAAACCATACCCTTAACTTAGTTGTTGTTGACAGTGTTAATTCATCGACGGAAGCATTGACATTTTTTGGAGTACTTACAAGGTTGTATGTGCTGTTTTCTTCCTCTGCTCAGCGTTGGGAAATTTTGAAGAAACATGTGGAGCTGTCCATAAAGTCACAATCTGATACTCGTTGGGAAAGCAGAATTAAATGCATCAAACCTCTTCGATACAATTTAAAAGAGGTGTTGCTGGCACTGAAAGACTTGGAAGCCATTTCCATACAAAGAAAAGATGGAAGAGCTGCCTCAGAAACAAAATCGTTGATAGCTCATTTATCAAAATGGAGTTTTCTTTTGTCGGTGTTTTTTTGGTATGATATCCTATTCCAAGTCAATAAAGCAAGCAAGATTCTTCAATCGTATGGAGTCTCCCTTCATACAATGGAAACGGAAATCCAGGCAACTGAAAAGTTTTTGCAAAACTATCGCACAACGGGTTATGACAGTGCCGCAACATCTGCTGTTGAAATAGCACAGGAATTGGATATTGATCCTTCTTTTCCTCCGTCAAGAAGTGGAAAGAAAAGAAGATTGTTTGATTACCAAGGTGAAGAGGAACAACGAGCTACTCCTGAACTGAAATTTAAAAGCAACTTTTTCTATCCATTAGTAGACCAGGCTATTATGTCAATAAAGGAGCGCTTTAATTTGTTACGTGAGGTTTCTTCCGCCTTTTCGTTTTTGTACACACGAGACAAACTTTTGCTTGTGCAACAAGAAAATGCTCTTCTTACTTGCTGTAAAGAGTTCCAAAAAAAGTTCGGTGACATTGATTCTGATGAAATGAGCGCTGAGCTACAGCGGTTTGTTTTAATTTTACAAAAAAAAAAACGCAATCTCAAAACGGCTCAAGACTTTCTGAACTATCTTCTAAAGACTCATTTATTTGAATTGTATCCAAATGTGTACATCGCACTTCGAATCTTACTAACTTGCCCCGTGACTGTTGCCAGCGCTGAAAGAAGCTTCAGCAAATTGAAACTGATCAAAACTTTTAATAGAACGTCTATGACAGACAGTAGACTATCTTCATTAGCCATGTTGTCAATCGAAAATGACTGCGCCCGATCTCTTGATTATGACAATGTCATAACAGCATTTGCGAACAAAAAGATTCGCTCCAGACTATTTAAATGATATTGTGTTTTTATAACTTTTTCATGTTTTTCAGTGTCATTGCTTTCGTTTCGCAGTGTCTGCATAAATGTCCTACTGAACTCTGGCATCGGTGCCGAATTTTTTATGACTTGCACCTTCGGTATCGGCATGCTTTATTCTGACATTAGCCTGTTTACTTATGTACAAATTGTGGTGTATTTTCTTAATGCAGCTTTTCAATTTTACACCTCTAAAGTGATATGACCTGTGCGCAGGGGCTCTTACGCTTACTTTGGGGGGGCCCGAAGTTGGAGTGCTACGGGACTGCTCTGTTGCAACCTCTGAAAAGTACGACCCACGTACCGACTATCAAGAGTGGCACAGAAATTTCTTAATGCAAATTAAAACAGCCGTCAAACGTTGTTACTTTGCAGTTGAACAACGCAATGTCTACACCATCAGACAACTTCTGCCTGCAGCCCAAAATAATGCACTGCCCGTTTTACATCAAAGCAACATTGTTTATTAATTTCTGTGCCACTCTTGATAGTCGGTACGTGGGTCGTACTTCTCAGAGGTTGCAACAGAGGATCAAGCAGCACGTACCTAGAACCATTCTTCAGAGACATATTTCTCAAGACCGAAGCACTTTCGCCCGTTCTTGCAAGCCAATCAATAGCCTTAAATCTGAAACTTCTTTCTCCGCTGTAGGGCAACATCTCTTACAAAATCCGACATGTGCACATGAGTACAATGATGGCAAATTTTCTATTCTTGCCCGTGGCCGTACTTCTTTTCATCTCTTCTCCCTTGAAGGAACTTATATCAAAACAATCAAACCAAATTTATGTAAATAAAAGGAATTCGTGTATGGCCTAAAAATCGCACATTAGTTTCCGCTCCTTCTATTGGTCGCTCTTTTTAGCAATCACGATAGAGCCTTTTTATTGTTGTTGGTGTTACCCGACCCCTTCCGAGGGATGGGGGCATGGAGGAAGACCATGGAACCCCAGAAGCTGGGCAAAACTATCCGGGCCTGGACCAGAGGTCGTAGGCAGAGAGTCGTCAAAGAGCGAGCGGCGCAAAGAGTCCGTAGCTGGACAGTGCAGAATGAGATGAGAGGTGTCCTGGGACGAGCGTCCGCAGGGGCTGCAGGAAGGATTCTCGATTCTGCCAATCCTAGAGAGGTAAGAACCTAAAAGAAGGCTGTGTCCGTTTCAGCGAAGACGAGAGGACACAGCGAGCATGTCGAGGGAGCAAGAGTTCCTCGGTGGAAATCGAGGAAACCTGCGTGTCAAAGAATTTCGATGAGACAGTACGCCTCCAGTCCGAGAAAAGAGGAATGAATACGAGAGATGAGAGCAGAGAGACTACAAGGGATTGCAGAGGACGCAAGTAGCGCTCCCCGTCTGGTCAGCTCATCAGCTGCGTCATTCCTCGGGAGAAACAAGTGTCCGGAGGCTCATTGTAGCTTGATAAAACAGGAGGAGAGAGAAGACAGTTCCTGCCAGATCTGCCACAGAGTTTCAGGTAAAAGGAAAGAAGGAGGAGAGGACAGAACGAGAGTAAGATAGTAGGAGAAGAGAAGTGCAGACTTGTTGGTGCTGCCGAGGCCAGCAAAGAGCGTGCTGAACGGCGCAGGCTTCAGCGGAAAAACTTGAACATACTGGGCCTGCTGAAAAGGAAAGAGTGGCCTCAGTGCCACAGAGAGAGCAGTTGGCAAGTATGCCGGAGCCGCCCTTTCCAAAAGGAAACGGAACATATGGAGCCTTTTTTCGTTAACTGCGTCTCTAAATAAGTGAGTCACTTTTTTTTATTTCACTTTATTTCTGACGGAGTCTCTTGAAAAGTGTCAGACAAAAAGCTTCGAAAAAATGAACACCCTACTTTCTGAATCATTTTTGGGCAACGTAGTTGTGTGTGTGTGCGTGCGTTAATCCGTCTTTTTTGGGATGAAGACTTGGTGTAAACGGAACATCCAGGTTCACACCGCAAACCGAATCAAGATCAGGCAATGTTCACACTCCAAACTAGTCTCTGTGGTTGCATCGGTCGTGCTTTCAAATGATTAAGTGGTTGTGTTTTTCGGAAAGGCCATAGAGATACACTATGTATCTAAACTGTGGTGGTTGTTGTTACTCGTCCTCTTTTCGAGATGTGGTCATGGTGGAAGAGCATAAACATGGCTGTAATCTCGAAGATGTTCTAATCACTAGTGTAACCGACTATAGTTTTAGTGCAGTTTTTCTCAACCTTTTTAAATATGTAGTCCATTCAAACTAAGTCGACACCTGTCGTTCAGCTATATTTTTTTCAATTTCAGTAATCTCCTTATTAACATTGAAAAAACAAGCTGTGACCTATTTGGGGTATGTGCTTTAGCCAGCTTATTTGGCATGACCCACCGGTTGAAAACCACTTGTTCAGAATGACCGAAAGATAAAATTGTATTACTCGTTTCATCAGCACTTCCTACTACTTTCTATAACAATACCTACTTTAAGCAGTTAGTCATTTTTATGCATTTTGATTGTATTGCCTACTTATTTTAACAGCAATTTACCTTTAACCTGAAGTGCTACGCATGTGCATAAAGATACTGAAAAAATATTGAAGATAGATATTTTTGATAGTCTTTTTGCAAACTAAGGGACAACAATGGTTTTGAACAAGATTTGCCACGATAAAGTTTTGTGAGGAAATATAATGCTTCCATATTTTAAATTAAACGATTTTTTTGCAGTCTGCAGGCCTGATTCTGTTTCTTTTGCTTACATTTAAAAAATCATGTTCAATAACAGGTCCAACTTGAGAAGCTTTTTTTCAAAAGCAGAATGTTTAAAAGTAAGATTCAACACTCAGGGAGCTGTCAGCTCTGAGATGTCTTTTGTACTTTTGTTTTTTAGTAACTACAAGCCAAGGTTCTCTGCAAACGATCTAAAGTGACTGAGTGCGAGGGTAGGACACGTTTTTAAAATATACACCATAATGTACTTGCTGAGACGGCGCCGTGTTGAATTCCGACTTAGAACGAAACACCCTAAGTGTAAATACCAATAAAATAGCATTGTTATGCGCTAGTAAAAGCACCCCCCATTTAATGTACTGTGTTGCGCCTTGAAAAATCTGTTTGACAGCGAGTGGATTTTGGCTAGCGTATTGAACCGGCATATATCTTATAAGCGAGGGAAACTGGAGATAAAATCTAGAGGTTTAAAAGGCCTCTTTTCTGAACGCGTCTTAAGCAAATGCACTTTTGAAAATTGGCCGCGTCGTGTGCGTGTGATTACCCCTCCTCTTCCTTGGAATGGAGGTACGGCACGAACTGCAATTCAGGTTCATGCCGTCAATCTAATTGAAATTAGGCTAGGGGAAAGATAGCAGCCCATTTCGAACCAGTCATGAATGACAGCTAGCCCCACCACCAACAAAGCGGACTGTGATTGGTGGGTACCCAAGAGTCGCCTCTTACGACATGCTGGGTTGAGCAACTTCACAATTGTAACCCGATGAAGTACGGGTAAGCCACCTGTCTGCCACATAAAGGTGGAGGCGTCCCGTTACGTGCCTTGCCCAAGGACAAGCAAGCTTGCCGGCTTGTTCTCCACACTATCCCTTTTTTATGCTGAGCGCCAAGCAGAGAAGCTGTGACTACTGTTTTTTAAAGTCTTTTGGTATGACTCGACATAGGGAATGAACCCCAGGTCTACCGACTGCATAGCGGACGCTCTAACCACTACACCATCGCGCCGGTTAGGCCGCGCCGTCCTGATGTTTGCCACGAGTTCGCATATTTTTGTTGTATTTATCGTTTTGTACCAGTTTAAGAAGATAATCAAGGGTGAAACTTATGTTTTCGAATTTGTTTTTTTACAGAATTCATCTGAGTTAACGCTGCAAGGCATAGCGCGTTGTCTCATGGAGCAATTACCAGAATATGAAAAAGAAGAACAAGAAACTATAAACAACGAAATTAAAACTTGGAAAGCTGACCGCGATATACTTGAAGAAATAGAGGAAGAAATAAAAGGCGAAATTAAAAAAGCTCGTGAAATCCATTTCCGTGAAAGCGAAATTGAAAAAAAAGCGCATCAAATGGCTGTGGAAACTTTGGGCTTTTGGGATCTTGCTCAAGTACATGAATTTTATATGTGTCCAGGAGTTAGAATGAACCAACTTTACTACCTGCTTGGATACCTTGGAATAAGGGAGCAAGATTGGATCGACAGTGTGCCAAATACCACCCATCTCTTCGTAACACCCATTGCTGCTGGAGCTAAATATTTTTATTTTTAAGAGCCCACATGATATCAACCAGGCTTTTTTATGCAGTTTCACCCATTTGTGATGTGCACAGGCATTAGGCGGCCAGAATTTTGTCAAAGGGGTGAGGGCCGTGGCACGGTTTAAAAAGTTATTTTTGGTTCGCAATATGACTTAAGGTTGACACTCCTAAGTTCCTCCAACGGTGCATTAAAGTTAGGTTTTCTTATTTTTAGAGTGAAGACAAAAAGGAAGAATCATCTGAGTCGAAGCCAGTTTATTACCTTCGCGAAGATTATGTTGAAGGAGCAATGGAAGATCTCGATGTTCTTGAACGATTTCGTAAAAGACGCAATTTAGTGGACGATTCCGTTTTGTTAATACCTCAGATATAAGTAAGGTCTTTTATGCGTCTCTCCTGTAGACTTGCTTATTAGGAGAAGTTAATGATCGTATTGTGAAAGAGATGAACTACGAGTGCATGAGAGTATGTTAATGTGATTGAAAGTCAGATAATGGCTTTATAGAAAATCGCTATCAAAGCGTTTTTAACGAGCAGTCGGCGGTGAAACCGTGTACGGAGCCGTTTGACAAGTTTTCGTTTAAATAAAATGACTTTTTCAATTTAAGTCTAATGTGTTGCATTTTGGTAGGCTATATGTTAGTGTTAAACTGGCAAGTGATTGTGCTATGTCCTCTCTACTCTTTTGGTCGAAACTATGTAGCAACAAAAAGTTAGCTCAATTCGCGTTTGCAAGGGATCTTTAAAAAAATAATAAAGGTGGTCACTTAAATTTTTTCCTCAAAATTCGTGTTTGAGGCAAAATTCTGAGAGATCAAAAAATTCACTGACTTAGTAAATGTATATGTAGCCCCAATCAGTGGTGGATTAAGGGTTTTAGAGGCCTGAGGCAAGAATTTATGAGGGGCCACCTAATTGCCCAAATTTTCAACGAGTATCTTTTTTTGAAGGTTACCACTGTTTCGAAGGGCTGAAATAGTTTATCAGATATATCTGGAAAGGGGGGATCCTTATTCTCCAAAAATAGGGTGCTGGAGGAATCTGCTTCACGCTAGATTCACCACTGGCCCCAATATATTTCCCTACCCCTTCAAAAATTCTCGGTAGGCTACACTGATTCCGACAATCCTGTTCCTTCTTAGCTCTTTTATGCATAATTTAGAGATTTTATAATTGAGGTTGAAACGGTCATTCAAATTTGACGTGTCCTGTCCTCGAGCTTTTGTTTTAAACTGTATTTCTACCAGCAGCCAAAAATTAATATGTCTAGAATCTTTGTTTGTTGGCTTAAAAAGTGGAGGATTGGGCTGAAAGAAAGATCAATTTAAAAAAGAAACTGATGAACAATTTTATCCAGAAATTGACCACACATAATTTTTTTTTTTGGAAGTTTATCTAAAAGCACGGTCTTCAACTTGAAATTGGGGTCGAAATGATCTTTTCGAAAAGACATGAAACATCCCAAACTGTAAACGAAAAAATTGAATGCCATTTTTGAATATTTTTTTTTGGGCACTATAGCGACTGATTTAGATGGCCGTATCTGGCCTACTTCAGTTTTTTTCGTTGTGTTCGACAGTAATTTTAAGTTTGTTTTATTTGTAGGCCCATTCGGCAATATTTTAGAAACTTCTTTATTCATTAAGCAGCTAACATGGGCCGTTCCATTTTCTTTACGGACAACAGAGAGAGGTTCAATGACTTGGGGAATGCCCATCAGGAGCACACGCTCCAAATATGCATTCTCCCACTAGAGCTAATAAAATGCATGAAGATTTTCACCAGTTGTTTATGAAGTAGTTTTCCTGTGTACCTATAATCATCAACTAAGTTTGCTTCCCATTGGAAAAATTATGCCGATGATTGTTATTGGGAGAAAGGGTATATTTTTGAAAAACTTGCAAAGCCGACGGTGATGACTAAGCAAGCAACAAGGAAATTTGTGAGAGAGAAGGAGATAAGCCTACACTATTGTTGGGTAATTGAGAAGGAGGCCTTCCGCCGTTTTAAGGTGTTGTTTGGCTAATTTGTTGGATGTTTTAAAAAAGATTTTTGATAATTTTTGAAGTAAAATGCCAAGTTTGAAGAGGAAAGATAGGACTTCAGCTTTTCCTTCGCTCATTATGCTTTCAGTGATATTTTTTTGCAATTTTTTATAGAGATTACCGGAAAATATAGAGAGTGAAGACGTTGGCTACGTTTAATGTACATAATTGGGCAAAATTTTTACCCTAATCCCCGTGATTTAGAAGCTTAGATGAGACTAAGAGCGACCCTCTGAACTGCCTTAAGGCTATGAGGATCGAGTATCCACAGCACGTCTGACTCCAAGAACGAATGTATTTAATTACAACACGACGTTGAAGCACGAATCTTGATTGATCGAATCGAATGGAGTTTAAGCCAATGAAATCTGAATTTTTAATCGAAAAATCTCTCTCTGAACGAAAATAGCAATGCTTCTTTTCATATACTGGTTTACTAGGTCACTCCGCCGCACGTCAGACGGAACCACGCCTGGCCATACGGCTTAGTCACCCAGTATTGTTACATCATGATATGCAACTATGGTTATTCTTTTATGACCTGTTTGTCGGCCAACGGATGATTTATAATAACGATTACAGTACAACAACGAGCGCACGAACAGAACGAGAACGTTTATGAGTCACCCACATAATTTCAGCAAAACATCAATAATCCTCAGTTAGTATCCCGTAAGGTCGCCATAAGGCCACGGGACAAAGCACGTTTTCGTTTGGAACAACATAGTTCTAGAATGTACAGTAGGTCTACAGTGCAGGCACAAAATTTAGAAATTAATACTTTTGCATTTTGGTTGATTTGATTGTTGTCTTGTGCTGTTGCTAGATTGTTCAAAAGTTGTTAAAACGTGGATCAACTAACCGACTTAGTAAATTACTTATTGGCAATATCAATGGCCACAGCCATAGCCAGTTAAATATATTTTGTGTTGAAGCAATTTATCGCCCTATTTGCACCCTGGCCATTCCCTTGATCATTCCTTGTTCTCAAAATTCGAACCAAAAATGGTATATTTTGACAAAAAGTTTGCTGAAAATAAAAACTTGAAACCAAAACAGCTTTTTGTGCTAGCACACCACATTCCAATTCAATTGACATTTAAGCCTTTCGCACTATTTTACTTTCGTGAAAGTACTCAACTGAGCAACGTAAGTGAGCTATTAGCACTGCTTATTACACAGTTTGCTCCAGAAAAAGTTGTAGCCCGAGAAAAAATGAAACTACTCAAGTATGCTCTCCGTTGCTGAGAAACCTACGTGGATTACCTAAAGGTCTCAAGAAGAACATTCTTACTGACCACCTCTGCTGGCAGAGGTAGCTTTCACCATAACATTGTTAATGCCACGCAAAAAAGCTTGTCTATGCTCAAATTCTATCCTGTATCGCTGTGAAACTTGATTCCACAATACTTATGAACAGAGGTGGGTAGCCACGAGTAGCAATGAGGCTGCGAACTGAAACTCGAAAAACTGATGTCTATTTTGCCAAACTCTAAATAAAAGTTCCTGGACTCGAACTCAAAAAACATATCGAGTTCATTGATTAAGTAATTTTGAAATGAGAATAGTAAATAATAAATTGCAGTGTCGCGGGTCTTCACACCGGTTTGGGTATTAAAACCAGTCTTAAAACCCTTTTGTTGAAGTGTTTTTGCATGGGTTTGATGGTCATGATTTTGCTCTTAACCAGGGCAGTGAACTCTTATCTCTATCAATCAAGAGGTGCCTCAATGTGGTGGTGCGGTCCCCTATCCCGTTTCGGTTGGGTCGAAACGGCTGTTGGCTTTCCCGAGGGTCCTAGCTACCCTGGGCACTTTCCTCACACACACCATTTTTCCATGCTGCCCCCTGAACGACCGCAGAAGGGCAGCACGCAACCTCTTTGAAATCGGCCGCCTGTTTTCTCTCTCTTTCACGTCTTCTCATTGTTCTCCTTCTCTTGGTGAGCGGCAACGTTTATCGTATACCCGGCTTTCCCTGTTCAGTGTGCGCTAGAAATGTGACCTGGAGGGGTAGATTGGTGCAATGCCGCACCTGCTCCAAATGGCTCCATTTAAGCTGCTTACTTCTTTCCTTTTCTAGATTCAAAACTCTAGGCAGCTGTCATTCCTGGAGCTACCCTTCCTGCTGCTTCTGGAGGTCCCACACCTATCAACACTGTGTCTTCCTCCTCGCACTCCTTCAGCTTGTATTCCTCCACTGTGCTACTTGGCCCCCTCTGCTAATGCAGCACTCCCGTCCCACCCTCGTCTTCCTCTTTGGTCGAGCAATTATCCTACTTCATTATATTGGAATTTTTATAAAAAGTTAGTTCTTTAGTACATTTTGACTACTTTTCCTCACAAGCGTGGCTCTTTGTCATTATCTGTCTACGTTTTCAAAACCTTCATCAAATGATGAAGTCTCTAAACGTTCATGAAATGTAGGCTACTGGTTAAAAACAATCATAACTTTAGTGCCTGCTCTTTACAAAATTGCAGTTTCTGGAAAAACTAAGTTCTTTGATACATTTTGTCTGTTCTTTCTTGATTGCATGGATCTTTGGCATTATCCATCAAACTGTTCAAAACTCAAAAACAGTTATTGACAAATGAAGTTCGTAAACATTTTGAAATATAGCCAAATTCAAGCAAAACACTTGGTGATCCCCTAGAATAGCGGTTCTTAACGGGGTCCCCAGTGAAAAATCTGGGGCTCGCCGGAAGGAATTCCAAGCTGTAATCTCTTAACCTTCAAATGCACAAACAACAACGAACACCACTTTGACTAATAATGACAGTGGTTTTACAGTAACGTGCTACCTATAGTCAAACGTACCCTGTATCACATCGTTCAAGTGGTAAACAAATTATTTGTTTTAGTCTGATGCAATAGGTCGTCATTTTTATTTTTTTGTTATATATTATGATGCAATAGACCAGAGTAAGAAAAACAATCCCATTGCTACACCTGTTTCAAGCAATTTAATAGAATGCCAAAACTTCAAATGTCTAAATATGGTGATGCCTCACCAGCATTCTCAATTTCCCTCAATCCATACTAGTATCTCACATGCCAGTCATTCATAATCTTTCACATAAAATTAAATCTGTACTAGCCTATTGTAGGCTAGTCCATTCACAGTGTTTCCGGCATAAAAAATCAAATATGCTCTGCTGGGTCAATTCAGATCATGCCATCGATTCATTGCTGCATAGACCTCATACAAGGGCAACGGTTTTGACCTATATCACATAGGCTTTTCACATGTCTCAACCGCATTGCGCTAGAATCAACATGCAGGGATAGCATTTGATCGTGATCAAATAGGCTAGGCTGAGCTGCTGTCTTAGTCTAGCCTTAGGTAACTATTTATTTAACTGATGATGCCTTTGGTGTAAAAACGAAACGTTTTAGTGAAACGTTTATTAGCATTTTGGTTTTATTCTTTTTACTAAGAATTGCGAATAAATCCCATTTTTATGCTCCTACTACGTATCGTGTTTCTTTAGTTGTCAAAACGACCACCATTTGGGCGCCGCAATCATTTTTGGTTATGTTTTATTCCCCACAGCTTTCAAAAGTACGAATGGTAGTTAGACCTCTGAACACACCTGAGGAAGGAAAAACGAATATGCAACATCATGGGTAGCCAGCAGGGACTTGATAAAGTATGAGAAAAAATCGAAAGAAAACAACATCACAGTGACATCGCAACGCATGGAATATATCATATGTTGGTATTTTGCTTTGTAATAGTTTTATAGAGTATTCAA
Source organism: Trididemnum clinides (assembly GCA_963675345.1). NCBI lineage: Eukaryota > Metazoa > Chordata > Ascidiacea > Aplousobranchia > Didemnidae > Trididemnum > Trididemnum clinides. The sequence continues at coordinate 24,661,333 of OY776290.1, read as the reverse complement.
AATTCAAACCAAACGTTTGGGGAAAAACAAAAACTCTTTTTACTTCCCAGGGCACATCAAAGCAAGGAGAAAAGAACATGCTACATAATGCGTAGCCAGCGAGGACTTGGGGGAGTTTTAGGGAAAATCAAAAAAAAACAGTGTCACTGTATGAAATTACACCACACGAAAGACATTTTTATTATTTTGCTTGAAAATAGCTTAATATCAAAAATATTTTTCCTACTTTTAAATTACTGGAAATGCAAGGCCCCTTCGGGTTTGTGTCAGCAGTGAACAGAGCACATAGACCTAAGGCATAGCTAGAGCCTTAAAAGCGAAAAATTCTGTTAGGAAAAGGAGCACAAAAAGTCGTGAAAATCTTATGTACAAAAAACACATAAACTTTTGGTAACTTTTCACACAAAAGCCTGATAGGTAAAGCTGGCTTGGCCGGCTGAACCGATATACTCAATCCCGAGGTTACTGATGGGGGCCCTGCCAGCGAGGCCGTCGCATATACAATAAAGAAAGGATCTTTTTCTTTTGTTGATCTTCTGTCTGTATTTATATTTACACCAGGGCCGTAAATTCGTCAGGTGTGTCCTGGTGCAAACATCTTTTATGAGAATGTACTTGATATTCATTTGAGCTACTTTTTTCAACAAAGGAATCATTGACAACTCCGCGTTTTGTAAAGATTTTTCAATTAAAACAATGAGACAAAAAATATTGAGCTGAACATTTAAAAGTGGCTGAAGCTAAGTTTACTGTACAAGCAAATTAAAGGCTTCAAATGGAATAAAATTTTACCAAGGTTGCACTGTTCAACATAATTTTTGTGATTGTAGTGTATTCAAATCGAAATACAGGCATAGCAAGGAATTAGTGGGGGGCAGGCTGCAACAATTTTTGGATTGTTTGATAAATCTTTAGTGAAATAAGCGTCGCAAACCAAAATCATCTTATAATGACAAAAAAAAATATGTGCAACCTTTCAAGGCAAGATGCTTTGTGAGCGCTATTAACGATATTTCACCAAAATAGAGACGTGCTTATGCAATGCGGATAAATTGTTTAGCTCAAAAAGAATTAACATTCAGTACACGGACATCGCCACAAAAGACAAAAACTAATAAAATACAATGTGTTGAGGTCAGTTAAATAGATTGCCGTAAATCACTTGCGGGTGGTTGGAAACTAGACATTTTTCCGTCATACTTTTGCACTAGCGAACTGCTGGATTTCTAAAATCTAAATTTTTAGCTCGTTCATTTTCTATCAATAGCAGAGCCAAACCGCTAAGTCTCTCTCGGGACACGGAGCTTCGAAAAAAGTTTTTGATCAGCTTGAGTTTAGAAAAAGACCTCTCAGCCGTAGTAATTGTTACAGGTACTGTCATACACCTCATGTAAGGCGTACAAACTTCAGGATAAATTGTGGCAAGTGATGCCTTTTCAGCAATCAAAAAATAAGTCATTTCTTTAGCAGATTTTAAATGGGCAATCTTTTCTCTAAACGACGTTTCGATGGAGAGCATTTGGCTAGAAAACGACGGAGAGACGATATCAGAAAATTTATTAGAAAATTTTCTTGCTTCAACCTCAAGATCCACATGAGAAGCATTTGATTGAAAAGTCGTTTCCAAAATATGATATGACGTCACCACTGATTTCATTTTTTCAAAGCGATTAATTAGATAGCAAGAAAGTATGTCCATCATCGGAAGAAACACAGTTACGCAAAATTGCCTCTTATGATCGCTTAACGTTATTCCTTTGGATATTTCATCGAAATCGGCTTTTATTTTCTTTGCTCTTTTGTTTAAAAACTGTCTTGGCAAACCCCATGTAGAAGTAATAGTGAAAGTTTCGTTTAGTACTGCGTCAAAACTCTTTCTGAGTTGAACAATGTCTTCAGCAGCAGTTTGCTGAAGTTTAGGGCCAGAAATTAAGTCAATTGTTTTACACTGCATAACTTTCGAAGGAATGTTAACGATCTGCAAAATCTTGCATTGCACAACCAGCATGCATACAAAGTCAAAGTTTTCTATCTGCTTCTTTATTGCCATAGCTTCATCTCTTTCCTTTGGCTTCGTGCTTGTAAGTATTATGTGAGTTAAGCATTTCATAATGTCACAAAATCTTTCCTTCGAAGCATAGACAGCATTATATCGACCAGACCAGCGAGTTGGGTAAACGCTTTTAATGTAGGATTTGAGCGAGAACAATTTTGAACATTCTAAAGCTTTTGCCGCAGCACAATACTTTGTCTGAAAAAATTATATACCGACTCAATGGTGTCATAAAATTGACGGGCCTCAGTCACGACTTTCATGGCATCTTTTAACACCAAATTTAAATTGTACAAAGCACAATGCTCGTAGTAAAGATGTGGAGCCACATTCTTATGCAAGCTGGAGTATTTTTCACTCATCACTGCAGCGCCATGATATCATTGTCCACGGCAGTTTTTTATTTAAAATAGAAAAATTTTCTCAAAAATGATCACCAGCATCATACGGTACCATACAGCAATCTATTACATCACGTCAATAATCTGCGACCGGTTTCGACCTTATTGGGTCTCATCAGGCGGATGTAAAAAACACTCAATAATAAACATGCTGAAAAAACAAATTTGCGATTGGGTGCAAAAAAATTTGTATTGCATTTTTTTGCGCTGACATCTTGAGTGGTATCAAGAATAACGGCAAAAAAGGAGCGCTTTGTAGTTCACTTTTTATATCACGGAGAACTTCTTCAGCTAGAACTGATATTAGTTCATTTTGTATCAAAGGACCTAAATATTTTGGAAATTCTTTAGGTAGTTGTAAAAGTTTGTCTAAAACAGTATCGTATTATGCAAGAAGCAGTATGATGGAGGGAAAATTGCCGTTGTTATCCTTCGAAAGTTCTTCACAGGATCCGCGAAAAGGTAAATTGCACTTTGCTAGCATCAACTCAACATTCACTACTCTTTCCAAAACATTTTGCCTAGAGTTTGTTTTTTCCAGCAAAGACTTGTGCAACGCTTCTTCTATTTTCCACCTGTTTCTCAACATGATGTGCGGAGCTTTCATGGCATTGAATTCGCTACGACAAATGCCTCCAGTCATTTAAACTTGTTGTACCCCAAGGATTTTGAAGTACGTAAGAATTTAGTCACCATAAGTGGCCCGATTTTGGCCGGCCAAATCCGGCCCATTTGTTTAAACGGGCCACTTGGATTCGCTCAAGATTACCGCAAGTAGCACAATCGGTGACAGCTATACAGGTGATGACCTCTTTTTTGGAGAACACCTGTATGTGGGGTAACACAACACGAGCTCCAACATTACCAACCGTCATTTCAAAGCTATATTTACTTAACCCATTAATGCCGAACGGGAACATTCGTGCCCAGCTAATAAAAATGGCTGTAAAAGTAAAGACATTGCATTTAGCTATGTTTCGTTGATAAGGTGTGTACTCTGAAGGTTCAGAACACGTACGGAACATGTTTTGTTTCTTTGTCACCAAGCATGCACGCGCAGTAGCCGGCTGACCTTGACCAAGAAAGGAGTGTATGTAACATGGCTCTACCACGCCTAAGAAAAGGGTATGTACCTAAATTACTGAAAACATTTTACTACATCCAATCATAGGAATTTGTAGCTGAATAATGCACCAATTACATATAAATCACAAATGATTAATAATGTTGATAATATTGAATGCATAGAGTAAAATGTAAATGGCGGGAACAAATGTGCCCGTTAGGATGTAAAATAAAGATTTTGCTCTACATGGAAGTTGTGACACTTTCTGTTCTATGATGTGCATAGATTTATTTTAATTGCTTTCCCGTTGTGTCATACGATATTATAATGAGAAATTAACAGGTGTTTGCTATTCTGTAGCTCCAAAATATATATTTAGAAAACTATTCATGATAACAATGGCCTGTTTAGCTGTATGTAAAATCAGATATGCTTCATAATAAATTGTCAGCAACTTCAAATCATTGTAACGAGTTATGGGTTATATTGCAAGAAGTGATTTGAGTGATATTTTCAAATATTGAAATAATCTTATTAGATGTTTCTTTTTTCAGGTTGACCCTGGACGAGATGAGTGAATTGCTTCAGGAAGAAACTGATGATGACAGTGATTTCGAAATCAATGTTGCAACCGAGCCTCCCATTGAAGAAGCAACTGCTGATACTGACTGCGACTCTGATGCCTCTGACAGTGAAGTTACATGCAATCCCAATCATTTACCAAAAAGAATCTTACTTTCCGAAGTACTTCCTGACAAAAGAGAGGATCAAATGCCGTCTCCTGATGGTCAGCAGAGGAAGAAGAAACTCCAAAAAGAGAAGGTAGTTTGGCACAGAGACGAAACAAAAGTTACTGATAGTGTTGGAGATTATGATATGCAAACAGAAGAACAACAAGTTGTGAATGAGAGTATTTTGAAATGCATCGGCCATTTTTGGACTGATGACTGGTTGAAGTTTATCAGTGAACAAAGTAGAGTTCATGCACTCCAAAAATCTTTGCAATCTGACGTTATGACTGCTGACAACCTGAGAGTGTTTTTTGGAATACTAGTACTTTCTGGCTACAACAAGCTTCCACATAGAAGATTGGTCATCAAAAGAAGATGCTCAGAATCTTTTAGTGATAAATTCGATGAGGAGAGACACTTTCGATCAAATAATGAGATGCCTTCACTTTACTGATAATATGAAAGTAAACACAGACCGGTTCTTCAAAGTTCGACCTATATTTGAACACATAAACAAGGTAATGATGCACAACCGTTTTCAAGGAGAATTCATGAGTGTTGATGAAGTAATGGTGCCATATTATGGAAGACATGGAGACAAACAATATATTAGAGGAAAGCCTGTGAGATTCGGTTTTAAATTATGGGCTGCTTGTGATTCAAATGGCACTCTTTTGCATGTTGAGCCATACTGCGGAGCACACACAAATATTGAAGAACATGGGTTTGGCCACGGTCCAAACATAGTGTTAGACATGGTGAAAAAAACTAAGCTGCAGAAAGGACAACACGTTGTATGTGACAATTATTTTGGAACTGTGGCTCTTTTGAAAGAGCTTGCTCGAAAAGGTATTGCCGGTACAACAACTCTGCGAGAAGATCGCTTGTCTGGATGCCCTCTTACTGCAAGACAAGTTATGAACAAGAAAGTAAGAGGTACAATGGAGGAGGCATACACTGATTGCGTGTCTCTCGTCAAATGGAAGGACAACAAAATTGTAAGTGTTGCCTCAAATAAAGCCAGAGCTAAGCCACTGAAATATGCAAGGAGGTGGGATCGGATTACTAAAAAGCATGTGGAAATTCAAGTACCAAATTCCATCAGTTTGTACAACAAGCACATGGGAGGCGTTGACTTATTTGATCAGCAAGTATCAGCTTACAGAGTGCAAATCAGGTCAAAAAAATGGTGGTGGCCCTTGTTTGCTTGGAGCATAAATGCTCAAGTTGTAAATGCTTGGCGTCAGTACAGACGAATAGATGCTAACATGAGCCTACTAGACTTTTCCAGGAACTTAGTTATAGCTACATTGAAGACCTATGGAACCACCAAAAAGGCAACAGGTCCTAAATACAGTACTGGTAGTGCAGAAGAAAGTGTGTGGTACAACGAAAAAAGCCACTGGACTGCAAGAGGAGAGCATACACGCAGCAGATGCAAGCAGTGTCAGGGCAGAACACCTCACATATGCAAGATGTGCAAGGTCCCCTTGCATCCTGAATGCATGGAAAAATACCACACTAAGCCATAGATACTCTACTAGTTAGCTTTTGAGAAATAAAAAGGATTCGGTATGCATAGAGCTAACAAAGGACTATATTTATATGTTTATTTCAATTTTTTTCTAAAATCATTATCTTATTGCCGAATGGGCACATATGTTCCCAAGCTGTATTTTTCATATTTTCAAATAAATTTTCGTTTTGAGTGTTTCAGCTGTTTATTAACATCATAAAGAGTCATTTGGCATGAAAAATTATGAAAAATTTATATTACATAATTCTCGGCATCAATGAGTTAAACTAGGCGTAAAAAATATTTTAACAATCAAGCGAAATAGTAACAACTTTTTACCAAAAGTTACAATTTGGCAACCCTGCGGCCAATACTTAAAAGTGTGAACGTGACCGAAAAATGTGTCCGGGATTTTGCCTCATCAGGTATGGTAACCTTAATCTGAAATAGATTTAAGCCAATCCTTTTTTATTTTGAGAATTAATTTTCGCGCCAAGCCGAATAACGTTAAGCTTGGTTGACGACTAATATTTGTGAAACTCATTGACTTTTTCATGTGGCGAAACGTCACTGTAGGAAGTCGCACTTTTTCGCACTACCACACAACGAAAAAATGGCAAGAATAACAAACAACGAAAAGCGTTGTTTTTATTCTGTATAGCGAGCAGCAGATTTCATCTCAGTAGAGTTAAAGGTGTAGGTATTTAGGATGGGACATTGTCACGAATAAGTAAATTTGCATTGTAGGAATAGGTTTTATATATAGTTTGTGTAATTTGTCGTTTTGTTCTGCCGTGATTATTTTAATTGTAAATCTGAATTTGTAAGCCCAAACTTGCTTTTATATCTCGGCTTTTTTTGAAAAAGACTTTTTCTTCTTTCGCATTTCGATTTGTAACTCACACGCCTCTTCTTTGGTCACAATGTTTGATAACGTGACTACGTAAGTTCCAGAGTATTCTAGTGGATCTTGGTTCTTCTCGAAGATTTTGTTATTGCCGATTACGTAATTTATTAACGGTGTTTTTCTGTGTCACGTGATGTTCTAGCATTTTCTTGTAGGCTCGTCTCAGTATATATAAGGCGGCGAGATTTTCACGATTTATAGAGTAGTTCAGTAGAGAACGTAGAGTGTAGTAAAAACGCGTGGTTCTGTGGTGATTGTTGTTTCAGGAATGGAGCGATTATTTTGGTGGTTTTAGTTTTGGTTAGTCTTTGATATCTATATATTTATGTGCGTTAGTTTTTGTATTTGACAAGCGAAGGAATTAAAGTTTTAAAGCGGTTTGTGAATATATTTGTTCTGTTCTTGATCGAGAAGTGTGTGAGTTAAAGTATCTTAGTATAAGCCAATCTTTTCCTAGCTATTAAGTTGCAACCAGACTTAATTATTCGAGCGATACTATCAGTCGCCTCAATTTTAAAAAGTAAATTAAAGATTGAGATAGAACGAAAATTCTATTGAAGCGCGACTGACATAATATGGTAGCAGTAGCAGCACACCTTCTTACATTGTTTGATAGACGATGAATGCAGCTAGCGCTACTAACAGACTGACGTACTAAGATTACATTTTTATAAATAGCTAACAGCGTCAGCACAACTGAAAATTTCCAAATAAGTTTTGTAATGATAAATTATGAAAAATGTAGGTACTTGAAAGGTACACTTGGAGCAGAGTAACTTCAAGTTATAACCAATAAACGAACTTAACGTGTAAGAATCAAGGATTATGGTTCATTTAGCATCAGCGACGACAGCGTGTACTGTATTAAATGTTGTTATGGACAGTTGTCATATCTATCTGTTTAAAGTAGGCCTGCGAGTCGTTATCTTCTCGTGTTCTGTGCATAATCTGGTTTTGTCAATAAAATTAAGTTCAGCCATTTCAATATAACTTTGCATTGATGTCACTTTGTTTAGATAGAGTTTCTGTAAACTTAATTTGGTATGTCTTATAGTATGTTAAAGTAAATAACTATTTGATAGCCGAGTGCCAACCCAATGTAACAGCCGAGAGTAATGCAGCAACAGCTAAGCATGTAGATCTAACGCAGACCACCAGTGTCAACAACAATAGTGTATAGTTTGACATTAGCGCTTCTTATGTACCACACATAGAAGAAACCGATCTTTCAAGCTATGACCTTACCTTCAATAGCATTTTGGATTTCTAAAGAAAAACCAGCTTAGAGTTTCTATGCAATCAGTGTAAACTTCGAGTATAGAAATTTTCAACAGACAATAATGATTAAAAATGACTATGAAGAGCGGCTTCGCGTTCCAAACTCCACAATATGGAACTCCGTGAATGATATATAACGTGGGCCGAGTACCACGAATTGTAAACAATATAGAAAAGCCATTGTGGGTAATAGAATTTGTGTCAAAATCAAAGTGCCGCTTTTTACAGCAGGTAAGTGTATGCTGTATGTATTAATTTAGTGTTTATATCGGAGATTGTTCTTTTTTTGGCTTCTATTTACGTGAACTTTCATATGTAGGAAATGTGGTGTTCTTCAAAGAATATCACGATGTCATGAAACCGGAATCTCAAGCCCTCTATATCTTCCAAGGAGAAGCAAAATCATACATGAGTGTTTTATTGCCAACCGTATGGTAATGTGTCTGAAGAAACTGCAAGAATTCAACGCAAAAAACATTAGCCATGTTTAGTGATGTTTTCCTCTCATACAAGCTCTGACCAGCGAATTCAAAACCAGATTTCAACAGTGTTTCGATAATTAGGATCTTCATTTAAGCTCTGCTCTGCGTCCACATTTCAAACTCTTTTAGTTGGCATTGTTAGAAGAAAATAAATTTAGCTTTGAGATCGAGGTAGCCAAAAAAAGAATTATAGCCAAATGGGTTTCTTTGGCTGACGAAAGTAAAAGCAGTCCCAACTGATCAAACCCCAGCAGTAGCAACTCTAGCTTGTATTCTTTAACATTTTATTAATTAATTGAAATTTTATTATTAATTGACAATTCTCCCATTAACAATGAAGCAGAAATTTTTTGAAGCACTTTATTTAACTTCCCATCAAAAAAAGAATGCAACAAAGATATGGTCATCGAATTTTTGAACACTGCCCGTGTTAACGTGATTTATGTGCCGGGTCATTGGTTTAGTTGTTTGGTCCTTTTAGTAAAGTAACTGTTAATGTTTTTGATATCATAATTGTTCGGAAGTTTTTGCCTTTTAATCTGTTGTGTTTGCCGCCTCATTTGATAGATTGCCATTTGTAATTAGTGAGGAATAGGAATGTTTTGTAATATGTTATTGTTTTTATATTTCACAAATTGTTTTCTATTACGTTCAACCCTTAATGGAAGAAACCGTAAGTTTGGTACAGTGAATCATTTATAAATTAATGCAGTAAGTTGTTTTCTCTTTACTAAACGCCTTTTCTTTGATCGATTTGTATGTCATTCTCGTGTCTTGTTAATGGTAATGTGCAGTGATGGAATCCAAAATTTTAAGAACAGGTTCTCTTTTGTATCAAACTCACTAACAACAGGTTTCCTCATTTTAGAAAGCCCATTTGCTGCGGTCGTCTAAGGTCTATAACAAAAAACAAGAACGGGTTCGCTGATTATCACGACACTCCAAGAATGGGTTCGCAGGAACCCGTGCGAATCCCCTGAATCCAATCACTGGTTATGTGGCAATTTTGCTGATTGATCTCATATTTATTTGTGGTTTTAAATTGGTCTGTTCACCGTTTATGAGCTCACTTTACTTTGGCAGTGTTTTTAATATGGGGTGGTAGCGAGTAGAAAACCTAATGTTTTATCACAACAAATGGGAGTGGCAAGTTGTTTATGTATTTCTAAAGCGCATGTCTGTGTCTTAGATCAACTGGGAAGCAATAAACAGCTTGTATTGTCAGCTAATGCTAGCCTTAATTTGATAATATACCCTTATTTCGCATTCGCTTATATCTTTATTTGCACGGATTGTATTTAGGAGATTTCTTAGTAGTTTTTGATATCTTGTAACGACTAGAGCCAGATACGCCTACAAGGGCATAGCCAGAAAAAAATTGAGAGGGGGGCCAAATTTTGCAACTTTTAATGTGACGTCATTTAGTTATAACGGCATATTCACGTAATATCTATAAAAATATAAATTTTACAGAATTTTTGCTTAGTTGCAAACTGACCGCTAAATTATGCAAAATTTCTAACGCTTTCTTTGAAAAGGCCAATTAGGGATAATTTTTGATAAGACAATCGTCACACAATACACTGTTGAGCCAGAAACACTCATCTGTCATCCTATAAACGCGTTCGCCATTTTACTGGTTGTTGAGAATTAAATAGCAATAAGATACAGTGCGTACAGTAGTATACGTTACTAGATCAGTAAGTGCTCAGCACATGCAAGAATGTCGAAATCAAAGTTGAATAAGTTTTACTTCCAGTTGATCACGCTCAGAAATCAATTCGCCGTCGCTTTTCACCAGCCATGGTTGCCAATATTCGATTGGTTTTCTCCTGATCTACTCTTTCGTGATGGCAGTAAAGCCTGCACAAATCAAACAAGCGATCCGAGGTCATATGTGAATGTAACCAAGTTTTGACTAGCCTCATACACGAAAATGACCGTTCAGTCTTAACGGTTGTTGCGGGGAGTGTCAAGATAATCTGTATGACGTTGCGCACACTTGAATAAGCTTGGGCGCTCAGAAAAAGCTCGAGCAAGCTTTCTTGGTTTACTTGAGGGGTGAGAGAACTTCTCCACAACTTTACTTTATTTACAAGGTTGTCCAAGGAATATAAGCTCTCAATGTCATTGATGTTGGTCGGATTGTTCGGAGGCAAGATAGAGAGCAACGCGAAAAAAGAAGGGTTATCATTAAAACGTTCTCGAAGAGAGCTGCTTAGATCATCAATGTACGGGAGGAATATCGAACGTTGATAATATTGTGAGGTCGATTCTGCTTCAACGTTATCACGATGAACTTGGATTCCAACAACCCGAGGCACTGAAAGCTGTTTCGTGCCAACTGCTGCACAAGCCTCATCATAAATACAAGATGCAACTGTATTAAAGTCCACACGGTCTTGAGCGAGGACGCTCTGAAGAGAAGCAATAAGACTTTTCACAGAAGGTACACTGACTCCAACAGACAAAAGCTTTCGCGCTAGTGGTTCCATAAGTGCTGAGTACCGCCCAATCAAACATATGGCGTATGTTACACCAGGCTTTTCGAGAGCAGCTTTCAAGGAAAGAGCTTTCGCTCGTGTCTCACCGCTCGCGTCCTCCATCAATGAAGCAAGAGCGTCAAGTATAAACGTGTAGTTAGCTTTAAATATCCGGATGCTCTTGTATTTTTCTGACCACCTGGTAGGAAAGAATCAAGGAATATTGACTCCTAAACTTGAGCGCCTTTTAGGGCTTTCCCGAAAGAAACGAATAGTTTTCCTGATGATGTCGCAGGTGCTTCTAGCAATAGAAACTCTACTCTGGTCATTAATGACCAAGTTCAAACACTGTGCAGCACAATGCACAAATATTGCTGGGGGGTACTTTTTGCGAATGCGTTTTTGCACTCCACTCACATGACCTGTCACAGTTGATGCACCATCGTAGCCTTGTCCAACAAGCTTTCGAAGATCAACGCCTATTCTGGAGAGGTGAGCCAGAACAGCTGCAGAAATAGATTCCGCGGAAACTGAAGACATTTCAACAAATCCTGTAAAACTCTCGTTCACTTTTTCACCTTTGGTATATCTTAAGACAATGCTAAGTTGATTTTTTCCCGAAATATTGCAGGATTCATCGGCAACAACAGATATAAAACTTTCATTAGCCTCTGCAACGAGCTCTTCGACCACCATGGTGCTCGCAATCCCAAGAATCTCGTTTTGAATGGTTGGACTGATATACTTAGCATTTCCAGCCATCTAAGCAAAGTGTTTCTTCAAAGCTTGGTCCCCAGCATCCATGCGGAATTAAAGAAGCTTCATAAATTTCTTTTGTCTGCGGAATGCCCACGCAAAGGAATATTGTTGGAAGCACAGAAAACAACAGTTTTGACAATAGAAGTCAAATTTTTTTTATTTTCTGCTGTTCGCCTGTCTCTTCCAGCGTCTACGCAAGTGTATATATCTTTGCCATTTTCCATGGAGCTAATAAAATCCTTCGCTGCCAATGTTGCTTCTCTGTGGTAAGCGGCATCCCTGTGAGAAAGAGCCTTTGCGATAAATTTCTTGAAATCTATACAAGGTCTTTTCAGGAAAGCAGCGTTTGCAAGACTGCCATGTGTCAGATGCGCTTGCACCAAGATGCATGTTTCGCATAAACCACCACTACGAGAGAGTTGCGTATAAACAAGCCAATTGGAAAACCTATCATCTTGAAGCCCCGACTTCAGAAACTTGCAACGATTTTGCCGAATGGTATCAAGAAGTAAAACATTTTGTGGACCTTCTGAAGTTAAAAGCCTATATCTTTCGGCATCTGTGATCTGTGAGTGAATTACTAGAATATATCCTAAATCGATGGTCTTCCCCAACACGTATTCTCCATGGCTTTCGGGAACAACTCCAGCTGTATTAGAAGTAGTTGGCGGTTGTAAAACTTTAACATTGCCTTCAACTCTAGCACTATCAGCCTGTTTCCTTGCAGAAAAAAAATATCTCTCTTTGTCTGTTTAGCGGGTCGGTTCCACATTTTGCCTTTCGTGAACTACGCTCGTTGCTACTATAAAAATTGCTGTACAAAACTTTCACTGATCTAATGTAGTTTTATCAAGAACGGCTTTAATATTTTAACTTCAATGGCGTCGTATAACGCACTATTTAAGGAATTTCAAGGAAACCACTCCCACTGGTAGGTTGAACGTTCTGATAAAAGAAGCGACGTCTTTGTAGCACCAGTGCTTCACCGGGTTAGAATTGTGAAGCTGCTTACCCAGCATGTCGTGAGACGCGACTCTTGGGTACCCACCACTGGCAGTCCGCCTTGTTGGTGGTGGGGCTACCAGTCTGTAATTTGCATTCGTGACTGGTTCGAAATGGGCTGCCGCTTTCCCCCTAGCCTAATTCAGTTAGGTTGACGGCGTGAACCTTGATTTTCGTTCGTGCCGTACCTCCATCCCAAGGAAGAGGAGGAGTAAATCAACCAACCAACCAACGTCTTTGTAGTAGTCCGCACCGCAACAAAACAAGAAAGCGCTCAGCGAGACGCTTATTTCTTGCCATTACCATAACTTGGAATATCCATTCATCGCTCGACTTCGACATAGAAGAAAAACTTCGGCGATATTTAGTGTGTAAAACGTACACATCTTGTTTGATAACATTTGAAAGTTTAAAAACTTAAAAAGCCACGCCCGACCCACCCCCTTGCTAAATGTCCACAATAAACTCTAATGCACCAGCAGAGGCGCAAAAAGATTTATGTTTTTGTTTTTTTGATACTGTTTTGTAATTTGACTAAAAATTCAGGGGAGGGCCATGGCCCCTTTGGCCCCCCTTGGCTACCCCTATGTACGCCTAGAGCGTCGCAATTGATGCATGTGGTACAGCTGATTTGTGAGCAAAATTTCTGTTTTCCCTTTAATACAGTCTTCATATTCTGCAAGTCAAGTGTGCTCGTGCGTCGAAGATTCCTGGTGAGCAAGACAGTTAGTGACAGGATCTCCCAAATAGAAGCGGCGGTGAAACGGCCAGTTATAGCTGTTCCTCACTGAAACAGCCTGGAAAAAGTGCCTCTGCATATCGGTAACAAATTTTTCTCCTCAGAAGTCAGAAAAATAATTTCATCAAATACAACACTGCGCTGCCATCCAGGGCCGCTATTGAAAGGCTTTTTTCCCTCGGTGTAATCTTCGATTCCTCCAACGCCTTGACAAACCGAAGTGATGCTATTTGAATAAGTCCGGATATGGATTTTAATTTCACTTTCTCGTCTCCCGGTAATCGATGGCCCTACAATAATCAAGCAATTCATTTATTTATCGAAGATTTGAAATATAACTCACGTTTCATGGGCCATAAGAACAATTAGAGGAGAGCGTTAAGCGCGAGATAGTAATTATGGTGTTAAATTCGGGTTATCTTACTTCTATAAATACAAAGAATCGTATTACTATTTCTATATCTACACATTTGTACAGAGCAGCATTCAATACACGTACCGTAGTTATTGCTTTATTAAAGCTGATGGACACTGCAGCATGACTTTGTAACCAAAGCTTTCTTTAATCTGCCACAGTAAAACTCAGGGCCGTTATTTACAATGATCTGGGGGTAATTTCTCCGAATTGGAGAAAGTGGCATGGATACTTTGTTTTCTGAGTACAAACCGGTAGTAGTCATAGGAAAAAGCAGTACCGGTATCCATGACTTGTTTTCCAGTTACATGTCGATTTTGGTCATATCAAATAAACTAAAAGTAATATCGACCCCTTTCGTTGTGTTAAGTTGTTTTTCATTGGAACTGCGGGCTCACTAAAATGACTCATAACATTGCAGCCACATAAACACACGAATGTCAATTAGGCATTTAGATGTATGTCAGTTATAAATGAATTGTAAACTGGCCTTACTCACTTGCTCATAATTTAGGATTTTCTCCTTTCTATGATGCTGTTTGTCAGTTCACGTAACACTCGGTTCAAGCGTTTTCAAGCCAAAGCGTTCTGGCCTCATATATCAACATTTTGAAATTTTGGCCTTTTTGAAAGAATGTTAAGGTTGTGTATCCTTTTTGGGTCATGTTTTGTTGTTCAGTTTGTGATTCAATAAGCTACTCAACGAGTAACGTTGGTTACTTGATACATTTTTTAGAAGCAACAACTAACGGTAACGCCGTTACAAATTTTTAAAAGTAGGCCAATTGTAACTGTAACGGCGTTACTTCAAAAGCAACGAGAGCCAACCATTGCTTATTGAAATTTAGCAATGAAATTATCTCAAATTCTACTGCATCTGATGGTTTTTGAAATGCTGCAAGAGTAGGATACTGAAAAAACAAGAATTTGCGTTCATTATCGCTTTTGCCAGAAGCTTAGCTAATGTGGCTCTTATACTGTATTTGTAGCCCTACAAAAAACTCCCAGAAGTAGGTTGCCCAGAATCTTTTTCGTAAATACATATGATTCCTTGTAGGAGGTATCTCACGCAGACAAAGTTGGACTTTTTCCCAACATAGACAAACATAGGAACCATGAGTAATGTTATTTTTATGTGGATTTTGTTGAACGTACAACGGGACATCGGACCAAATACTGAAACGTTCTGCATCACAAGTTCAAAGTTTGTGACTTCATAGAATTTAATTCAAATGTTCCAATTTCACAAAATATAGTTTTTTTGGCGTATTGATTTTTTTCTACTTGAATAAGTTGAAATCAAAGCAAAAACGCAAAAGTATGATTTGTCAAAAGCATTGCATAGGATTTTTTTGTACGGAATAGAAAGCGGATTTTTGTGCCCAGGATCGCAAACTGCTTACCCTCCCTCTTTCCTCATGTTTTGTTTTTCAATTTTTGTCTTTTAATTAGGGGAAGCTTTTTAAACTGAAATTGTATTGAGTTGAGACAAGTGAATTCGCATCGCAAAAGTTTTAAATTAACGTACTAATTTAAATTTTGAAAGGGACTGTCGACAAAGTGTATGGCGGACTTTAAAGTACCAACTTTTGAAGAAATCAAAATTTTTCATGCACTTGGCTTAATTCCTTCTCGAATTCTTTCCGTAGAAACTTCCAAATTTCGAAGATATGCTTCTAATTTTGAACTTGGGGGTAAGTTTTGTTAAAGTTATTTGATTTGCTAGACAACTAGCATGATGGTATAACTTACATCAAAATGGGTGATGTGTGGTGCAGGGTCAAGAGTGGATCTGGGAACAAGTAAGTCCGATGCAATAGGTCTGCATTGCAGGTTTATTCTTACTGATTTAGTTCTACAGCGTGATGTGGTGGTCTGAGTTTTATAATTTTCATAAAAGACTGCAAGTTGAGCGCTGAGAGTGTTGGGCTAATGCTGCATTCAGCATGACTGAGTAGAACTGATGTTTGCAATTTGCGTTAAAACTCGCAATTTAGGCTTCAATTACGACTTGAGCTGACTGAAACAACACGTGTGCATGACTGCTGACGTAGAAAATTGTATGGTTATTTTGCAGTGTTATTCTGTTTCTTTTATTTTTGTCCTCCAGTCCTGAAAAAACTTTTGTGATAATGCATAGCACAGTATTGAGTTTATACCTGCTTTAGAGTTGCCGGTACTGCTGGCAGACTGCATTTCTACTCTTGATATGCTATCAGTCAGGACAACAAGCTGTGTCCCATTTAATAAAGGAAGTGGCAATTTAATGTCGATGACATTTTACCCTTGGAGATTATCTTGCAGTCAACATTAACAAGTGTTTAAAAAGCTATAATTGCTTCAATTCTGGCACTGATGCTGTGGCATGTGGATAGTGCAGCTGCCTCAAAATGCAGCTAATTACTGGTTGGAGTCTTCACTGTCAGGGCACTTTGATAAAGGCAGTGCACACTGAAGAGGGGCCTGTATGTGAATGCACAGGGTAGTGTACATTGGGAGGGAGTGTACAGTGTGGGTGAGTATACACTGGGGGTGCAAATTTTGTAATTCATTAAAATTGACCAGTCAGAAACGACCAAAGGTCACATTTTTAAAATGTCATTTAAATTGGCCAGTCACCAATGTCTCATGGCAAAATAGCCTCTTAAGATAAAATGCTATTGACAACAAAACAGCCTCTGCCTTTTGTAAATTGTGGGTTGCCAATTCTGGCATTTAAAATGAAGCTTCAACTTGTTTAAGCTGCTCTTGCTATTCTGGTTACAAAACCTTAGTTCTGGTGTTGTATACATCATTTTCAACATTAAGTGAGTAGGACTATGGCTTAGGCTATGTCATTAAACAAGAAAATTTTATTATCCTCTTTTCTTGTGGCAGAGTATTTTTCAATGTTAAGCTTGTAAAATATTGCTGCAGAGCACCAAGCCATGAAAAAGCTATTTACAAGCCTACTTTTGTAGTTGAAGAATGATCAGCTATAGTCTAAAATGATTTTCACTTTGGTGCCCCATCTTTTTGGCTGTGTACTCTTTACTCTGTTTGTTGTAAGGACTTCACGGTAAACAAACTCTCATTGTTTCATATTTGCAATTCAAAAGATTGTTATATGGCAACATGCCACTACTACACAATTTTAAATTTTGTTTAATAGACAATGGAATTTTGTACATGCTTAATGATGGGATGAGAATAAAGCTACTTGAAAATGATGCTGAAAAACGTTCTGCATTTGAAAATGAACATACTGATGTTCATCTTGGATTAAAGGAAATCATTAAACACGTAGAAAAGAAAAGTTTTTGGTTTGGTAAGGAATAGTTTTACCTAGTGATTAAATGCAATGCATAATCTTGGCATACCACATGTGTCTGTGCAGATGCAGCCTACCTAAATTGTGAGCAGACAAACAATTAGTATTGCATGCATCTGTTACAGAAGCATTTCTGAAGATCTTACTCTCACTACTCTTGCTATAATTTTTAAGAATTGTGGTAAACTGGGATATAAACAACTCTTTAATGGTGTTATTTATCAAATGATTTCTAACATGTTTGTAGCTTATTTGGCCTAGAAAAATACGGTTTATGTAGGAATGAAACAAGACATCAGGAGGTGGCTTGAATCATGTGATATCTGTGCAGAGAAGGAAAAGTATGTATCCAGCACTGTTTTTCTGGATCTGTTTTTAATAAATTGGTAATTTATTTAGCCACTCGTAATATTTCTGGGCAAATGTTTGCATACAGCAGCAGGAGCACTTTGTGTAACGTTTGCTAATACATGTGGAATCATAGATCCTTATATTCTGCTCGGCAAAAGTAATGACATTTTGCAAAGAAAATGGGACTAGATTTTATACTTTGCTGGACTTAAACAACTGAAAATTTAGGCCCCTGTTAGTTGTTAAAAACTTATATACACCATGTATTAGCCTGATCAGTAAATAGCAGTCAACAAAAATTTCCTTTCCTGAAAATTGATGTGATATATGAGTATTTAACTACTTGTTTGTGCCAAACAGGTGCATCTTTAACTTTGAGATTTAGTACTATCAACATGGTAATATTGAATTTTAAAATCAGATTAGTGGTTGTAGGTGTGTCAAAACTTTGGTATTTTTATACCTTAATGCTTCGAGTAGAAATCTAGAAGAAATCTACAGTTGTGAGCCTGCTGTTCGCAGACATGTTCGATGGTATAAAGTTGGCATGTTTTCAAATAAATTTCTTCACTGCCAAAAAATTATCTGTAAGAAATTACACGGAGGAGTCATCTCATTTTTTTTAAGGCAGACTATAATTTCATCATTTTTGTAATTTCATTTTAGCTCGTGACCTGCCCAGAGACAGTAACTGGCTTGGGTTCAGAAATAATGCCTAGAAATTTATAAAGCCACTAGTTAGAAAAAATTCAGATTGTTGTTATGCAAGCATCTCAATATGCAAAGCTTATCTAAATGCAGTTTTACTACATTTAGCCTTTTTGCCTGTCAACATGAAAAAACAATTTGTGTGCATTAATTTAAATTTAAGAGTTTTCATTGCAGAGAATGTGTTCGCCGTCGTTTGGTTGTGTTGGATCATTCCTACTGTCGAAAGCTTAAAGACGATGCTCGAATAAACAAGCCTGGTGACAGGTATAGTATACACGGTTGGACTCTGTGGCAAAGGAATAATGGTTTGGTTGGACTCTGTGGCAAAGGAATAATGGTTTCTGATTGCAAGTAAGTGTAGTTCAATTAATTTTCTACTGAAGAAATTGCTAAGGTTGTATTGCACCGGGTAAATACAGGTTGCTTAGGGGTTGCAATCTGACATTTGTATTCATCTAGCAATACAGAATTTTCAGGTTTACCTACCCCGATCACGGCCGGTGGTAAATATGCTGCGTCAGTAATTTAAGAACGTCTAACTTACAGCACATAAGAAAAGCACTGAACAACATTGGTTTTATTTTCTTATTGTTGGCAGTGATTTTTATGTGTGTTTAGCAAGTCGGAAAGCCAAAGCAACATGGAGCGCTTGTTATCAATAGACACACGTATTGAAACAGATGTTTGCGAATCGTCACAAGAAGATGAGACATTTGATTCTTGTTCTTGGGACCATGATTATGTTGCCGATAAATTGGTATGCTGTTTGGTAGACCTTATATTGGCGCAAATTTAAAGAATGGTATGCTTAAGGCGGCTCTGTTGCCTAGATTACCAATAAATTCAATATGATAATTTAATTAACAACTGTTTTTCCGTTGGTTTATTGAAAGAATGCTTCAAGACCAAAAATCTATGTGTAGAGCGAATCATCATCACTTGTCTTATTCGAAATTGAATTTTAGTTAACACGACTATTGCGCACTTTAATTTATATTTTTTAAATATATTTGATTGATTTCAAGACCAATTCATTTCGACTAATCGCTGGAACAGTACATGTTTTCCCTTTTTGTTCAGACATTGCGTAGAAATTTGTATTCCTTTTTAAATGATGGTGAAGAAAAGCAATTAAAGAAAACTGCTCAAAAAAATGACCTCAAGCCTACATCGGTAAGTTGGTTCATGCATTTGTTGTAACTAAATCTTATAGAATTCGCATTTGCTTGTTAAAGTTATCCATTTTTACTCCTGCACTCAAATTAGTTTTTTATTTACGCTTGATAGTTGCATCATTGGCATGTTAATTCGTTTTCACTAGTTACTTGCTAATAAAACGTTTTGTTGACTTAGCCTATTTGATTTAAAAAAAAGATTTAAATTTCTCGCCATGAATTTGGCTGTTTTAAAGCACTGTAATGTGATACGAATTGTAGGTTGTAGTATGTATGTATGGCATGTAAAGCGCTCAAGGTAAGTTGGTAATCCTGATAGTGAACAAGTATAGCATTTGTATAGACGCAAGGTTTCTGCTCTAAATTTTGTACCAGGAGTCCGATATGCAATGTCAGTTTGTATTCGTTATTTGTGACCACGATGTGTCTGTGGGATTTTGTGGTACAGTAAGTCTTTGTTATGCGGTAAATATGCGTTTCTGAAAACCTTACCGCAAATCGAAATTACTTATACCGAGCCCATTACAACATGTAATACCAGGGATGTGTTCCAGCACGTCGAAAGTAACCCCTGCAGACATGAAAATTGTCCTATAAAAACTGTAAAGTACTGCGCAAAAGAAATAATGGAAAATGTTTTTATTTATCTTTCACTCGGCCCGTGTTCTATTAGATGATGTCCTTTTTCGAGGCTAAGGGACAATAGGGATTTCAGTCCCTACTCATCTTCAATGATCAGTCACCGTGTGTCGTAATAACGATATCGACAAAAAACACGCTGTAAGGCTTTCACTTGTGCTCAATGGGAAACGCCGGAAGAGACTGATTATTGTGGTGGCACTACGGTACGGTGTAAACAAAACACTAGCGGATAACATATCTGTGAGTTTTTCTTACCATAAATAGAATCGAGGGTAATAATTACCAAACACCGTAACTGTGAATTTACCGACTAACAAAGTACAGTGTAAGGACGACTCACTGTATTTCAAAACTATAGAAGTTTCGGATTAATTTGGTTTTGATCAGTTTTTTCTTAATTACAGTATTGATGTTCTCAGGTATCTGAGCTCTCTAGGCTTAGTCTAAAAGAAACATTGTGGAAACCTGTGAAGCATTCAGTGAACTATCACGCCGATTTTATTCCTTCACCTGAAGATAATGTATTTACATCCCTGCTTGGCTTAGAGCTAGTACGTCGTTATATGCTGGTGTTGAAATTTTGCATGGAATTCTATATTTACTTTTTTGGCATAATTTTAGTGTATGTTAATAATTATTAAAATAACAAACTCTTGGATTGTTGGCTCGCTCTTTCACTTTGTGTCTGCAACTGTTCACTTGGTTTCAAACTAGTCTTTTGCTGGAGCGAGGTATGACTTAGATGTACATAAATTTCATTTACATTTCTGACGAATATCATATGATAGTAGTGTTTTAAAGTAGCCCTGATCCTTTGCATAAAATCGTTTGCTTTCATCGTTTGTCACAGGTAGATGTGTGAAGCTGAAAATAACCTTTTTCTTGTACTGACCTTTTGCTGGCCGATTAATCGTCATGGCATGTTTTTCTGATACTAGAGTTGCTCTCTTAAAATACTCGGTAAGGGATGGCCTTGAATCATTCATTTAATTTCTTTACAGCTTTCTAATATGTGGGATGATGCTGTCAACGATTTCAATTACTACATTTTTGAAAAAAGCTTGACTCCAGTGTTGCCGTGTGCAAGATGTGTGAAATGTAGGTACTAAGTTGATTTTTTTCTCGATATTCACGTTTCGATATAGCTTTAAAATTGCAGTTTTGTTAGAAGTTGATTTGTTAGAATTCTCATCAATGTCGACATCACTTCATATGTCGTTGAACGATATCTCCACTGATGAGAGCGTAAGTTTTTGACGAAACAGCTTTTTTAAAAGCTAGTTCTCAGTATTGTGTTAATCATACTTTGCTAATAAAATGATTGTGCAAGAAGCGTATTGGTTCAACTCATAAAGATGCAACTACCTTTTATAACGAGTTATTAAATGCCTGTTTTTAGTTAAGTGGATCACTTTTGACCACCAGTTGTGGGCGTATGTGTCACATAATCTTCCCAATGTCGACAACGTGGTCGTTTGAGTTGTAGCCCTGTTCGTGGTGAAAATTATCGTGTGATTTCGCTTCATAATGGCTACTTTGGCGTTCACTTGAGAAAAGATCTTTGTCGCATTTATACCCGCTGTGCTGCACTGCTTGTGGTAAAAATACGCTGTTGCTGGTAGCTCCAAAGCGGATCTGCACACAGCGATGACGATCTTGCATAGTGTGCGACCATGCACATATAAATAAAATTACCACCCTATCTTTAAAGTAGTTGGGTATCTTTATTGTTTGGTTACAGATAAATCTTTACGTTCAATACAAAGCGCTATATTTCTGGCCGGCTATAGGGTTGTTGATCATGCGAAGACAGGATCATTTCTGTCGCAAACAAGGCAACAGAAACCTTTGCAGTCGTTTTATTGTGAAATTAACGCATATCACAATAAACTCTTTTTGTTGGTGTAATGAGATTGACTATCTACATGTGTTGCAGTAACCGTCAACTATCTAGCTAGATCACAACCCTTTTTTCGGACACAATTTTTGGAACGTTGCTGCTGTTTTAATGATATTAGCCACTAACATGTGCTAGCAGTAGTCAGCAGTCTTGATAGACACGCTTATTGAGACACATTTTATTCCGTATTAAACCTAATTTTGTTTTACTGGCAATTCGCTGTCGGACTGTCCGCCTCATCTTAGTTGTAAGTCCTTTAAGCAAAAATTTTATCGCAACTCTATACTTAAGGTGGTACTGATGTTTCTCAATGTTGGAACCGCACCGCTGAAAACAAAGTAATTTGCGTTTCTTGTTTGAAAAAGACTCTTCAAGCAGAAAACTCCAAAAACTCTATAATATCCTTTAACCAGTTTGCAAACAGATATACTGATACTCTTCATCAAGTGAGTGCTGGGGTTACTAAATATTGATGTGACGGACAATACCTAAATGTGCAAGCGCATCGTTAAGTTTTATTTCAATAACGAAAAAATCTGCTCTTAAACAAAACAATACCATGTCTTTAAAATTTGGTTACGTGGTTTTTTGCACGAGGTAGATATCATCTTTTAAATTACCAAAGATTCCATGAAATTTTATTTTTCTTGGCTAAACTTCTAGACTGTGGCGTCTCAAGGACTGATTAATTGTTGGATTTAGCCTTCTCTGCAAACTTCGTTTGCGCAGCTCATCAGACGTTTTTTAGTTCGTGTGGTGTATTTTGCTTTCACAAAAGTAAATTTGTAGAAAATCGAAGTGATAAAAAAGCAAACGGGAGCAGTTGAAGAACGGAAACAAAAAATGGAAGAGAAACGAGTTGAAGCGATGGCGGAATTTTTTAAAATACGTAAACTGGCAATGTTTAAAGCCAATCATGTAACACGGACTTTGCTGGTAATTCATTAGCTTAATTCCTTTTTTTTCTTGTCAGTTATCTTGTCGCAACCAACTTTTTTTCGAGATGAAAATTATTTTGTTCTGGTTGACAAAAATTTCATTATTTTTGCTGAAGGGCCAGCGAGTGTGCAGTAAACAAGCCAAAAAAATAAAAGAAACAACAGAGAGTTTTCAACTGACGTTGCAATTATTTTTTCTCAAGGATGTTAGTAGTTGTTGTGCTCGTGTATTTCGTGATTGATTCAGTTGTCTTTTTCCAAATTGTTTAGCTAAATGCGTTTAAGAGGCCGTTGCCGAACATCAGCTTTCGGACTAGTTTGTCTTAATTGCGCAGAGCATAAAACTAAATAAAGAAACAAAAAATGCGCAGAGCATAAAACTAAATAAAGAAACAAAAAATGCGCAGAGCATAAAACTAAATAAAGAAACAAAAAATGCGCAGAGCATAAAACTAAATAAAGAAACAAAAAATTTTTCATGCTACGCCTGCGATCTACGCCTAACGGAAACCAGCCTTTAGACTTACTAACTTTAAAATCGAAATTCTTAATTTATCTTATGCACTATTGGCAGTCTGGTAATAAAGGTCAGTAAATCAGATGTTCGCTGGTTGTAGTCAAAAGCCTTGTCAAAAACCAGGTGGTGTAGGGTAACCATAGGACAGTGCGTCACCGTGAATTTATTTGATGGGCCATGGCTTACTACGCTTTGCTAATGATCTTGTTTACTTGCGAATAATTCGAAATTCTCGAGGCCAATGTTTTGCAAATTAATTTTTTCCTCATTTGCCTTAAAGCTGACGTTCTGTAAATTTTTCAATCTCTGCCAGGTTTGCCAACAACAGCGGGAGAAATTGTGTACTTGCCAATTTTCGCATAATGGCTGCTTATTGGTGATTTAAAAGAATTGAAGGTTTACATCCGAGAATATATCTGCTTGCTTTTAGCAAACATGTTTGGGTTTCGTGTTTACTTTTGTGAAGCCTGTGCATGGTTATTGATATAATAGAACAAACGGACTACACTAAAATTCGGAAATTTACGGAAAAACGAAAATTCATTTTAAACATAACATTACGGAAATGCAGAAATTCATTGAAAAGGAATTGCTGGCTCACGGAAACATGGAAAGAACTGCCAACCTAAAAAATGTACGGAAATATACGGAAGTCGATAAAAACATATTGCCACAATTGAGTAAAATTAAATAACTGAGTTGAATTATAATAAGTATTTCCGTATTTCTACGATGTCGGTAATTTAATTGGTATTTTTTCCGTATTTTAGTGTTGTCCAAACAAACAGCGTACCATATACTCCATTACCTTCCTATCGTGTTCTCACCTTTTCAAAATGACGGGACTTGTGGATTTCAACGATGAAACTACCAAATGGTTTCGAAGTGTGTTGAGATATTGAATTCCAGAACTTGCAACAACTCCAGAGCATAAAAGCATAGCACATTTAAATTTTAACAAGGAATCAGTTGCCCCGTTGATCAATGTTTTTATATCAATGCCATTCTAGATTAACATGGGGTTTTTACGCTTTTTAGCTGCAAAAATTTTTTGTGTCAGAAGATGTTTTACTCATGACCAAGCTCCATTCGTGCGGTTTCATATTTCATTCTCTACATTATCCCTAGGGCTGAGCGCCAAGCAAATCTGTGAAAGTCATTTTTAAAGTCTTGGATGCGACTCGAGTAGACAGTTAAATCGAAGTTTGCCGTCTGCGAAAGTGACGCTCTAACCACTGCACCACCTTCTTTAGTGGTCACTTTTTGCAGAGTAAGAAAGGTGTGAAGTCGCGAGACGTTCCTTTGGAGGAAATTTTCACGCGGAAAATACGCAAAATGATGGCTGCATCGAGCAAAGTACGGTCTGCTAATTTTATGCCCTTTTAGTTGATGTATCAATTTCGTCATCTTGTTGCAGCGCACACTAACTCCGAGCTCGCATTATAGAATTATCAGCTCGCTAGAGAAGAAGCGATCGTTACAAAACTACCTACAAGTTAAAATTGTTGAACGTGTAAGTTTTTGCTGCGTAAAATTTGAATTAATTGGTGGCATGATCGAATGATTTGGGCTTTTGTTTTTGAGGAACATTGTACTAATGAAGTATTTACCAGTCTTATATCACAAAAACAAGAGCAGTTCCTAGGAAATGGCCAGTAAATTAAAATTTTCGTTATGTATTTTTACGGCATGGAGCTATAGCTTGCTGCTCCTATAACGTAGAATTTCCGATAACGCGAGCAATCTTAGAACTACGTTGATTCTGTCTGTTCTGCTACTGCACTAGTCGCATTTAATTTGCTTTCCTACTTTTGTTTTAAAATGACTTCATTATAACTGATTACCTCACTGCTTTTCTTGGCCACGCAACTGGGTGAAATATGTTTTCTGTAAAGACTGATCTTTTTTCTCAAAACCCTCATCTCCAATGACGTGGTTGTACTAACCGGGTTGTCGCTTCGAGAAGATTTCCACCGATCATGATATTTCGAGAAGAACAACATACATATATCATAGAGCTCAGTGTTCTAGATATTTTCGTCGTCTTGGCTTCTTAACGTGTGTAACGATTGTAGCAAATTATTTGGGGTTGCATCGAAGTGCCGATGATATCGATGGTCGTCACCTTGACCAGGCGTTTCCACTGCACCCATTCAGACCGAGCACCAGCGAAATGAAATCATGATTATCACTCAGCTGTGACCCTACTTGTCATTTTTGCCCTTAAATTAACCAAGTGACAAGAAGCTGACGCGATGAATTGCTTGTAAATTGAGATATCATTATGCAGTATTTAACAGCCGTGGCTAAAATTTTAATTAAGACTAAGAACTGTGTTTTATATTTTATTTTCCACTTTTCCGTCTTGTTGAGCGTTAATGTTCGCTCTCAGTTAAATATGTTTTAACGCATTGAGAAGCAAAATTTTTTTTGTTGTGTAGAAATAAGGGCTCATTATTTTTCGTGTGTGATTGCTTACTTCGACACAAACCAAAGCATGTTTCTGATTTTGCTCGGCCAATGCATCGTGCTAAGGAAACGCCACCTAGCAAGAGAAGATCAACGTTAAAAATTGTTTGAAAGTTTTCGTTTGACTCGTCCAGTAAATTTATTTATCCCAGGTCTATTGACAGTGAAATTTCAATTTGAGATGTTTATCTAATTCTGTACTGTGTTTTTTAGAAACGATCCCAAACTTCATCACCATTAAAAGCAATTCCTGTCCATTTTTCACTTGATAGCCAGCAAAAGAAATTTCTTCATAACATGCGGGATAAAAAAAAGGTTTGTGTGTCTAAAGTTACGCCTAAAAAACTGGACAAGGTTGATGCCGTGAATATCAAACTGCAATCAATTTTCAAGCTAAAAAGTAATTTACGCAAATTTTAAGCATGAAAGAGCACTAATAATGTAATTGGATATTGTTACTTGTACTAATCCTTGTTTAGGCATTGTTTGTTGAA
Organism: Trididemnum clinides; assembly: GCA_963675345.1. Classification (NCBI taxonomy): domain Eukaryota; kingdom Metazoa; phylum Chordata; class Ascidiacea; order Aplousobranchia; family Didemnidae; genus Trididemnum; species Trididemnum clinides. The sequence goes on along the minus strand of OY776290.1, from coordinate 24,634,994 downwards.
AGGCTGTTACGATGCGTGTGTACGCAGCGTAGGTGTTAACTTCGATTTGGCGTTTGACGTGCAAAAGAAATGGCCGCACTTTTGACATCTATAATTTCCGACATGACACCAAACCGTTACTTGAAGCGAAAGCAAACATTGTACGGTTGTAAACGTACCTAAGTGTTGTGATCATTAATGCACTAAACGTGTTTTGCGTTTGGTTTCAGGTGCAAGAAATGCGAGGTGCAATTTCTCCTAAGTACTACACAATTAATAAGTCAAGGTCGCAACTAAGCAAGAATCTACATTCTAAGGTTTGCATATGGTATAATGATATTTTATAACTAAAACTTCTGATCACGGTACGAATTTTTCATTATGTGATTGTCTGTTGGTGTGAATGTAATACAGTACACTAGATCAATATTTTTTAAGATTCGTTTTGCAGGTTTGTAGTTTCGGTTTTGTTTTGTACTGAATCTTGTAAATTCAACAATGGGGCTTGTGTCTTAAGCTTGCTTAACATAGATACAGTAAGCATCTTGTCAGCAGTTAATATCCACAACTATGTCGCATTTAAAAAAATTTCAAACATCTTTGCATATGGGTTCCGGGCGGGAAGATCAGCTGTGAGAAAGATCAATTTTATGATCAAATGGCATGTGAGTGGGGTTTGCAAAACCATGGTAAAATGATTCTTGGTCTGTGAGACTTCAACGGGCACGTTGGTAGACAAATTGATGGTTTTGAGATGGTACATGATGGAAATGGAATTAGCCGAAAGAACTGTTGAGGAAAGAAGATGGCTGAAGTTTTGCGATAAAAAGTTGTTGTTTGTGGCAAACACATGGTTTGAAAAAGAAGAAACTGAGTAAAATAACATAGAGTATGGGTGGAGATAAAACTGAGATTGCTTCTGTATTAGTTGGTAGAAACAACAGAGAGTATTTGAAAGACGTGAAAGCACTTTCCTAGGAATTGCAACAATGGCTGGTAGTAACAGACATAGACAAAAAAAAGTTGAAGAAAGTAGTAAAGAACGAACTGTTATGGGTGGGTTTGGATGTTAAAGGAAAATAACCTGAGAGCAAGATTTCAAGAAAGAGCTAAAGAGTTAATTGATGTTGATATGCCCAATTTATGAAAAGTTTTTAAAAATGGTATTTTAAAGGATAGTAATGACGTATATGGAAAAAAGAAAAGCAGAAAGAATCAGGGGGACACGTGGTGATGGAATGAGGAGGTGAAGGAAGCATTACGGCAAAAGAAATGGCATATAGGATGTGCATCTGAGGAAAACAAGCCCAGATATAGGAATGTAGAAAATTTAACAAAGAAAGCAGTTGCTAATTCTATCAGAAAAAAAGCTGAAAAGAATTAACAAACGTGAGCGAAAAGTCAACTATTTTTTAACTAGTGAGGTTCACCAAAAAGATGGAAAGGATCTGGAAGGAGGAAGATGTATGACAGGAAAAGACGGAAAGTTAGGTTTTAGTGAAACAAACGGAAAAAGAATGTGGATAATTAACATGTACATGAATAAAGAAAATGATTTAAATCAAAAGCTAATATGGTCGAGGGACCGATTGAAAAGGTTACCCGGAAAGAAATGGCTATAGCAGTAAAGCCAGGACAGGCTGCTGGACCGTCTGAAGTGTGTGCAGAAATGGTATTGCCAGTGGAGATTGACGTGATGATTGATTTTGCTAACGTGTATTAAATGGAAAACGAATGCCGTATGAATGGTAAACCGGTGTGCTGGTGCTAATTTTCAAGGATAAGAAAATGTAAGAAGTTGCAATGCATACAGAGGAATACAGTTGCTGGATTTTGCTTTAAAGAAATTGGAATAAGAGTGCTGGAAAGAAGGGTTCGAAATTAGTGAATGTTGATGCCATGGCAATTTAATTTTATGCCTGCCAAAGGACGACAGACCCATCGTTTGTTTTGAGAAGAATGCAACAGGAATGTCGAGATGAAGAGAGAAAGTTGTGTGGGTGTTTCGTTGAGATTAACAAGGCATTTGTTCGAGTTCTAAGAAAGTTGATGGAGTGGACAATATGCAAGAAACTGCACCAATCAACAGCCGCCTCAACGCGGTGGTGCGGTCCCTGACCTCATTTGGGTTGGGTCAAAATGGCTTTTGGCCTTGCCGATTGTCCCAGTTACTCCGGGCGCTCCCCTTATCAAATCATTTTTTTTGCCGTACTGCTCTCTGAAAGACCGCAGAAGGGCAGCGCTCACTCTCTTTAAAATCAGTCGCCTGTTTCTTCTATTCTCCTGCCTCTCTCTCGTATTTTTACTCTCCTTTTGATGAGCGGCAACGTTCATTCTAATCCTGGTCCCGTCTTTCTGTGCTTAGTGTGCGCTGGAAATGTGACGTGGAAGGATAGATCGGTGCAATGCTGCCTTTGCTCTAAATGAGTCCATTCAAGGTGCTCACTACTCTCCTTCAAGTTCAATGCTTTAGGCAGCTCTCACTCCTGGAGCTGTCCTCCTTGCTGCGTCTCTGTTTCCTTTGGAGGTCTCCAACCTTCCAACTTCTTTGCGGCCCCCCAGCTTGTATGCTTCAACTGTTCAATCTGCCTCCACCTCTACCAGTGCAGCGTTCCCAGCCTACAAACATTCTACCTTCTCCCACTTGGTAACTCCTCTCTCTGCACCTTCCCCACCTTTTGTGTGTTTGGCTGTTCTTCGGTGCCTCCTGCTTTCTTTTATTCCACTGACTCACCCAGAGGTCTTTGAGGCAGAAGCACTGAACTTCTCTACTTCATCCTATTGACCTTATCTATATTCAGGAATCCAACCTCCACTCGTCTTCCTCTTTCCAGATCCCTGGATGCTCTGCTCTGCGATCTGATCACACCCACTACTGGTCTCCTGATGACCAACACGCCAGCGGTGGTGTGATCGTTTTGTCTGACAGGGTCTAACCTTTTCTGAAACTTTCTACCTCCTCTCTGTTTTCGCTTTACCTGTACTTTGATTATGTAGGGGTCAACATCTCACGAAATAACTCTTCCTCGCTCTATTTCCTTAATGTCTATGCTCCGCTATTCGTTCTTTGATAGATAGCAGAATCAACTCCTTTTTCCTATACTTTTTTCTAGAGTCTAACTCCATTCTCTCTCCCCACCCGGCCGGTTTCCGCCCTTGTTGGTCTAGTTTACTCTTGATCAAATTCTGTTCCATTCTTAGTCCATTTCGGATGGTTGAACAATCCCAAGTCTGGTTCTCGGACGATTCTTGCTACGATCGTCTTCTTTGACTTTGGCATCTCGCTCTTTTCCGTAAACTTATTTCCGGCCGGATTCCATCCTTTGCTCGTTGGACTCAATCCTTCCGTTTTGACGGGAGCACTTGCGTGGTTTTTCAAAATCACAAAAGTCGCTCCTTTCAAGTCCGCTGAGATGTTCCGCAAGGATCCGTTCTTGGCCCTGTTCTTTTCTCTCTTTTCATCCACGATCTTCCTGCTTTTCTGCCTCCTTTCGTCAGCTGCTTTCTTTGCTGACGATTTGGCCATTTGTTCCTTCTTCCCCTTGGTCCCTGCTGCTGTGGAGGCTACATAAGCAGCTCTTATTCGACTAGAGTTCTGGTCTGAATACTGGTGTGTTCACTTCAATCCGAGCAGATGTGAGATTTCCTTTTCGATAGATCCCCATCAAGCTATTCGCCAGCCCCTCGTCTTCTCCGCTTCAATCCCACTCCAATTTTTCTTGGGGTCACCTTTTACAGCACTCTTTTCTAAGCATACATCTTCGCTGAAGACCAAGGTCTACCTTGGTCTCAAGGCCTTACGCTGTGTCTTTGTATTCTCATGGCGCCCCTCTGAGGAGTCTCTCTTTTATGAACAAAGCTTTTCTTCGGCCCCTTCTCACTTCTGCCTCTCCCGGATGGTTTCCTTTGAGTAGCGTTACCAAATTGTAACGTCGTCACCGAGCGGCTAGTCGCCCCAGCTCCGGCTGCCTCTCGTCCTCCCCTATCCCACTTCTCTCTGAGGTGTTTCTTCCTCGCCTACGTGCTTCTCTGACTCATTTCGCTCTTTCATTTTATGAGCGGGCCCTTCGTCTCTCAACCCGCCTTTTCTATCTCAGATTTGGCCATACTTCGCATGAAACCAAGACTCTCCAGATACTGCAGGGAGAGCTTTTAAGTCCACTCACCCGCTCATACTTTCTCCTTCTCCTAGGAAGGCTCTCTTTGCTTTCCCTGCCTCTCCTCCTGGAAGCCCGTCTTCCTTCAGTGTGTAGTTGACCCTTTCCACTCCATGCTCCCGCTCTAATCCTCTCTCTGTCGCCAAGGTGTGGTTCTCGCTCATCTTGACTCTCTTCCATTTCACGATTTTGGAATCGCGTGGATTTAATCACGGAGAATCCGAGAGAAACATTGGTGGATGAAGTTTTGTATGCATATGACCGAGATAATGATAATGTTTTAAGTAGAACGTTAGATTTTGAAATGATTGGAAGAAGAGGTTGTGGGCGACCGAAGCTGACGTGGAGAGGCCAGATGGTTAAACAAATGGAACAAATTGAATTAAAAAAGGAAGATGCTATCAACATTCACTGACCATAGTGGCGCAGTGTTAATAAACTTTCGAGGATCATGAGGTGATTTTGGGCACCTTCGTTAACGAAGACAAAACTGGATTTAAAACAGTAGATCTCTCTCTCTCTATCATATGCCTCGCCAAACTAAGAATTAATAAAAAAATTGTAACAAAAGGCAGTGAAGGGTGTATAAACGTATTTGTGTTAGATGTTTTTTCTTTAGCGTTATAAAAAAGTTGCTGCGAAATGCTGACCTTCACATTTTCATCAATCTGTCATTATGTAGCATTAGATTTAACGTTGTTGAGAAGACCAAAATCTATTTACTATAATCCACCTTTAGCTAAATTCAAAGACAGTGACGATGGATTAAATCCGTCATCGTATTTGTTCCGACATTTCCGAAGCTTGGCCTAACTCTGGCTGTGAACAATTTAGCCATGCGAAAGGAAAAGACGATTAAAGTTTGGTTTTTGTTTAGACTGCAATATCGCCTCGCACTGCGTGGAACAAATGCTCTGAAAAGACGTGAAAAATTTTTTATTTTCGAAACAGTTGCTAACTATTCCCATATTTTTGGGATTAGTTTATTCACTGGTCCTGTTACCACTGTCTATGTGTGTTATATCCGACAAAGGTTTGTTTTCTGGTTTGAAATGATAGCGGAATCTTAATACGCACATTTTTTTTATTAGCTGTTCTGGTAAAATTTGTTATGTCCGAAAAAGTTTCGTCGTCACCAAAGCAGAGTTGTTTCTGCACAATTCTTTTTAAAGGTAGCAATTTCGGTCCAATTACCTTTCTGGTTTACGTCACTTAATTTTTTTGAAATTTTCAATAAACTGTATGATCTTTTGCAGATGGTTACTAGCAATCAGGCTTAGTTTATTACTGGTACTTGTGTCGGCAGCGTGGCGTGATGTCAGTCTTCTCGTCAAAAGAATGCCGATTGAGCACTCAAGGTGGTGTTGCGTGCGGCATAGTCGAGTGGAACCGGAGTTGGCGTTAACGCTCATAAGTTATGGGTTCAAACTATAGCTCGCGCCGCCCGCGTCTTGTAGGAGTGGCTGCTTACTCTTCAAGACCATATATTCACTTCGCAGTCTTCAAGCTCTTCTTTCCTCTTTAGCACGATAGGTCTTCATCTTTTTTGGTTTTTACTCAGATTTATTGATTCACTTAGTAGATTTATTGCAACAATCTTTCATTAATCTTCATTGCCAGTTATTGCCTTTTCTCCTCTACCAGGGAAAGGCGCAAGTTTTAAAATATGGTTTGGGTTTGTGTTAACAGAGGTGGCTGGATTCACCTCGTGATTCTCGAAGTTTCATAAACAGCGTTGCTCTCTGCGCTCTGTTGAAGACATCTTTTTTAATCTTTCTGCTTTCTCCATGTCATCTTCGGTCGCACTCGCTGTCTTTTTTATTTAACCACTTTAAAATGCAATGCTTTTCAGATGAGCTATTTCCAGCTCATGCTAGTCTAGTTAGAGTGGGCCACCAGGGTGTGTGCACTGGTGGTGTTGTTGTTTAACCGACCCCTTCCGAGGGATAGGGGGCATGGCGGAAGACCATGGAGCCCCAGAAGCCGGGCAACTCTCCTGGGTCTGGACCAGAGGTCGTAGAGAGACAGAGAGTCGCCAAAGAGTGAGCGGCGCAAAGAGTCCATAGCTGGACAGGCAGAATGAGATGAGAAGTGTCCTGGAACGAGTGTCCACAGGCGCTGCAGGAAGGACTCTCGATTCTGCCAATCCTAGAGAGATAGAACTTAACAGAAGGCTGTGTTCGTCGCAGCGTAGACCAGAGAGAACGCAGCGAGCATGACGAAGGAGCATACGTTCCTCAGTGAAAATCGAGGGAACCTGCGTGTCAAAGAATTTCGATGAGACAGTACGCCTCCCGTCTGAGAAAAGAGAAGAGTAGATAAGGAAAAGAGACTAAAGGGGATTGCAGAGGGCGCAAGTAGCGCTCCCTGTCTGGCCAGCTCATCAGCTGCGTCATTCCCCGGGAGAAACGAGTGTCCGGGGACTCATTGTAGCCTGATAGAACAGGAGAGAGAAGACAGTGCCTGGCAGAGAGTTTGAGGTGAAAGGAAAGACGGAGGAGAGGACAGAACGAGAGTCAGGTAGGAGAAGAGAAGTGGCAAGCTTGTTGGTGCTGCCGAGACCAGCAAAGACCTGGCAGAATGGCGCAGGCTTCAGCGGAAAAGCTTAAACATACTGGGCCTGCTGAAAAGGAAAGAGTGGCCTCAGTGCCACAGAGAGACCAGTTGGCAAGAACGCCGGAGCCGCCTTTGCCAAGAGGAGAAGGAACAGAGCCATCTGTCCAGAGTACCAGAAAATGAGCTAGGAGAAAGTCAAGGTGGGCGAGAGCCGCACCTTGGCGAGAGAGGGGGATAGGAGCCGGAGCATGAAGAGAAAAAGGTGGACTCCACAGTGAAGGAAGGCAGATTCCAAGAAGGAAACTGAGGGCAAGCAAGAAGAGCCTCCCTAGAACAAGTAGAAGAAGGTATGTGCGGGTGAGTGGACGCAAAAGATCTGCAGAGTCTTGGTTTCACTCCAAGTCTGGCCAAACCTGAAATAGGAAAGGAGGTTGGGAGACGAAGAGCCCGCTCATAAGACGAAAGAGTGAAATGAGTCAGGGTGACTCGTAGGGGAGGTAAAGAAGCCTCGGAGAGAAGAAGTGTGACAAGTGAAGACGACAGGCAGCCGGTGATGGCGCGACTAGCCGCTCGGTGGAGGCGTTCCAATTGGGTGATATTGGTAACGCTTAAGAAAGGAAACCATCCGGGTGAAGCATAAGTGAAAAGGGGCTGAAGAAAAGCTTTATACAGAACAGAGAGGGACTCCTTAGAGGGGTCCCAAGATGAAGCAGAGATACAGCGTAAGGCCTTGAGACGTGGGAAAAACTTAGCCTTCAGCGAAGATGCATGTTTAGAAAAGGAAAGTGTGCGGTCGAAGCTGACCCCGAGAAAAGTTGGAGTTGGGTTGAAACGGAGACGGTAGCCGAGTAAGAGGAGGTTGGGCTGGAGGTTAGCTTGGTGGGGATCCACTGAGAAGAAGGAGGCCTCACATTTGCTCGGATTGAGAGGAAGACGCCAGTACTCAGACCAGCGCTCCAATCGAAACAGAGCTCCTTGTGAGGTTTTCACCGCAGTGGGGACCGAGGAGAAGAAGTACCAAATGGCCAGATCGTCAGCGTAAAGAAAGCAGCTGACGGAAGAAGGCAGAGAAGTCGGAAGATCATTGATGAAGAGAGAGAAAAGTACAGGACCAAGAACGGATCCTTGCGGAGCACCTCGAAGGAGCGGTTGTTGTGATTTTAATAAACCACGCGAGCGCGCATATCAGAAAGGAAAGATTGAGTCCAACGAGCAAAGCAAGGAGGGAGGCCAGCCGAAATGAGTTATGGTAAAGGGCGGGATGCCAGACAGAGCCAAAAGCTTTCGAGAAATCAGTAGTAGAGAGGATCGTCCGAGAGCCCGGCCTAGGTTTGTTAAACCCATCCGAAATGGACTGAAAAAGATAAAGAATTTGATCAACTGTAGATCGTCCAGGGCGGAAACCGGCCTGACCGGGAGAGAGAATGGAATTAGATTCCAGAAAGAAGAGTAGACGGGATAGAATGATGCGTTTAAAAAGCTTTGAGATGCAGGAAGTGAGAGAGATAGGCCGGAAGGAAGCAGGAGAGTCGAGAGGCTCTGGTCGGACCCACCATTGTCTGCCAAATAAAGGTGAATTATTTAGTTACATGTCTTTCAAAACAAGCGAACTTGCCGGTTTTTTCTTCACACTCTTCTTTGCGTGTTGAGCGCTCTGCAGGGAAGCTGTAAATACCGTTTTAAGTCGTGGTACGACTCTACAAGAGATTTAAACACAGGTCTACCAACTGCGAAGAGGACCCCTTCTCACTCCAATTACCTTGTGTTTTCTATCCACAGTTTTTTCTGAGCCAGTAATGCCATACAGCCAAACTAGCTTTGTAGCCAATAGGATGGAAGTTAAAAGAATTTACCCACTGTAAATTTCGTGATTCTTACTTCAACCTTTACGATGAGGTGCAATGCTATCTGTGTGCGTTTCAACAGGAAACTACTGGACGTAGCCGCAGAATAAGCTGCTACGCACAGTAGTTTCAGTAGGAATAGAGCTGCTGAAATGAAAATGGTTCGAGCTAAGATCAGCGAGTAGCAGGCGTAGTTCGATCTTTTTGTCGAAAGTGATTGTGAAGCAGAGAACAACTACTACAGCATGGCAGGTGAAAGTTTTTGAAAAAACATACCAGACAACAGTTCAAAAAGAAATTTGACAAAACATGGATATCTTGCTGGTGTTTGCTATAGATACGGTACGTCAAACTCTGCTAGCTATTCTATGAAGGTTAAATTACTGGAGCGCATATACTGAGAGACAGTGTTGGGAAGATTCAAGTCTTTTGTACAAAATGACTCTAGATTAAGAGTCAAGACTCGACTGGTCTGCTGATAATAAAATTACTTGCATGAAAAAAATTAACTATTTTGGAAAATTTGAATTCTTAATAATTTTACCTCGAAAGTTTGTGTTTTTAAGAATAATTTTTTATAATTTAGGAAGGGGTGTAACTTTTAGAATCCATAAAACAAAACCGCATAGCTACACTAAACCACTTTTCATTGTTGATATTTACATACACTTAAGCTAAACGTTTTCGACTTGCATCAAACCCTTGTCAAGACATCTACAATATCAAGTAGCCTATTAGAACTTTATTATGATATAAACTAAAACTTCAAAATATTAATATAGGATTAGGCCTTACACTATCCTCAGCAAGTCAGATTACAAATAGAAGTTTGAAGTCGCAACAACATATACCGTGAACCGACTACCATGAATTATGTCGAATAAGACAAATGATGAAAAAGCAACGCCTAAATGACGACAAATAACTTGACGAAATAGCGGTAAATACAATAGATTGCGACGAAACAAGACATATAAATGAAAATATTTTTAGCAAAAAGGAACAACCCTTTGCATGAAGTTCTTTGTCAAGAAGTGGTTTGCTTTGTTTAGTAGAGCTTCATTAAATTTTGCGTTATAATTCAGATGAATATTTCTTTGAAGCCGTAAATGATGATTGCAAATTAATTTCACTTTTAAAACAAGGTTTACACTGTTGTAAGTGATCCTGAATGGCATTTTTTTCTACTATTTAGGTTCAAATCTTCTTTTACCCTGGTGACCAATGACATACAACGTATGTCTTGCCCGTATCGCACGGCCGGGCATGCAAATCAATACAGTATATACAACATTAGACACCATATGTATATGAGTATGAGATGTTTATTTAAAGTTGCTTACAACTTTGAATATTCAATAAATGGGCCTAACTTTAAAATGTGATAGTTTTAAAATCAGCCTAGATATGCTTTTACAAAATCTATAAGATGGTTTTCCCAAATATGGTACGTCAAAAAAGATGAATTTTTCGCTTATAGGTACATCGTGATTTTCAGTAGTATGGTGATGACGAAACTTATTCAAAATTTTATCAAAAGCAATTGGGATAACCGTTGTCATAAAACTAAGATTTTATCGGTAACAGATAGTTTTCTAAGATTTTCGCGGGAACAGATAGTTTTCGTTCGATTGATCATTCGCATAACCAATGTAGTTTTCCATTTTACATTAGCCACTCAAGGTATGCTCATTTACAAGGGAAAAGTATTACAGCAAATTAATGGCGTAGTTATCGATTCACCATTGGGTTTTACAATGGCCAGTTTTTCTTCACAGACGCTGAAACTAGACTTCTTTAATACACTCTAAATTGCTCCCCTAAATTTTGTCGCATATTATTTTTGGTGTATTGGATAAGGAATGTGCCTGTGTCGAGTATTCTAATTTACTAAACTCCCAGCGCAGAAACATAAAGTTCGCTAAAGAAAAATCGTTTGGTACACTTTGCATGTTTAAATGTAGAGCTAAAACTAAAGAAGATAATTTTGATTCGTGGATTTCGAGAAAATCAACTTGTTGGTCTATTCCATAAATGCTCCAATGGATGGCTGGAGCAGCTTACCTCGCCAGGACTACTCATTAGCCTTGTAATTCCCCGGAATAAATCAATGTCCGGGGACCCTTTGTAGCCTGATAGTAGAAAACGAACGAAAGAATTGTTCCTGCTAGATATGCAGGGAGTGCATAATAGAAGGAAGGGCCGAGGAAGGAAAGTGTAGCCTAGCAAAGAGAGAGAAAGCGGGAGTCTGAAAGGAGAAGGGAAAAGCATAGGCAGCCTTGTTGGTGCTTCCGAGACCACCAAAGAGCTAGCATAATGGTGCAGGCTTTAGCAAAACAAATAAAACACACTGGGCCTGCCGAATAGGAAAGGGTGGCCTCGGAGCCACAAAGAAAGTAGTTGGCAAGGAAGCTGCAGTCTCCTTTGACGAAAGAAAAAGCAATAGAGCTATACGTCCACATTATATAATCTTGAGGAGGAAGAAAGTCAAGTTGTTAAAGAGCTGCAGCTTGGCACGAAAGAGAAGGATCAGAACAAGAGCATGGAATAAAGAGACTGACCTCCACGCTGAAGAAAGATGGGTTCTAGGCAGGGGAGGTAGGGCAAACAAAAAACCTTTCCTGGTGGAAGAAGAGAGCATGAGCAGATGAGTTGAGGAAGTCTCTCTAGGAGAACGTGAAAAGTCTAGGTTTCAATCAAAGTCTGGCCCAACCAGAAGTGGGAAAGAAGATTGAAAGACGAAGAGCCCGCTTATATAATGGCAAAACGAAACCAGTCATGGTGACACGTAGGAGAGGAAGAAACACCTCTAAGAGAAGATTGATAGAGGAGGAAAGGCATCCGGTAATGGCGCTACTAGCCGCTTGATGAATAAAACGTTCCATCTTGGTAACGTCGAGAAATGGAAACTGTCCCGTGAAGCTTAAAAGAAAAGGGGCCAAAGATAAGCATTGTAAAGAAGAGAATGTGACTCCTTGAATGGGTTCCATGAGCAAGCAGAGATATGGCGTATTGTTGGGCACAGTGGATGTATACGTGCTGCATGGCCTTGAAGAAGACGACATAGTGTTGGTGGACCGGGGACTCCCAAGAGAAGCTAAAGTGCAGCAGTAAGGAAAGTTCCGTGAGTGAGAGCTGAAAAGAGAGTTAAACTCCGAGAAGCAAGAAAGATACACCGCGCATGTATTCTGTGAAAAATGTTTGGTTTGTGGAGATCCCGGGGTACCTGAGACCCTCGGAGAGGCCATTTCGACCAAACCCGACGAGGTGGGGTATCGCACTATCACGTTCAGGCGGCTGGTCATAATAGCTGTTGTGTAAATATTGGACGAAACGGAATTTATTCATTCTCTGGAAAATCGGTTGTCTCTAAATCAGTACACGTAGGTTAGGTTATTGTTAATGTTTGGTTTTCAAGCCTTTGGCCTGAATTGATGTAGCTAATTTTTGCGATATCTATTAATTTTTTCGCTGGTAGCATTATAGCAGATTTAACCAGCTGGAACCAAAAATATCTAAATAGAAAGTTAATTGCAGTAAAACTTGGCTTACATGGGGAAAGTGGATGATAATCTGTTGACCAATGAATTTGATTCTTTTTGACAATCTAGACTGAACACTATGTGTAGTGGAGTACTGAGGGTATACATTTCCACTACTCTACTAAGTTTTCAACTTTACATGATTTATAACAAAATTGTTATTTTCCACGTTGATGTGGTTTTAGATTAAAAGACATTTATAGGCCTATGTGATGGATGGTCTACACAGCTTTTTCATGAGCTTATAATTGCTTAAACATCTAAACAACACCGAGATGAAGATCGTAAAAACGACGTGCATAATGCCTATTCGCTCACCCCGACCAACTCCTGCTTGCCATCTGTTCAGATAAAGCAGCCAGAAGAGAGGCTGCCAATGAAATCAGAAACCTGCGAGGTCCCACATTAAAAACGTGTTTTTTTACAAATAATGTTGCGAAGCACATTGGGGAGAAAGAAAGCATGAATAATATTGATGCGATGGTTTGAGCGTCCGCTTTGCAATCGGTAGACTTGGAGTTCAGTCCCGTTGTCGAGTCACATCAAAAAACTCTTAAAAATGGTATCCACATCTTCCCTGTTTGGTCCTCGGCAATTAAGGGATGTTGTGGAGAACAAGCCCGTAAGTTCGCTTATTGTGTCCTTGGGCAAGGCACTTAACCGGACGACCTTACCTTTATACAAAAGAACGGTGGCTCAAACACCTCGGAAATGGCGCCTCCCTAGCGAGTGCGGACATCCCGTCCAAAAGACAGCGATACCATTCGCTTTCTTGTAAATGGAGGATAAATATGGGCAAATAATGTAAATGTGCTTTGTACCAACGTTAGAAGAAAGATCCTTCCAGAGTGAAACTGTCGTGCGACCAATTACTCTAATATGATTGAATGGGACAACACAGTAAAAACCGAGCCTTCGCTTTTAGCCACCCTCAGCGATGAGGCAGCTTTAGATATCTTCAAAAACCCTTTGCACGTTCCGAAGTGGCCTGTCGATAGTTGTTTGAGAGAGGAATCCTGGACATCACTGAATCTTGCAAAGAAATGGTAACATGAAGCACCCACTTTGTTGCAGACGGATTATACGTATGCTTGGAACCAGCAAGTAATTTATGTTCGAATATTAAGTGCAAAGAATAAAGGTTTCATGATTTATTAATTACAAACAAAAAAATATCTATGCCGAGTAATTTTTGCATTCCTGCCAATTATTCTGTACTAAACAAGGCAGTAGGCAAAATTACCAGACAATGAGTGCATAATTCAAGTTGTCAAGTATTCGGTGTGGAAAGAGCTATCTTGAAGGATGAAAGGCATAAAAGCTATAAAATTTGTGTAAGATGTGCAATGTGCTTACGGAGCGGAAAGTTGGGCGACGAAAGTGGAGGATATCGACAGGTGACAAACCACTGAAATGAAAATGCTCCGCATGTATGAAAAACTCTGAAGGACAAGACCAAAAATAAACCTATCCGAACAATAACTGGGGCTAAAAAGTATAACTAAAATCATGAGAAGCCAACGACTGAGGTGGTGTGGGCATATGGAAAGAATGAATGAAGATAAAGCACCGATCATGGCAACAAAAATTCTTGTTTACGGAAAAAAGATTGGCAGACCTAAGAAGCGATGGATAGAACTAATTTCATATGACATCAGGAAACTGGTGAGAGTTAAACCCTAAAACAGAAGCGCTCGACGAAACGGTGGCAAGAACCGGTGGATCCTTCAGGCAGGGACAAATATGAAGTTTTCAAAATTACAGAGACAAAAGGATGATGTCGACGAATTCATACAAAAGTCGAAAGAAAATGATCTCATACGGACGCAAAGTTTAGCTCAGTCATAGCAACACCGTACTAAGAGACTTAGATATATTTCAAAGCTTGCGTATTTTCATTGCTTCTACTGCACAAAATAAAAAGTTTTCCCTCCAGTTATTTTTTGGCTGGCAGCGCCGCTGTTAGTACCGGTAGCGAAAAACTTACACAGAGGATGTTTCTCAAGAAAAGCTTTATTTTGAAAACTGCACTGTAGGTCGTTAGTATGGCCAACCACCAAAGGTATCTTTAAAGTGCATCTGGCAGCCCTTGCTTACATGTTTGTAGCTCTAAGGGGGAATAAGGGGCACACGGGCCAAGTTCCCCAGTTTTTTGAACCCCAATAAGGAACGAAGGTACTTTCAGTTATTACGGTCACAAAACGTCGATCTGAAAAAATTATCCAACAAGTGTGAGGGAGAAAACCTGACAAAAGTAGTGTCAAAAAATATCTACCTCCAAAACAAGCTTAATCCAACAAATTTGAGTGAATAATTGACAAAAGGAAGGGTCAGAAGTCATTTAACAAATTTTATACTTCTGAAAATAATAAGCGAAGATAGGAAATTGCAAACTTTGCACTTGATTGGTAAAGCAGCGTGCGAGCGAAAAAGGGCATTAACTATTTATTAAACTAAGGCTGAATATACAAGGAAACAATAATGAGTATACCATCCAACCAATTTTGACGAGAACATCCCTGGATGCGTTTCGTCCTTTTGGACCCATCAGCAGGGCCCGTTCTGTCACAAGCAAAAGTAACCCACTCATTAACGTTTTCCTTTAAACGAGCAATGCACACGCAGAAGTACTAACACTTCAATCAACGACGTATTGCGTTGCTAAACGGGGCGGGTTGACGAACTGGTTGCTTTTAGCTTCATATCCACCAGATCAGTTTACGCAGCTTAGTGGACGACTGATCTAAAGAAGCTAGATTGAACGCTTTATATAAAGCCTAGTTCCTTGTCTTTGTAATGCCATCACGCTCGCGGCGAGTGCGCTAACAATTCACAAGGTGGGAGCCGGGCGACCTTTGATAGACGTGTCGAGCAAATCCATGCCAACTCTTTTTCACTCTATCTCACTTCGCTGTAAACCGGGTATCCTAGAGCGAAACGGGAAAATCCATGCCAACGCTTTTCAAGTAGGGAAAATTACAAGTCTGAAAATCATGAGCGAAGATAGGAATTTGCACCTAATTGGTAACGTGTCTCAGAGGCTTATTATGGTCCTGCCTCACGGTTTTGGTATCGGCATTTGCATACTTCAACACAAAGACGAATTTTGAGCACAAGATTTTATTGTAACTAGCCGCTGCTGTTTGCCAAAAAAAACAAAAGCAATAAATGGCTTGTATTCGCAGCACCCAACTTAAAAAAAAGAAATAAAATAGCAAGAAGAAAACTAAATACAACACGATAACTGGATTCTACTCTTACTTATCAAGGCCGTAATGCAACAAGCTCAAACGTTATGATGCACAAATACCAAGAGCAGATTAAAATAATTTAAAATCGACAACATTTCTTTTCCTAAAATCCGATTACTTGTAAAACCAACGGTCCAACACAATGTCTACACACAAGAATATTGCAATAACCAGAGAAAAAAAAACGTGTTTGCCTCACGTTCTTCATATAACACAGAAAAAAACATTGCAACAACCAATAAATTATTTGTCAAAACTTATGATTTTAATTTTGTGTCCAGATCAGCACAAAACAAAAGGCGGCAGTTGATTACTTAGCTAACGGTGTGCATGAATCGGATTGTATCAGCATTTTGTCGATTCTACTTCTAAAAACTATTGTCATGTTTAAAAGTCTGTAATAATTTAAAAAAACTGTGATGAACAAACAAACTTAAGTCACTAACTTAGCGCGCCACAGTAAAAATAAGAGAGAATGCTTGCCATCACTCCTCTTTGTCTTTGGTTTTCTTGTAACTCGGTAAAGGTACAGTGGGCAATTTTGAAGTGACAGAGGACACGCTTCCAGCAACATAGGAACCAGTTCCAGAAACAGCATTATAACCAGCTGATGCAACCGCTTTAGTAGCATTCACACCTACCTCAGTAGTCTAAAACAAAATGAAGTGAAAATACAGTACATTTTAATTTATGTAAATTATAAATATTCAACAATATGATCATTTGTCGTTCGAGTCTATTATATCTGTTAGTGGTATTGATGCAGTTCATGTTTATCAACCATCACTCGCTCAATGGACCTTAGGCACAAAATTTTTCTGTTGCATAGTTGCAATGTTTATGATTGGCACAGATATTGCATATTAACATCCGAGTTACAGGAATTTCATTCACAATTACAATCCAGGTTTGCAAAATAAATCTACATAGTAGGTAAACTACACTCAACCTTTACCTTTTGAGCGAATAACTAACCCCAGTTATTTTTTAACTTAATCCAGAGTTTTTCAAGTTACAAAAAAACTGTTAAAATCAAGACCTAAAATTAAATTATACGTACCTTTGAAACAGCAGTAAGCGATGTATTGGCCACAAATTTTACCGCCCCTACACCAAGACCGACAGTACCTTTTGTTATGTTAAACATTCCAGAACCCATTTTCCACAAAATACCACCAGATGGAGGATCGGCTGGATTCTCTGCAAATAAGTTGAAAAACATCGTTATTCTTCAAAACATGAAACTATTACTTTAAAATGCAAAACAAAAGAATGTTTGCGTTGACAAAACGCAAAATTTAAATTGAGAAACCTTTCTTTCATTTCATGATTTGTATGTATTGCAATTAACTAATAAAGCTGATATTCTTGTGACAGTAATTTGTCATTTTCATTACGGCATAGAGCCTCCTATCGACAGCATCTCCATTTTTTGCTGTTTCTATAGTGTCACAAGCGCACCAAGTAGTAGTCAGCACTATGAGGTTTAAAATCAGCTTTTTAATCATAGCATTTAGTTTATCTGGGGCAGTTCCGCTTTCAAGGTTGAACTCAGAACATTTCGGTATTTCACAGTTATATTAGACTTTAAGCAATGCAACGTATTCATACATCTCTATTAGCAAACTTTCAAGTTGTGAATATCAACTTGTTGATGTCTTTTTATTTACAAGGTAACCAATAAAGCAAGGCCAGAAACGTGAGGTTCCAAAATTATCATTGCACATCTGTTGAAACTTCTGCTACCACCAGAAGCTAGTTTTATTTCCGGCAAAAACATACAAAAATTAAGTAGCAACCGATCTGTTGTTGTCCTGTGATAAACCGAGCTTAAAGTGAGTAAGGCAATCAATTCTTACTGCTTAGGTATAACTATTGACATTTTAAAGTGCGTTCTATTTGTAGATGTTGCACTGATACAGTTGTTTGTATTGGCCAATTGTTAACCATTGAAGTAACTAGGCTAGTCTGTGTTGAGTTGCAAAAAAAATGTGACTGTTTATAGTTTATTTTAAAGCATTTCACTACTCATCAGTCATTATATTGTACAATTTTACACTGAAACTATCACATGTAAATGCAAAAATTGTCTATTTGTAGGTACTGTAATTAAAATGCTAATTTGTATCAATAAACTCAATAAGCCATAAATTTTATTTTGGATTCCAATAGTCCTTGTCAAGACCTTTCACATGACATGTTACATGTCATACTACCTGGTGTGCATCATATCATTTTGGTGCCTTGAAATATCACTTCACTTGAGTAATCACAGCGGTCATAGCTAGAATTATCAAGTGCAGAGGTCTAAGGTGAAGTCAGAGGAACATCAAGTTTGGTGAAATAAAAATATATATCCTAATTAAAGATATAAGAGAATTTTAAGTCAAACACATGTGAGTAGCATGAGTTATGAGAGTTGAAAGTTAAGCATAAAATAATCACAAAATTTTTCTGCTTGAGTGATCACAAAATAGTGATATATATCAATTGCTTATAATTTTGGCCACAGTTGTCCAATTGTCCAAAAAAAAGATTTTTGGAACCAGCATCTCCAGGTCTATCATCATGCCAAATTTGAACAAAATCCAAAGGGGTGGGTTACATAGCCAGGATCACTTGACATGGTATGGCCCATATGTGTACCATTACGATTTCTGTGGAGTAATTTTCTTTAAATCCAAGCTGGTTTTCAGATAAAATGGCATGTTTAGAAAATTACTTATTTACCTGCTAATACAAACACTTTCACAATAGTTTAAAAAAGGGAGTTAATATGTAAGTCAGTTCATAGTTGACGCAAAGTTGTTTGTTAGCTTTTTTCTAAACAGGCACTACTTCTAAGATTTTCAAAATATCTGGAAAAATTCCTGCTCGAATGCTCTGATTGTATATTACAGTTAAGAATGGGGCCATGATATCACCAGGTAGCTTAATGAATTTGCAGTGCTGTTCTAAATTATGAAGCCACCTAAAGTTTACTTTAATATGTGACTTACACCACGAATCGGTTGCACTTTTCTAACCAACAACTCTTACGTGTTATTTATCAATTTTAAGCAAATTAAGTATGGGGCCATGATATCACCAGCTAGCTTAATGAATTTGCAGTGCTGTTCTAAATTATGAAGCCACCTAAAATTTACTTTAATATGTGACTTACACCACGAATTGGTTGCATTTTTGTAACCAACAACTCTTACATGCTATTTATCAATTTTAAGTAAAATCTGTAGATGTAGTTTTCATAGTTAGCATGAGCTCTCAGCAAAATAAGCAATAATAAAGAATACCATTTAAATATTCTTTAATAACCACTATTTTCTTACCATGGGACAACTGCTTAGCGGTAAATAAAGGTACCACTAAAGAAATTTGTGTGGGAATTATTATTTATAAGTAGAACAAAAATTAAGATTTAATTCCATTTATTGCCTGATGAACAACTCTAACAAATATTCAAAAAAGAAAGTTAGAACGAAAAATTCCATCAAAGGAAGGTTGTACTAAAACAGAAGTAAATGTAACTATAAAGCAGTGGAAGGAAACACGAAATTTTGCTGAAAAAACAGGAACAGAAAGAAATAGAAAATCAACTAACCAACAAGATCGCACCCTGATCAGGGTCTCCCTATCTGTTTATAAGCTCTGATCTTTACAAAGAATGACATCAAAGCACATTTGTAAAAGTTTCTTCTTCAACTATACAAAAAAAATCGCTTAAAAATGATTTGAGGGGATGCAAGGCCAAGAAGAAACCAAAAGTCCCAGAAAAACCAAAGAAAAGCCACAATGGTTTTGGCAATAAAAGGAACATTTGAATTGGACACGTAAAGATTGGAACATAGTATTAATTAGTGACGAAAGCACCTTAAGCATTCAAAATCATGCTGGAAATAAATGGGTGCAAAGAATATCTCAAAAAGCATTTAGTTCTCAATGCATATTGCCTACCATCAAGCATCCAACCAGTTGCCTACCATGATTTGAGGCTGTATGACAACATCACATGGCATTGGAAGATTGCACAACTGTGAGGGCATGGTGAATGCCACAAAATATGGAGCTGTGTTAGAAACGAGATTGCCTTCTAGTTCTAGAAGTTTATTTGGAGAAGGAAGCTGGATGTTTCAAGATAACAATGCTCCCCGCCATCAAATACAGCTGGATGCAATCCCATAGGGTATGTCAGATGAACTGGCTGGCCCAGTCTCCAGATCTAAACCCTATTGAAAATTGATGGCACAAAGTCCATGTCATTATGGCAAAACAAAAGCCATCTAACAAGGGAGAACCCATTAAAAAAACATTCGAGCTTGGCATCACTTTGTGAACCCTGACAACCATTGCAACCTTATGCAAAGCAAGTGATTCAGAATAAAGAGTACCCACAAAATATTAATACAAGAAATGCTATAAAAACGTTTTTTTTCAGGGCCACCAATGTTAAACAGAATTAAAAATTGAGGTTGCTTTGTCACCAGTGTTTCCTGAAAGATTTTAGTAAGTGCGTAATGCCAGGCATATTCATGCAGACATTGTATAACAAAACATTACACCAGCCTTAGTATTGTATTTTGAAGGGGTAACAAAAGAGTTTTAATAACCGACTGCTATTTATTTAGTGTATAAGCTAAGATAACAAAAGACGTCATTTATCACAATTAAAATCTCAGGCTTTTGGTCCATATTTTTTTAAAGGTAGCTGAAAGCTTGGTGTAAACATCAGGTTACAGCGATGCAACAGCAATTTACAGCTATGCATGCACTGTTGCCTTGCTTTTATTGTACAGAACAATTATTTTAATGGCTTCATTTATGACGTCAACTTGCCTATTACAAGGTAAAGTTTTATTAGTTCCCACAAAGTTTCCATTTTTTGCATACTTTAAAGTTTGCCCATTATGTTTGTTCTCATATAACAACATGCTTTGTGTTACCCTCAGACATACTTTGTTTATTGTGGCTTTCTTTATCTAGTTTAGTGTTTCTGAACTGATT
This sequence comes from Trididemnum clinides, assembly GCA_963675345.1. Lineage (NCBI taxonomy): Eukaryota > Metazoa > Chordata > Ascidiacea > Aplousobranchia > Didemnidae > Trididemnum > Trididemnum clinides. Next base: position 24,614,664 of record OY776290.1, on the reverse strand, counting down.
CGGCATGTGGTCCATTTTTGAAATGCACAAAAAACATGTGGCCTGATTGTAATATTTTCTTAATTTCATAAGTGACCTCAAAATAGTTATTGAAGATAAATTTCAGAGATGTTGTCCAAATGAAATAAAAAAAACAAGTTGTCAAGAAAAATATTTCCAATCTCAATCAATGTGAAAGCTAAATAAAGTACTGGCTCAGTAAAAATCATGATCCACCTATTGAAAATTATCGATCTGGGCCATTACCTGTCACAAATCATCTTCATTTTTTAATTTGATTAAGATGCCAGCTAGCAAGTGGTAAGTTGCAAGTTGTATATGCTTTGCTACATCTTTTGCAGCGGGACTCGACTTGACTGCACATCAAATATAAACTAAAAACAAGTCCCAACAAGAATTGTATAGGCATAAGCAATGCATTTTCATAATTTGCTGGGGAAGGAGAGGCAAACTGTAATGTTGTGCTTCAGTGACACAATAATTCATACCATTATGTCAGCTCTAAAAAATTTACAAACAAGTGGCCTACCAGTTACTAATCGGAAGCAGCAAAATACCTGGCTATTTCTGTTCCATCAGTTGAGTTAAATTGAGCTAAAAGACTTTTGCAACAGAAATTCACAAGCATTTCAGAATGCGCATACGAAATATTACTTTCATAAAATAATGGAATGTTAGGCGAGTTACCATGACTACTGTACGACACAAGAATAAAAATTACTTATGAACTTCAATTGCTGCTTGATTATGGTAAATAATTGAATCAGTTGCATTTTTCAATCGTAACCGATTAAACAAAAGAGTTTTGTAATTGCAAGTTAACTCTCAATCTAATATTGAAAAGCATTTGATGACCAAAACCATGCAACAAAAAGAAGTAAATTAAGATTTCATAATATGCGTGTTTTCCTTTTTTTCTGAAACGCATCTAAAAAAGAAATGTCACTGATAAAGTCTTGTCAAATGGTTTGGAAACAAACAAGTTAACTTTTATGAGTTTTGTCCCAGATGCAAAAAACAGTGAAATATCATTATCTGGCTAGGTGGGCCTCATTGTACCAAAAATAATGGAAGAAGGTTTGAGACACTTAGGAGGCTTTTTTACAGGACCCTCAAATGATAACATAGCTAGCTAAAAATAGTTTTCACTTGTATTCAATTTTAATCAACAGTTTACCAAATGCATAATAAGAGGTCACAAATATTTGATAAGTGCATTTTTAGCTTTGTGAAAAGCATATGAAAATTGGCAGAAGGAAAAGAGAAATTTGTGGAAGCAAATATTCACAAGTGTGGTAAAAGCAGCTTTTAAGTCTAGTAGAAAAGGTGAATTGCTAATATTTGTAATTACATGTAAAAACTAGGGTTTTTCACTTAGAGGCACATAATGCAAAAAATTGTACGATTTATTTTTCATTTAAAATTGCATAGTTTTACTGCATTTATGCAGAAGCTGCCCTCAACAGAAAAAATTATAGGAGGCCCTCATCTACTTTATTCAGCACCCATGTAAAAACTACAGAGTTTCACTTAGAGGCACATAATGCATAAAATAGTACGGTTTATTTTTCATTTAAAATAGCGTAGTTTCACTGCATTTGTGCAGAGGCTGCCCTCCCCAGAAAAAATATTTGGGGGCCCTAATCTACTTTATTCAGCACCACGGCATGCAAGCAAATGTGAAAACGGCAATAGCTTCACATGCACAATTACACTTTAGAAGAAGCTTTCTTTGCTCAATTAACAACTTTTTTCGACTTTTGACAATTGAGTGATTTTTCTTTACACTGGTAAAACTGATTAGATAACAAGCCTTAATGTGAATCAAAATACAGTTTTGGAATGGTACATAGTGAACAACAATTTTCTACAATCCCTAGAGGTGGGCCTATATGCAAGTTATACAGCAATACAATTTTTTTTTAAATTTGCTATATTTATTCTCCATTTATGAGAAAGAGAATTGTATTGCTACATTTTGGACTGGACATCCACACTCACTTGAAAATTACCATTTCCGAGGTGTCTGGGCCACCTGTCTTCCACATGAAGGCAGGGGCATTCCGTTAAATGCCTTGCCCAAAGACACAACAAGCAAACTTGCCGGCTTGTTCTCCACAGTCCACAACCTCTCATAAATGCCAAGCACCAAACAGGGAAGCTGTGGATACCATTATTTAAAGTCTTTTGGTATGACTTGATGAGGGGATTGAACCCCAGGTCTATTGACTGCAAAGCAGACACTCTAACCACTATGCCATCGCACCGCTTTACTTTAATTAACAAAAAAAGACTGTGTTTTAACATAAAACTCTTTTAAAGAGATCAAGACGAGAATCCACACTTTTTTATGTTGCAAGGGATTTTTCTCAATAATGCCTGATAAACTATCACAGTGCACAGCCATCAGCTACTTTTTATTTAAAAAAATAATCTGTTTTTTAAGCAGACTCAAAAAAAGAATTGGTTAAAACCCATATTCTTTGTTTTCATAGTTGGCATGAGAAAGAAAATTATTTTGTAATTTTCAAAAACTGATGCGTTCTCTCAAAAGATGGTGTTTTTTGTGCATTACTACATCAGAAAGCTAGGTTTTTTTTTATTACCTTAACAAACATGATTGAAATTAGCATTGAAGCATCAAGGAAAATATACATTTTAACCAAATCCAGTTTTGAACTTCCCTTGAAAAATAATGCCAAGGGTTAAACTGAAGGTTTAGAACTGCTTGCTCTTTAGCTACGATTGCAATTGAATGGGAAAAGTAGAGAAAAAAATTTTTTGACCTCACTTTCTGTTAATTGCTTAAGAGATAAATTGTAATACTAAAGAAGTGTGGTAATGGCATGAGTGATACTTATCTTGATGTCACATGCTATTGCATTACAGCTATGTGATGGTTATGTGAGTTGTTGCACACTGCACAGCTCCAGAAAGCGTCTCTCTTTATGGCTGATTTCTTTTTTACTGTCTTCACACATTAAAAAGTTGGTTGAAGATTTTGCTTGCAAAATTGCAAAAATTTTAACAAAGTGTAAAAGTTACCAAAAACAGACAGACATTTTTTCTCACTGTTAAATTTGAACTGTGAATTCGCTGGGCATGTCTATGTAAATTTGCGCTTTTTTGCAATTCAAGGGAACACTGTTTTTCATTCTCAGTGACTTTAAATTAATTAATTAAAACGTAGAATGTTCATGTGAACAATTCCATAACACAAACAGAAAAGCAATATGAACAGCAAACAAATAACACATATGTTTACTAGGGCACCAAGATGATAAAGTCAGTTGAACCAAAAACACATGTTTCGTTAACAAACAAGCATGAAGAACACTTATCACAAACCAGAAATCAACAGCACAAGCATAAACAGTGAACAGAACATGTCCTGCCGAGCCAAATAGTAGTAGAAGACAGTCTAGCCCCTTTGATTATGACTTAGAATTTGCTACCAATTAAATAAAAATCGCACAAAATAAAATCAGAATCAAACAGCAGACAAAAAAAAAAGGAAGCAGATGGCAGAAATGATAAACTGGTACTGTTACATTAAATCTTGCATAAACAAATTTGTTTAAGTAGCTGCTATATGCTAAGGAAATAGTCATTAAGAATATTTGATTGGTCTTCTTTATTATTGCTTATTTCACATTGAGCTCAAGTAAACAATATAAAAACCACACCTACAAATTCTGTAAAAAATTTTGCATTAATTGGCATATAACTGGTAGGAGTTGTGGGCTAAAAAATGCAAACCATTCTTGGTGAAAGTCAAATATTAAAATAAACTTCAAATGGTCTCATAACTTTAAGGCAGTGGCTATTTTGCCGTCGACGGCAATTTACCCTCAGAGACTATTTTGCCGTGAGTTGTTTGTGATTGGTCAATCTTAATGACGTACTAAACATGTGACTTTTGGTCGTCTCTGATTGGTCAATTTTAAAAACCAATTTAAAAAATTTTGCACCCCCAGGTCTCTATCCCCCACCCTGTACACTCCCTTGCAGTGTACACTGCCCCGTACATTTACATACCAGGCCTGCCCCTTCAGTGTACACTGCCTTTCTTTTCAAGCCCTGGCCAGCTGAGATTCGAACCTGATACCTTGGTATCTCAAGACCAGCGCTCTATCCACTACACCACAGAGTCACTGGTGCGATAATAGCAAATTTGGCTATATAAACACACGTGAATGATCACGGCAAAATAGATTCCAAGGGCAAATTGCCGTTGACGGCGAAATAGCCACTGCCTAACTATAAACAGCACTCAAGTTAGAAGGCAATCCGACTTCATGTTTTCATAAGAATTCTTTTTAGCACTATCAAGGACTACTTCTTCAATAGTTATTGGATCAAGAAAGAGATTTATTCTAATTAACACTTTTGATATGTCATGCTTTTATTGGCATCACACCTATGCAGCAGGGATGTCTCACTTATTTGTAACCCAAAACCTCATGATTATCAGTCAAACATACTTCCTACACCCATAATTGTTCAATTATACTATATAGTTCCAACAAACTACAACATATATATTTATCAGCTATATTACTTCTGCAGTAATTCTATTGCAAGCAAATTCAGCTTTATTATTCCACATGAGGAAAATCTGACAATAAAAAAATTATAAATAAGCATGCACTTTAGTATAGCCTATCAATGCATTACCTTGTGATTTTGAATTTGAATATTGATAGTCATCGTATGATATTCCTTGGTACTTGTTTGGTTCTGACATATCCTGAAAAATGTAAGTGCAAACTTTTCAGTTTGTCAGCATAGGCCAATGTACTACCAGTACTAACCTTCATGTTAAATGATCCCAAGAAGTTAAGTCACGCAGACCAAATCAGAACAGAGTTTTGCAAAAACGACCACTAAACAAAATCTGATTCGCTAAATACCAAATAATTGACAACCCAAACGATGAGCCTAAACCAGTAAAGGTCAATTATCAACTGTGCATAGTCTGAGTATAGTTAGTTCTGAATTTCTGTTTTTACAGATTTATCCAGACCTACTACGCATAACATAAAAACAACAAATAAATATTTGTGTTAAACTTTTCAATTAATACTAATAAATAGTCGGTTATACGAGCCATCTCTCACAAGCTTTAACCTTAACAGTAGGAAACACTTAATATTTGTTGACCATCTTTTTTGTTTGGACCATTTACACGTCACGTAGACGACGTTACAACAGAGTTTCCAATAAACAAACAAATGCAAACAGGGATTGTATTGGGTTGGAGAATAAATTGTTGCGGTTTGTTGATTTATTGTTTGTTTTCTATTAGGGTATAAAATGGAATACTGTTTTGATAAAAAAGTGCATTTTCGAAAGTTATTTCTATTTGTATTTAATCGTGATGGAAAGAATGCAATAGTCGCCAAAGCTGCTCATGAGATTTGTGCTGTATACGGAGAAAATGCTATGCCACAAAGAACAAGACAATGGTGGTTTTCACGCTTCAAGAACTGTAACTTTACCTTGACTAATGATGAACATTCTGATCGACCAGTTAAACTTGATGATGATCAATTGAATAATCTTCTTCATGAAAATCCGCGTCAGTCAACAAGAGAATTGGGTGAACAATTGGGGTGTGATCACAAGACTGTTTTGAACCACCTTTACTCCATGGGAAAAGATCAAAAACTTTGATCTTGGGTTCCACTTTCTTTGAGTGAAAAAAATAAACTGCAACGTTCAACGATTGCTTGTTGATTGTTGGGAAGAAGTCATAAATAACGGTGGAGAATATATTATTGACTAAATCATATCTTGTCTCCATATAATCTCAAGTTTTCTTTTTATAAGCGATTAAATTTATTTATAAGTAAAAAACCGCAACAATTTATTCCCTAACCCAATAATTGTAAAGCACTGTACCTGGGACAGGGAAAAGTTGTAACCAATCCAGCATTCAAAGAATTCGATTCCAGTTCAAGTCCTTGGAGGACGTGACTTGAGTAGAGTCTGTGAGTGACCCTTTCTAAAATGCTCGAGAACACTAAAATGCTTTGAGTTCGAGTCTACCAAAGCTCTAGTCCAAGTCTATGTAATGAAATGATTAATTCAGCTGTATCATCAAAGCCGGATTATGTGAACTTTCATTTTTAAGCATTGTCGGAACCACTTCCTTGGATTTTTTGTTCGTTAATTTATCGGATGTTTTGTTTAAGTTTATTCATGCGTTAATTTTGTAGTTTACCTTTAAGTTACGTAACATCACCTCATTTTAATTTATTTTGTTGATTATTTTGCCTTTTTAATCACTTCGCAGTTTTTGTGCACCGTCGGCAAATTAGTAGGTGATGTAGATTAGTTTTGCATTTTTTAATCAGTTGGAGAATTGCGTTGTTTGAGCTCGGAAACAATTCTGGACATTGAAGTTTTTTTTAAGTTCGTAGTTAGCAAAGAATTTAATAAAAATTGTTTTAAAAAGACTAATCTTGTGGTTTTTCCATCTATACTTGAGTCTTGAGACAGTAAACCGCTACATATATTTTGGTGAAAATTACGACGTGATTGAAAATCAGAAGGTGACGTGATTGAAAATCCGAAAGTGACGTGATTGAAATCAGAACGTAACGTGATTGAAACTCAGAAAGCGACGTGATTTGAAAATCAGAAGACGACGTGATTTGAAAATCAGAAATTTGACAATTGAACGTTAAAAATTATGTGCCGCCCAACAAATTGTGGAAATCTGCCGCTCAACAAATTGAGGAAATCTGCCGCTCAACAAATTGTGAAATTTGCCGCTCAACAATTTGTGGAACTTTTAATTCGCTTAATCGCTTGGAACTGGATCTGAATTATATTAAAAATAAAAATTATTATAGCTTGATTAATATTAACGTAGTATTCTATTATATTGTTGTTTAAGCTGATAATTCAGGTAGGCTTGGTAAGCTTTCCCGCCAACAATCAAAAGAAATTGTAAGTTCTTCTAAATCGTTATTAGACACGGCTCTACCACTGGCCACTGTCCAACATCCATCATCGCCTTTTTTGTCCAGCACTAATCATACCAGCACTTATTCCGACGCGATGGCGTAGTGGTTAGAGCGTCCGCTTCGCAGTCGGTAGACCTGGGGTTCATTCCCCTTGTCGAGTCATACCAGAAGACTTTAAAAAATGGCATCCGCAGCTTCCCTGCTTGGCGCTCGGCATTTAGGGGAGGTTGTGGAGAACAAGCCGGCAAGTTCGCTTGTTGTGTCCTTGGGCAAGGCACTTAACGGGACGCCCCACCTTTATGTGGAAGACAGGTGGCTCATAAACCTCGAAAAAGGCAACTCCCAAGCGAGTGCGGACTTCCCGTCCAAAGTATAGCAATACAATTCGCTTTCTCGTGAATGGAGGATAAATATGGTAAATAAAACAAAACAAATACTTTAACTACAGGTACATCGAACAAACGATATGTGCCACTGAAAGATTCCATACCGTCATGCTCACGTGTCTATCTTTCCACTCCACTTTCAAACAGCTACATTAACCGGTATGAACAGCCACAGAGCGCAACTTGTGTCAATCCAATCTTACAACAACGAGTAAGTATAATTCAGAAGTTTCAAAGAGTCATCTAGATCCTTCTGGAGGATTAACGTCTTTTCAAGGTTTTGCTAACTCTAGTATTCTATTAAACTCTGTCCCCACGTTTTCTCAAGGGAGTCCTGAACTATGGTTTAAAGTATTAGAAGCTTCTTTTGAAGAACAACAAATTTTTAGCGAAATAACCCGCTTTAGATGTAGTTTAATTAAACTAAAACCTTCGCATCTTGAAGTTGTTTCAGAGCTTCTACATATGGACCATCCACAACCATATACCGAGATGAAGAAACTATTGATTCAAAATTTTGGTGCCTGTGATCAAGAACGATACGTTGCTGTGACTAGAATGAAACTTGGTAATGACAAGCCATCGGAACTGTTACGGAAAATGAAATCTTCATTTTACGGGAAACTGTTAGATGGCGTTCTGATCGAACTCTTACGTAGGCTATTTTTGCAAGCTTTACCATCCGAAATAAGGTTGTACCTAATTGGTGACGATATTTCTTTAGACGATATTGCACAAAAAGCTGATGCAATTTATGCGGAATTAAAATATAATTCCCAATCGTCCTGTGCATCTGATATAAAATCGCCTAAATTACAATTTAATGAAACGTACTTGATCAGGAATCGAACTTGTATTCCTGTGATGTGGGCCATTCCATAGCAAGTTATGGAAATGTAAGAAAACCCAACAACAGCACTTATCATCCAAACAATACTCATTACCGGAGGCGACCTGACAATTACTATTTAACCTAATAGTGATTGTAGTCCTTTCAATCCCAACGACGTGCCTGAGTTGTGCTGGTACCACTATAAGTATGGTCCTGTCAAAGCTAGGAAATGCCATGGAAAACCTTGTCCTATGTTCCCGTGTTTAAATAAATCAAAAAACGTGTAAGCTGGCTTGCGACCGTCACGAGTCGTAAGCCATTTTCGTCTTCTAACTTAATTTTTGTGAAGGATTCTCTATCTGACATGGAATTTTTAATCGACTCTGGCTCCACTGTAAGTATTATTCCCTTGTCTTATGTGGATAACGATGAACCTGCTACATCTCGCAACCTATTTGCCTTAAATCAGACTGAAGTGAAGACTTACGGTAGGCGTAATTTAACAATTGATATAGGCCTTAGTCAAAAAGAAATGAAATGGAACTTTATTGTCGCGGACACTGCCACTGCTATTATTGGCGCAGACTTCTTATCCTATTACAAGCTTGCTATTGACGTTGGCGCTAAACGTCTTATAGAAATCGAAAAGCCTAACGTCCTTGAACTTGCTGAGCCCAAATCTGAAGTGTCACATAAACCTCCTTGTCAACCATTAATTGCCAAAGAGCAATACGTTAATGCTGAAGTCTACAAACAAATGGTGATCAACGACTTTCCGTCCTTATTGCTTTTCAAACCACCCACTAATATCGCAAGTGATATTTGTCATGTCATCAAAACTAACGGTCAACCTATCTGCAGCAAAGTTCGCAGGTTAAGTCCTGAGATGACTAAAATCGCAAAAGAAGAAATCGACAAATTACTTCATGCGAAGATCATTCGACCGGGAACCAGCCAGTGGGGATCTCCCATACACATGGTCAAAAAAAAGCAACCAGATAAGTATCGTTTTAACTGTTGACTTTCGTGCTCTCAATGCTGTTACAGAGCATAACTCTTATCCATTGCCGATATTAAACGATTTTGTCAATTCTCTACATGACTGCAAAATATTTTCCTTAATCGATTTTAAAAGTGCCTTTCATCAGATTCCGATGTACCCAGACTCTGTGAACAAAACTTGTACTATCACTCCTTTTGGTTCTTTTTTTTGGGATTATTTGCCTTTCGGACTTAGAAATTCGGCACAGTGTTTCCAAAGATTTATCAATTTAAGTTACATCGGATTTTGGCTTTGTCTTCGTTTACTTAGATGATGTTCTTATTTTCAGCCCGGATTATGACACTCACTTAACTCATTTGCAAAAGCTATTAGAAAGGTTTTCTGAGTACTCGCTAACCATTAACTTGGATAAATGCAAATTTGGTGTTTCGTCCTTGAATTATTTAGGTCATCACATTGATGCCACTGGAATAAAACTTATTGCTGACAAGGTTCAGGCCATCGTAAATTTTCCTAAACCTTCTAATATGCGACAGTTACGACGTTTAATTGGTATGATTGCATTTTACAAAAAGTTTATTCCCAATTGTTCAGAAATTACTAGACCTATTTTTGCATTGCTTTCACCTCATAAATATTCAAAGAAGGTAATCGAATGGACTAAAGACGCAGATGATGCTTTCCAAGAAGTGTTTAAAACAAACTTTGCTCTCCAGTCACTCTGGCCTTTCCAGTCGAGAATGCTCGAACATATCTTGTTACTGATGCTTGTAATGTCGCTGCTGGAGCTGTTTTACATCAAAAGATCGACGGTGAGTTACGACTATTAGCATTTTTCAGCCGAGCATTTAACAAGGCGCATTTAACAAGGCGCATTTAACAAGCCGAGCATTTAACAAGGCGCAGCTTAAATACAGCGCTTTGGATAAAGAACTGACTGCGATGTATATGGCTGTGAAACGTTTCAAGTATTTTCTTGAAGGACGTTCATTCAAGATTGTCACTGACCAGAAAAGTATCACTCGTGCTATCTTGGCACCTTCTACTAATCTTTCGCCACGTCAAAGTAGGTATATTGATTTTGTTGCGCAGTATCCTACTGACGTCATTTATATTTCAGGTTCAAAGAATGTTGTTGCAGATTGCTTGTCCCGGACTCAATGCAATGCTTTGTTTGAAGAACTTCCTCCAGTATCCTTGCTCAAGATGGCGGCTAAACAACAAGCCGATGCAAGCATTTCAAACTTGATGAATTCAGATACTACCACCCTTTCTATTGAAACACGAACATTATCTGACAGTAACAAAAACATCGTTGGTGATGTTTCCACTGGATCTTTTCAGCCGATCGTTCCCGAATCCATGCGTAAACAGGTATTTGATGTTTTTCATTCCCTTTCTCATTTTGGAATAAGTGGCACTCGATCTATAATTAAAGAGCGCTTTGTGTGGCCCCGAATGAATTCTGAAATTAAAGATTGGGTTACAACTTGGCATCCCCTGTCAAACTGCCAAGTACAACGTCATAACAATAAAAACTTTTTTTGCTCCAGACGATAGATTTAGCCATATTCACATCGATTTGATTGGTCCTCTAAATGAATCCCACGGTTATTATTATGCTTTAACTATTGTTGATAGGTTCACTCGTTGGTGCGAAGCTATTCCTCTTCGTAACATTGAAACCAAAACCATCGTTAATGCATTTCTTTTGCACTGGGTTGCTAGTTTTGGCTGCCCTTCAATCATCACCTGTGATCGTGGAAGACAATTCACGTCTAATCTTTGTGGCATTCGCTTTGTGAGTTCTTGGGATGCAAACTTTCTCACACATGTGCATACCATCCTGCCGCTAACGGCATGTGCGAGAGGTTTAACAAACAGTTAAAAACTTCTCTAAAAACCCATGCTAACGTTGATTGGATTTCTCACCTTCCCTGGGTTTTGCTAGGAATTCTCGATCTTCATTAAAAGAAGATCTTGGCTGTTCATCTGCACAATTAGTCCTTGGTTCAAGTGTACGTCTCCCTGGTCAATATTTTGAGTTTCGTAAAGATCAAATTGATTCCCATTTTGAGTATTTTCATCGACTAAACAAATTTATCCATTCACTTCGTGCAATTCCTTCTCGGTTAGTTACTTCTAATGCATCCTTCATTGACCCGAAACTACATAATGCAGACTATGTTTTTGTGCGAAAAGATGCTTCGTGATCTCCGTTGGAAAGAACATATTTTGGACCATTTAAAGTGATCTGTAAAGCTGATAAGTACTTCACTTTGTTACAGAATGGAGTACTTAACAATGTTTCCATTAACCGTTTAAAAACTGCACACTTGCCTCTTTTTCAAACAGATGAATCCTTACAATCTTCAACCTGCGAGGCTACACAATCTACTGAAAATATTCAATTATCCTCTGACGACTCATCTTCTTCACAATCACCTCAACTTCCTCCCTTGGATCCCGTTTTCAGACGCAGTCGAGTGGGGCGTGTCATCAGACCTCCTGCTATTCTTGATTTATAGTTTACATTAGGCAAAGCTTTGGTCACCTAAGACCCCCCTAGTTCATTCATCATTTGGTAATCAACCAATTTCAGAGGCCTTACTTGCTGTTTTCTCTCGTTTTTCTATGTAATATGTGTAGTGTGTGTAGTCACCAAAGCAGCACGTCTAAGCCTACAAAGCGGAAACAGCTGCCCCCATCAGCAGTGGTCACAACGAGTTGGTGCAGTTGCCGATCCCAAAGGATTAGATAGAAATAACCGTTGGCCTTTTCGAGAATCCCAGAGGTCTTGATCAAGGAGTTGCCTACTATATGGGGATCCATGATCTCGCGCTAAGCTCCACCCCTCGCCAGGGGTAGGGTAACGACCACCACAAGCGGAAAAAAGACAAGCCAAGTTTTTTCAGTTCTTGATTGTTGGAAAAATTTCTGATTTTTTTAAACATGTGGTTAGGTTTTTTGAATTTCAAGAGAGGGCATTTTAAACTTGTTCTTACTTGAGCCCATTTTCAGGATAGCCGTATGGCAGATGACATTTGAGCCCCAGTGCCAGGGTCACAGCCCTCGGCGTGAATCATATGTATAAAGAGAGAGAGCCATCAAAATAAATGTGGCGTATGAAGTCCGAAGCTGCACAAAACAGATGAGAGATTGTGGGAAAATCACGTCGGAGTCACCAAATTGTGGTAAATATTTCATCGGATTTCTGTGTGTTGAGTGTTGTTACTGTTGTCTTAGTTGAGTTGTACCCATAGCATGTCTGACCCTAAGAACGAGTATATTTTTTAATCATAAACACCACGTCGAATAAACGAATAATGACTTGCAATGAATTCTTTTGCATAATTTGAATCGAAATGAATTTAATGCCTTTTAACCTTAATGTTTCCTTGTATATGGTTGTTTACCAGGTCACTTTGCCGTACGTCATACGGAACCACGCCTGGCCATACGGCTTAGTCAACCGGTATTGTTAAATGGTATGTAGCTATGTCTATTCTTTTATGACCAATTTTTAGGCCAAAGAATGATTTATATAATAACTAGCGCGCGAATATTTTATAAATGACGCACAATGTTTGATTTCAGCAAAACATGGATGATCCAAAGTTTATATCTCGTAGAGTTTCCACAAGATATTGTAAGTCTGGTGATCCTAGGCTCTGCATAAAGGATTTTCGAGGCTATGTGCGTTGCGGTGAATACGAGCGAAGACGCAGTGAGCGTGACGAGAAAACACCAGATATTCACAGGAAACTGAAAGACTTTGACGAGAGAGCATTTCTCCCGGCCAGAAGAAAAGTTTAAAGGATATGAGAGATGAGTGTTAGTATTACAAAAATTGCGTTTCAGATTTTGTTGCTTTTTCTGAGTTATAATCTAAATTTATGTAAATTAATCTAAAAAGGTAAATAGTACATTTAAGTTTGCTAAATCAGGTCTTCAAACAATTTTGATTATTTACTGGTGTGAAAACTAATTATTTTGCGATGGATACGCTTTTAATTGTTTGTACATCTCTTCTGCAAAAAACTAACTGATTAGCTGTTCTTATATTGGGAAGCTATTTTATTATTTAATTGTTTTTGATCAAAAGTCTTTGGACTGGAGATGTGACTGCTGCTATCCAGTCACACGGTTTGGGAGAAAAGTCTTAGCGCACAATGCAAACTCAATCGCGGCATCAAAAGCACTCTTGATGATGGAATCAAATTTAATTTAAACGCGAAAAAATTCGAATGATCATGTCGAATGGTGTCGATACTGCGACAGCTTTTCTACGATAATCAAACAATTATTAACAAATAGCCAAACCTCACACTTAATTTGGATGCAAAACGTAGTAGAGTAGAATGGCTAAAGTAGAAAATAGTGATGGCATTAAGCTTTAACAGTAAGACAATAAATTACAATAATTATGCGAGAGAATTGTAGAAAAGCACTTTACTTTATACACAATTAAGCTTTTGGTCTTTTAAATGAGATTTAGCGAGGTTTGTCACAAAAGATGTATGGTATTGTTACTGGTACCATTATTACAGTTTTAATTTAGTCACAAATTAATTAGCAAGATTTACATGATAAGGTAACAATTAGCACTCGTCGATTGCAAGCAGGGATGTAGACGCGGTTATTTTTCAACCGCTTTCGCTTCCACACCTATCACTTCCGCTTCCACTAACAAAAAACGAGAAAACGACCGTTGATGATTTTTTTTTAACTTTTGTGTGTATGTAGCCTGCCTTCTCCTACACTTTATCATTTTGTGGAGACAAAAACCTTCATTTATTGCTATCACTTTACCTACTTCACTTAAGCTTATTGTTCCGAACTACTTTGTGTTTCTTTTTCTTAGATATTAGAACTCGTGTTGAATGTAGAACAGTGCTTTTCAACCTTTGGTCATCGTGGAACCCTTAAAGTACTTTCGCGTTTGTCACGGAACTCCCTCTAACAAAAATTTAGAAATCACAAATTGCTTGCAAGAAAATCAAATATTTCGTTACTACAATTTAAAAAATAATTAAACATTTCAACAAATAGACAGTTATTACAAGTTCCTTCGCTACTTACAACCACTTTTTCAACCGTTAACCTAATGCTTCTTAGATCTAAACCGTATGACCACATATTACAGCTCTCGACAACAACCTGTCGTCACAACGACACAAATTACACCGTATAGCACAGATTTCTTCTCTATCCTCAACTAACTCTGACTTTGAGTTAACTTGAACTCGAATCATCATTACGGACCTTCTGTGCGTCCCCAAAGCACGTATTGACTCCGATCTTTTTGGATAGTGAAGTGAGAAATTTCTGTCGTATATTTAGTATATACCAGTACATGTAAAGCAAGCAAAATTGAACTGCACCAATCAACAGCCACCTTAACGTGGTGGTGTGGTGCCCAACCCCGTTTGGGTTGAGTCGAAATGACTGTTGGCTTTCCTGAGGGTCCCAGCTACCCCAGGCACTCCCCTCACACAAACCATTTTTTTGCCGTGCAGCCCCCTGATCGACTGCAGAAGGGTAGCATGCAGCCTTTTTAAAATCGGCCTGTCTTCTCTCTTCTCCTGCCTTTCTCTTGCCAGTCTCCTCATTTTTCTCCTGATGAGCGGCAACGTTCATCCTAACCCTTGTCCCGTCTTTCCCTGTTCAGTGTGTGCTGGAAATGTGACCTGGCGGGGTAGGTCAGTGCAATGCTGCACATGCTCTAATTGGGTTCATTTAAAATGCTCACTACTCTCCTTTTCTAGATTCAGAACTCTTGGCAGCTCTCACTCCTTGAGCTGCCCTGCGTCTATGCTTTTTTGGAGATCCCACATCTACCAGCACCGTGACTTCCTTTTCGGACTTCTCCATCTGGTATACCTCCACTGCTCAATCTGGCTTCCCTTCTGCTAATGCAGCACTCGCACCCCACCCTTGCCTTCTTACCTCTTATCCTTTTTCCACCCACTTCGTATCTTCTCTCTCTGCACCCTTACTACCGCCTCATGCTCCTGGCTGTTTCTCTTTACATCCTGCTTCTTCTCCCCTCCCTAACTCCCTCAGGGGTCTTCAATGGAATGCTGGGGGTCTCCAAGCCAGGAGCGCTGAACTGCTACACTTTATTTCGTCTCATCCTATTGAACTTATTTGTATCCAGAAATCTAACCTTAATTTATCTTCCTCTTTCCGGATCCCTGGATTCTCTGCTCTGTGATTCGATGGCACCCACCCTCAATTTGCTATTTTTCCTACTGATGTCACAGACACTAGCGGCAGCGTCATCATTTTTGTCAGGCAGGGCTTATCCTTCTCTGAGCTTTCTACCTCCTCTCTTTCTTTGCTTGACTCCATCTCTGATTATGTAGAGGTCAAGATCTCTCTAATCGACTCCTCCTCGCTCTCATTTCTTAATGTTTATGCTGCCCCTATTCGCTCTTTTCCAAAGGATAGCAGAACTAATTTCTTTTCTCCCTCCATTCTTCCTCCCCATGTGGAAGTGGAAGCGGTGGAATTTTCTCGCTTCTGGTTTTACAGAAAAAGGACGGCTTCCACTGCTTCCACTTTCACATCCCTGATTACAAGACATTCGGTAGCTTGTAATAAATACACTTACTGATTGTATGTGATTTTCCAAAACGATTTTCCAAAACGATCATATTTCATAGCAGAGATTTACACTTTGACCATATTTTTGATTTTGAGAAAGACCTGAAATGGCCAAGGTGCCGCAGTTTTATAGTGCTGCAAATCTAAAAGTTTCTCACGCGAGGATGTGGAAGTAGACAATGAAAACTTCACAAAATTGGTTGTCCTAGATAATAATTCTTGGAATTGTAAACAGCACACAGAGACGAATTTGAAATGCTGCTCTCCAACAGCTATATGTGGTTGATGTAGAAAGAGGTTTTGCAATTTTATTAGAGTGAGAATCAGTTTTAATTACAATTCTCATGAGAAAGATTTTGTTTGTAACTGGATACAATCTTTAAATTACAAAATTAACGATTTATTGTCTGTAATTTACATTTTATTGAAAATGTCTTTTGTCTTTGCATTGTAAAATTTAACCTTTCTATAAGTTAAAGACCACATGGTTCGCTGTCTTGTAGTTTTTGATTGTTAAAGTTCTTCATTTATTTTTCAAAGTCAGCCATCGCGATGTGAAGATGGTTTTGAGGGTTGCTGCCGTACATTTAACTTGGGTAAACTTCATTGTTGTGAACTTCTCAGCTCTTGTCTTTTCTGGATATGGTACTTTGTTAAGGTATATGATTAACAATTGGAAACTGAAATTGGCTGCTCCAACCCCAATATTTTTCTAAATTGAATTTGAATTGTTTTCAATAATTTTCTCAATATATTTCTTAAAATTTCTGCTACACCTTAGTGATAAAAGAAGATTGAAAAAAGGTTTGAAATTGTTTCTCCACAAGAACTGAAATGTGACGGTCGTAGTGGTTACGACATGTTTTTTAAGAACTCTGAGAAAGTTTAAGAATGCACAAAGCATTGCTGTAGGTAGCAGTGAGAGGCTGTAAGAGATTATGGGTGGTAAAAGCAGGTCATCCCACAAACACCATGAAATCTTTCCTATACTATGTAAATATGCAGTTGCATTGAATTATTACGTATACGTGGAATTAAGCAACGGTAACTGTGGTAGGCATTTTAAAGCTTTTTTGCAATTCTTATTTCTGTAGGTGACCAGAAAAGCTCATCCTACGGCGAGGATGTATTGTCACACTTCACGACCATCTCTCACTTTCTTATAGCATTGACATAGGTGTGAGACATCGGACTCGTGGAGAAAATACGAGACTAACGTTTGATAAACGAAAATATTTTTGAGTGACTACGGATTAAAGAACATTAGCCGATATCTTACATTAAGAGAATTTCTACAAAACCAAAATAATCTTTTTCAGATAAAATGTATTGTAACGTGTATTTTGCTGCTCGTTATACAGCAATAAAGCGATTTTTAGCGGGTAAATGGAATGATTGCGATAAATGAACTCACTTAATTCAGCTGGCATTTCAACCTAAGTGAGTGCTTTTAGCTGTTGGGTTTAAGGTTGCAAGAATTACTTAGCAGATACGCTTAATCATTTGGTAACTTGTATTTACCTCGTTTTTAGTCATTTTTTTCTCTTTGGTTGTTGTAAGGTTAGTTGCAATTGTTCTTGATTTCAGAACGAAGAGATTCTAAGCTTTATTGGCATTGGCAAGGAAGGGAATACGGAATATACAGTGGTGAGTTGTTTGAATAAAAAGTCGGATTGAAAACAAATGCACCGTGGCGGATGCACTCTAATCAATCCAGCACAGCTAAGCTTATTCAAGCGGGAACAGTGAACACAAAGTTTTGATAAAAAAATGCTTTTTATGAACCAAAATTGTAATTTCAATGTTGCTTTAGCTTCTGCTTCTCTATCAAGTCCTGGCTGCAGCTCCAGTCCTAGTGCTCTTTATTATTAACTGCTCCGGCTCCAGCATTTTCTCTAGTAAATTTTAACTTTATTTGCACCATTAAGAGAATTTTTTATGCCATATAAGTTTGACAAAGCACAACACCAAAGAATTTTAAGTCACACAATTTAATGACATTTATAAGTTATTGCACAAAGAAGTAAAATTGCCTCAAACTTGTCCTCCAAGAAGTTCTTAAATCCGACCAAATTATTCGAAGTAAAAAGAATGTTTTTTTTGTAGTCACTTGAGTTGGTGATAAAGCTGTTACTGTGTATGGCACTTTTTGCAGAATTACTGGATAGCAAGGTATTGCACTCATGACACTTAGTTTTGACATTCCGTCAATTATCGCCATATCATTTAACGCACTGATAAAATTCATTTTGAACTGTTGCAGCGGGGACGATTTATCAGTCGTTTTTTCGTTTTCCATTTCCCGCGTTTTGCTTGCTGATCGAGATGTTGTTCAAAATCCTCATCACCAGAACTAGAAGTTGAAGGGTCGTCTTTACTAAAGCTTTGACTTTCTACCACTTCGTCTGCTCTTGAGTTTCTTTCTTCATGTTGTTTCATGCTAAGAACAATAGCTACTAAAGCTTTTCTTCCTCTTTCCTGTTGATGATTAGTCGAAGAAACCTCATACATTAGATCAACATATATTGCTGCCACCAGCACATTTTTGTCTAGCAGAATCTTCTCACGTCTCCATAAATTTTCATGGCGTCAGCCACAAAATCGCTAATATGTGTAAACTTAAACAGATCTTTTTCTATTTTTGTAAAATGTTTCAAGCGTCAATTGCACAGTTTGTAATATTTTGGTGAAAAGGCAGCATGGCGCAGTAAACATCAAAAATTTTTAACATCGTTCCTCGGTGCCTCAGTCAAACACACATCTGGATGTGCGATGTATACCAATTAAACGCATCTTTTAGTTCCAAAAGCCGTTCCCCATGAGGTATGTGCTACTCCACATAGCTTGGTTAAGGATGGCTCCTTTTTTTATTTTTCCTTCATGGCATTGATATTTGGTGTTCTTGCAGAAGCCACAATCCGGTAAATTTTGAGGGTCAATAAAGCAATTGTGTCTATTTTCAAGCCATTGCGTATTGCAAGTTGTGAAGTACGAGCAACACATCTCATTGTGGTAAATTGCAAATAGGCCAAGACCATCGAGTTCATAAATTCATCTACTCCAATCTTGAGGTAACATTCTGTTTGGTGTCACTGCCATCATTTTCGCTTTCATCAACCACACGGTTTTCAGATAATTTTTTTTCGACATGCACAATTTTGCTTTGCTTTGCTTAAAGTTTTGATCAAGTTATTGCAAAGCCATGACGCATATTTTTGGTAAGTGCTTGTCTGATTTCTATAGGTAAACACCACAATTAAACAAAGCATTTAATTTCGACCATTTTATCTAAAGCTGGAGCTATCCACTTATGGTGTGGCTTCAGCTCCGACTCCGACTAAAATGGTCTGCTCCTTGGCTCCGGCTCCAGCTTCCGCTTCCAGCTCCAACGCCCTACATAGAACAGCTTATCATTGATGTCTCAAGGCTATTTTAAAAAGCTTTTAATTGTTGTGCTATACATCTTTTGTTTTGCCCTTTATGTTCTTGAGTATTTGGTAGGTCGTGAAACCACTGCTGTTTTGCACGACCACATTGATTAAGATTACGGAAAAATATAACCCAAAGCAATTCAATTTAATTAATTTATATTTTACGAAAGCAAAGTTGATCCGTTCAAACGCTCACAGACATTAAAAACGAAGTCAGATATAGCATATACATCATTCTACCGAATCTAGTGAGTGTTTTTATCTGCCTGGGGAGCGAAAGATGTTTTGATCACTTATTTCAGCAACCTCGGATTTTGATTAATGCCACACATAGATTACAATTTGAATAAGAAAGAATTTATTTGATGGGAAATATTAGATTAAAAAATATATTTATTGGTTTTTACTTTCTACTTCTTTTTTGTTAAAGACGAAATTTGACATCAACCGAAGAAGTTTAGTTTGAGATGTTGAATTTTTGAATAATTTCAGGGACTCACAAAAAACATTTTTCTTTCAATAGAAATTTATTGCAAAAAAATTGCTTATTGCTGGCCTCGGTGATTTTGAAGATGAAGTGGAAATTTCTTAGAGAGAGACTAATCAGATAATTTTTTTGCAGTCAGGAATTTTGACTGAGATTTTTGGACCAATTTGAGTTACTTGACTTTGGCTTTGCTCTAAGTTAGTGCTCCGCAACCTTTTTTAAAGCGCGGCACGCTTGTAAATGTTGCTAAATTCGGTGGCACATCGCAACAAAAAGCAAAGTTAAAAACACAAGATATGCAACAAACAATATGCTTTACGCTCGTACTTCAATGAGACATTTGTGCTTGTTTTATTAAGCACAATTGCTCTATATTTGGCTCTTAAAAGAGCAAGTCGAAGATCGTTGACAACATTTTTTATGCAGGATGGTTAATCGTTTTTGATTAGTAATAAAGATGAAAAACTTTGTTCGCACATATACATCGTGAAAAATTGGAGCAAAATTTCAATAGCTGTATTGGAAATTTGCTTCTATTCTTTTTTAATTGAAATCCAAAACATATGAAGTTGAACTTCGCTGAATTTCAATCTTGGTGTTCTGTCGTTTCTTACTTCAAAGAAATTTTCTAAAATACGTAGGGACAATTCTTTCGTTAACATTTCTGCATTAGCTGATAAAGGATTTCGAATCCAGTGATATTTTTCAGTCTTAATTGCAAAAAAGTATTTGTCATATTTTTGCCGTATTAAAGTTAAGGGCTGTTTGGCCAAATTTGACACAAAACTCTTTTCAACATTTTCTTGTTAGAAGCATTTCTAGAGATCCTAGTCTTAACTGATTTTGCTAGAGTTGTAGTTTTTGTTGGAAACCATGTAGCTTGTCAGAACATGTCAATATGTTTTCACTTATTCCTTGCATTTTTGTATTGAGCTCATTCATGTGTTCAAATATGTCAGCCATGTAAGCAAGTTTAGCAGCCCAATGATCGTCTTCAAGATGTTGATACAACTCGTGGTTGTTTTGGTTTAATAAGAACTGCTTTGTGCTGGAGCTCAAATAGTCCTGGGAGAACTTTTCCTCGTGAAAGCCAACGCACAGAAGTGTAAAATAGCAATGACTGATGTTGTGATCCCATTTCTTCGTATAGTATTGAAAAAATTCGAGAATTTAACGAGTTTGCTTTGATGAGGTTAACAATTTCGATGCAATCACTCATCGTCTTCGAAAGTTTCTGTGGTAAATGTTTGATCATCAGAGCTTCCCTGTGAATGCAGCAATGCGTAATTTGTATTGCTGGAATTTTACATTTTACCCATGCAGCAAGCCATCGTCTGCGCCCATCATCGCTGAAGCACCATCAACACAAACGCTGATGCAGTGACTCCAATGGATACCATGGGCTGTGAAAAACTTGGTTATGCGAAAAATTTGCTGACCAGTTGTTCGCTCTGAAAGTTTTTTGCAAAATAAGCATTCTTCTGCTATCGAATCATCATCTACAAAACGTATTACACTTAACAGCTGTGCTTTCTTGCCAATGTCTGTTTCGTTGATCAGAATGGAAAATTTTGGAAATACTTTTATTGTTTTTATTAAAGTTTCAAGTATAACATTCGACATGTCGTCAATTCATCTTTTAATGGTATCCGCAGAAAATGGCACTTCGCTGACCTCCTTAACTTCCTTTGGTACAAGTATTAATTGAACAATTTCTAGGCATGCTGGTTTAGATAAAGTTTCGCCAATAGTATGCGGTTTTTTTGACGTGCAATCAATTTAGCATCGTGATAACTGGCTTCTAATTATTTTTCTGTGACTGTAAAAGATAACTTCATAAAACACTCTTGCTTTTTATTTTGACTTAACATCAGCTGGAAATACTTTTTGCTCTTGAGTGCATGAAGGGCATGTTTCGTGTTTAAATGGTGCATAAGTTTACTAGGAACCATTGCTTTATTTGCAAGTTGCTCCCTGCAGAGTGGTTTGGGAGCATCTTTGTTACCACACCTAGAAAATTCATACTGAATATAATCTTCCCTTAATTGTCTTTTGACAATTTTTTGTTTCTTTGCAACGTTGCTTGTGCTAGGTACATTTTCTCGCTTATTATTACATGTTTCGAATGTTCTTTTCAGAAATTTATCCATTTTACTAAACTTGAAGTCATATAAGAAGAAGACAGTTTTAGAAAGCTGATTGGTTTCTTTTTCAGGAGCATTTGTATAATGTCGACTGGAACTTTGTTTTTGTCCGACTAATATAGATACTGTATGGGATCATTTTTCAACAGCGTTACTTAATTTAATGGATATTGCTATTCCTTTTGAATCCAGAAAAGACAACTCTTCCTCACTGTGGGCAACTGCTGCTGTCAGACAAGCTAGAGCAAAAAGGAATCAGACAGAAAGAAACTATATGGCTGAAAGAACAAAACAGAATAGATCTGCCTGTAGAATGGCTACCAGAGTTTTGAGAAAAACTGTAAAGTCATCTATCAAAAAGTTTGAACGACAGTTGGTCAGTAATGCAAATACCAAACCCTTTTGGCACTACGTCCAATTAACCAGAAAGATTAAAGCGTCTATTGCACCACTTGTTAAAGATGATGATGGAAATCTTACTACTAATGATCAAGAATGTGCAGATATTTTAAGCCAATTTTACTGCAGTGTGTTTACCAATGAAGATCACGCTAACATAGTATTTGCAATTCCACAAACTACTGATGAACTTCGATGGATGGAAATTACGCCAGATTTAGTCGAAAGAAATTTAATACAGACTAGTAACTTTTCATCAGCTGGAAAAGATGGTATCCCCTATATTGTTTTGAAAAACGGAGGACAGTGCTTGATATATCAGTTACGGTATGTAGGTTATATCAACTATGCCTCGACAATGGATATACTTGAAATCAATGGAAAGTTGCTCATATTACTCCTGTCTATAAAAAAGGCAACAAGAAAGAACCAACAAATTATAGACCAGTCAGCCGCACAGTATCAGTATGCAAACTCATGGAATCCTGTGTACGAGAGGTTGTGTGGAAGTTTTGGTCTGACCGCAGTCTAATAAATTCCTCACAGTTTGGATTTATCCCAAATTCATCTTGTGTCGACCAGCTTCTGTCCTTTTTGGAAGATATCACTTTGTATACAGATGAAGGACTGGGCTGATTCAATCTACTTGAACTTTTCCAAAGCATTTAACTCAGTCCCCCATGAACGTTTATTACGAAAGCTGTCAGCTTTAGGCTTAAAAGAAAATATGTGTACCGGTAACTGGATAAAATCATTTTTAACTAATCGTTTTGGAGTTGTTGTTGTTGTCAGTGGAAAACGGAGTTTCCCGAAACCCATGGTATCTGGTGTTCCACTAGGAAGTTGTCTGGGTCCTCTCCTATTTCTTTCCTATGTAAATGATATTGACAATTGCATTCATGATAGTAAAATATTAAAGTATGCTGATGATATAAAAGTGTACTCTGAAATATCTAAGGCTACTTCAGGTGTTGACTCATCCCTACCTCAACAAGATCTTGATAACATTGCTCAATGGGCACAGATATTGCAACTACCATTCAATGTTAATAAATGTGCTGTTGTTAATTTTTCTAAAAACAACCCAGCAAATACATACAAGATAGGAGAGAAATATGTCCAGTGCGCTCACCAAGAGCGAGACCTTGGAGTAATAATTGATGATAATTCAAAGCCATCAAAGCAAGTTGCCAATGCAGTTGATAAAGCACAAGCTGCTTTATCAATATTGAAACGAACTGTTGTAAGCCGGGATAAAAGTATTTTTTTACCACTTTACAAACAGTTGGTCAGACCACATCTTGAATATGCTACTTGTGCATGGAAACCGTACTAAAAGTGCGATGTTGAATTAATTGAAAAAGTACAGAGGCGTGTTACAAAATGCATAAATTCAATGAATAACTTGAGTTATGAACAGCAATTGTTTTGCCTACAATTAGAATTATTAAGTTCACCTAGAAATATGAATGATCTAATTATGGTTTTTAAAATTGTTAAAAATTTTTCTGTGCTATCCTCAAAATGTTTTTTTACGTACAATAGCAATTGCGCAAGAGGACATAAATATAAGCTTTATAAACCTAGTGTTAAAACAGATTGTCGCAAGTTAAGTTTTTCTAACAGAGTAATTGATCTGTGGAACAACTTACCGCCAAATATTGTTGAGTGTACAACACTCGAATGTTTTAAAAAATCATTGAAAAATTTTATGGTTTGTCCTTAAATTGAATTTACTGATGCTGATATGAATTTATTTATTTATTGTTGTTATTTTTTAATTGTTTAATAATTTTTGTTTGGTTGCTTACTGTTTTTATCGCTACTGCATTGTTTTTTGTTGCGGCTACTGTTGTTGATTTTTTATGCCGTTGCACCTATTGATGCTGGATCGGCTATTATTGTTATTACCCTGACTAGGAAAATTTAGAACATCGGGATCCCTCGCTCCGCTTTTTTTGTCATTCGCGCTTGGTGCTAGATCTACAGAGTGCTGAGTGACGGTCACCACATGACAGCGACGCATAAGTAGATAGGATAGGGTAAAAGCGTTTAGTGTGATAGTTTAGCTATTTAGTAGGAGACACGTTGGAACAAAAGTTTCTACATATCATTGAGTCATTCGCATACCTGGTATTTTATTTGCATGCCACTTGATCTTAGCTTAGGCTATAGCAGAAATTTCTGAAATGAAATATGGTATATCAGATAAGTTTTTGAGTTGTTTTTCGTCAGTCATTTCCCTACCCAATAAAAGCCCACAAAGTATAAGATTAGTAATAGTGATTGCATGCATCAATTCACAAAGAAAATATTGTGTAAATTACAGTATAAGCTTAGTGATTGTTTAATCATTTTTGATTAGTAATAGGCCTTCCCTATTAATGCATCTGCTTATTCTAGACATGTAAATCACCCAATAAACATTTGGCAGTGGCTATTTTGCCATCGACGGCAATTTGCCCTTGGAATCTATTTTGCTGTAATCATTCACGTGTGTTTATGTAGCCAAATTTGGTATTACTACACCAGTGACATTGTGGTGTAGTGGATAGAGCGCTGGTCTTGAGATACCAAGGTTGTGGGTTCAAATCTCAGCTGGCAGGGCTTTAAAAAAAAGGCAGTGTACACTGAAGGGGCAGGCCCGGTATGTAAATGTACGGGGCAGTGTACACTGGAAGGGAGTGTACATGATGGGGGATAGAGACCTGGGGGTGCAAAAGTTTTTTAATTGGTTTTTAAAATTGACCAATCAGAAACGACCAAAAGTCACATGTTTAGTACGTCATTAAGATCGACCAATCACAAATAACTCACGGCAAAATAGTCTCTGAGGGTAAATTGCCGTCGACGGCAAAATAGCCACTGCCTAAACATTTTTGCTGGATTAAAATAATTTCTTGTGACTGTGAAATTAATACCTGAAAAATTCTTTGGAAGTGCCGTATTTAACATTTGCTTATTTATTTACAATGCTACATACATGTTGTGTGATTAATTGTGGTTCAGGATATCGCTTATGTATAGATACAGAAAAGTTTGCTATGTTTAGATTTCCATGGAATTTTGATGTAAAAAATAAATGGCTGTCTGCTATTCCTTGTAAGAATTGCAATGTGACTGGTAATACTATAGTATGCTGTAAGCATTTTGAAGTGAAATATTTTAAAGTGTCATCAACTGATGAAAGTTAAAAGATGCTAATCTAGAAAGATATTACAATTACGTAGATTGGTATTAAATCCATTTGCAGTTCCATGCATTTTGCCTGGATTATCAAGTCATTATAATCTTAAGATTTCATGGTCTAGATGCACCTCAGCTTCATCTTCTTCACAAGTGAGTAGAGAAACAAAATGAAAGAATCAAACAATAGTATAGTGAATTTTGTGCTGAAGATGCCATTGAAAGTTTACACAACTTAATTGAAAGGTTAAAAAAATTATCACTTCCAAATGATTGCTGCAGTGTGGTTCATTCATTTTTTTTTCTCCAAATTGTTAGTTCCTATAACTGTATCCAAAGGTGACTTATCTGTTGCTGCATATATTCATTCTTTGAAAATAATCAAAAAACATTTTCAGCAGTTGTGGGATCATGGCCAACTGAAGAGTGCAACTGTGCTAGTAAACATCATTGCTCATTGCAAAGCACTATGCAGTAGCAACAATAGCAATGGTCAAACTCAATTGTATTTGGAACAGGCGGTTTTATCCCTTCAACAATATTTATTTATCTCATCTCAAACTGATTTGTAGGACCCATCTAAACTAGAACTAAACAAGCTTATTATTGAACAGCTGCAATTGCTGCTAGTGAAATAAAAAGCAAGACAATATTCGACTGATATCATCACAACAGCATTCTTGTGGCAGCTGACCAGTTGTTCTTTATACAAAAAGTTTAAGTAGATGTTTTTTCTACCTTCTGCATCCAGGTTGTGATCTAACTCCACCTGTTTATCAGTTAAAGCAGGTACTTTGGATATGAGCTACTTAAAACAAAGAGCTGAACATTTGGAAGAGGAGGGAGTGTTTGATGATGCTCATGATTGATGGAATGTACACTGCAAAGTATATTGAGTACTCAAATGGAACTTTTGTTGAAGTTACTTAGGAAGGATAACCAGCCAAAACTGTGCACAAGTTTGTTTCAGCATAAACTTATGTTGACCATAAACTTATGCTAAAACAAACTTGTGCAGAAGGACACTGCAATTTTAATTTAATGGCACAATTCTTATTGAATTGCTTTGCCAAAAACAAACTGAAGCGGATTAATCAGTGTGAAGTTAAACTGCATTCAAAGATAAATTGTAGCTTATGCAAACTTTCTTTAAAATCGACAGCAAAGCTCTAGCATTTTTTGGTTTACATATTTATTTGAGCTTGTGTGATAAATAATTACACTGTGTTTTGTTTTGTTATTAAAGTATAACATTGCACATGTTTTTGAGAAAAAGTTAAGTTAGATTGGTGATGATAGGTTTCAAAATCATTTCTTAATGTGGAGTATTGTTTTTGTGGGCACGTTTTACTTAAATGATATCATAGCAACGGTTTGTTAGTTTCTTTGCAAAAGCATTTGCTGACAATTGATTGTATTGGAGAAAAGTTAAGTAAGTTAAATTGGTACAGTAAAAAGTAGAAAAAAGTTTATTGAAGACCACTGCTGTAATCGATGCCAGGTCTCTAGGTGCAACAGTGGTCAAAAGTTATCATGGCTTAAGTCGAGGATGTTTTGGGGTGGAGGTGTAATTTAAACTATGAATGAATGTGGCATATTTATTTTGGTGCATAGCACCACTGTTGTCAGCAGATATTTGAAGCAAGTGATCCCGATGTTCTAGATATCCCTGCCTTGACTTTAAATTAACAACCAGTTAGCACG
The DNA here is from genome assembly GCA_963675345.1 of Trididemnum clinides. Classification (NCBI taxonomy): domain Eukaryota; kingdom Metazoa; phylum Chordata; class Ascidiacea; order Aplousobranchia; family Didemnidae; genus Trididemnum; species Trididemnum clinides. The sequence goes on along the minus strand of OY776290.1, from coordinate 24,587,509 downwards.
GACTCTGCAAATGCACACTTCACTTTGTTTAATTGTGTAAATGCATTGCATATCTCTGTTATTACATCACAAATGCACAGTGACGAATCTGGAATTTGGATTTGTGTGATTCAAGCAGGTAGAATAAGGTTCAAATTTTCAAAGGACGAAAAGTATTTTGTAAAAAGAAGAGAAAAGTTACAGTTTCTCTGCGGCACACTTGACGACATCTCATACCACAGCATACTGATTGCAGAACACTGCTTGAAGTGATATTATGGTAGGAAGTAGTTTTTGTTGCATAATAGTCTAGTTGGATAACTGCATATTTGTTGAATTAATTTCTGGCAGTTGATTTAGCAGTTAATGTTTGGTTTCATTTAGCAAGTTTAAAATTTTGTTATGGCTTTTATTTATTGTTTTTCCTTGAGCTTGAGCAAGCTTATTACTGATGTGTTGAATATGTTTCAACCAAGTTCATTTTTTGTCAAATATTATTCTGAGGTAATTTATAGTGTTAGCACTTGATTTTTATAGAATTTTTGTTTTGTCTTTTGAAGTAAAATTTATCACACAATTTGTTTCCGTATGGTTCAAATGACATGTATTTTGCTTTTGTGAAGTTTAAACTTAGTTTATTTCCATTCATCCATTCAATTACTTTGTTTGGCTCTATATTAGCTTCACAATTTAGAATTTCATTGTTATTACTTGATAAGGTGAGGCAAATATCATCAGCAAAGAGTCTGATCATAAAATTTGCTGCAGAAGAAAGATCATTAATATAAATCAAGGGCAAAATAGGGACTAATGTAGATCCTAGAGGGATACCTGTTTTTAATATGCTGGGCACTGATGTAACTCTGTGCATTGTTGTACATTGAGTTCTGTTGCTGAGGTAGTCTTTTGGAAAATTATAAATGTTTTGTTATGCCTTCTTGGCTAACAGATATCCACAATCTAGCTAACTCTAGCCGTGTATATTTAAGAAAAGTGCGACTGTCTGTGTGTACGAGAACAATAGCAAAAACAACAACGAGGCACAGCATGGGTCCAAAGGTCACATAATGGCGCATCACGTGCAAAGCAGCTTCCATCAACATCCCTTTCACTTTGAATTATAGACACACTGTTTTAGTGGGAGATAAGCCGTAATACAACGAAAACGATAAATAGTAATTATGCATGGCTGAAATATTGGCCATAACGTGTGGGGGGTCCACAGTTTCTCTGAGGTCGTCTTACGGCAATTGGGGCTTCAGCATTAACGTTAGATGAACGTGCATTATTCTCACAAATTGTTACACCAGCATCGTCATAATTAGCTTCACTGTTGTTCGAACCAAATGAAAAATCAAACGGTACATATCGCTCATTGGTAAGTCTCAAAAATTTGCGATTTCTTCGAATAATGCGACTATTGCATTCAATTAAGTATGAACGAGGAGCAACCTTTTTAATGCATTTACCCATTTCCCACGTACCACTGCGAGTTAAAGGTTGAACACGCACCACATCTCCTTCCTTTAAATCGCGTAAAGGCTTGCTGGTACGATCATAATACACTTTAGCCTTTTCACGTTTGCGTAACACATCATTTTGCACATTTTCAACTACTTTTGGGTATAACAGTCGCGAATCAATTGGCAATATTGACTTAGTTCGTTTCGACATTAAACGTTGTACAGGAGACGTTTTGATTTCTGGCGTTGGGGAGTTTCGCCAATCAAGCAATGCTAGCATAAAATCACTATTATCAGCATGCGACTTTTTCAACAGCGTCTTCGCTATTTTAACAGCAGATTCGACTTTGCCATTCGATCGACTATGATACGGTGACGATGTACAATGATTAAAACACCAAGCTTTAGCAAAATCAGAAAATTCAGCACTCAAAAATTGCGGTCCATTATCACTAATAAGCGTGTCAACGATACCATATCTAGCGAATTGTTCTTTACAAAATTTCACAATCGAAGCACTGGTCGTAGCAGTTAGCTCTTTCAATTCCCAAAAATCCGAATAATAATCAACCATTATGACATAATCTTTACAATTAAAAGTAAACAAATCTATGCCTGCTTTACTCCAAGGCATGCTAGGTATATCATGCATTACCATAGGCTCTTTTTGCTGTTTTGCCAAATACTGATTGCAAATAGCACATTGTGATATGAAATCTTTCACTTGCGCAGATATGCCGGGCCAAAATAACACTTCTTTCGCTTTGTTCAAGCACGTATCCGCGCCCAAATGACTATAATGAATAGCATGTAACATGTCTTTGTACATTGCGCTCGGAATAATAACTTTATGACCCTTAAACAAGACATTGTCCTGACACACAATTTCATCTCTATACGGCCAAAATTGCCGAATTTCAACCGGACAGTCAACTCTCGATTGCGGCCAGCCATTCAAAACAACACGCTTTAGAATGACTAATGTATCATCACAACGGGATTCCTCGCGCACCTGGGTTAAACGTTGGTCAGTGAGCCTCAAATTTTCGCACAAATTAACCTCTTCAAACGAGTTATACAAATCGATTTCAGCGGCCATAGAAAAAACACAATAATCATTGTCACATTGCGAATTATTACGCACAGGTAGAGATGCACGAGACAAAAAATCGGCTATGTGTAAAGTTATTCCTTGCTTATACACCACATTTAAATCAAACTTTTGCAATCGTAATAGCATTCGTTGTAGGCGTTTCGGGGCCTGAAGCAAAGGTTTTCTAAAAATAATTTCTAAAGGTTTGTGATCGCTTTTCACTGATACCTCTTTGCCTAAAATATATTGCTCAAATTTTTCGCAAGCAAAAACGATAGCTAAGCACTCTTTCTCGATTTGCGCATATCGCTGTTCAGTCGCGGTTAGCGAACGACTCACATATGCCACAGGTTGGTCATTTTGTAGCAGAGTTGTGCCCAAGCCAACTTGGCTGGCGTCACATTCAATAACTACACTTTCGTTGACATTAAAATATTTTAGCACTGGAGCACTAGTGACTAGTTTACAAATGCGATCAAAAGCTCGTTGGTGAGTATCAGTCCACTTCCAGACTACCTTTTTGTCTGTAAGGTGTCTCATTGGTTCACACAATTCAGATAACTTAGGTAAAAAGCGCGCAAGATAGTTCACAAATCCTACAAAACGCTGTACGCTGGGCACATCGTTCGGAATGGGCATGTTCTTTACCGCTTCAATTTTGTTTGGGTCGGCTTTAAGCCCTTCCGATGTCAGCAAGTGTCCCATATAAGGTACGGACGTTAATTTATACCTCAATTTGTCTCTGTTGAAAACCAAGTTCTTTTCTCTAGCTCTCTGTAATAGAGCTTTGAGATTTTCATCGTGATCTTTTACCGCTTCATCACGATTGTCCCCGCTCCCATACACGAGTATATCATCGGCGATGCACTCTACACCACGAAGTCCTGCAATTACTTCATGTTGTCTTCTCTGGTACTCTTCTGGGGCAGATGAAATGCCAAATGGCATTCGCAACCATCGATAACGGCCAAAGGGCGTCCAAAAGCAGGTCAAATGACTGCTTTGTTCGTCAAGTTCAACTTGCCAAAAACCATTCTTGGCGTCCAAAACTGAGAAAACTTTTGCCTTTGCCAATTTGGGCAAAATATCCTCAATGCTCGGGATTGGGTATTTTGGTCTTCGTATTGCAGCATTTAGATCTTTGGGGTCTAGACAAATTCGCAGTTTGTTGTTTCTTCGCACAACGACCATGCTTCTAATCCAGTCAGTCGGTTGATCTACGGGAGTAATCACTTTCTTTTCGACTAGCTCTGCCAGTTTGTTCTTCAGATCGGCTTTCATGGCGACAGGTACATTTCTTTGGCAGTGCTGGACAGGGCGCACTTCCGGATCAACATCAATGTGATATTTTCCGGGTAGCCGGCCTAGTCCTTCAAAGACATCCAAAAAATTGTCCACAACACTATCTATCGTGTCTACTCTGCTTGTTTCTTCTATATTCAATGTTAGCAATCCAAGCTTTAAACAAGTATCAGCGAACAATAAAGGGGTCAAATCTTTATTCAAGACTTGAAAGTGTAAGTTGCAACTTTTATCTTCATATTGGCATTGGAGTTCTACCTCTCCTTTTGGTATAATCAGTAAACCATCGTAGGTTTTAAGCTTGACTGAGCTTTTGTTGAGGTACTCATCGTCTGCCTCAAACAAGTTGCAATAATCCTTGTAGCTCACCGTGTTACATGTGGATCCGCTGTCCAACTGGCATCGTAATGGGGTAAACTTTTTGCCTGGTAAACTCACGTTTAAGGAAACAAACCATTTCTTTTTGCTGCCCGCCGTGTAAGCTTCTTCAGTTTGATATGCCAGCTCGTGGTCGCTGTCGGATTCCCGATTCTTGATTGCATGTATGCGTCTTGCTGGCGACGACTGCGGCTTATTTCGGCACATTCGTGCGAAATGATTTTGCTTGTGACAGATATGACACTCTGCCTGATATGCTGGGCATTTTCGCTTGTCTCGTTCATGTCTTCCGCCACAAAATTTGCACTGTTCAAGCTTTCTTTCCTGGTTGAGGTGCAACTTCGGTGCTCTGTAGCGATCATATCCGGTCTTCTTCTCTATACGATTGGCTTCTTCTGGCTCTTGATTGTCGATGGTCTTTATTTGCTTCTGTGCCAGCTCGTAGCTGCGGCAAATAGCGATGCTTTTCTCCAAAGTCAGATTTTCTTCGGTTAGCAACCTGCTTCGAACCGAACTATGTTTTGCTCCCAGCACGATTCTGTCTCTGATAAGACTTTCTGCCAGTTCTCCAAATTCGCATGTAGCGCTTAAGCCTCGCAATCTATTTACGTACTCGTCAATGTTCTCTCGAGCCTCTTGTCGGCATGTATTAAATATAAATCGTTCATAAGTAACATTGCTTTTTGGTCGGAAATACTTTTCCAGCTCTTCAATAATGGCCTTCAGGTTGGCTTTCTGTGCTGCAGTTAACACCAATTTCCTGTACACCTGGTAGCACTCTTTCCCTATGACGACTAGGAAAGTTGCGATTTGCACTTCACCGGTCTTCTCTTTTAAGCCGGAAGCTACCAAGTAATTCTCCCACTGCTCCTTGAAGTAATTCCAGTTCTCTTGGACGTTACCACTCACATTCATCGGTTCTGGAACCGGCAGATTACTCGCCATTACTGTAATCTTTCTTTAAATGTTCACTGAAATCTTTCTTTAAATGTTCACTGAAATCTTTCTTTAAATGTTCACTTCTGACACCATGTTTTGTTATGCCTTCTTGGCTAACAGATATCCACAATCTAGCTAACTCTAGCCGTGTATATTTAAGAAAAGTGCGACTGTCTGTGTGTACGAGAACAATAGCGAAAACAACAACGAGGCACAGCATGGGTCCAAAGGTCACATAATGGCGCATCACGTGCAAAGCAGCTTCCATCAACAATAAATGTTACCACGAATCTCATATTTGTGATAAAATTTCATGGTTAACGGTATCAAATGCCTTTTTTAAATCTAAGGACAAAGCAGTTATATATTTCTTTAATTTCAAGTTTTGCAGAATTTAATTGTAAATATTTGTTGATACTTAAATGGTGCTATCACTTTCACAAAACCCAAATTGATTGTGACACAAAATTTCTTTTTTTATCAGGTAATCAGTTTTCTTGTTCAAACATTTTTAAAAATTTTTGCAAATGGTGAAAGCACAGATATAGGGTGATAATTGGTTGGTAGCAATTGTCATCCTTATTTAAATACTGGTGTTCGTGTTACTATTTTGAGATGATGGGGAAATGTTCCTTGTTTAATGTGGTTGTTAAATATGATTGCTAGATATGCGGCTGCAACATCAGCAACTGTTGTTATAAATATGATGGGAATATTTTCTTTTCCTGCTGATTTTTTCTCATTAAGTCTTCTTATTGTTGAATTATCTCATTACTTGAAATTGGTGTGCAAAAAAAAAAGATGTGTAGCTGTTTTTTCTACACCTTTTGTAAAATTTGTAGTATTTGAAATTGTTTTTGCTATATTTTTACCAACACTTGCGAAGAAATGATTGAAATCATTTGCAATTTTTATTGGATTTGTTAGCTCTTTTCTTTTAAATAAAAAATTTTTTTCTGGTGCTTTCCTACTTGATTAATTTTTACCCAATATTTTATTTATTATTTTCCATTGTTTTGACATGTTTGTTTTGCTCAGTTGGAGCAGAAAAAAAATGGCTCGTAGGTTTTACATAGTTGGCTTGAAGGTTTTAGGCACTTGGCTTGTGAGGTGTGTAGGTTTTAGTTGCACTGCAAAATGCTGGTTAAAACTAGGATAATACCTAAGTTCAATAGGATTGAATGCTATTGAATAGAAGTTATATATCCAATACCATTTTTAGGCAAACTCCTATTTTTGTAAATAAGCAAATGGTCAGTATTAAAAAGAAATTATTACTGTATTTTTTTGGTATAAATATTGGAAAAAATCTTGTATTGGATGGCAAATGCAATCTTCAATATAATTAATAAAAGCAAATAACTTTTGGTATTTGTGAACAACTTTATTTCAATAAGATTACAAACTGCCCAGTACAAAAGCATTAACTGTAATTTTGGCATCCTAAGTTTGGCAACAGAAACAGTCTCAAAAATGCATTGGCAAATGTACCATTAGCATATGGTTTAAGCTTGATGATAAATGTAGAATTGGAGTGACCTTTCTGCTATTTAGGCACCAAGTGCATAATTGTGATTCTATCGAAAGCTTTAGCAATAAAATATGGCAAAAACCTGCTATGTGAGCTTCCCAAATGGCAGTTGTGCTACGCAAGTTGTGTTTTCAGTGTAGATTCCTTGAATTGCTTATGGGCAATAACCATGTATGCATTGCATATGTTTTGATGGTTTTTAATTTGATTTTGTACATGTACTGAAATGCATATTCAAATATGTCTGGCTTTTTTATTCATTGTTGTATATTTATAAACAGACACTATTTGCTCAATTTTTTTGTTTATGCTGCATAATGAATCATCTGAGTTGGTACTGTGGTCGAATGGGTTGAATAGCTGGCTATGGCAGCAATGGACAAGTGTTTATACCTCATGTGGTGGTTTTATTATTGCGTCCTGGAAAAAAAAAGCACTTTACAAGAATTTCCCTTGTGTAGTTCTTTACTTACTGTAAAAATGTGTTGAGTAGGGATAGTTGCCAATTTTGGGAATTTTTGAAAGATCTTTGGATTTTTTAGCAAAAAGTGAAGACCGCTTTATATTTTTTTTGGAGATCAACGCCACATCAAGGTGAATTCTGTTGATGTTGAAAAGATTTTATTTGTGGTAAAACCCAAAGACACGGAATGACAAAACATTTCAGAAACTTGGGATTTTTTGTGGAAAAACAACCGTTTTGGGGATATTTTTTACCAGTGTTAGGTTTTTTGCTTATTTTTAGTTGGCAACTATGACTGTAGGCCTACTAGCAGCATTGGTGATAATGAAATGGGTCAAAGTACAATATTGCTTTAGTATTACAGGAAGGTTTTTCAGTGATCGGAATTAGAGGTATTGAATATGATTCAATTCATAATTTCTTTCTGTGTAATGACTTAATCCACAGGAATTGCACCAAAAGTGATGTTTAGATTGTTGATCATTGCAATAAATGTATTGATATTTTGCATAAAAAACACAAAGTAAAATGTGATTTTGAATTGCTTAAATCAGTGGTTCTCAAACTGTGCGTCGCGACGCCCCGGTGCGTCGTTTCAATTTTCCAAGGGCATCGCGGGATAATTTGGTTTTGTGTCATTAAATCTAGGTTTTATTGCATCAAAAGAACTCTGATCGTAGATTCCATTTTTACCTTCTTCTGACATTCATAATCAGTTGTATTTTCACAATAGTGTTTTTAATACACTGTTTTAATTGTTGACTTGTGATTCATGAATAAAATTGCAGAAGTTTAACTTAAATGACGAAAAATATATAAAGAATAAAGCATTCAGTTGTATGTTGGACGAAAACAGGAATGATGGGTTACAAACTTAGAAGAGCGTAATTTTATGATTGAAGATGACAGACCAATCCAAAATCTCGGGAGCATAAGAACACTTATTGGTGTGGATTATGGGTCACATTTATTTTGCAGTACGGCAAACTAAATCTTAGGATGCTGTTTGGTGCGTCGCAAAGTCTCGTAAGCTTTTTTGAATGCGTCGCATTGAAAAAAGTTTGAGAACCACTGGCTTAAATCAACAAAATACTTTTTTCACCAGTGGCTCTGCAGTGTGTTGGGTATACTGTATATGATGCATTTGATTGTTATTGGGTGAAGTGACCTTATGGAGAAGTGTACCAAGTAACTTCTCCACCCATTAAGTCACTGTTGCTAGCAAAAATATTGTTTGTAGTAGTAAATGTAGCAGTAAATATTTAACTGCAAAATGCCTATCTAAGGCAAGCTTTGAAGCTGAGAACCTTTAGTGTATTTTCCTAAACATGTAAATATTGTGTCTTAGCTGCAGTTTCAGAAAACTTTAGAGGTAAAAATATAGACAATATTTGAATATTGAAATTTGCGGAAATTCATATCAAATTATGTAATTAACTAAATCACAGAAAAATGGAAATTCATGTTAAACATGAAATTACTGGAATATGGAAATTTATTTAAAAATGGAATGACCAATTTCAAGGAATATAGAAAAATGTACTGGTACTAACTAAAGAAGTAGGCCTATAAAAACTGCAAAAAATACGGAAATTTATGGAAGTTGATAATATAACCACCTATTTGGGTAAAATTAGATAACTGAGTTGAGTTAAGCAAAGCGTTTTTGTAAATTTCGATAATTTAGTTGGTGCTTTTTTATTTCAGTAAGAATTTCTGTGCTTCCGTAATTCTGTAAATTTCCATATTTTAGTGTTGTCCAAAAATATTGCTTTGCAACAACTGTAGAAAATTGAAAATATTCATCTCCAGCTTTAAACTGGAGGTGCGTAGTGTCCATGCTTATAAGTAAAGATTGCTTTGTTTTGAATGCACTGTGGAGACATTGCATTAAGGTTGATCTGGGTTTGATTTGTAGCTGTTTTAGTTGTAGGTTCCTAATAATGCTAGTTGCTTCTATTACTCATCAATTTTTTATGTAAATTTTAAGAAAGTTTGTCAACCCATGCCAGAGTACAGAGTGAAAACAATTTTATACGTTTTGATACATTGCCAAAATCTAAAAATTGCTGCAGATGGCATTGATCATAGCAGTCAGTGCACCTGGTAAGGTCATACTCCATGGTGAACATGCTGTTGTTTATGGAAAGAAGGCTATTGCTTGTGCCATTGAAGGAAAAGCATTGGTATGTTTTTTGTTTACAGGAAGTTAATTAGTAGGCTTGTAGACAATTAACTTTTCCAACTCTTGTTTTGATGACACACTGATCTGTGTATGTGATTATCACTAGGCAATCAGCCAGAGGTTGTTCATGCAGTCATTTTCACTTTAAAACAATGTTTGATGTAATATTTTTCTGCCCAATATACAATGGAACACTGGTAGTGCAGTGTATGCATCTAAATTGGATAGTACTAAAACGTGTTATTCTGCCAATTAACGAAAACCCTGCTAGTCCATAAAGTTATCCAATTGACTTCAATCTTTAGGCTACTAGGCATATTCTCTCCAATGCTTTCTGTGGAATTCTGCGTTTTAGTTTTTTCCGCTAACTATTAATTAAACTAAATTGAAATTGTTGTTTTTGTTATTTTAGGTAGAACTTTTCAAGAGTGAAAAAGGCAATGATGTTGTTATATCTTTTCCAAAATTTTCGGCATTGTCCAATACAAAAATCAATATTTCAACAAATTTGTTGAAGCAATTGCATCAAAAATGCATACTCCATAAAAATAAAGATACGTATCAGCAAAAACAATGGATAGAAGACATTAATAAATTTGTTATTTCTGTCTGTCCTACTGAAGAAAAAGCATTTTTATCGGCTGTGTCTGTTGTAGTTTTTTCCTATTTAAAGGTGTGTTTTGAATTGTATCTTGTGTAAAATTCAGTGCTCACATTTGCGAACTTTTTAGTAATTTGAAATGATGCATATGCCAAACAGACTATTCTAACATAAAGCTAAATTCACAATCCAATATTTCTCCTTCAAGTTATTTGCAGATGCATAGAAATCACTGCTGTAAATCAAAGATTATGTACACTTAAATTCAAAGTACATAGCTGTTTAAAAAAAATCATCTCATTTATCATTGTATTAATTTTAAAGTCCTTCAATAGTGTGTTGTCACACTTCTCACATTTGTGAGATTTCAGGGTTTTTATATGTGTAAGGCCATTAAAAGTGTTTTTATAGCAGCATGTTTGCTATTGCTCGCAAACATTGTGTTTGTATGGATCAAACAAATTGCCGACATGCTGAAAAGTTATGTTCGAAGAAATTATTTCTCAGAGTGTATTCCTGATAATATGCAAGAATGATGATATTTTTGATGACAAATTAATTTTACAAAATAGCAATAGCTGTGTCTATAACCATTAATTCATTTAGATACTTGTGGATATTGGAAATCTTGCATATCCAGCAATGTCACTTTGCTTTTCTAAAACAGACCTTCCTATTGGGGCAGGTCTTGGCTCTTCCGCAGCATTTAGTGTAAGTCTAGCAACGGCATTTTTGCTGTATGCTGAACAACTTGATGTGAAAAAAGGTTAGTTTTCCTACCATTTAGAAGAAATCGTTAGGGATTTTTTTTATTATCGTCTGTTTGATAGCCATTTTCTGGTAAGCGAAGATTAAATCAAGTAAATTTAAGTTGTTTTTCATCAATGTTTTTGTGCAATTGCTGTAGAAATTCATCCAAGGCCGTGATCAGAGGAAAGGAAATTATTTAGCGTTGCTCCTCTCTCAATGAAGAAAAACATTTTTATCAGAAATTTGCTCTTGGTAAAACCCAAAAAAGTTTTGGAGGATGTGCCTATACGAAAGCAATTTGTATCTGTTAGAAACTTGTGTCTTTTTTTGTAGCTGGTCCTTGGGTATTGATGAAATTAGCCAGTTGTTCATTTTGATAACCAGAGTAACAAATGATTCTATTTGGTTGTCATGACACCTGGTGTAGTTTGCAAATGGCGTGGAAACAGAAAAATGTCTGTGTTGACTTGTAATGTGTACTTGTTTTGATCAGTGTGTGTGTGTGTGTGTGTGTGTGCACGAGCGTGTGCGTACATGTGTGCGAGTATGCATGCATGCATATATGTGATTCGTTAAACTTGATTATTCCATTTTTTTTAGAGTTTTGCTTGGATGCTACTGCATTGCTTAAAATCAATAATATGGCTCTCAGTATGGAAAAGTTAATTCATGGAAACCCATCAGGAATAGATAATGCTGTATCAACGTATGGAGGTGCTGTTGTTTTTGCTTCTGGAAAACTAAATCACATAAAGTATGTACTAGTAGCATTCAGTAAAGTCTTTTGTGTGACAAAACAAAAGCAAAACTTAATTTATATTTTGTTTTGATAAATAGTTTTTTTGATTACTGCTTGCCTCCAGCTCCTCCCAAATATTTTACCTGTCTAAATCATTTATCTGTGTCAACAGATTTCCAAAACTCAATTTTCTTATTGTTGATAGTCATGTGTCAAGAAGCACTAAATTATTGGTGTCATCTGTAAAAGAAAAAAGGAAGGAGGTAAAGTACGTGATGGAAATGTAGTGCTTATGAATTGTTAAGTCAACAGTGTTGATGTTATATTCAAAGAAATTTTGAATTTGTCAATGAGGACAGATTGATTGTAGACCAGCAATTTGGTATATTTGCTGTATCGATGTTTTGCAAGCGGTGGCGCAACCAAATGTTGTTGAAGAGAATTAAAATCCAGAATTTAGCATTTTCAATGGTTATTACAGGTAAAGACTTTTTGAGATTAATATTTTCAAAGTCCATTTGTTAAAACACTGGGGGGATGTCATGCCGGTTAAACATCCACCCTAGTTGCGCCCCTGTTTGTGATGCGTATTTTTGATTTAACTTGTTGATTTACTTGAAAAATGATTAAGTAGAACATCAATACATGCTATCTGTTGTGATTTGTGAATACAGTTTTTATTGTATGAAGGGTATACTATAAAATCATTAAGACAATATCAGCTGAGCTAATCATAAAATATCATACATTTTGCTTTCAAACGGGTCTTTTCGATTTTTCATGCAAATAGAATTTCAAGTGAATGCCATTTGAATAAGAAATCGATATTTCTAACAATAAATTAACTTGTGTTTTACCATTCTAATTATCTATTAACCTGGAACTCTTCAAGCAAGTTAATTGGTGGGCAGATTTCTACTTATAAATTTACTTTTGCTTTTGTAGTATTTTTGTACTGCTATTTTTTCAACCCTTTTAAGCGGTTTCATGCTAGATCGTATTGTTCAATACAAAACAGTCAACTGTTCCGACGTTAGATATATTTCAAAATTTTATTTTCCACTTTTTTGAACGTCTTCTCTTTAACACTTATCTTTTACCCAAAGCAAATATCCAAATGGTAGCAAATCAAAGTTATTCATTACGCTGACATTGGTTAGGTTTTTGATTTTTTTAATTTTAACAGTTTCCTCAACTGATGGAATGTTTACTTGATTCCATTAATGAAGTTAGTGAAACTGCAGAAGAATTGTTTTTGCAAATGACTAACGACCACAGTCCAGACGATTACAACAAGTTATTACGAAAGCATAAGGTATGCTTACAAAAAGTTATGTAGAGTATGACGCTACGAACCATAGGTAGTGCACATTGATTTGCAAATAATTTTTTGCCGCCTTGCTCCATCTCCCTCCTTACTTGGACATGCAACATTTCCAATGCGATGGCGACCAAAAAATATTCTATTACCTGCCCTCCCCCCCTAAATTTTGATTCTGACTGTACACTATTAGCATAACGTATAGTAGGAAGTAGCTTGGCATTAGTAGCGACAGATAATCGGCTACTTACCAAGCTTACAATTTATCTTAAAATACGTGAAACAATCTATTGGATTCTTGGGTGTTTTCCTTCCCCATTTTCGTTCTTTAGCTTTTTTGTTTGGGGGTCGCAACAGTGGATTACATTTTTTACCTTAACCTATTTTTCGTGTCTTCCTCCGGCAGATTCATTTCTTTAATATCTTGCCTTATGTAGTCCATAAATTTACACTTTGATCTTCTTCTTTTTCTCGGTATGTCATGACTCAACTCTCACAAATATGCTGTATAGCTACACCTCTTAAACACTCTTTCGCAAGCATGCTATACGAGTACATCTCTTCACCATGCCTAAGCCAGCACAATGCTGCTTCCCTCACTTAATCCCAAAGTTTTCGTACATGTGCTGTACCTCGTATACGAGGTCTGTTCAAAAAAGGGTTGTACCGTTTAGTATAACATGCACAGCTCTGAATTTCATAAATTTTATTTAATCTTAAAAAAGTACACTTGGACGTCCCCGCTCTTCGCAGCACTACTGCCACTTCTGATAACACCTCTTTAATTCCTTTTGTGGAATGCTGCTTAGCTCCTTCGTCGGATTTCACATATCTTCTCTTGATTAAAACCGCGTTCCCTTCAGAGTGCTTTTTAACTTTGGGAACATCCAGTAATCACGGGGTGCCCAGCTGGCGTGTAAGAAGTCTGTCGAGTAAGTGGCGTATTGTTTTTGGCCAGAGAAGCTCGGATCACATGTGTGAAATGGGCGAGCGCATTGTTGTCACGAAGCTAAAAATTCTTCACTGACCACATGTCTGGCCGCTTTTGGCACATCATCACAAAGGCGACGTAGAATCTACAAGTAGTACTCTCTGTTTATTGTCTGTCTTTCTGGTGGGTTTTCGTAATCCACGATGAAGATCTTCCCGCTTTTTTCGACAAACCTTATCAATCTCCTCCTCCTTTCGGCTTATGGCTAGCCTCCCTGCGCGCGGCTTACTCTCCTTTAACATGTAGCCATTGTTAAAGCGATTAAACCACTCCTTTATTCGAGTTGAACTTCAGGCCTTCTCTCCAAAAACTTGCTGAATCTTTCGGATTGTTCAACAAGCTTTTGGAAAAACTTGATGCAATACGCTTTTTTCGATACATTGTGTCATTAAAATGATATTTTGCATGGAAATTAAAAATGATGAGCACGAACTATATAGCTGCACAAAATGCTAAACAAAGAGAGAATGACATAACCGATCAGCTTAATACGATTTACCCGTGCGCGATGATGGTGACGTCACAATGTGTCAAAACAAGTTGTTTCGTGTGGCATTATTTTTGGCGAGAGAAAAAAGGTCCGATACTTTTTGAACAGACCTGGTACACTGGTTACTTATCTTTTCCCTTCTACTGAAAGCCTTAGCATTTTGAGCTCACTTCGAGTTCCACTTTCCCATCAAAACGTATAAAAATATGTTAATGTTTTACAACGTAGTTTCGCTACAGCATGCTCTTCAGTCGGTGCCATCGGCTTTGCTGTGCAATGGTTTCCTTTCTCTTCAGAAAATAAATAAGAAGATTTTTTTGAAAAAGGGATCTATTTCGGAAAATTTCATACGCAGAGCGGAGATTAGGCTAATGACCCGAAGGTCATTTTGTAGCCTTCCAAACTTTCCGGTCATACATTTGATTGGCAAACAAGTTCTTATGCATCGTTTAGAGCGGCTTCTGCATGAGAAAACTTTTTCCTGGTGCTAGCGTACCCGAAACTTCTTTTCAAACTTATTTTGGAGTAACCAGTAGTGCCTGCATTGCACATTACTACACCTAGGGGAATTCCTGTCAAGCGTTTTTTTAGAAGAGCACGGAAGACCCTGTTAGCATTGAATTCTGTTTCCTCAGTTACGAGTCTACATCATCAAACAGCATGTGAGAACATCTCTATTAATTTTCATAAAACGTTTGCGAGATTACGTTGGGTTTTTTATTTTAACATTATTTTTTGTGCTAGGAACTCATTCGCATAAATCAGCACCTTTTGAATTGCATCGGCGTTGGACATGACAAGCTTGACCGAATTTGTCAATTAGCTGAAAGTTTTGGATTTGTCTGCAAGCTTACTGGAGCTGGTGGTGGAGGCTGCGCGATTATATTGCTTGACACGGATCTAGAAAACGAACGCGTGCGCAGTTTGCAAAAGCAACTAACAGAAAACGGGTTCACCAATTGGAAGGCGACACTCGGCTGTTCTGGCGTGGAAGTTATTCGTTATAATTATGACATGTTTTAATGTGAGAATTTCAGTTATGTGTCGTTTTTTAATCGCAGAGATTGCTAGGAAATAAATATGACGTGTAGCCTACTAAGTGTTAACACTCTAGTTCTGCTATGAGGACAATGGCGTACTGTCTTTGATAATTTTCTTTGGGAAGGAGGCAAGCATCAACTCAATTCAATGTTATTATAAAGCGGGGGATTTTTGTGACTAATAGCTGGAAATGTTGCTGTAAATCGCGTGTTGAAATCGATGTTTCTGCTCTTTCTCGACTTGAGTATTTTTTTGGAGATCAATGTTTAAAAAAAGAGCACCAGACCTTTTTTTATACTGTTTTAGACGTTTTCTGGATTTATCGATGCAAAGGCTTCTGTCAGATAGTTTACGGAGGGACATCGCTCTTTATCTGAAATACGCCACTGTAGGTAAATACAACACTCTTTTACGGAAATAGCGCGGTATTGTGGCATTCTATTAAATACTGCTTTCCGATAGATACGTGATAAAAAATTTCTTGAAAAATATCTGTCATCTACTTTCAACGAAAACCTCGGTTAGCATAAAGATGTAACAAAGGACGGACAATTTGTTTAAAATTTGGTAGTTTAGGCTTACGGTGTTGCCTCGATTGTAAACCACGGATTAAGAAGTAATTTTGGGGTAATACTTTTGCGGCGTTTTTTCCTTAAATTGTTTTTCTGGCATTCATATTTTGTAACCAATGGTCGTGTTAGGCCGTAGTCTTGCCTGCGGCAGCAATTCGCCCCGTGCCTTCAAAAAATGAAAACTCAATTTTTAGTTGTAGCAAATTTAGAGATATTGATTTAAGCTCGAATGTCATAAGCGCAACTCATTTTTGATTTATTTTTCAAAAAGTTTGCAACTTACATATGTTTTTCCACATTTAAGCATGGCACATTTGGTGTTATCAATATCACTATCAATACATTTGAAAGTTTAGCCTTCATTGAATACATCACAGATTCTATTTGAATGAGGAACTAAAGATGGCAATGTTAATTTACTGAAATATGTTTTCCGCTATTATCCTGATTAATTGCCTGAAGTTGTGTAAAACTAGTACATATCACAGGCTTTCATATTTTTTTCGAATAAAATGATTTTTTTATTTCACTAGCCGACGTCGACCGCAGGACCACCATCAGTGATATCGAGGTTGAGCATGTTCACCCGGCTTCAGCCAAAGGATAGTTGTGACTTGTGAAAACTAATGAAAAGTTTACGTTTTTTTGACAAAGCCAAATCTCGTTCAAAGCAAAACTGTTTTTTGAAATGGAATCGGTCAAAAAATATGGGGGCTGCGCAAAGCCGCTGCATGTCTCCCAAGTTTTTGTCGAGCCCTGGCAACGTCTTATTTGCCCAGTTTTCCACCTATACGCCCGTAAATTTAACCAACTTTTATCCGTCAAATTCAGCAAATAATTGAAAGCATATCAGTTACGGAAAGGTGTCAAAGTGATAGATATGTGTTTTGAGGATCAGATCAGAGGTTTACGTACTCTAAAAATCTATTTGAGTAAAAACATTGTCACTCAAAAAAATTAGGAAGTATTAATAGGTATTTGTACTTGAGTAAAAGTAGTCCCGAATTAAACCACTTAAGAAGTAAAAAGTAATTTAATTTTTTTGAGCAGTTTTGACGTGTATCTTTCTTTACCGGTGGTTCTCAGTCGGGGCAGCTCGTACCACAAAAAATGCTCGAATGGATTTTTGAAGACGCTAACTTTTCCGCTTATCTATTGCTTAATTCACATTACCCACCAAGTTAAAGGCGCATGTGTAAGATGAAGGCAATGGCGCCTATATGAAAAAGGATCTCCCTCGAGTGACACAACGTGTGACGGTTATGCCATTTTAAAAGACTATCCAAAGAGGTTGCCTTAATTCAGGTACATAACTTCTTTTGTTTTGAAAAAATTTAGTAAAGCTTGGTGTATTATTCTCATAGTTACTACTTTCTCTTGTAGGTTCGTTTACTTTTAAACCAATGGTTTTCAAACTGTGGTAAGCATATCGCTAGTGGTATGTCAGCTTTTTCCAAGTGGCACGCCAGCAATTTTTAAATCACGTGCAGAGTTTTGTGTCATATTTGTATTTTCTATTGTAACTATCACTGTGCCATGCCCAAAAATCAGATTGCTTACCTTTATGTCACTCATTTCCTTTTGAAAATCGTCTGAACGCTAGTGCGAACCACTTGGCATTTAGTTCAAGACAGCAGCTTGTTTAAGTAGCCCTCATCTTAAATGCAATGGTGATAGTGAGAGCTAAAGTAATTACCAAATTTTCCTTTTTTTTAGTAGGCTTACTGGCTAAAACTAACCAGTTTTATTTTATTTGAACCTCCCACGAAAAATTGAATTGTAAAGTGATAAAAGTGAGACCTTGAAATTTTTTATTTCAAGTCATCAAATTTTAATCACTTTATATTAGAAGTTTGTAGTAAAGGGTGCTGCATCAATTTAAGTAAAACTTATTATCATGCAAAATATAATTTTGTGATAAACTCACTAACGACCTTCCATCGTAGATTTAAGTATGCTGAACAAAGGTTGAAATGACAGGAAAATAAAAATATGGAATGACCAAAAAAATTGGCAATAGGCCTAAAACAAAAAAATTACTCGAAATTGAAGTGGGCAGTTTGGAGTTAAACTTCGTAATTTCAAAGTATCCGTCAACATAGGTTTATATTAATCAACAGCTGAAAGTCGAGTTTTCCTGCTCTTTTAAACAATAGTAATGAAGAGCTAAAACTCAAATTTTCCTGTTTTTTGAAAATTACCGACAAAAAGTTTAAATCTGATATTTCTCGGTCTTTTTTAATTAAAAAAATGTTAAATGAAAACTAAAAGTTACTTTTTACTGCTCTTTTCTAATTAAAAACGTGTTAAACAAGAGCTAAAACTCACTTTTTCCTGCTTTGTTTTGAAACTTTTTAATTACAGCAACAGCTAACAACTTGCACTTCCTCCTTTTTTTTTTAGAAAATTAAAGCTTAGAATAAAACCAAAACTTGCTTTTGTTGTTCTAACGTCAATCACGTTGGAAACGTAATATTTTATTTTTACTATGATTTTGCTCAGGATCAAATGTTGGCTGCAAACCAGTAATTTGTAGAGACCGATTTGATTGAGGGTTTTTAAGAATATTTGTTTGCACGATATCCTAGGAAAAGTGGCTTGGTATGTATAGCAATGAGAATATGGTTTAAAAGTGGGAGGTTCTGCCCCTCCCTCGCGGTTGCACCTTTGGTGATACGCAACGACAGGAAGAAATTTTTTCGTGATATGAAGAAAAAAAAAAATTGAGAGCCATTGTTCTAAACCAAAAAACTTATATCTTCTGATGCTTAAATTTAGCATAAAAAACTAAAGCCAAAAGTTGTAGTCAGCTAAAAATTACTGAAAGCATTGAGACAAAGTTTTTTTTTATCTTGGATCACATTTTTAGTCATGGCCTCTTTTATTTTAGAGACCTTAGAATTATGGCAAGAATTAGCGGTATTGAGTAAATATGAAAGATATTTGTTGAGGTTCAGCTTACACGATAATTTTTTTTAGAGGGCACGAGATAATTTAGCCTAAACAAACTTTTCCAATCTTTTGAGAGGATAATTACCCTTTTTGCTCCTCTAGCTTCTCCCTTGACAACAGCAGTAGCAAACTAACGTATGCTTAAAAAAATATAACAAACAGCAAAAAATTGAACAAACTGGCTTTGAATGAAGCTCTCGAGGACGAATTCATTGCAATTTTTTAAAGCAGTGAGTTAAAACTACAACGTTTTTGTCTGGCTCTCAACAAAGTTACCGCCTGAATAATCGTATTTACCCATCATGAATTGGAAAAATATCTTGCAAGTGTTCATGAAACGGTCGTAGATCTTTACTCTAGCATTAACGATTCTTTCACTTTGGATGAAAATATGCAGCTCGTTAACTTAGATCTACTAGCCATCCTTCTCTGTTCCTTCAATATCTTTAGTCTGTTTACGAATATCCAGACCTGGGCACCGCAAATTTACACTCAATTCCGCAACCGCAAATTCCGCAAAACTGCAAGAGGTGTTCCGCAACCGCAAATCCGCAAGTTTGCGATAGGTTTGCGGTAACCTTTCGCACTTCCGCAACCGCAAATGCACATTGCACTTCCGCAAACTTAGACCGCAATATTTACTGATATTTTGCCTTGGCGATGACTTTTTTATTTTTGGAGGTCAAATTTTGCCGTCGACCAGACGTTGATCTCCAAAAATAAAAAAAAAGGTCATCAACTCCCAGACGTTCACCTTCCGCCCAGAAAATCAGAGCATCCACTTTTTCCAAGCGGTTTAATTGCGGATCAGCCAACACTGCCTATTGATTTGCGGATTTGCGGTAATTTTCAGTTTTTCACCGCAAATCCGCAAATAGAAACTTGAGGCAGCAAATTGCGGATTTGCGGAAGTGCCCACCTCGGAATTTCGGAATATTCGGAATATCCCACTAAAAGAAACCATTCAGATCTGTGCTGATGCTTTCTAAAACAATGAATTTGTTTCGCCTACTATTCTTGAGGCACTTTTTATTGAGATTCTAACCGCAGCTGCTACGGCACTTTAGTTGAATTCAGTATCAACCATACAATGCTCAGACAGATTGGTGGTGTTGTCATAGGCTCTCCACTTAGCTCAGCTCATGTCAAAATGTTTATTGGATAGTACGAGAGGAATTGTTTCGACGAACCAGCAAAGCCGTTTTGTACTTCTGCTACGTTGATGACACCTTTGCCTTTCTCGAAAAGGAATCTCACTGTGACAGTTTTCTTACGGCAATAAACTCTTCACATCCTTGCTTCACCTTCACTTTTCAAAAAAAAGTTGGTGGCAAGTTTGT
Source organism: Trididemnum clinides (assembly GCA_963675345.1). Taxonomy (NCBI): domain Eukaryota; kingdom Metazoa; phylum Chordata; class Ascidiacea; order Aplousobranchia; family Didemnidae; genus Trididemnum; species Trididemnum clinides. The sequence continues at coordinate 24,567,379 of OY776290.1, read as the reverse complement.
CTTTCTTGACGTTCTGATAGAGAAAGCTCACACAATAACTTTCAGGTCTTTAAGTCAAAAATCAAACTTTTATCGGAAATATAGACGTTCAGATCCTTTTGGCCCCAAAAACGAAACACTAGCCTTATTGGAACAAAAGTGCACCAGGCTCCGTCTATCTCCTCCAAACCCATACTGCCACAAAAGCTGAACAACATCAAATCTTCGAAAAAATGGCTACACAAACAGTGTTATTCAGGTAAGTATGTTCATTGTCCAAGGCCATCGTCAAATGTAGTGACCACTAGAAAAAAGGTCGCCAAAACGCCTAGTCTGGCGAAAACTACTATGATTGGAAAACAGTTTTCTTAAGTTCCAGAAGCTAATCAAAACCAAGGTAAACAATTGCTGCAGAGTAGGCTATCTAAACCTCAGATGACAATTTTTCACCAGATGTGTTAAACCTGCAATCTGCAAGGAAGCAGCGAATGTCGTGCAAAAGTGTGTGTGCCGCTGTGACTGCTGGTATATTGGCCACAGTTCTCAAAGACTACAGCACAGAATCAACCAACTTGCACTTAAATCAATTAGACTTGGCACAAATATAGAAAGACAAGTATTCATACGAAAACGCAGGGAAATTTGTTTTGCCTCGACTGAGACTCGGCAATTGGACACGTTTACTTGTAAATCATGACTATACTGCCACTTGCAGTGACAGTTAATCATCATTGTTGGCAACAGCTAGATCCTCCTTCCATGTAGTCACTCTTGAAGCAACATTTATCAAAAACAAACAACCCAGATTGTGCCAGAATTTTTCTATGCACTACAATAAATTGATCCTCTAGCAGTTTTGATTTTAGACGCTGACGAAACGCACATACGTGCATTTGGAAACAAATGAGAAAAGAAAACCAGATACAGTAGTTTACACAACAATACCAAGGATGTGATGGATGTTGTAGAACTAATGGCTAGGCAGTCTTCTCTGAAAGCAGGCACTCGGCGTTGGCCACTGGCTGTTTTTTGTAAAATTTTAGATCTGGCCTGCATAAAATGCATACATTTTGTACAAGATCAAACAATGAAAAAAATTTCTAGAAGAGTATCTTCAAATTGGCCGGTGAACTGAGACAAGATTACATAAAAAGAAGATTGTTTCTGTTTTTGAAACAGTGTTTTGCATGCAGCTGTCGAAACTTAGGAGGTATATGAGAGCAATGCCAGGCTGCAGCCAATTGCTTGCAAAACCATGTGAAGCTTGTGGCGAGTTGGTTCGTGGGAAATGTACAGTTGGACGGCAACATTTACACAAACTTTGCAATGAAGCAGAAACTGATCAATGAACATTTTATTTCGCAATGCTGTGGTCATCATTAACGTTTCATTGAGAGAAATTCCATTTGGTTTAACCTTTGCTTGAATTAAATGTCATGGACATGTCCTTCTTGGACATTCTAGGTATTGCTCTCCTTAATTTGTTTGGATGTGTCTCTTGGTTTTGCCTTTTTTGTCTGATTATAAGCTGCATTATAGCTATAAAATAGAAATATCTCAAAGTGTATTGTTGTTTTGAGTACTTTAGTGGTAGCGGTCAAAATGACGGTTCCTGGAGGAAATAGGTAGACAAATATCTTGGAGGTTAAAGAGTGAAATATCAGGCCCATTACTTACGACTTTTTTGTAACTGTAGGTCAGGGCTCACAAACCGTATGCCCACGGGGACAAGATTACCACTAAATACAAAATGAGTGGCCAACCGATCTGTTTTGAAATTTCTCAAATTTTTTCAAAAGTCGATGATGACTTTCCAAAGAAAAAGGTCGGTAGCTATCCCCAGTTCTGGTTGGGGAGCGTAAATTTTTTAAGCCAAGTAATTCCTCACATCGTTGATTTGCCAAAGAACGAAGGTCCTCAACTGTTAATGGGATTTGTCCTCAACCGTTAAGCACAAATTTGACCTCTTAGAACAGCTCAAATCCTTCATTTGGTGCTTGATCTCCTAATAAAAATAAAGCAAAAGGGGCTTTATGTTGTTTTAGAACAGAAATGTCAATGGTATCAAGATGATAGTTCCCACCATGATCAGTATGCAAAAAGTAGTTCGTTGTCCAAAACGCTTGGTGAACCCTTGCTATAGGCGTAACTGTATTAGCAAACGCCTCTCGTTGTGCGCATATTGCTTCGTCTCAGCTTGAACGCAGCCAGAAAAAAGAAAATTAAACGGCAGTTATGCATTCACAGTTAAGTTATTACAATTTCAGGACTCCCTTGATCAATATCCAGGTTAAAAATATCGGATCAACGGCTTCTCAGGCTTCACCCTATTGATATTTTTGAGGACACTAATAAAAAGTTAATGGTTTTTGGACAACAACACCACATTTTTCCAAAATCAAAAGCACCGTGTTTTATGTGGGAATTGAGTAAAAAAACACAAGAGGTGGCAGCGCATAGCCGCTACATTACTCCAATAGTTTTTGAAATCCCTAGCAATGCCCTTTTTTCCCTGTTTTCAGCATGCACTTGGGAACTAAACTTGCTTAGAGATGAAATGTAGGGCTACCATACGTCCTCTTTTTTTTAAAAAAATGAATGGTCCTCCGAGGACACTAAAAAGTAGCCTAATGTCCTCTTTTTTACCATTTAGATTAATATAATTATTATAAAGTAAAATTTGGAAAGCTAAATAAAGCTAAACAATGATGCCAAAGAGAAAAAGTGTTTTCTGATGAACTACGCCAGAAGCATCCTTGTTTCAAAAAAGGACGTAGCGATTTTCAATTTTATAATCACGTTAAAGCTGATCCTTCCTTATAGAAAAAAGTTGGGGCAACCGCAAAATATTCATGGGCTGAATCTGACAAATAAATTTGTCTTGTTTTATTGTCTATTTTTTTGCCGTAACGTTTGCTGAATGTAGCCTAGGGGATGGTCTTATCCTACTTGCATTTTACTTGCTGACGAAACTTGTCCTCTTTTTGGGCAACGAAAATATGGTAGGCCTATGAAATGACCAATCATTTTACAAACTTTTATTGGTTTTTCCCATCTGCATGAAAGCACAAATTTAAAGTCGTGGAGTGGGGAGGCACCAAAGTGATTGCTGTGCAATTACTGAAGTAAGCTATTTGATATACTAATTACGACATTTTGTAATTGTATGCTTATTTGTATGACCTAACGTCTCTGGCTGTACGCATGTTGCTAGGTTTAAGCATAATTGCAGCTAGTCCGAGTGCAAGGTAACCCAAAGTCAAGCGTTTACAGTTAAGTTATTTCGCTAGGTTAGGTCATGGTTTAAAAGTATAATTCTTAGAGCAGGTTTTTTTGTGATGAAGATGCAGATAATTTTTGTGATTCCTGAAAGATTCAACGAGAAAAATCGTCAATTTGTTCAACTTTGCTACACTTGATCGATAAGTGTTACAGATTAAGATCAGTCAGACTTGCGACACGGCGATACAGCGTAAAATCTTGAGTAAACATATGTTATATCTGATGAAAAGCTCAAGCCATTGAGCTTGGATCTCATCAAGCCTGCCTGGATTAGATATAAACTTAACAGTCCACGTACTTACTGGTGTCTAACTTTTCCGATCACTGATTGGTATTTGCCGGTTTGGTTTTTAGTGTGGCCCCAAAAAACAAACTGGCTGTTCATAACTGGAATTGCGTGGCTTATGAATAACGAAGCACCTACTGATTCCGCTAGGCTGTGTTTTACGCATAGCGCTTCGGCCGTTATCATAACAGGACAGCAGAAAAACAAAAAAATTATGCAATCAACCAATCTAGACATGGTGCTTTCTAAGCAAAGATCTGCGAAATGTCAAAAGCTAAAACTCTTAAGCTCATCATGAGTATGTGGCATTAAGCACAAACCGGCTTGAAACAAACAAATTTTATTTACAGTTTCCATGCAAAAAGCTAACATTTCAAAATGTTTATCAGTCATTCCGCTGCGTTTGGACTTTAGCACGTCTTTTTCCAAACTAAACATTCTTTCCATGGTAGCACTTGACTGCCATGCTTGTTTTCGCCCCTTCTCATTGCTACGTCTAAGTAAATCAGATTGATGCTGAACGCTAAAATTACAAGCAGTCTATCGTAATCGCTCTTACTGCGGAATGGGAAAACAGTATAGCGTCAAAATACCGATAAAATCTGTGAAGGCATGGCTTTAGGAATTCAAAGAGCAAGGGATCTATAAAATCAAAGGTGCAAGCAGCATATAAAGATTGAAATTCCAAAGTAAAGGTAAGGCATGCCCTTAGGGCCTAGGCCAGGGGTTCTTAACCGGGGGTAAATTTACCCCTTGGGGGTAAATTTGACCTGCCTTGGGGGTAAATTTTGTGAGCAAAAAATTCAAATTTTTACCTATTACAATAGGTATTTGTAGAAGTGAAAGCATAAAAAAATATTAGGGGGTAAATTTTACTTTTGAAATTTGCCAAGGGGTAAATGAGAGAATAAAGGTTAAGAACCCCTGGCCTAGGCCAAAAGTAAGTACTTTGTTTTGCATGTTGCCTCTCTCCTTCTCTCTCAGAAAATTTCAACTAAAAGTGCAACTTCTCTCTCAGAAAAGTGCAACTACTAGATTTACCAGTTAGATCTATCGCTGAGACAAAATTTACCAGTTAGTTTTTATGTGCAAAACACTTCTGCCAATAACTGTTTGTAGCGCTATTCGAAAACAGTCAGAGGTGGTCGAAGTAGTCTAAAAAATCTACTTGAATAATAGTATTGTTTCTTATCCAAAAAATACTCAGTAAAGGTGGAAAGTAGAGACAAATATTTTTATTTGGGTAAAGAGCAAAAAGGTAGTCGCAAACTAAACTGCTTAAGTAATGGAATTACAAAGTAGTTTCATTTTTTAGACATTTTTGTTTGTATCTCTCTTAACCAGTGGTTATCCATTGGGGGTGGTTGCACGATCTAAAATGCGAGAAGGGATTTTTGAAGATGCAAACTTTTCTGCTGATTTGTAGATTAATTTACATTACCGATAACGTCAAAGGTTGACATGTATGGAGTAAGTAATGAGGTCACTACAAAAAAGCGTCCGCAGCTAAGATACTGTATTACGGGCAGGTAGCGGCATTTTTTTCCCAGAGGAATTGGTAGGAACCAAGCTTGTTAAAGAAACGTTGTCATTGAAATGGCTTGCAAGAGGTATAATCTGAAGCTTAACACCGCCATTGAAAAATTAGTCAGATAGATTCCGGGGATTCAGAAAGTAAGCCTGCTATTAAATTACAAAGTTGATCCTCATTTATCGGCCAAACTCTATTATGCTTTATAAACATGTTTAATATAGAGACCATTGATTGCTAAGCTTATGTAGGTATGGGCCGAAGCCTTTATTCATTCAATTTCATTATCAAAAAATGTCTTGCGTGACATTCTCTCAAACAAAAAATGGGTTTACACTCTTGACTAGTAAAATGCAAGCCCGTTTTACAAAAAATTAGTTACCAGTATGATTTCTACTACCTTTAAAAATGGTGTGCACTACAGCATTGCTCAACATTATCATGTGTAAGCTCATTGCGCTCATTAAAAACCTTTAGTAGATCGTTCTATAGGCTGCTATAGGTTTCTCTATTGCAGGTCGATTAGCGGCTAAAGTAAATGAAAATTGCGCTAAAACATTTTGCAAATTTGCAAAGAAACGGTAGTCCGCAATTTGCGTGTTCACACGAATGACGTCGTTATTTCACAGGGTGATAGTATTGCAAATAATAAAAGCCTTATTTGACGAGACCATCCCTGGACTCATCAGCAGGACCTATCCCATCATTACCAAAAGCAAAAACCCCGTATTTGCAATAATATGAAAATGTAGTATCATTCTATTTCAAATTCCTTCGCACACATTACGGTGCATGCTATCACTTTGGTACGGGGATCCCATCCGTATCGAAGATGCAGTGTACCACTTGGAGAGTTTATAGTAAGTAAGATCTATTTAAAACCCTTACCAAAGTGATGGGATCTCCGAGTGGTACACTGCAATAAATGAATCGGTACCGTAAGTTTTTTAATATCCTTGTTTTAGCAGCCTAGGCAATAGCCCAAAAAGTTGTTTAAGACAGTGATTTCCAACCGCGGACCGGTGCCGGTTCGCGTAAATTTTTTGCCGGTCCGCGAAGTATCTTATTTTCTGCCAAGATAATTTTAATATGGAATCATAACCATTGCAAAGATGTTACTCTCTGTAAAACTCATTTTACGCCTGGCCGATTTGCAGCAGTAAAACTGATGTATCTCTGATTTCATCGTTGATACCGCAAAATTGTTTAATAATAATCAAGGCAAACCTTCCGATTACCTTCTAGATTCATGTTTGACCTCAGTTTTGTTTCGTCATACGTGATTTTGTTAAAATTGCTTCGACATAAACTACGTCTAGCATTCTAAAAGTTTATTGATGGAATGCTGTGCAAAGTAATTTTTACTTTTGAGATGCTGTAATAGCTTGTACTGTGACACTGCAGAAGGATTAGTATGGAATCAACAAAACAACAAGGTATTATGGTGTATTTTAACAAAAAAGATAAAACTAAGACTTCTGAAACAGATAATTCTCAAAATGGAAATGAAGCTAGTATTAGTAGGGCTACTGTAAGTGTAGAGCAAACTACGAAAAGGACATGTGCACATAAGTCGAATGTCACAGGAGGAAGTAAGAAACGAAAAGGGGAATTTGTCAGGCAATACGATAAAAAATACTTGGAGCTTGGTTTTACTGTAGCTTCCTGTAGTGAACAATCGCCACGGCCCATATGCTTAGTGTGATCCCAAATTCTCTCAAATGACCAGAGGTGGGCACTTCCGCAAATTGCGGACTCAAGTTTCTATTTGCGGATTTGCGAACCTAATTTCCTACCGCAAATATTTGCGGATTTGCGGTGAAAAACTGAAATTTACCGCAAATCCGCAAAGCAATAGGAAGTGTTGCCTGTTCCCCAGTAAAACCGCTTGGAAGAAGTGGACGCTCTTATTTTCTGGGAGTTGATGATCTTTTTTTTTTTTGGAGGTCAACGTCTGGTCGACGGCAGAATTTGACCTCCAAAAATAAAAAAGATCATCACGAGGACAAAATATCAGTAAATAATGTAATCTAAGTTTGCGGAAGTGCAATGTGAATTTGCGATTGCGGAAGTGCGAAAGGTTACCGCAAACCTATCGCAAACTTGCGGATTTGCGGTTGCGGAATTGAGTGTAAATTTGCAGTGCCCAGCTCTGCAAATGACGCTATGAAACCTTTCAAACTTGCTCGTCACTTCCATTCAAACACAACAATCTTAAAGACAAGCCCCTTGAATATTTTGAACGACTACGCTCTAATATGAATGACCAAAAAAACAAATGAAAAAGATGACAACTGCCGAAAAATCTTTTCTACATGCATCCTATCTAATTTCCCTACAAATAGCTAAAACAAAAAACCCTATACAATTGGGGAAGAGTTATTAAAGCCGTGCATCTTATCTGCGGCTGAACAAATTTTGGGTCCTGAAGCAGCTCGAAAATTTAATGGCATACCACTCTCCAACAATACAATTCAACGAAGGATTGAAGACATTGCAACGGACATTGAACAGCAGGTAATAGAGGAGGTAGAGAAATCACCCTATTTTGCTATTCAACTCGACGAGTCAACTGACGCGAGTAATTGTGCCATTCTTCTATGTTTTGTGCGCTATAAAGAAAACAGATTTTAAGGAAGAACTTCTTTGTTACATTGACTTACCAGGACGTACCACCGGGCCAGAAATATTTAGGCTTCTTACCACGTACTTTAGGGAGAAAGACATAAACTGGGCAAATTGCGTCGGAGTATGTACTGATGGAGCTGCGAGCATGACTGGTTATCGCTCTGGTGTGGTTGCAAAAATTAAAGAAGTTGCGCATGAAGAAATGCTGTTTACTCACTGCATCATCCACCGAGATCATTTGGCTTCAAAGAAACTTTCTCCTGATTTGAAAAACGTACTTACTAACGCTGTGAAAACTGTTAATGCAATTAGAAGTCGACCTCTGAACTCCAGACTCTTTGAAGCATTGTGTGAAAGTATGGATTCGCAGCACGATCATCTTCTTCTTCATGCAGAAGTAAGATGGCTGTCACGAGGACGAGTTCTTTCTCGCCTATTTGAACTTCGTGAAGAAACAAAACACTTTTTGAGAGAAATGAACTCCCCATTAGAAGAATTTTTGTTAGATGAGATGTGGTTGTGTAAGCTTGCGTACTTGGCAGATATATTTGGCCGTTTGAACGAGCTTAATACTTCTCTGCAAGGCCCTTACACGAGTATCTTTGTACTGAGAAAAAAGTCTGATGCTCTCAAACAAAAGCTGGCACTTTGGGATAGTCTTGTGCAAAAGGAAGATACAATTTTGTTTCCAACTTTAAATGAGTATTTGGCAAGTGCTGATGTTAACTGTAAAGAGTTGCTGAGCATTGTAAGTCAACACTTAAAAGAGTTGGCTAACAGTTTTGACCATTATTTTCCGGAACATGAAGATCCTCCTCCTGGAAACCTTTGGATCAACAATCCTTTCATCGAAGATGTCAATACATGCGACCTTAATCCCCATGAAAAAGAAAGTCTGATTGAATTATGCTGTGATTCTACTTTGCTGTCCAGATACAAAAAAGAATCATTGTTGCAATTCTGGATATCTCTTGAAAACAAATATTCGTGTCTAACTCACAAAGCAATCAAATTGTTGGTGGTAATTTCAACTAGCTATTTATGCGAGAAATTTCTTTCATCACTAACTTTAATTAAAACAAAGCAAAGAAATCGGCTGGATGCCGAAGCACAGCTATGTGTTTCAGAAACTTCTTTTATGCCTCGCTTGGATCACATACTGACAGCGAAACAGCAGCAAATTTCACACTAATATTGATTTTGTATGTAAATATATTAATATTTCATTGTTTGAGTTAATTTGATTTCCATTTTGTTGTAATTTTTCATCCTAAATACATAGCTTATGCCAGTATGTTACATACATAGCTTATGCAGTATGTTACGCAACGATAACTTTGGTTAACAGAAAGGTTACAAATACAGGTATATGTTCTACTTACTACGGATCTTTTGTTGCCGGTCCGCGAACATTTTTAAAAATTTTTACCGGTCCCAGGGTAAAAAGGTTGGGAACCATTGGTTTAAGAGATAGTTAAGGTCACAAAATTGCATCTGATATATCAATATGACTGATCTGCAAGCTCTATCGACACAAAATTTCAAAAAATCACTTAATTTTATCCATCAATATCTAATCTAACATATGACAAACGATACAGAAGTCTGCCCTGTCGATTAGCCTACAGTATGATTTAAGTTTAAAACTTTTCGGTATGTTAAAGCAACTAAATATCAGAGCTGGGCACCGCAAATTTACACTCAATTCCGCAACCGCAGATTCCGCAAAACTGCAAGAGATGTTCCGCAACCGCAAATCCGCAAGTTTGCGATAGGTTTGCGGTGACTTTTCGCACTTATTTAGACCGCAATATTTACTGTTATTTTGTCTTCGTGATGACCTTTTTTGTTTTTGGAGGTCAAATTTTGCCATCGACCAGACGTTGACCTCTACAAAAAAAAAAAAAGGTCATCAACCTCCAACCCAGAAAATAAGAGCGTCCACTTTTTCCAAGCGGTTTTACTGGGGAACAGGCAACACTGCCAATTGGTTTGCGGATTTGCGGTAAATTTCAGTTTTTCACCGCAAATCCGCAAATAGAAACTTGAGTCCGCAATTTGCGGAAGTGCCCACCTCTGCTAAATATAGTGCATAAGTCGTACATTACAACTAACTTAAACTCAGCATTGCCAAATACGCTGATTAATCGAATATAAAACCCTCACAGAAGCTGGCTACAAGTAATTCTGGATGTTTAGCCCATAAAATTAGCTCAACTATTAGCATTAACAAGCAAACCTTAGCACTTCTTATCTTGCTTTGACTTCACATTCATTCCATAACATCAATAAAACAATATATTTAACGTTCATTCAACAACTGTCACGTTTATCGATTTGGTTTGCAAAAAACGATATCATTCCTGTTCAATTCAATGCAAAAGCACTGATAGTGGTCAGCCACTTTTTTCGAAAGCGCATTTTGATGACGTTTAATCACGTGCGTGCAACCTTCCTATAGGAAGGTTGCATGTGACGTCACGGATTTCGCGCCAAAAAAAGTGGATGACCAAAAGCTCTAATTTATGCTGGAGAGGTATAGGGCGAACACCAACTTTTCGGGTTATTTTGAAAACTAATGAAAAATTAATTAAAATTTGGAATGAATTATTGCTAGTTGGATTCTCGGAAAGAAATAAATTTGACCAAAAGCAATTTGGTTGAGATTTGGTCTTTCAGTTGGCTAGTATAAGCCTAGCATAGTAGGCTAATTTTTAAAAAATGCCCCCTAAGAGAAGTGCTATCTAACTACCATTTGCTCCTCACTTAAAAATAAACAATACCAATTAGATACCAGTCGGTACGTTAGCAAAAACAACCATTATTTCATCATTACTACCGGTACGGTAAGCTTGCCAGTAAGCTTACTTGCTGTCTCCATGAGCAAGGCATTTAACGGTATGCCTCCATCTTTATGTGGCAAACAGGTGGTGGGGCCAAGCAGTCTACCCGTCGCGGTGATCCAGTGTGACAAAAGACATGCAAGCAGAGCATGAGCTCTACGCATGAATGAATAAATCGGTACCGTAATTTTTGTATTACCCTTGGTCCAGCAGCCTAGGTAATAGCCCAAACAATTGTTTAAAGAGTGGTTAAGGTCACACAATTACATCTGACATATCAATATGACTGGCCTGCAATTACTATTGACAACAAATTTCAAAAACTTACTGATTTTATCCAACAATAACTAATCCAGCATATGTCAAACGGTACAGAAGTCTGCCCTGTCATTTAGGCTACAGTATAACTTAAGTTTTCAACTTTTCAGAATGCTTATGCCACTAAATATACTGTATAAGTTACACATTACAATTAACTTAAACTCATCATTCCCAAACACGCTGATTAATCGAATATGAAACCCTCACAGAAGCTGGCTACAAATAAGCCTGCATGTTTAGCCCATAAAATTAGCCCAACTATTAGCTATAACAAGCAAACCTTAGCACCTCTTATCTAACTTTGACCTTAGATTCATTCCTTAACATCAATAAAACAACATATTTATCGTGCATTCAACAACTGTCACGTTTCTTCATTTGCTTTGCAAAAAACGATATCACTCCTATTCAATTCAATGCAAAAACACTTGCTTTGGTCATCCACTTTTTTCAAAGCGCATTTTGATGACGTTTGATCACGTGCGTGCAACCTTCCTATAGGAAGGTTGCATGTGACGTCATGGATTTCGCGCCAAAAAAAGTGGATGACCAAAAGCTCTAATTTATGCTGGAGAGGTATAGGGAGAACACCAACTTTAGGGGTTATTTTGAAAACTAATGAAAAATTAATTAAAATTTGGAATGAATTATTGCTAGTTGGATACTCGGAAACAAATAAATTTGACCAAAAGCAATTTGGTTGAGATTTGGTCTTTCAGCTGGCTAGTGTAAGCCTAGCATAGTGGCTAATTTTTTAAAAAATGCCCCTAAGAGAAGTGTCATCTAACTACCATTTGCTCCTCACTTAAAAATAAACAATACCAATTAGATACCAGTCGGTACATTAGCAACAACAACCATTATTTGATCATTACTACCGGTACGGTAAGCTTACTTGCTGTCTCCATAAGCAAGGCATTTAACGGTATGCCTCCATCTTTATGTGGCAAACAGGTGGTGGGGCCAAGCAGTCTACCCGTCGCGATGATCCAGTGTGACAAAAGACATGCAAACAGAGCATGAGCTCTACGCATGAATCAATAAATCGGTACCGTAATTTTTGTATTACCCTTGGTCCAGCAGCCTAGGTAATAGCCCAAACAATTGTTTAAAGAGTGGTTAAGGTCACACAATTACATCTGACATATCAATATGACTGGCCTGCAATTACTATTGACAAAAAATTTCAAAAACTTACTGATTTTATCCAACAATAACTAATCCAGCATATGTCAAACGGTACAGAAGTCTGCCCTGTCATTTAGGCTACAGTATAACTTAAGTTTTCAACTTTTCAGAATGCTTATGCCACTAAATATACTGTATAAGTTACACATTACAATTAACTTAAACTCATCATTCCTAAACACGCTGATTAATCGAATATGAAACCCTCACAGAAGCTGGCTACAAATAGCCTGCATGTTTAGCCCATAAAATTAGCCCAACTATTAGCAATAACAAGCAAACCTTAGCACCTCTTATCTTACTTTGACCTTAGATTCATTCCTTAACATCAATAAAACAACATATTTAACGTGCATTCAACAACTGTCACGTTTCTTCATTTGCTTTGCAAAAAACGATATCACTCCTATTCGATTCAATGCAAAAACACTGACTTTGGTCATCCACTTTTTTGGAAAGCGCATTTTGATGACGTTTGATCACGTGCGTGCAACCTTCCTATTGAAGGAAGTGCAAAAAAATTTGTGGAAGCGCTGATGGCTGTAGCTTGAGCGAAGTTTTTTTCTGGGGAATTACCATTGGTGTAAGTGTTACTAACCAGCAGAATAACGTTTTCAAACAGGAGGAATGGTAGGATAACGTGTGTGACATATAGAGCAGTGATGCTTCATATAGGAATAACGCCTGAGGATTATGGTTAAAGTTACCTATTTGCAAGATTACTTAAATGTGTATGAATTAGCTATATGCAAGGAACTGTGTGTACAGTATTGTAATTTACAATGACAGGCTTCCCAATACTGCAATATGCAACATATGTAACATATCGTTAAAATAAGGGGTAATCTTGTACTTTAGCGCGGTAAATTATTTAAGCTGAAAGGGCAGTGTACACTGTAGGGCCAGGCCCGTTATGTAAATGTACGGAGCAGTGTACACTAGAAGGGAGTGTACAGGGTGGGGGAGTATACACTGGGGGTGCAAAATTACACTCCCTTCCAGTGTACACTGCCCCGTACATTTACATACCGGGCCTGGCCCTACAGTGTACACTGCCCTTTCAGCTTAAATAATTTACCGCTCTAAAGTACAGAATTACCAAATAAGGCAGCAGCTATTTTGCCGTCAACGGCAATTTACCCTCAGAGACTATTTTGCTGTGAGTTAATGTGTGTGATTGGTCAATCCTAATGACATACTAAACATGTGACTTTTGGTCGTTTCTGATTGGTCAATTTTAAAAGGCAGTGGCTATTTTGCCGTCGACGGCAATTTACCCTCAGAGACTATTTTGCCGTGAGTTATTTGTGATTGGTCAATCTAAATGACGTACTAAATATGTGACTTTTGGTCGTTTCTGATTGGTCAATTTTAAAACCCAATTAAAAAAATTTTGTTCCCCCAGGTCTTGATCCCTCACCCTGTACACTCCCTTCCAGTGTACACTGCCCCGTACATTTACATACCGGGCCTGCCCCTTTGATGTACACTGACTTTCTTTTAAGGCAGTGGCTATTTCGCCGTCGACAGCAATTTGCCCTTGGAATCTATTTTGTCGTGATCATTCACGTGTGTTTATATAGCCAAATTTGCTATTATCGCACCAGTAACTCTGTGGTGTAGTGGATAGAGCGCTGGTCTTGAGATACCAAGGTATCAGGTTCGAATCTCAGCTGGCCAGGGCTTTAAAAGAAGGGCAGTGTACACTGAAGGGGCAGGCCCGGTATGTAAATGTACGGGGCAGTGTACATTGCAAGGGAGTGTGCAGGGTGGGGGATAGAGACCTGGGGGTGCAAATTTTTTTCTTTTGGTTTTTAAAATTGACCAATCAGAAATGACCAAAAGTCACATGTTTAGTACGTCATTAAGATTGACCAATCACAAACAACTCACGGCAAAATAGTCTCTGAGGGTAAATTGCCATCGACGGCAAAATAGCCATTGCCTTCTTTTAATACCTTGCCAGCTGAGATTTGAACCCGCAACCATGGTATCTCAAGACCAGCACCCTAACCACTACACCACAGTGTCACTGGCGTAATAATAGCAAATACCGCTATATAAACACACGTGAATGATTACTGCAAAATAGATTCCAAGGGCAAATTGCCATCGACAGCAAAATAGCCACTGCCATTTTAAAAACCAATTAAAAAATCTTTGCACCCCCAGGTCTCTTTCACCTACCATGTACGCTCCCTTCCAGTGTACACTGCCCTGTACATTTACATACCGGGCCTGCCCCTTCAGTGTACACTGAATTTCTTTTAAAGCCCTGCCAGCTGAGATTTGAACCTACAACCATGGTATCTCAAGACCAGTGCTCTATCCACTACACCACAGTGTCATGGGTGTAATAATAGCAAATTTGGCTATATAAACACATGTGAATGATTACGGCAAAATAGATTCCAAGGGCAAATTGCCATCAACGGCAAAATAGCCACTGCCTTAAAATAAGGGACTTCACGATATAGAAATTAACCTTATGGCTTGCCTATTTGCAACGTTACTCTTACGGGTAGGCTATTTCTGATATGCAACATCACTTTCCTATATGCAAAAAACTTATAGTACCAATGTCTTTATTTTTTGAAGGCTGTAGCTTAGTTGAAAAAAGTGTTTTTTGAGCAACCCTACCAACCTATACACTGACACAAAATAAATTACATGAGTTGAAGATGCAGGATAGAGCTCAATTATCATTTCCAAAACCTGGTCTGGACAAAACTGGTTTTGAAATGAACAAAATATGAGTCATGAGCACATTAAAGAATGATAATACACTGACTAGATATAATTGGCATTAAGTTAAAATTATACACATGTATGTGTGTGAGTGCTGTGTGTGCATGTATATGCTTTGTGTTTTTTGAGTCAAATGTTAACCGATGTGATGGCGTAGTAGTAAGAACATCTGCTTCACTGTCAGTAGACCTAGGGTTCATTCCTCTTGTCTAGTCATGCTGAAAGACTTTAAAACATGGTATTTATAGCTTCCCTGCTTGGCACTCGGCATTTATGGGAGGTTGTGTAGAACAAGCTGGCAAGCTCACTTGTGTTCTTGGGCAAGACACTTAACAGGATGCCCCACCTTTTTGTGTAAGACAGGTGACCCGGTAATGGCAACTCCCAAATGAGTGCAGATTTCCCGTCCAAAACATAGTGATACATTGCTTTCTCATGAATGGAGGATAAATATGGCAAATAAAAAAAATTTAATTTTTTTCTTTTTCTTGCAAATGGAAGCAACTGACTGGAAGACCATATGGTTATTTTATTGTCTCCTGTTGATGATATCAAATTTGTTTGCTTTTCATATTGCTTTGCTTTTTTTCTGTTTGTATTGTTGGTGTGAACAAAATTGAAATGTGGTGAGTAGCTTTTTCAAAATTTTTAGGAAATCAACTTTTTGTGTCGTGTTAGTATTACATTGGTAGGTTGGTCATATTTTATTGAGACAAACATGGGACATTGTAGGTCAAAAACTGAAAAATGATGCAACCGATATGTTTATCTTATGGTAGTGGCTATTTTGCCGTTGACGGCATTTTACCCTTGGAGACTATTTTGCCTTAATCATTTATGTGTGCTTATATTGCTGTATTTGCTACATCTTAGCCAGCGTCACTGTGGTGTAGTGGTTAGTGCGCTGGTCTTGGAATACCATGGATGCGGGTTCAAATCTCAGCTGACAGAGCATAAAAGAAAGGGCAGTGTACACCATAGGGCCATGCCCAGTATGTAAATGTATGGGGCAGTGTACACTGGAAGGGAGTGTACAGGGTGGGGGAGTGTGCAACTGGGGATGCAAAATTTTTTTAGTTTGTTTTGTTCTTCAAACTTTTTTCATCACGACCCACTTTGCACGGCCAAATTTTTTCGCGACCCCCAGGGACTAAAATAACAATAACGTAAAATTTAATAATGCAAAAAATATTGAAAAAATAATAATAAAATTGCCAATACCTTTAATGAAACTGATGTGCTTGCATATTATCGCACAAAAGTTCGAATCTTGGCTCTATTTCGGTAATGGCGGGTCTCAGTACTGGTTCTAAATCTTTCAAATTTGATCGATATTTTGTTTTTACATAAGTTAGTGTCAAAAAGATTTTTCACACAGATAAGTGGAGGCAAAAGGAAGAAGAGCAAGCATGGTTAGTTCTGACAATAATGGGTATTCTGTTTTTACACTAACCCAAAAGGAGCTTAAGCTTTGTTTTGAAAAGTTTACTTTCAAATTAAAATCACTGGAGAATTCTGAAAATTCTTCTTGAGCTTTCAGTGCGAGGTGACTTACTTTTTCAATTCCAACGTCAAATGGGTTTCGAACCCAGTGGAATTTGCTAGTATCCAACTTTGGCATAAAATACTTTTCAAAATGAGTTTTGAGGTTTGTCAAGTAGTTGAATGCCAGTGGTTTCTTTGTATCAAAACCTAGCTCATTTTCTTAGATGAAATCTTTCATGCACGTAAACATCTCATATGAGGAATTTGCTACCTTGTGTAACCATATAGTAATTTTTTTCATGAATGCTTCAATTTTAGAAATCAATATGAAAACATTTGAGTTTTGTCCTTGCAAAGATAAATTCAGATCGTTTAGTTTTTCAAATATATCTGACAAATAACAAAGTTTACACAGCCAGTTTTTATCTTGAAAATATTTTAACAAATCCGAATCACTTTCCGACAGAAATTGCATTACTTCATCGTTTAACACAATCAGCCTTTTCAAAGCTTTGCCTCTTGACAGCCATCTCACTTCTGTATGGAGCAAAAGAGAGCTAAACTCTGAATCCATTTCTTTACATAAATTGGAAAAAAGACGGTTATTGAGAGCACAGCTTTTAATGTAATTAATAATTTTTACAGCATCTTGCAATACTACGCATAATTCAGCAGAAATTTTCTTTGATGCCAGTGCCTCTCGATGAATTATGCAGTGAGTGAAAGTAATAGGTCCAGTATTTAGTGATTTCACCTTAGCATGAAAGCCAACATTTTTTCCTAGCATTGCTGCTGCTCCATCAGTACAAACCCCCACACAGTCTTCCCACTTTAATCCAACTTCTTCGAGAACTTTGCTAACTTTAAGAAAAATTGCTTCACCTGTTGTGTATCCCTCTAATGCCCTACAGAAGAAGTCTTCATGAACATTATTATTGAAGCAATATCTAACATATCCCAACAATTGTGCCTTACTTGAAACATCTGTAGTTTCATCAATCTGGATTGCATATTTCAAAATCCCTTTTATTCTTTCAATTAGCTGTTCAAATTGTTCTTTGATAAGGTCTTCAATTCGTCTGCTTACTGTTGTGCCTGATAAAGGAATTTTTTTTAATTCATCTGCATATTTATGGCCATGAATGATTTCAGTTATTCTAACAGCTGCTGGTAAAACAAGATCTTCGCCGATTGTAAATGGCTTTTTGCTCTTTGTAATTAGGTAGGAGGATTCATACGATGCGCGTAAATGTTTAGAATTAGTAAATACATAATTTTCCATGGATAGTCTTTGCTTGTTCACGGACTGCAATAACCTTTCAAAATACATCAACGGCTTTTCAGCATAGGAAGCATGCCTTGTAGTTAGATGCCTCTTTAATTTTATAGGTTTCATACTTTCACTTGCCAAACTTTCGTTACAAATCAAGCATACTGGTCGATGCTCATTTTATGCAGGTATACATAAATCCGTATTGTAAGTAACTTTCATTGTATTTTCTCTTTTTTATGGAAGAATGATTGGTCTTTGTCTTTTCCATATTGCCACTTGGTTGTTCAGTTAGCGTCAACTTTTCAATACTTGAATTGTTTGGTGAGATATGATAATTTGATTTCAACCACTTATCCATGAGAAAAGTTGTTTAATAATTATTGATTTAAAAAATCTGTTGTTTTAAAATTACTTGTTCACAGAATAGTATGCAGCCTAACTTTAAAACTTTTCTTCTTTACTTTAATGGTTTTATAAAATCTAGAACAAAAGTGAACGTGATTCAGGAAAATGAGAATGTCAATTGCTAAATTATACAACACATGAACATTTTTATGATCTTTTGTAGAAACCACCCGCCACTAATGTGAAAACGTGAGATTTGAGAAAAACACCCCCGCCACATTTTGAGTAGGCTACTACAGATAGTGCTCGCCACGTTTTAAGTAGGCTACTACAGATAGTGCTCGTCACGTTTTAAGCACTGCAGATTGACCCAACCCCTATAAAAATTCTAACTGGATAATTACAAATTTTTTGAGCAGTGGCTGGGATGTTTTTTGGCGTGGGCTTTCTACAAAAGATCCCATTTTTACTGCGCATGTTATCCATCCAAAAATTGCTACCAATTATAAATACTAACTCGCCTACGTTTCAATTGCCATTAATAGAACAATTACTGCTCCACTGCACTTTTTATCAAACTCAGTCACTACTAACTGCTTAGATTTAACCAGATTTAACTTCCCTCAGCACCGGTAGCCTATCATTCTTCAGCATGCTCTCTAAATACAAAATTTTAAACAACTAGAAGTGAAGTTTTGTGACGTAACAATAGTTCTGTCATACACGATGGCTCGTCTACGTTTGGTTTTGTTCTGACTGAGAAAGGCGTAGGCTCACTTTGTTTCTCTAAATAAAAATTTTTTTAGCTCACTCAAAATGTAACGTTCAGCTTTGTCAAGTCAGGATGTGCTTTTCTCATCTGTTTAAAATCTATTCTTGTTAATACTTTAATACTATTCTTGAAACATTTCGCGACTCCCATTGAGTCCTTTTGTGACCCACCGGGGGGTCGCGACCCCCAGTTTGAAGAACACTGGTGTAGACAATGCATGGTTCAACTGCAAAGTAACAGCGTTTGACAGCTGTTTTAATTGGCATTTTGTACCTCGGACGAATGATGTTTTGCTTACATTTCTCAATGTATATGTTGTTTTTATTAGTTAAATAAATATTATTTTCTATCGGACAAGACTTTCATTCCAATCCTATAAAAAGTGATGGGATGACTGAAAGAAACAAGACTCCCATTCAAAATGTTAACATCTGGTCACCTTATTTAATGGGATAACACTTAGTAACTACCAGGTTTTGATATTAGTGCCCTTGGATCTTTATTAGCCGATTAGTACTTGTGTTTCACCTACCAAACTAGCAAAGTTGGCATCTTTTTCTTAAAAATAATAAAAATTACCATAGTTTTATTTTTTCCAAAATGCCTTTTACTAGGATCTTGCAAATAATAATAGAGCTAGGAGGTATAATAGTGCTTTTTATCCAGTGGATCGACTAAGCTGATCACAATGCTACATTTTTTTTGTGTTTAACAAAAACTTTTTATGAAAACGAGGGCATTGCTGTGAAAAATCTTATGTAGAAAATTATTTTAAAGACCAGTTGAGCTGGTTCATTTGCTTCTGTTTCAAAGAAAACCTTTTTTTGAGATTAACAAGTCAAAAAAATTTTGTTTTTCAAGAAAAATGATCTTTTCTTTGTGATTGGTAAGTTCTGAACACTGCTTAAGAAAGAAGCATTGGCTTAGGCCAAAGGCTTCCACCTTGGGGGTCATGACACACTGGTGCATTGTTTGGAAAAGTAAGGGTATCATAAGTTTACAACCTTCCTGATTTGTTTGTGTAATCAACCAGTGTTGAGAGTCTTTTGTCTTCAGTGACTTGATGACTACTGTTTTTTTGTGGCAGTTTAAAATAAGCCATGTTGGCACAGTGCAGACATAGTAGGAATTGTACAAGCATAGGAGGTATAGTACAGGCATAGTAGGCATAGTAAAGGCACTGTAAGCATAGTACCAGTAGAAAACACTAGATCAACTAGTAGAAATTACCCTTATTGGAGGTAATGACCCCGATCGGGGACATTAGTCATGTGTTCATGACGTCAACTCAGTGTTGTTCCTTAATCAGGGCATTTTACATCATATCTTCACTGCTATTTATTATTGGGATAGGCTGCGTTATGCATTTGCGCCTTTCTCTATGAGCAAACTGGGAGGGGGGTGGATTAGTAGTCATGACAACAAAGATCAAAGATGATAGAAACCGCTATCGTTTTTACTTTGAAACTCAAGTGTTGGACATCCTGCAACAGCAAAATCAACTTTATTTGATTTTATAACTAGTTAAAATTATTTTTTAAATTTATAGTTAGAGTATATTTTTTTTAACCACTTTCCCTCCGAGAGCGGCATATGCCGCGCTTGGCAGCTTTGGCACAGCATCGAAGTGCGTGATATCACGCGCTTTGCTGTTGTGCAAGGCGTGATATCACGCAAAATTTTACTGCCGCTTCAATAGAAAGCGTGATATCACGCGAATGTTTTTGCGGTCAGTGCGGAAACGTATGTAAACAGCAATGATATTTACTGCAGTTAAAGGTTGGGAAAGCTCTTAGTTTAACTCTTTTGCACCCGCGAAGCAGTCTTGAAATTCTTTGTAACAGATGCAAAAAAACGACTAATTTGCATAAAAAACCATTAATCATGTTTACTTTTATCATTCACTGGTTTTAAGCCATTGGCTATTATATAGATTATGTTATATCGCTGAAAAGGAAATTTCATCCCAGTTAGCGTGATGTGCATTCTAAAAACAATGCCTTGTGACTCAAAATGAGACAAAAACATCTTTACCCCCTTCATTTTTTGGTGAGGGAAACCAATGTTACCCCAAGTTCAAAAGATATTACAGGCCTCGCGTGTGGATGAATTTTTTTGAAAATGGCCGCTAAATGATGTAAAAGAATTATACTTTTAATGTAAAATGTCAAAAATTACCAAACGACAAATTTTTTGAACTATTTTCAATTTTTTTGAAGCCCAGAAGCCAAATTTTTGGCCTTTTTGGGGGATCCTGGAATCTACTGCAACTATCCTTTTCATCAGTCGTTACATAATAACTCTTTGCTTATACCACCTAATATTGCTTATCTTTGAAAAGACAGGTTCTTCCTGATTCAAATAATATGCAGTCTAAAAAGATTATTTTGTTGCTTAAGGTGAAACATAAGCTTCTCTTTCCCTCTACCTTTTTGCTGGGAGAAAGCTAATTTTGATTAATTATAGCACGCCTGTCAAAGGCAATAAAAAGTGCTTTGTTGGCATTTTCTCCTTGGTAACTTGATACCACGTGATAAAAGAACTGTGCTATTTTATAAAAATGTTTTAAGGTTTTTAAAAGGGGTGGTTTCTTCACAATTTGCAATTTTAGGAGGTCTAGCACCAAAATTGGGGGGGTTTTTGGCCGGTACTGAAGATAATTTAGGGTTTATCATGTAGGCTAGTCTTTTTACCAATCAAAACTTAGCCTAAAATATGTATTATAATATATTTTTAAAAAGGAAATTTCTTCAACTTTCAGATAATATAAAACTTAAAACTAATATCTTATTCATAAAGATGAAACAGGACCATTTTTACACCCCCCTTTTTTGTTGGAGGAACCAGATTATCACCCGGAGTACCCTACCTTGCAAAATCTATAAAAAGTGTTTGATGTACACCAGCTCCGTGGAAACTTGATACAGGGCGCAAAAATGAGTTATGTAAACGCATAAACATGATTTCAAATTTGAAAAGAGAGTACTTTTTGTGTGATTTGCATTTTCTGAGGTCCAGCTATCAAATTTTGAGTGTTTTGGGCCGGTACTAAAGATAACTATAGATACCATGCTTCATCAATCATTATAGAATAACTCTTAGCCTAAACCTTGCAACAATATATATTTTTGGAAAGGAAATTTTTTAAACTTTCAGATGATATGTAGTTTGAGAGGAAAATTTTGTTGCTAAAGATGATACAGGACTATGTTGATTTCCCTAACTTTTTTGTGGGGGACTCGCCAATTTTTTTGCTTTCAATGTTTTTAGAGTCGGCTACATATCGATAATTCCACAGACTTCATTTTTTGATCAATCTTTCTGAAAACTTAGATACAGACAGCTAAATAACCATGGATATCAGAAAAAATAGCCAAAATGTACTAAAAAAATTAGTTTTTCTACAAATTGCACTTTTGTGAAGCTTAAGAATCCAAATTTTCAATGTTTTTCGCCGGTACTGTAAACAGATTAGGCCTACAAAATTTTCCAATTTCATACAAAATTTTCCAATTTCATCAGTTATTATAGAACAACTCTTAACCTGAACCATGCAACAATATATATTTTTGGAAAGGAAATTTCTTGAACATTTTGATAATATGTAGTTTGGGATAAAAGTTTTGTTGGTAAAGATGATACAGGACCATGTTGATTCCCCCTTTTTGGGGGTAGAAATTACCAATTTTTTTGCTTGGTGTCGGGTATCTATCAAAAATTCCACAGACTTCATTTTTTGATCAATCTTTCTGAAAACTTAGATACAGACAGCTAAATAACCATGGATATCAGGAAAAATAGCCAAAATGTACCAAAAGAATTAGTTTTTCTACAAATTGCAATTTTGTAAAGCTTAAAAAAAAGCAATTTTAAAATTTTGCAAAACAAATGCTGATGCTGGGTTTTGAACCTATAATAAAATTTCTGAGTGAAAGTGGTTAATAAATTCTGGTTACCGCTGGCTGGTAAGTCAATCTAATATGAAAACTTGATGAAATAAGTTACAAAGAAAGAAAGAGCACTGGAAAGTTTGCACAAGCATGTATTTGCGTCACAGATGCCAATAACAAATCTCGCTTGCTGATTATTAAAAAAAATGAAATTGCAGCTTGTCAACGACATGCAAGCACAAAATCTGCTACCATGTTCAAACAACAGAAAAAAATACCTAATGAAAGTATCTGTTTGGATTGTGTAAACTAAGCTGAAAAGTTGCGTTTCACTTCAGATAGGAGTTTTACTTTCATCGAAGGCAGACAAACGTTTTATAACTAGCCCACTAGTTCTGAAGATAATACGTTCAGTAAGTTAGACAAAGAAATTCCAGTTTTCGACATTGAAAGGCTAAATTCAATAATTGATAGGGATATTGAAGAACTAGTAAAGAGAAGCGGTGCTCAGAGCTTAATTGTACTTCATTGTTTAGCCAGTCTGTTCTTCATCATTAACCTGTCCAGTCCCAACATATCTTGGGGTAAAGCTGCATAGGTTGCTCACTTTCCGTCACCTCCTCGAGGCTTTGCACAAAAGACTCCCTCTGTAGTTGCGCTGTTGAGGCAACTTGTGGGATCAAGATGGGGTGCAGGTGCCAAGATATTGTGCATCTCTGCTCTTTCCTTGGTCTACTTCACAGCTGAGTACTGCGCACCAGTTTGGTGTCGTAGTATGCATACTTCCCTCATTGCCAGCATTCTCAATGACGCTTTGTGCATTGTCACTAGATGCTTGCGTCCCACACCAACGGAGGACTTGCCTGTCCTCGCAGGCATCCAGCCAGCTGAGCTCTGCTGATCAGGAGCAACATTCTTTTTGGCGAATTGTGCTATGCATGATCCTGACCATGTACTGCACAGACAGTTGGTTGGGCAGCAGGATGTGGACCTGGGGAGACTTAGATCAAGATGACTATTTGTACCTGCTGCATGGAAACTATGAGGTAGTTTGTGTAAACTGGACATCTGCGTGAAGCAGTGGACAAAACATAAATGCAATGCAGACTACTTGGAGAGTACTTCAAGTAGTTTGTGCTTTCATTCCCAGGGTCAGTTTAAGACCACTTGGAATGAGTCTGCCCAGAACATCTTGCGTAAGGCTCAGTTCACCTGCAAACTGGTGTAGAATGCTTTCAAAATGGGGTCTTGCTCCATCACCGAATTGCATATGTGGTGCCAGTGAGCAAACTTTGGTATTCGATGGTCTACTTCACCTGATCTATATGGCTATTAGGAACATCAGTGATCTCCCTGCTCCTATGCCTTCTTTCATCAGCTGCTCTGTTTATTGCTGATGATCTAGCCATTTGGTCCTTCTTCCTTTTGGTCCCTACTGTGTTGGAGGCCACACAAGAAGCTTTGATTTGATTGGAGCACTGGTCTGAGTACTGGTGTCTTCCTCTCAGTCTGAGCAAATGTGAGGTCTCCTTCTCCATAAATCCTCACCAGCTAACCTTCAGCCCAACCTCTTATTCAACTCCCTCCTCTGTTTCAATCCCACTCCAACATTTCTTGGGGTCACCTTCGACTACACTCTTTTCTTTTCTAAACATGTATCTTCGCTGAAGGCCAACTTCTTTGCCCATCTCAAAGCTTTACGCTGTATCTCTGCTTCCTCATGGGACCCCTCTAAGGAGGACCTTTCTCTCCTGTATAAAGCTTTTATTTGTCCCCTTCTCACTTATGCTTCACTCGGATGGTTTCCTTTTCTTAAGCATTACCAATATTACCAAATTGGAACACCTTCACCAAGTGGCTAATCATGCCATCACTGACTGCCTCTCGTCCTCCTCTATCCTGTTTCTCCTCTATGAGGATTATCTTCCTCTCCTATGAGTCACACTGACTCATTTCCCTTTCTCATCTTATGAACAGGCTCTTTGTCTCCCAACCTCCTTCCCCATTTCAGGTTTGGCTAGACATGGAGAGAAACCAAGACTCTGCAGATTTTCCTGGAGAGCTTTTACATCCACTCATTCTCTGATGCTTCCTTCTACTCCTAAGAACGCTCTCCTTGCTTGCCCTCTCTTTCCTCCTTGGAACCTGCCTTCCTTCACTGTGGAGTCCTCTCTTTCCCATGCTCCTGCTCCGATCTTCTCTTTCTTGCCAAAGTGCAGCTCTCGCTCACCTTGACTCTATCCTACCTTATGACCTGGTGCTCTGGACAGACAGCTCTGTTCCTTTTGGCAAAAGCGCCTTTGGCATACTTGCCAAGTGCTCTCTCTGTGGCACTGAGACCACTCTTTCCCTTTCAGCAGGCCCAGTATGCTCAAGTTTTTCTGCTGAAGCTTGCACCATTAAGCAAGCTCTTTGCTGGTCTCGGCAGCATCAACAAGTCTGCCACTTTTCTTTTTTTCTCTTCTCCTCCTATATGATGCTCATTCTGTCCTCATCACCCTGTTTTCTCCTCCGTCTTTCCTGTTACCTCAATGTTTCTGGCAGGAACTGTCTTTTCTCTTCTCCTGTTCTATCAGGCTACAATGGGTGCCCAGGCACTCGTTTCTTCTGGGAAACGGTGCAGCTGATGAGCTGGCCAGCAGTGTTCCCTTCAAACGCAAAAAAAGTGTGAATTTGTGAAATTATGTCTGACGGATTCGCAGTTAAAATTCAACAGGGCATAAAAAAAGTCTGGCGGTTTTTGGTAACTTTTTCACTGTGTTAAAATTTTTGCAATTTTGTTTGCAAAATCTTAACCAACTGTTAAATGCATGGGAGACAGTGAAAAGAAATCCAAGTCAGGACAGATGCTTTTTCAGAGCAGTGCAATGTCTCACGCAAACATCGTGCGGCTGTGATGCAACTGCAAATGACGGCGACTTAAATTTCGCGCACGCCATTGCCTCACTTTTTTCTATAACAAATTATCTCTCCAGCAATTAACCTGAAGTAAAATCAATTTTTTTGTTTACTGTTTCCCAGCCGATTTCAGTCGTAGCTAAAGAGCAGTAATAGCAAGCAGCTCTCAAACTTCAGTTTTAACACAAGACATCATTTTTCAAGGGAAGTTTGAAACTGAACTTGCTTAAAATCTTTATGTTTTCTTTACGTTTCAACGCTAACTTCAATCGTGCTTGTTAAGATAAAAAAAGCACATAGTTCTCGCTTTCAGTTAAGCACAAAAACACCATTTTTGAGGGATTGGTTCAGTTTTTGTACGTAACAAATAAATAACCTTCTTTTACTTGCCATTTATAAACAATAAAAATATAAAAGAATACAACTTCTAACCAATTTGGTTTTGAATTCCCTTCAAATACTTTCCGAACTGAGATTGAAAGTTTGCTTGCAATTGCAAAAACCTGTTGTTTAATTGATTACGATGGATAGACCAATGTAAGTTATCTAATTATTTACCGTAATCAAGCAACAGTTAAAGTTTGCAAGTAATTTTTATTTTGTCATAGTCGTAATAATCTACCTAACATCACATTACTTCATAAAAGTTCTATTTCTTTTGCTCATGTCAGGCGTCGGCAAAGAGTTAATTTTATTTATGCACATTTCTAACCTATCATTCCTAAGTGCTTACAAATCATTGTTGCAAAGGCTGTAAAGTTTGAGACCAAATTTAACCGCAATTAATTTACTGAAAAAAAATAGCCTGGTATTTTGCCGCCATCTTATAATAACCGATAGGCTACCTGTTTGTGAACATTTTGGGACTGACATAGCCACGCTAATGTCACCGAAGCGCATTGTCACAGTTTTGACTTTCCTTTCCCTGCAAACTTGTCTGGCAGTTTTTGTACATTTGCTAGCAATTTCGCACTTGTGCCGGCAGTTATGCACTTACCAAAATCTTAGAGGGAACACTGCTGGCCAGACAGGGAGTGCTACTTGTGTCCTCTGCAATTCCCTGTAGTCTTTTTCCTCCTATCTCTTGTATCCACTTATCACTTTTCTCGGGCTGGAGGCATACTGTCTCATCTAAATTTTTTGATACACAGGCTCCCTCGATTTCCACCAAGGAACTTGTGCTCCCTCGTCATGCTTGCTGTGCGCATTTTTGTCTCGGTTTCAACGGACACAGCCTACTATTTAGCTCTTATCTCTCTAGGATTGGCTGAATTGAGAATCCTTCCTGCAGCACCTGCAGACAGTCGTCCCATGACACCATTCATCTCATTCTGCAATGTCCAGCTACAGACTCTTTGTGCTGCTCGCTCTTTGGCGACTCTCTGTCTCTCTATGACCTCTGGTCCAGGCCATGGAAAGTTTCCCGGTTTCTAGTGCTCCATGGTCTTCCGCCATGCCTGCATCCCTCGGAAGAGGTCTGGTATCAACAACGTCAAATGAAAACAGAATTAACAAGAGCCCCATTTGCCCTTTGCCTTGCATAATGTGGATTGTTATCAATCTGAAATTCTGCCTCTTCATACTATAAGTTTTCATTTAAATTAAACAATAGATCATATAACATTACAGCTCCAGTTCTTGCAAATTCTTCATAATTATCTAAATCACAAATAAAATAAGTTATTTTGAAACAAAATGTCTGGAAAGGCTTTTGAAAATGTTTGTATACGATGAAGACCGTATTACTCAGAGTGGATGATAGCCTTGGCCAAAAACGAGCGCAGAAAAAACCTAGGGTTACTTGAACCTCCTTCCATCCTTAGTTGGTGTAGGCCAGTAAAATTGTTTACCAAACTGAAAAATCAACCAATTAATCAGCTAAAAGCTTAACTAATAAAATATAAATTAGCTTAAATGTGAAAAAATATAACAAAAATAATAAGCTATTTAATCAATATCCTACGTTGCTACACTATTAATCTTAAAACTTCTAAATTTTTTGGCTAATCACAACAGTAAATTTTTTTTCCTCTTCGGTAACTTATTGTTTTTTGGAGTGGGAAAACGATGGAAGTGGTAAAATATCCCGATTTTGTGTTGTTTTTTGTACATTTAAATTTTGTTAAATTCTTTGGTCCTAAATAAGGTAAATGACCCCAATCGGGGGGGGGGGCAGATTTTCCCCAATTGTGGTCATTTCCCTGATGTGAGTTTTTTTCACCAATTGCTCTAGTGCTCTCTACTGAGTACAGGTGTAGTAGGCATAGTACACTGGTGCAAGCATAGTAGGTATAGTACAGGCATAGTACATGCATATAGTACAAACATAGTGATTATAACTAGAGCTTTTAATGTAAAATCTTATTGCATCCACTCAATGCTTAAATCTAAACTTACTAATTAAAAATTAATTTTTTTTGAAAGGAAAGAGGTAAGGCTTTCTTATATTGGTGTGACTGGTTTTCAGTTGCACACTTCCCCTACTTTCCTTGTACCATTACTATGTCTACTATGCCTATTTATAACCACCTCTGTTTTTTGTTGGTCAACTTATCTGGAGGGCTTTCTTGTCTCTCTTTTTGACTTGATGACCTTTTTTAGAGCTTTTTTTTAAGTCAACTTATGGAGTGCGTCATTTGATTTTATAGATTAGATTAGTATGTCAGAAATTCATTATGTTGGAAACCTCTGGCTTAGGGAATACAATTATATTTACTGAAAACTGGACAGACCTAAAATTTGAAAACTTACAGATATTTGCAAGTTCTTTCTGAAATATGGAAAAATTATGAATATCGTAAATGTAAGGGGTAGTGTACAATGAATATAAAATTTTTGTCCACGTACATGTTTAGTACATTGTAAAAACTAAACAATCAAAAAAATGGCCAAGAGTCATGTTTTTAATACATCATAAAAATTGCAAACATTAGCCTGTTAAATTGAATTTATGTTTGTCATTAACCTATTTTGTCATTGATTGCCATTAAAATTGCAATCAATGACAAAATCGATTCCAAGAGTAAAATGCCATTTCCTAAATTAATAGGTGTTTTTTTCCATAATTAAAAGATTTTTTGAATTTTCGTGATTTGTAATTTTTGTGTTCAAGAAAATGTAGTGCATTAAATTGTTTCTGTGCGATTATTGAACTAGGTTGGGCAAAAAGATCAAAATATCTGACATTAGGTCCTCCCAAAAATGCTACAAAAATTTTGAGTAGCTCACAATACCAAAAAGCAGTGGCCATTTTGCTGTCAATGGTGTTTTACTTGTGGAAGCTATTTTGCCAACAGACATTTATGATTGGTCAATTTTAATAATGTATTACACATCTGACTTTTGGTCGTTTCTGATTGGTCAATTTTGATGATGAATTAAAAAAATTTTATGCCCCTGGGGTACACTCCCACATTCATTCACATACTGTGCTATCTTCTCCAGTGTACAATGTCTTTGTCTAAGTACCCTGTCACCAACGGTTTAAACCTGTAACCATCGCATTTCAAGGAAGCTGAACTATCTGCTCCACTGCAGCAAATATAGCTATTTAAACACAAATATATGGTCACACCAAAATAGCCTCCAAGGATAAAATGATGTTGATGGCAAAATTGCCACTTCTATACCAGAAACTGACAAATTATGAAGTAGCATAATGTTGTGCTGACTCTCAGTCTGATATGATAGTATAAGTATAATCAGCTAGTTATATTGTTGTGTCAGTAAACTAGGTATTGCTTTATACTGTGACCACTATGTCTTATCAATTGGTTTGATCTGGTTAGTGTTTTATAGGCTTTTTATATTAATATTTTGATCTGGAATATCACCAATCTATCATGAGCACTCGAAGTGATACTGGCAAGTTTTCCACAAAAGACACAAAAACTTGTAAGATATATTGTGTTACTCTATTTTTTGGTTTTTGCTTTGCATTAAATTGTTTTTCTACACCAATGTGGGGTTCTACTCTTATTAATTAGGACTGGTCTTTGATGTGCATGATGCTATGGTAATGTCTTGTCCATCACAAGCTATTGCTAGTGCCAACTGCAACGACATGAAATGATGATTGATGACTAGAAGATTGTGAAGCAGGGGAGTAAAAATATGGTCATGGGCTCATGCCATGTGACCAAAAAGTTAACTGGCTTGATGGGATTTGCAGCAACATAGCAGTACCACCTTATACATATGAATATCTTAAAACCTATAAAACCAAGCACAAAGTTTAGAAAGCCAGACAAAACCACGAAAAAAGTATACTGTGTACCAGCAATTGGTAATTAGTAGTTTGTTTTGCAAGTAGTTTGTCAGGGTCTGATTTGCCTGGTGTTTAGTTTGTTCATTGCTACTTGGTGTGGCACCTAGATGTGTACACCTAGTTGTCATGGATCAAAAGTGGCCACATAACTAAATAAATTGCCAATTAATCAAAAAGATTTGTCTGTCACAGTAATTCTCAATCTTTTTGAAGTGGTGAACCACTTTAGCTTACTTAGAATGATGAAAAAAACCCATCAATTTGTTCTGTTTATAACAATAACTTTTTTCTATACCTTTTTCCATACTAATTGAGAATAGTTGCAAACTAAATAAAATAGTTGCAAACTAAATGAAAATAGTTGCAAACTAATTGGAATAGTTACAAACTAAATGGAATAGTTGCAAACTAAATGAAAATAGTTGCAAACTAATTGGAATAGTTACAAACTAAATGGAACAGTTGCAAACTAAATGAGAATAATTGTTGGGTTGGTTATAAATAAGCATAGTACAGGCATAGTAGGCATAGCACAGGCATAGTGGGCATAGTACAGGCATAGTAGGCATAGTGATGACAACTATATAGAGCTTTTAATGTGAAATCTCATTGCACCCCCTCAATGCTTAAATCTAAATTCGTAAAAACTAATTTTTTTGAAAGGAAAGAGGTAAGGCTTCTTTATAATGGTGCAACTGGTTTTTGGTCGCACACCTCCTCTACTATCTTTGTACTGGTAGTATGTTTACTTTGCCTGTACTATGCATGTACTATGCCTACTACGCCTGTGCTATATATGCCTACTATATATGCCTGTACTATCCCTTTTATGCCTACTATGCCTATTTATAACCACCCCAACAATTATTCTCATTTAGTTTGCAACTATTCCAATTAGTTTGCAACTATTCTCATTTAGTTTGCAACTATTCCATTTAGTTTGCAACTATTCTCAATTAGTATGGAAAAAGGTATAGATTGACTTGTGGTGGTAACCAATCGTCCTTATTAGGATTATCTTTTTTTTGATATGAACTTGTGGGTACCTGTAAAGTTAGTTAAACTTTTAAGTCGCTGTATTCCCCTTTAAATT
Organism: Trididemnum clinides; assembly: GCA_963675345.1. Taxonomy (NCBI): domain Eukaryota; kingdom Metazoa; phylum Chordata; class Ascidiacea; order Aplousobranchia; family Didemnidae; genus Trididemnum; species Trididemnum clinides. The sequence continues at coordinate 24,536,550 of OY776290.1, read as the reverse complement.
TCACATGAACCCCAGTTTTAGAATCACTGTTTTAAAAGAAAACCGTGTGAAGATGTATGTACAGTAATTAAAGTATCTTTTCTACAGCTAAGACTACAAATATTCCTGGAGGCATGCAAAACCCACCAGCTGGTTTCCCAGACTTTGATAAAATTTTTGGTGCTCCATTTTTTGCTGCTTCAAAAGGAAATGCTGTATCTAAGCCTCAAGTTTATACCAACCCCACAACCGAGATAGATTGGGACAACTTTGCAAGCAACTTTACTGGACCTCCAAAATTTGTTCCTGCCAGCCAAGGTAAGAGCTTTCTACTTTTTTTTGTACTACTGATTCAGTTATTATTGTGCATATTGACTGATCAATGTATTTATGTAATTATTATGTTTTGATCCACAAGACTTGCAAGAAGCACTTGGGGTACTAAGAATAAGACAATTGCCCAGATTAGAAGTACTTAACCTATTTTTCATCATTACTTTTATCTTGACAAAGTTGTCATTTTCCACAACCCCAACCAAATTTAAAACTTTTTTAGTTCAGTTCTACAGTGCCGGACAAAAAGGTTGGCTCACTTTGAAATTTTTCAGTTTTTTAGTTATATTTTTATAAAAGTTGCATCAAACTTAAATTTTCTTAAAAGAATATGTAAAACAATGTATGTTTTTTGATAGGCATATGCTAAATGTAAAAACATTGTATATTTACTTAATAATTATTAACTTATTTACGATGTGCTTAAATTCATGGTGTCAATAAGGTTGACTTATAAACAAAGACAATAAATCATAATCATTTTTATAACAAATCATTATACCACATTCATTTTTTCACTATGCCTGGCAAAACTACCTGCCCAGAAATTAGAAAATTGATAATCGACAAGCATGTGGAAGGCTTTTCAAGTCATTCCATATCTGCAAGCCTCAATTGTCCTCAATCAACTGTTTCCAGAATTATTCGTCTTTTCAAGCAAACTGGGGATACAGAAGCTAAGAAAAGTCCTGGGCGTCCAAGAAAAACGAATCCAACCACGGAACGATTGATATGCAGGAAGTCCAAAGCTGACAGATTCAGATCCGCCAAACAGATTTCGCACATGCTTCCACCTCACGACTTCTCTATTTGCACAATTCAAAGAAGATTGAGCGAAAATCAATTGGTGGGACGTATCGCTCAAAAAAGCCTCTTGTGAATCAGAAAAATAGAAAAGTCAGATATAAATGGGCTAAAGAACATATGGGTTGGAGCAATAGCAAATGGAGTCGTGTGTTGTTCTCCGATGAATCCAAGATTCAAAGAATCTCCAGCCGTGAAATTGTGTATGTGAGGCGTGGGAAGAATGAAAAATACAAAATTTGTTGTACTAGGCCCACTGTCCAAGGAGGGGGGGCTGTTTAATGGTGTGGGCTTGCATGACTGCCAAAAGACCTGGACCAATCATTCGTGTTGATGGCCATGTCAATGCCAAAAAATACATTGACATCCTCACAAATGTTGTTGAGCCGTACATGGATGAAAATATGCCTATTGCGTCCATCTTTCAACACGATAACGCGCCATGCCACCAGGCAAAGACCGTTTGCGACAAAATTAAAGAGATGGGATTGCAGGTCTTGCCATGGCCTGCTCAAAGTCCTGACCTCAATCTCATCGAGAATGCCTGGAAGGTGCTCAAATCTCGCGTCTCTTGTCAAAAGTAAGCGAATGTAGATGAACTGTGGCAGGCAGTTCAAAAAAAATGGAATGAAATGACTGAAAATGAATGTGAAAATTTGGTCTTTTCCAGAGGCGCAGGTGCCAAGAAGTGATTAGAGAAAAAGGATATCCAACTCATTATTAATCAGTGAATGATACTAAGTTACTGTGACTGTGTTTTTGTAAATAAAAACAATAAAAAATATTGAAATTTTCGATTTTAACTTCAAAACTTTTCATAAATTAAAAAATTTATAGAATTAATGTAAAAAACCAGAAAATTGCAAAGTGAGCCAACCTTTTTGTCCGGCACTGTATATTCAGCCAACATATAAAAAATAAGCTATGTGCCGCATAGGCTGAACTTAAAAAAATGCCTTAACCTGTTAACTGCGGAATTTTTTTTTTGTTATTTGCATCCTATTGCGGAATTAATTTCAAGAAAAAATGCCTTTTTTGGAAAAGTAACTTTAGACCATTTCAAATCCTGTTATACTGTTCCTATGCTGATTTATATGCAAATACACTGTGTTATATCTTTGAAAAACAGTAACAAAGACGTAAATTACTCAATTTAATATCTTTTATTCACATTTTCAACATATTTCAGAATTTTTTGAAAATGTTACTTCGTTTGATAGTTCAGAACCGTGTGGTAGATCTGGAAGCAAGGTACAATACACAAAGCTTTGTCACATTCAACGCAGTGATGGCTTGTTTCTTTTCTAACACCTCTAGCTGTACAAACATGGCATTTTCTCTTTGGATACTCCTTCTTTGGAGTGGGAGGGATGCGAGTCATGAAATGGCGGGCAGTAAGACGAAGTGGAGTGTCACCCAATGAAGGACGACCCTTTCTCTTTTGAACCTTTTCCTTGTTGTATTTCTCTATCAATTTCTCAACTAGATTCAAGATGAAGGGTAGTCTTGCATTTACACCCCCACTCTTCTGATACAAGATATGAGCATTTAGCACAACCATATCAAGGATATGCCTGAATTGCTTTTGGTAATATTTTTTCAGTCGCTTTCTAGAACTTGGGTAGGCTGACAAGAAGGCATCACTGAGATCCACCCCGCCCATGGTGTCATTGTAATCGCAGCACACCTTAGGCTTCACCTTTGGTGCATTGGTTGATCCAACCTCTTTGGTGCTGGCGTCATGGATGGTGCTCAGCATGTGGACGTCCTTCTTGTCTTTCCATTTGAGCACCATCAGCCTTCCACTGTACAAAGCTTTGATCTCACCCTTACGGAGCTTTTGGGTGGTGAGTGCCTATATCTTCACAAAGTATATCATACAGTTTTGGACTGCTAAAAAAATTGTCCATATTGATACAATATCCCTTGTCCCAAGTCCCTTGTCCAATATCCCAAGGGGGTTTCCCCGTACTTTTGTGCGTGTTATCAATGATAAATCTGAGGACGTCATATGGCGTTCTACGCAATAGAAGCCAGATAGGTTAGGACGCCATATGGCGTTCTACGCAGTTAACAGATTAAGCTGACTCATGTTGATTTCCCAAAATGAGGCATCCAGGACTTGAGCTGGGGACATTCTTCCCTGTGGTCTCAAAATGATGCTCATTTGGCAACCACAGCCTTAAGTTGATTCCTTATTTGCTACCTGCCCTTCCTGTTATTTTCTGCTGGTTAAAACCTGTAGTCTAGCCTTTTCAGTTCGAAGGTTTAACATATCACTTGTGTTGAATGGCATTATGTTTAATTTGCTTTCTGCTGGTTGGAACCTACTAAGTCAGAGTGAGCCAACTTGCATAAACTTTTGAAAAATTAATTCCATGTATATAGATTGAAAGGATGCCTTAAGGTGATCTGCAAAAAAGGGCTCTCAGTTCAAATTGATTTTGAAAAAAAAGGAAGTGGCTGTAATGCTAATGACAGAGTTTTATTCTTTGCATCTATTTTGCCATTGAACATTTGTGTGTCTTTGTAAAGCCAGCCAGCGTCACCCAGCTGAAGCCCTCCATCAATAATGTCTGGGTTTAGTATTTTGGTTTAACTGGCTGCACCGGCTACACCCATCCAGCTCTTGTATGAGCAGTAGCAAAAAGTTAATAAATTTTATGCACTTTCACAATTCTTGTACACAAAATTGTGGTCATATTCTTTTAATCATGATTGGCAATACTCACAAAAAATGTTGTCACAAACTTTTGTTAATACTTGTGAGGAAGCACGGATAGTACATAATTACAACTGATGGTAGTGGCAAAATGGTGGTTGCTTTCATAATTAAGGAAAAAACTATTTAATGGTAAGCCTATTTTGCCAATTGGTGCTGCCCCTTTCCTGTATATATTTGTGGTATTAAGTTCTTAATTTGGCTGCGCTATTTGTCTTGTTTCTGGCAAAGCAATAAAAGTGGCTATTGTTCCCTCTATATTCAGTTTTACAAATTGTCATGGTTATGGTTTTATGTTGATTTTTTCTTAATCTTGGAATTTTATTACAATGATGTAGAGCAGTGGTTCTCAAACTATGGGTCGCAAAAGGAATCTTGGTGGGTCGTAAAAAGTTATAGAATTGCACATTAGTTTTGATTAACCACTGGCTATTGGGATCAGTGCCAAATCCAGCACTAAAATTTTTAAAAAAACAAAAAAAAATTTAAATCAAATTTTCAATTCTAATCTGTGAAAGTTTCCCTTTTATGATCTTCTTGAAGGAAAAAAAAATTGTTACACATAAAACTATCTATTAATAGAATAACAAAGTAGCTTTTTTGACGCATAGCAGTTTTGTACAGCAATTCATAGCATTGCGATGATTATCCATTGTTGTGTAATGACGTAAAAAGACAAAGACAATTCAACCAACAAACACCTTTGTTGTGTAAGTGCGGTGCATCTGGAAGTTGTAGTTTTGACTTTGAAGCAGTTGTAACTTATAGGCTTCAGCAACCTCAGTTAGTTATTTCTGTAGCAGTTGGTCATTCTAGTGTTAATAAAGCAGCTTATAACAGTTTATTTTTCAAAATCTGATTTCCTTGTATTACTTAGCCCTTCATATAATGGATAAATGGTTAAAAAAGTCAATTGAAGTTGATGACGATGAATCTCTAATTAATCAAAAAAAGAAAACTCAAGTCAATCAAAAACAAGTCAGTCAAAACAAAGAAAAGTAGTGAGAAGGTGTGATGATACATACTTATAAATGGGATTTACATGGAATGAAGATGAAGAAGACCTGCGTCCACAATGCGTTATTTGTTATGAACAACTGGCAAATGAGAGCATGCATCCAAACAAATTGCTTTGCCATGTTGAGATTAAGCACCCCAAGTTAAAACACAAACCCCTTGATTTTTTTAAGAAACTGATAGCCAATTTATAGACGGGACAAAGCATTTTGCACTGTTACACCAACTTAAATGAAAAATCTTTGTATGTGTCTTACTTGATTAGCTTGAGAATGGCAAAAGCTGGCAAGCCACACACAATTGGGGAGACTTTAGTTTTTCCAGCTATAAAAGATACAGTTAAAGTTTTCTTTGGTGATAAAAGTCAAAAAGAAATTAAATCAATTCCTATATCTAATAACACGGTCACATGTAGAATTGATAAAATGTTTCAATGGGTAGAAAATCGAGTTATTGAAAGTCCTTTATTTCTTTACTACTCGATGAATCTACTGACGTAGAAGGTCTGTGCCAACTACTAGTTTTTGTACGTTATATATGGAACTCTGAACCTCATGAAGATATGTTGTTATGTGAACCAATCAGTGGAAGTACCAGCAAAGAAATTTTTAATACTGTTGATACTTATATTAGAACAAAAGGTCTTGATTGGCCTAAATGTGTAGGAATATGTACAAATGGAGCACGTGCTATGTGCGCTAGGAACAGTAGTGTGGTGACCAGAATACTTGAGCGCAATCCCAACGCATCATGGACTCACTGCAATCTTCACAGGGCAGCATTAGTATCAAAACATATATCTAATGATTTAAAAAATGTTTTGAAGACTTCTGCTAAAATAGTAAATTTCATCAAGTCAAAGCCTTTGCAGTCATGCATATTTGAGAAGTTGTGTGAAGAGATGGGAAGTGAATATAAACCCTTCTTCTGCATACAGAAATGCGATGGCTCTCAAGGGGCAAAGTGCTGACAAGACTTGCAGAACTTCGTTAGAAAATTGCTATGTTTTTGGAAGGCAAATGCGATTTTGTGAAATACATGCGCAACAAAGAATTTATTTCACGGCTTAGGTATTTGGCAGATATTTTTTCGAGATTAAAATGAACTAAATTTGTACTTACAAGGATCAGAAGGTATCAGTATATTTGAAGTTCATGACAAAATTAGAGGTTTTATGAAAAAACTTGTTCTGTGGAAAAACTGTATTAACAACCGAAGTTATGACTGTTTGGGTTTTATGAAAAAACTTGTTCTGTGGAAAAACTGCATTAACAATCGAAGTTATGACTGTTTTGAAACATTACAAACCTTTATAATAGAAATTGAAACTGAAGTTGATGATGGTATAATCAGCGAGATATCAGAACACTTGAATCAGTTAAAAGAAAGTTTTAAATTTTATTTTCACAAAGAAATGAACGCTATGCAACAGAAAAGATAGATTATGAACCCCTTTCAGTGTTCCATGACAACTGGGATATCAACAAAAGCTGATGAAGAACTTATTGATTTATCTGAAGACTCTTCCTTGGAAATGAATTTCAGCACAAGAAAATTGGTACAGTTTTGGGTATCTCTTCAAACCTCCTACCCACTCATTTCCACCGAGTCATTGAAAGTACTTATTGCATTCTCATCATCTTATAAATGCAAAGCTGGATTTTCAGCAATGGTTGGGATTAAAAGCAAATTTCAAAATAAACTGCAACTCTCAAATTCTTTACGCCTGAAACTATCGCAAATAGAAATCAATATTAAGTCCATTGTAGAAAGTCGCAAGAAACAAGCTCATCTTTCTCACTGAAAATATAATTTGAAAAGATGAAATTTGTTTTCTTCATCAATGCTTCGTTGATATTAGTTTATTTAATTTGTGTGTCATGTTCTTTCATAAATAGGCTCATCCTTCTCAAAAATCTTACTGAATATTTAATTTTAAAACAAAATGTTTTTTTCATTAGTGTTTTTGCCCAATAAATTAAGTGGGTTGCCGTAAGCTGTGGTCATAAATAGTGTGTTGCAACTCTGAAAAGTTTGGGAACCACTGATGTAGAGTATAGACATAAATACCATAAGAGACAGCTTATCAACAAAAGAAAAAATTCTTGCTTTGTAGTATATATGACCACATTACCTGAAGAGCCCCCATCAGTAACTTTGGGATTGGGAATGTTGGTTCAGCTGGCCAAGTTTGCTTTCCTATCAGGCTCTTGTATAAAGAGTTACCAAAAGTTATGTGTTTCTGTACGTAAGATGTTTATGACTTTTTGTGCTCCTTTTCCTAATAAAATATCTCATTTCAAGATCCTGGCTATACCTTAGGTCTATGTGCTCTGTTTATTGCTGACATGAACCCAAGGGAGCCTTGCATTTCCCATAGTTTGGAAGTAGGGATTACATTTCTGAACCTTGCATTTCCCATAGTTTGGAAGTAGGGATTACATTTCTGATACTAAGCTGTTCTGAAGCAAAACAGCAAAAATGTCCTTTGTGTGGTGCGATTTCACGCAGTGATGCTATTTTCTTTGGATTTCCCCTTAAACTTTCTCAAGTTCTTGCTGGCTACGCATTATGTAGCATGTTCTTTTCTATCTGTTTGACGTGCCCTGGGAAGTTTAAAGAGCTGACTTTCCTCAAATGTTTGGTGTGATCCCAGTAGCTCTATAAAGCTACTAAAATCCAAAATATCAACAATATCTTCCATGTGGTGCAATTTAACACAGTGATGTTGTCAACACGTTGACTGCCAACCGGCTTTTGCCAAGTAAAATGCCAAACGCAACTACGAGTATACTCGTAGTTTGGCAGTCAACAAGGTAAAACTTTCTCAAGTCCCTGCTGGCTATGCATTATGATTCATATTCGTTTTTCCTTGCTTAGGTATGTTCATAGAATGTAAATTTCTTGCCTTTCCCAAATTTTCAGATTTGATTCTGATAGCTCTGTAAAGCTATTATCAAGCAAATTAGAAAAAAATGTTTCTCCCAAGTCTAGTGTGATTTAACCCCAGCAGGCCATACTATCACCCGTGCCAATTTAAAACATTAATTAATGCCGCTGTGCCAGCTTAACTGTACAAACATTTGTTAGAGCAACAACAAGATGTTTTAGTAAATACAAGCCATAGTTACTGTACATGTAATGGTGATCATGTTGGTTTATTAATGAAGACTGGAAGTATTCAAAAAGAAAGAGTGATGACACAAACTACCATTTGTAATTTTTAAAAGAGTAAGTGGGAGGGAGGGGGGTGAAACATAGTTAAAAATGTTGGGGTCACCCAAATGGTGGTTGTTTTGACTTATAAAGAAATGAGCTGTTTGGTGGTAGGTATGCTCAACAATTTGATGGGCCCGCTTTCAAATTGATATTGGTAACATTAAGGTTTTTGCCAATGCTGTTTGCTTCAATTCGACCTTAGCATGAAATGGGGCCATGCTTTCCCCTAAGTCATACAACCTATTGCAATAGGCGCTTATTAAGCTCTTTTCAAACAAAAACATTCCCTCTTAATCCAATGTCACAGATTGATGCTATTATTGTTTAATGTTGATTTTCTTAAGCTTGGGACTTTATTACATTTAACTTTGCCCCTAATCCAGACCTCCCTACTTTTTAATGAAGATAAGTGTTTTGTACTGATAGGCCTATACTTGAAATTACAAATATCAGTAATGGGTATTACCATTTGTGTTCATTATCAAAATGATAGTGGATAATTTTGCTGCCTGCTGCTGATTTCACTAAATAGTTGCAAGCATTTTGATGCCATTTAAGGTTGTGACCTCACAATGCGTTTTAAACCATTAATATTAAGATCCCTACTTACCACTTTTTCGTTACTGTAGGGGATTAGTAAGAACTAACGTTTCTGACTGCATGCATGTTCCTTGGCCCTGGCATAAACACAGCTATGCAAAGAGCAAACTAACCTGAAATGAACCACTCACAGTTCAGTTGTAGCAGTAGCAGCAGCCCCCATTAATAATGTCTAGGTGAAGAATATCAAATCAGCTGGCTGATGTACCAGCCTTGTCCAATTGCAAAGGAAATTGCTTCAATATTTTGATCATATGCAGCTCGACACTTACATTTTGTTGCAAACCATAAGATAGGACCATCTTTATCCTATCTTCCTTTTCTTTATGCAATCACCAAGTGTTTTGCTTAGAGTTGGCTACATATCAAAATATGTAGACTTCATCACACCCCTTCTTTTTTGTTGGAATACCAAATTATCACCTGGAGTATCCTATCTTTCAAAATCTATAAAAAGTTTTTCATTTTTTCCAGCTTTGTGGAAACTTAATACATGGCGAAAAAGAGGGTTGTGTAAACACATTAAAGTATTTTCAAATATGGAAATGTTATACTTTTTTCTACAAATTGCATTTTCTGAGGTCCAGCTCTCAAATATTGAGTGTTATTGGCTGGTACTAAAGATATTCAAGATAACTTGGGCCCTTGCATGTACCATGTTCCCACAGTAATTATAGAATAGCTCAGCCTAAACTAAGCTACAACATGTATTTTAGAATAGCTTAGCCTAAACTATGCGACACTAATATTTGTTGCAAAAGATAAAACATTGTCATCTTCATTCCCTCCCCTATTTTGTTTACTTGGAGTTGCTACCTTAGAAAATTTTTGAATAAATGTATTTGAAAATTTACATATATAAAGCTAAATAATCATGCTTTTGAGGAAAAATAGTCAAAATGTACCAGAGGAATCAGTTTTTGTTTATAAACTGCAATTTTGTGAAGCTCAGTCGCTCAAATTTTAAGTGTATTTGACTGATACGGAAAACAGTTTAGGTCTGCTGCATCTACCATTTTCATCAGTCATTACAGGATGATGCTTAGCCTCAAAACTATGTAGCATTTTGTATTTTTGAAAGCAAATTTTTTCAACATTTAGATGATCTTTAGCTTAAAAGAAATGTTTTGTTGCTAGAGATGTTACAAGATTATCTTAACCCCCATTTTTTGGAGGGGCTTATCAATTTTTTGCTTGGGGCAAGCTATCTTTTAAAATTTTTAGAGACTTCATTTTTTGATAAATTCTTTTGAAAATTTAGATAGATAAGCTAAACAAGCATGCTTTTGAGGAAAAATAGTCAAAACTTAACAAAGAACTTATTGTCTAAAAATTACTAGTAACTTCGATCTAATAGGAAAAATTTTCAACAAAAAACAAAGAAATGATGTATGACAACCCGAGTTTTTATCAGCCATTACAGACTAATTTTTAGCCCTGATTGATTAGAGTCAAATACTGCTGTAGAGCAAATTTTCTGAGCTTTCAAACGCCACTAATTGTTAGAACCTTATCATAATGTTTATATATTAAGTTTAACTTTTTTAGTCAGCCTACCACTTGTTTTTGGTAGGGGGTAAAAAGTTACATTACAGGTGATTAAGTTCAAATTTTATGATATAAAACCAAGTAGTGAAATTATAAGGTTTACATAATCAGAATCATGTTGAAATAATCTTTAATTTATTGAAAAAAATTTTTAAATTGGTCAAAAAATGAGGCCATAAAGTAAACTAATTTTGTAAAAATTTAAAAGTTTTTGAGAAAAATCATCAGTTGATAATATCTGATAGCAAAAGATTTTATACAGTTTGTGTATAAATAGTCCAAACTAAATATTTTGTTTTGTAAACTGTATCTGATAAACTTGCTAGTATTTTGATAGTAGTATAATTGGGGCCACCCAAAAATCTTGAAACCTGTGATCTATTAGTGCCTGACAACTAGATGCGCACAATTGCAACTAGATGCACAAACAAACTAGGTACTGGACAAGCTATCTGCTGGACAAACTAGGTGCCAATAACTTTAAAAGATTCCAACTTTAATAAGCTTGCAAAGCAAAGCAAGCTCATTCCTAATTCTTTAGACTAGTTATCACTACACACATAGGATTTACAATGTGCAAACATGAAACAGCATTTAAGATGCATTGCTATCCTAGATCTCAATGACTACCCTACCAAAAAGTTGCTTGTGCCAGGTCATATGTGCAATAGCTGTCAGAAATTATGACGTGATAAAAATTACAAGTAAGTGTGACTTTAAGAGTAGTGGTCCAATCGTTCAGAGTGCAGCTGATGAAAAAGTTTTCTCAATAGTCCTTGAAACAAGTGTGAAACACACAAAAATGTCAACTGGCTCTAATGTAAAATGCTTGACACAGATGATTGCTTGCTGCCAGTAATTTTTTCCAAGCAAACAATAGTTACAGTACTATTATCTGTTGACACAAAAAGTAAGAATGCAAACAAGAGCTCATATGATTCCAATTATCATGAGATGTTTGGGTTATTAGTAATAGATGAATAAGATAGAAAATGCTTTTTGTGTGTATTGACACACCTCATGATGATGAGTATTGTATGATCTTTAGTAATATACTGTAAGTTAGCAACTGTTCCATGTTTTAAGCTTGGAAGTGAGGAAGTCATTTGCAGATTAGGTGCAAAGCCTCTTAAAAAATTTTACGTGGTTTGTGTACTTCATTGCCATCGATGTAAGAAGATTGCTTAACCTGTCATTCAATTTTTTTATAGTTAGTGTTTTGTGCATTTTGTTTGGAGCCTACTACCAGAAACCGTTTGCTCATATTTAAGATCTCTGGCTTTTTAAACATTGTTCAGCAAACCAGTCAAGTTCCAGGCTATGGGGCAATTCTTGCGTAGTTTATTTTGCAGTCTTTGGTGAGTGCCTCCTGCATGGCTGCATGTGCGATTCTGTAACAAATGTAGCATTATGAGATGAAGTAGTTATACAGTTCAAAGTCGTGATTTTTCTTTTGCTATACCAATGGAAAGATATGTGTCTACATAAGTGATTTTATGATTGCATTCTATTATGAAATAAATAAGTATATAAGTCATGTCTTGTTTATTATATGACATAAAAACGAAAAAGTCATTTTGAAATGAGGCAAAGTGAAAAAAGTGTGACTACAATGCATTGTCTTGTAAAATGCAGTTAGTGTGTAGTGAATAATTTGCAAGAAGCTGTTGTTAGGTGACTGGAATGATACCCAAAGAAACGGTAGCTGCACTTTCATTGAAGTTCACTCCTTTAAATCATTTCAACTGCAAGATGTCTGTGCAGAACCATTATTTTTATTTAAGTTTAGCTTGGATTCCAAACTATGGCATACTTTAAGATGAGATTTGTTTGAAATTGTACTGGCATTGTAACAACAAATGGTATCATAAAAACAATCCAGGGAATTTACAAAATAACTGGAATGCTCCTGCCCACTATAGCAGTTGAAACAACCAGTTATGGTGGTCAATTTTTTGGCAAAACACGTGAAGGTACCTTTATGCCATTGATCCTTGAAAGTAAAACAAAATTTGACATAAATGTATAACCCTGTCTCAAAGTGTTAATGAATAACATGACTTTCATGAATGGTTGCAAAACTGAAAAAAAAACACAAGGTTTCTTTAAAGCCATTAAAACTCATTGATCATTTTAACTTTATTTAGTTTATGTAGTTTAATTATTGAGTCAAAATATCCATGTAATGTTTTATCTGATCATGCTGTACCTTCTCATTGACATTCTTCATTTTTGGGGAAAAAACTGATGCCCTGCATCTGCCTCTACATCTCTGACGATCTATGAACAGAAATCAATTAGATATCAATTCAAGTATATTAGTTTTTATGTCAATCCAATTTGCAATTCTACATTACAGTCTACTGTGGAGATGATTAACAACAGCACCCTATGGAACCTTTTATTTCAAAAAATTATGAAAATGTTGCCTTGATGCGGATCAAATAAATGGTCAATTCTGCATTCAACTCGTGTTGCAGTTTTGCAGGTGGTTATTGCAGTTTTGGAAAGGGGCTTTTAAGGCAATTTTTGCTTTTTGGTAGCATTGCTTGAAGAGAAATACATGGCATCTGCAATTAATTTAAAAATGTGTGTAAACATATGAACTGGTGATTCTGAAACAACTTGGAACACCTATTGTGTTCTATGTATAATTGCAAAATGCAGCAAGCATGACACTTTATATGCCTGAATTACCTACAGTGAAAAGACTATTCAATGTAGTGGATTATCTGGGTTATGAAAAACTCAGATTTAAGTATGGGGCAGGTATGACCTATGACTTGAAATAACTTTTTATCAACTGCTTCTTGGCCAGTGCTTGGTATTAGAAGGAATTGTCTAGGTCTGTATTCATCCTGTTTGTCTTACTGCAAAGTGAATTTAATCTTAGTAGTCTTGAGCATTATCTTAATAGCGCATATGCTGATATGTTTGCATTAATATGCTTCTAAATCAGGGACCTGCTTGATTAAATCAGAGGCTTTTAATGCAAAAAATAAGAGGCTCTCTGATTGTTTTTAATTATGCATCTTCAACAAAAAGCTATGTAGGCTGTAGCAATTATGTGGCAACAAAAGTGGTAACGCTAGTTGGATGGCCAAGTACTACTGGGGCCCATCACAAAAATTGTGTTTTTGAGCTACAGAGCAAACAAAAAAGATTTTGTAGATCAAAAAGAAAATTTTTGATAATTTTATGCTTTTGTATTGATGGGGAACTCTTTAATCGTATTTAAAAGTTGATAGTAATTGCTATTATGATTTTAAATAAAATGATGGAATAGTTAAGCTGAGGAGAAATATAATAGCCAGTAAACTAGGAAACATTTTATTTCAAAACTTTTTGCGTTATACTGAAAGCATCGTCAGGTGTGATTAAGATGTTACTTACTTTTCAGTATAAAGCAAAGCGTTTTGAAATAAAATATTTACTAGTTTACTGGCTCTGATATTTCTACTCATATTAGTAAAGAAAACTCATTATCATGCTTTTAGTTAAACTCTTCTACCACCAAGCCTTTCAGTTGGCAATCAAAACTTTGCTGTGTACTTGGTAAGTGTCCAAACTAAGGATTAGCCAAAATTGTTGGACACTTTATTTGCAAGTGAAGCCAAGTGGTCTATACATTGATGTGGCCCAGTGTGATTGGAGACTTCTAAACAAAACTCTAAGGCTGGGGTTGGCAAACTTTTCGTACTACTGGGCCAAATCTTCATATATTCGGTAGCGTGCGGGCCGCAATACTTTCCACCTATAAACGCAATACATATCACAATAATGAGACGTGTGTCCATTTGTGATCAAACACATGTTAAAACACAATACATTGATTTATTTACTTATCATCAATGTGAAGGATGATGTTGTTTCTGTGTGATCGCCAAAGCATAAAAATCAACTGGCAACTTTGTTGAGGATATCTGCGGTACGTTGTTCAAATGACGATCTGACAAGCGATTACGAACTTTATTCTTAGTGTAATTCATTTTTGAAAAAATTTGCTCACAGCAATATGTGCTTCCAAACATGCACATTACAAGTTTTGCATTGTCATGCAGATGAGAATAGGTGGATTTCAGGACATATTCTTTATAAAAGTTGACAATTGGAACTGAATCAAATTTGGCCTTTAACATATCGGATGATTGAAGTTCAATTATTTTCATTTGCAGTTCATGTGGCGCAGAATTGACATCAACTGAAAATGGCATGGCAAATAAATCGAATTTATTTTTTTGTTTTTCATATCACAAAATCGAGATTCAAATTGAGTTTTAGTGGAAACGATTACTGATACATACTTATCAGAGTTGGCAGGTTTACAGAGGCCTAAATTGGGAAAATGAGCAAAGTTGGAATTGATTAGTTGAGTTTCCCAAAGACGTAGCTTGTTTACAAAGGCAGTAATATAATCGTACATCCGATTAATAAATTGCTCTTTTCCTTGCAGTTGCAAGTTAGCTTGTTCATATGCAACGTGAAATCAGTGAGAAAGGCTAAATCTGTCAACCAATCTGGATCACCAAGTTCATTGATACCGAAACTTGCATTTTTTTTGTTTCAAGAATGTCATTATTTCGTTTTGCAAATCATAAAGTTGTTGCAACAAAGCACTGCGGCTATGCCATCTAACCTCGCAAAAATGCACCACATCTTGATACTGAGCATTCATTTCTTCAAGTAAACTTTTGAATTGGCGGTGGTTAAGGCCTCTTGCCAAAATAAAGTTGATAATTTTAACAACAGTAGACATTACACCTGTCATATCCAAATGTGTCACCTTTGATATCAAAACTTCTTGATGAATTATGCACTGAAGTTTTATAATGGTGTTGGAAAATCCCAATAAAGCTACATGATTTTGTAAAACAGCAATGGCATCTTTGTGAGAGCCAATCATAGCTGGGGCACTATCAGTAGTAGCAGAAACAAATTTTGATAGATCAAGCTGCATTCTACCAGTACATTCTAATATTGCTTGAGCTATGTCCTCTCCTCGTGTAGTACCTTTCATTGGAATCAGTTCGACAAATTTGTCCGTGATACCTCAAATAAAACTGGCTGGCTGCGTAGTATTGCTTGTATCCGTATTTTCATCAAATGCGAGGGAAAAATAATTGAAATCACTACCTTTGCTTTTAAGTTGCAATTTGAGATGTTCAGAGATAATTTCCACTTTGCGAGTAACTGTTCTGGCAGATAACAGAATAGGCCTACTGTCAAACAGGACTTTCTTCTCAGGACAAACTTTGTTAACAATGGATAATGTGCATTCTTTAATAAACTCAGCATCAGTAAATGGTTTCATTCGTTTAGCGATCAGCTAACTAACAACTGTTGCTGCCTTTGTGACTGATTCACTTTCTTCTTGTTTTTTCTTTAAAAAATTGGTTTGCTGTTCAAATCCACTTTTCAAATTCTTTATCTTTAACTTTCTACTTTCTCCAACATATTTTTTGTATTTGCTATGACACGTTTCGTAATGACGTTTCACATTAAATTCCTTCATAACTGCGATGCTGGTTTGGCATATCAAGCATACAGGTTTTGCATAATGCTCAACAAAGAAATAATTTTCCATCTAAGTGCTTTGGAATGTTTGACCCTCATTGTAAACTTTTCTACGTTTTCCAGACATTTTAATGCTAAATTTGAAACCTTAACCTTAAAACAAAACTGATAAATACAACTAACCACAGTGTTTTTGATTAGTAAACGACCTAAGCTATAGCAGACATGTGCTTTCGCTTAGACTACTTACTACAAAATAAACGCTATACAACGGACATTGTTACAACATAAATTCGTGTGCAGATAATAATTAATTCATTTTAACTTATGCCAATGAGACGACATAGAGTCATTTATGATTTTATAAGACTTGTAGATGTCGTTCTGACGTCCCTAAATTAACCAGCATGAACGCAAACTTGTATCGTAATTAGTTTGTTTGCAATTTTTCTTTTCATGTATTTAAAGTGAGGTTGTTCGAGGGCCACAATAAATTTGTTTGTGGGCCGCATTTGGCACATGGGCTGCAGTTTGTCGATCCCTGCTCCTCTATCAACATGACATCAAAGGTGATGCTGTTTAAGTGACATTGCCAGCCTCAAATGCATTGTTCGTTGGCTATGTGGCCTGACAAAGCGTTTTTTTGTGGTCATGGCTTCTTTAAAAGTCAATTAGCAATATAGGAAAACCTACCAAATTATTTTTGTTGTCACTTTCTCTGTCAAAACAAGGCCATGTGTAATGTTTACATTTCTTCAAATTTTTGATTGGGTAGTAAACGAATTAAGATCTGGAATAGCAATATGTCTTGTGTTTGCTGATCCTAAATTTTACGTGTTTGGTGGTAACCAGTCCAAAAAGTAAGGTGTGGACTTTGCTTTGTAGATTTTTCAAGTTGGTGACTTTAAAAGTCATTGATGCCTAGCTTGTCCAGCATCCATTGTGTCCAGTGCCTCGTTGGTCTGGCAGCTAGCTTGTTTGTGTCCAGTTACCTGCACTTGTTTAGCTATTGTGGATTGGTGATCTAGGCTACGCAATAAAATTGTTCAAAAATTTGGTTTATGGATGTCTTAATAAACTGCCAAAAGCTGTGATATTTTAATAATAATTGTTAAAGTACATTTTTTACTTTTCAGCTCTTCCTACAAAATATGTTAAATCTCAATTCAATTTTCACAACTCTAAAATTGAAAACGCTGCTATTGGAAATAAAGGTCCAGTAAATTTCAACAAAACTACTGAAAGTATGTTCTGATTATTGTATTGTTGCATGCCAGTAATTATTAACTATTTTAGATCAGCCTGTGATATATGATTACATGTTGGCAGCATAATATATAATGCACTGTTTGTCAGCCTTTATTGTAGCAGTACAATTTATTCTTTCTGAAATATCTGTGCACCCCGATTATGCTAAAATTTATTAAAGTGGTAAAATGAAGTTTGAACACCAATCAATGCGATGGCTTCTCATATTGAGGTTAATCTCAAATAAAATCATCATTTCAAAAATTCCATTTTTACTAGGTTGGATTTCAAGAAAAGGTTTGCAGTTTAAGAGTGTTACACCCTTGCTCACCACATTTCCTTGGTACACCCATAGGAAATTTTGGTAAACCCTAGAGTGTGCAACCATCACATACACCGCGTTGACAATCACTGTGTTAAACTGAGCATTAAACTTTTTATAAGAAGATTGATGTTAGCATTTAGTGCTGTAGTTTCCAAATTGGAATCTGTGAAAAGACTTAATGGGATTTTTGATTGTTTCACTGGGCTAAGATTAATCCAAAGCAATCAATTTGTTGTTGCTATATTTTTTGTTATGGTAATATTTTCTTTTTTTTGTTGTTATTGCTGTTAAAGATCATCATATATTGTAATCATGCAGCTACTCGATGGTTGCTGTTGAAAGGTTGATTATCATCTCCCAGTAGCTGTCATCAAATGTGGTTCAATTGTGTTACTATTTTTCTTTAATGGCTTAAAGAATTCTAGAGGAATATTGAAATAGGGAGAAAAAGTTGTATATGCGTTTTGTGAATATTGAGAAGCCATTTAATAGAGTTTGAAAAAGGTGATGGAGTATGCGATGAGAAGTGGGATCAGAGTTATTTGAAGAATTTGGGGTGCAAGTTAGTGTACATTAAGGATCTGTGTTGTTGCTGCTGGTTTTTTCAATTGTAGTGGATATAATCGTGGAGTGTGCAAGACAAGGTTTGATGAATATAATATTGTATGCAGATGACTTGTTTTTAATGAGTAGCAGCACAGAGTGTTTGAGAGAAAAGTTTTCAAACTTCAGAGTGCATTTGATAACAAGGGTCTGAAGTATAATCTCAGGAGGTCCAAAGTGATGGCAAGTGTTTCAAAAAGAGAAGTACTCAAGAGCAAAGTTAATCCATTACCAAGTATGGCAAGTGGGTGGTCACAAATTTGGTGCTGTGCATGAAATGTGGTAAATCGGTGCATGGTAAATGCGCAAAAATAAGGAAAGTGTCTTTTGCTTTGTGAAGTGGTTTTCAAGACAAGGTAATGATAGCGCTAGTATTGTAAAGTGTACCAAAGACAGATTTTACAATGGCAAAATGTTGGAGAAAGCAGAGCAAGAGGCCAAACAGGAACGCCACAATTATTAAAAGAGCTTGAGGCGTAAACAAAACCTTTTTTTTTGCATAACCCTGGGTACCAGGTGTTGCTATATGCAGCCTTGAAGAGAATATGGTGGAAAGAGCAGCGTGCTGTGGTAAGAATTGAAAATCATTCATTTTCTACATCATGCTTACCAATGGTAGAGTCACAGTCTGGTTTGCTGTTGTTTTGTTTGCATAATTTATGTGGTCAAGATCAGCATGGACTGGTTAATTGTCATCTGAACCATTGCAGAACATGTTGCTTGATGGGACCCTGTGGTCGTTGAGATGTTTGCCCTTTGTACCAACTATTACAGTGGCACTTGTATTCATATCTGACAGATATTTTCTGAGTGGTAGGTAGAACATCCTTGCAGGTCACCGTCAGCATCCATTTTGATATAAAGACCAAGTGGGTGCTGACAGAACCATAGCAGCTTTCCACAGCAGTTTTGATTTGTTTTTCCAAGTTTGTGGAGGGCTTACCTACCCAAGGGACTCTCAAATACAGAGGACACTTCTTGGCCAAAACGCTTAAGGGTGGAGAACTGAGCAATTTTCTTGGCAATCTGAGCGTTGATGACTTTTTAGTATAGCCATTGTCCAGTAATATATTCTTGATCTGTTCTATTTCTCCATGTAGTCTACACTTGGTGCAAATCATTAGTGCTCGATGGATCAATGTAGATATTGGACTTATTTTATGCTTGAGAGGACTAAAGGACTCCCCACGTAAATACTGGCCAGTGAAAGTGGGTTTCTGGTATACACTGATTTCAAAGCCAAGTTGGCTTGGCTACCTTTCTACAGCTTTTAGAAATATTATTTCTTCATACTGTGCATCAGTTAAAATTATGGTTGATTGTTTTTATTTGTCATGTCACATTTGCAGGCTTTAATTGTTGAAAGGGGCTTTAGGACAGCCAAAAATGTTCAAAATTAAAAATGTTTTGCTAATTCGAATGGTTTTTGATTTATTAAAGTTTTATACTCTAGCACAGTGTTCTTCAGCAGGAGTTCTGCAGAATCCTAGGGTTCCACAAGACAAGCAGTAGTGTTCTGTGAGTTTTAAGTGTTCCATGAGGGTTCTTTGTTTATTTCTAGTATTTATTCCTTATTTCAATATATTGATTTCTTATATGGAGTGGTGTTTCATGTATATAAATAGTAATGGAATCTTGTGATAGCAAGTTGCAGATTGTGACGTAATCCTGTTTACAACTTTAAGAACGTCTGAATGTGGTAACTTCCTTTGTTTAGTAATAGCGCATCTGTAATTTAAGTTTTGCTTACTCTATACGATCGAAATTTTGCACTTCACTATTCAGAAAGATTAGAGTCATTACGTGTTGTGGGAATGGACAGAAGCTCCGTATTGATGATTAGATTTTACTCACAGTCAGAGTCAGTTGAGAATAGAGAGGAAAAATCCACACTGTATTGTTATAATTTCTTGTTGTTGACAACAGGTTGTTGTTGAGAGTAGTAATATGTGGTCATACGGTTTAGATCCGAGAAGCATTAACTTGACTGTTGTAAAAGTTAGTGAAGAAACTTGTAATAACTGTTTATTTGTTGAAGTGTTTAATTATTTTTTGAAGTGTAGTGACAAAATATTTGATTTTCTTACAAGCAGTTTGTGATTTCTAAATTTTTGTTAGTGGGGGTTGTGTGACAAATGCAAAACTACATCAGGGGTTCTGCAATGACAAAAAGGTTAAAGAACACTGCTCTGGCCAATATTTTTAACTTAAGAAAGGGAAAAAGCATTGTTTTCACAGCGTGCTTAATTTTTTTGATGAAGGCATATGGTAACCCTGCCTATAAAACCTACTAGCTAATTCTGATTTGGCCAAGAAAAGAACCATTTCATTTTAATGACTCTTTCATGCCAGAAAAGTATACAGATTTAAGCACCTCAGCTGTAAGAACTGCCTTTAATCTTTTTGTTTTGACTATCTGTTATGTTTGACAAAGAGGGTACCATCAGTCCCCTGTTTAGTATATCTCTAATTTATTGTAGAAAAAATAACTCTTATTGTTTTTAGATTACGCTGCTGGTGCTACTAAATCTAATTTCAACATTAGTGGTGGAAATTTTGCTCAAGCAAATTTT
The DNA here is from genome assembly GCA_963675345.1 of Trididemnum clinides. Taxonomy (NCBI): domain Eukaryota; kingdom Metazoa; phylum Chordata; class Ascidiacea; order Aplousobranchia; family Didemnidae; genus Trididemnum; species Trididemnum clinides. The sequence continues at coordinate 24,516,065 of OY776290.1, read as the reverse complement.
GGAGGAAAAGCAGAGTATAACAACAAAAACGCTACAGTAAAAGCAGGTTTGAATTTGTAGTATAAAAGTTATTTTATGAGCTGGTTCTAACAATCAATAGCCAACTCAAAAATATTTTAGAATCTTACTCTATAACTGATTGATTTTGAGAAAGAGTCTTGCAGGAAAGTGCTAGATTAATAGCAATTGCAAAAATGTTTGTTCTATGTCTGATTGCATGTCTTATGTCTGATTGAAAAAATCTCTTGTTTTTATGTTGCAAAAATGATTATGTCTGATTGCAAAAATGTTTGTTTTATGTCTGATTGGGGGACCGGTTGAACACCAGTAGTGGAAGTGAAGCAGTGGTAACAGCAAGAACGAGAATTGGATAGATAAAATTTAGAGAATGTGGGGAGTTACTTTATGGGAGAAAGTTTTTGTTAAAATTAAAAGGAAGGATTTATCAAAGTTGTGTAAGATCAGCAATGCTGTATGGGAACGAGTCTTTGTGTCTAGGGGAGAATGAGATGGCAGTTTTATGAAGAACTGAAAAAGCCATAATGAGAGCAATGTGTGGAGTTATGATCATTGAGAAAAGCAGTAGCCAAGAACTTATGATTTTGCTGGGTTTAAAGGATACTTTGGATGGACTAGCCAGGGCGAGTAGAGTGTGATGGTATGGGCATGTTTTGAGAAGGGATGTTGATGATGTTTTGAGAAGAGCATTGGATTTTGAAGTGGCTGGAAGAAGAGGGTGTGGGCAGCAGAATATGACGTGGAAGAGACAAGTGGAGGAGCATATCAATCACATTGGACTGAAAAGAAAGGATGCCATTGACAGAGTGAAGTGGTGTAATGGTGTTTACGAACTATCAAGAAGCACGAGGTGAATCTGGCCACCTGCCTCAACGTGGACAGAACTGGATTTAAAAATCTGGATCTCACTTTTTCTCACTCTGATTGGATTTGAATAAATACACTGCTTACTTGATGAATAAGCTAGTGGATTACTGAATATGAGCTTTTGATTATACTGTTGCTAATTGAATTTCCCTGAAGAAGGTTTGAAAACAAGTTCCCTATGTTTAACTGCAAAACTGGTTTTCCTATCTTTTGGTTTGGCTTTTGGTTTAGTAGAAAATACATAAAGCAGAAAACATGCAAAGTTTGGTAAAGATTCTTACTGACTAGAAAACATCTTTGTGGGGAAAAATTTTTTAATTTCTTTTTAAAAGTGGTGTTGCTTTTGGTCACCAGTTACCTTAGATAAAAGCTAAACTATTTATCTTGTCGGCACTATAAAAGCACAGTTCTGTTTGTGTGAACTCTCAAGACTGCTGAGCATACAAGCATACAACTTTGCACGATTGATCACCACTTTTTTGTGATTGTTATAAGGGTTGGTGACATAATAATGACATCACAAGTAAAAGTGTTTGCTTAAAAATTTGCATTTCTTGACAGTTGGAAGCATTTTTGTGCTTAAACAAAAGCCATAAACCAGTTTACCAACTTTCAAAATAATTATCTTTTTAGGCTGTAAAATAATATCATAACACGGTTTTCCAGAAGATACAGCTAGCTGCTTTCAATGACATATTTTTCACAAAAGTTTGAAATTTATTAGCAACACAGCAAGCAATTTTTTTTAATTGAGCATAGCTTTTTTTTTCTTAAACATTTCACATGCGGTGCTGTTTTATTTTGATTCTTAGTGATATCATAGTGCAGTCAGATACCATTTTAAAGCAAAAGTAGCATCATCTGTGATTTTTGTCAACAGTTATTTTTTAAGTAGATGCAAGCAATAAAGTCTTAATGATACTGGTATGCTGCCAATTAAGGCTGAATGATATGTTAATAGCATACGTGAGTATCTTTCTTTTATGTAATGTAATGGTAAGTATTAACCAAGCTGTAGATGGACTTCAGGTAAGGCTATCTCAGGGCAGTTGTGTGGCATGCTTGAACAATAACACACATTGATCAAATGTAGCAAAATGAAACAAATTGTTTAGTTTTGATGTGAACTCCAGCAGCTTTCAAAACAAATTGTTTAGCATAAAAATTTGTTTGATGGGCTGTCTACTTAGGCTATAATCTAATCTATTAAAACAATTGAATTCTAGAGGCTGGACTATGGGTTAGATTTCTTGGGCACACTGAATGATAAGAACCCTGACTTCATTGTTTGGTGGAAGTCATGGAGTTCTTTTTTTCTTTTTTTGCTGTGAATATTCTGGGACAAATAAACCATTGCTGTATTTGTAAACTAATTTTGATGGGATCAGAGCTTTGAACGAGGTTGATGTTTTGAAGTGTGGTGACATACGAATTTGTGACCAACGTTGTGGAAAATTTTTGCATGGACCACGTGTAAAACTTGCCTTCTGTAAATGCAGACATTTTTTATTTGGAGGTCAACTTCCATAATCAAGGATATTGCTCATTTTTTACTCTTTCCATTTGTTTTGCCTACATATTAGTGCAACATTACATCAAAAATGTACTAAGTGCTGATGTGTGAGTGTGGCTTTCCCTCAAGCATGTACGTTGTTTCAGTGCATAAGCATATCCACGGTATGCCATTTTCTTTTCATGCACGTAGGCTATAGATCATTGTGTTTGAGCTATACCTGCTCTCAGTTCATTGTTAGGATAACTAACAAAATGGTATCCTGATAGTCTCAATTGTAGAGTTTGCCTGGGAAACTGTTTGCATACAAAATGGCAGGAGGAGAACTTTATTTCGTATTTCATCTGAAGAAGCTCAGAACTTGATTGCTTCATGTACAAGGGATGGCAAAACTAGATCTACAGAGTTTAGTGATTTTGAAAATGATGTTAAATCTTCTTGCATTGAAAAGAGAGACCTCCTCGGTCGGCCATTTCAAATAATTTTAGGTGGCCAACTGACAAACAGCTTTTTTAGTGAAGAAACTTTACCTCAAGTAATTAAAGTTTCTTTGTATCAAGTGCACTTTTTTTCATCTGGCAATGCTTCTGTCAGTATATCCAGCAACAAAATATGCTGCCAAGCTAATATTTTGGTCAACATTGTCTAATGTAATAAAAGACAAAAATGCAGCTAGTCACAGGTAATCTTGGATTGTGCTGCAGCTTACAAAACTGTTGACTCTGTTGCTAAACTTTAGGTCGGTGGCTGAGAGCAATGCTTCTTGTTGCAGCAAAGTTGAGTGTCAATTTTTTTTTTTTTAATAAAAGCAGCTGCTTCACTGATATAAAAAAGTTTCTTTGACTCACTTGCCTGTACCAGCTCAATTGACTGTGTCATCAATATTTTGTGCTGTAGTTAGAAAAACCCAATACACTTACCATATATACCGGCTAATAAGCCGATTTTCTGGACCTAATTTTTTAACCTAATTTTCTGGCGTCGGCTTATTGGGCAAATATAGCTTTGAACCAAAAATACCGAAGGTCAAAATTGGTCGCAAAATGACATCTACGATCTTACAATAGCATAATCTTACGGTGCGTCACCTACGATCTTACAATAGCACAATCTCACCGCGCATCACCTATGATCTTACAATAGCATGATCTCACAGAACAAAAATAACAAACAAAAATTAATAAATTTATCACACTAATTACTTAGCGACTGATTAAAACAAAGCACTTTGTCTGTGGAATACAGTATGTACGAGGGTCAGTCAATAAGTAATGAGACTTTCTCAATAACTCAAGTTTGCAATGACTGGTAATCAAAAAATGCTTTTTTATTTTTCAACATAGTCTCCCTCCTTTGCAACACACTTGTTCCATCTTGATATTAGATTGTCCATTCGTTTGGCATAGAATTCCGTGGACTGGGTCCTTAGCCAGTTGTTCACAGCAGCCTTCACTTCTTCGTCAGTCTGGAAGTGAATTCCTTTCATACTCTCTTTGAGTGGGCCGAAGAGGTGAAAATCAGATGGTGCAATGTCTGGGCTGTAGGGTGGGTGTGTTAGAAGTTTCCATCCTAAATCTTCAATTTTGGCTAGGGTTCTTGCTGCTGTGTGGGGCCTTGCATTATCCTGAAGAAGAATCACACCTCTTGATTGAAGTCCCCTCCGTTTGTTCTTAATGTCTTGTGTCTCGAACAAAATGTCTCTAGATGTCTCTACCCCAGAAGCAGTACAGGCAGTTGAAGACCTGATCAAATCTGATAGAAGGATCACTTTAGATGAAATTGCTACAAAATTGGACATCTCCCGTGGCACAGTGTACGGAATTGTGCGTGAGAAGCTGCATTTTTCAAAAGTCAGCTGTCGCTGGGTTCCCAAGATGTTAACGGATGATCACAAAATGAAACGCCTGATGGCTTCCAGAGCATCACTACGCAGATACAGAAAGGAGGGCGATGCATTTCTGTCGAGAATAGTGACAACTGATGAGACCTGGGTTTTTCATTATGAACCTGAATCGAAATGACGATCAATGGAGTGGAAGCATGTTTCTTCCCCAGTGAAGAAAAAATTCAAATCTCAGAAAAGTTTAAGGAAAGTCATGCTCACTGTGTTCTGGGACGGAAATGGGCCGATCACTATCAGTTTCTTGGAAAGGGGCAATACTGTGAACTCAGAGAACTACTGTGAGCTGCTAACTCAAGTGAAAAAAGACACAAAAATCTTGTTGGTGGTACAAAATTTTAATATAGCTTTGAAAAAAGCTGTTTTAGCCATAAGCTTTTCGTGACGCTCTCATCAGTGGCGGTATCGCGTCAAAAGGGAAGATCTAGAGTGAATGAGTCTTTTATGTGAATAATTTGGATGTTACGTAATCAAGACAGGCCAATGATTGCGTTTGTATTGCAAAGCGCGCGAAAGAAAGATTTCGCAAGTGCGAAAGTTAAAGAAGGCGCGGCAGGAGGCCAAATGCTACGATTATCGAAAGAGTTTGAGAGTGTAAACAAACTCTTTCTGTCTGCATAACACCGGGCGTCGGGTCTTGATATAAGTAGCCTCTAAAAGATTGAGATGGAAAGAGCTGCGCGCTGCGGCAAGGATTGAAAACCGCTTATCATCATAGTTTAATGCGCATCGATCATTATCTAAAAGATGCTGACCAATGGCAGAGTCACAATCCGGTTTGGTGTCGGTTCGTTTGCACGATCTGTGTGGTTGAGATCGGCGTGGACGAGTCAATTGCTGTCTTAACCATTGCGGAACATGTTGCTTGATGCGATCCTGTAGTCGTTGAGATGTTCGCCCTACGTACCGACTATCACAGTGGCACTTGTATTCATATATGACAAAGCTTTTCTGAATGGCAGGTAGAACATCCTTGCGGGCCACAGGCAGCATGCGCTTAGACGTAAAGACCAGGCGGGTGCTGACGGAACCATAGCAGCTTTCCACGGCGGTTTTGACTTCTTTTTCTAAGTTTGAAGATGGCTTACCTATCCAAGGGACCCTCAAGTACACAGGACACTTTTCAGGGCCAAATCGCTTAAGGGTGGAGAACTGAGCAATTTTCTTGGTGATCTGAGTGTTGATGATGTTTTTAGGATAGCCATTGTCCAGTAATATCTTCTTAATCCGTTCTATAATATAGATACGGATCTATAATAAAGATCTATAATATAGAACGGATTAAGAAGATATTACTGGACAATGGCTATCCTAAAAACATCATCAACACTCAGATCACCAAGAAAATTGCTCAGTTCTCCACCCTTAAGCGATTTGGCCCTGAAAAGTGTCCTGTGTACTTGAGGGTCCCTTGGATAGGTAAGCCATCTTCAAACTTAGAAAAAGAAGTCAAAACCGCCGTGGAAAGCTGCTATGGTTCCGTCAGCACCCGCCTGGTCTTTACGTCTAAGCGCATGCTGCCTGTGGCCCGCAAGGATGTTCTACCTGCCATTCAGAAAAGCTTTGTCATATGTGAATACAAGTGCCACTGTGATAGTCGGTACGTAGGGCGAACATCTCAACGACTACAGGATCGCATCAAGCAACATGTTCCGCAATGGTTAAGACAGCAATTGACTTGTCCACGCCGATCTCAACCACACAGATCGTGCAAACGAACCGACACCAAACCGGATTGTGACTCTGCCATTGGTCAGCATCTTTTAGATAATGATCGATGCGCATTAAACTATGATGATAAGCGGTTTTCAATCCTTGCCGCAGCGCGCAGCTCTTTCCATCTCAATCTTTTAGAGGCTACTTATATCAAGACCCGACGCCCGGTGTTATGCAGACAGAAAGAGTTTGTTTACACTCTCAAACTCTTTCGATAATCGTAGCATTTGGCCTCCTGCCGCGCCTTCTTTAACTTTCGCACTTGCGAAATCTTTCTTTCGCGCGCTTTGCAATACAAACGCAATCATTGGCCTGTCTTGATTACGTAACATCCAAATTATTCACATAAAAGACTCATTCACTCTAGATCTTCCCTTTTGACGCGATACCGCCACTGATGAGAGCGTCACAAAAAGCTTATGGCTAAAACAGCTTTTTTCAAAGCTATATGAAAAAAGACATTAAGAACAAACGGTGGGGACTTCAATCAAGAGGTGTGATTCTTCTTCAGGATAATGCAAGGCCCCACACAGTAGCAAGAACCCCAGCCAAAATTGAAGATTTAGGATGGAAACTTCTAACACACCCACCCTACAGCCCAGACCTTGCACCATCTGATTTTCACCTCTTCGGCCCACTCAAAGAGAGTATGAAAGGAATTCACTTCCAGACTGACGAAGAAGTGAAGGCTGCTGTGAACAACTGGCTAAGGACCCAGTCCACGGAATTCTATGCCAAACGAATGGACAATCTAATATCAAGATGGAACAAGTGTGTTGCAAAGGAGGGAGACTATGTTGAAAAATAAAAAAGCATTTTTTGATTACCAGTCATTGCAAACTTGAGTTATTGAGAAAGTCTCATTACTTATTGACTGACCCTCGTACTATAAACTGTGTAAAAAAGAAAAAGGCGCGAATAGAATGATGTCATTTTAGAGCATGTGTATGGTAGTTGAACGCAATTTTTCTGCTTTGGCTTATTGGACAATAATATGTAAAAGCCCTCATTTTCTGAGCTAAAAATCAACCTCGGCTTATTTGCCGAGTCGGCTTATTGGGCAGTATATATGGCATCACTAGCAATTCCTTTCAAAATATATTCTTTTTTAAAGGGACGGATAGAATATGTCAATTTGTAGTGAGCATCTAAGACCTCACTTTATTCAACACACTCATACTATCATCAGAATCAGGGACAGTGTCCCCATTTGTACCAACTTATTGCTGATGGTCTTAAAAATATAATTTAGTTAAAGCTGGCACAGTCAGCTGAACTACAGTTATTAACCTGACATCACTGACTGCTACTACCAGCTAGTTAAGATTATAATTAAGAATTAATGTCTTGTATTTGCAGACAACCAAGTCACATTTGCCAGATAAGGTAGCACAGGCACTAAAAGTCAAAACGAGTTGTGTTGGAATATTTCTACTAATAATGTCAGCTATTCTATAAATGCATTACTCCAGCTGGCTCTGTTGGGGTGGCCAAGCAGGTCCATCAAAGAAAAGTCAATACTTGACAACAATAAAAAATTAATGGTTTTTCAATATATCCAATTACCATTCTCAAGCCAAGTCTACTTGTTCTTTCTAAATAAAAGTTTTTCTGGCTATACGTCTTTGGAATCAAGTACACTTCAACCAAAATCTAGGCTGACTCAACCCACTCAATAGAGCTAATTTACAAAATCCCATTACCCAATCAAAGCCAGTTTCTGCTCTCTATACCAATTGCATTTTGTGATCCAAGTCACATCTGTTGTTCATTGTATGTTTTCTGCTAAAGCTGCCTGAATTGTTTGCCTGTCTTGTGTATATTGCATACCTGCATTTCTTGTAACAGTTCAAAAACTCTGGCCTCTACTGAACTTTGTAATACAGCTTAAAGATGTCACAGAGCATTATTTGAAACCAGTAATATTTGAATAAATTCAAAAAGAGAAAAACCATCACTGAAAAAGAATGGATAGTTGGGTATCAAATCAATCTCAAACTTTTGAGAACTAGAACTTTTTTTATATGAATTAACTTCTAATATCTGTGTAAAAGCTTCTAGACGTGGTTTTAAAGTCAGTCCTTTCTGACAATATAACAAAACAAATTTTGCAATCAAACCTTTATAACTAAATCATGTAACCCCTCAATCCAGTGTTGCCTACTATTAGCTTTGGTTGCAAAAAATCAGTGTGCTAGGTTGATTTTGGGTGGTTGCAAAATTCTGAGCTTTTTTGTTTGATTCCAACCCTGAGACAAAGTTTGGTGTTTCTGCCAAGTGAATTGTCACCAATAAAAGACTTTATATTGCTTGCATCATTTTTTGCAAATTGAAAGTTGTGGGAAAAAACCAATGAGATTGGTTAGAAGGTGCAAAATATTAGGCCTTTTACTTACTTTTTTGTAATTGCAGGCCCATTACTATGATCTGAAGCCTTTAATGGCATATATGTGCCATAGTCCTGGTATAAGTGCAGCCAGGAAAAGCAAACTACCCAAAAATCTAGCACCTACAGTTCAGTAGTTAAAATGCGTCTAATTGAGGCTTGCTTAAGCCAGGGGTTTTCAATCAGTGAGCCATGAGGCATTTGGAGATGGGCCATAGAGCTATTTGCAAAATTCCTAGATTTTTTGAAAAAGTTAGCTTCGTTTCTGTCTGAAGTTGAAGCCCTAATAAATAAGAAAATTTTAGAACACATTGCTTAGTTATTGGTACCAAATCCGAGATAGCTTAGAAAAAGAATAGATTCTTTTTATTCCTGATACACTGATAACAAGCAACTAAAAACTATAATGCATAATGACGTGTATTAACCCCTTTATGCCAGCATTATGATCTAATATTTAAAAAAATTTTCTTCTGGCTGAAATTGCTAAAGTCGATAAAGTAAACGTGTTTTGGGTGTTAAAATTTGATTGGCAATTTTGGGGGGATTTTACATTTTTGTGCCGAATTTAGGACAATCGCCATTTAGCCAGCAATTTTTTGAGACACAGTTAAATATGATTTAAAATTTAGCTGCGTTTATAAACATTGTATACATTACACTTTTATTGTTGCATCATTTCAAGCAATTAATACAAAAAAGACGTTGATACAACTAGCAAATAAACATGATTTCAATGTTTATTTGTGGTATTTTAGAAAGCAATGAACAAATGAACTTTGCAAATGAACAAATGAACTTGCATTTGCTGCACTTGAATACGGGGTTCCCATGGCAATTTCCATTTTTTCATCTTTGTTGTTTTGTATCTACTACAGGCCTGTGACCACACCCATCTTTTCTGCTTTCTTCGTATGGATGTGTAGCCATGGGTGAGCGAGACCTTGTCAATGAGGTTTGTGCTCCACCTAAAGTGTCCCGCCGTTGTTTTTTTTAGATGGTTGCTCTCTTAATACTGGCAAAAGATCTTTATTGTGTTTGCAGAGCGCATCACCAATGCTTACTCTGAATGCCAACAAATGTTTTTGTCGGTTTTGTGGCACATCAAATGATTTACAGTCTCTTTGGTACAGCAGGCATGCGTTGACTATGCACAAATCCACCAAATGAAAAAAATTTGTAGATGATATTTTTTTGACTTTATATGAATCCAGTATTAGGAAATAAGCGCATCCACTGCATCTGCACCTCCCACTGAATTATTATACATATCAACGATTGCTGAACAGTTAATGGGAATGCGTTGCTTTTTTGACCTGTCTCGCCATTCCACAGATGATAAAGGCTGGTTTCCGTTAGACATAGATCACAGGTGTAGCGTGAAAAATTCTTTGTTTCTCTACTTAGAGAGAGATGAGCACATCTCTAAATAGAGATACAAAGAATTTTTTGCACTACGCCTGCGATTTAAGCCTAATGGAAACTAGTCTTAAGGGCTGTACACTACAACATGAACTTGCAAGCTGAACCGCTCTGCTGTCATACCATTTGACTGTTCGGACATTCACTCCGTCTACAGAAGTATTCTTTTCTTCAAATGCTCCCCTTCCTCTTTTGCACATGTCAATATCAGTTGAAAAACTGCATCCAGAAGCTCGATTTAGCGTATTGTGCCCAAAGTGAAGATACTGCGTTTAGCTAATTTGACAACCAAAGAAAGGGACGTAAACCAATTGTCAAAGCAAAAAATATGGTTGACATCTGGTTTTACCACGCTAACAAATCGAAAAACAATGTTTGCTGATGCTCCCAAGTCCGAAAACCAACTGCAGGTAATATTTTTCCTGCATAAATTTCAAAATTGTGAACCATTCCAGTTGTATCACATAGCATGTATACTTTGTATCCCCATTTGTATGTTTTTTTTTGGCATGTATTGCTTCAGAGCTGAATGTCCTTTGCAAGGAATCATTTGCTCGTCACAACACAAAACTTGCTGCTGCAGTATGAAATTTTGGCAGTAGGTGGTCAATGACTGGCTGGATTTTAAACAATCTATTTGGATTTGCTGGATCTTGCTTGAAAATCAGCAAGTTGTCATTAAAAAGAAGATGCTTTTTTATAAGTTCCCAATGATCTCTTGCCATAATATTTGCTACATTGTTCACTCTTGTTTCTGAAGCCCAGTACATTCTTGACCAAGGTAGACACAGTATTGTCACATAAAGCTGTGTCCCAAGGAATTGTTCCAGTTCAAGGTCGTGTCAGAAGTAGTGGTTTGGAAGAATCTGCTTGCACAGCATACAGGTTACTTTGTTCGACAATATGATCACGTAGTTCTTTGTCAAAAAATTGTGAAAATATTGAAATGGATTTCTTATAGCTGCACTCTTTGGCAAGGAACTTTTCCATGATGGCAGGAGAATAGCGTTTGCATTTGCAGCAATACTTTTCCAAATAATCCTACAAGAATCTGTTTGATTTGAAGGCCCAAATACTGCTGATTTCACACTCACTTCAGAATTTGCATTAACTTCATTCTCAACGAGAGCGCATGTAGATGGTTGGCAATCAGAGCCAATGGACTCTTTATCTGAGCTACTATCTGATGGACACAAACTTCTTTTAGGGGGAGGAAGATACTCATTATCACTATCGCTAAGACAGCTGTCATCACTGTCGCAATTTGGAGGAAGCACAAGTTTGTAAACTTGTTTTCTGTAAAAAGATGCATGAGGAAATAAGTGTGATCTTTTGAAAATTTTATGACAATCGGATGAGAAATAAAGTCACAAATCCATTTTTTAGTAAATTAATTTTGTAACTCAATTTGAAAAAAATTGAGGGAAACACTGAAAACACGAGATCATCATATGATGATCTTGGTAGTGAAAGAATTAATCATGACTGGCAATGCTGGCAAAGAATTTTGCAATAAATTATGGTAAATACTTAAGGGAGAAGGTATTAAGACACAATCAAAACTGATGGTAGTGGCAAAATGGTGGTTGCTTTCATAATTACATGAAAAAACCATTGATTGGTGAGTGTATTTTGCGATATGGTGCTGCCTTTTCCTATGCATATTGGCTGGCTATTTTTATTTGTGGTATTTATTTGTTTTTGCTGCACTATTTATCTTGTTTCCGGCCTAGCGACAAAAGCGGCTATGGCTTCCCCAAAATCATTCACCATATTTTAGGAGGCGCACATCAGGTTGAGTTATTTTCAAACAAAATGCTCAAAAATATTTGAGGTAGGTCTCTTTTTGTTCAAAAGGAGCATGAAGTGATATGAAGACTGAACTGTGTGCCTTCAACCACTTTTGTGCAAGTAATGAAAAAGGTCGTGTGTATTAAAATTTGTTGGGTTTACAGACAATTCAAATGCAGTGTGACTGTGCGTCTGCTAAGAGTTACACATAGCGAAGCTCTATAAAGCTATTACCAAGCAAAATAGAAAACATTTTTCTCTTAATTATGGTGTGATTTTAACCTCACAGGGCATATTATCACCCATGCCGATTTAAAAGGTATCAATGAATGCAGCTGCACCTGCTTCACAGTACAAACATTTATGAGAGCAAAAATGAAACGATTTAGTAACATTCCCTTTTTCGTATTAGTATTTGTGACATTAAGATTTTTGGCTACCCTATTTGCTTTAATTCGGCCATAGCATGAAAAGGGGCTAGGGCTTTCCTTTAAGTCAATGTTTCCCAAACTGTGTGCTGTGGCACACTGGTGTGCCATGGAATATTTGCAAGTGTGCCGCAAGTCCTTTCAAAATGCTTTTTGTTGTTACAAATTATCTGCCAAAATTGAGAAAATGCTGTCATTACAGGTTACGGTGAGAAAAGTAATGACCTTTTTTGGAAATCAGCTCCATTTGGGGCTGCATCATGCAATTTCCGGAGATCATGGCCCAGAAAAGTGATGATCTCGAAAAAAATTTGAAAAAGGTCATTACCATTCTCCCTGTTGCCTGTGATGCTACTCTACATCAATTGGAATAGATTCCAAGGCTGGTGTACTGCAAAATTTGTTCAACTGATTTCCTGTGCCAGCAGATAAAAAGTTTGGTAAACACTGCTTTAATTCTTTCAACTTATTGCAATAGGTGCCTATTACGCTCTTTTCAAACAAAAACATTCCCTCTTAATCCAGTGTTACAGATTGATGCTATTATTGTTTAATATTGATCTTTTCTTAAATTTAAGACTTTATTTCATTTAACTTTGCCCCTAATCCAGACCTCCCTATTTTTAACTGAAGATTAGTGTTTTGTACCGATATCCTTGCAATTACAAATATCAGTAATGGGCTTTGCCATTTATGTTTGCTATCAAAATAATATGAATAATTTTGCTGCCTGCTGCTGTTCTCACTATGTAGTGCCAAGCATTGTGATGTCATTTAACATTATGACGTCACAATGCGTTTTGAGCCATTATCAGTAGAATTGGTACTTTCCACTTTTTCGTTACTGTAGACAAATTAATATAAACTAACGTCTTTGACTGCGTGCATGTTCCTTGGCCCTGGCATAAATGCCGCCATGCAAAGAGCAAACTAATTTAAAATGAAACCCTCACAGTTAAGTTATAGCAGTAGGGGGCCTCCCATTAATGATGTCTAGGTTAAGAATATCAAATCAGCTGGCTGCTGTGGCAGCCTTCGCCAATTACAAGAGAAATTGCTTCAACATTTTGATCATATGTAGCTGAACACTTTTATTTTGTTGCAAACCATACGAAAGGACCACCTTTATTTCATCGTCTTTTTCTTGGGTGATCGCCAAGTGTTTTGCTTGGAGTAGGCTACATATTAAAGTTTGTAGACTTCATTTTTCAATGAATCTTTTTGAATTTTTTGATTGATAATGCCAAAGATTCATGCTATCGAGAAAGAATAGCCAAAATGTACCAAACGACTTGGTTTTTCTAGAAATTGCAATTTTGTGAACTGCAGGCACTACAATTTGTGTGTTTTTGACCGATAGACTACATTTCATAAACATTTGGAAAATTCAGTTTTTGATGAATGTTTTTGAAAACATCAATCGATAATGCAAAAGAACCACACTTGTGAGGAAAAATAATCAAAATGCACCAAAGAGCTAACTTTGGTTATACAATTGCAAATTTGTTAGCTCTAGTAGGATAATTGTTTAATTAAAAATGAAACATCATGTATGGCAACTAAGTTTTGATTGGCCATTACAAACTAATCCTTAGCCCTAAATAATTGAAGTCACATATTGCTGAAAAGGAAATTCCTAAGTTTTCAAAGGACAGTAATTGTTAGCACTTTGTTAAACCGTATTTGTATTAAAATCACTTGTTTTTACTGAACTCACTACTTTCGGAAGAGGTAAAAAGTTACACCACAGCTCTTAAAGTTCACTTTTTCAGTATAAAAACTAATATTAATTGTACATATTATATACTATCAGAATCCCATTGAAATAACCTTTAATTTGTTGGATAAAGTTTAAAAATGAGGTCACTAATCAGTTTGGTAATAAACTGATTTTGGAAAAAGGTTGCAATTTTTGAAAACATCTTGATGTTATGATTTGCGGTAGCGAACATATGCGTTAATCGTATGAGATATATTATGACATGATAGACCCAGTTTAAGCATGCATGGGGAAAAAGAGAAGAAAAAATGCTTGTAGGGCTTGAAGTGCATAAATAGAGAAGTGCTCGTAGCATTGTCAAATAGAATTTAATTGTTGTAAAGTTGTTTTTATTGAAAGCACCTTATCAATATCTTCCGAAAGAATGTTTAATCGCATTTGTGCGATGAGTAGTTTTTGAGAAAGAACAAAAATCAGATTGTGCAATGAATTGTTGATTGTGACGTCATTTTAGCCCCAAACAAATGAAAGTTTTTGAAATGTGGTAAGTCGGAAGCTGGTTTTTGTTTGAGCAGAAAGCGGTTGTCCTCTGTCAAGTAATGCAAATTGTAGAAAAATAATTTTTGAGTATGACGTCATAATGATGTCTTGAACCCCCTTATAGCACTCACCATGGGGTGGTGATCAGTCGTGCCAAGTTTGATGCTTGTACCTGTGGCAGATTCAGAGGAGTTAAAACAGACAGAATTGCGCTTTATAGTATGGATTAAAATATCTTCGATCAAAATGAAGGCTATGCACGGCTCCTAAAACTTTTGTTAGATTACGTAATCGATTGCTAAAAATAAATTACTATTAAAGCATTATTAGATGATCTGGAAAATAAACTGAATTAATGTTATTACAATTTCATGAACTACTGTGAGTGTTAAAAGCTGGTGAAATATTTTGTCTGTGCAGGAGGCGACGCTGGTGCTGACAGTCTGTCATCTGGATTTGCTAGCATTAAAGATGATGATCGTCCGTACTCACCTGAGCAATATCTGGAAAAGTTGTTGCAAACTGGAGTGTCTTCTAAAAAGCTGATTCAGCTTATGGAGAGAAAATACTCGCTTGTATATCTTGCTAACGCTCTGCCTAAGTCAAATGGAAAGCGAGAATTTATGATTGATTCACTTTTGAAGATGGCTGATATAGATTAAAAGCCATGAGTAGTGATTCCAAACTATACAACATTTTTTATTCGACGAGTTCTTTCCCATTAGATTGTGTATAATTGGCGTAAAAGACGTGCTTGCAAATGGCTGGTGTATAACTGTAGCATGTATAATTTTCTTTGGTTATAGCATTATCTTTGTATATCTTAACATATTTGGTGTGTGATAATTGATGAAAGTTGATTGTTGCATCATCTGTTATACGCTGTATCAGGTTTATTGTTATAGATTTGTGAGTGAATTGATAGTGTATCTATTATACAATTTACAATTATTTTATTATCTTGACTGTAAATTTTATTCTAGCATTTGTTTATTTACATCAAGGTTGTATTTAAACCTGCAAAGGCATAAAACTGATGAATTTTTTTTTAGAGAACATAGTGTATCATAAATTTTTTTAAAGTCATCTTATGACTTTCTTTAAGAGGGTTTTGACATTTTCCATCATGTCAGATATCCCTGAAACCATTTTAAATACGGCGTAAAGACTGATATATGTGTTGTTGAAAATCACTCATTAACATGGTTTGTTTTATATCTAGCATATAATGTAAATCTTCGGTACTTCAGTCATTCCAAGCTGGTCAAACGGTTTTATCTTCTGTTCACTAGGACTTTTGCAGTTCCGAGAGGAAACTACTGCGTTTGTTTGCTGATTTGTCCTCATCGGTATTATTTTGGTTTTCTTGAGTTTTAAGTGCCAGCTCACTTATACTAATGCTTTCAAAGAAGATAACCATGATTTATCTGTATACAACACAAATTATGGCTATCTTCTTTGAAAGCATAGTTTGGAGTGACAATGATCGATCGTGTGTTTGAAACTCTTGACAAAAGGTTTTTCGCGGTAGATTTCCTGCTTTGTTGCATTGCTTCATCTGCTTGTGGTAGAAACCACAGTTCTATCTGCATAGTTAACTTCAAATTGAACACAGCTAAAGACAGAGAGAGAATGTGTATTTTGCTGTTGTGCAACTGAGACAAGTCAACCATTACTACAAAAACCTCTCGTCACAGAAGTCAAGAGAGTATTGGAAAACCTTTTTGTCATCCATTCAAACAACTTCCTGACTTTAGCAGATGCAAAAGAAAAACATGCATTTAGTTAAAGCGATATATAGGCCTACTATTTTTGATACAACTTTTTGTGTTTTAGCATAGTTATAGAAATGACAGAAAATAAAATGCATTACTCAACTCAAACTTTATGGAAGCATACAACTATGTTTCATGCATTTTAAGCTTGTGCATATTGATTTTTGAAGTATTAGTTCCGTAATTTGTTTTCAAACTTTGGGTTATATAAACGTTTGTATAATGTTTGATAAAATTACGCAAAAATGTATATAGATTGTGCTTGGGTAAATATTTTTTATTTCAACCATTTTGTGTGCGTTTAGATTTTTTGAGATAGGTTGAAGTAGGAATATGAGTGTGTTGGATTAGAATGAAAAATATTAAAACACTGAAAAGAAACCTGAAGATGCATTTAAACTTGAAAGCAAGTGAAATAAAATCCTGTGGCTGTTTTGCGGTTGGAAATCAATGAGTTATGTCTGAAACCTGAATTTGAGATTTGTGATAACATAAACTTGCGAGTGTGAGGATGTCCATTCTTCAAAATGTTAGACGTAAGTAAAGATCGTGAGATTGCCCATTTTGGAAGGTGTCTACCTGACGACCTTAACATATAAATATCGTTTCAATTTTGAGAGAAATTGTTAATTTCTATTGGGAGGTGTGTAAACATAGAAGGTTAGTTTCTTAAATGAGGTCATATTCTGTAAAAAACAAAGTAAGATTTTTTTCATTGTTGGAAAAAGTATTACTTTTCTCTAGTGATTTCAACTAGAGTATAGTAGTTTTCATTAAACGACCGATAGTGCTTTAAATATATAGCAGCACTGGCTTTTAAATATAGTGAGTACGGATTTGGTAGCATTGTCGGTTTTTCTAAATTTGGTAGTGTATATTATAATGGGAACTGTGAAAAAGGTATGTTCAACTGCATTTTACCTTAAAGCATTTTTGAAATACCGTTATTAAAATGATTTTAGTAAAGTCATTTTTTATGTTGTTCTTTGTCTTTACCACAGCTAATATTCCAGCTGCCACTTCTGAATCACAGCCATTTTGTGGTATTCCATAGTACAAACCTTGGTACTGAGATACCAGTAGATTGGGAAATCTGTTAACGCAACTTTACTGGACCTCCCATGTATGTTCCTGCAAAGAAAGGTAATTATAAATTAGAAAAGAATAAAGCTTGTCGTATTGAATAGTTGCAAGAGCCAAAGCGACATTTGCTATTGTGAAATTAGAAAACAATTTTTTCAGGTAACATTGAACAGTTAGTGCTTAGAGCTACTCTACAGTTGTCAGTACTGAAGGCGTTGTGCGTATTTTTCTTAAGCACAGCAACAGTGCAAAAATATTTCGTTGACACTTAACTTCACGATTACAACTTAAAAACATGTGCTTTATCACGCTGAGCTATGTTCGTTGATTGATCTTTTACTCTGTACAAATCATTTATAAAGTCTCCATTTGTTTTCGGAAAAAGGGCGAAGATGATCTAAGATGTGATCCAAATGTCTCAACTGTGATATATCTTGAAACAGCTTTGTGGGAAGCTTTTTATGACCCTCCATCAGCAGTGGCATCGCATTGAGAGAGAAAACCAAGGGTAAACATGTTTGTATATCGTGAGAATTTGGACAAAAGCAGTGCAATCATAAAAATGACCCAATAACGACATCTTGTTATTATCCTGTTATTCAGACTGTGTTATTGACTCGTTCATAATTTCCCTAATTTTGAGATCTTGTAAAAACGTGTTTACTCTTATTCGTGCGATGCTGTCACTGATGAGAATATCACGAAAAGCATCTGGTGTAACCAGTTTTTTCATAGCTACATGAAAATTTTGTGCTGCCAACAAATTACATCTATATCATATATCTAAATTTTAATGTAAATATGCACTGAATTCTTGATTGGTGGTCTCTTTTGCTTTACCTCCACTTCATGCAGTTCGAAACCGTTCTCTATCATTTAGGATGCATTGCGATGTATTTTAATGACCTCAGCATCTCGCTAATACAACCACTAACTGTGATCCCGTTGGTGGTCAGTTTATAGAGATCCCACTTTCAAGTAGTCTGGTGTGCAATATTTTTAGAAATGTGTTGTAGGGTAAATTTGGCTTTAAAAAGTGCCAATGCTTTAGACGTATTGTTTGCAATTGTAAATAGGTATGCCTCCAACATCATTTAAATTTTTAGCTGCGCCAACAAAATGTGTCAAAACTTTAGTGAATATTAACCTTTTAATGTGATCATTGCGCCATAGCAAACAAAGGCGACGTTACTTTCAAAAAGAAAAACCGTACGTGACTGACTGTCATGATGTACATTGCAGGCTATCAGTCTTAAATGTTTTTGAAGTATAGAGGGTCACACATGAACAGCAAGAAAGACTAAAGTATTTTTAAGGAATGCAAATCCTCGAAGGTCGTACTGAGGCAGGTTTAAAATTACAAAAAGCGAATATTTTGGTTTAATTCTCTTAACATGGAATATCGTCATGTTTAAATAATGAAATTATTCTTACTTTGTGGTAATGGAAGCTGGCCTTTCGATTGTGATGTGTGTGATTAGTGGACTCGGTCGATGTTTGTACTTTGTCGTTACCTATCATTGTATTTTTAACGTAACAAATTTACGTACGATCTGTTCAATCTATAAGCTATATTCGAATATGAATTTTAAATTGATCACCGATATGTATTTGTGGTAGGCCGAAATTGACTAGTTTGAATTGCGTTACTAAAAAGCGTGGAGGGCTGACTTTAAGTGGATTTACACAGTTTACGTTATTCATTTGGTTTTGTACAACTTTTTTTCATGCATTTTGTTCGGAAGTTTTCATGTGTTTGGGTTTTGTATGATGCTTTACGGTTTTATATCACTGTCCGAACATCTGATTTTTCCTGCAAAATGCGTACCAAAAGCGAGTACGTTTTTTGTGGATAAAAAGGTGTAAACTCATCTTTGATGTGAACTTCGCGGAAAAAACCTGATGTTTGAACAGCAACTATATGGTGTAGCATAATATAAATATCTCAGCGGATGGAAATTTCTATACAAATGTGAATAAGAGAAAAACGTACGAAAACGTTCAGCGTTTTTGAGAAAATAAGTTTGAAATTATGATTTTGGCGTTAAGGTAGAGTTGATTTTTACAAAGTCAAAGTAGTTGTTAAAATTTCGCCAATTGTTGTCTGAGAAGTAGTCCATATTTTAAAATTCGGATTGTTCCCCGCATACAGAGGCGGCTTGGTTCGTCTTACGTACTTCCAACAGAGAGCGCTCTTCTCGACTACTCGATTCAAGGCATCCTTTCTGGTTAGGCTGATCTTCTTGATTTTCTTTTCCATCTGCTTTCTTGCATGTTGTCTTTGGTCTTTCGCGAATCCTTTTTGCATTCGCTTCGTAGTCTAGTCGTACCTGTAATCAATAGAATAGACCATGATTTCGTAGCTTCGCATTTTTCGCTTGTATTCTTCAAACTAGTTAGCTTTTGAAATTCTGTTTATGTTGCAGATGAACCTATGTTCTATTGTTGCATAAAAATAAATTATTTATATGTAATTAGGCTTGCTTCTGTTTTATCCATTTTAATGTATGGGAGTGTGTTTGCAAGGGCTATAGTTTTTAATGTTCATTTTGTCTAGCTGCTACTGATTTTGAATTGTGTTGCAGACGATGTGAAGCTGCTGGTCCGCCATCTACGATTCCTAATATTGATGATTGTGGTCATTCGTTGTCATCTGAGCAATACCTGGAAAAGTTGTTGCAAACTGGAGTATCTTCGGAAGATTCAACTCATGCAGAAAAAGTGCTTGCCTATACATCTTTCTATTACTCTATATGTGCAAAAGAACCATCATCATCATCATTTTGCTCCAGAGTGAGGATCTATCTTCTTCCTCCTTGTGGGACCCGGCAGGTCTTCCCCGCAAGCAGGAGTCAGCTGGTTTTTGCAGCCGAGTCTCCATCATGTGCAACCTTGTGCATTCTTCCTCTGTTGTCCTTTGGCTGTCATATATCGCTCGACCCCTCTTTCCATCTCTTCTTTGCTTTACCTTTTTGTACCATCCAATTTAAAGTGCACTGCCGTTACTGGTCCTCTTTCTCCGTTTATTCCATTCTCGTGTCCCAGCCGTCGCAGTCTCTGTTCTTGCAGGGACTCATCGATATTCTCCACCATCGTCATTTCACGCACCACCGTCATTTCACGAATCTTATTGTTGGTTACTTCATCCTTCGAGATTTTTGCCACATAACATGCGCCACACTCTTATTTTCAGAAAAATAAAAGAACATTTATATTGGATACTCTTCTTACGATGTTCGACGTAGGTAGAAATCGTGAGTATTCGCAGTAAAATCTGTGTTGTTTTTTAAATTCTACTCACTCCACTGCATTGTATTGGGATTTTGTCTTATAACTTGAACGAGTATTTGACAGCAAAATCTACAGCATATTATCTTTGTATTACTTTACATTTTACGTAGTAAGTCGATTTGACAGTAGAGAGCTCAATGATCGAGTCAAAGCAGTAAAATGAAATTTATTTAAGTTAAAAACACCTCAACAGTCTGTTTCGCCGAAGGCGGCTCGTCAGGAGGTAGTTCTTATTCAAATAGAATTTGAATTCTATCGAATAAGATTCTGTTTGACTAAGAACTACTTCCTGACGAGCCGCCTTCGGCGAAACAGACTGTTGAGGTGTTTTTACTTGAATAAATTTCATTGTATCGTTTTGCATTTTATGTATTGTTCTGTAACTTGTTTCCTTTGTCTTACATTTTATTTGAATCAAGTGTTTAGAAGTCATTTTGCGGTATCTTCCATTACTATGAAGTTTAAAAAAATTACCTGTTTCGTTCAGTGAAAAGTTATTTCTGTGCTATTGTTTGAATGTGTGCTCTTAAAATTGGTGGTTTTGAAGTTGTTATTATTACATCCTTTTGTGCTTCGCTTAATGTTTTGTGAAGATACGCATTCTGAAGATGTCCTTGTGTTTAGGTTTTGTTACCAAAATGATTTGCTTTGAGATATGATTTAGCGTAAGTCTCGTAATATGTTGGATGAGCGTGAGGAAAATGACGTAACTGCTGAAAACGTCTCCGCGGAAGCAGCTGAAACACTAGAAAGCCCCACAGATGTTACCACCAAACTGCAGCAAAATGCATTGAAGAATTACATTCAGGAGTGGGACACCTATTTCACTACACATACAACTGAAGATGAACTGCTAAACCAACTAAAGTCGAGAGCTTTCAAAGAAAGCTTAAGAAGCTGTTTTTTTCGAAGCATATGTTGGCGTGTAAGTTTTTAATCGACAAAACAACTGCAGTGTGAATGGGTTACCGTGATGTTTCTTACTTTTAGCAGGTGGTTATGTTATTGAAACAAAATAGCATGCATATTAGTAGATATCGAAGTATTTGTGACTGCAATAACGTGTTTGTAACATGCGTAGTGGTCACATTACAGATGTTTCACAGTAACGTGCGATTTTTATGTCGAGTGGAACTAAATCTATAGAAGTTGAAAACCAAATGTGTTTCATCCACTGAAGCATGATTAGTGATTTGCTAAATCTGTTAAAATACCCTATTAGGTGTAACGCATTGCATTTGCTTACATTTTATGTAGTTGTCGAGTTAATTTGGTCTTATTCCATCGAAATTAGCTTAGCTTTTGAGCAACAATTTTTAAATTATGTCCGCACGAAATTTGTTTTTAAACCTTGTTTTGCAATGCAAAATTGTTTACTTGTAATGCCGCTTTGCTCAATTCAATGTATTTAGCTTTTGGATCTTCCTACATAGTGTGTACTAGGCTGGTTGTGATGTATCTCACTGCTAATGCAGCGTCATAACATTTCTCCATTTTATTGAAAATAATTCCTATTGTATTGTTAAGGTTTCAATTGAAAGAAATCCTGCACTCATTACGTTTTGAATGAGTATTTTGTTCATTGGAGTACCAGTGATCGAAAAGTCGACTAATGCCTAGGCTTGATCCACCAAAATTGTATGCAGGTGTTCTTGGGTTGCCTTCCAGCTGTTACGGAACAGTGGGAATTTGCCTTACAACAAAGCCGTCATGATTATCACAATATTAAGCTGAAGCATGTAACCGACCCACATAATGAGGCAAAAGGAAGAGACATCCAGTTGGAAAACCCATTATCACAAAATGATTGTGTGAGTTTTAAATTAGGAAACTAGCGGATCTTGTCAGCATTGTTTGTATCTAAGTAAGGTAAAGGATGATTGCCCCTTTTTTGTTTCCTTGATTAACTGCGTTTTGTGCCCATTGAAGTAGGCGTCACTGCTAATAAACCATTATCATGAAAGATTTACATAGTATATATCCCTTTAACTACTGTTTCGCAGAAGGGCTTATCAGGCGTGTATAAAATTTGAAACCAAAGTAGAATTGTACCAAATACGGTTTGATTGAATGCGATTGTAACTGGTACCTATTTAACGCTGGTAGGAAAAGATTGAGTTAAATAACTTTATAAAGGTCGCTATTTAATTCATTACTTTGTAACTTGACCTGGTAAGTAGGTTACAGTGCGGTGGCTTAAATAGAAACGTTTATAAATTTAACCTATAACTAAATCTATTCTGCTCTACTTTGATTAGCTTCCAACTGCGGTCCTATTCAATCAAATTATAATCGACACTATATTGCTGTAATTGCTGTTGTTTGAAATTTTATACACGCTTGATGACTGTTCACGCGAAACAGCAAAACCAATGAAAATTTAAACTGCTATGCACTGTGTGATCTTTTCTAATAATTGTCAACGGCTTTTGTATTGATTCCAGGCATTTGGTGAATTATTCATTCACCCACAAAGTGACTCTATGTTAATATGACGTCATATCTCTATATTTCAGAGTTCTTGGTCGCAATATTTCAAAAACAACGAATTGAAGTTGATGATTGAGAGAGACGTTAAACGAACGTATGACGTTTTTCCTTTTTTAGACTATGGACTGGTTTAATTCGAAAAAAATCCCAAATATGTTGATATTGTTTAAAAAAATTAGATAGAAAAAGACGACAGGAAGCTATGAGTGTCCACACAAAATGAGCGTTCGAGTTTTCTTGAAAACATTGTAAAATTAATAAGAAAAACAGATTACGATGCAATAACTAAAATCGACAAATATATGATGTAATTATGCCTAATGATATAATTCAATTTGATGACTCTTGGTGCTGCTTTAGGCCTGTTTAAATCTATTTTTACTTGTAATTTTAGGCATATTTTTGTCTTCCCAGCATGAACTTGAATATCTCGAAGTTAATAAAATTCTTTTATACTTTATAAAGATTTCAACGAGCTATTGCACAACTTTAGTCTGAGGGAATAAGAATGGTTACTGGCAAGACACAGTGGTGTCAACAAAACTTTCACTGTTATTAAATTTGCCAGCTGACAGACTTGTGCGAATTTTTACAGCTTTTTTTCCTGTTTATAAGATGCGTTACGCTTAGGTGGCCCGAGATGAACTTCTTCCATTCAAACGAAATACAAGATTTGATGGCAAGCGTATTGTTCTGTTATGCTCGTGAACACGAGTCGTTGTCGTATCGTCAGGGAATGCACGAGTTGTTGGCTCCTTTGCTCTTTGTGCTTCATTGTGACTTGCAGGGTGCTGCTCATGCAAAAGAAATGGGGACTTTACCGTAAGCACTTGTGTTATGACTGACCGTAAAAAATGAGAAATCGTGTTATGACTGACTGTATAAGCTAATGCTGCTAAACAGCTATTTTAAACTGTAGGGTTATCAATATATCATTTGTGTACGATTAGAATTGTACGCTACGCTAATCGAAAATATTTGGATTGTATACAGTCTAATGCCAAGTAACATCAGAAAGTCTTTCGTACCATTTTGTGCCAGTATTTCACTTTTACTCGATCTTTTTTTTTTACTTATTTGATTTAGTTTACGGCGTGAGGTCTTGTCTCGTTTCACATTGTGCCCTCATCCGAGAAAGAAGGGCCAATCATTCTCATTTAAGCCAGTATTCAATCTCAAGCTTAATCATTAATATTTTAAGGGAATCAATTTGCAAGATTTTTGATGAAAAGTATCTGGAGCACGATGTATAGTGAGTGTTTGATTTCATTACTTGATTTTTTCACTACTAGAATTACTGCAATTAACGCAACGCAGCATGACTATTGACTTCAACTTGATTGAACAAAAGTCCATAGTAATGCTGCCTTACTTGTAGTTGTCATTTGTTACAAACATGAAACCCATGGCAGGTTTGTGTAAATTTAATGGGATTAATTTTGAAATGGTTTTGTAAGGTATTTTCAGAATCTATTTTTTACCATTTTGGATTTACCTTATCCTTACCTTTTGGTTCAAAACCACATTATGATAACCACCATGCATAGAAGGTATTATAGCCATTGTTCAACACTGTAAAACTATTGTGCATTGATCCATATGAGATCGCTGGTTACGTGTTACAATTCACTCGTACAACAAGCATCTATTGTTGCTTAAACTTTTTTACAAAACGAACACAATACCCATCTGTACTGTTCCGCTATCTTTTTTGTTTTAATAAATTCACTTCCATTGCTGCATTTAATTTTTTTTGAAACTGGCATTATGTGAATACCATGTTTATTGGGTAAAATAGCTTGTTTATTTTCTGCTCATATTCTTTCACAGCTCTATGTTTTGCCAAGTCATGGGCGCCACCAACCCTTGGTATTCTGTAAATGATAACTCATCGGCTGAGCAATCGAGCCCCGAAGCGAAGAAAGCTCCTATTTTTACAGTTCCATTTCAACCATCAGCGGTATGTATTATTTGTCTCTTAGCATTGATATCGGAATTCCATGCGTGATATGTACGGACTTACAATCGTGGGTTAACTGCGCTAGTAAGTTCACCGCTGTTGCGGGTTTGGGAAAAAATACTTCGGCAATTTTCTTGCTTGATTGCATTGTTAGTGAAAATTTCTTGTATCGGCAGTACTGACTGCTCCTTATCGAATTTGTTCGCCAACTGCAACATTGGTAACGTGAAGGTTTCTTTTATGTCAAAAGGAAAAAGATGTTACCCAAAAAGTTGAGTCATTGCATCAACTTTTATGGCCTTTACCGTATCTACATTAAGATTGCAAAAGCGTAAAGATTCAATGGCATGCGGTGTGAGATATCGTCTGGGTCAAGCACTGTTCTGTACCATAAATTACACTAAACAATAGCGCGGCAAAGAGGAACCAACTGTCTGGTAATAGCTTTTTGAGCAAGCATTAATGCTACTGATATGACGTCAAGGAAACGTGCAAATATCCCGGCTTAAACTGGTGGCTATTATTTCCATTTGCTGGTTTACACCTAAATTTCTTACTGTTGATGTGATAGCAATTTTATAATAGTTTTTGTAAGGTGATATGTATGAAAAGCTAACGTCTACCGTTTTTCTTGATTAAATACTACGCATATTAAAGTTTTGAGGGTGCGCTGATGCGTACTGATTATTCAGCGATTTAAAAGCGTCTCTGTCTTATGCGCTTGGTGACACACTTATCAAAATCAGTGGCATAAAGAGGCTATAGCAGGATGAGACAGATGACATGAAAACTGTCCCGAGACGGGTGGTCATCGGCGTGCTTAAAGTCGTTTTTGGCCCTGCTTTTCTTTTCATGAACAATCTCTGTGTGTCTCTAACTTCCTCCATCTGCTGCTATCATTGTGTTGACGACTTCACCATCTGGTCCTCCTCCCCCTTGGCACCTGTGGCTGCAGAGACCGTACAGGGAACCCTGATTCGACCGGAGTGCAGGTACCTTCCTCTCAATCCCAGCAAATAGGAGACCTCTTTTTCAGTGGATCCCCACCAAGCTAATCTTAGCGTCACCTCTCCCTGCTCAACTCTTTTCTCCACTGCAATCTTACTCCCACTTTCTTGGGGTCAATCTTTGATCGCTCTTGTTTCTTTTTCTACACACGTATCTTCGCTAAGACCCAAGTTTTTCCTTCCTCTCAAGACCGTATGGTGTATGTCTGCTTCCTTGTGGGGCCTCTCAAAGGAACTCCAATCTCTTCTTTGTAAAGATTTTTTGAGCCCTTTCTCACTCAGCTTGAGGGGCACTGTTTCAACAAAATTTTTTAACACCCTGGTCCCTTCAATATCTACTGAAGAATATGTGCGTCTTCTTCACGCTCGTTTTGACCGTTTTCGTCTCTGCTGCATGGACACAACCTTTTGTTAAACTCATCTCTTTAGAGTAGGTAGCATTAAGAATTTTTCTTGCAGTGCCTGCTGTTATCCGACTCAGAACACCTCTCATTCGGTACTATCCAGCTACAGACTGTTTTGTCGCTCGTTTTTTTGCAACTTCTTTGATCCGTATGACCTCAGGTTTAGGCCTTGAAGAGTCCCATCATCTGGGGTTCCTTGGTCTTTTGCCATGCCTCCATCCGTCGAAAGTGGTTAGAGAAAAGTAACAACAGCAGAGCGCTATGATACATGCTTGGGACAAAATGCCTGACATGTAGAAAGTATGCTATAAGAGACGTGTTTTACGGTTGATATTTTTTTAATGTAAAGCCACCGAGATATTTTTTAAAGTTAAACCTTAGTCACAAAATACATGTAGAAAAGCTTCTAGAACAAAATGCTGCATGGCTTTAAAGGATGGTCGGTAAACAGTAGCTGCAGCTCAATTTTGGGCCCTTGAGTATTTTTAAAGAGGCCTATATAGTGTGTATTTGTGGGCCGAGTGGTGTTGCAGAAGCTAAGCTTCTCAATTGAAAAAATTTAACAGAGATTTAAAGTTGATCTCAAGTAAGTTAAGGACATCTTGAATGAGGAGTAAAAATAATCAATTTGAACAAAAATTTTGCTTATCATAAAAAGTTGATCCAAAAAAATGGTGTTCACCTGACAACTTATGGTAAATTTTAGAAGCTTGTTTCCAGTCTATATATCAGGTTCTATCAATGCTGGATGGACCGCCAACAATGATTGAAACGTGAACTTGGGCCACTTAAAAGTTTTCGACCACCGCTTAAAAGGTTCTCTAGTCTAACTTTTCAAACAACCCAATGCGCAGATTAATTACTTCTACGGAAATAAGTAAACTCAGCCAATACTACTGAAAAATAATGGTCGGTTTATAATGTCAAAAACTGCAGAGTTATTTTATGCTTCAAAAGCATTGAAGACAAAGTTAAATGCAAATGTTAGCTTATGAAATACGATGTGGGGGACTTTTACCCTTCTATTGCGGAGAAACTACTCAGAGATCTTATTTTTTTGCAAAACAGTCAAGGAACAGTCAGTCGACATTATTTTGCACAGCAAGAAATCAATCATATTGTGCGATAAAAGTCCATAAATTAAAAACGAAAATTCACTCTGACAAATCTGTGGTTTTTTTGACAACTATAGAATGTGCGAGTTAGTTGGTCTTTTTTCTATAAAAAAAGTAACGAAAATCTTTGCCTGGAGGGAAAATGACTTGTACAGAGAGAATGGCAAAGTAATTCTCAATAGCACACCTTGCCCAATCATCGAACAGAAAAAGAAAACTTTAGTTCATCTTCTTGAAGACGATAAGATCAAGGTAACAGTTGACAGTAATCTTGTTCAAACGGACTCGGAACAGATGCTACATTCAATTTCACATCTGGAAAATTTTGGTCTTTCAGAAATCCAGCGACAAACAACTCTTATCAGCGCTATGTCTAACTACCCACCATTCATTAAAAAGCAAATTCCAGCAATCTTAAGCCAAAGACTCACAGACCTCTTCTTTAAACAAAGGGTTTAATGAAGTTCCACTTGCACCAGATTACATAAACACTGGCTGTAGGTGTCGTGAGTTTAAAGCTCTGTTTTACAACCACATACAGCAATTTAGAAAAATAAAGAAATGCAACTGCAATATTACCAGCCATTCAGTACGCAAAAGTCTATGCGGAGACACCGAAACCAAAATGGAAATACTCCACCGGACCCCATCTATATAAATGCGGACAAAGCATACAATTTACCTTGAAGAAAAGTTGGCTATTCTAAGGACCAAAGAGCCACCCCGAACAAAAAGATTCAAAATAATAACAGTACAATGCCTGTATGAGGCGAAATTTAATCGAAAAACTTTTCCATTATGTAATGCTTAATTTAATGAGTGTTTCATAAAAGTGGACCAATTTTAAATTGTTTTCCTAAGCCCATAACAAGTTACAAAAAGAGTATTTGATGATATTTAAGAAAAATGTCTACGAAGCAAACAACTTGACCGAAAAACAAAAAGTTCTCAATGGAAACCCATCAAGCTTACCTCCAGCCTCGCCTCTTGTTCAACTCCCCTCTCTGCTTCAGTCCTACTCCCACTTTTTTTGGGGGTCACCTTCGACTGCACTCCTTTTCTAGATGTATCTTTGCTTATGGCCTAGTTTTTCCCTCCTTCCAAGGCCTTATGTCGTATCTTTGCTTCCTCATGTGACCCTTTTAAGGAGCTCTTTCTTTTTGTGCAAAGGTTTTCTTCGGCCCCTTCTCACTTATACTTCACCTAGATGATTTCCTTAGCATTACCTAGTTGGAACGCCTTTACCATGGAGCTAGATGTGTCATCACCGGGTACCTCTCTTCCTCCCCTATCCCATTTCTATCTGAGGCGTCTCTGCCTCTCTTACGAGTCACCCTGACTCATTTTGCGCTGTCTTTTTATGAGCGAGCCCTTTGTCTTCCAACTTGGAATGAAACCAAAACTCTCCAGTTCCTCCTGAATAGCTTTTCCCCCCACTCTCCCGCTCATGGTTTTTTTTCTTCTGGGGAAGTTCTCTCTGCTTGCCTTCCCTATCCTCCTTGGAGCACGCCTTCCTTCAGTGTGAAGCTGACTATTTTCACTTCATGCTCCGGTTCTGATCTCCTTTTTCTCGCTAAGGTGTGGCTCTTGCTTATCCTCCCATCTCATGGTCTGGTGATCTGGACTGGTGGTTCTGTTTCTTTTTCTCTTAGCAAAGGCGGCTCTGGCGTCCTTGCCAACTGCTCACTACTTTGTTGCGCTGAGGCCCCCTTTCCTTTTCGGCAGGCCCAGTGAGTTCAAGCTTTTCTGCTGAAGCCTGCTCCATTTTGCAAACTCTTTTCTGGTTTTGGCAGCATAAGCAAGTCTGCCATTTCTCTTTTCCTCTTAGACTCTCGCTCTGTCCTGGCCATACTGTCCACTTCTACATCTTTCGTTTTACCTCAAACCCTTGAGCACATCTGGCAAGAACTGTGTTGTCTTTCCTCTACTATCAGGCTACAATGGGTTCTATTATCAGCTATAATCATTTCTTTCGAAAATGATGCAGGTGATAAGTTGGCCATGCAGGGTGCACTACTACTGCCTTCTGCATCCCTTGTTTTTTTTCGCTTTACCTCTCGCATCCACTCTTCTTGTTTCTCGGGTTCAAGGTGTACTCTCTTTCATCTAAATTCTGCGCCACACAGATCCCCTCGGTATCCACTAAGGAACTTGTGCTTTCTCGTCATGCTCCCTGTGTCCTCTCTTGTCTTTACTGCAACGGACTCAGCTTTCTGTTAAACTTTTGTCTCTCTAGAATAAACAGAATCGAATATACTTCATACAGCGCCTGTGGTCATCCGACCCATGGCACCTCATTACATTCTGCACTGTCCAGCTACGGACTATTTATGTCACTCGCTCTTGAGGGAATCTTTCTCTTTTATGACCTGTGGTGTCGGCCCTGGAAAGTTGCCCGACTTCTGTCTTCCGCCATGCCCCCATCCCTCGAAAGCGGTCGGATAACAGCAACAACAAAAGCAAAATGAAACAAACTTTAAGGTTATTGTGTGTAATTCACGTATGCCTTACTGCATGTGCACTGATAAGCCACGCCCTTTATCCTGACTCCAATGCTTCGTGTAAAACTCTAAGACTATAGATGGTATTCACAGTTTTTTCGCTTCGTGCTCATTTTCTCTTGTTGTGCCCCTGAAAAAGGCACGAAATGGAATTCCTCCATCTTCATATTGCAGATGGTTAGCGCGATCGCGCAGTCCACCGGTGGCGGCAGCTCAGGCTGACCGAAGACATGTAAACAGGGCATAAGCTCATATGCAGGATTGTATTTCAGAATAACTCATCAAGCTCATCATTGGCCATCACAAACAAGTTGAATCGTATCCACCATCAGCTGGTAGCTGAACATGATGTGGAATTGTATCAACATTTGAATCGTCTTGAAATCATTCCTCAAGTTTACGGCTTGTGAGTTGAAGTGATCTGAATTTTAGCGCTGCGTAAAGTTTCAGTAAGCAGGTTGATAATTTGCTTACCTGGCCTCCTCCTAGCAATGGGGTTATAATAGGATCAATGGAAGTCACAAAAGTCACAAAACAATCAAAACTTTTATACGTAACAGTTAGATTCTCTAACTTATCCCACTACTTAGGCACACGAGAACTAGTAAATATATCAATATTCGTCTTAACCTTTTAACAAATTTATTTTTAATGAAAACATTAGCTTTCTGTAAGCTTGAATCAACATTGGCTGAATCTTGAAATAACTTTTTAAAACTTTTATAATTCTCTAATTAGTCACTTTCTTAAATTGCTACAGTGTATCAACATGGACATCAAGCGTAACAGAAATTGGCTCAGAGTAGTCGAATAAGATAACAAACGTAAAGTCTTCGGGTTTTCTACCACCGTAAATACGTGGATCATAGTTTCTGTTTGTGTGTTGATATTGCTTGATCAATAACATAAGCCTCTAAAAGATTTTTTTCAAAAGGCTCTGAATCTTGGACCGTTGTTAGGACAAATCTGGGTTGCTGAATCCGAAATCGCCTTCTGTCTTGCTCAGTTGGCTCTAGTTTTTCAGATATAGAATATGCCATATTTGTGAGGTCCCTCCAAATCGACCCCCAAAATGTGTTCAGTTAACTTTTTCTACCCGGAAAGTTGGCCAATAAAATTAAAGCTAGAAATAGTAGCTTAGCTAATGCAAATTCAATTTGCCAACGCAGAGTAAACCATATATGATTAGGCCTAGTCAGGATATTCTCGGTACAGCATAAACCTATTGCAGTTGCCACTACACACAGCCGATGTTGTGGCAATAAACTAAAACCGTTGGAACTTTGAGCTTAGTTAGGTCTGGAAAAATTGATTTTTTATTCTTTTAATCTAGACTACCAGTAGGCCTAAATGAATACTTCAGCAAGTGTAATTAAATGAAGCATTCAACAATTTGTCAGTTGGCCCATTAACCTAGTAGCAGTAGACTGAGGATTGATTATACCTGATGCTGCTGATATATTTCAGTATTGTGATTTCATAAGCTTCGAAAGTTGACTAACTGTGAGTTCAATGCTTAGACTGTTAGGGCTGTTTGTAGCTCTAAATAAATCAGCACGGCCTGTAAGGTTTATGGAGAGCTTGTAAGGGAAACTGTTGAAAGTACAGTAGTGATTTGCGTTTCAAACAGACTAAAGCACAATGCAGTTTTTTCGTACCATTGTATACAAGCAGCTATGATTCAACTGGGTCTGTACGTACAACTTTCCAAAAGGTCAAGAAAATATTACTTGTGGATAGAGATAATACTTAGAACTGATTTAGAAGTAATTAATTGTACATTGGTTTGCAAAACTTGTTTGCTTTCTGATGCAAAACTTACCAATGCAGGCCAACGTAATATAGCTTGTTTGACTAAACCATGGACGATTTTCAGGAATGTTCGAAGAACTATGTAGGCTATCTTTGACAATGGCAAGATCTGGTTCAACTATGAATCAATCATTTTATTTTTGCCCAAACCAGCTTACATAGAAAATTTTTTGATAGCAGTGGACAAAATACAGTTCTGTATGTTGCTAGCAATGCTGCTAACAGTGTTGGTAATAAAAATTAACATAATTACAAAACACATAAAATATTTGAACAGTTTTATTTGAGGTGGACTTATGACTTTTGATGTTATTTATGTACTATGGGTTATTTGTGGCCGTTATGTTTTTTTTGTCAGTATTGGATGTGAGTGTGCAAACTTTTGTTATGCATGTTTAAACATTTTCGTATAAGAGCATTCTCACATACTGTCCAACGTAATTTTTAAAAATGCTGCATTTTTAAATCTCCAAAAAAAGTGAAGTTACACAGCTATGTTTTGCATTCTATATACCTGGAAAGTTTTGTGTAAACGTATTTATTTTTTGAAATTGACAACATCGCAGTGGAGTTGCTCTCCAAAAAAAAAAAGATAATTGCCCCTTTAATTTTCAGCTCACAGGTGTTGGTCCACGTGACTGTTCATAAGGTCCAAGTCCAGAATTTTAGAACTTTATTCGGCATACAAACCCATTTTCAAAATACACAGAGGTCCGTGGTCCACCTACTTACGTGCTGTGGGCCATGGCCCACCGGTTGAGAATCAGTGGTCTGTGGTATCTAACAATGCTAAACATTTTCGTCATATTTTTTTTAAGGAATGGGAATAGGTGTTGCCGGTTATGCTAGAGGATCTACCAGCTTTGCAAACACAGTGCATATCAATCGGAAATAGGAGAAATTGCTGTATGTTGTACCTTTTCAAAGTACACAATAACACAGTCATGGTGAGGTTCAAACTCTCGATCATTGCCATCATGAGTGGCCCTCCGACCCGCTCAACCACGTTGTCAGTTACTCGCCAACAAATTAGACAGGCTACAAGAATTTTTTGAGTTTCAATATCTACAATATAAATTGACTATCTACCCTACTGATGTCAGTATACCAAAGCCTTTGACGGTTCGCGCCATACAGTTCTCAACAGCAACAATTTGCGTGTACTCGAGCAAGGCAAAGCAATCGCGGCGAAGACAATTTCGGCGTGAAAGCCAAGCTAAGCC
Source organism: Trididemnum clinides (assembly GCA_963675345.1). Lineage (NCBI taxonomy): Eukaryota > Metazoa > Chordata > Ascidiacea > Aplousobranchia > Didemnidae > Trididemnum > Trididemnum clinides. The sequence goes on along the minus strand of OY776290.1, from coordinate 24,483,103 downwards.
CAAGCCAACAAAAAACCCACGCCTAGTGTAGATCAGGCTTTAGAGTTGATGGTTTCTTTTTTTTGGAAAATCATCTCGTGATAGGAGCTCTTTATTTTTGTTTGTGTTGAGTTATGTCAAGGCCCAAAGTGTGGGCTGTGGTGGATTAAGGATTTGAGGGGCTTGAGGCAAGCGTTCGTTAGAAATCCCATAACTGCGTCAGTTCTCGGTGAAAACCTTATTTTTTTTGGAGATTACCACTATTTCAAAGGGCTAAAAGAGCTTGTCGGACATGTCAGGAAATTGGCTCCTTATTCTATAAAAAAGGGGCCCAAGGTAGTTGCTTCACTGGCCACCCCTGAGTCCACCATTAAGTGTCGGTCATTGCAGAATATCTCTTCCATTAAATACGCACACTGAAATGTTGACATTTATAGTTGAAACATTACAGACCAATATTGGTTACACGTGAGCAGTAAGTACAACCTTGCATGGAATCGTATTTATAAACTTCAGAGCTCAAATGCAATGTCAAGGAAAGTACTTTTAGAGCTTTATAAGGACTACATACTACATGTTCTGATAACAACGTCAATTCAAGTTGCCTGAAATTTGGCTGACTAGGCTAGTAGGTTATGTTTCTCTCGTTTTGTATAAGACTGAATGGAAGGCCTATTCAAAGGGGCGTAAATGATTACAGTAGCCATTGGCCGCATGTAAGACGCTGTAGAACATTAGTTGATCAATCACTTATGGGACGGCTGTTAATTGGTCACTATGTTTAGATGGTCATGATACTGTGATGGTCACAGGGTAGCACTGTTGCTTATGCACAGTTTCAAAAAATTGTTAGCCATAAAGTTTTTTGTGCATGTAATGTTAGGGGTGTTTAAATTTTTTTGAAAATATTTCAGATTCAAAAGGTCGCACTTTTTTTCTATTACTTGGACCAAAAAAATGGTATCTGTAAAAAAAAATTCAAATTTCATTTTTTTCAACTAGCACAACACGCTTAAAGTTTCACGTTGAATATTCAGAAAAGCTGGGATTTCTCTTTATGCTAACTTGCTATTTTCGTTGATTTTTCGCAATTTAGCGTCATTTTAATAGCAAATTAGGTCGAATATTTGCACAAATCAACTGGATTATACTTCATCGTAGGTATTTCGTCAGTGTAAATGTATGTATTTATGGATACGTCAGCATTGTCTACCAACTTTGCCCGTTTTGTAGATCCCTTGTCAAGATTGATTTTAAGGCGTGTGAAACTGGAGTACGTGCAGTACTGCATTGCGTCGACGTAATGCTAAGCATTGACGAAGATTTTCTGTATTGATATTTCGTATCTGCTCGTAAGAAAATTTTGCGATATACCCAATTTCTTATCGAAAGAAGTATCGTCACACATTATCGTTTTATATAACACCAGCCGGCGTCGCCCTCCGGCCCCGGGCCATCAGTTAATCTCGACCATCAGAGAGTATCGGTTCAGCCGCCCCAGCCGGCTTCGTCCAATGGATAGCCATGAAAATAGTGAAAAAAAGTTAATGCTGTTTTGACGTAACTAAATCTTGTCCAAAACAAAACTACCGTTTTTGAAAGGGAATCGAGTAAAAACATTGAGTTTGTGCATGGCCGCTACATGTCTCCCAACATTCTCGAATTCTAGTAACATTTTCTTTTCTCTGTTTTCAGCATATGCGTTCGTAAACTTAGCAAACTTTATCGGGTGAATGTAGCTAGTGCTTGACAGCATATCAAAATTGGGGAAGAGTACCAAGGTGATTGATATTTATTTTCAGGATTAAGCTATTAAATATTAGGCTCCACTTTTTCATAACTGCAGGCGAATTTGGATCAGCAAAAGCCTCTGGGTGAGATTATGTTGCTTCGTCTTGGCCTGAACGCAGCTAGGGAAGAGAATATTAACCCGAACTGAAGTACTCATATTTAAGTTGCTGCCAGTGCAGTGCCCCGATAACTAATGCGGAGGAAAAGAATATCAGATCAGACGAATTAGCCGGCTTCATTCAATTGATAATTATAAAAACAGTAAAAAAAATTAGTAATTTTTTTGACATAGCCAATACTTGTTCCAAAATTAAATCAATATAACAAGCCTTATAGCTGGTTGCGCATAGCCGCCATATTTTCCTCAGAAGTTTCTGGACTCCCTGGCTACGTCTTGTTTGTCCTGTTTCCAGAGGCTTTAGATCGTACAGTGAAGACCTTCAATATCGATCTCACAAACGTTTATTCGTTCATTTGATGAAGTGCATGGAAACATAATTCAAGATTATGCGAGGGTGCCAAAATAATTGATATATATTTTCAGGAATAATCTATTAAACATTAGGACGACTACTTACAACTTTTTCGTAATTGAATGCCTATTTGTACGATCTAAAGCCTCTGGCTGCGCGCGTGTCGCTTGGTCTGAACATAAACGCAACCAGGGAAAGAGCGAGCTAACCCGAAACGATACACTCCCGTTTAAGTTATTGGTGATATCGAGATTGAGAATAGAGGTGGCTGTGAGAACGGTAATGAAAAGTTGATGTTTTTTGGCATACCCGATTCTTTTGTTTAGATGGTGCCAAACTGTGCAACGTTTTCAATTTATGCTCCTTGAAGATCACGTCAGAACCGGTTTGCTATAAATAGATCAAACTCAGTGTTGGAATCAACGGATGAAGATGTAAAGGAAAAACCAAATGACTAGGAAATTTTTATGATAATTAGTGACTGAAAATTAAAATGACTTCATTAATTTCCTGTGCATTAAATCTTTGTTGTTGTTGTAATTACCCCTCCTCTTCCTCGGGATGGAGGTACGGCACGAACGGCAATTCAGGTTCATGCCGTCAACCTAATTGAAATTAGGCTAGGGGAAAGATGGCAGCCCATTTCGAACCAGTCATGAGTGACTGGTAGCCCCACCACCAACAAGGCGGATAGCCACTGGTGGGTACTCAAGAGTCTTTCGCTTTATTTATTTTGTTTCATTTTCCTTACGGGTCAGATATAATTACGTGATCACAGCACGTACGCTAGAAAACAAATTGTGAACGTCAAAGTCGTATTTACAGGTAGTATTAAAGCTGTCATATGATTGAATCCTCAGGGTATTAAGTCCGACACCATAATAAAACAACACTTTTAATCTACCCATTTTTTAATACAACATGAGAGCTCCGTAGGTGGGTAACTCAGTTTAAAAAAGTTATACTCAAGAAGCATACTTTTCTGCAAACTAATGTGACCCATTGTTTATTAACGTAATTTACACAGTATTAGTAGAACAGAAATTAGTCTTTATGTATTTATTTATCGTAGAATATGTAATTCGACCAGTGTTTTGTGGCGCCCTTTGCGGCCCAAAGGCCAAGATTATTTTGCAGTTTATCCCTTATCACTTGCGGTTACTCTTATGATTTTCCCTTACAGTTTCCTCTTGCCGTTTAAATTTTTATTTCTTTGGTCATTGCGGTTTTCCCTTTTGCGATTAAAATGTTTATTTGTGTGATTGTTTGTCGCGATTTCCTTGCAACTGCCGCTTGTCCCTTGAGGTTGAAATGTTTGTTTATTTAGTGACATTACACCATAGTTCGGCAACACCCCCTTGCTTAGGGTTATGCTATTACGCAAAACTTCTGCTACAATAATGATTTATACTTGTGAGTTATTTTAGTAAAGCTTTTGAACAAGTCAAACATGTATACACTCGAATTATAATCGAAAAGCACAATAATATTTCGAGTTACCTAAGATTTAATGTATGATCAGTGTTTCCAATAATATTTTGGGTGATTACTGTTTGATATAGTAGTGTGTACAAATTGCCACAGTAACGGGTGTGCTATCAGCATGTTGGTGTGTAGGGGGCAAGCAAATACTATACAGTATACATAGTGTGTAGTGGCAAAGTTGCTGAATGTCTCAAACAACTTTTTAGGGAGTTATCCCCGGCAAAGTCGATGATACCAATATCTTCAAAAAGATCTCCGCCCTTGTTTGGTGGCATTGCTAGGGGAAGGCTTCAGCCTTCTTCCTTGGTTGCTTCCGCAATTGCTATATTTCCTTGAGCATGTGACTTAGGGATATATTGTTTGACGAATGCTGATAATCGGCATGAGCAATCATCAAAATCCTTGTACTCATAGGGCTAGCGTAAAGGTTGGGGAGGCAAACAAGGCTTTGCAGTACTTGATGAAAACTGTAAAATCTCCTGAAAAATAGGTAAAGGCATTATTTTAAGTGATCGCCTATGAAAGAATTTGCTATTTCAAGGGAAAGTGAATTTGTTTGATTTTGTTCGTTGCGCTTGTATGTACCTTATCCACTAATCGGCCACACTTTGACAGCATTTTTGAAGACATTATTCATCATGACAGCACAGTGATATGCTAAGCACCAATCTACAGTTGATTAGTACCAATATCCCATTAGTATGCCAACTTTGATGGAGGCGATACCTACTGCAACTCGAAATTTCTCTTCAAATCGGTCCATACATAAAAGCAAAAGTAGGCAATGATCTTTCACACAAGGATAATACCACTTTATACTATTAATCAAATGTTTTGCTCCGTTTACCATGGTGTTAAATGTCAGTGGCATAACTTACTACGCATGTACATGCATGCGGATTATGTCTAATATCCTTCCCTTGAACAGTTACAATGCTATTCACTTTAACCAATATTGCATTCTGAGAAGTGATATAAAACAGTGCTTCTCAACCTTTTAATGTCATGGACCACGTTTCGCTGAGACTTTGTTTTGGGGCCCACTTCATGAAAAATTTGTTTCAGAACAATGATTTATTCCAGGAAGGAAGTTGACACAAAACTAAAGAGTGTTAAGTTTATAGTACATTTTTAGCTTTCGTAAATCATAATTTTTTCCAAAAAAAATCTTTGATTTATGGCAGAACGTTTCGCGGCCCATCGGTTGAGAAGCACTGATATAAAACGAAACAAATCGTTCATCTTGTTAAAAGTAATGCTAAGCAACTTGGAGCTCTTTTCGCTTAGTACATGTGATTCGATAGGTAATGAACAATGTACCGACACGTGCAAGGTGGAAAAACATAATTTGGACATATCTCAATAACTAGAACCAATTCAGCAAAGTCATTTTCGAATTCAGCGATCCCAAAAACGCTCTCACCTTATGAGCCAAAAAAAGTTTATTGGCCTGTGTAATAGTTGATTCTAAGCTTGGTAGTTGTCGATTAAAATATAGTAAGCATGAAGCAGTTGAGTCGGCAGATGTTGCTGTGGATCGTAAAGTGCAAAAAGCTGTCGTGAATTTCAAAAGCTATTGTGTTTCAGACGTTGGGTGCGTTTGTTATTTGGCCGCGAATTTGATCTTCAAGATCTTCTTGTTTTATGGGATGCGCTCTTTGCTGATAGCAGAACCCTGGATTTGGTTGATTATATTTTCGTAGCAATGATGTACAATATTCGATTGAAACGTAAGATACAAACTTTAACGCGTGTACAGGCGTGGGATCTTAATGTGTATGTAGTAATGTACTAACTATGCGACCATGTATTATTGCACTAACATTATTTAACGTATGAATTTCATGCTATTGAATTCAACGTAGAAATAGTGTTTTGGAAATTGAGCTTCATATACCTTCTCTGCATAATAACGCCTCAGTCAACTTTGTCTTTTTCTCCATATTGCAAGCAATGAGACATGTTGGCTAGCGGCAAATTTTTTCATATTGTTATGTAATACGATCTGCCCATTTTTTCACCTCCTATGCTATAGTGCTGTAATGAGTTATGCCTAATGTACCATTCAATTGCTTAACCTTTTCAGTGTTAAGTTCTGATTATTGTCAATGTATGCAACTCCTGATGAAGTATCCTCCAATCGAAGATATTTACGATCTTGTAAAATTGGCTCTGTATTACCGCGACCGAAAGGTAAGACAAGACATTTTGATGCAGTTTTGTAAGAAAGAAAATATTTAAGTATTGGATTGCTTTAAAGCCACCGTTAACTGTTAACCTATAGCCTTTTTTGGATCATGCAATGGCTACATTACCAACATCAGAAGTATGCGGCAATATACTGCCATGATTTAAAAGAAAAGAAGCTATGACCGATACCGACAAGCTTGTTTCGATCTGTGAGATCTCTCGATGCCCCATCCATCACGAAAACGGAATTGGCTACAGTAGCCAAGTCGCAATGCGATTACTCGTTAGAGGAGATTACAAATATCATCTATTTTCACCACTAATCAGCTTGGCAGGACGTGTTGTGTTCGCTGTTTAGTAACAAAATTTCGTTTTTTCAGAAGCAGACAATTTTTATTTCCTGCCTTTTTATATTTTTTTTTAGTGCATATAAGCTCTTCCACTACTAGCTTCAGGTTATGCTTCAAATGTTTAACTATTGATGATTAAGGTAAATGGTTATTCGTTTGATTTACTTGGCTAAAAGAAGCCGCTATTATTAGAAAATATAGCATGACCAAGTTTTGGGGTAGAGTAGGGGTTAGACCGCTTTGCAGTCTGAGGACCTTAACTCAAGTTTCTAGTCGAGTCGTACTAAAAACTAAATAGGACATTTTAATATCACCTGCTTGGCGCTCAGCATTGGTTACTATGGGAAGAATGATATATATTTCGCAGTGCAAAATATTTTAGTTTACTTGTAAAATACGTCGTGACGCTAAAAACCGTTGCAGTTACAAACCGGCAAAAGATAAAATATTTCATATGCTTTCTGAACCTTTGCGATTGAGTGTTTTTACTATACACAATTATGGAGTCGTAGTGTAAAATCAAATAGCAAAATTACACTACTGGTAACTCGACTCGGCGCAAAAAAGTTTTTCTGATTTGCAACCGCAACCGGCTTCCGAAACCATATGTTACAACTGACTAAAGACTGGCTTCATTAGCATGATCTTCGAGCTTAATTGACCGCATACTTTGTTTTATCGCGTCAAAGCGCGCCCACGCACAGAAGCTGTGCAGAGCTTGTTTTATTTAATAAAACAAATGTAGCTCGCTTCTAGTTATCTTCGATGAAAAAGCTAATGCATACGGCGAATCTAAAGATATATAGTAAAGGCTTTTTGTGGTAGAAATAAATTTTGTAAAGTTTGTTTTTTTTTGTAGAACTACGAAAAGCCGGCTAGTATGCAAAGAACATCCGGATCTCAAGTAACGCAAATATCACTTCCAAACCCTGTCAAGAAAAAAATATTGCCAAACTTCAAGATTGACAATCCTTTTTCCAATTTATCGATGTAAGTTGGGGTAGAAAATGCTATAGAAATATAATGAAAAGCGGCCCTGCAGGAAGGAGGTGGTCCACTTGTTTGCTGTTGTTTTGTGAGTAACTCGTTTCTGTCAACAAAGTCATCTCTATCAACAAAAAACAATTTTCCTTTGTTTAAAAATAAAAAGCTTACTCGTTTTGAAAAATAGTTTTCCATTTAAGCCCAACGTCAGCACACCTAAACTTTGGTATTACCTTAACCTTGTGTGGCCAAATGTTAGCACCCAAGTTCTCGTGGGGACTCATCTTTGGTTGTTATCATCAGCATCATTAACATCATTTTATCTTTTAGAAGTTTGAAAAAAAGTTTAAATATTGGTTCACCACCGCGTACAAAACGAAATTCAGGTATGAAACTTCAATAGTAGTATAGCTGTGTATGGTGTACACCCACACACGAGACAATAAGGAAGTGCCGTTGAGCTAATTGTATCAACAGCAAAGATGTGGCCGTGCGTGTGTGCTAAGTGAACAACACCACAGCCGACATTTTACGGTAACGGTACTGCCTTGATCTTGCAAAACCTGACAACTACATTTCAGATGTCAGTAACAACTTTGATTGTTTTTGGTTTGTGTGATACTACTGATCAGCACAAGCGAAGAAATAAACACTGTTCGTACAATTAACAGATTCAAGGCAAAACTGAAAAAAAGTCGGTTTTGTTGTTCCCTTGTTGCACAATAATAAATAACAACATAATCACTATTCTCAAAAACATGGTTTTTGTAGTTATTAGGTTTTACTTCATCATTTCAGAGTATGTCTTTTTGGTGGTGGACGATTAGTCTGCGATTTGCTCATGACTAGTTAGGAATAGACTGCCACTTTTAATCTCGATTAGGTTTGTCTTGTGGATTGCAGTATGCTGCACCTACATCCCAACGAAAAAAGTGGTAAACACAATGTTTTGAATAAAAAATAGGAGGGAAAAGGTTTTAGATTGGTAAATTTTTACTGAAAGTAAGAATTGCTAAATATATAAGAGGTGGTAGTTTATATGTGGCAATTTGCTGTATGAAGTGTAGCTCTCTATCAGCAAGACGCACTGAATGTCGCGGTTTTGAGTGCAGCTAGGAAAAAGACTTCTGCAAGAAAGTGAAAAGCCGCCATTTTTTGTTTAATGTAATTTTCGGTGTGGAAAAAATAAAGCCCTATTTTTTTTCCTGCAAACACTTTATTTCTGCTTCACGCAGAGATCATGCATGAGATGCTGGGTGAACAGCTCGCTAGTTATGGTGTCTTCTTTGGTCTGATTTCACTGCTAATTCTATTGCTGCAGGCTCTCTGCAACCAGGTGACATGTCAGTTCAATATTCATCCGTCTTGCAAGAAGAGTCAGCGGAGAGTACCAAATCGAACCCGACATCAAAAATGGAAAGGCTTCGCTCTTTATCTGGTCTGGATAGCATGAAAACCAAGGTCTGTCGTTTTGTTATGTGTTGGTATTGGCAGGCATGAATTTGGTTTTACCTTTCAGCCATGGCTACTTCTTCGTTTGATCTAGATCTTTCATTTTTGCCACATGCACATGAGCTCATGATTTGTTTGCTGGTCATTAATTACATTGGGCCACAGCAACGAGTTTACTGTTCGACCTCGCCACCTATCTGCTACATAAAGATGGAAGAATCCCGTTGACACAACGAGCAGACTTGCTAGGTTTCCTCCACGTTATCCCTTTCATGCTGATCGACAAGTAGGGAACTGTGAATGTGGTTTTTCGAGTCTTCAGTATAACTTGATCTGAATCTAACCACTGATCATTGCCCTACCGCACCTGCAAACCTCCGCTGTTGCAAGTGAATAGAACAATTTGCATTCAGTCTCGCTTGAAGGTGGCTGGTAAAGTTAGCCCAGTACTGTTTTGACACCAGCATTTTTAACCGCCGGTAGTGATAAAACCTCTGCGATTGTGTTTCTGGTACTACATCTTTTTACCACTAGTAGTGAAAATAAGCAGCGCAAATGCCGTTCTCGAGCGCGCAACGATGCAAAGTTCATTCGAGCATCGAACTCGTGATTTGTTGATTACAAGTCAACGCTTTATCTGGCTGAGCTTCGCTGCGACTGTATACAAGCAGCAGAAATTACTGTAAGCGTAACGTTTCCTACCCCAAGGGTTTAGCACACTAGCGATTCGAGCTCTTAAACTGCTGTTGTGATTACCCCTTTCTCGGGATGGAGGTACGGCAATTCAGGTTTATGCTATCAGCTTAATTGAAATTAGGCTAGGAGAGAGATTGCAGCCCATTTCGAACCAGTCATGAATGACTGGTAGCCCCACCACCAACAGCCGGACTGCCATTGGTGGGTACCCAAGAGTCACCTTTTACGATATGCTGGGTGGGCAGCTCTTAAACTCGCATCGCGCAGTTGCAAGTTAGCATGTTAGCGCGCTAAGCTATGTTTCCGATGTTTTGGTACCACTTTTTTTACTATTTTGATAGAAAACCGAAGAAGAGCTTCGCCAAAATGAACTTGAAATTTTAAAAAAGAAGTTGCATGACCTGCAGCAGAAATGTGTGTTCTGTTCGGAGCTGACAGACGCTAGCATTAAACTGCTACAGCCTTTTCTCATGAAGAACGGCGAAGAAACTAGTAACGAGACGTTAGTTGATGGCGACTATAATCTTGCGACGTTAAAGAATGAAGATCAACTTGTAGCTATTGCGAAGCTGAAAAAGGTGAGCTTTCACATTTTTCTCGATTTGATAGCCCCGAGCCGCCGTGGTGTGGTGGCAGTCGTTTCGACCTCGGAACGAAAAACCTGAACTTGGGGTTCGTGTAAAGTCCAGTCATACCAAAAGACTTTAAAAAATGGTTTTCACTGCTTTCCTGCTTGGCGCTTGGCATAAAAAAGAGAAAGTGTCGAGAACAAGCCGGAAACTTTCTTGTTGTGTCCTTGGGCAAGGCACTTAACGGGATGCCTTCATCTTTAAGTAACAGATAGGTGGCATACCCGTACTTCATAGGGTTACAATTGTCAAGCTGCTCACCCAGCATGTCGTAAGAGGCGACTCTTAAGTACCCACAAATGGCGGTCCGCCTTGTTGGTGGTGGGGCTACTAGTCGGTTATTTGCATTCATGACTGGTTCAAAATGGACTGCCATTTTTCGCCTAGCCTAATTTAATTAGGTTGGCGGCGTGAACTTGGATTGCCGTTCGTGCCGTGCCTCAGTCCTGAGGAATAGGAGAGGTAACCACAACAACAACGAAGCGGGCATGTAGTGTTAGGCACACACGAAAATCAGTACGTCTAATCCTGGGAGGCACGGGAAAAAACTTAAAATCGATTACTGATTTACACAAAATTGCGATTCGGTGAAAGCTAAATGTCTTGTGAATTCACATGAATATTGAACAAGGTGAAACAGATTTTTTCGCGCGATTTTCAATTTTTTTTTTTTCTCTGACGACTGGTCGACCTTGTTGATTTGTGATGATGGCCAGACCTAAAAGGGAATGGAAATGAGACGATCTGGGATCGAAAAGTTGATACGAACAATAAAGATGTTGGGAGTCGCGTCGAAAAACTGATTCTTCGATATATTTTACCAGTGAACAGAGTTCTGCTATTTAACACTTTCTGATTTGTGTAAAGTGCTGGCTATGGCTAAAGTGGAGGTTTTGAGCTCTAATGAATTTCTATATCTCCCCTTCTGGAAGTTACACTTAAAAATAAAAAAAATCTGCAGGTATCTGAAAGGAACGAAAATGTTCTTTTCTCAACTTAATAAAGGATTTTTGGATATTATTTTGCTCGCTTTCAATGTTGCTTTTTGTAGGTTCGCGACTTGTTGCGAGGTTCACTATCGTTTGTGGAAAAGTCCAGAACATGCTCTAAGGATGGCGCTGTGGCCGGCGACGCGCGCTCTGTGGCCAACGATTGGACTGTAGTGGACAAACCTCACGTGCATCAGTAAAACTGTCTTTTGATTGACAAATAATTGTAGATGCACCAAAGTTATTTTTGGAAGTTATTTTGCGGCCAGGAAGTTGAACCAATAGAAGAGAAAGTTCTTAAAAAAATAGGCTTCTAGCTTCCCATGACAGGAATTTTTAGCTTCGTCGCTTTTAATTATTCAGTGTGCAGTACAACCGCAGAAAAGTTGATATGCGTGAATAATGGTGCAATTTTAACCACAAATTGCCTCTGTTGTAAAGCAAATTGTAAATTCTATTTTTGGCATTTCAATTATTGTGGTCAGTTTGGATTTATCACAATAATATTTTTATTTGATTGTATCGCTGTGCCATTTTTAATTTATCAGCATTTACTTGTTATTTTTGATGGCTCGGTAAAGTATCTCCAAAATTGAAGATTCTGAAGGAGCTGATAAGTCCCACATAAAAAATCAAAACAAAAGCCTTAATACGATAAAAAATTATTGAATTCTTAATCTGGGCCAAATGTATTTGCGTATTGTGCTATGAATAAGTTCAACAGCTCCAACAATTGTATCTCGATGCAATAAAAAGGGCTACCTATACCAAATTTCGTTTGAAAGTGCTTCACTTTATTACGTTTTTCGTGTGCTGCTTTAACAAATACACTTGTTGCCAAATTCAATTTATTTAGTGATTAATGTATGCGTGTGGCAACTTTTTCAATGTTTGTTGTTTTGACGATCAATAGACTACGCCATCACTTTGTGTTGTTTTTGAAGTGCAATTTTTTGCTTTTTCGTCATTATTGAAGCTGAAAAACTTAAATACATTTGTTTATAATGTTTTGTTGAAATCTGGACAGTTTTGAGAAAAAAATCACTTTTTTGGTGTGGTATGGAATAAAGCCCCAAACTTTGTTTTATGATAGTGGGCTCTCAACTTGGGATTTACTGGTTGCTAGTTTCTGCAAAGTGTAGGTTTATGTCTAGTTGCCGCATTAATGGTTTACTGATTCATTCCTTTTTGTAATTCTGTTTAAGTTCAATTACAACACTATAGTATTAAGCAAAAAGTGATGCAGAACAAAAGAGCGGAGGCATCCATTTAATCTTCCGTAGCTAAACGGCTAGTCATTGAACTAAATATGTAAGAGGTAGCATATAGCCAAAGATTATTATTTTGAGATTGGTGTTGGATTTTTTGTAGCTATTGGTAGACTTCTGCGTGATGAAAACTTTGATGCAGTTCTGTATAAAGAAAGAGTAAAGCAACGTGTGTGCAATGTTATGTTGGTAAACCTCTCATCTGGTCTGATGGATATGTCTGTGTGCATACGATTACACCAAACCGGCATGGTACAAGCGTAGTGTGCATTACAAGCATGGTGCTCCTAGCAAACAGTAGACATAACATCCAAAACGGGCATAGTCAAAACACAGTAGTAGTGCAGACAACTGGAATAGTACAGGCAGTAGCGATAGTACAAACAATCGATATAGTACGTAGTAGGCATATTGCTGTACTTCGGTACAGGCGGTAGGCAAAATACAGACGTGATTGGAGTACAGAGATAGCAGTAGTAATAAAGACAGTAGGCGTAGCACATGCAATAGGAATAGTACAGGCAGTTCGCATAATAAAAGCAGTAGGCATAATATATAAAATACAGCCATACTTGGATAGAAAATGCATAGTAGGCTACACGTAATACATGCTGCAGCAATAGAATAAGCAAAGACGCAGTAGGCGTACTACAGATATCGTAGGCATAGCAGCCGGCGCGATGGCGTAGTGGTTAGAGCATCCGCTTCGCAATTCGTAGACCTGGGGTTCATTTCCCAAGTCGAGCCATACCAAAAGACTTTAAAAAATGGTATTTACAGCTTCCCTTCTTGGCGCTCAGCAAAATAGGAATAGTGTGGAGAACAAGTCGGCAAGCTTGCTTGTTGTGACCTGGGCAAAACACTTAACGGGATACCTCCATCTTTTGAGTGGCTGACAGATGGCGGGGCCAAGCAGTCTACTCATCGTGGTGGCTCCAGTCTAACTGAAGACTTGCAAACCGAGCGTGAGCGCTAACACAGTGTAACCTATATATACATTTTCCTGCATAATGGTCACAGCAATATAAGCTCATACGACGAAGAAGTAGGCATAATACTAGTGGATTAGGCATAGTGCAGACATTGCCAGGGTTGTAGACACTGGCAGGCATACAGTACAAGTAGCAGGCATCACACAATTATAGCACCCAAAACACAAGCATATTAGGCGGAGTACATGCATAGCACAGATATAGAAGGTATATTCCAAGCATAGTGGCCAGAGTACAGGCACAATACAGCCCTATATCCAAAGCAGAGGGGTAGGTATAGTAGAGGCAAAATAGGTATACCACACTCACAGCAGGCTTAATACTGACATAGTACGCATAGTATAGCCAGTGGTCATAGTGTAGCCATAACAAGCGTAGCACAGACACAGTAGACGCAATACAGGCATAGTAGGAATAGTACAGACATTTAGGTATATTACAGGCCGTAGGCGTAGTACAGATGTTGTCTCACCACCGCTTTTTAGACAAGTATTTTAGACCAAGTTCGCTGGGAATCGAACTGCTGCCCTGCGAACAAGAGCCTGATTACACGTTTAATTTACTGCGCTGCACAAAGCTATTTTGATTCACCTGCCTTGTCCTTCACCTATAAAGTTTATTTTAATTCACCTGCCTAGTCCTGCACCTATAAAGTTTATTTTAATTCACCTGCCTCGTCCTGCACTAAAAATGCCTGACTAGAGCGCAATAAACACGTTGTTTTGTGGGATTAAATATATATTAATCATATATACCGTAAAGAAAAGAAATGACGTTGAGATTCCTTTTCATTTTGTTTCGCTGTCAAATTAATTGCAAAACAAAGCTCAGTCAAATATTCACTGCGGGCCTGCTCAAAGTTCTTAACGTGTTGCTGTCAATATACTCTTGAAGTTTACTGCTAGGTTTTCATCTGGTTAATTAGGCAACAGTGCGGGGAAAGTCCTAGCCGTCGTCAGGGGCACCTATAACAGAAGATTCGTCTTTGTCTGCAGGTGAGTCCTTAACAACAGGCATGGTGCAGACACTGTAGGTATTGCACAAGCATAGTAGGTGTAGTACAGGCATGATAGGCATAGCACAGACAGAGCAGACACAGCACAGGTGGTAGGCATAGCATATGTACAATAGACATAATTCAGGCGTTGAATAATACTGGCAAAGTATTGGTGTAATACTGGCATAGCACAAATATATTTAATTGTTGGAAATTAAGTTTAAAGATCATTAATAGCAATAGCAAACAAGTTCAAATATTGTAGAAGGCTGAGCATATCATGAATAATGTTGCAATGAGGACAAAGCATAGATCCAGGGGGAGCTGAGCTCAATAACCTTAAAATGTGTCTCGTTTTGCTCTGCGTGGATGTAAGCTAGGCATGAATGCAATTTGCGGTCTGTTAGTTGGGGAGTGCACGAAAAAGTTACGATATATCAGACGTGAGATAGGAGGGGAACATCCAGACCAGTGGGCTATACAAACTAATCAAATTAAAAATTTATAATAAAGAACATGCAAACCAGTGGGCTATACAATTTTCAAACTAATCAAGCCGCCTTTCCCGGCGTCGCATGGCCCTCCATTATTAACGTCGGGATTAAAAATATTGTTTCAGCCGGCTGCGCCGGCTTCATCCATATTGCACTTTTGTGAACATAACCGATAAAATTGTGTTTTTTATGATCCATAATTCTTCTCTCGTAATGGTGATCATCTTAATCTCCTAATCAAGAAAGATAAAAAAACCTATGCTTCAATGCCCTTAGAAATTTTTAACTGATTACATCATTTGGCTTTAGCTTTTTACACTAAAGTTTAAATATCATAAAATCTAAGTTTTTTAGTTTAGAACAGTGGCTCTCATTTTTTTTTACTTGCATATCACGCGGAAAAATTTTACAGTGGTTGCTTACCATCAAAGGTGCAGTCGAAAGAAGGGCGCAGAACCTCACTTTAGCCCATATTGTTGTAGCTATAAGCCTAACAACTTTTTCTAGAATACCTTTTAAGCCAGTATTTTTAGAAACCTTCAATAAACTATGGTTCAAAAATTACTGGGTTTACAGCTTACAATATTTGTTCCCCAGCACAACTACAAAAAAATGTTAGTTATGGCGATGTTATGTAGCCCGAAGTGATTGAAGTTAGAGTCAAAAAGCACAAAAAACAAGTTTCAGTTTCATTGTAAATATTAATTTTCAAAAAAGAGGCAGGTTTCTATTTTTGATGTTGACAAATTTTCAAAACCGACCAGGAAAAAGCGGGTTTTAGCTTTCATTCAACACGTTTTTATTCACAAAAGAGCAGAAAAAGTAAGTTTCAGTCAGCTTTTACTTATTATTTTTTTATTAAGAAAGACCAAAGAATAGCAAGTTTAAACTTTTTCTTAGTAATTCTTGAAAAGCAAAAAAATTCGAGTTTCAGCTACTGATTAGTACAAGTCAATATTAATGTATACTTTGAAATCGCGAATTATTACTCCAAACCACCGACTTCAATTTCGACAATTTTTTGTCATGTTATATTTTTGTTTTCATGTCACTTTAACCTGCGAGGAGTATACCTAAATGTAATGAATAAATTCATTCGTGTGAGACTCTTAAATTTGCTAAAGTGAAGGCACGAAGTAGGCTTATCACAAAATTATATTTTGCATAATTTTGAATCTTGACTCAGATTGATGATGCACACTGTATTACAAATTTCGGTACTTGTGGGTTATCTGTCACCACTTTTTTTCACCAGGTATTAAATTACTATTATTTAACTTAATTTAAAAGAAAGGCAGTGTACACTGAAGGGGCAGGCCAGGTATGTAAATGTACGGGGCAGTGTACACTGGAAGGGAGTGTACAGGGTAAGGGATAGAGACCTTGTTTACTTTAGGTTTATTAGGTTAGGTTAGGTTTATTAAATTAAAAAAAAAGTGGTGACAGATAACCCATAAGCACCCAAATTTCTAATACAAAATGATTTAAATTTAAAGCTTTGAAATAAAAACTTTCAAAAATTCTCCTGTCTGTCAAGTTTACCAACTCTTTTTTGGGAAGGTTTTAAATAAAGCAAAACGTTTTTGAGTTTCAATAAGTAAACCTACTAGAGAGAAGAAAAAATTTGCAAATTACTTGAGGCCTGACTGTCATTAGCGTATTTAAGGTAAGGGCTAGTAAATCAGCTGCTGTTTTGAACTAAATTACTCAGTGCCAAGCGGTATGCAAGCGAGGAACAAAGACGTCTGCTAGGGGGAAGAAGGATAGTCGAGAAACTTTTTTGATCTTTAAAAAATCGCAAAATTTCAATAGCATGCTAGCCGGCGTCGCCCTGCAGGGCTACCAGTCAGTTATTTCGGCTTAGTAACATCGGTTCTGCCGGCTTCGACCAAATTGTTCGTTCAGTTTAGTGAACGGCAGTTACTAAACAGACGTAATTTTTTCTTTCCCTGCGTGTGTAGCAGCTTACTTGAAACCACTGTCAAGCAATGTTAAAAGGTTCCAAGGATCAAGATTTCAACAATGAGAACATGCATAAACTGAACCAAATACTGGAAACAGTGGCAAGCCTAAAAGACGATCTAGACGAATTGGGAAAAGAATTAAAAGAAAGTAAAGATGAAACAAAAAATCTAAAAATTGAAAACGTGAATATGAAGTAAGTAATTATCTACAGCAGTATTCAAGACGAAAAAACATCAAAATATATGGTATCCCGGAATCGAAATTTAAAGCTGATAATGGCGAGAAAGTAATTATGGTAATTGCTAAAGAGTTAAAACGTTCACATGAGGATAGCAATATACAAAGGGCCTACCTACTTGGGAAAAAAAGCAGTCTGCAACAAAAGCAAGACCAATAATAAAATGAATTTCTTATCACTTATTTGTTTGTTACTCAGGTCGCCATCTTGGATCGAATGCGACTTAAAATGCTGTGTTTTTAGGTTCGAATCTTCACTGGCAGGGTACTAGGACAAAGGCAGTTTACACTGTGGGTATGATTTTTCCCAAAACGTCCAAGATGGCGGCATGGGGTAACAAACGAAAAAGCGCCAATTTCTCTTTAATAAATCTGCACTCAAAGATAGCAAAAGCTTTAAAGACACGCTTGTCGTGGAAGACTTGACTCCTTAGAGACAGAAACTCTATTACGTAAATAAAAAATGCGATGGTAAGTTTGTCCAGTGCCGCACTTATAACGGCAAAATAAGAATGAAAAAGCTTCGGATAGCAGCGATAAAAACAAAGGAGTCGGTGATTGGATCACAATCACCTCTCCCGAAGATCTTTTCAAACTTGCTGTCGATTTGGTCTTTGAAAAATTAGACTATAAACCGTTACTGTTTAATTGTGAGTTTAATCCTGATGCTGATGAATAATTTTATCTTGCTGAGTATTCACGGTTTGTCCTAAACTGTACTGTTTCAAAACTCAAAATGGTCGACTAAAACCGCATTGTTGTGTTAAATGCACCAAACAATGCGTAAACAATGAAAACTGTTTGAAGGCAGTGTTTTGCTTGCGCTGTCTTCACCAAGGAATGTTATGTTACTGAACTAACGTTACCAAAGAATACTGCTTTTGACAAACCCGAAGCCGTTTGTAGGCTTTGCTGCACCAAATTCAATATCAACAACTCGGCAGACATCAGTGTGCACGACTTGATTGGATCAAGTACCAGCAGTGAAACAAAAAATTTTGATTGCTCCGCTCATTATTTATCAGTACTTGCGCGATCACCGGACGTGTGTGCTATTTCGGAAACCAAAATTACCAAAAACACGCCGTATCTTAACATTACTTTACATGGCTACTCATTTCTTCATCACGACAGCGAAACCAAAGCGGAAGGTGCGGCATTTTACATTAAGGAATCACTTTCGTTTAGCCAAGGGAACAACACAAAAGTTGAACTTCCACTGGTTGAAGACATGTGAATTGAATTGAAATAATCGCAAGCCAGTTGTTTTTGGAGTAATTTATAGATGTCATGAATTTAGTCCCCTTTTTTAAGTTGTATTCTTTTTGCCTTTTTTGTCCGGTTGTTAGTTTCTGTCACTTACCAATATGCATAATTTCAGAAACGTGGTTGACAGACAGAAGCTAGCAACTACTCGAAAATTCTTACTTTAGCTTTGATTCTATTTAGTGATTACTGCTTTATAGTGTGCTATTTGTAGTATTTACGAGTAAATTTCTGTCATTAAAAACCACGTAACAATAGACACCCATCAAATTCCACTCACAATGTGAGAAATTTTCAGAAAACCTTTTACAAACTTAATTTAAAAAAATTCCCCTTTATATTCTTGGAGATTTTTATATTGATCTAATCAAAGTTTGGAAGAGCAACTTCGTTACAAAACATGTTCATAACATCATAAGTTCGCAGTGTAAATGCACCATTGATCTACCTATGCGTATCACTGTTAAATATTGATTGATCACATTTATATGAACAATTCCAAACATTCATATTTTAGCGGTGTAGCCCTTTCGGATTTCAGTAACCACTTTGACACCTTTGTCATAACGGTCGCAACAGCAACCCAACCAGATAAAACCAAGCATTATCAAATCTGAGGTATGTCTAAATTAGATCATGACAAGTTTCTGCAAAACTTAGCAAATAACTTAAATACCAATGCTTCTAATAATTAATTAAAGTGTGAGGGTGTTTCATGAGGCCAAGTGAATTTGATTAAACAAAAAAATAAATATTTATTAAAGTTCAAAAGTGCTTCAACGCTGCTGCGTTTTACAATCACAAAAAAATTCGCTACGCCCCAAATCGAGTAATT
This sequence comes from Trididemnum clinides, assembly GCA_963675345.1. Classification (NCBI taxonomy): domain Eukaryota; kingdom Metazoa; phylum Chordata; class Ascidiacea; order Aplousobranchia; family Didemnidae; genus Trididemnum; species Trididemnum clinides. The sequence goes on along the minus strand of OY776290.1, from coordinate 24,464,031 downwards.
AAAACTGCAAATAAAATTATTATGATAAAGCAATTGCAGCTAATAAAAATATAATCAAGGCCAGATATAGAAAATCGTAAAATGGTTAGCTCAACTGAAAAGCAAAACAAAAACTCTTCCCACAGAGTAAACAAAAAGAGATAAGGGACTTTTGAACGATCAAGAGGCAATTTGCAATAAATTTAACCAATTTTTTGCTAACATAGGAAGAAAAAACTTGTCTAAACTTATTTCTCTGCTAACCGAACATTTGACTAATAACAGTGAGGTAGCAATAAAAATTCCTCTTTTTTCACATCAACTACGCCTGATGAGGTAACTACTGTTATTCGTTCTCTAAAATAAAACAATCGATGAGAGAAAATGATATTAGCATCAAATTCTTCAAATACAGTACTCTAATTCTTTCACCGTAAATCATATAATTTATTTAATTGCTGCGTAGAACAAGGTGAGTTTCTAAATGCACCAAAAATATCTGAAGTCGTGCCGAGTTACAAAAAAATGGACCCTAACCCATGCACCAATTACAGGCCAATTTCATTATTGCCACCATTCAATAAAATTTTAGAATAACTTATTTTTGTTCGTCTTATTTAGAAAAATATAAAATGTTGAGCAAGCAACAGTTTCGCTTTGGGAAAAACATGTCTACTACGCAAACTATAAGTATATATAAGTAAATAATGAAAAGTATAGCCTGCTGTTTGTATACCGTACATGCTGTGTTTTTCTATATTTAACAAAAGCGTTTGATATTGCAAGCCACGCAATACTGCTGCACAAAATAGAGCATAATTTTGGAGTTCGTGGATTATCATTGCAACTCTTTAAAAGCTGTCAATCAAATAGATATCAATATACAAAAAATAATTGCTGTAAATCCTTGCTGTTAAAAGTGTCCTGCGGAATCCCTCAAAGCTCCTCCCTAGGACCGCTACTATTCCTTTTTGATAATGACTTGCCCCAACTAAATTGGTTCGATACTACGCTATTTACATATGATACATTTCTTTTGTTTATTGATAAAGACTAAAATAATTTTGAGAATAAGATAAACAACTAGCTAAGTAAAATTGATTACTGGCTGAAAAAACAAGCTATCGCTAAACTATACAAAAACAAACTACATGTTGACTGACAAACTACCTAACATTTCCTGCACTGCTGAGTTTCAATGGCAGCTTAAAAAAGTTTTTCTACAAGGAGAACATATCGTAAAATATCTAGGAATATTTCTGGATAAAATCTTGAAGTGGTGCGATCAAATCCAACACTTGTCTCGTCAGCTAGCACGTTATTCTGGCTTGTTTTATAAAATTCGTAACTTTCTCCCAAGACAGACATTACGCATGCTGTATCACAGTGTGATATATTTCAAATTACAATAGGGTATTTTAGTTTAAGGCACTGCATCTAAAGCAGTGCTTCTCAACCTTTTTAATGTCATGGACCTTTTTTCGCCGAGACTTTGCTTTGGGGCCCACTTCATGAAAAATTTATTTCAGAACAATTATTTATTCCAGGAAGGAAGTTGCTACAAAACGAAAGAGCGTTAAGTTTATAGTACAATTTTAGCTTTCGTAATTCATAATTTTTTCCAAAAAAATTTTTGATTTATGGCAGAACGTTTCGCAGCCCATCGGTTGAGAAGCGCTGAAGCTCACCTTTGTGAATGAATGGTTCGATTAAACAATATTGTTTGCATTATTGCCTTCATTACGAACTGTAGTCAAATGTCTAATTTATACAAAAGTTTACACCTTCTGAAGCTAACTGATATATACAGGGTGTTCCAAAAAATGTCTACAAACTATATCCACCTGTTACAAGAATTTGGTATACCGCACCATCACGAACAATTTCGGGATGCCGATTTACTTTTAGAAAGATGGTGCACCTCCTCCTTTTATCGTGATGTGAGAACTCATCTGGACAAAAATATGCAGAACAGATGGTTTGAAAGAGGAGATACAGTTAGATATTTACCTAGTTCACCAGATTTGACACCCGTGAATTTCTTTGTGGAATGGTTCTAAAAGGCAAAGTTTGCAACAGAAAACCTGAAACCACTACTAAAATGAGGGTAGCAATTGAAAAAGAATGCGCTCAAATATCGGAGGAAACGTTGCTAAACGTTTCTAGGGTCATTTCTTCAAGATATAAAAAGCGTATTAAACAGTACGGCAGCCAGTTTGAGTACTTATGTGAACTCATTAATGCATGAACATTCTGAAATTGTTCCAAGTGTCTTTTGTTTTATTAAAAGTCAATTTGATATGCTTTTGTACTTTTTTCTCTCAAATTCTTTAAAGGTGTATCCTTTCCCTTGAATCAATTTATTTACAAGTCAAAATCTATAACCTGATTTAGTTATAACGATTCAAAGAGTGTAAACATTTTTTGGGACACCCTGTAGAAACTTGAGCTTACGTAGAAGCCAACTATGCTTGCCCTTCATAATAATCGCTTACCAAAAATTTTTATTGCTCGCTCACCAAACTACATGGAGTTGGTACATGACCATAACATCAGACAATCAACAAAAATGTTTATTTTAAGTCCCAGTTAATAAAAATATCGGCAAAGAGACTATATTATACAGGAGAGGGAGTTTATGGGGAGAAATAGACATGGATATCAAAAACGCTGATTGGGCATCCTTCAAAATGCAATACAAAAAACTTTAATTGAAGCTTACAAGACATAATTTTGTTAATAATTAATTAATTAACAATTTTGTTAGTTCTGCACTTTTTTGTTTGGTGTAGAACAAGTAGGATATCTGCTCGACAGGAAGTACCTTGACTAGATAACTTTGGGTTTTTCGCTGTTTCCTATTCTGAACAGACCATTTCCAACTGTTGTGACGGGCTTTCAAATTTAAAGTTAAATTTATTGTTCGTTCCGACAAATAAACCTGATTGTTTGATTGTCTCCATTTTCGCAGAAAATTTTCTTCAGGATATAGGTCTACACCAGATAGCACCAAATTATCAATCTAGTTCTTCAAATTTTTCTGGCGGACCCTCCATACCCTCCTCATATATATCCTCGTTTTAAGGTGTTGGCTTATAGGCTTTGCCACCAAGCATTTTATAAAAGTTCGGATCAACTTGACCCTTGACTCGCATGCTCAAAGTAATCTTTAGCCTCTAAAAATTAATGGATTGAGTTAAGCTATATATTATGTCAAGCTGAGAAAGCCCTCACGTTGTAGCAATGCCTCTGGGGATGACTGCAGAGGAGGTACAGTTGATAGGACTACTTCCTATCAAAGTTTTCTTTAAATCTATTATTTGCCCCCTATACTTATTTTTGGCTGACGCTGCCCTAAATCTGCGGTAATTTACCCCAGTTTTCTAACCCCTGAACTACAGAATTTTTGATTCTTCATAGGCTTTGCGCTAGTTTTGAGTTCTGGGATATTTTTTGTAAATGTATGATGCACGCAATAGAGGAGAAACCAACTTCTCTTTTTCTCTCCCACTCTTTTTTTCCCATGTAGACCGTTTCTGAAAAACTACGTACTCAATCAAAGACGGTTCTAGTCAGTGTTGCCAGATACTTGCTAGTGCTTTCGCCCAAGAAAGTCTAGAAATTTCCCCAATTCATATCAAGCATCCCCAATCTACAATACAGGTAGGAAATACCTAAACCGTCAAGCAAAATATCCAGCATTTAGAGGGCGATGACCTTTTTTTTTGAGATCATCCTCATGCAGTCGCGAATCTTGGGCTACACAGCGATGACGAATCTCCTCTACAGTCATATTACTCGTTTTCCACGACTTCTGCAACTGTTCTGACAGCGGGGGCTAAACTTTTTCACTCTACAGTGCAACCAACGTACTTCCAACACTTTCAAATTCCCTAATTTCTGTTGGGGAAATCTTCAATTGTTTTCCCCCAAGGATATTCAAATTTCCCTAATTTTCAAAAAAATGGGGGTGAATTTCCCCATCTGGCAACACTGGTTCCAGCAATCCTGCATTTGCAAAAGCGCAAACTGGAAACTGCAATGTGCAGTTCAACTTGTTGAGTAAGGTGATGCTTTGTGAAGTGGTGGATCTCAAGTTAGGCGTCTGTGAGCTTTTATTTGTTGCTTGCAGAGGCAGTAAACCAGCTGATCGGTTTCTCCGGCTTATGCTGACTTTGCGTGGCTGTTTAAACTTACTAACCTATAAAACTAGTGAAAATTCTGTTGGTTCAGCTATTAAGCAATTAAAAGTGTTGTGCCTGTTGCAAGCAGCATAGTCGAGTAGAACTGTTATTTGCTTTAAGTCTCTCGCTTTCGGTTAAAACTATGGTTTGCTTTGACCACAATGGCGTCTACAGTTGACTGCTGATAAGGTCACTCAGCAGTTTCTCCAGAGCTCTAATCCTGTTTGATTTGTGTTTGGTAAGTTATAAACTTATCATCTTTTCTCTTGTCTAGCTGTCTGATTAATACAGCACTGCTCAATGGACTCTTATCAAGCCTGTAATTAAAAGTTGGTGAGTTTAGTAGCTATTTGAGTTTTGGTAGCAATCGGCTTCACAGTATTGCTAAGCAGAACTGTTATTTACTTTAAAGCTTAGGCCTATGCTTTGAGTTCAAACTATGACTGGTGCTGACTGTAACCACATGTTGGAGTGGCTGCTGACTCTGCCCAAACCTACCTCTGTTTGACATTTTTAGAAGTATTAAATTAGTAGTTGTCATCATTGCACTCACTAAACAGCTGATATCTAAAATAATAGGAAGTGGCTATTTTGACATCAGCATTTTACCCTTGGAGACTATTTTGCCATAATTATTCGTGTGTGTTTATATTGCCATACCATAATTGCTAATATGCTGCAAGTGGTGTTGTGGTGCGTGGATAGTGCAACTGCCTTAAATTAAAATTGACCAATTAGAAACAACCAATAGTCACATGTTGAACACGTTATTAAGATTGACTAATCACAAATAACTCATGGCAAAATAACCTCCAAGGGTAAAATGCTGTTGATGGCACTATCAAAATAATATTGCAAGCCATCCACCTTCTGTTTCTAAGACTTCATAGTGCAAGTGATCTAGGTCATTTGCACATTGTATATGTACTAATAAATCAGCTGATTGTGCAATGTCTTAAACAAATAAACAAAAGGTGCATTAATTTAAAGAGGTTTGGCTAAAAAATTGATTGTGCTAGTTTTTGTAGCATATTGTAGCATAAGCTTTTGAAAAGATGTCTGGTGAAAACTTGAGTGCTGTTTTATACAAGAAGAGGGAAGATCAACCACAGTGTGACATTGTTTTAGTGAGTTTTATATTTGAATTGCTGTTATTGTAAATTTGAATATTTATCAGTTTAGTTTTGTAGGCTATAAACTGTAGAGTTTTCCACTTTGATTGTGCTAAGTAGAAGGATATTTTGTATTATTTTTAGCACTTTTGAGTGAACCCCTTTATTAGCAAGCACCACTGCCTGCATAAATTAATTCTTGAAGTGAAAAAATTATTAATGATGATTGATTTTATACATTACAAACTTTTGCTTTGTGTAACAATTTTTATATGTTGATTTGCATTGGTAGTTTATGGTGTTATAGGAGAATCGACCAATCAATGAGCCAGGAGATGATGGTAATATTTTAGGTAATACTGCTTTGTTTTATTACTGATGGTGGTTTTGTTTTATTGATTATCAGATGTGCTGCTTCAAATGCATTCTGTTGGCATCTGTGGATCTGATGTTTCATACTGGGTAAAAGGCAGAATAGGTGACTTTGTTGTGGATGATCCAATGGTAATTGGACACGAGGCAGCTGGCCGAGTTGTTAAATGTGGGAAGAACGTGACACATCTACAACCAGGTAACATGTTAAATCAAGTATGTAATTTCAACTTTATATCTTTCTCCTTTTACTTCTAAATTTTTGAAGCTTGTGCTCCAAAATTTTAGCCCTGAAATTGAAATGCATTAACTTTAAGGAAATAGAATACTGTTCTCAAAGTGTGCAAAGCTTTTTGCTTTTGAACTTCAAGTGTGTCAAAATTCTTCAAAAAATATGGATATTTAGCATGTGCTCAAATATATTGCAACTTTACACCAAAAAATAGGTATTCCATACTGTGCATTATCAGAAGCAATTTACGGCAGGCACAGAATGATATGTGAAGAACGATTGCAGAAAAAGCCAATAATTGACCCTAAATTCTAAATTGAGGTTCAGTCCAAATTAACGCTATTGAAGCAGTTGTCTTTTGTGCAAGCAGTGCTGTACTTGTTACAGTTTTTCTTTAATTTTACAGGAGACAGAGTTGCCATTGAACCAGGCTATCCTTTAAAAAATGATGAATTTTGTAAAAGCGGACGGTATAATTTAAGTGAGGTCTTCTTCTGTGCCACTCCTCCAGATCATGGAAATTTGTCTCGCTTTTACACTCACAGAGCTGACTTTTGCTACAAGTGAGTGAGCATTTATCATTCAAGTACTGATGAAAAATCGTAGTATGGGTACTTAATTGTACATGTCTGCAATTCCTGGAATGTGGAATAATCCTAATGTTAGCCCAAACTTTTCATCATACACATTGCAAACATGTTCTAATCAGAAAATGCAGAAAGTAAAGTATTCATGTTCTCGAAGCATTTCGCCTGACACTTTTCAAGAGAATCCATTAGAAATGGAGTGAAAATGATGAAGTGAGTCAGTTATATATAGAGACACAGTTGACAAAAAAGAAAAAAAAGGCTCCATGGTGATTGGTAAAAGAAGCAACCAATAGAAGAAGCCGAAACAATGTGCAATTTTTAGGCCATACACGAATTCCTTTTGTTTACATAAATTTGGTTTGGATGTTTTGATATAAGTAGCTTCAAGGGAAGAGAGATGAAAATTGCTTCAAGAATATGAATACTTTACTTTCTGCAATCTTTAAATTCTGTACCACTAATCAACTCTTCAATCAGAAAATGGCAAACATTGTGGGACATCATGGTCTTCACAGACCTGTATTACCACAATTGAAACGACCGCCTACAGTTGCTGGGTATGCTGCTTTCAACCCCTCAATGCCAAAAGAAGAATTGTTGTTTGGTTAGATTGTATCAAAATTATAAATATTAATCCCAGCTATCTTTGTTGAGCAATGTCAAAAAGCTAAATATCAACTTTTTTTGTGGATTCTTTATCATAAAAAGTCTTACACCGTCTGAGATTTGTTTTTAGGTAATTAGACACCTTTGCGTTTTTAAACTGTGTTCTTATGCAATTAACAGATTGCCTGATAACGTCACATATGAGGAAGGGGCATTAATTGAACCTCTGTCTGTGGGCATTCATGCGTGTCGACGTGCTGAGGTCACTCTTGGTCATACGGTTTTAGTGTGTGGCGCTGGACCAATCGGGTTGGTTTCTTTACTAGTTGCAAAGGCAATGGGAGCATCTCAAGTGATTGTTACAGGTTGGTTTTCTGGTCTTGGTTTGTTGGTTTTTCCCTTCTCTTCCTCAAGATTGAGTTACGCGTGATTCTCTTCCTTAAGATGGAGATATGCGCAATGCAGATTCATGCCGTCAACCTAATTGCTATAGGAAAAGTGGCAGCCCATTTCGAACCAGTCATGATTGCAAATTACTGGCTGGTAGCCCAACCACCAACAAGGCAGACTGCCATTGGTCGGTACTCAAGAGTCGCTTCTTACGACATGCTAGGTGAGCAACTTTACAATTCTAACCCGGTGAAGCTCGCGCAAGGTTTTCTGGTCTCATTCGGTTAAGTGAGAGTTCATGATTTGCTCAGTTAGGATAGCATAATGTTGGTGGGCGTTTTATTCAGCACGCTGTGGTTGTTGTTTTTTGAGGAGGTGACCAGTCATGAGCAGTAAACAGAGGCTACTATCACATAGTTGAATGTTTATAGTTGCAGCTATGTTTTGCTTCATACGTGACACAGAGTGCTTGGCTATGCCAAGTATTGTTTGGCGACAATATAAGTATGCTAAGTAGCTTTCCCAGCTATCAGAATAAGCTGATGTTCGACTCTTCAGAAAGTTACGCAGACCCAAGTTACCTCTAAGTTACTCGTTTGATCATACTCTGAAAAAGGTTTGTGCCAAGTTATACCCAAGGCTGTTAGAATTCAGCCATTTCTTCAAAGTCTTCCTGGTTGTTAACAATTAGAGTGGTTAGATATGGCAAATAATTGTTACGACGATTTATCGGCATAACTCGCTAACGTTCTACATAATCGAAAAGCGTTTCATTAGTCAATCACGTAGAATAAGCCGGACGGTATGGTCTACTATATTAAAAAACCTATGCGATTTTGTTTTTGTTAAATTAAATGCAATTCAGTTCCGCACAACATTTCTATCCACTCAACTAAAGATAATATTATGTCATAATTAGTTCCTGAAACATAATGTTTGCACGCTTTCGCTAGAATCATACGCTCCTATAGCGAATTTCTTTTTTTTTATATTATGTTGTCACTCTTGACCGAAAAACGTATCGTAAGAAGTTTTTAATGTTGTAGTAGAACATTATTTTGCTGAAAAACATTTTTGTTTTATAATAATTTTTGCCTTTAGCTGGTGATAAAGCTCTTTTAACAAAGTTTTTTGGTTGCACACAAAAGTTATCAAAGAGTTGATTTTTATATTTTTAAGGGTGATTGAATTAATTTTTGTACTAGTACAAAGTCGACATAAAAAAAATACAGGGTCTCTCCAATAAACTAGCTGCCTTCTGTCCGTGTATTTTTGTGCTGTGCTTTATGGACAAAACATATAGCCACGATTTTATTCGACGATACTTAATAGTTCGTTTCGAAAGATTCAAAAAGCATCAAAGTTAGATCTTTTGGCTGTTGTGAATCAACTCAAAGATAGGTTTAAAGTAACTACGCTAAGAAAAACGATAAGAATTGGAAAAAACAAAAACTTTGACAGCGGTAAAGAAATGAGAGCGACAAGATGAAAGCGGTGGAAATAAGAATTCTTGCGCTCCCGCTCCTTGACAGTGTTCCCTCTAAGATTTTAATGAGTGCGTAACCGCCGGCACAAGTGCGAAATTGCTTGCAAATGTACGAAAACCGCCGGACAAATTTGCAGGGAAAGGAAAGTCAAAACTGTGACAATGCGCTTCGGTGACGTAATAATTAGCGTAACTATGTCAGCTTCAAAATGTTTACAAACAGGTAGCCTATCGGTTGTTATCAGACGGCGGCAAAATACCTGGCTATTTTTCTTCAGTAAGTTAATTGTGGTTAAATTTGGTCTCAAACTTTACAGCCTTTGCAACAGTGATACGTAAGCACTTTGGAATGACAGATAAAAAATGCGCATAAATAAAATTAACCCTTCGCCGACGCCCGACAGGAGCATGAAAACTAGAACTTTTATAAAGTAATGTGATGTTAGGTAGGTTATTACGACTATGACACAACAAAAATTACTAGCGAACTTTAACTGTTGCTTGATTACGGTAAATAATTAGACAACTTACATTTCTGTATCGTAATCAATTAAACAATAGGTTTTTGCAATTGCAAGTAAACTTTGAATCTCATTTCGAAAAGTGTTTGAAGGGAATTCAAAACTAAATTGGTTAAAAGTTGTATTTTATATTTTTGGTGTTTATAAATGGCAAGTAAAAGAATGTTATTTATTTGTAACGTACAAAAACTGAACCAATCCCTCAATAATGGTGTTTTTTGTGCTTAACTAAAAGCAAGAACTATGCACTTTTTTATCTTAACAAGCACGATTGAAAGTTAGCGTTGAAACGTAAAGAAAACAAAAAGATTTTAAGCAAGTTTAGTTTCAAACTTTCCTCGAAAAATGATGTCTTGAGTTAGAATTGAAGTTTGAGAGCTGCTTGCTATTACTGCTCTTTAGCTACGACTGAAATCGGCTGGGAAAAAGTAAACAAAAAAATTGATTTTACTTCAGGTTAATTCCTGGAGAGATAATTTGTTACACAAAAAAGTGAGGCAAAGGCGTGCGCGATATTTCAGTCGCTGTCATTAGCTGTTGCGTCACAGCCGTGCGATGTTTGGGTGAGACGTTGCACTGCTCTGAAAAAGCATCTGTCCTAATTTCTTTTCACTGTCTCCCATGCATTTAACAGTTGGTTAAGATTTTCCTAACAAAATTGCAAAAATTTTAACAAAATGAAAAAGTTACCAAAAACCGCCGGACTTTTTTTACGCACTGTTGAATTTTAACTGCGAATCCGCCGGACATAATTTTGCAAATTTGCACTTTTTTGCGTTTAAAGGGAGCACTGCTCCTTGATAATGAATGTGGCGGCGCATCGCTCCTGTGCGCCCCCGAGTACGTATTATGAGAACTATTATTCTGTTTACGTAACAGCAATAAATTTGCTAATTAAAATTGGTTGGGCTTTAGTTTGAATAAAAAGTATCGTGCTGTTTGTCACGATCGTTATTAACATCAGAGTGGGAAACTAGCTAGCTGTGAATATCTTGTCACGATTGGTATTAACATCGGAGTAGGAAACTAGCTAGCTGTAGATAAAGACGGTCGTCATTATTTTAAAAGTAAAATTATACTTAATGGCAAATTTTTGTCTGCATTAAGCACTGCAGTCATTTTTTTCAAGTTGTTTCAGATTTTGTTTAAAATGAGCTTGCTGTGCAAGAGTTTTCAAATACTTTTTGACGCGATTCAAAGAACAGTCTTTTAATTTTAAGTCTTGTGACTTAAGCATTTCTGAGCATAGTTTTACAAATACTGTTTTCCAAAAATTTACAGAATACTCCTTATTGTGGTGTTGAACTCTAGAAAAAGAGGGTTCACGCTTCTTTTAATGCAAAATACTTCCTTTGCCTGTTGGATCTTCAGAAAAGATGTTTAGGCTTTAGGTGACACAAAGTGGCTCTTTAATTTAAACCCTCAAAAAGAAGTTTCAAATTTTTTTCGCAACCCACTTGACAAGGTCTCGCGACCCAATTTTGGGTCATGATCCACTATTTGAGAAACCTTTCCATAAAGTCCCAGGCGTCGCAATAATTGGATGAGAAAGCCGCAGGTTGGTGAACTTTCATTTACCAACTCCACAAGGAGCCTAATTATTACCAACGTACGTTGTATATTTTTCTTCGCATTCATGAGTTGATAACCTGAAAGTTGTAATTGCATTTTTAGATTTGTTCGAAAATCGTCTTCAAATGGCTAAGAAGCTTGGTGCTGATCATGTGATTAAAATTGAACGGGGCGTTAGTCCGCAAGATATCGCTAAGCAGGTGAAAGGTCTTCTTGGGGACATGCCTGACCGCACAATCGAATGCACAGGCGCGGAGTCCGCGATCCAAACTGGAATATACGTAAGTTGCACAGAGGCATGAACGAAAGTAGAATGACGTTTCTAGTGGTGAAAATAAAGCTAAACTTTTAAAAAGTAGATGGATATAATTTTGTGCTAGAGTTGCAGAAAAATCTCTGCGTATGCGTAGAACAGCGCGTGTTGATGGTCGCCTTGGAAATTGGTTTAGTGCAGCGGTTCTTCACCTTATCATCCCAAAACTAATTCGATTTACTAGTTATGTCTTCAAAATACATTTCGCTTCAAAAAAAGGTCGTTCTACAAAAATATGGTACAAATTAAAGAGTCAAAAGTATCGATCCCCCAAAAAATAATTTCCAATTCGACGACAGTTGAAGTTGAACAAATAAATTTCCGCCAGATTAAAAATCGTTGACCTAGTACATTTCCACCGCAAGCACTGCTACCAAGCTGGCTTCTAGCAGCGCAGTTGTCTCGAATCCACGCAGGCTTTCAATTGCCAACTTTTCGCAGCAAGGTCACCGCAGTTAATCCGCTAATCTGTCATTTCGGCCTTGATGCAATAAAGTTTTTGCGTTGCAGGCAACGAAATCTGGTGGCTGCTTGATTTTAGTTGGTCTCGGTCCAGCAATGATTAATGTGCCGATTGTACATGCTGCTGTCAGGGAAGTTGATATTCGAGGCGTTTTCCGTTATTGCAATACGTAAGAATATTTTGTTGCTGCATTCTGGTCGTAATTTCTGGCAAGCAATGCAAATTTTCGCAGTAAAATAGCATTTTGCTCATGCAAGAAGTTAACTCTTTTGCTCCCGCGTGAAAAGCGAAAAAAAATGTCCGTAAGGTGGCAGCGCGAAAAACTGTCATAATCAATCATAATTAATCATAATTATGTACCTCAAGTTTGTTTGTAAATCATTACTCAGCTGTCTACTTCTACATTAAGTGTGATATATCGTTGAAATCTACATTTCTTGAGGATTTCAAATAGAAAAAAAAAACATTTTTTTTGAATATGCAAATTTTATGCAAATGAACCCCCCAACTGGGGGGTAGTTGTCTAAAAATTAAAGAGGTACCCTCACCTCAAAGGTCACTACAGATTTTATTTTCAACCAATTTTTTTAGAAATGGTCGCAAAATGATGCTAAGGAAATAAGCTTTCAAAGCACATCAATCAAAACTTACCTAAGAGCCTAGGTTTTCTACAATTTGCAATTTTCTGAGGCACATGACCTTTTTTTTGACCGGTACCGACCGGTACCAAATTTTGGTAGTTAAATTTAGTACCTAAAATATGATCAGTTATTATCTGCTAGAGATTAGCCTAAATCATGTAACATTATGTATCTTTGAAGAGGGAATTTCTTCAAGATTCGGAAAATATCAAGTTTAAATAGAATATGCTGTCACTGATAATGAAACAGCCGCTTGTTTACACCCTTCCCATTTGTTGAGAAACAAGGGGGATACAGCAAACTTTGATTTACGAAAGCCAAACTTCTGCCAACTTTTAAACTTGTATTTCGCTTCTTGTCTCCTTGGAAATTTGATACAAAATGACAACTTTATTGGTGAAACATTTGCAATTTATTTTATCTTTTTATAGGGTGTAGTTTTTCTAAAAATTATAATTTAGTGAAGGTAAGTCAAAAAATTTTGGGGGTTTTGAACTGACATGATGTACAGTACTCATTTTTGATCAGTAAATATCATATACCACTTAGTCTAAACTATTTAAAGTTATATATTGCTGGAAAGCCAATTTCCTAAGCTTTCAAATGAGACCAGTATTTAGCAATATATCATATTTTTTACGCACTAAATTTACTTTTATCTACTTACCATTCAAATTTGTTTGGGGGGGTTTTGAGACCCCTAAAACATTTGGAAATTTAAAAAAGTAAAATTTATTATTATCGCTTGAAATTTTGTCAAATGATGCCCCAAAAGAGTAGTTTTCAGACTGTGTTAATGATAAAGGGTTTGGTTATGTGGTAAAGATGTAATTTGAATTTGATTGTAGTGTAGTTGGCACGTGCAGAGAATTTGGCCGATTTTGTCGTCTGCAACTGGGCTGTTGGTCTTTTTAACCGTTTTTGGGTATAAAAATCCAAGAATTAGGGCACAAATTATACATCTTCCGATGCGTGAGGAAATAAGTGTGATCATTTGAAAATTTTATGAAAATTGGATGAAAGATAAAGTCACAAATTGATTTTTTAATAAACTAATTTTGTAACTCAATTTAACAAAATTTGAGGAAAACACTGAAAACCCGAGATCATCAATCGATGATCGCGGGAGCGAAAGAGTTAAACTGCAGTGATCTGTGGAACCACAGTCAAGTTTACGCTTTTTGTGTGCTTAGTGCGACACGTGTAGGCTTGTGTTCAGTGCACAGTTGTCTGATAAAGTCAAGCACAATGTGAGCGACAATTTTTTATGATTATTAGCACTGATGGTTGAGGAACAGCCTTGTGCCGGCAGCTACTCTGAAGCGTCTCTAAATGATAGCCGTAAGGGTAAAATTGTTGCGTGATCGGATAATAAAAATTATATACGGTAACTTGCTCGTAAGGCGCTGCCAGGATTCGCGAATAAAAAGTGAAACCAAACTTATTATGCTTACCAAAAAAAATAACTTTTCCATTTTTGTGACAAAGTGTCGTAGTTTAGAGGCTTTAGTCCCCTTGGTTTCAGCCTTGTATTTCCATCCGCTAAAGGCTGTCCTGTGTGTACAAAATTACGCAGGCAAAAGCACACTATTTGATTCACATACTATTGATTGAGGTGATGAAAACAATGTCTTGGTAAATGAAGGTGGTTATGAGCTTATAGCTATAGAATCGTTGCTGGATTGTTTGTTAATCAGAGAATTGCCGCCTGTGAGACCGATATGTAACTAGCTGAACTTTTTTCCAGGTATCCGACGGCCATTCAAATGCTTTCCTCAGGTAAAATTAATGTCAAGCCATTAGTTACTCATCGCTTTCCTTTGGAACAAACTGAGGAAGCGTTCAAAGTAACTAGGGCTGGTGAAGGTATCAAAGTGATGTTGAAATGCGATCCCAATGATCAAAATCCGTAAGGAATGCCTCAATAATTGCTGCTACATTTTGCTTAATCGTGTTAATCGCAGCTCTGTGTGCATTTTATTCTATGACTAGGATGATGGAAGCTGTGGTATCGCAAACCGCATTAATTATAACAATTTCGCTCTAAATGAAAAGTACCAGTGTTTATTGCATTATTTTGCTGATGTTCGCAAACATAATTTTTGACGTCTTTTTTACGTATATTTTGTCTTAGTTTTTCTCCGCATTAAAATGTCCCTTGGTTCGTGCTAATTGTGTTTTAAAATTAGTTTATATTAGGTAGTTCAAACATTCAATTAAGAAGGTGCTTTATTTGTGCAATGATGTGTCAGCATTTATAAATATAATCGTTCTGTTGCCGTTGATTGATTGACTAAAGTTGGGCTAAATTTATTTCTTGTATCGCGCCCCCAATAGAGCACTATGTCCAGATCTACTTCTGAGTTTTCCAGGCTATCATTTTCAATTTTTTGGTTTTCCAATAATTTTATTGCTTGGTACAAACCACAGATCACTGGAGACATGTACGGTGGTGTTATATGGTTACTTTTAAATTGTGTTCTGAAAACGTTTAGTGGCTTACTGCACTCACGATTACATTTTACATTGTGCTCCTAACTGAATTCTTTCGTCCGGTCACTGGGAAAACTTCGTCGGTGATGCATCGAACATCACTCTTCTTAAATTCACTTCAAGATTTACCAATAACCTACTGCTGGTACAGCGCATTTTCACGCAAAAACTCACTAAAGATTTTTTTTTATAATTCATTTAAAAATCACCGATTTTGTTTGGTTGAAACAAACAATTTCTTCGAAATTACGGTTTTGGCCCTAAAGTTCCCGCTGAAGCTCTTTTTTTTGAGATCACAATTTTGCAGAGCCAATAAGCTTGTAAGATTTGTGTGGAAGGGGGACTTAAAACAGCTGCCTCACCATAAATCCACCACCGGCTATTGCATGTGATCCAGCCGATAAATCACCCAAGAGTAATTGAGCAAGAATAAGATCGTACACCTACCACCATGAGGTTGAAAGTGCGATCATAACATCTCAGGTTGCCTGTGTTGTTCTTGGCAAAGATCCCACATTTCTGTGTGTGAGCGTCAATTTTCGTTTAGATCTGGATCGGAGTTGCCAGTATTTCGGGAGCAGCGACGTTGAAAGGTTGGTTTGGTAGCTGCGCCAGTTTTTGAAAATTTATCGGGAGAAAGAAGCGCATTACAATTTAATCCTGACTCAATATTTCAGAAAAATAGGGCATCCTAAAATATACGCCAATCTGTAGGAATTCCCTCTGAACACTACGGCAAAGCGTTTATTTAGTGCTACTACTTCGCTTGTGCTAATTGTTCCGAACTACTCTGTGTTTCTTTTTCTTAGATTTTAGAACTCGTGTTAAATTAGAACAGTGCTTTTCAATCTTTTTGTTATCGAGGAACCCCTAATGTACTTTTGCGTTTGTCACGGAACCCCCACCAACAAAAGTTCAGAAATCACGAGTTGCTTGTAAGAAAATCAAATATTTCGTTACTACATTTCAAAAAATAGACAGTTTTTGCAAGTTCCTTCACTACTTACAACCACTTTTACAACAGTTAACCTAATTCTTCTCAAATCTAATCCGTATGACTACATATTACGTTCTCGACTAACCTGCCGCCACAACAACGAATTACAAAGATATGGCGCGGATTTTCCCTCTCTATCCTCAACTAACTCTGGCTTTGAGTAAACTTTAACTTTAATCATCAATAGGGACCTTTTGTCCGTCCCCAAAACACGATTTGACTCTTATCTTTCTGAATGAAAAAAGACGAAATTTCTGTCACATATACAGAATATAAAGCGAGCAAAATTGAACTGCATCAATCAACAGCCGCCTCAACATGCTGGTGCGGTCCCCAATCTCGTTTGAGTTGGGTCGAAATGGCTTTTGGCTTTCCCGAGGGTCCCAGTTATCCCGGACATTCCCCCCTACAGAAACCATTTTTTCATCGTGCTGCCCCCTAAACGACTGCAGAAGGGCAGCGCACGGTCTCTTTAAAATCGGTCTTCTTACTTACTTCTCCTGCCTTTCTCTTGTCCGTATTTTCATCTTTCTCCTTTTCCTGATGAGTGGCAACTTTTATCCTAGCCCTTGTCCTGTCTTTTTCTGTTCAATGTGACCTGGCGGGGTAGGTCGTTGCAATGCTGCACCTGCTCCAAATGGGTCCATTTACAGTAAAGTGCTCACTACTCTCCTTTTCTAGATTCAGAACTCTTGGCAGCTCTTACTCCTGGAGCTGTCCTCCTTGTTGCATCCCTGTTTCTCTGGAGATCTCATACCTACCAATACTGTGACTTCCATCTCGGATTCCTCCAGCTGGTATACTTCCACTGCTTAATCTTGCCCCACTGGCCCCTCTGCTAATGCATCACTCCTACTCCAACCTCGTCTTCAAACCTCTTATCCCCCTCCTGCTGGCTTCGTATTTTCTCCCTCTGCACCCTCACCACGGCCTCATGCTTCTGGTTGTTTCTCTGCAACTCCTGCTTCCTCTTTCTCCCTGACTCCCTCAGGGTTCTTTAATGGAATGCTGGGGGTCTTTGAGTGAGAAGCACTGAACGTCTTCACTTTATTTTGTTTCATCCCGTTGACCTTGTTTGTATCCAGTAATCTAACCTTAATGTATCTTCCTCTTTACAGATTTCTGGATTCTCTGCTCGGCGATCTGATCACACCCACTCCCGGGTGGGAAATTATTTTTACTGATGCCACACGCTAGTGGCGGCATCATCATTTTTGTCAGGCAGGTCTTATCCTTCTCTAAACTTTCTACCTCTTCTTTTTCTTCGCTTGACCCCAACTGTGATTATGTAGGGGTCAACATATTTTTCTATTTTTTCTAAACGACTCCTCTACGCTCTCATTTCTTAATGTTTATGCTCCCCCATTCGCTTTTCTCTAAGAGATAGCAGAACCGACTAATTTTCTCCTTTCTATCTTTCCATCTTCAGAAATCCTTTCATTCTGGGGGACTGTAACTACTATCATCCTCTCTGGGACTCAAAAGGTACTTCTGACCCTAGTGCGGAGGAAGTATTCAATTGGGTCATCTCCTCTGACCTCCTCAATGACCCTGACAAACATACTTTTCTCCATCGCTCCTCTGGCAGTCGCTCCTTCCCTGACATCTCCTTTGCTTCTTCCTTTTTTTCCCTCTCTTGCTCCTGGGAGGTGCCTCAGGGCCTGGGTTCTGATTACCTAACAATTCTACAAACCGTTTCTCTTTCTCCGGTTTTTCGTCTCAACGAACGTTCCCTTCCTTCAATTTTCAGAAAGCTCGTTGGGATGATTGCGCTTTTTCCTTCCATTCTCACTGTTCTTCTGCTGAGGAATACTCGTCTCATTCCCTTTCCTCTGCTGCTGCTCTTCTTTACTTTTCTTACACTGAATGTCCATCTTACGATCTAATGCTCTAAACAGACGGCTCTGTTCCTTTTGGCAAAGGCAGCTTTGGCGTACTTTCCAACTACTCTCTCTTTGGCATTGAGACCACCCTTTTTAGCAGGCCCAGTACGTTCAAGTTTTTCTGCTGAAGCCTGCGCCATTTTGCAAACTCTTTGCTTGTCTCGGCAGCACCTGAAAGTCTGCCACTTCTCTTCCCTTCTCCTCCTATCTGACTCTCGCTCTGTCCTCGCTACCCTGTTCTTTCTCCATCTTTTCTTTTTACCTCAATCTCTCTGACAGATCTGTCAGGAATTGTCTTCTTTCTCCTCCTGTTCTATAAGGCTACAATGGGTCCCAGGACATTCATTTCTTCCGGGAAACAACTCGGCTGATGAGCCGGCCAAACGGGGAGCGCTTCTTGCGCCCTCTACAATCCCTTGTAGTCTCTCTTCTTTTATCTCTTGTATCCACTCTCAATCTTTCCTCAGGCTGGAGGCGTACTGTCTCATCTAAATTCTCCGACACGCAGGTTTCCTCGATTTCCACTGAAGAACTTGTGCTTCTTTGTCACGCTCGCTGTGTTCTCTCTCGTCTACGCTGCAACGGACACAGCCTACTGTTAAGCTTTTGTCTCTTCAGAATTGGCAGAATCGAGAATCTTTCCTGCAGCGCCTGCAGACACTCGTCCAAGAACACTTCTCCTCTCATTCTGCACTGTCCAGCTCCGGACTCTTTGCACCGCTCGCTCTTTGGCGACTCTCTGTCTCTCTGCGATCTCTGGTGCTGGCCTTGGGGAGTTGCTAAGCTTCTGGGGCTCCATGGGCTTCCGTCATGCCCCCATTCCTGGGAAAAGGTCAGGTAACAACAACAGCAAAATTGAAATTGCTGTTGTGAACAGAATTACGTCACACTCTGCAACTTGCTATCACAAGATTCAATTACTAACTATTTATATACACGGAATGCCACTACATATAAAAATTTAATATACTGAAGTAAATACTATTAATAAACGAAGAAGTATCGTGGACCCCTCACGGAACTCTTACAACTCACAATACACAACGGCATGTAGGCTATTGCGAAACCTCTGTTAAAAAGCAGTGATGTTGAATAATCAAATTGTTTCTGTGGTAAGTAATTTCTTTTTCAACGTTTTCAACCCCCTAATCAAGATTAGTTAAGTTTAATCAAATCATCATTTTATTGGCTGCGTTTCATTGTTCAAACTAAATTTTTTTCCCGTGCTCGAATATTTTTTTTCCGTACTCGTTATACTTTTTTTGTTCTCTCGCGCTACTAATATAGAACATTTATTCAGATTTATAGTGCAATTTCACGGTTTAATATACAGGGTGGGTCGTAAGTCGCGCACCAAGTAATTACGTGGAGTGTGATGTGAAACAACGTAAAATTAATGGGGTAGAATATCTTTTTCTTTCTTTTGATGTACAACAAATGTTCTTTCATAGAGTAATTTACCATTGTTTGAATGTATCAGTCATTATATCTGTCAAATTTAATTATAATCAAAGTTTTTTTTAGGTATGAAAACCGTATGATGTGTATTTAAAATTATTTTCCTTTAATTTTCAGATATGCCTTTAACTATAAACAAGCGAGTTGAGCTAGTATTTATGATCATTTTGAGCATTTGTGATTGTATCAGCGTGTATAACGTGTCATCAGTTCTTTAGATAAGCTTGTTTTAAATAAAATAACGTTTATATAATCAAAATTGTCTTAAATGTTTTACGCGACTTACGGCCCACCCTATGCATCGGGAAATGGACAAAACTTTTTAGCCAGTTTACTCTTCAAGTCAATAACTTATGTGGAAGCGGAAGTGGTTGAATTTTTACGCTTCCGCTTCCACAGAAAAAGAACCGCTTCCGCTTCCATATCCCAGGCAAACCCCTATTGCTGTCACCTGAAGCGATCTACACAGCTATCAGCTACGTTAACTTTATGGCCTTGATTGTAAAACAATTAGATTTCCATTACTATGCTTGTTTGAATTGCAATTGGTTCGTTTTAGTAATTTTCAAAAGCAAAAGTTGTTCAATATCCCTGCTTATTGGGACCTTTAACCGTTTGTCCTTGTGCGCAATTGTCGAAGTCAAAAGTATGTTGATTTAATATCCAAAAAGTTTTTCAATTCTTTTTAAATTTTGCGTAGTTAAAGATAGTTTTCAGTGCCTGGGTATTTTTTTGTGAATCTATTCAGCAAGTACCGGTAGTAGGTGAGTAAACAAAGTGACTCTTTTTTTCCCGAAGACTAGTTTTAAAAATCTCCTTGCTCACTGCTCAGTTAAGAAAGGTTCCGACAATCCGATCGGTGATCGGCTGATCGCATTCTGGATTCTGCATTCTGCAAATATTCAAGCTGAGCTGTGCAAATGCTAAGTGCTGTTTAGCGTTTTCAGAAAGGCGATGCATGGAGGAGTGGTGAATCATAAATCAGGCTCACATAAGTTTTTGTTTGTTACGTATACACATGCTAGACCAGCTGATCGGCTCATTTGGTTTGCGCAGAAGCTGCGTGGATATTTAGACGTAAGCATCAAATCTTAGAGTTAAAAGCATTCAAAGGGTTGTGGCCATTGCGTGCAATAGGCTCTATAGTCGAGCAAAACCATTATTTGTTTTCAATCTCTTGCTTTAAATTTGAACTGTGGCTTCCCTTCATCACAATGACATCTAGGGTCGACTGCTAACACAAAAACCATAGGCTATGCTGGTAAGGTCACTTTTAAGTCTCTCAAACAGTCAAATGCTTTGCTTATGTATGATTTATGTTTAACGTATTAGAAAGTTACCCTCCTTTTTCTAGCTGTTTGATTAATACAGCACAGCTCAATGGACTCTCGTCAAGCCTGTAGTTAAACATTGGCGAGTTTGGTAACTGTTTGAGTTTTGGTAGCAATCGGTATCACAGTATTGCTTAGCAGAACAGTTATTTGCATTAAAGTTTAGACTTATGCTTTGAGTTCAAACTATGGTTGGTGCTGACTGCAACCACATGTTGGAATGGCTGCTGACTCTGCCCAAACCTACCTCTGACATTTTTAGATGTATTAAATTAGCAGTCGTCATCATAGTGCCCACTAAACTAATAAAATAAAAAATTGATACAGCAAGCCATTCTGCTGCTGTTTCTAAGACTTCACAGTGCAAGTGATCTAGGTCAATCGCACACTGTGTACAGTATGTACTGGTGGGCCAGCTGATTGTGCAATGTTTTAAATAATCCATGAAGAAAAGTTGCACTAATTTGAAGAGGCTTGGCTGTAAAATTGATTACAGTATCTTTTGTAGTTTATTGTAACTTAAGCTTTCAAAAAATGTCTGGTGAAAATTTGAGTGCTGTTTTATACAAGAAGAGGGAAGAACAACCACAGTGTGACATTGTTTTGGTAAGTTTTATATTTGAATTGCTGAAACTGTAATTGGAATATTTATCAGTTTAGTTTTGTAGGCTATAAACTGTAGAGTTTTTCACTTTGATTGTGCTAAGTAGAAGGATATTTTGTATTATTTTTAGCACTTTTAAGAGAATCCTTCTATCAGCAGTTACACATCAAAAATGGTTGCAATGCTCCATTAACTTGGACATCATTATTGATTTAAGGCTAGTAGTAGTAATTTATGTCAGCATCTAAACCCATGAAAAACACCAGTGACTGCATGAATTAATTTTTGAAGTGAAAAAATTACTAATGATGATTGATTTTATACATTACAAACTTTTGCTTTGTGTAACAATTGTAATAAGTTGATTTACATTGGTACTTTACGATGTTATAGGAGAATCGACCAATCAATGAGCCAGGAGATGATGGTAATATTAAATAGTAAACTGTAGCTATTGTGCTATTGATGGTATTATACCCTTGAAAGTGATTTTGCCATTGAACATTTGCAATAGGTCAATTTTAATGTTATACTGATGTAAAAATATGACTTATGGTTGTTTCTGATTGGCTAGTTTCTATGATGCATTATAAATATTTGTACTCCCAGTGAACCTGGCTCATCAGGGTACAGTTTCCCATACAATCACATATCTGGCTACCCCTCCCAGTATACACTGCCTTTGTCATGTACCCTGCCAGCTAAGATTTGAACCCATACCCACAGCATTTCAAGGCAGCATCCACTACACTGCAGCAATACTACCAGAACTGTAGGAATTATGCCTATTCAAAGACATGTAAATGATGACAGGAAAATAGCCTCAAAGGTTAAAATGCTATCAATGGCAAAATAGCCACTTCCTAAATTATACAACTGTGTGTTGTCACTGATTTTAGTTTTGTTTTGTTAATTGTCAGATGTGTTACTTCAAATGCATTCTGTTGGCATCTGTGGATCTGATGTTTCATTCTGGGTAAAAGGCAGAATAGGTGATTTTGTTTTGAATGATCCAATGGTGACTGGGCATGAGGCATCTGGTCGAGTTGTTAAATGTGGGAAAAATGTGACACATCTACAACCAGGTAACCAGTAAAATCAGTTATGTGATTTCAACTTTAAAAATCTTATCATTGTTGTTGAATTCATTTCTTTCTATTGAGCAAACTGCAGATAGTGATACTGTTTTAACCTATGAGCAATGTTCCTTTTTAGAACAAAAAAGTGTGAATTTGTGAAATTATGTGATGTAGATCAGTGATTCCCAACCTTTTTACACCGGGGACCAGTAAAAATTGTAAAAAATGTTTGCAGACTGGCAACCAAAGATCCATAGTGAGTAGAATATGTATTTGTAACCTTTCTGTTAACCAAAGTTGTCATTGCATAACATACTGCAAGATTTTGGCATAAGCTATGTATTTAGGATGAAAAATTACAACAAAATGGAAATCAAATTAACTCAAACAATGAAATGTTAATTTATTTACATACAAAATCAATATTCGTGTGAAATTTGCTGCTGTTTCGCTGTCAGTATGTGATCCAAGCGAGGCATAAAAAAAGTTTCTGAAACACATAGCTGTGCTTCGGCATCCACCCAATTTCTTTGCTTTGTTTTAATTAAAGTTAGTGATGAAAGAGATTTCTCGCATAAATAGCTAGTTGAAAATGCCACCAACAATTTGATTGCTTTGTGAGTTAGACACAAATATTCGTTTTCAAGAGATATCCAGAATTGCGACAATGATTCTTTTTTGTATCTGAACAGCAAAGTAGAATCACAGCATAATTCAATCAGACTTTCTTTTTCATGGGGATTAAGGTCGCATGTGTTGACATCTTCAATGAAAGGATTGTTGATCCAAAGGTTTTCACATTGAGGATCTTCATGTTCTGGAAAATAATGGTCAAAACTGTTAGCCAACTCTTTTAAGTGTTGACTTACAATGCTCAGTAACTCTTTACAGTTAACATTAGCACTTGCCAAATACTCATTTAAAGTTGGAAACAAAATTGTATCTTCCTTTTGCACAAGACTATCCCAAAGTGCCAGCTTCTGTTTGAAAGCATCAGACTTTTTTCTCAGTACAAAGATACTCGTGCAAGGGCCTTGCAGAGAAGTATTAAGCTCGTTCAAATGGCCAAATACAGTATATCTGCCAAGTATGCAAGCTTACACAACCACACCTCATCTAACAAAAATTCTGCTAATGGGGAGTTCATTTCTCTCAAAAAGTGTTTTGTTTCTTCACAAAGTTCAAATAGGTGAGAAAGAACTCGTCCTCATGACAGCCATGTTACTTCTGCTTGGAGAAGAAGATGATCGTGCTGCGAATCCATACTTTCACACAATGCTTGGAAGAGTCTGGAGTTCAGAGGTCGACTTCTAATCATATTAACAATTTTCACAGCGTTAGTAAGTACGTTTTTCAAATCAGGAGAAAGCTTCTTTGAAGCCAAATGCTCTTGGTGGATGATGCAGTGAGTAAACAGCATTTCTTCATGCGCAACTTCTTTAATTTTTGCAACCACACCAGAGTGATAACCAGTCATGCTTGCAGCTCCATCAGTACATACTCCGATGCAATTTGCCCAGTTTATGTCTTTCTCACTAAAGTATGTGTTAAGAAGCCTAAATATTTCTGACCCGGTGGTACGTCCTGGTAAGTCAATGTAACAAAGAAGTTCTTCCTTAAAATCCGTTTTTCCCTTATAGCGCATGAAACATAGAAGAATGGCACAATTACTCACATCAGTTGACTCGTCGAGTTGAATAGCAAAATAGAGTGATTTCTCTACCTCCTCTATTACCTGCTGTTCAATGTCTGTTGCAATATCTTCAATCCTTCGTTGAACTGTATTGTTGGAGAGTGGTATGCCATTAAATTTTCGAGCTGCTTCAGGACCCAAAATTTGTTCAGCTGCAGATAAGATGCACGGCTTTATTAACTCTTCCCCAATTGTATAGGGTTTTTTGTTTTAGCTATTTGTAGGGAAATTAGATAGGATGCATGTAGAAAAGATTTTTCGGTAGTTGTCATCATTTTCATTTGTTTTTTTGGCCATTCATATCAGAGCGTAGTCGTTTAAAATATTCAAGGGGCTTGTCTTTAAGATTGTTGTGTTTTGAATGGAAGTGATGAGCAAGTTTGGAAGGTTTCATAGTGTCATTTGAGAGAATTTGGGAGCACACTAAACATAAGGGCCGTGACTATTGTTCACTACACGGAGCTACAGTAAAACCAACCTCCAAGTATTTTTTATTGTATTGCCTGACAAATTCCCCTTTTCGTTTCTTACTTCCTCCTGTGACATTTGACTTATCTGCACATGTCCTTTTCGTAGTTTGCTCTACACTTACAGTAGCCCTACTAATACTAGCTTCATTTCCATTTTGAGAATTATCTGTTTCAGAAGTCTTAGTTTTATTCTTTTTGTTAAAATACAACATAATACCTTGTTGTTTTGTTGATTCCATACTAATCCTTCTGCAGTGTCACAGTACAAGCTATTACAGCATCTCAAAAGTAAAAAATTACTTTGCACAGCATTCCATCAATAAACTTTTAGAACGCTAGACATAGTTTATGTCGAAGCAATTTTAACAAAATCACTTATGACAAAACGAAACTTAGGTCAAACATGAATCTAGAAGGTAATTGGAAGGTTTGCCTTGATTATTATTAAACAATTTTGCGGTATCAACAATGAAAGGCGAGATATGTCAGTTTTGCTGTTGCAAATCGGCGAGGCGTAAAATGAGTTTTACAGAGAGTAACATCTTTGCAATGGTTATGATTCTATATTAAAATTATCTTGGCAGAAAATAAGATATTTTGCAGACTGGCAAAAAATTAACCCGGACCGGCGGTTGGGAACCACTGTTGTAGATTCTCTGTTAAAATTCAAAGATGCAAAAAAAAGTATGGCAGTTTTTGTTTACTTTTTCAGTCATGTATTTAATACATGGGAGACAGGGAAGAAAGATTTAAATTTGGACCAACGTTTTTTGTAGGGCAGCATGATGTCTCACATAAGAAATGTGTGGTAGTGACATAACAGCAAATGTTGGCAACCTAAGTATTGCTTATGTTGTTATCATGCTTCTTTTGCATAGCATATTATCCCCTCAAGCAATTCACCTAAAATAAGATCAAAAAGTGTATATTTTTTATTTTCCTGGCCAATTTCAATTGTCGCTAATGAATAGTACAGTAGCTAGTAAGCAGCAATAACAGCAAGTAGCTCTCAACTTCAAGGTAATACAAGGTCTTATTTTTTGAAGGGGGTCAAAATTGGAGTTGCTTAAAATCACTGTTTTTTCTTTGCTTTAATTCCGATATTAATCATGCTCGTTGAAATGTAAATTACATAACTCATGAATTTTTCTTGGCACTTGTAACACCATTTTTTGAGGGAATGCTTCAATTTTTGTAAATTACTTACAAACAACCTTCTTGCACTTGTCAACAATGACAACTAAGAGTAAAAAAAGAATATAGTTTTTGAGCAATTCTAGTTAAAAACGATGTCTTTTTTAAATGATAGAGCTGACAGCTATGCACTGTGATAGCTTAACATTCATCATTGAAATAACTGTGATAGGTGAAGAAGATATATGAATTGTTATTTCAATCTTAAAATTGTTTTATGTTAAAATGTAACCTTATTTTTCTTATTGGTTTAAAGATAATGTGTTATACAATAGAATTTGCTGATAACCACATCTCTTGGGGAAGGTAAAAAATTGCCACTTTCACCTTTTATGTGCAATTCCAAAACTGTTTTTTCATTCAGCATAAAGGTGTATTACCTAATCGGGTTTACCAGTGCAAAAAAACACTTAGTTGCCAAAACTTATAGAAAGTACACCGCACAAAGAAAACTTCCTCTACGACAATATTGCGTGCATGTGGCTATTACAGTCCTTTACTCCTGCCCTTTGACCAGAGGTTTTTAACTTTTTTCCTTGTTGCACCCCTTTGAAATCACTAACCTGTTCTTGCTTTCCCTTTTAGAATTGCATTTTGTTTTTGTACATTTTCAAGGAAAAATTTTAATTCTGTTAATTTTCTCTATGTAAAATTGAAGTCTGCTATGTATGTAATGGCTGTGCTTTTCTATAACCAATCTTAATGATTTATTCTTCAGGCACCCCTAGGAATAGATATCGCACACCTGGTTAAGAAACACTTCCTTACATAGTGGCAACAAGTAAGGTAGGTAGAGTCCTCTGAATTTTTGCCAGGCAAGGCAGCCCCCTCATAAATGGAGTAAAGCTATGGGGTTTTAAATGAAGAATAGACCTATTATTTTTTACAGTTACCGCCTCTTAGTATAGCTTTAGAATTTTGCTACTAGACTTAAAAGCTGTGATTACCAAACTCTTGAATTTTTCTTTTTCCTTTACTTTGATGAACTTTTATCTGCTTTTATTTTTAAAACGATTACAATTCACCTGTTAAATATTTGCGATCTTTTTTCACACTTTCGGCATATGATTGATTAAAACTTACCGGAAATAAGAGAGAAAAAATATTTAGCCTGAAATGTTACCAAGACTATCTTCAAGGATTCAGTAAATAATCTTTAAAAATATGCCAAACCCTCTGCCATTTTTTTGTCACAATACTTAGCCAGATGATTGATGTCTCACAGTTTTTTTGCAAGTGGGACAAAATTTACTAAAAATTAGTATATTTGTTTTTGTGGTTCCTTTATGAAATCAGTTTGCCAGACTGTGTTAAAATTGCTGGTGCTCGTCAGTACCATTGCTTTCTGAGGTATGTTTAAAGAAGAAAGAAAGACCTTATTCTACAACAACTACATCGTACAAAAATCTTAATTTTCTCCTGTCAAGCAGTGAATTTGATCATTACAGCTTCTTAATTTTAATTAAAAAGTTTACTGCAGTTACAAAACCTTGTTGTTTAGTTGATCGCAATAGTAGAATGTGACTACTTTAAGTATTGTCATAGTCAGTCAACGAATAAAGTTTGCAAGCAATTCTTCTTGTGTCATAGTCGTGATAACCTACATAGCATCCATTATTTCATAAAGGTCATGTTACTCATGCCATTGCCAGGCATCGTTATTGCATTACCTTATTTTTCGGACCATAAGGCATGCTTAAAATTCTTCATTTTTTCAAAACCAAAACTTGCACCTTATGATGCGGTGCATTTAATGTATAGATCAGGTTGTTCTTTATGAACCGATTTTACGTTGCAAACGGTGCTATTTGTTAATATACAGACTTGCGTGCATTTAAGGCGCTGTATTCGAAAAGATAACTTCTTCTTTCATGTTGCTGCGTGCAATAGAATTTTGGCCCTATCTCAACTTTAATTTTTTTTTCTTAAAATTGAGGTGAGTTATAGTATTACTTGAATAATTAGTTCTGACTGCAACTTAGCAGCTGAATGAAGATTGGTGAAGATTTGGTTTCAAAGATACTTAAACCCGATACTTGAACCACCACTCCTCAATCAAGAACAGAACAAATATATTCACAAAACACTTTAACTCTTATGCCGGTGTGCATTGCGAAAAAAATGTTTCGCAAGGTGGCAGAGCAAAAAACTGTCACAATTTGTCATAATCTATCATAATTAATTATCATAAAACACCCCAAGTTTGTTTGTAAATCATTACTCATCTGTTTACTTTTACATCAAGGGCTATATATCGTTGAAATCTCTACTTCTTGAGGATTATTGCAAATTCAAAAAAAAATTGTTTTGAATATGTAAATTTTATGCTAATTACCCCCCTCCCCACCAATAGATGCTGGGTTGTCTTTGAAGTTAAAGTACTCTTACCTCAAAGATCACTACAGATTTTAGTTTTCTACCAATTTTTTAGAAATGGTCGCTAGATGATGCTAAGGAAATAAGCTTTCAAGGTATATCAGTCAAAATTTATCTAAAAGCCTAGGTTTTCTACAATTTGCAACTTTCTGAGGCCCATGACCTTTTTGTTGACCACAACTAAATTTTGTTAATTAAATTTACACCTATAGTATGAGCAGTTATTATCTGTTAGAGATTAGCCTAAACCATGTAACATTATGTATTTTTGAAAAGGGAATTTTTTCAAGATTCAGAAAATACAAAGTTTAAATAGAATGTGCTGTCACTAACAATGAAACTGAAGGTTTTTTACACCCCTCCCAATTGTTGAGCAACAAGGAGGATACAGCAAATTTTGATTTGGAAAAGCCAAACTTCTGCTAGCTTTTAAACTTGCATTTCAGTTTCCATCTCCTTGAAAACTTTATACAAAACTACGACTTTAGTGATGAAATATTTGCAATTTGTTTTATCTTTTTAAAGGATGTAGTTTTTCTAAAAGTTCTAATTTAGTGAAGGTATGTGGGAAAATATGTGGGGATTTTGAATTGACATGAGATACGGTACCCATTATTGATCAGTAAATGTCATATATCGCTTAGCCTAAACTAATTGAAGTTATATATTGCTGGAAAGCAAATTTCCTAAGCTTTCAAATGACACTGGTATTTAGCAACATATCATATTTTTTAAAAACCAAATCCACTTTTTTTACCCACGATACAAATTTTTTTGGGGGGTTTTGAGATCCCTATAAATTTGAAAATTTTAATAGGTAAATTTCATTATTATTGCTTAAAATTTTGTCAAATGATGCCACAAAAGAGTAGTTTTCAAACTGTGTTAATGATAAAGGCTTTGGATTTCGGGTAAATATAATATCTTAATTTGATTTTAAGGTAGTTGGCTCTTGTTAAAAATTTGGCAATTTTTGTGATCTGCAACTGGGTTCTTGGTCTTTATAACCCTTTTTGTATAAGAAAATCCAAGAATTGGAACACAAATTTCACATCTTCAGATGCATAAGGAAATAAGCGTGATCTTTTGAAAATTTTATGAAAATCGGATGAGAAATAAAGTCACAAATTCATTTTTAGTAAAATGATTTTGTAACTTTGGTGGAAAAAAATTGAGAAAAACACTAAAAACTCAAGATCATCATGTGATGATCGCAGAAGCGAAAGAGTTAAAACTTCAGATTCCTTTGCTTGTCCATCACAGTAACTTATACACTTGAAGATAACGATCAGAAACCAATCAAAACTAAAATCCACCAATCAACCGCTTGATATTTATCACGCTAATGATCTACAATAAATCACCACAGAACAGCGCATTTCTACTACTCTCTCTACTCTGCCATTCTCTACTCGGAATGAGTAAAAAAATCTTGCTGCCATATATATGAATGAGACGAGATTCCAGAAAATGCTTGAACACCATCACGTGGCACAGAAAAAAGCACCACTAATAAATTACGTAGTTGGCAAACAAATATCCTCGAGAAGAAACAAGATACAATCCATTATTCAGGAACTTAACTACGTAATCAACCATTGTGACATAAAAAGAGGCATGTGAGCTACAAATCTGAACGTGAAGAAAAAAGGTCTTTTTCGAAAACAGCCGAGATATAAAATCAAATTTTGACCGGAGACAAATCAGATTTACGATTAAAATAATCACGGCAGAACAAAAGCAACAGATTACAAAAACTATACAAATATAAAAACTATTCCTACAATGCAAATTTATGTATTCGTGACACATCTACTCTATCTTTTTTGCTTTGAAGAGTAAATTACTCTTTACGATTGTATAATGCGATCAATGCGTAGCGTGCATAAACACACACACGCAGATATTGTTACAGGTAGCAACTAGCTGTACACTTTTCACACACCACTAACTCAAGAAACTGCTCTGTGATTTTGCAAGTGTTTGTGTCTGTTCACACTGCTCTGTCCACAAAAGCTTTGCATTCGCTCATTCATTTTCTATACCTGCTGCCCACCAGATGCTCCTGTTAAGACACCTGCTTACGAAGCGCCTTTTAAGCTCAAAGCTATCAGTCACGCAGTAGAACATAGAAATAAAGCAGCTGCGAGAGAATTTAACCTAAATGAATCCATGGTACGGAAGTGGAGGAAGCAAGAAGATGCTCTGTGCCAGGTAAAGAAGACCAAACTGAGTTTCTGAGGGCACAAAGCGAGATGGCCACAGTTGGAGGACAAAATTAGACAGTAAGTTGTCGAACAGAGAACCGCAGGTAAAAGCGTCTCTATTATCTCTATTCAACTGAAAGCGACAGCGGTAGCACGCGACATGGAGATCAACGACTTTCGTGGTGGTTCTTCTTGGTGCTTCTGTTTTATGAAATGGCGTAATCTTTGCATTCGCACAAGAACTACTATGTCGCAGCTACTACTAAGTGATACAAAGAAAAGATGGCCTTGCTCCGCACCTACTACACGAACAAGATCAATGAACAGAAAATGCGGCCAAAACACATCACAAACACGAATGAGGCCCCTCATCTTTGACATGCCCCTAGTCCGTACTGTTGAAAAAGCAGGGACCTGTGTGGTTACTATACAGACCACAGAAACCGAGAAGTCAGGCTTTACCGTAGTTCTTGGTTGCCAGGTAAATGGCCAGAAACTACCACCGATGGTCATTTTCGAAAGCAAAACTTGACCAAAAGAATAGGTTCGGGTGGTTGTCATTATCAAGGCTAACCCAAAAAGATGAATTGACGAGGAAATGATGCGTGATTGGCTGAGAGAAGTTTACATCAAGAGACCTGATGGATTTGTTCACAAATCGTGCAAGTGTTTAACTCGGACACAGAAGATGAAGAATCTGTTGGAGTTCTGGTAAAGGAAAAACCGAACAATGACTACGGTAGCTGTAAATTGTTTTGTTATCTTATGTGCTACAATTGAACAATTATGAGTTCGTATTTTTCGTTTGCTTGATCGTTTCTTTTGAGTAAAATGCAAGTAAAATTGAGTTTTGTTTCATTTAATGCACCTTATGTATAAAAATGAAACTGTTAGAAGCTACTGCGCCTTATGGCTCGAAAAATATGGTAATCTTATGCACCTGCACTCATAGGCGTCGATTTTTTTGTTGATACAAGCGAATTCTCGGGGGGCGAAAAAATTTTTTTAAATCAAAAAAATTCATAAAGCTACGGTCTTTCAAAATGTGTGCTATATTTACACCAAAAGCAATATTTCGCAATTACGTTTGTTGATTTTTAACCAGGAATAAAGGAAATAATATTTAGCAAACCGCGGTCGATTGCACTCCTTCATCTTGCTCTCGCTTATATAGACCTATTATATTTCAAATTCAAACTGATCAACACGTGGCGCATTAGACGCCGGACGCTTCTTTGTTTGTGTATTGTAATTTAGTGTACTAAGTAATTGAGCGTAGCTGCTGAACTTCAATAAGAAAACAAAGCTATGAAGAGTTTTTACGTCGAGTATTTGTAAACAGACCTTTACCGTTTAAATATTGCAATTTTGAGCACTTTTTGTCAGTTTTCAACTCCTTTTAGATACTTTAGACTTGATGCTTTACGGCGAAAATTAAACAATTAATATTATGACATTGGAAAATAGTCTGGCAGTTGACAAACCTAAAACTACTACAAAAGAAATAGTCGCTGAGCTATGCGTGCTATCAGCTTCTTCACCTACACAGCAAACAGAAAAATTCAATGAGTATGAGTTAACAGTTTTTGTTACTGTAATTCTTCAATCGCATTTCCATGAATAAAATAAACAACCAAAGCAAAAAAAAACAAATATTGCTGATTAAAAATTTTTTTTCAGCAGCCATTAGAAATAAACATACAGAACAAACAACAAGTACAAGTTAAGATAAAAATGTGCTTGGACTATTGAACTTGCGCTCCAAACTTGTTCCGGCGTATTTGAGACCTAGAAACAAATTCTGTTACGACCTCGTTTAAATCCAGTGCTTCCGTTTTATCGTGATGTGTGGTTAAAACGATTAAATCGTTTAAACGTTTTGACAGTATTGTCAAGCGTAAATAAATTTTTATCTTGTAAAGTAGAAAAAGATCGCTCAGCCTCGCAAGTGGAACTTGGGAGGACAATGTACGTTTTTAAAGCGCTTATGAAATTTGGTGCCATGTCAAGTATTGCCCGATTTTCTCTTAACTGCTCACAAATTTCAGCGATCAAAATGCGCACTTCATTCTTTTGAACCGCGCTAATGACGCTTGCTTGTGATGTCGGCAGAATCCCAGTCACCTTAGAACACGCTTGCCCCTTTAATATCGACACGTGACATGGTTTCATCTTCTACAAGACTGCGTAGTAAATTTGACATTTGCAGCGGTTGCGATTGATAACGGCGTAACAATGAACTTGCTGCTTTTTCAAAAACTTGTTTGAACACGTTTGTGTAAAAACTTTGTAAGTTCTTTTCGTCAGTAACAGCGTGACGAACTCGAGGAATTACAGGCAAATTTATTTTTAAAGAAAGAGCATGTTGTTTGCTTTCGACGAAAAGTTCCTTCCCAAAGTCATCGAGTTCAAGAGAGCGTTTGCAAGTTCTTGAATCTACATGTTCGATTCGCCTGTTATAGCGTGGATGGATTATACAAAACAATTGTTACAACAAACGAAGAACAAAATACATCTCAAATTTCTCAAGATTAAGCTAGTGAGCTAATGCTGCTGACCTTACAGTTCCTGAGACTTCAAGATCTCCACTCATTTCTTTCCTGAAGTTCATTAAATTGCTGTAATTGATCAAAAATGCATCTATGCAGTCTTTTCGCAGAATTCATCTTGTGTTACACAAAGGTAGAAGATTAAACGTTGCAGATTCTCCAGAAGCAGCTTGAATGGCTGCGAACCATGAACAGCGCTTTGGCGACTCTCACAAATGTCACGATTTTATTGACAATTGTTATGACATGCGACACCAAACAAATTTTATTGCAAGCATCTTGGCAAACCAGGTTTAGTTGATGGCCCACACAATGAAAGTAGAGTGCCTTTAGATTTTCTTGAATCATTTTTTGTTGTAATCCATTTATTTTCCTTGCCATGTTACTGCCACCGTCATACCCCCGCCCACGAAGACAAGAAATATCCAAACCAAGCCTTAGCGATGCATCCTTGACCAAGCAAAATAATATATTTGAATCTGTTCTAGGAGTTTTAAAAAATCCGAGAAAAACTTCTTTGCTTTCTAAGGAACTTGCGCAATAACGAATACAAATGCTAACTTGCTCCCGATTAGAAATATCGGACTTCTCGTCAGCTATTAGGGAAAAGACGTAGCTGTTAGTAATGGTATTTCCTGAAGAGAGTGAACTTGAAAATATTTGAGATTCGTCTTTTATAGCAGCAATTAACTTTCGTAAAATTATCTGCGATAATATCTTCAACATTTCGTTTTGAATGTCCGCAGACATAAACTTGGTTTTTGATTCGGAATTCAAATAACTACTGTATTTGCGTCGTTATTGTAACGGCCTACCAACCACAGTAAATTCCAAAGGTTTCCTGTTTTTTTTTCGTCTCCAAGACCTCGTAATGCAATTCCTTGCTTTCCACTGAGACACACGCAATCAAATACAGCTGTGAGCGCTAAGCGATTTTTAGCTTGCCCTTTAGTCGTCCTTTTTCTGAGTGTTACTTGGATGTTGGAATCATCAAGAGCAATCTTTAAAACCAGTAATAGTTGCAACGAAATTAAGCAATGAAATTATTTACCATGTGATGATGTAAATTTTGTATTTAGGCTAATAAGTAATAGCCAAGCTTAGTATCTTTTTAGTCGCATTAAACGTGCTTAAGCGTATAAGAAGAGTAATATTCACTTCATAAATAAACTGAACATTTCTAAAAGCGCTATTGAAAACTTAATGTCATGAAGAATAATAAGTCCGCATATGTATATTTGCGACTTGCTTTAAAAACTATGTTTATTTCCGCACTCTTTGGTAACTGTTCAGCATAAAGGTTCAACATTTATGAGTGAAAAATGAATTACCAACTGGACAAAAACTAACGTAACCACAGTCTTCCAATGCGAAATGAAAAGGACGTTTATTGCTGTTGACATTAAATTTAACAAAAAGACACGAATGAACTTAGCGATATTGTTTTGCACGTCAAAAAACGAATAGAGATAAATTGAGTTAGAAGTAAAAATAAATAGAAAGAAAAACTGTTTTACGTGCTTGCAATGCATTACTTGCTGTTAGATGACACGAAGAACGACTGTGAATTTGAAGCGCACTCTTTCCTTTGCGATAACCTTGCCAACCATCTACTACTTTAACCCATTTACTGTTTTGAATTCCTTCTTTATGTTTTCTTGAAAGTCGGTTGCTTTTAATAGCCCAGAAACAACTTGAACAAGGACATGTTCCATCATCGTTGCAATGTAACCATGCAAAATCTATAAACCATTCTCTTCGCAAGCTGCGACCTTCACGAGTTGGAAGTTCGCTTGGCAACGTGTTGATATCTAACGGCATAGGAAGAGTCGGAATGTTGTTACCACTTTCTTCAATGATCTGGTCCGTTAATGCTATTTCATTTCTTGCGACTTCCTCATTTCTTGAAGTTGAAGCTTGGTCTGAAGTGCTGCTATCAATTGATGATC
Source organism: Trididemnum clinides (assembly GCA_963675345.1). Classification (NCBI taxonomy): domain Eukaryota; kingdom Metazoa; phylum Chordata; class Ascidiacea; order Aplousobranchia; family Didemnidae; genus Trididemnum; species Trididemnum clinides. Next base: position 24,429,287 of record OY776290.1, on the reverse strand, counting down.
CGCTTCTCACATCTGACTCGTTTTCAGTTTCTGAGTCCCTAATTCTCTTATCAACTGGTGTAAAAATGCACTAATAGCAGATTGACGTTTCACTTTGCACCATTTTCACCTAGAATAAATTTTATCTCAAAAACTTTCCTATTTGTGTTATAGTTGCTCTTTTAAAGTTATTGAAAAAAACGTTTTTCACTTTAAACGCAAGGTCTCTGAAGTTACTTTTTATGTTGAAATGTTTTAAAAAGAACGTTTCTGTAAAGCGTGAAGTAGAAATTGTCAGGATGTCAAATTAAGGTCATATCAAAACCAAATTTTGTATCACTGTTTGAAATTCCGAAAAATGTTGAAGTCATTTTAAGTATTCGACTTTTTGTGCTTTTCCAAATTACCATGTGCATTTCGTGTCCGGAAAATTTGCCGTAAACAAGTTTGCTGTAGGAAAACTTGCCTCGGGAAATTTCGACTAATAGGCGAAAGACAGTGTACAGCAAAGGGGAAGGCCCGGTATGTAAATGTGTGGGGCTGTGTACAGTGGAAGGGAGTGTACAGGGTGGGGGGTAGATACTGGGGGTGCAAAATACGGCGATTTCTCCTAATAGGTGAAATTTCCTGAGGTGAGTTTTCTTACAGAAAACTTGTTTGCGGTGAATTTTCCTAGAACCGTGCATTTAAACTTTTAAGCTAAGCGAAAATAAGAGCTTTAGGCTTTACTTTTGTCAAAAAAAATTCAACTTATGCACTGTTATAAACTTGCTGTGGAATCTTCTGATCGTTACAGACTTTGTGGCAAAACTTTGTCGCGTTTATTGATCTCGCATTTAAAGCTTTTAGCAGTGCAACAATCCAATATATTAGTATTGTCAGAGTGACCTTCCGTATTTGTTCTTTTTTAAAATCACATCAACACATCAAAACGTTACAAAGTATTTACGCATCTTTTTCACAAAATAAAAAAGACATTAATTACTTTTTCGTTTATGCTCAAAGCACAAAAGAAAGCGCTCGCGGCCGAATGCATGCTTGTTTTTCTTCTACATTTAACAGTCGGCAGATTTTAATATTGAAACAAATAAAGCAGATGAAGTCTGAGGGGCCAGACATACTTTGCCCTCTTGTAATTTATACTCAAGGGGTGGTGCCCCCTCGCCCCTCCCCCGGGAATCGATGCCTATGCATGCACTATTATCCTCATGTTTTGAAACAGTTACTAATTGTTGTTGCAAACGGCACAGAGTTTGTGTGAGCACATTTAACTTACATTAACTTATTGAACAGATGTAGTCAGGTCTTTTACTACCTCCAATTAGTAACTGGCAGGTTACTTGTTTGTGAATAAAGCTTTAGTTATTGACCATTTCATTGTACTCTTTCACAAAGAGTAAGTGAAAACTCTAACGTTTTTGTCTAGCTCTCCAGGAGTTATCGTTAGAATGAAGCCTGGTGTTGATGGCGAGGTATTTATAGTGAATGAAGCTGGGGAAAATGTCGGAACGTTCTAATTGTTAGACAACCAGACGTTTTCACCAGCTTCATTCGCTATAAATACCTCGCCATCAACACCAGGCTTCATTCTAACGATAACTCCTGGAAAGCTAGACGAAAATGTTAGAGTTTTCACTTACTCTTTGTAAAAGAGTACAATGAAATGGTCGATAACTAAAGCTTTATTGAAATTTTGTACCACCTCTCATCTTTTCTTATTTGTGAATGTTTTTAGGAGTGACATAATTATGTGAATTATGTTATCAAAGTGCAAAGTCACAGTTTTCCTCTCCTCACTGCAAAGTTTAAAAACTCAGCACCTACACCCATACAATTGTTGTTCAGACTTCTGACAGAGATCATGATCTAGACCAGGGATGGTAAACCTTTTTCATGAAATGGGACAAAAATTGAATTGTAATGTGAAGAAAATGATAGTTGGGTCATGGATTTAACAATTTTGTGGCGAAATCTATTACGCAAAAAAGGTCTTTACCTAAATTCACATACAAGTTTTTCTACTGTTGTGCTTTAATCTCTAAAAATAGAAAAGTTCTTTGGTTCTAATTGCACCCAATTTCCCAACTTTTACGACTGATTCCCAAAAAAACGTCTCCACTTCTCTCTCACCGAAATTTTGGTGCCTTGATGGCAAATCTACATATGGGTCACCTTGATACCAGTGGCAGATCACATTGTTACTTGTGGGTCAGAGTAGGGATAGACTGGGGCCCCGGCTCCAGCTCCGGCCCCAGCTGGGGATGCCAGTTTTTGCCCCAGACTGGCCCCGGCCGGGGTGACTATCAAAAGTGGCCAGGGCCGGGGATAATTAAACAAGCAATAAATTTAACAATTCTTGACTTTTGACTGGAAATTTAATATGCTTTTGACTGAGGATAAAAGGCAATTTACTCCATATGCTGATGAAAAGCAAACAAATATTGTCTTTTATCAGTTTCAAGTTGACTGTCTTTGGGATTGAGAGTATGGTCATTATGCAGCTTATGAATGACCACAGCATGATTTGCTGACTAAATGTATTTCTCAGCTATCTTTCATTGTAAACTCCTTATTTTTCTTTTATCTCCAGTCAGCTCTGTTTCTAGTGAGCGTGAATTTAAAGTCGCAAGTTTTATTGCTAATGGAAACAGAGTTCGACTGAGGTCACAAAATGTCCAAAAACTCTTGTTTTTAAAATACAGGGTGGGCCAATAAAAGGTTACCACTTTTCAATCATATCCAAGTTTTTAAATGTGAATTTATTCAAAATTTTTATTCAAAGATTTGTGATAAGAAACATTAAACCAACATTTAATATCAATGAATTTGTAAAATCTGAACTCTGTAGGGAAAGAAATAAAGATCTGTGTTCAGTATGCGTCTGAGAGTGGTCCTTGAGAGGGCAGTCTCCCTCTGACAAACATCTGGTCGATTTTCTTGGTGATTCCTCCAGACGCTGTCTCACGATCTCTGTGTTAATGGCTGTTCTCGCAGACCTTGGCCTACCACTATGTCCTTTATTCGCTTTGGTCGCATATCCTGTTTTCCTGAATTTTCGAAGAAGATGTCTGATTGTGAGTATACATGGAGGATTTCTTTCCGGAACGTCAATGACGAATTGTCACTGAGTCTGGGTTACCAATTTTAATTCAAAATATGCTTCCACAATCTTTACTCTCTCCTTCACAGTATATTGTTTTCGATCCATTGGTGTGAGAATTCAATGTTTTGTTGTTAGTATTTTTGAGAATAAAAAAAATCTATTTTGGAAATAGCAAGGATTCAAAAAGTGGTAACATTTTATTGGCCCACCCTGTACAACTTAAAAGCAATATCGTACAATTCTGTCACTCTCCCAGAGGGTGAAATACTTGACTGTAATCGAGATGGTCAGCAGTTCCAGACTGAAGTTGAGAAATGGTTTATTGATGAAGACTTATAAACAGTGAAACATTTGAAAATTATAGGCGAAGATGGAAATTGTAAACCTTGCACCTAATTGGCAAAGCAGCATACGGGCGTAAGGGGCATTAACAATTTATTAAAATGAATATGCCAGGAAACAATAATGAGTACACCACCCAACCAATTTAGACGAGACCATCCCTGGACGCGTTTCGTCCTTTTGGACTCATCAGCAGAGCCCGTTCCGTCACAAGCAAAAGTAACCCACTCATTAACGTTATCCTTAACAAAACAATCCAACTATGCACATGCAGAAGCACTGAGACTTCAACCGACGACGTACTGCGTTGCTTAACAGGGCGGGTTTACAAATTGGTTGATTTTGGCTGCATATCCACTGGGAGATCAGTTTACACACTAATCTGAAAAAGCAGATTAAACGCTGCATATATAGCCTAGCGCCTTGTCTTTGCAATGCCATCACGCTTGCGGCGAGTGCGTTGACAATTCACAAGGTGGGAGCCGGGTGACCTTTGATAGACGTGTCAAGCAAATCCATGCCAACAAATTTTCACTCTATTTCACTTCGCAGCAAACCGGGCCTCCTAGAATGAAACGGGCAAATCCATGCCAACTCTTTTCAAGTAGGGAAAAAAAACTATAGATTTGAAAATTATAGTTGAAGATGGAAATTGCAAACCTTGCACCTAATTGGCAAAGCAGCATATGGGCGTAAGGGGCATTAACAATTTATTAAAATGAATATGCCAGGAATTTGCCCGTTGGCATGGATTTGCCCGTTTCATTCTAGGAGGCCCGGCTTACTGCGAAGTGAGATAGAGTGAAAATTTGTTGGCATGGATTTGCTTGACACGTCTATCAAAGGTCGCCCGGTTCCCACCTTGTGAATTGTCAACGCACTCGCCGCAAGCGTGATGGCATTGCAAAGACAAGGCGCTAGGCTATGTATGTAGTGTTTAATCTGCTTTTTCAGATTAGTGTGTAAACTGATCTCCCAGTGGATATGCAGCCAAAATCAACCAATTTGTAAACCCGCCCTGTTAAGCAACGCAATACGTCGTCCGGTTGAAGTCTCAGTGCTTCTGTATGTGCATAGTTGGATTGTTTTGTTAAGGATAACGTTAATGAGTGGGTTACTTTTGCTTGTGACGGAACGGGCTCTGCTGATGAGTGCAAAAGGACGAAACGCGTCCAGGGATGGTCTCGTCTAAATTGGTTGGGTGGTATACTCATTATTGTTTCCTGGCATATTCATTTTAATAAAGTGAAACATTTCTAAACTTTTTTTTTTGCCATAGAGTGTAGACTATTAAACAATGCAGATTTGTGAGGCATTTTGTTTTCCTTATTTTTTTCTATTTTGGAGTAGTTCAAAATGTTTTTGTTAGCAATTGCAAAATTTTGTAATAGTACTCAAATATTTTTGTAAGCAATTTGCATTGCATAGTAGGCTCGTTATGAATGTTTGCATGATTTTTGAGAATTGTCTCACGATTTAAAATCAAAAATAGAATAAAAATTCTACTTCTTACAAAATATGGCTAATTCTTTATTTCAAATTATGGTAGAAATTAGTCCATTACAGCACTTCCGTAGATACGGCAAACTTAAAAGTATGATAAACTGGTATTTAATATTACATCTAAAGGATAACACTGAAGTGTTGTGTTTATAAATAACTTTTAATGGGAATATATTGTGCATCAAGTGTTTTTAAATGTGCATATAGTACTGTAGTACCTTCATAAACCCCGACCCCGGCCAAAATTGTTGCTCCGGTCGTTCCCTAGGTCAGAGGTTGACCATCCCTGGCCTAGACCAGTGATTTTTGATCGATGGCCGTGGCATAATTTATATATCCAACAGTATATGCCAAGTTTTTTTTAACGACTTGCTTTATTTTATTTCAACAATATCCCTGAAATTTACTTTGATAATTTTTTTGAAGTCAACTCTGAAAGGGAAAAAGATATATGACTGGGCGGCAGGCCACCGTGTAGTTTGAAATTGGGCGCTATGCCAGAAACGGTTTTGAAGCATTGAACTATATCAGCGGTCTGGGACCTATGGCACTGGAACTGCATGCAGCTCTTTTGCCCTTTTTTTAGAGAACGTTTCTGTTGAGAAGGTCTGTACTGGGTGAGCGTTGAAATTCAGTTTGATGGACTGTGTCACACAAATTTGCCCTAGTACAATCTTTTGCAGCTCTCATTGTGTTCTTTTTTTGTGGAAATTGGGCCCAAATGACTCTTCAGTCGTAGAAGGTCGCTAGCCCATGAACTAGACAAAGAATATCATAGCAAACAAACAAAATACATTTGAGAAACAAAATAAAGAGTGTCTTTATATGTGAGTCAATTGTGTCGGCAAACTTTAATGTACTCAAAATATGGGAATTCAGCTGGGACCGAGGGAGGAAACGCTACATTGCTATAAGCAAGTTGAAGCCATAAATGAAATTGTCAGACCAATTCTACTGCACAAAAAAGCATGAAAATGGTGTGCATGTAGCTATAAATCACCTATTGGGTCAGTGTCACGTGATGTTTACATCAGACATTTAACTGCCCTAGAAAAAATTTCAGACAAAGCACCATAGACCTGAACCGGGGTAAATGACATTAAATCTTTTGTTCGCTTAGTCTATACACTAAATGAGCAGCAGCAGTAGGCTTTCAAAAATATCCTTTTTTATAACTTTAGAAGATGTTAATCAGACTGGCGTAATGCTTTGTTCAGCAGTGTCTGCCAAAACTTGTTTTGAGGTTTTTGTACATATGCCAACAATTTTGCACTTGTGCTGGCAGTTTCGCACTTACAGAAATCTTAGAGGGAACACTTCCTATCTGGTTTCTCTTTAGTGCAGTTGGTCACTGACAAGTAGCTAGAGGCTTCAAATAAAGCATAGCTTAGAACGTCACACTTGTGGAACCTAAACTAGATCCAATGTGGTGGAAGTTCTGTTCATACTCTGCAAAGCCATATCTCTTGTGCATGAGTGACAATTGTAGCAGGTGCACACAAACTGCTTGAACATTAGAACGTGTGACAACCACAAATGTAACGTTCTAGGGTATGCTGTACTTAAAGCATCCAGCTACTTGTGAGTCGCCAACTTCACTGTATGAAGTTTACTCGTTGTGCGTCGCTGGCCTCTTGTATTTTTTAAGAGACTGTGACCACTGTTCTGTGACAGCACTATTGTTGTAGCAGTTTGTTTAACGTAGTGCACCTGCAACAACTGCCATTCTTGCACATTGGATATGGCTTTTCACTTTGTAGAATACTGACAGAACTTCCACTGAGGTGGACCCAGTTTACCTCTCACAAGTGTGACGTTCTGGGGTAAGGCTTTTCTAAAGTCTATAGCTACTTATCTGTCACCAACTGCACTGAAGATACCTGGTAGGTCGAAACGGTGTCACTGTTTGGTGTTGCTCTCTGCTTTTGCCTTCAGATTTTTGAAGCTTAAGTATAAACATTTTAGTCTTGAAATTGAAGTGCACATACTACAGTGAAAACGATTGTTGGTTTCAAAGTGTAAATCTTTGTGCTTTTAAACTTCAAGTGTGTCAAAAAATATGGACATTTAGCATGCTTTGCTAATTTGCAAATTTACTCAAAAAATAGGTATTGCATATTTGACATTATTCGAGTCAATTTATAACGGACGTGGAATAATGTGAAAACAACCGAAGAAGAAGCCACTAATTTTCTTAAATTCTAAATAATAAGAGTCATAATACGAAAGAGTGAGGAGTCCAAATTAGCATTGTTAAAGCGGTTTTCTTTTGTGTATGCAGCATTGTACCTGTTACAGTTTTTCTTTAATTTTGCAGGAGACAGAGTTGCCATTGAACCAGGCTATCCCTTAAAAAATGATGAATTTTGTAAAAGTGGACGATATAACTTAAGTGAAGTCTTCTTTTGTTCCTGTCCTCCAGATCACGGAATTTTGTCTCGCTTTTACACTTACAGAGCTGACTTTTGCTACAAGTGAGTGAGTGTTGGTCGTTCAAGTGCTAATTAAGTGTTTACAATGGGTACTTCTAAATACTTAGTACCTGTCTGCAATTCCTGCAGTTGGAATAACCCTAACGCCAGCCCAAACTTTTCATTGTACGCATTGCAGATATGCTCTGATTAGTAAATGGCAAACATTGTGGGACATCATGGCCATCACAGACATGCATTTCCGTAATTGAAACCACTGTTTGCAATAGTTTAATATACTGGTTTTAACCCCTCAATGTCAAAAGAAGAATTGTAGTTTGGTTAGATTGTATCAAGATTAAAAGTATTAATCCCAGCAATGTGACAACTTTTTTGCGGATTCTTTATCATAAAAAGTTTTACACCGTTTGAGATTTGATTTTAGGTAATCAGGCACCTGCGCATTGTTAAATTCTTTTTATGCAATCAACAGGTTACCTGATAACGTCACATATGAGGAAGGGGCATTAATTGAACCTCTGTCTGTTGGCATTCATGCGTGTCGACGTGCTGAGGTCACTCTTGGTCATACAGTTTTAGTGTGTGGCGCTGGACCAATCGGGTTGGTTTCTTTACTAGTTGCAAAGGCAATGGGAGCATCTCAAGTGATTGTTACAGGTTGGTTTTCTGGTCTCGTTCGGTTAAGTGGGAGTTTATGATATGCTCAGTTAGGATAGCATAGTGTTGGTGGGCGTTTTATTAAGCATGCTGTGGTTGTTGTTTTTTGAGGAGGTGACCAGTCATGAGCAGTAAACAAAGGCTACTATCACATAGTTGAATGTTTATAGTTGCAGCTATGTTTTGCTTCATACGTGACACAGAGTGCTTGGCTATGCCAAGTACCGGTATTGTTTGGCGACAGTTTACGTATGCTTAGTAGCTTTCCCAGCTATCAAAATAAGTTCAAGTCTCACTTTTTGGCTGGTAGCTCACACCCAACTTGTTTGGTTTTACTCTTAACTATTTAAGAATCAATGTAACACATGTTATATTACTGTTAATTGTTATGGTCATTATGATGTAATAACCACTTTTCTGAAATTTATTGTAATCCCATTCTTACCAAACAATTACGGAATTGTTTCTAAGGTTATGAATTAGAATCTTATGAGCCCTAAAGGGTTAGAAAGGTTTGTGCCCAGTTTATCAAAGCTTTTAGATTTCAGCCATTTCTTCATAGTCTTTCTGGTCGTCATGACCACCAGAGTATTTGAATACGGAAAATAATTGTTTTGACGAATAATGGGCACAACCCTCCAACCTTCCGCTATTGAAATGAGTTAAATCAATACATCACTTGCGAACGATCTTTGGCACTGTATTGAAAAAGCCATGCTAATCCGTTTCCATTTAATAGAAAGCAATTCCGCAGAGTTGTAGTGTCTCAAGACACTATTTTTCAATGTCTCGGTCTCGAACGTCTGAAGTCTTGGTCCCGGAAAATGGGCATGTCTCGGCCATATTTGAAGGTTCGTTTCAAAACTGAATAAAGTAAGCCAAATTTCTGACAGTTTGGCTCTACAATAAAACCCACATTAATTTTAACTTATACTGAAAAGAACAGCTCTACATACGGTAGCGTGATGGTGAATGCGTATGTCACGATATATAATTATTTTCACGCATGTGTTCTCGGTAATTCTCTTCTTTGTCTTTCGGCTTATTCCCGATTAGGGGTCGCCACAGCAGATATCTGCATTTATATAACATGGCATTTGTTTTACGGTCGGATGCCCTTGCTGCCACCAACCCTCTACTCGGAGGGAAAACCGGGCCACCTGTCTTTCACATAAAGGTGGGGGCGTCCCGTTAAGTGTCTTGCCCAAGGACACAACAAGCGAACTTGCCGGCTTGTTCTCCACAACCTCCCCTAAATGCCGAGCGCCAAGCAGGGAATCTGTGAATACCATTTTTTAGTCTTTTGGTATGACTCGACAAGGGGAATGAATTCTAGGTCTACCGACTGCGAAGCGAACGCTCTAACCACTACACCATCGCGTCGGTTAATTAAGTCGCGTTTTCGTTAATTCTCCACGGTTTGCATTTTTTGATATTAACCCTTTAAGAATCATAAGATTTTAATTCATAAAATTTGAGACAATTCTTCAATTGTTTGGTAACAACAAAATTACAATGAATTTCAGAAAAATGGTTATTACGTTATAATGGCATGACAATTAACAATCATGTAACATATGTATTACATTATCCTTCAAAGGGTTAAAAGCCAAATCGGATTTGCTGGCGTTTTCTGTAAAATTCATTGACGTAGGTTTCGTCTATGATGTCGTATTGGATAATCATATGAAGTGAACTACGCAACGCAGTAAGCTTTTAAACATTTCTGTGACAACACAATTGTGTTGTCGTAATAATTTAATTCTGGATCGTCCAGGTAAAGACAATATTATTACTCGCAAATTCTTAAATGAAAGAAAAAGTTTGCGTTGGTATAAATAGCTTTGACTTGTTTACGTATTATTCTGCAACTCGATGTTGACCTAACACCACCATTGCCAGCGTCTAATCTGGGCAGTGCAGCAGCCCTGTGTGGTATAAGAATAGACCCTTGACCCTGGCCTTGATTTGTGCTGGCCCGGATTGAGTTTGGGTGCCTGACCAAACGACGACGACGTATTATTTTAGTTAACGAGTGTGAAGTTATCGTTTAGGACTTTGACCGTGATCTAGTTAGCGTGAAGTTGTCGACGGGAGAGCCCGTGTTGTTTGCTGCTATTTTTCAGTAGGAGAAGTTTATTAGATTGGTTTGTGAGAATAATTATCGTGTGTTTTTCTGTTAAGGGAAGTCTTTCTCCGCAGCGAAGGCGTACTAACGTTATCATTTTATTTCGCATTTTTCGTTTTCACACTAGTGGTACAACTGCAATTTTTCTGCGTTTCTATAAGACGGCTGCTGCTTATGGCCGTTTTTACTTCTTGTGTTCTGCATCCGGCAGAATGCGGAATTTATCTTTTTGCATGAATTTCGAAAAAAGAAATACGGCAGAGATAGACTGCGCCGTGCGCATCCGCATTCTACACACGAAATAACAGGCAATCGGTAAAAGCGGCTTGATGTCTAAATTTTGCTAGTTGCTACCAAAAATCATTTTCATCACAAAACAAATAAATCAAATGGGGATTTTCAAATTAACGAACATAAACTGAACGTAGAGATAAAGGTGGTAGGAAATAAGCTTGCGCTTGTTCCTTATTGAATAGCTGATAGCCCGGTATATTGCAACGTGTTCGGAAATTCATCGGAATGTCCGAAATTTAGTATTAAAAATATTCGCGACATTTTGTAAACGTTTAGTTTCAAACGTCGTGTCTCGTCTCGGTCTCGTCTTGACTTTTCGCTGAAAGTCTCGGTCTCGCAACTTCAATATCTCGTCTCATCTCGGTCTCAAAGATTTTGGCCGAGACTCCAGCTCTGCGATTCCCTTCCGCATAACGTTTCCATCAATCAAACTAAAGATAAATAATGTTAGGTCATAATCGGTTCCTGAAAAAGATGTTTTATCCTTTTCTGCTAAAATTACTCGCTCGTATAACAAAAGTTAGTTTTTTATTATGTTCACTGTTTTGACCGAAAAACGTAACTTAAGAAGTTATTAACGTTGCAATGGCAAAATATTTAGCTGAAAACTGTTTTATTCTTTTTATAGTAATTTTTGCATTCACATACTAATAAAACTTACAAGGTTTTTCAGTTGCACTCAAAAGTTAACAAAAAGTTGCTTTTTATGTTTTTTAAGGGTGATTGAATTAATTTTTGTACTTGCACAAAGCCGCCATAAATAAGATACACGACCTCTCCAATAAACCAGCTGCGCTCCGTCCCAGCATTATTGTCCTGCATTTTATGGAAAAAAATGTAGCCGCAATTTTTTTTTGGTGGTAAGTTGCAGTCTGTTTGTCAACATTCAAAAATTATCAAAGTTAGATCTTTTAGCTGTTATAAATAAACTGAAAGGTATTTTTAAGGTAGCTAAGCTAAGTTTAACATAGCAAAAGGTTTAACGTAAGTGAAGAAATGAGAGCGACAAGACGAAAGAGCCAGAAATATGAGTCTTTTAACACAAATGGAGCAGCGCTCCGTCTCTTTGATGATGAACGTGGTGGCATATCGCTCGTGTTATCCCCTGAGTTCGTCTTATAAGAACCATCTCTGCCTGTGGTTCTCAATCTTTTTTTAGCTACGTATCCGTTCATAGAACCTAGATGTGTGGTGTACCCCTAAAACAGAATGTTTTTCTATTCTTACTCAACTTCAAGGCCTTTTTCTGAGATCAAGTGGATGAAAGAGATTATTTTGCTAATGTTGTGCTGTTTTTGTGATTTTCTTGCTAATTCTTTGTTGTAACTGTTGATTTTGCCTTCTCTCAAGGTAAAGACCTTTTTTTGGTCGAAAATCTTTGAAGTGACTCAACGAGATCACATACTCCTGAACTTTTTCTCACTTGTGCCAATGGGTTTTGGCATACTCCCGTCTAATAACTCTTGATTTATACAATAAAGCACAATTCTTTTTGTTTGTGCATGTGCGTTTTGTCTCCTCCAAAACTACTGGGCGTACAAACATCAAACTTGGCACGATTGATCACCTACCCGGTGTGAGTGTCTTTAAGGTGCTGTTGACATAATTGGAGATGATTCTTTCTCTAATTTGCATTTTTTGGCAGAGAAAAACGGTTTTTGCTTAAACGAAACCAGCCCCCGTATCAGCTTGCAAAAATTTTATCCCTTCGTGGTGTAAGATGACGTCACAGTTGATGCTTGATTGGACAGTTTGTTCCTTTAGTTTTTGAAAAAGTTCAAACCGTAGAAACGTGATTAGAATTTTTTTCTGGAGATATTTATGAGGTAGTTTCGACGAAAAAAATTTTACAACGATTTGAACTGATTGATGATGCAACAAGCATTCTTTTTTAAGCATTTTTAGATGTTTATCTTTTGAACGCTTGAAAATAGCTCTGTGGTGTCATAATGTTGTTTGGTATCATTAAAGTGTAATAGCAGCTGGAGGCAGTTGCGCTTAAAGTTGTTGTACACTGTCATTTTAAAAGCAAACAACTGACGTGCTGCCTGTTGAAAAGAATGATTTATTACAGTATTAACATACCCTTAGCAAAAAAACTGATTTTTTTGGTTATGCAATGGCAAGTTAGTATACTTTTGTATAGTCGTGTAGCAAGCCTGCCTAATGTTAGCCTCTGAGACAGTGTTTCCCAACCGAAGTGGAATTCTTTTCCTGTGACAAAATTTACGTTTTTAAGGGGGAATTTTTGCAGTTCAAGGTTTGCCAGTTTAAAGTTGCACATGATTTAATTTTGTTGCATTTAGTAGAACCAATGTGTTTTAGGATTATTCCATGCATTTGCTTAGCTTAGATCTTTGGCAATTTGATGTAATAAATGTATTCACACACACGAAAGGTCTTGAAAGATCTTGCAAGAAGTGGGCAAGCTTCGCTGAAAAGGGTACTTTTCGTTTTGAGTCAAGTGCTGTTATTAAACTCAGACAATTTTTTGGAAAATATTTAAGAGCTACTTCACAAATGCATCTCCAAAGAGAAGGCCATGATGTCAATAAAAGGGATAAGTGACCCGTTGACGCACACAGGATGATCTTCAAATAGTAAATAGGTCTTTTGTCTTAATAAAGATACAAAAGCGCCCCCACTAAAATTTTACCTTAAAAGTTGTAAATATTTTCTGCATTTGCGGGAAGTAAGATGAGAAGGCAAGGAGCTCGATTTGTTGGTATCAAAGGTAGGAGATACAAATTATGGTGGTCTGGAAATAATGATGGAATAGGAGGTGTTGAAATTTTAGTGAAAGAAGAACTTTGCGAGAAGGTTGTAGAAGTTCGAAGAACAAGTGACAGAGTGATGGCAATGGTGCTGGTTTTAGAGGAGGAAGTTATAAGAGTCACATGTGCGTATGCTCCTCACATAGGAAGATCAGACTGGGAGTAAAACAAATTTTATTTTGAAATGGCTAGTGAATGAGATTTACAAGACCCTGGTGAAATCATTCTTGGTCTGGGGGACTTCAACTAGCATGTTGGAGGACGGATTGATAATTTTCATCGTGTCCGTGGTGGGTATGAAATCGGCAAAAGATTTGTTGGGGGAAGAAAACTGCTCGAATTTTGCGATAAAAAGGAGTAGTGTGTGGCAAACACATGATTTGAAAAGAAGGAACAGAGAAAAACAACATATAGTATGGGTGGAAATAAAACTAATATCGATTTTGTAGTGGTTTGGTAAAGCAACAGAAGGTATTTAAAAGATGTGAAAGCAATCCCCTGAGAATTGGAACATTGGCTACTGGTAACATATATGTTGTTGGACCTGAGAATTGGACCAATGAAAGTAGTGAAGAACGAACAAACTGTTGTTGTTGTTACTATCTGACCCCTTTGGAGGGATGGGGGCATGGAGGACCCCTTCGGAGAGATGGGGCATGGAGCTCCAGAAGCCGAAAAACTTCCCAGGGCCTGGACCAGAGTTCGTAGAGATAGAGAGTTGCCGAAGAGCGAGCGGCGCAAAGAGTCTGTAGCTGGACTGGGCAGAATGAGAGGACAGGTGTCCTGACAGGTATCCGTAAGTGCTGCAAGAAAGATTTTCGATTCTGCCAATCCTGGAGATAAGAGCATATCAGTAGACTGTGTCCGTTGCAGCGAAGACAGAGATAACACAGCGAGCTTGACGAGGGAGCACAAGTTCCTCAGTGGAAATCAAGGGAACGTGTGTGTCGAAGCATTTAGATAAGACAATACACCTTCAGTCCGAGAAAAAAGAAGAGAGATACAAGAGATAAGAAGAAAGAGACTACAAGGGATTGCAGAGGCCATGAGTAGGGCTCCCTGTCTGGCCAGCTCATCAGCTGCATTGTTCTCCAAGAGAAACGAGTATCCAGGGACCCATTGTAGCCAAATATTAAAGGAGGAGAGAGAGAAGACAGTTCCTGCCAGATATGCCAGAGAGATTGAGGTAAAAGGAAAGACGGAAAAGAAGACACGTGGCGAGGACAGTGCGAGAATCAGAGAGTAGGAGAAAAGAAGTGGCAGACTTGTTGGTGCTGCCGAGACCAGCGGAAGATGGAAGAGAGAACAGATCAAGTGTCTAAGAGGAGGATATAGAAGAGAAATGGCTGCTAAAATTGTTAGTGCTGCTGAAACCAATGTAGCGCTTGCAGAATGGCGCTGACATAAGCGGAAAAACTTGAACATACTGGGCCTGCCGAAAAGGAGAGAGTGGCCTCAGTGCCACAAAGTGACCAGTTGGCAAGTACGCCAGAGCCGTCAGGGCACAAGATCGTGAGGTGGTAGAAAGTCAAGATGAGCAAGAGCCGCACCTTAGCGAGAGAGAGGGGATCAGAGCGGTAGCATGGAGGAAAGGGGGACTCCACAGTAAAAGAAGGCAGGTTTTAAGGAGGTGAGGGAGGGTAAGCAGAGAGAACCTCCCTAAGAAAAGCAGAAGGCAGCAAAAGCGGGTGAGTGGACGCAAAGGCTCTCCAGGAAGATCTGCAGATTCTTGGTTTCATTTCAAGTCTGGCCAAACCTAAAATGGGAAAGAAGGTTGGGAGACGAAGAGCTCGCTCATAAGATGACAGAGCAAAATGAGTCAGGGTGATTCATAGAGGAGGTAGAGATGCCATAGAGAAAACAAGAAGGATAGGGGAGGATGAGAGGCAGTCGATGATGGCGCGACTAGCCACTCGGTGAAGGCGTTCCAATTTGGTAACATTGGTAACCCTAAGAAAGGGAAACCATCCGGGTGAAGCATGAATGACAAAGGGCCAAAAAAAAGCTTTATGCAGAAGAGAGAGGGACTCCTTGGAGGGCCCATGATGAAGCAGAAATACAGCGTAAGGCATTGAGACGAGGCAAAAACTTGGCCTTCAGCTAAGATACATGTTTAAAAAAGGAAAGTGTGCGGTCGAAAGTGACCCCAAGAAAAGTTGAAGTGGGATTGAAACGGAGGTGGGAGTTGAATAAGAAGAGGTTGGGTTGAAGGTTAGCTTGGTGGGTATCCACTGAGAAGAAGGAGGCCTCACATTTGCTCGTATTGAGAGGAAGACACCAGTACTTAGACCAGCGCTCCAGTCGGATCAAAGCTCCTTGTGTGGCCTCCACCACAGTAGAGACCGAGGAAGAGGAGGACCAAATGGCCAGGTGGTCATCATAAAGAGAGCAGCTGACGGAAGAAGGCAGAGAAGCAGAGAGGTCATTGATGAAACGAGAGAAAAGTATAGGGCCAACAACGTACGGATCCTTGCGGAACACCTTGAAAGGAGCGAATTTTGTGATTTTGAAAAACCACTCAAGCAGGCCCATCAGAAAGCAAAGATTGAGTCCAACGAGCAAAGCAAAGAGAGAGGCCAGCCGAAATAGGTTTGTGGAAAAGGGCGGGATGCCAAACAGAGTCGACAGCTTTGGAGAAGCCGATAGCAGCGAGAATCGTTCGAGAGCCCGGCCTTGGTTTGTTAAAGCCATACAAAATGGATTGAGCAAGAAACAGAATTTGATCAAGAGTAGATGGTCCAGGGCTGAAACCGGTCTGGCGGAGAGAAAATGGAATTAGACTCCAGAACGAAGAGCAGACGTGATAGCATGATGCGTTCAAAGAGCTTTGAAATGTCGGAGGTGAGAGAGATAAGCTGGAAGGAAGCAGGAGAGTTGAGAGGCCTTCCCATCCGTAGGATGGGAATAAAAAAAGATGTCTTCCAGATGGAAGGAAAGGAACGCAAAAACCAGGAAAGATTGAAAATGTGTAGGAAAAAATCCATGCCAGAGCGAGGGAGGTGCTTTAACATGGGATAGGAAACTTTGTGTCGGTCAGTGGCAATGGATGAGGAGAGGTGTGAGGTAGCTGTGAGAAATTCAGCGGGGGAGAAGGGGGAGCAAAAGGACGAATGAGACTCCTTAGGGCACGTGGCTCAGCGGAGCTTGAATATGAAGCCTCTGGCTCTGTTACGCAGGGCCCTTAGCTGCAAGATAGAAAAGTGCGATCTCAGGTAGTCGGCGATGACCGAAGCCGACTACCTGGGAGAGGAACAGTTGAAGTTATGAGAAGAGGAAGATGTGGAAGAAGGGCCAGCGACAGAACGAAGGAGAGAGTACACAGATTTAGAGTTAGATTTAAGTGAGAGAGAAAAGCAAGTCGCCTGCCATGCCTCAGCCTTGGCATTGGCGATGACAGACGAGGCATGTCTGGAAGCGGAGATGTAAACTTGACGATCTTCATCACTTCTGTGAGCGGCAGCGAAAGCGTTATGTCTTTCACTGATCGCTTCTTCCATTTCAGCAAATCACCAGGCTTGAAGTTGCCGTTTGATGCGGCCTAAACAAATGAAAGATTTGGCCGCATTCAGTGTCACAAAAGTAAAGAGATCATTAAGGGGAAGGAGGACAGAGGAGATGACCCAATTGAATACGTTCTCCCCACGGGGGTCGGAAGTACCTTTTAAGCCCCAGAGGGGTTGATGGCAGTTAAAGTTCCCCAGAATGAAGAGGTTTTTCGAAGAGGGAGAAATGGAGTGAGAAAAAGAGTCGCTTCTGCCATCTGTCGGAGAAGAGCCAATTGGGGGAACATAAACATTAAGAAATGAGAGCGAGGAGGAGTTGTTTAGTGAGATGTTAACCTCTACATAATCAGAGTAGGAGTCAAGCGAACAAAGAGAGGAGTTAGAGAGTTCAGAGAAAAATAAGCTTTGCCTGACGATAATGATGATGTTGCCGCTGGCATGCGTGGTATTGGGGAAAAGAATGCCTGACTGGGAGTGGGTGCGATCAGATCGCAGAACAGAGAATTCAGGGATTCAAAAAGAGGTCGATGAGTTAAGGTTAGATTCCTGGATACAAATAAGATCAACAGAACGAGGCGAAATAAAGCGTAGTGGTTCAGGTCTCCTGGCTCGAAGACCTCCCGCGTTTCATTGAAGAACCTTGAGGGAGTTGGGGAGGGAGAGGAAGCAGTAGGTATAGAAAAACAGCCAGGAACAAGAGGCAGTGGTGAGGGTACAGAGGGAGAAGATAGGAAGCGGGTGGAAGGGAGATAAGAGGTTTGAAAGCGAGGGTGGAGCAATAGTGCTGCATTAACAGAGGGGAACCAGATGGGCCAAGTAGCACTTTGGGGGTGTACAAGCTGGCGGAGTCCGAGGAGGCAGTCACACTGTTGCTAGGTGTGGAATCTCCAGAAGAGGCAGGGACGCAGCTGGAGGAGTGAGTGCTGCCAAGAGTTTTGAGTCTAGAAAAGGAGAGAAATAAGCACCTTAAATAAACTCATTTGGAGCAGGTGCAGCATATCCAGCATTGCATTTTCACCGCAAATTGAACCAGGAAAGGGCCAGGGTTAGGATGAACGTTGCCGCTGATGAAGAGAAAGAGAATAACGAGAAGACGGGCAAGAGAAAGGCAGTAGAAGAGAGAAAACAAGCGGCCGATTACAAAGAGGCTGCGTGCTGCTTTACTGCGGTCGTTTAGGGGTAGCACGACGAAAAAATGGTTTGTGTGAGGGGAGTGTGCTGAGTAACCAGAACCCTTGAGAAGGCTAACAGCCATTTCGACCCAACCCAAACACTGTGCTTCACCTGGTTAGAATAGTGAAGCTGCTCACCCAGCATGTCTTAAGAGGCGACTTTTGGGTACCCACCAATGGCAGTCCGCCTTGTTGGTGGTGGGGCTACCAGTCTGTAATTTGCATTTACGACTGGTTCGAAATCGGCTGCCACTTTTCCCCTAGCCTAATTCAATTAGGTTGATGGCGTGAACCTGGATTGCTGTTCGTGCCATACCTCCATCCCAAGGAAGAGGAGGGATAAACCAACAACAACAACCCAACCCAAACGGGGTCGGGGACCGCACCACCACGTTAAGGCGGCTATTGGTGCAGAACAAACTGTTAGAAGGAAGGTTTGGAAATTGAAGGAAAAAAAATGAAAGCAAGATTTCAAGAATGAGTTAAGGAATCGGTTGATGCTCATGCGCCCAATATTTGGAATGATTTAAAAAATGGCATTTTAAAAGCTTGTGATAAAGTATGTGAAATGAAGAAAGGTAGGAGGAATGACGGGGATATGTATTGGTGGAATGAAGAAGAGAAGGAAGCGACACAACAAAAAAAAGTGACATATAAAAGGATGTGTGAAAATCGATCGGGGGAAACAAGGCTAAATATAGAATATGAAAAATTTAGCGAAGAAAGTGGTTGCTAATCCTATGAGAAAAGAAGCTGAGAAAGAGTAAACAAAATTGAACGAAAACAAAATAACATTTTTACGTTTAAGAAAAGTGATGGGAAAGATATTAAAGGAGGAAGATGCATGCGATGAAAAACGCAAAATCAGATTTTAGTAAAAAAGACAAGAAAAGAAAATGGAAAAATCACGCGAAGGAAATCACGAATAAAGAGAATAATTGAGTCCACATGACAGAAGCTAGTATGGTAGAGGGACCCATTGAAAAGGTTGCCCGCGAAGAAATGACGATAGCAATAAAAGCAATGAAACCAGGAAAGGCAGCTGGACCATCTGAAGTATGCGTAGAGATGGTATTTACTAATGGAGAAGTAGCGATTAGTATCATGAAACTTTGCCAACGCGTGTTGGATATAAAAGGAAAACCGGATGAATGGCAAACCGGTGTGCTGGTGCCAATTTTCAAGGGAAAAGCAGAAATAAGGAATTGTAGTGTATACAGATCAGTGAAGCTGTTAGAACATGCTATGAAGATTGTAGAAAAAGTGCTGGAAAGAAGGATTCGACGATTAGTAAATATTGATGCAATGCATTTCGGTTATGCCTGACAGAGAAACCACAGACGCATTGTTTGTTGTGAGAAGAATGCAAGAGGAATATAAAGATAAGAAGAAAGTTTTATATGTGCTTTGTGGATATTGAGAAAGCATTTAATAGAGTTCCAAGAAAGGTGATGGAGTGGGCGATGAGAAAGAGAGGTTTGCCAGAATTAATTGTAAGAGCGGTGATGAGTCTCTATCGCGGAGAAAAGACGAAAGTTAGAGTGGGATCGGAGTTATTGGAAGAATTTTTGGTGCAAGTTGGTGTACAACAAGGATCTGTGCTGTCGCCGCTGCTTCTTTAACTACCGGGGATGTAATCACGGAGAAGAATGCAAGAGAAGGATTGATGAGTGAAATTTTGTATGAAGATGACTTGATTTTAATAAGTGAAAATATATAGAATTTGGAAGAGAAGTTGGATCTCTCTTACATAATTTTGAAGGAAATAACTTCAAAAATCCATTATTTTTAAAATGGCGCTTTTAGCCACTAAGTTTTGGCCTTTCTTCGAACTCCCTATATACTGCACACACCAATGAAACATTTTATTTTGCGCATTTTGACTTCATTTATTTTGCTAAGTTAAAATCTTGTTTCTTCTTTGAGACCTTATGTGATGTTTGTCCACTGATTCAAGCATTGTTACGCACTTGTATTTTAGAGCCAGATTATTAGTTGAGCATGGCGTTAGTAATTTATAACAGGTGAGAAGATGTTAGACATCCCAACGTGTGTTGTCGTATTCTCAGGTGTTTGAGGTTGTGAAGTAGCCCACTTTTCCTTGGCTCTTTGGTGAGACTTCATCTATTGTGGAGGGTATTTAAGCAGTTTCATTTGATGCAAATTGCTATTTTGAGTTTTGGCCTAACGCTTGTTAGTGTTCGACTCAATGCTTCTTGAACTGAGGAAGTCTTCTAACTGCTATACTTTTAAAAAAGTTAGAATTTGGGTTATTGTGGCCGTCCGCTTAAGGCAGGGCACAGCGTTTGGCTTGAAGTGGCCATAAAAAGCTGAGTCCCCTGTACTATTATTTAGCGTTGTTTTTATGTCAGGCTACGATCCAGTGTTACACCAAGGCATACCAGGCTGGAACAATATTTAAAAGCATAAAATGTTAAAACAAAGTTTTTCTGTTTTATGTTTAACATATAGACGATTTTTCGCGCAAAGCATTGCAGGAGTCACAAAAATTATCCGCATCTTGATCATAAAGCCCTGATTGATGGATTGTAGTTTTAAACCGTAGCCTAACTTATTGCACTAACTCAACTGCAAGTGCTTGACTTGGGTTAGTTTGCTCTTCCACTGATTGTGCTTATTCCAGGACCAAGCAACATAACACACAGCCGGAGGTTTTAGGCCATACAAATAGGCATACAATTACAAAGAGTCGTCAGTAGCATCCTTAATATTTACTAGCTTATTTGTGAATACACTGAACAATTACTTTGGCGCCTTCCCTCAACTTTGAATTCATGCTTCTCCACAAGTGGTGAAACAAACGGATAAAAGTTTGCGAACTTATTGGCGGTTTTAATTATGAGCAAGTCCAGTTCTAAAGTGCGCCAATGCTGGAAACAGGACAAACTTGACGTTGCTAGGGACTTCAGAAACTATGGGTAATTGGGCATAGCCAATTTATTTCCTCCATAACTGTTTTGTTACTCGACTCCTTTTGAAAGAACAGTACTTTTAATCGTAGAACGAAAATTGACTATCAAAAAACATTTTATTACAGTTCTCACAATTACCCATTGGGTGATGCTAGCGCAGCCGGCTGAACCAATATTCTTAACCTCGACATTACTGATGGGGCCCTGCTATTGTAACCATAAGTGCTTGACTTCTGGCTGGTTTACTCGTTGTCTGGCTGCGTTTATGCCAGAGGCAGTCAATATGCGCGCAGCCACAGGCTTTAGGTCATAAGTTACAAAGAGGCCTACAATTACAAAAAAAGTCGCTGGGAGTGGGTCCAACATTTAATACGAGGGTATCTTATTCCTAAAACATCAGAACTTTGAATTACTGCACTTTATGAAATGAACGAATAATACTTGGTAAAATCGTTGGTTGTTTTAATTGTAAGTCCAGTTGCTTAGTACGCTTATGCTTAAAATAATGCAACAAGACGTTTTTAGGGACTCCAGAAACTTTGGGAAAATATGATGGCTATGCGCAAACCCCCAAAACGCTTTTTTTAATCGATTGGCTTCCAGAAAACAGTACATTTCATTTTGGAACCGAGAAATGGCTACGTGAAAAAAAATTAACGCTTCATTGTTGTTTGCACAACTACCAGTTGAAAGCCGGCTCAGCCGATATTCGTCGCCTCGACGTCAGTTATGGGGGCCCTGCTGGCGATGCCAGTAAAGGCAGCTAGTTCTGCTTATAGGACAACAGCAAATGTGTCAATCAAAATTTGTAGGGTTAAGTCAGAAAAAATAGTATTCCTTGTCACAATTGGTATCAACATCGTAGTAGGAAACTAGATAACTGCAGATAAATACAGTCGCCATTATTTTGAAAGTAAGTTTAAATTTCATGGCAAATTTATATTTACATTAACCACTGTTGTAGTTTTTTCAAATGAGTCCACGCTTTGTTAAATATAAATAAGCTTACAGGACCTATAAATCACAGGCGCCTCAATAAATGAATGAAAGGGCCGCGAGATGCCAATTTTTCATTTACCAACTCCACAAGAAGCCTAATTATTACCAACGTACGATGTATATTTTTCTTCGCATTCATGACTTGATAACCTGAAAGTTGGAATTGCATTATTAGATTTGTTCGAAAATCGTCTTCAAATGGCTAAGAAGCTTGGTGCTGATCACGTGATTAAAATTGAACGGAGCGTTAGTCCGCAAGATATCGCTAAGCAGGTGAAAGGTCTTCTTGGGGACATGCCTGACCGCACAATCGAATGCACAGGCGCAGAGTCCGCGATCCAAACTGGAATATATGTAAGTTGCACAGAGGCATGAACGAAAGTAGAATGACGTTTCTAGTGGTGAAAATAAAGCTAAACTTTTAAAAGGTAGATGGATAAAATTTTGTGCTAGAGTTGCAGAAAAATCTCGGCGGCTATGCGTAGAACAGCGCGTGTTGATGGCCGCCTTGGAGATCGGTCAAGTGCAGCTGTTAATCTTTTTATCTCAAAACCTATTTGATTTACTAAATATACCCCCAAAGCACATTTGTTTTGAACTCCACGCTTTCGTCTCCAAAAATGCGGCACTAATATAAGGCATCCAGAAAAGTCATCCAGAAAAATGAGGTACTAATTTACATAAGTCAAAACTACAAATTCCGAAGAAAAGACGTTCTATGTAAAAAGAATCGTTGACCTAGTACATTTCCACCACAAGCACTGCTACCAAGCTGGTTCCTAGCAGCGCAGTTGTCTCGAATCCACGCAGGCTTTCAACTGCCAACTTTTCGTAGCAAGGTCACCGCAGTTAATCCGCTAATCTGTCATTTCGGCCTTGATGCAATAAAGTTTTTGCGTTGCAGGCAACGAAATCTGGTGGCTGCTTGATTTTAGTTGGTCTCGGTCCAGCAATGATTAATGTGCCGATTGTACATGCTGCTGTCAGGGAAGTTGATATTCGAGGCGTTTTCCGTTATTGCAATACGTAAGAATATTTTGTTGCTGCATTCTGGTCGTAATTTCTGGCAAGCAATGCAAATTTTCGCAGTAAAATAGCATTTTGCTCATGCAAGAAGTTAAAGCGATAGATACAGCTACGTTACTGCGGTGATCTGTGGAACCACGGTCAAGTTTACGCTTTTTGTGTGCTTAGTACGACATGGCGTCTAGGCTTGTGTTCAGTGCACAGTTGTCTGATAAAGTCAAGCACAATGTTGTTAGTGGCACTTATCGACAATTTTTTATGTTTATTAGCACTGATGGTTGTAGAACAGCCTTCTGCCGGCAGCTACTCTGAACGATAGCCGTAAGGGTAAAATTGTTGCGTGATCGGATAATGAGAATTATAAAACTTACTATGGTTGTAGCTCAACCAGGATTTGGGAAAGAAAGAGTAAAACCAAACTTATTTCGCTCTTTTTTTGTGGTAAAGTTGTTTGGTACTGGTACCTAAAAATGTCTTAACCATTTTTGTGGCCTGGAGGCTTTAGCCCACTTGATTACGCCCTTGTGCTACCATCCGCTGGACGGTGCGCAAACTTACGCAGGAAAAGGCACACTGATTAGCATAATAAAAACTTTATGAAAACAACGTTTTGGTAGATGAAGGTGGTTACGAGCTTATGGTTTCCGAAACATTTGTTTGTTTCTGGTTACCCCTCCTCTTCCTCGGGATGGAGGTACGGCATGCCGTCAACCTAATTGAAATTAGGCTAGGGGAAAGATGGCAGCTCATTTCGAACCAGTCTTCAGTGACTGATATTGCTGGACTGTTTGTTAATTAGAAAATAGCCGCTTATTGTGCAGATATGACTGGCTGAGCTGTTTTGCAGATATCCGACGGCTATTCAAATGCTTTCCTCAGGTAAAATTAATGTCAAGCCATTAGTTACTCATCGCTTTCCTTTGGAACAAACTGAAGAAGCATTTAAAGTATCTACGACTAGCGAAGGTATCAAAGTGATGATGAAATGCGATCCCAATGATCAAAATCCGTAAAGAATGCCTCAGTAATTGCTGCTACATTTTGCTTAATCGTGTTAATTGCTGCTCTGTATGCATTTCATACTATGACTGGGGATGATGGAAGCTGTGGTATCGCAAACCTCATTTAATTTACAACAATTTTGGTCTAAATGAAAAGTACGCTACTAGTGTTGTATTTTCTTGCTTGTGTTCACAAATATAATTTTTGACGTCTTTTTTTACGTATATTTTGTCTTAGTTTTTCTCTGCTGTAAAATGTCTTCGTTTGTGCCAATCGTGTTTTTAAATTAGTTTATTTTAGTGGTTCAAACATTCAATTAAGAAGGTACTTTATTTGTGCAATGATGTGTTAGCATTTTTAAATATAATTATCTGTTGATTGATTGACTAAGTTGATATTAACTATGCAAAGTCGAGACGTCATACCGATTTCTTGTACCGTCAAACTTTGGTTTTCCAACGTCTCCGAACTCGAACAAATTAGTTGTCGAACGGAAATTGCTAGCTAATAATAGCTCTGCTTTGGAACGAAATTTCGCTGCATCAATCAACAGCCGCTTCAACGTGATGGTGCGGTCCCCAACCCCGTTTGGGTCGGATCAAAATGGCTGTTGGCTTTTCTGAGAATTCCAGTTCCTCAAGTCACTCCCCTTATACAAACGATAAACCATTTTTTCGCCGTGCTGCCCTTTTGAACAACCGCAGATGAGCAGCACTCAGTCTCTTTAAAACCAGTCGACTGTTTTTTACTCTTCCGTGTTTTCATTCTCCTGATAAGCGGCAACGTTTATCCTAATCTTGACCCCATCTTTCCCTGTTCAGTCCGCGCTAAAAATGTGACCTTGAGGGGTAGGTCGGTGCAATGCTACACATTGAGTTCATTTATGTTGCTCACTACTCTCTTTCAGATTTATAACTTTCACTCCTGGAGCTGTTGTCCTTGCTGCGTCCCTGCTTCTGGAGATCTCACATCTACCAGCACTGGTTTTCTGGGCTCCTCCAGCTTGTACATCTCCACTGTTCAACTTGGTCCGTCTGACCCCCTCTGCAAACGCAGCGCTCTTACCCCACCCTCGTCTACAAAAATCTTTCCTCCTCCCTCTGCACCATCTCACCCCCATGTTTCTAACCGTCTCCTATGCCTTCTGCTTTCTCTTCCTCCCTTGACTTGCTCAGGGTTCTTCAATGGCATGCTGGATTCCTTCGAGCCAGTAGCGCTGAACTACATACGACTTTATCTCGCTTTATCGTGTGGGACTTATCTGTATCCAGAAATCTAATCTTGACCCAATTTCCTCTTTCCGGATCCCTGGATACTCTGGGATCTGATCGCACTCACTCACGATCTGGCCTTTTTTCTCCCGATGACCCGCACGCTAGTGGTGGTGTCATCATTTTTGACAGGCAGAGCCTATCCCCTAAATTTTCTCTCTCATCGCTTGACCACTACTATGATAACGTAGGAGTTAACGTTTCACTAAGCAACTCTCGCTCTCTTTCCTTAAAGTTTATGTTCCCCATTGTCGCTCTTCTTCGACGGATAGCAGAACCGATTCTTTTTCCTCCTCCAAAAATCTTCATTCTGGGGTACTTCAATTGTTATTTCCCCCTTTGAGACTCAAAAGGTACTTCTGATTCCCGCGGAGAGAAAGCATTCAATTGGGTCATCTTCTCTGACCTCCTTCCTCTCAATAATCTCGACTCAACAAATCCTCTCCTTTGCTTCCTCCTCTCTTGGTCGTGGGAGGTGCTTTAACATTTTGGCTTTGATCATCTACCAATTCTACAAACTGTCCCTCTTTCTCCGCTCTTCTGCTCCAACGTACGTCCCCCTTCCTTTAATTTTCAAAAAGCTTGGTAGGATGACTTTGCCTTTTACTGCAACTCTCTTCCTCTGCAGTTGAATACTTGTCTCTTTCTCCTTCCTCTGCTGCTGCTCTCTATTTCTCTCGCGCTGAATGTGGTCAAATCTTTTATTCGTTTCAGTCCCGTCAAATGCTAACCTCAAGCCTAGTGGTCTCCTGAAGCAGAAAAAGAGGTAGGCAAAAGACGTAAGGCTTTTGGTGCCGTTAACAGAAATGCTGAAGATCGTCAGGTTTACATCTCTGAATCCCGACATGCCTCCATTATCATTGCTATTGCCAAAGCTGAAGCATGGCAGGCAACATGTTCATCTCTCTCTGCTAAATTTGTGTATTCTCCTCTCCGTTTTGTGGACGGTTTTCCCTCATTTTCTTCCTCTCCTTACTTCCCCAACTGTTATTTTCCCAGGGAGTTGGCTTTGGTTTTCGCCAACCAGCTGAGATCCCACTTTTCTGTTTCCCAGCTAAGGGTCTTGCGTAGTAGAGCCAGGGGCTACCATTCCGAGCTCCGCCAATCCACGTGCACTAAGAAGTCTTATTCCTTCTCCTGCTCTCCCTTTTCTTCCCTGAATTTCTCGCGGTTGCACAAACATGTACTTGTTCACTGCCACTGGCCCAGACAAGTTGCCTATCCCATGCTAGAGCACCTTCCTCACTCTAGCATGGATTTTTTCCTACACATTTTTAGTCTTTCCTGGTTTTTGCGTTCTTTTTCTTAGGTCTGAAAGACATCTTTTATTATTCCGATACATAAGATGGGAAGGCCTCTCGACTCTCCTGCTTATCTCTCTCACTTCCTGCGTCTCAAAGCTTTTTGAACGCATGATTCTATCACGTTTACTCTTTGTTCTGGAGTGTAATCTCATTCTTTCTCCCCGCCAGACCGGTTTCCGTCCAAGATGCTCTACACTTGATGAAATTTCGTTTCTTTCTCAGTTCATTTCAAATGGCTTTAACAAACCAAGGCCAGGCTCTCGGATGATTCTCGCTACCATCGGCTTCTCCAAAGCTTTCGACTCTGTCTGGCATCCCGCCCTTTTTCATAAACTTATCTCAGCTGGCCTCCCTCCTTGCTGTGCTCGTTGGACTCAATCTTTCTTTTCTAATAGGCCTGCTTAAGTGGTTTTTCAAAATTACGAAAGTTGCTTTTTTCGAGTCCTTCGAGGTGTTTCGCAAGGATCCAATCATGGCCCTGTACTTTTCTCTTTTTTCTATCAATGATCTCTCTGCTTCTCTGCCTTCTTCCGTCAGCTGCTCTCTTTATGATGACCACCTGGCAGTTTGTTTCTCTTGCCCTTGGTCCCTACTGCAGTGGAGGCCACACAACGAGCTCTGATTCAACTGGAGCGCTGGTCTAAGTACTGGTGTTTTCCTCTCAATACGAGCAAATGTGAGGCCTTCTTCTTCTCAGTGGATACCCACCAAGCTAACCTCCAACCCAACCTCTTCTTATTCAACTCCCACCTCCGTTTCAATCCCACTTCAACTTTTCTTGGGGTCACTTTCGACCGCACACTTTCCTTTTTTAAACATGTATCTTAGCTGAAGGCCAAGTTTTTGCCTCGTCTCAATGCCTTACGCTGTATTTCTGCTTCATCATGGGTCCTCCAAGGAGTCCCTCTCTCCTCTGCATAAAGCTTTTTTTTGGCCCTTTGTCATTCATGCTTCACCCGGATGGTTTCCCTTTCTTAGCGTTACCAATATTATCAAATTGGAACGCCTTCACCGAGTGGCTAGTCGCGCCATCATCGACTGCCTCTCGTCCTTCCCTATTCTTCTTGTTTTCTCTGAGGCGTCTCTACCTCCTCTATGAATCACCCTGACTCATTTTGCTCTGTCATCTTATGAGCGAGCTCTTCGTCTCCCAACCTTCTTTCCCATTTTAGGTTTGGCCAGACTTGAAATGAAACCAAGAATCTGCAGATCTTCCTGGAGAGCTCTTATGTTCACTCGCTCATGCTGGTCCTACTTCTTCTAGGGAGGTTCTCTCTGCTTGTCCTCCCTCTCCTTTCTGGAACCGACTTTTCTTTAGTGTGGAGCTGACTCTTTTTACCCTATGCTCTCGCTCTGATTCCCCTCTCTCTCGCTAAGGTGCGGCTCTTGCTCATCTTGACTTTCTACCACCTCACGATCTTGTGACCTGAACAGACGGCTCTGTTCCTGTTTCTTTTGGAAAGGGATATTTTGGTGTCCTTGCCAACTGGTCACTTTGTGGCACTGAGGCCACTCTCTCCTTTTCGGCAGGCCCAGTATGTTCAAGTTTTTCCGCTTATGTCAGCGCCATTCTGCAAGCGCTACATTGGTTTCAGCAGCACCAACAATTTTAGCAGCCATTTCTCTTCTATATCCTCCTCTTAGACACTTGATCTGTTCTCTCTTCCGTCTTTCCTTTTACGCAATCTCTGTGGCATATCTGGCGGAAACTGTCTTCTCTCTCCTCCTTTAATATCAGGTTACAATGGGTCCTCTGACACCCGTTTCTCCCGGAGAAAATGCAGCTGATGAGTTAGGCGGAGAGCGATACTCGTGCCCTCTGCAATCCCTTGTGGTCTCTCTCCTCTTATCCACTCTTCTCAAAGTCTAGGCATATTGTCTCATCTGAATTCTTCGACACACAGACTCCCTAGATTTTCACTGAGGAACTTGTGCTCCCTCGTCAAGCTCGCAGTGTTATCTCTCGTCTTCGCTGCAACGGACACAGTCTACTGCTAAGCCCTTATCTCTACAATTGAGAATGCTTCATGTAGTGCTTGCAGTCATCCTCCTGAGAACACCTCTCATCTCATTCTGCACTGTCTAGCTACGGACACTTTGCGCCGCTCACTTGTTGACGACTTCTTCTTTTTCTACGACCTCCGGTGTAGACCCTGTGGAGTTTCCCGGCTTCATGATCATCCACTACGCCCCCATTTCTCTGAAGGGGTTCGGTAACAACAACAAAATTTTGGTTCATAAACATCGGCGACACGTGGCTGCTGTGAGCAAACGTAAACATTTTTGAGTTGAACGCTGTCATATTGCCCAGCTGCCATGGGTTTATGCTTTCTTGTGTTTGGGAACTGGCTAATCTCTTTTAGATTATTAGCAATGGGAAAATATGATTTGGTTCTCAAACAATTCGTTTTTGGAACAGATTTTCAGAACAACTAAAGTTCGAAAATCGAGGTTTGACTGCGTTGCGCTCCTAATAGAACACTTTGTCATGATCTACTTCAGAGTTTTGCACTCTCAACTTTTTGATATTCATATAAATTCATTGTGCAAAGCGCAGATTAATGGAAACGTTTACGGTAGGATACAAGTAGTTACGTCTAAATTGTGTTCTGAAAATATTTACTTTAGAGGCCTACAGCAATCACGATTGCATTTTGCAACTGTTATTTTTGTTCTCAGTTAGTAAGGAAACTTCAACGGCAATGCATAGAATATTGCTGTGTTCAAAACCATTCAAAGATTTACTGAAAGCCTACTGCTAGTTGCATTCCACTACAATAAGTTCTGGTATTGTTGCTGTAATGTGTAAGCACAAGATTGTTGGGTGTTATAGTAGGTGATCCTGCCGATAAATTATTCAAAAGTGATTAAGCAAGACTGAAAACGTACACCTACAATCATGCTCAGGTTGGCTGTGTTATTCTTGGCAAAGATACTTCATTTCGGTGTGTAAGCGCTAATTTTCGTTCAGATCTGGCTCGGAGTTGCCAGTACTTCGGAAGCAGCGACGTTGAAAGGTTGATTAGGGAGCGGAACCAGTTCATGAAAATTAGAACTATTGGTATAAAACAAAATTTATGGGGAGAAAGCGCATTACAATTTTTTCCTGACTCAATATTTTAGAAAAATAGGGCACCCTAAAAATTTCCCGATGTGTAGGTATCCCCTGGAACCCCGTCTCAACACTACTGCACAGCTCAGTTCTACCACAAGCACAGAGGTTGCCTTTTCGAGCATCACATAGGCATTGAACTCAAGCTTGAGCATCGGCGCAATATTGTGATGAGCATTGTCACTTGCAGTCTGTAAAGTGCGCTTTGCCCATTGCTGACTTTTTGGCAACGAGCTTCTGTTAGAGCAAGCGATTGTATTTGATTTTTTTACTTTCACAGTGTCACATTTCAGTAACCACGCTTCCAAGCACTCTAGAATTAGTGTGAAAATACCCACAGTGACAACAAGCACGCACCAAGACCGCAAAGTAAAATCTAGGGCCACTACAGACTAATGTTGACCACAGACTACGTCGTCACTGTTGATGTGACATCCGGTTTATGCAATGCATCAATATCTGAAACAACGTCATAGTTTACTGATAAAGTTGCAGCCTCTTTACTTTTATTTTGTGTTTGGACTTCGGGTTCGGGGCTTTTTATTCGACTTACAAACACAGGAACATTCAAAATATCGTCACTAACTTCATCGCTTTTTTCACCACCAGGCGTTTTTGATTTCTTCTTTCCTGCTTTTGATTTCGGTTTCCTTTTTCCGGGGCTTTTAGGGACAGCTGGAGTCTTCGTGCCGTTTGTTGGGTCCGTTTTTACAGCTCCTGCTGACTCTCTTCGATTACAAAGCCTACTTTTACTGGACCGACGCCCTCCATTATACGGTTTCGTGACCTCTTTCGAGGATTTGCCGGTATTGTTATTTACTTCTCCGTTTTCTCGCAGTTCCTGTCGCGAGATTGCATCAGGATTAAGAGATTCTTTTGGCGTTGGAAGCAACAATGGCTTTTGCGTAACACTGAGCGGTTGAAATGACATCATGCTGGTGGCTGATGTGTATACGGAGGTGTCGATGGGATGGGCGGATTGCTGATCAACTGAACTACTATGGCTACGCATTATAGACTGTGTGATGGTGTTTGAAGGAACGGATATGATTCCGCCTGCTCCTATTACGACTTGAGTAGGAACAGTAGAGGCTCCTACAATCGCAGGGCGTCCTAAACTAGGAATTCCGTTCGGAGGTCCGGAGTTGATGATGCGACCACGATAAACCATTGACGGGGGTTTCGAAATGTGCGGAACAATGAAAGCCTTTGTCTGTGCGCGCACGGGAAGTCTAGATGGCGGCGGTTTTCCTCTGCCGTTGGCAGCTCTTTGAGTCAAGCGACTTGAATCGACAACCCTTCCATACGTTCCTCTTACAGCAGCCTGAACTCTGTCATCCCCCAAACCGTTCTCCATCACTTCCTGCAAGGTTTGAAACGCATTGATAGTTGTAACGGAACTGTTTGAATCATTTGATCCTTTTTTGACAGGTGTGCCCTTGCACAAACGCAATGCTGGGGGTGTCTGCACAGCTTCGCCGTCGGAGTTATAGTCGGAAGCTTGCACAAGCCGACCGCTGGTAGTTCGAACTAACGACAATAATTCAGGGGTGGACTGAGAAGACTGCCTGCTAGCAGTTATCGTCGCATTTATTCTTCCCCCGCTGACGGCGTAGTTCAGTTGCATTTGAAAATCATCAGAATTAGAAAAATCATGCAAATTCAACTCATTAAGCGGGTTGAGCACCTGGCCTACCATTGCTGTGGTAGGACTGGGATTCGTTGCTGAAGCATTATTTCCATTAACAGCTACTCGAATGAGGTTTTTTTGGCGTTTGGTAAATTCGTTTGACGACGGTGTTTGTTGGTGTGATTTCTTTGCAGCGGTGGCCATCAGATTGGGATTGTTCCGCATACGAGCATTACAAGTCGCCATGCTTGGTATTTGGGGGTTGTTGTAAACATTACGAACGTTATTTGACAAGATTTTTGTTCCTGCATTACCAGAATTACTGTTCGAAAGCTTCGCCGGTTCGGAGTTTGAGTGCCTGCTACAAGAAAATGTTTAAAAAAATCAGTACACGCGAAATTAAAACAATATACAATGCATTTTGAAATACAAAAATATTCGGTACATGTTGAAGTGGTTGCAATACAATGACATTTTTCAATTTGGTTTCGCCTGTAAGGCTTTAAAAAACCGACACTTCTATAACTCATGGAATGTACAGTAAGACAATTGATTAGTTTGGGAGGCTGGAAAAAGACCTTATGGTCAAAGAATGAGCAGCCAGCCATGGATATTATTAGTGTTGGCGCTACTCATAGTTTTGAAGTAAGCTCGGAACGTAAGCTTGAAAGCAAGCAACGACTGATTTGTCTACGGTGGATGAAACGTAACGCTCGGCGCGCTAAAGTCGCAGGCTTCCGATTACATGTTATGTTATGTCATTTCATCACATTGCCGATGTGGCTAACAGCTGCTTGGCGAAAGCTTTTTCTACAGCTGAAGAGTATTTTCATCCAATTCGTTGAGATATAAGAACGTGATGATTTAAACCAGAGGTTCTTAAACTGCGAGGCGTGAACGGTTCGCAAGGGGGGCGCGAGCATGACAGTGACTTATTGATACAAAGTATTAAATGCGTGGTTTTATCGTTAAAGTGTTTTAGTTAGTTTCTGGCGTCGAAGCACTGTTGGAACCTTAAGTAAGGTACTGGTAGTTGGAAGTTCGAACTGGACGTACAAGTACCATACCCGTAGTTTTGCTATTGCGGTTACCCCGTTTTACGGTCGAAAAATTTCTTGAATCTGATTTGTCTAACCAGGTCTATGGTGTAACTAGCAGTAACGCTTGCATTCAAGAAAACAAGCTTTGAAAACAATACGTTTTTGTTACTTGTTTTACTAGCCAGTAGCCAGAGAGCATAAGCTGCAAATAATAAGCATAAAACAAGCGCAAATTATGTTACGTAAGGTTTCAATGTTTTAGAAAAGTAATGAGTTGCATAAGTTTATCTTTTGACAAGCAAAATTGCATAAGTTACAAATTTTAGGTTTTACAAGAAGTATTTAATACAGTTACACTGACAAAAATCAGTGTAAAAAAGAGAAGTACAATGAAGATTATCTGCAGCATGGTTCTACTTATGCAATAGTCAATGGTCAAGTTGTATTACAGTGCGTTATATGTTACGAAAAGTTAAGCAATGACGCTTTGAGGCCAAGTCGCTTGAAACGCCATCTTGAAACAAAGCATCTCGGTCATGAAAACAAATCCTTTCTTCCAAAGCAAGGATTTTTTTAAAAAAACGAAAATTTTGAGCGCGGATAGTTTTTGCCAATCGTCATCTGCAGAAGTAGTGGAAGCATCTTTTGAAATCGCTCCAACGATAGCTCAAGCAAAGAAACCTCATAATATTGGCAAAACATTGATAAAACTATGCATGCTGAAAGCAACTAGCCTAGATTTTGGGGAAACTAACAGCAAGAAGTTACCAAAGATTTCTCTTTCGAATTCCACTATAAAGACAAGCATCGATGAGCTTGCAAATGACATTGAATGCCAAGTTCTTCAAAAGATGCAAGCATCGCCTTTTTTGCCAACTAGTGCGATGAAACGACTAACGTAGCTCAAATGTCGCATTTGTTGGTTTACGTTCGTTTTATGGGACCTAATACAATTAGGAAGAAATGCTGTTTTGCAAACCGCTTGAAACCACCACCAATGCAGAAGACGTGTTCAAACTTGTTGATGCATACTTTTATGAAAAAGACAGGAAATGGGAGAAACTTGTTGGTGTCTGCACTGATGGTACTCCAGCTATGCTTGGATGTCGGAGTGGATTTATTGCCAGGTTAAAGCAGAAGAATCCAGACGTAGTCGGAACTCATTGCGTAATCCATCAACAGGTTTTGGCCTTCAAGACTTTACCTGCTGCAATGAAAAACAAGCTTGCCATAATTATACGAATTGTGAACTTTATCAAAGCAAGTGCTGTCAATTCCCGATCGTTCGCCAAGCTATGTAAAGACATAAATTCCAATCATATAAATCTGCTGTTTCATACAAATGTTTAATGACCATCGAAAGATAATATGCTGAAAGATGAAGTGAGTATATTTCTTGAATTTCAAAGGCAACAAGATCTACTATTACCATTCCAATCAGAAGAGCCTCAACTAGCAATGACATACCTTGTTGACATTTTCGAAGCTCTTAATCGCTTCAATCTACTTTTGCAAGATATAAAAACCAACAGCATGAATGACTACAACGCAATACATGCATTCATAGAAAAGCTGGGGCTGTGGTATAGCCGAGTTCAAAGGAGAATCGCAGCCTAATTTCCTACCTTGGACAAAGCCCTTGAGAAAAGCAAAGCTAAACTGGAAGGTGAATTTAAGGCCAAAGTGGAATCCCATTTCCAAATTTTGAAAGAGGAATATGAACGTCATTTTCCAGATTTGGGTAATGTTGAACTTGCAGATTGGAAGATGACAAGAAATCCCTTTCGTATTAATGAAGATATCCTTTCGGATAATCTGCAAGAAGAGTTCTTGGAGATGAGGTGCAACTCCACTGCCAAAGATGACTTTGAAGCAACGTCTCTTAACGATTTCTGGGCAAAATATTTGCCTGTTTATAAGAATGTGGGCAGTGTGGCGATATGTACCCTTCTTTCATTTTCATCCACATATTTATGTGAAAGTGGATTTTCAACACTTGTGAGTTTGAAGACAAAACCTCGGAACACACTGGAAAGTGAAGCCCATCTGCGATGCGCGTTGTCTTTAACAAAACCTCGAATTAAGCTGCTAGTTTCCCAAAAACAGTTAAATCCTTCCCACTAAGCAGGATAATGGCAAATAAATTATCGTTCTATTATTCGTTTGTTTGATTTTGAGGCTCGGTGGGGCGTGAGCCTGAATGACTAACGCCAAAGGAGGCGCAACCAAAAAATTTAAAAAACCTCTGATGTAAACTCTTTTCATTTGAGGCGACACCGCTGCTTTCGTTTCATTTTTATTTTGCAGTCATGGGAAAATTTTTGTTTTATCATAGAAAGAACAATGCTTTGTTCCGACCTGTTTCGAAAAAGCAGTACTAGTGGCGCAGTACATTTCTACGACAAGTTTGCAAGCAAGGAAAATCGCCATCAAGTGCGCTTTCCGAGAGCAAAACGACGCAAGCTCATGCGAGCATCGAACTTGCCATCTTACGATAATGAGGCAGCGCTTCACCACACTGAGTTGCGCAGCCGAGCCAAACTGGGAGGCACGTCACAAACAGATTTTAGCGAAACAACTTTTCTACAGCTGTGAATTCTGGACCACTAGTCGCGATTGTTTCAAGAAGAACAGCATGCTTAAAAAATTTATGTAAGTAAAATGAGCAACGCATGGAAGCGGATCAATGATGTTATCACAGCTACTTATCGCTCATTCCCTTGTTTGTGAACGGGCTTTCGTGATCTTTAAAACGCAAATTGTAATGAGTTTATTTGTGCTATAATGTACACAATGAGTTCTCAAATAACCTGCGATGACTGATATCCAGCTTAAAACCGGCACAAACAAGCTGATCATTTCCATTCACTGTCATTATAACAATGGCCACTGCCAACCGCCTTATCATACGTTTGTAACAAACAAAACTGATTCACTAACCCGCTTTTCGACCTCTACAGTTTCATCGGAAAAACGTATCGTTAAAAAAACGTTGAATTGATGGGAAAGAATTCGCGATTCGCACAAAAAATTCGCAAAAAAATCGCTCGCAATGCCGAAATTGAAAACTACTGACCAACTCATCCGATAATTGAAATTTTAATCAATAAAAAGTATGCTACTCTTCTACAAACTACGACCATAATAATTCACATCTACATCACGCTTACTGCCAAAGCGCAACTGCATCGTCAAGCAGTTAAATTTTTTAGTGTTTTGTGGTAATTCTCACGACTCGGCTGACCGGTGTGCACAAAATCGAATCAAAAAATATGGCCACAAATGGAAAGTCAAGTTCACAGCGCATTCTAGAAACTTTATTATGCAAACTCTGCCCATAACGCCCCAAATAAACCATTGTCACAAGCATTTTAACGTGCCAAACAACTTGTGCATGCGTGAAAAGTAATGGATACAGACTACTAAGTACTAAAAACTTTTTTTCATAGAGGCATGCTTATGTTTATACACGGTTTAGGTGGTTTACATCAAAACAAAGCGCGCGATGTTACCTAGAGTTACAGACAGAAAGAGATAGTTCATACACTGAAAACTACTCTGCCAAAAGCAACATTATAGCAACATCAATAGGTCTTCTCTAATTGCAACGTTTTCTAACGCCAGGGCATACCGCAATTAAAACTGAGTACATTTGGTTTTATATTTCATTCTCCACACCACTCCTAGTACCGAGCGTCGACCCTGAGACATGTGAATACCATTTTTTTGTATGAACCGACAAAGGAATTGAACCAAAGTCCGACAAAGCGGATACTCTAACTGAAGCACGACCGCGCCGATACGGGCAAGCTGTCTAACACACCAATTGACAAGACAGCCTTAAAAGAAGTTGGATTTCCTTGATGCCGCCTTTGAACAGGTTTGCTGTAGCTTACATGAAATCCGTCGCTTAGTCATTGCTTACGATAGTTGCCAACGCAATATGGCGGGTGCCACATCGCAACCGCATTAAGCAAAATGCAAAGTCACGACGTTGACACTGCAGCGCAGCAAGCGGTGAATGACTTTTAAAACACACCTGAGTTTCGTCGTCAGCGAGGTGTTCGAACTGCCACAGTTATTATTATTCACATTTAAATTGCTCGAGCTGTTGCTGAGAGCGATAGGCGGCCTAGTGCTAATCCGCGCCATTTTCCGAGGCAAGATAGGACAACCACGGGAGCTCTTGACGTATCTGAAAAAATACAGAAGTGCATGTTAGATCTTTAGTGTATGTCCTTTCGAGAATCGAAACTAGGCTACGGTGAAAGCAACAAAGATTCTGACGTAGCAATCGCATAAAAAGTGTTTAAAAACATATACAATCAGTTGTGCAGTTCATTAAAATATAAAGTTGATTTCATCTTAATCACACATCTGCAGTTGCATAATGGCTGTGCTTCTTCCTCCTCAGTGCTTTCTAAGATCCGGAGGCTGGTCACTACTCCTCTCCCTAAATTCACAATCCTCAGTCAGTCAATTTGCTTTCCCGATTGTCCTAGTCTGTTTCCGTTCCTTTACTTCATCATCCCATAACCCCCCTTGTCTTCCTCTGTACTGATTTCCCTCAACGCCGCTTTCCTTTATAATCTGAAAAAATTTTCCAGCCAACCAGCGTAAAATGTGACACGCTATCAGCCTGTTTAGTCAAATCTTCTGCACGATCCTCCTTTACAAATATTACACATTTTATTTGCTATATTCTTACCCTTATTAATAGCACATTAATACCCGCAGAAGTTAATATTTAACTGATGATGTCTTATTAAGACGAAATCAATTTTATGTTTTAACAAACTGCTCAATGGATTTGTTTAATACTTACAGAAGAATGGATCGTAATCCATCGTACAGAAGAAACTTAGCACGTGACTATTTTGATCTTTCGACCAACAGTTAGCTTTATGCTGGAGTAGTGGTTACACTACCCACTTCGTTAACTGCAAACCTGGCTTCACTTCCCTTTATCGAGTTGCACCATAGACTTAAAAAATGATATTCACAGTTGATTTTTTTGGTTCTCACCACAAAAGAGATAGTGTGAAGAAAACGGGATGTTCGTTTGCTGTGTCCTCGGTAAAGTCACTTAACGGGAAACCTCTACCTGCAGCAATGGTCTAGGATAAATAAAGGCCAGCAAACACAGTTTGAGCTAATATCCATGAATGAATAACATGAACTCTACGGTTATTACCGAATGCATCGCCTGTATTCACACCATTTCGAAGGCATCAGTATCGCCATCAACATTACACCAAACAAAAAATTTCCGCTAACTGCATTTTTTAAAGAATATTACCCAAAAAACATAAAAGCATTAAATCCACAACAACTTGGTTACGAAATTGAATTGATGTACCTGATCATCCAGTTTTTCAAGTTCTCAAAAGTTGAAAACTCAGAATGCAAAAGCCTGGACCAGGGATTCTCTTGTATCATATCTAAGGCAGCCACTGCTACGGCGCGACCAACTTCTTCGAAAATTTCTGGGGTGTACTTAGGAGGAAAGCCTGGATGATGCGCAACAGATGTAGTTTGATAACTGCAGTTATCTTCATGCAGCGG
The DNA here is from genome assembly GCA_963675345.1 of Trididemnum clinides. NCBI lineage: Eukaryota > Metazoa > Chordata > Ascidiacea > Aplousobranchia > Didemnidae > Trididemnum > Trididemnum clinides. Next base: position 24,391,518 of record OY776290.1, on the reverse strand, counting down.
ACGTTGGAAAATCTTTGCGGTTACACAAAAAAGTTGCGTACCTGCTTCAGAGTCACCGCATCAGCTAGCATAGTGAGGTTCTACCACAACACTAGTTGAATCATTTCCGTCACATCGATATCATAAATTGACTCAAGCATCTCATAAGCTCGGCGTTTAGCACTACAAACAGTTTATAGGTCACAAAAACGGGACTAAATACTGAGCGGACGTACCTGCAGGTGGAGGTGGGGTGGCCCGGCCATTATCGTGAGCAGCTTGAGGCACGCAGTTGACAGTACGACCCGTGTTGTAATTGCATTCCAATGTGTAGCTATGTATCAGTCCCGCAACCTAAAAATTATTGATAGTTGCAACGTGGTGTGGTGCAAAGGAACAAACTGCAAACCAACCGAATATTGCACGCGCGTCTCATCTTTTTACCTGCTGGAATATGTGGTCTTGCGAACCCTACGAACTAACGAGGCAATTGACAGAATAGAACACACGCATTTAACCACACAACCAACAGCATATCCTCAAGCAGAGGATGAAGCCTAAAAAACATAAACAACGTATCATTTCTACAGCAACGAAGCACCTTAAACATCGCCACTCTTCCACTTCCTTCTTTTGACATCCCATCGCGTTTATCTTTCAAATACATGTTCTTCTCTGTGAAATTGCAGCCGTTAAAGTCGAAGTGAGCTGAATTGATGGATATTAACTTCGGATACAAAAGATTGTTCACCTGAAAGAACAGAAATATATTATCAATGTCGCTCAAACGCAATGGCGTCCTCAAACCAAGATAGACTAAGTAGCGATGCAGCCTAGGTTGTAAAATATCTTTATCACGGAAAATCCTTGGCGTTTACACATAGACTATTATTATCTTCAGAACAGCTTCGTAATTGCCAACACCGCCGGAAAAAAGCATTCCTACTGCACGCATTGCACCCAAGCGTGAAGACAAACCTTGAACAACCCATGCCATATTCAAAGAGACGTACTCTGCTACAATTGCAATACCAGCACCTTATCGAGCTAAATTACAAGCATTGCTGAAGGTTTCCTAATCTTGTCTGCATTCATGCAACAAGAAAGCTCACTGAAACAAGAATCCTCAAAATCAGTTTACTTACCTGGTCATCTTCAGCCTCCAGATGATTGCCGTATATGAAGCACCCTCGTTTAGAAGCGTGCCCATGCAAATCCACATAAAATGCCACACCACTTTCATATTGCGATATACTGAGGTAGTCATCAAAAATTGGCACATGCTTTGTATCCCGAACCGCATCAGAAGTGTGCTTATTTTTCAAATCAATCTAAACAATCCTGAAAGTTTATAACAGCCTTTGTTATTGCTTACCCCTTCATGTCCTAGGAACAGAAGCGCAATGGAAAAAAAGCTACCCATTTGACATTGTAAACAAGATCAGACTAACGGTTCAAGCGAGAGTCAATTTCCAACAAGCCATGAACACTGGGCACGCCGCCACCAACAAATCGGAGTGCCATTGGAGGGAGCCCAGACCTATCTTTCTACAAGCTAAACGAGCAGTTTTCCTATTTCCATCTCGGGGAAGCAAGAAGTACTGCAAAACAGCATAGTTAGAAAGCATTGACATTGAATGTCACCCTAAAAATTTATGAGGCACAATACTCTGTTCTCAAAACAAAGCAATTGAAATTATAACATTAAGCCATATCTATAGGCTGCTTAAAATCATTTAGTAATTAAATCAATCAACAATTTTTAGACAAACCGAAATTGGGCTCACTTTTCCTGGACTACTGTCTAAAGGTTTTAAATCTTTGTCCCTCGGCGAAGATTTGCCTTTGCCAGATGATTGACTGGAAGCATTTTCGTTTGTTTCTTCTTCAATCACTCGATAATAATGATGATAAAATAAAATAAGTGAACGAGATGCATAAATAGAAGGATGGCTTTCAAAGTCTGGATTTAAATAAACCCGATTTAAATTTACTCCTTTTTGATCAGTTCTATAATGACCACGTGACACTCCGTCAGGATTCAGCATTGGAATCAACTTGAATACATATCTAAAAAAGAATCAAGCAAAAGGTTTAATCCACTAATCACATCACCAAGAAGCAATCACGTAATCTCGAGCCTTTGCTCATGAGACACATGCGAACCAATATCTGTTACTGAATCGACTTAATCCTTTTTGCCCTCTGCAATCAAAAGGCATATTAGATAAAGTACCATGCAGCAATCCAACATAGCAGTTATACATTCTAAAAGTGTATAATGAAGTACACTTTCATGTATAGTAATGCAAGAGGCTAGCGATGCACGTAGCAAAACTGCAGACAGTGACACTGTTTCGACCTATCAGGTCTCTTCAGTGCAGTTGGTGACCGACAAGAAGCTAGAGGCTTTTAATAAAGCATACCTTAGACCGCCACACTCGCGGGATCTATACTAGATCCACTTGGTGGATGGTCTGCCAGTACTCTGCGAAGCCGTATCACTCGTGAATGAGTGGCGGTTGTCGCAGGTGCACTAAGTCTAACAACTGTTAGAACAATAGTGCTGTCACAGCCTAGTGGTCACAAGGTCTTACATGTATAGTAATGCAAGAGGCTAGCGATGCACATAGCAAAACTGCAAACAGTGACACTGTTTCGACCTATCAGGTCTCTTCAGTGCAGTTGGTCTAAGCTATGCTTTATTAAAAGCCTCTAGCTTCTTGTCGGTCACCAACTGCACTGAAGAGACCTGATAGGTCGAAACAGTGTCACTGTCTGCAGTTTTGCTAAGTACACTTTATTTGGCATATTTTGTTCAAATGGACAAAAACACTACGGCATTTAACTGCAGACCTGCAAGGGAAAATCAGCTTTAATACAGAATCAAACAGCTCTTTACACTTCCCACAGCACAGCAGCACACAAATAAAGCTAATTAATCAGCACAATAACATCGCATTAAAAATACCTTTTTCTTAATATTTGGGCTCTCGGATCATTTTCTCGTAAAATAAATTTAAGAAAACCATTGAATACAAAACTGGCTGGCGTCTCGCCTGGATGAACCCGACTACTCAAGAAAAATACTCTTTTTTCATCAAATCTGTCAAAAACAACTTAAAATTATTCACAATCTGGTAGCCTACATATTGTCAAAAGCAAATGCATTAAAACAGATGCCGACATTTAATATAACTTTTAAAGCAATAACGGTTAATTGACTTAAACAGATGGCATTGCAAATTTCTGCATGATGGAAATCGTAAAAATCTTGGTTGTGACCAGTTTTTAATTTGATATACATGCAGTATGATAGAGACTTCTGGAAGACAAAAATCTATAAAGAAAAGGCCACAAACAGTCAAATGCAACATCAAGTATTAGGCTATGATTATGTTTCAAACTTTTGTAGGGCTCCAAAATAAGTCTAGCAAGCTATTTTATGAACAATGTAATTACTGATACGTCATCCTCACTTATGGCATCTTGGTGTTGAGGTGTCAGGAAAAAGTTTTTCTAATCTAGGCTCTCTTGTCCAAGTCATATTTTCACATGATGTTATGGTTATAAGATCGATTCTTCTTTTATCAAGACTGTGACATAAGAGTTCACGGTGATAGTATATACTATCATTGTTTGCTTCATTTGGCTTCAGATTACAACAAGCTTCATATTTTTTATCGAAAACCTAAAAGAAAGTTAAATTCACAAAGGCATGTTAAGTGGAACATTTGAGAAAGCCACTAATTGAGTTCAGCAATGTTTTTTGTATCAGTCAACTTTGTGTTCCACTTTAAATTTATTTTTTGTTTGCTTTGTATACATTGCTGTTTCTATTCTCAATTTTGGTGGTCTTTTAGTCTGAGTTATTAAATAAAAAGCAAAATTAAAAATGAGCAGTAAATAACGAGTGGTTTTTGCATTTTTAAGAATCACTGTAAACCAACTAAAAAGTTTTGCATGATTTGAAAAATTTTGTATGATGTCTTTATTTACAAATTACGTTTGCAGATCTGAATGCAAATTGGTCTGTGCAAAACTCAAACCATTTTCCTATGACCATAAACTAACTTTATGATAGATTATTATAAATATTTCCTAACCTCGAGTGCTTCTTGGCACTCATTGTAACTCCATGGATAACAAAAAGCAAAATAAGTTGTACCACCTCGATTTTCTGGTAATCGGTATGTGAATGACAACACAAACTGCCCGTCAATCATTTGATGAGAAGGTCGATCACGAATTCTTTCCCATCTTGGTTTTGATGGCACAACTCTTACTAAAGGAACCATGCCTTGGCTGTATAATTTGCCCTAAGACAAAAATATTAAAGTTAAAATAAAAAAATTGCTCAATAAAAAACATAACTTTGTGACTTTAAGTGGTATACATTTATATCATTGTATGTCTTTTACATTCACCTGATGAGACTTAATAAGGTTGAAATCAGTCATGGCTTATTAACAAGTTGTACTGGACTGTTGTAGGGTACAGTATGATGTTGGTGATCATTCTTAAGCAGTTTTTCTTTTTTATCTTAGTGTGATACTGAAGGCTAATTCCTTCAAATAAGAGATGATTGCCTGAAATTTGCTAAGTAGCCACTAGCACCCTCTTTATTTCGAGAAAAATATTACAAACACAATTAATATCTTCAAGTAATTAATAATAGCAGCAAGGAAAGAATAATTGACACTCAACAACTTATCTCCAATGAGAAATAACTCAACCAAAATAAAAATAGGCCATGTAGCCGAACTATTAGAAATTCTGGTGCAATAATTTTTTGTCATTAGTGGCTATCGTATTTTACTGTAAATGGCATATTTTGTTGTCAATGTATTTTGCTGTCAATGGCATTTGTCAATTTTGATGACAAATTCCAGTAAAGTGGTACTCTTCTTATACCACAAAGTAGCAAAAATAAGCAGTTGATATATAGACAGATGCTAATGTTATAACATAGGATCAAACATGGGCGAATTGTAAAACAAATGAAGGTGTACACAGAGACTGCAGTTAAATAGTGTGTTCAATTATAAATACTAAAATACATTTAGCAGAAACGAACAACTGTGTGCTGTTGGTTCTTTGTTTTTGCTAAATGTACTATAGTATTTGTAATTGATAGTAGTATTTAACTGCTGTCTCTGTGCAGGGTGTGTAAAAAGTAACTTCGGGGTTTTAAAATTCATTAAAACCATCAGTGTGTGTCTAATTATATAGAAGCTTTTTTTACTTAAGAGATCAATTTTTCAAATTTTTGTTTTAATCATTCAAAAAATTTTTTTGTTTTAATAGCTGTTTTCATGATATTTCAAACATTTTCATTTTTTAACCTTTCATCATGCTATCTACCAAAGAAAGAATTGAGATTGTGATTTTGATGGTGAAATTAGAGTCAACAGCAGCCATTCGTCGAGCTTTGCAGAGGAGAGGAGTGAAGGTTCCAAGTGCGAATACCATTTGCGATACATTTCAAAAATTTAAAGAAACCGGTTCCGTCCACAATCGACCAAAATCAGGAAGGCCCACATTGGAAGATAAAAGTTTGAAGAAATTTCAAATTTCTTTGAAAATGAGCCTGAGACTTCTCTGCGATTTATTGCAAAAGAAGTTGGTTGCAGTTATAAAATGGTTCACAACATTGCGAGACAAAAACTTAATTTGTTTCCCTATAAAATCCAAATAACACAACTTCTGCATGACAAAGATTTAGGATGGAGAATGGCAATGTGTGAAACTCTCCCAGAGAAAATCGATGCTGATAAACACTTTCTTGATCGCTCGATTTTTTCGAATGAATGCACTTTTTTCTTGAATAGTATGGTAAATCACCATAATTGCAGGATTTGGGCCAGAGAAACTCCCATGGAAACAATTCCAAAAACCCATTCAAGCCCTAAAGTGAACATATAGATGGGTTTATTTTCCACACGCATTTATGATCTATTTTTTTTTACCAGGCAACATTAACAGTGAACTTTATCTTGATATGTTGGAAAAGTGCTTCATTCCTCCGTTGACGAGAAATGTTTTCAGTAATGTGATTTTTCAACAAGATGGAGCGCCAGCGCACTACCATTGAAAAGTACGAGAATTTTTGGATAGGATGTTCACTGGAAGATGGTTAGGACGCTGTGGTCCTCTTGTCTGGGCAGCAAGGTCTCCGGACTTCACACCCCTTGATTTTTTTGCTTAGGGTCATTTAAAAAATGCTGTTTACAAAAGGAAACCTGCAACAATCGATGACTTAACGAACTTCATCACTGAAGAAGCACATAAAATCACCACCGATATGTGTCAAAATGTAATTCAATGTTTTCATCACCGACTGCACACTTGCGTAAAAAATGGTGGTAGTTCGGTCGAAAGATATTGAACTTTTCAACAACCTTTCTAAATAAAAGTGAATGATTATAAAAATGTGTTCATTTTCTCTTTTAGTTTGCTTATTTACATAAATTCTAATAATTAAAGAGTAATATTAAATGTTTTATTAGTCCATACATGGCAAAGTGCAAGAATTATAAACTATAGAAATCCCCAAGCTACTTTTTACACACCCTATATCTACTATTATTTGTTTTACAATTTGACCATATTAGGTGTTATGTTTTGTTTATGTGCTGCTAATGTATCATCATCAAATGTTTTTGTATACACATTCATTTGTAATTTTTAGGCAGTGGCTATTTTGCCGTCGATGGCAATTTACCCTCAGGTACTATTTTGCCGTGAGTTGTTTGTGATTGGTCAATCTAAATGACATACTAAACATCTGACTTTTGGTCGTTTCTGATTGGTCAATTTTAAAAACCAATTAAAAAAATTTTGCACCTCCAGGTCTCTATCCCCCACCCTGTACACTCCCTTCCAGTGTACACTGCCCCGTACATTTACATACCAGGCCTGCCCCTTCGGTGTACACTGCCTTTCTTTTAAGGCAGTGGCTATTTTGCCGTCGACGGCAATTTACCCTCAGATACTATTTTGCCGTGAGTTGTTTGTGATTGGTCAATCTTAATGACATACTAAACATGTGACTTTTGGTCGTCTCTGATTGGTCAATTTTAAAAACCAAAAAAAAATTTTGCAGCCCCAGATCTTTATCCCCCACCCTGCACACTCCCTTGCAGTGTACACTGCCCCATACATTTACATACCGGGCCTGCCCCTTCAGTGTACACTGCCTTTCTTTTAAAGCCCTGGCCAGCTGAGATTCGAACCCGATACCTTGGTATCTCAAGACCAGCGCTCTATCCACTACACCACAGAGTCACTGGTGCGATAATAGCAAATTTGGCTATATAAACACACGTGAATGATCACGGCAAAATAGATTCCAAGGGCAAATTGCCGTCGACAGCGAAATAGCCACTGCCTTCTTTTAATGCCCTGCATGCTGAGATTCGAACCCGCAACTATGGTATCTAAAGACCAGCGCACTATCCACTACACCACAGTGTCACTGGCGTAATTGTAGCAAATATGGCTATATAAACACACATGAATGATTACGGAAAAATAGATTCCAAGTACAAATTGCTGTCGACAGCGAAATAGCCACTGCCTAATTTTTAAGTTGTAATGTAAGCATATAATTTTGATACTCTGACAAGGGTCATGCTTATGAGTCAAAGACGTTTGGTTCTAATAGAAAATGTTTCACACATAATGCCTGCTTATTTTGGCTACTAAATGGTAGTTTTGATGATGTATTAATAATGTGACTCTTGATTGTTTGTGATTAGTCAATTTCAACGAAAATTTCATCTCTATTGCACTATGTCTACTTCTACTTAAGTTTATATGCTGGGCCCACACCCCAGTGTACTCTGCATGCAAAGACTCCAACTTATTACCATTGCAATCAAAGACAGGTCACTATTCACTAAATCACAGCGTTAATGCATTCACTATGACAAATGAACTTATTCAGACATACAAACATTCAATAGAAAAATAGATTTCAAGGATAAAATACCACCAACAACAAAAAAGTGACTTTTAAAACAAAAACGCTCCACAAAAAATGTTTTCCTAAATAATGCTTTAAAACACTTGATTTTATGACATATAAATAATCAATAGACTAATTCAACAAAATTTGTACTCACCTGTCGATTAAGATTGACAATGTTTATTTTTATAAGTTTATTAGGTGCATAACCTCTAACACCAAAATAAAACCAAGAACGATTTCCATTCTCAAATGGCGTTCCTGCACAGTCAGGTTTTGTCCAAACATTGAATTCATAATCAGGAGTTATTGTGCAGCCATAAAGATTTGTTGGTTCATTGGTGTCACTATCACTTTCTGATCGAACTGGTTTTTCAACTTGTGCAAGATTACCAGAATCGAACTTGGATGTAAATAAAAGACCACCACAACGAATTTCCATGTTTGTGATTAAATCTATTAGCTATGTTGCCACCTTTGTTTAATACATACCTCCTAGCCCACACAGTAGGCCAGGATATTGTTCTGAGGTTAGCAACAGTTTAACACTTTTTCGAATTATTATAACTACGGGTACCAGTAGCTACTATTACTTTAAAGTATTACTATACCATAACAGGGTGAGTAACTAAAGTTAGATTTGGTCATGTTGATGTACAAGGCATAGCACAATATGACTGCAAGGAGGGCCACCACCATGGTAGGCAATCACAATGCAGTTTTAGCACAGAAAATGATTTATTGTTTGTCTCAAGCCACGCACACAGCTTGCTGGAAAGCTTAGGTCTGTTTGCTCTAAATTACGGTACACCCTCCTTTTTATTGATTTATATAAAAATTCAAGAAAGACAATCAGCCAATCACTTTTGACATCATGTGAAAGTATTACAATTAAAATATTTGTTGAAAAGTAAACTTTGATGAAATCAATATCGACTATCCACAGCACGCCATTACTAATCCATCACCTGGTTATCAAGGCTTGGGTAGCTTAGCGACTTAAATCAACTGCTGCAGAGTTGCCACGATAAAACCCTTAAGGATGGACACAACTTTGAAAAAAGCAATAAATCTGGTCTTGTTTTTTTTTACCATGTTTTTCTTCTATTCACAAGAAAGCAAATTGCATCGCTACATTTTTAACGGGACGTCCGCACTCGCTTGGAAGTTGCCATTTCCAAAGTGTCTAAACCAGCTGTCTTCCGCATAAAGATAGGGGCGTCCCTTTAAATGCCTTGCCCAAGGACACAACAAGCGAACTTACCGGCTTGATCTCCACAACCTCTCCTAAATACCGAGCGCCAAGCAGGGAAGCTGTCTATACCATTTTTAAAGTCTTTTGGTATTATTCGACAGAGAGAATGAACCCAGGCCTTCCGATTGCGAAGCAGACGCTCTAACCACCTTTGCCAGATATTAACGTTTTTCTCACACATATATTACTGTATGGCATCAGGGCCTAATAGTCAAACTACTATGTATAATCCCAGATAATATAGTCCTCTTACGATTTAATATACTTGCAAAAAGAAACTTCATTCTCAACATTCCAGCTAGTTTGCTCCGAATTCAAGCAAAACACGCTCCAGGCTAGCATTCAACTGGACGAGTTTACTGATAGCGCTTTAGAAAGCCACTTGATCGCCTTCGCCCGATACGAGAAAGATAGAAAGATGAAGGAAGAGTTTTTGTTTAGCAATACACTGTCAGCTACATCAACTGCTGCTGATGTCAAAGCTCTTGTGGACTCTTTTTTTGAAGCTAGCGAGCTCAGCTGGCAGAATTTTAAGCACGTCTGTACTGACGGTGCCCCAGGGATGATTGGCATCAAATCAGGGTTTGCCACACTGAAGAACAAATGGCCTCATGTGACGTCCTCGCACTACACCGATACACTCTAGCATCAAAGACTCTACCTCTACATTTGATGGAAATTAAGGACATTACGGTCAAAGTGATCAACTTTATTGGTTAGAGGGAAAAAAAATCACCGGCTCTTCCACAACTTTTGGTTAAAGCAATGGGACTTTTGTTTTATATGTGGGACTGGGGGACATGTGAGGCTTATGTTTTATACCGAAGTCCGTTGGTTATCAAGAAGTAGATGCCTTTCTCGGTTGTATGAACTTAAATATGAGGCTGTAATATTTCTTGAAGAAAACAAAAACAACCTCTATGTCCAATTTTACAATGAAGAGTTTGTTGTAACGGTTGCATACCTGGAAATGTATTCAGTCACCTCAACGACATGAACTCGTCTTTGCAAGGCTGTGATGTGACAGTCAGCGACGTTAAAGACAAGCTGGCTGGGCTAACTGCTCGAATGGGGTCTAACAAGCATGAATCAAGGTAGGATCCTCTACCTCGTTTCCTTTGTTAGAAAGGTGCCTGAAAATGAATAGGATTGATTTGCCAGACAACATCAAAACTTGCAACATTGAGGATCTTGAAATCGTCTCTGCTGAGTGTCGATCGCATTTCAACGACAACACGTTGCATGTTTCATCGTACAGAGACCCGTCTAACACTGAAACTGACCCTAATGTCGAAGAAGCAGAGAAGTTGGCAGAGCTCAAAATTTCGAATGCAATGATGCTGACATTTAATAACAAAACTAACTACTCCAACTTTTTTTGTCTCTTCATGATTCATATCCACTACTCAGCAAGAAGGCTTTCGTAATTCTCGTTCGATTCGCAACTATCTACCTTTGCGAAGCTGAATATTCTGATCTGGCGTCCACAAAAACAAAATCCAGAAATTGCCTCAAGTATGCAGTGCATTTGCCTTGCTCAGTCCAAGACGGAGCCGAATATCAAAAATCTTCTCAGGCGAGTAAAAGAACACGCTTCGCACTGACTACATCAGGGGAGTCCAAACTACAACCCGCGGGCCAAACCCAGCCCGCGAAGGTTTTTTATACGGCCCGCGGAAACCCTTTTTGTCTGGCCCGCGGAGCCCTTTCCACTATTGCAAGACAAATTTAAAGCACGAAAAGCATAATTTGTGACAGCGAGAGGAGGTAATGACCTTTTTCTCTTTTTTTTGGAGATTTCCTAACTTTTGGGCAAGATATCGCGTTCTCTAACGTTGCTGACCGTTGGTTCCCACCCACTTTGAGTCAACTCTGCCAGCGGGTATTGAAAATGTTATCAATGTGGCCCTCCGTGAAAAAGTTTGGACACTCCTGGAATACGGTGATTTAAAGGAAATTGGCTGTGATTTGTTTAATTCTTTGACTGTAATGCATTTATTCTTTTACTTTCGTTGGCTTTTTTTATTATTAAACGTGGCGAATATATTAACTGATGGAAACCCGTTAAAAGTAAAACTAGATATTGTATTGAAGAGCAGGGAACAACAGTTTATGAAAGTTAGAAAACCACTGCACTAGATCTTTGGGTATTGGAGGAGCACAAGTTTTGTCCCTCAGAGATTACTGACAGACCTGTTTCAGATCAACATGACTCTGCTCCTGAACTTTTGGCAGATGAACCAGAAACTTCCCACATTTCAACTTTCTCGGTGCCCCGTTTGGTTGAAAGTGGAGAAAAAACTTGTATTGAAGAAAGTTTGGTTCAGGGATATCTAGAATTCGTTCTAGAATAAGTTCTAGTTATCCATGGTTTAGTTAAATGGCAAGTGGCACAATCATTGCCATTGCATACACTGGGTCAAAATTCTGAAAAGGAAGTGGTGACTTGAGAAGAAAGTTTGACATCTGTTTCACAGCTGGTAAATGTGACTGATATCAGTCCTTTACCAAAATGAATACGTGGTGCAACTACCAAACGAAGAAAGCAATCAGATCTAGTGTGCTCACATCCATTCTGTACAAAAAAATAATTAAAAATTTGAGTGAGAAAAGCAGATAAAAATCAAGTAAAAACGGAAATCTTATGAGCAAGAAAAAGTTAATCCAGGCTCATGAGAAAAATGTGCAGCAAAATCAAATGCATGTCTGTTTGGTGTGTACAGAAGCGTTTGATGACAGTTAAATTCAGTATAATCTATGCAGGGGATGGGATCACGAGGCATGTGCCAATATCTCTAATGCAACATTCTGAAATTGTGAAAACTGACGGTAGTGTATGCCTATTTCCATGTAAACTTATTTGCCTTAATGCTCAAATAAACGTGATTCGTGATTTCAATTGTATCGTGCAGTATACAGTAGGTTAGATCTGGTAACTGGTTTTTGGGTTTTCTTTGCATCACGCGATGTGGACTTCATTTTAAGCGTTTTGGTTTGATAATGTACTGAGCGTACCAAAAACGTGTTAAATTTTAGTTTTTGACAAGGTGCTATTGAATTACGTCACTTCCGGTAGGAGTTCATATCATCACCCAAATGTGAAATATGGACCCTTTGATAATAAAAGTTAAAAATGCTCTTACCTTTGAAAAAATTTTTGAACCAGTATTTGCATTATGAAAAGTCTACACAGTTGGCGATGTATTGGTAATATTTTTGTTTCAGTATCGCTTAAGATGAAAAGGCTATAGGAATTTTTCTTAAGGGGTTCATATATTACCCCACTTTCCCCTATATTGAGTCTGTCAAGGCTAAAAAAAAGTGCAAGGAACTACCTTTTGAGAAAGCTGGGCACACGCATAAAAAAATAAATATAAAAATTTTGCTATTGAATTTTTAAATCTTCCAAGAGCAAACACAAATTACGCAATCGAATTTTGTAAGCTGCAATGCACAACAGCAGGCATCAGACTGTTGTCCGAGGTTAAAAGATCGCACTCCGTATGGTAACTGGTCACTTCTATGGTGACAGCAACTGAATGTAGATGGTCTTCAATATGTAACTTGACGATGTTGTCGGAAACGTTCTATTTGTGGTTTGTAGTTGAAGTTCCTCCGTGCTCATACGACGGATCACGTCACCGCGATAGCTGCGCATGAATGCATTGAAATGGCTGAGATCGCAACAGCCCAACCTATACTATCAACAGTATAAATCAGGATAAAACAAAATAAGCCGCTGGCCAGAATAGACTATCGGACCTGGCCTAAATCCACAACATGTTTTAAAATTAAACGAGAATAAACGCTTAACAATTCATTAAAGTTCTTTCTACAATAGTCAAGAATAATTATCTTCATTCAAATTGGAGCGAAGCATGCCGCTAGTTGGATTAGCTCCTCTTCTTTTTCTCAGTCATATATTCAAGTGTGGTCTGAATCCCATTTTTCACGTAGAGACGCTGCAGTGCCGTTATAGATCAATTTGGGGGAATCTTTTGTAGTTATCACAGTTTGGCTATCAATTTTGACATTGTCAGGAATATAAAAATGCTGACCGAGACCTGAAAAGAAAGTTTGGAAGATGTTATTGTCCGCTTTTTGACTCCTATTTAGTTGTAGATATACTTCGACCTGACTGGAAAAAATAATTTTGTCCGCCGGATGACCGTTTTCTTATGACTATTTGCATTTACGGCAAAAGCACTCATCTTTTAATACTGTACCAAAATGTGATTGAGTTCTCTGATACAACAATCTTTGCAAGAATACAGTACCGCTAAATCTACAATGGCTGTGCCAACGAATTTGTATCAACAATATAGTATTACAACAAAAAGGTACTTCCATAATGTTACAAAATTAAAACTCTTTGATGATATGCCGATATAATTTGTGAAATCAAATTTTGTACCGTTTTTGTGGTTGGGTGTAAAACAGCAGGTCCTCTGGCTCCTGAAACGATTTCGGATTCCTTAAAATTAACGGTTCCTTAAAGTTTAGAGGTAAGCTATCCTTTGTTAGTGATACTGGATGCAGTTGCGTACACGGCTGTATGAAGGTTTGGGATCATAGCAATTGTTGAATAGCAAGTATAGTGAAAAGCAAGCAAAGTAGGCTGAGTCATAGAGTGTTGAATGTTGTAGAAGCAGTGTAATCGGCAGACTATGCAATGAGCCTTGAAATATTAATTATTTATCGGTCGGCTACCTTCTGCTTTTGGTCTGCTGCTTTATTTATTTGCTTCCTGTCATGCTGTTTGGACAAAAACAAAATAGCTTGCTACCGTAAACGTGGGTGGTAGTACAAAGGCCATGACTTCTTAAGTTATTTGACCCCAATCATAAACGAATAAAGGTATTTTTTGCTATAACGGCTACAAAAAGTCGATTTACCCTGACCCTCCGAAAAATCTCACTAAAGAAATTTAAGGTGCCGATAGACAGAATTGAGGTTGAGAACTGATCAATCTCTAAAAGAAAAAACAAAATTGAAGAAAACCAGGACCAAAATATATTTTTGCCGCTCCAAAAAATTGCCTCGATACCAATAAACAAGTCTAAACAAAAAAAGTACAGATCACGAATTAGGGTCACTTAGTGGTTTATTTATGTACGCTTGAAGATACTGTTCCAAAAGTTGGAGGTGCACTTAATTGTAGCCAAAAGAAAGTTTTGAAGAAACCAAAGTTTTTGGTCGGCCTGTTTATCTCTTATATTCGTTGACAACATTTCATTGAAGATTGACGTTTTATTTGAAAATAGCTCAACGTCAAAATCAACTTCAAGAAATTTTGGTGGCCATGGCTCCGCTACCCCTCCCTAGTTTCGCCAATGTGATGCGGCACCGCATCACGTGCAGAGGAGCTCCGCAACTGACTGCATCCACTCAAAATGAGCAAGATTAAAGAAATCACCAATCGATGGTTCTGTCGAAGTTGTCACAAGGCAGAAATTATAAAGTTGTTAATCAGGGGCAACAGCATCCTGCAGAGGAAACTCTTGCCTGTTTAGCTCATTTTTACAAGATCAATTTTAATCACCACAGATTAGTGTCAGTTACTTAGCTCAGCATGATAAAGCGCGATCTAGTAATCTTGGCATTATGACTTCAATGCGCGGTGTGGGGTTTTGCCTTGCTGTTCTTTTAGCAAAGACATTTATAGCAATTTCTCCTGCGTGGTGGTGATGTTTGTTTCGCAGTTTCTGAAAGACTGAAATTTATTCGCAAATACTACAAACAAACAGCACAATTCAAGGCAATAATAACCAAATTAGAACCAAAGTAGAAGTAGAATCTTCGAATAATTGCTAGTTCCAGTTCTATCAACCACGTTTCTGAAATCTGGCGCGTTGGTGAGAGACAGAAGCAGCAATCGGAAAAACAAGCAAAAGATCACAAATTTTAAACGGGCATAAATATATAACAGTGTGTGCCGCAGTAAGTCCCTGTTGCAGCGGTATCGGAGAATTTGAGAGATTGCGTAATAACATTACGATCTTGCCATTGTTATAAATATCTTTGCTGTCGGTTCAAGTTATAGTTTTAAATCTCAAAGGTGTGAGCAGAAAAACAAATGCAGATTCCATTTGGCATTGCTGCATGCAACGTAACCCTCTAAACCAGGGATGCCCAAAGTGCAGCTCGTGTAAGAACTTTTCTCTCAGAGATTTTGCCTTCGCAGATATGTTAACCCTACCTTATCCTGGTTGAACTTCGTAAAATAGACTTTTTGCAGTCAGTCAAGACTTCAGATTAGTGAAATGTGACCCGAAATGTAAAAACTTTGGCACCCCTGCTTTAGGCGCTCAACTTGCAGTCTTTCGGTTACTAGTCTGACGCTCAGTCTACTGCTCCACGGACCGACAAAGTGGTACAATTAATTCACCGACTTTACTTTCCTAATATTAGATCAGACTTAATTCACCAAATTTATATTTTCTAAGGCAGGACGCACCAAACTCCTTCCACTGCTTACAACCACTATCTTCGTAATAACAACAAATTACAACGATATAGCGCAGATATTCCGTCTCTATCCGCAACTAACGCTCACCTTGAGTTAACTCTTGTCATCAATACGGATCATCCGTTCGTCCCAACAGCATATTTCGACTGTAATTCCTCTGAATAGCGAAGTGCGAAATTTCGGTCGTATAGATATAAAGCGAGCAAAACTCAAATTACCAGACGCACTATTATGAAACAAAGGGAATTAGCAAATTCAGACGTTCTTGAAGTTGTAAACAGGATTACGCCTCAATCTGCAACTTGCTATCACAAAATTCCATTACTATTTATAAAGACTGAATTATTTAAGTTATGTAATGCGATGGATTAAAAACAAAGCTACAATGTAGCGGATAATTTAAGAATGTTCCAGAAAAATGCATCACAAGGGAGGTCTACGACGTAATATAAAAGCTACAAATTTAAGTCTAACTGGGGAGTACTTAATGTCATGACACTTGGACTTTGCAATGCTAGTGAAGACCTCTGCAAAGCTACCTAGTGAAGGCCTTCGCTTGTGGCCCTCAAGGGGGCCCAGGGCCCCGTTTGAGAAACCCTGTTCTAAGATAAGGGCCCACAAATAGTGTCCTTGGTTTACGACTTAAAACTGCAACCGGCGACAGGGCTCTATGCCTTGAGACATAGGGGAGCTATCTCTTAACTGTCGTTGCTTCCAGGTCACCTTTGGGCAAAGTGTAGAACCTGACAGCTTACCTTATTAGGATTATAAATTTGCTACAGCAGGCAGCACGTTTTTTTAATGTTTATGTGACAGTTTGTACATATACCCGCTCTATTACTAAATATGCGTGGTATTATATTCATCTGTTAAGTGCGCGCTTCTATTTTTTTTGTTTTGCGTGTATTTCGTTCTTTTTCTTTGGTTCGTGCTAATGCAGATGCGACGGCCATGCATCAAATTCAAATTTGATTTAGTTGTGATAAATTGAATATTGAATGTGTTAACGTATATCGTTTTTTCCATCTGCTCTTTTTTCGTCTGCTTCGGTTTAATTCTGGTTTTCTATTTTGCTATTTTGGACAAAAATAAAAATTAATAATAATAATATTGTTTCGTGACCCAAAGTTAAGTTCAAGAAAACTTACAATATTAGGTCGCCAAAAAAAATTAATCATACCGCAATTATTCTAACATAGCAAGGCATTTTTGTCACGTTTCTTGCAGCATGTACGGACTTATAAGCGATTTCTTTTCACAGTGTAGCATGTTGTTGTTGTTGTTGTTGTTGTTGATTACCCGACCCCTTCCGAGGGATGGGGGCATGGCGGATGACCATGGAGCCCCAGAAGCCGGGCAACTCCTCAGGGTCTGGACCAGAGGTCATAAAGAGACAGAGAGTCGCCAAAGAGTGAGCGGCGCAAAGAGTCCGTAGCTGGACAGTGCAGAATGAGATGAGAGATGTCCTGGGACGAGTGTCCACAGGCGCTGCAAGAAGGATTCTCGATTCTGCCAATCCAGGAGAGATAGGAACCTAAAAGAAGGCTGTGTCCATTGCAGCGAAGACGAGAGAGGACACAGCGAGCACGACGAGGGAGCACAAGTTCCTCAGTGGAAATCGAGGGAACCTGTGTGTCAAAATACTTTGAAGAGACAGTACGCCTCCAGTCCGAGATAAGACGAGAGTGGATACGAGAGGTAAGAGGAGAGAGACTACAAGGGATTGCGGAGGGTGCAAGCAGCGCTCCCCGTCTGGCAAGCTCATCAGCTGTGTCGTTCCCCGGGAGAAACGAGTGTCCGGGGACCCATTGTAACCTGATAGAACAGGAGGAGAAAAAAGACAGTTCCTGCCAGATCTGCCACAGAGTTTGAGATAACAGGAAAGGTGGAGGAGAGAACAGGATGGCGAGGACAGAACGAGAGTCAGACAGGAGAAGAAGAGAAGAAAAATGGCAGACTTTGTGGTGTTGCCGAGATCAGCAAAGAGCGTGCAGAATGGCGCAGGCTTCAGCGGAAAAACTGGAACATACTGGGTCTGCCGAAAAGGAAAGAGTGGCCTCAGTGCCACAGAGAGAGCAGTTGGCAAGAACGCCGGAGCCGCCCTTGCCAAAAGGAAAAGGAACAGAGCCGTCTGTCCAGAGTACCAGATCATGAGGGGCAGGAGAGTCAAGGTGGGCGAGAGTGAGGGGGATCAGAGCGAGAGCATGGAGAGGAAAGGGTGAACTCGACCGTGAAGGAAGGCAGATTCCAAGGAGGACAGGGAGGGCAAGCAACAAGAGCCTCCCTAGAACAAGTAGAAGGAAGCATGAGGGGTGAGTGGACGCAAGAGTTCTCCGGGACGATCTGCAGAGTCTTGGTTTCACTCCTAGTCTGGCCAAACCTGAAATTGGAAAGGAGGTTGGGAGACGAAGAGCCCGCTCATGAGAAAAAAGAGTGAAGTGAGTCAGAGTGACTCGTAGGGGAGGTAGAGAAGCCTCGATGAGTAGTAGAGGGATAGGGGACGACGAGAGGCAGCCGGTGATGGCGCGACTGGCCGCTCGGTGAAGGCGTTCCATTTTGGTGATATTGGTAGCGCTTAGGAAAGGAAACCATCCGGGTGAAGCGTAAGTGAGAAGGGACCAAAGAAAAGATTTATACAGAACAGAGAGGGACTCCTCAGAGGGGCCCCATGAGGAAGCAGAGATACAGCGTAAGGCCTTGAGACGTGGGAAAAACTTGGCCTTCAGCGAAGATACATGCTTAGAAAAGGAAAGAGTGCGGTCGAAGCTGACCCCAAGAAAAGTTGGAGTGGGATTAAAACGCAGGCGAGAGCCGAGTAGGAGGAGATTGGGCTGGAGATTAGCTTGGTGGGGATCCACTGAGAAGAAGGAGGCCTCACATTTGCTCGGATTGAGAGGAAGACACCAGTACTCAGACCAGCGCTCCAATCGAAACAGAGCTTCTTGTGTGGCCTCCACCGCCGTAGGGACCGATGGGGAGGAGGACCAAATGGCCAGATCGTCAGCGTAAAGAGAGCAGCTGACGGAAGAAGGCAGAGAAGCCGGAAGATCATTAATGAAGAGGGAGAAAAGTACAGGGCCAAGAACGGATCCTTGCGGAACACCTCGACAGACTCGAAAGGAGCGGCTTTTGTGATTTTGAAAAACCACAGAAGCGCGTCTATCAGAAAGGAAAGATTGAGTCCAACGAGCAAAGCAAGGAGGGAGGCCAGCCGAAATCAGTTTGTGGAAAAGGGCGGGATGCCAGACAGAGTCAAAAGCTTTAGAGAAATCGATAGTACTCAGGATCGTCCGAGAGCCCGGCCTGGGTTTGTTAAACCCATCCAAAATGGACTGAGAAAGGTACAGAATTTGATCGAGTGTAGACCGTCCAGGGCGGAAACCGGCCTGGCGGGGAGAGAGAATGGAATTAGATTCCAGAAAAAAGAGAAGACGGGATAGAATGATGCGTTCAAAAAGCTTTGATACGCAGGAGGTGAGAGAGATAGGCCGGAAGGAAGCAGGAAAGTCGAGAGGTTTTCCCATCTTATGTATGGGAATAATAGAAGATGTCTTCCAGATGGAAGGAAAGGAATGTAAAGACCAAAAAAGATTGAAAATGTGAAGGAGTAAATCCATGCCAGAGCGAGGAAGATGCTTTAGCATGGGATAGGCAACTTTGTCTGGGCCAGTGGCAGTGGATGAGGAGAGGTTGGAGGCAGCCGCAAGAAATTCAGCGGGAGAGAAGGAAGAGCAAAAGGACGAGTGAGACTCCACAGAGCACGTGGCTCGGAGGAGCTCAGTGAGGTAGCCTCTGGCTCTGCTGCGCAGGGTCTTTGGCTGAGACACGGAAAAGTGAGACCTCAGGTAAGCGGCATAAACCGAAGCCGATTCCCTTGGAGAAGAACAGTTAGGAAAGTTAGGAGAGGAAGAAGACGAGGAAGGAGAGCCAGCGATAGAGCGAAGAAGAGAGTGCACAGATTTAGGTGAAAGAGAAGTGCAGGTCGTCTGCCATGCCTCAGCCTTGGCCTTGGCAATGACTGACGAGGCACGTCGAGAGGCGGAGATGTAAGCCTGGCGATCTTCATCACTTCTGTGAGCAGTAGCGAAAGCCCTGCGTCTTTCACCAACCGCTTGTTCCACCTCAGCAGACCACCAGGCTTTAGGAGGGCGTTTGATGCGGCAGAAAAGAATGGAAGATTTGGCCGCATTCATTGCCAGAGAGGTAAAGAGAGCAGCTGCAGAAGAAAGAGACGAGTATTCCTCTGCAGAAGGACAGTGAGAGTGAAAGTAGGAGGCAAAGTCATCCCAGCGAGCTTTCTGAAAATTGAAGGAAGGGGGACGCTCGTTGGGGTGAAAGACTGGAGAGAGAGGGATAAAAAAAAGAATTGATAGGTGGTCAGAACCCAGGTCCTGAAGCACCTCCCAGGAGCAAGAAAAAGCAAGAGTAGAGGGAGCAAAGGAGATGTCAGGAGAGGAGCGACTGCCAGAGGAGCGATGGAGAAGGGTGGGTGTGTCAGGGTCATTGAGGGGGAGGAGGTCTGAGGAGATGACCCAGTCGAATACTTCCTCCCCACTGGGGTCGGAAGTACCTCTTGAGTCCCAAAGCGGGTGATGGCAATTGAAGTCCCCTAGAATGAAGAGATTTCTGGAGGAGGGAAGAATTGAGGGAGAGAAGGAATCGGTTCTGCCATCCGTTGGGGAGGAGCGAATAGGGGGGGCATACACATTAAGAAATGACACCGAGGAGGATTTGTTTAGAGAGATGTTGACCCCTACATAATCAGAGTAGGGATCGAGCGAAGAAAGAGAGGTGGTAGAAAGCTCAGAAAAGGATAGGCCCTGTCTGACGAAAATGACAACGCCGCCACTGGCATGCGAGGCATCAGAAGAGAGAATGCCAGACCGGGAGTGGGTGCGATCAGAACGCAGAACAGAGAATCCAGGAATCCGGAAAGAGGAAGATGAGTTAAGATTGGATTCCTGAATGCAGATAAGATCGACAGGATGGGATGAAAGAAAGTGAAGTAGTTCAGTGCTCCTGGCTCGAAGACCTCCAGCATTCCATTGAAGAACCCTGAGAGAGTCAGGGGGAGGAGAGGAGGCAGGAGGTGCAGAAGTATAGCCAGGAGCAAGGGACGGTGGTGGGAGGGCAGGGGAAGGAGATATAAGATGGGCAGATGGGGGATAAGAAGTTAGGAGACGAGGGTGGGGTAAGAGTGCAGCATTAGCAGAGGGGGGGCCGGATTCCACAGTGGAGGTATACGTGCCGGAGGAGTCAGAGGAGGGGGGAGTCACAGTGTTACGGCAGGGGGGCAGCTCCAAGAGTGAGAGCTGCCAAGAGCTCTGAAATTAGATAAAGAAAGTTGTGAGCACCTTAGGTGGACCCATTTGGAGCAAGCGCAGCATTGCACTGACTTGCCCCGCCAGGTCACATTTCCAGCGCACACAGAGCAAGGAAAGATGGGGCCAGGGTTAGGATGAACGTTAACGCTCATCAGGAGAAGAAGAAGAATGAGGAGACGAAGGAGGGCAAGAGTAAGGCAGGAGAGAAGAAAAAGTGAGAACAGGCGACCGATTTTAAAGATGCTGTGTGCTGCCCTTCTGCGGTCGTTCAGGGGGCAGCATAGCGAAAAAATGAATGGGGAGTGCCCGGGGTAACTGGGACCCTCGGGAAGGCTAACAGCCATTTCGACCCAACCCAAACGGGGCCGGGGACCGCACCACCACGTTGAGGCGGCTGTTGCTTGGTGCAGGCAGTGTAGCATCGCTTGTGTAAATATATTACGTTGTAGTCACACAATGCTTTACAATTACATTGTGTTCGTATTTTACGTCACAGTTATACTTTATGATTAGTTAAAAATTGAGCCAAGTTTGCAGCAAGCACACTAGCACAGCCTATTTTCAGTGAAAATCAAACTTCGACTTGATTTGATGTGTTTTGCACACAGAGCTCATAATTCTCATTTGTGAGAATAAATTTGGGACTCATTGCTTTTCTATTTATGAACCAAGTTTCATTAAATTTTGTTTCAAGAAAATTAATACAATCACCAGCAGCCATGTACTTGCTGTTCAGTCTAAAATATCTATGTCAATACCATGCTCAGTAGTGCTTTGAACACGAGACATTTGGGGGAATTTTTTTGGTTAACACCAAAAAGTAATTTCGGACTCCTGTTCTAAGCAAGCGTAGTATTTTATAAACGATAAATCCCGTTTTGGAAATCTACCCAATAACAAGATACAGTTTTACAAGTTACTTCCGATGAAAACGTCGTCACCAGCTTATTGTGTCATTTACCCCAGGAAGGTGATCTATGTGCCAAGTTTTGTGTATGTTGGCCCAATGGCTTTAGAGAAGTTGAAACACACACGTTGGCGGAGAGATTTACGTTTTGTATATTGAAATACGGCACTAACCTTTAATTTGCAAAAGTAGCTAGGGGCGGATTAACAAATTCAACCGGCCGGGGAACTTTGAAATAAAACCGGCCCATTTTTGACAACTAATTGCAAATCATGCTAAAACGTTACACGGTTCATCTTATAAACTACTTCATATTTAGCCCATTTCAAAAAAAAATATTAGAATTAACAAACAAACATTATCAAACACTATACATAGGGCAAGTCTTCGCATTATTGCGTTCATTTTTGCTGGTTTGTCGATGACCGTATGGTTCGAAATGCGTAACAAAACGTCTCGTTCGACGCACATCAAAAGAAGGGAATCCAAGCGATCTTCGCTTAGCTGATTTCTTAAAGAGTTCTGTACATATCGCAGCTTGCTAAAGGTTCTTTCACAACCAACTTGTGCAACGTAAAGAGTAAGGATTGTTTTGTATGCCTGATATAGAAGAGGATAACTTCTGCAATACATTCTATATCTCCAAATCGCAGTGAAACAGCATAGAAAACAATTTTGGCATTGACATTTTCGAAGGTTGAGGCTTTCGTCCGATCTCACATCTTCGTCATCTGTTTTTTAAAAACAAATTGAAATTTAAGTTTTATGAAAGAAAATTTATTAGTATCAGCACAGTTGACCTGCGAAAAGTGCTAGTTGATAACACCAGAACAAAATTTTCATCAAATAATAACATTTCCATCGATATGGAAAATTGGCATCAAGTATTTATAGGCTCGAGTTGTATCATACAGTGAGATAAAAAGTCAAAACATTAACCTGTAAATAGTTTATCAATAATAAAATCAAAAAAATGATCACCTGCTTCATCCAATTTAGTGCAGTACTCAGGTAAGACCTTTTCTAATTCCGGCCATTTTGGTACAAAATCCAAAAGCTCTTGCCGAAGATCTTTCTGAACAGGAGAATCTGAACTTTTAATTGGCAAAAGGTTGTATGTCATATTCACAGCTGAGATAGGAATCCCATGAAGAACTGTTTCAGAAAAGCGTTTGGGATCGAAATCTTAAGTCAGTATATAGCTTTTTATGCGTCGCAAATCTTCTATGCAAACTTTGAACCACTTGATCTTGAATTCTGTTATATACATCGACCTCAAACTTTTTCACCGAGTCTGAAAGACATTCATCCAAGGGTTCATTTTTACTTTTTCCAACCCGTTTAACAGGAAAGCTGCTCTCAATCAAGACATCACATCTACGTTCTTCCAAAACTTTATTGACATGTTTAACAAAATGTTCGGTTGTGGTTACAACCACTGGAAATCGCGATGAATCTGTTGAATATCCTTTTTTGTAGCTTCCACCATATTATAAGCATTAATGAAATTTAATCCAGAAATTGCAAGTACTTTGAAAGTGCAGAGCATGCAAAGGAATCTCCATGAAAATGCAGAGGTCATCTCCATGACGCGTAGATAAGTAATGGCTCTCAAAACATGTTGGTATCAAATCATATTACCTAACATGACACTGGCATCAAACCGCGCTTTAACACTTAACTTTTCAGAAGTAGAAGCGCAATACAGAACTTCAATTACATCGCAGAACATACCGCTGGAACCATCTCCAAATGTGTCGAAAATTTTTCGAAGACATTCGCGCTTAGACCACCATCTAGTTGCTCCAATCAAGTTTAACCTGCTCTGAATATCATGACCGTGTCTTTGGCTCATCTGCTTTTTCCACATGTCCATTCAAAAATAGGATTCCGAAAGAACACTCAAACCTTTTGAACTAATCCAAATAGAGATATGGATGCATGATTAGTCGTAGCAACATCACAGAGAACCAAGTTGAATAGCATAGCACCATGTGTGAATGTGACCAGGAGATACTTTTTCAAGAAAAGCTATAAATCCATTATACTGCCCCGACATGTTTGATGCTCCATCTGTACTGTTGGAGATGCATTTGGAAACGTCTATGTTTTGCTTCTGCAAAATTTCTTTCAACAAATTGCACAGGTCTGCTCCAGTTGCCGAATGACTGTGGACAACAGCAAGAAGTCGTTCTTCGACGTTTTCCTTAACAAAGCTTAGAATAACTGAACATTTGTCGGTTGAAGTTATATCTTAAGTTAAATCGATTTGAACTGAGTAAATGCCTGCTTCCCTAACCGAGTTTAAAATTTCTTCTTTCATTAGCTTAGATATAACAGCAATGATAGAGTTAACCGTAGTTTGGGAGATAAATGCATTTCTGTTTGTACGGTTATGCTTTTGCTTGTCGGATTTGTTTTGCAAACATTTTTTAACAACATTTTCCAAATGACACTATAGAATGTTGTCGTACTTCGCAAGAAGAAGTACAGTCTCTAAAAATGTTCCTTAATCAACTTTTTTATTACATAAAGTAGACGCCGCTCCCGAACTCCCTGTTCCCCCATAGCTCGTTCCCCGTTTTCCAATCATTTCCACAATGGAGACGACTCTGTCGAGAATTTGCCTTCTTTGCATGACCTGTTTGTTGCGCAATGACGTTTGACTGACAGTAAGTAGGTCTACCACTGTCTTATTACTGCTGAATCGTATGTGAGCTTCAACATATGCCATGTGTTTTTGAGAATTTTCGTGTTCATCAATTCGTTGGTAGCCTAAATGTGTTTCCACAAATTGAAACCTGTTAGAAATTTGCTGGGGTTCTGATTGCTACTAGTAGTAGTACCATATGCAATGCAAAGATTGCAAAATAGAGCTTCTTTTTCTTCACAATACGAGAGCCATAATCGCTGCAAACGACCTCCAGAGTCATCAGGTCGGAAGTACACATTTGTAGCGTTGAATTTGGATGTTTCTGGCTGATGTGGGTGAAACTCGAAATTCGGTTAGTTTATCTCGTTTTGGTTTCACAAACCACGAGTGGTACGCTGTTACAGAAGGAATTACAGACTGATCTAGTTGGACTTCTGAAACTTGAGCGGATATTGCAGAACAGTCTTCATTGTCTGATATTGCTGGATCGAGATTTACAGACTGCTGACATTGACTTTCTAAAACTTGCGTTAGGGGAGCAGAACATACTTCAAGGTTGTCTTGGCTGAGGCTGTCTGGTTCTGGTTCATCAGTATATACAGTCTGGAATTCTCTTTCTGATACTGGTGGAATAGATACGTCAGAGCAATGTTGATGTACTAAATCTGATGCTAGTACATTATGATAGCTTACAGACTGATGCTGATCTTGATGTTCTAATAGCAAAGCGGGATTAACTGTCGTTTGGCTTTCTGTTGAGGTGCTTGCTCTTGCAAATGCTTCCTGAATGTTCATACATTTAGCAGCAATTTCTTTTTCTTTCTTTCACGCTCTTTCTCAGCTCCACCTTCCGCTTTTTCGTTTCTTTTTCCATTGCTTTATATTAAGAGAGGCCTAGAGAATGGATGGTAAACAATTACGTTGCATACGCGATATCGGTTCACTTGCGGCTCTTTATTACGTCATAGTTAGGGCTATTTTTTTGACCTAAAAAATATATTTTTGACTTTATTTTAGCAAAATTTTGACTTTATTTTGACCTAACCGCTTTTGCCTATTATTTATGTCTTGTTGCACTTTTTTGATTAAAAATGTTTTGTAATCCGCAATTTGCATAAGTTTTTAAAGAAGAAGGTAGCCTACTTTAAACATTTTCTCAATCACTCAGTCTTGAAGCTAATGCAACAAAGCGACGCATGACGTCAAAACCTAGGATAACGAGCCATAGTGTGTATCGGTATCAATTAGTGTGTAATACAAAAAATGCGTTGTTATCGCAACTCTACTGTACATTGACAGTCTGTCTATGATGTTTTTAACGAAAGCCACACAGTATAATTACCAGGACTTTTTATTGTAATACAGCATCATATATTTCTTTACGTTCTTAACATCAAAATTTCTGTTTTTTCTCAGTAATTTACTGAGCATAGAAAACGACCTCTCAACAGCAGCAGAGTTTGGCTGGGCTTTTTGCAATAGTGCGTAGCTTGTTGGGTCAATTGTCAAGTTGGTACAGTTTATTATTGTTTCTAAATCAGAGTTGGATAGTCGTTTTTTAATGTAATTTTTAATTGCGCATGGATCATCATCGAATTGCATATTCTTCAGCAGTCCGTATGCTTCGGTTATCGTGCAGGCACTTCCTTCTAAGAACTCTACGTTGGCTGCTAGAGTCCGATATTGATTTATTTTAACCAAGTCCGGCACCAAATCTTTCACATTGATAGTGTCTTGTGCTCTGCTGACTAAGAGCCCTGCACTTGTCCAATTGTTGACAATGGTACGAACAGCTGGAAGGTTCTCACTGTAATATAAGGCAGCTCTAAGCCAAGTTGCCCATCTTGTAATTACAGGGTCAGGAGGAGATGGCAGACCAGCATCATGAAAATCTTTCTTGTGATCTTTGTTTTTGATTGTTGCTGCCTTGATTGTTGCTATTATTTTATCAATATTTTTAAAATGAGCACGCACACGCATAGTGCAGTTATGTAGTAAATGCGCAACGCAGGTGACATGCATCAAAGAAGGGTATAATTCCTTTAATATCTTTCCAGCCAAAGATATATACCGAGCAGCATCAGTCAAGAACAATGAAAAATTCTCGTGTTTTAATTGAAGTTGTCGCAATATGTCATCCACAGTGTGCAGAATAATACTGCTATTAACATTGCTACCGCTGTCAAGTGCATGGCAATCAACGAGGAATGTCTGATTTGGAGCATCTAAGCTGCCCACAAGCACACTAATATACTTTTGTTAGCAATCTCTGCTTCATCCACAATTAACAAAATGTTTTTGTCACAAAGTAATTCTTGAATTTGTTGTTCTTTTTGGGATGCTAATTTAGCAACACATGCCCGGGCTGCAGTCTCCGAAGGCAATACTTTTCCCATTGTAGCAAACAGAGACTTTAAAGAAGGATGGTTGAGTTTATGAAGTGGGATATCTGCAGCTAAGAATGAAGAGACAACCTGTTCCTTGAAGTTTTCTAGATCGAGTTGTAAAAAGGTTTGCTTACTTTGGGATTTGCTCTTCGTCTCCAATTTTCTTTGGTGTTGCGTACTTTTTCGATGGCTTTCCACAAAAAACTTTTTGTCGCATTTGACTAACACGTCGCAAAGGTTACATCGCAAGTCGCGGGCAGGAGTTGCCGAAAACTCATCCGGATATTCGTGGAAAATTTGCCTACCTTTCGCTGTAGAAGATTTGGCTTGTTTAGGCATTTTTTGCTTTGCAAGCTACGACTTAAAAAGACCACGTGTAAAGAGCGCAAAGCTTTTATAGGAATAGATTAATTGTCTAACAATTATGTGTTTATGCATCAACAATGACGATTTGATGCATAATAAGTGCTATTTCCTTGTCAATTACCGCACGCATTTTTACCATTGCAACTATTTGAGAAGTGTAAAATCAAATAAAACTGCGCATAAAATTTTAATAGCAGCTCAAAATTCAAAAAAATATAAAAAAATCTAAATTTGTTCGTTTTTGTAAGGAAATTATTGATGAAGACAATTTTGACAAGTTTTGACTTTATTTTGACTTATAAAATCTAGCAAAACAGACTCCTGAACACCTGAAACGAACGTTAGTACACGTTTGATCATGTAACAAGGTCCTGAAAAAATTTTGACTTTATTGACTTTAGCGGGCCCTATTGATTAGACATTTTACAGAATTACTATCTTTTTGATGAGTTTCGGCATAATCAACTTCGCTCAACGCATTGCCACCTGCACCATTTTTTGTATAGGAAATAGAGTAGTTCTTATATTGTAACCAATTGAAAAATGTTCACAAAAAACAAAAGTCAATTCGAGTTAAGCAAATAAAAAATCAAAAATAAGAAATATCAATCTTGGCAGTCGACACCGTGCCGCCATCGATCAGGAAACGTTTTTTAATTCAGTTTGTACCGGTACTGTCACGCAAGATGAATGTTTTAATTTTTCGCTTTGTCACTGTAACTGGAAGGTTAAAATCCGACAGCTTGCCAATAAATCTAATAGATAAAGTGCAATTTTGTCTGTCTCTCTGAACTCCTCCGAAACTGCCAGGCGCACAAACATCAGAGTTGGCACGATTGATCACCACCATGAGGTGAGTGTCACGAGGAAGTTGGTGACGCCAAGATGACGTCACCATCAAAGATAATTTTTTTTTAAATTCACTTTTTTAAACCGAGGAACACGGTTTTTGATTTAAACAAAACCCAGTGCCCGACTTACCAACTTCAACAAATTTCACTTCTTTATCATCTCACATGACGTCATGATTACCAATTAATTGTAAAATTTATGTTTTTAATTTACTCAAGAAGTACTCGTCGTAGAAACACGATTAAAGGGTTTTTTAGAAGATATTGACAACAGCAGATTCTTTAGTTGAGCACTTTAAGCCTTCTAAGCATCCTTCTTCAGTTTTTTCTGCTCCTTCAAACTCGTTGTGTGATGACATTAATGGGTCTAGTACGATCAATACAGTCTTTCGCTAACACAGATTACAATATTTTTCAAAAATTGCAGCATTTTTACAAAATCAGTTTACCAAAAAACTGATTTGTGACCTCATTTCTCAACCGATTTTCAAAATTTTTTAACAAATTAAAAATCATTTCAAGGCAATTCCGACAACATATGATTTGTACTTTTACCATTAGTTTTTATGATAAACAAATTGAACTTGAAGACATGTAGTGTAACTTTTTACCCCCCAAAAAGTCATAAACTGAGTAAAAACAGATAAGTTTACTACAAATAAATTACGATAAAGTACCAACAATTAGTGCTGTTTCAAAGCTTAGAAAATTTGCTTTCCAGTAATATATGACTGTAATTAGTCTGGGCTCCGGATTAGTTTATAATGGCTGATCAGAAATTGGCTCCCATACATGACTTTTCATTTTTAGATAAACAAATTTTTCTACTATATCTAAGTCACGTTTCTTGGTACATTTTGACTATTTTTCATCAAAAGCACGGTTCTTCGCCATTATTTTTTTATATATTCAAAAAGATTTATCGCAAAATGAAGTCTCTAAAGACTTTAAAATGTAGCCCACCGGTTAAAAACACTCAAAATTTTGGTGTATAAGCTTCACAAAATTGCAATTTCTAAAAAAACTAAGTTCGGTGGTATATTTTGACTTCTTCCTCAAAAGCATGGTTCGTTGGAATTATCTATCAAAGGGTTCAAGAAGATTCATGTGAATCGCCTCCCTACTCCACAACATTTCAATTATGCTTCCATGCACTTTATAAGGTAAACCAATGAAGCTTTTTTAGATCATTGGCTGTATCAAGTCCACTTTCTAAGTACTAAAAGGAGAAAGCAAGACTTAGCCAGGAGCTCCAGAAACTCAAGTGGCTATTCGTAATTTTTTATAATGTTTTTTAAGCTTGATGAATTTCTTTTAAAAAAACGGTATTGTATATTTGGGAAATGAGATGAGAATTAGCTGTTTTAAAGCAACTTTAACTTTTCATCACTGTTCTAACAATTAGCCATGTTCCTAACGTCGATATTACTGACGAGCGTTGCAACAGTAATTGCATTTCTTCGGGCTAGTTTTTCGTGGCTGCGTATATACCAGGACCAAGTAACATGCTCCCAGCCAGAGGCTTTAGGTTGTACAACTAGGCATACAATTACGAAAAAGTAGTAAGTAGCGGTCCTACTATCTAACACTAGCAATTCTCTCGGAAGCGTGCCGCATAAGCAACAGGAAGATGCGGACGAGGGACATCATTTGTACTAGGGGGCTTTTACTAAGTCGTGAAACATGCATACGACCAAGTAAATGATATGTGGTACCGCAAAGCAAAGGCCGTAAAGGTGCCCATTTCCAACTTTGGTTTTTATTTCTACACTTATTTGAAAGAACAAACAGAATTAATGAAATAATGGACAATTACAAGACATCTTGTAATTGAAAGCAATCGTACAACAATCAGGATTAGGGGCATAAGGGCGCTACCCCATTGGTACCAATTTATCGCTTATGTTCTTAAAAAAATTGGTTGAAGCCGGTAGAATCGAAGTCACTAACCGGAAATAACTGACTGGTAGCTCTGCCGGCTAGCTACTGAATGCTTGCTTGCAGTTTACCAGCATTATATAAGCACATTTTTATCACAACGCTTTGCACTATCTATCAAACTATTGAGGGTTGCACTGAACAGGCATTGCAGCTGTAGTTTAGGCATAGTACATGTCGACTACTATGACTGTTTATTGCCACTCCACAATACCTTTATTCACCGTTTTATAATAAAAAATTCGTAATCTTTCATGAAAAACTAGCAAATTTTTAAAATTTTGTTTTGGCTAGTTAATCATTAAAGAACTTTCTTCAAGTTACTGCAAACCCTGAACGTTTTTTAAAATCTCAATTTATTAACCTACTACATTATACTAGTTTTACGATAGCTAAATGTCTGAGCAGAGACTTCTGTTATGACTTGCCTATGAGCTGATCAGGTCAAAGAGTTTTTCGAATGAACAAAGGTTAATCAGCAAAAAAATAAATGAGCTTAATTTATACATACTAGCATCGAATGCCTCATCGTTTTTTTACACTCGCAAATCTCTGGATTCAATTGTACCTTGTTATAATACATTCCAGAATCATTTGCTATACTACCACCAGAAGGCACTAATGAAAAACAGATAAAACAACCATTCTCTCTTGCCTTCCAGACAAGATAATGTGAAGACACTGACCTAGCAGTAACAAGTTATCTCAAAATACGTTAACAAAACAGTTAAAATTATTCTATTACATTCAGATTACACGAACTAAACGATCTCAATTCCAATTGCAACAATTTCATAGGTAACAGTTATTTTTATGATCATAAATTGTGCTTTACCAGGCAACCATGAAATTGATCGATAACAATAACTTATTTAACTGCTTTATTATCATACTGCAGAATTGGACGGATTAATTAGGCCAGGGGTATCGAGCTGGCGGTCCGCGAGCCAAATACGGCCCATCAGGCCCCATTTTGTTGCCAGCGTCATGCTATTTTCCTAAATTAGTGCATGTAGCCTACGTTATGAGCATCGTGCCCGTGCAATGATCTATGCTAGTCACCTTACTAACCTTGCAGACTCCCAAGCATCTACTGAATGTCAAATGCGTTTTTCGAAAGATCAATTTTTTTCACTAAACAATTCCACGGCGCAGCGGGAGTGTTTCATAAATAAAAAACTTAGCTGTAACTTTGCATGTTTCTACTGCTTGCTAACTGCAAGTAAAAGAAATATGTGCGCTTTCAGTTAAAATAATGCTTTGGGAGTCGTGGAAATTTGCATCACGCGATTGCAACGTTGTTTTCATAGCAATTTATTTTGATTCCAACTATTTGAAAAAAATGCGATTTAAGAATCGGATTTAGAAGTTTCGAAATTTTGGAATGCGTATAGATTCCTACGGTAGGAGTATTGATTGTATCCTTCTTCAAAGTTTACAAAAGACTCTGTCCCGCGTAAATTCTTGGTACGTAAATGTGGCCCACAGCACTGAATAAGTTTGATTCACCAAAATTAGGCTATATATTATGGACCAAAATTATAGAAATCCTTGATAGTAAACTTGAAAGAAGCCAGTTGTTAATGATATCTAAAACTAAATCAAAAATGTACTTAAAAATTCA
The DNA here is from genome assembly GCA_963675345.1 of Trididemnum clinides. Lineage (NCBI taxonomy): Eukaryota > Metazoa > Chordata > Ascidiacea > Aplousobranchia > Didemnidae > Trididemnum > Trididemnum clinides. The sequence continues at coordinate 24,359,796 of OY776290.1, read as the reverse complement.
TAAAGGTAGCTTGATACCTTGTTTACTTTTGATATCAATGGCCTGCTATGTTTTTTTCTATTGGCAACTTTAATTTTAGGAAGGCCCACCGTTTTATTTAATATTAGTTAATGCTTGTTTAATTGCTTCAAAGTTGTTTTCTCTATTGTTTTATTTTGTTGATTTTAATTATTGTTGATTGAGTTTGGTTGTTAAAATCAAGCATTTTTTTTATCTACTGTAAGCCTAATGTACCTTTGAGTGGTTGCCACGAATACTTGATTTAGCACAAAAAGAAAATGTTACTGTTGCTTTTTTTGGCAAATTAAATCAAACTAATACAATGGAAAATAATCAGTTCGCCATTTGGTTGACTGTGTTTAGAAACCAACGCTTAGAACTTCACATCTCGAGAAATTCTTTCATTGCTTGACAAACCTTCTCAGGTTCATCAAGCTGAACCCAGTGGCTGGCTCCTTCGATAAGCACTGATCTCGGATTTTTGCAATATTTCTACAAAAAAAAAATGTAACTAAATAATTACGATTACATAACTGTGCTTATAAAGACCGTTTGTAAACACACGCGCGCGCACACACACACACACACAAAGAGAGAGAGAGAGAGTGAGAGAGAGAGAGAGAGAGAGAGAGAGAGAGAGAGAGAGAGAGAGAGAGAGAGAGAGAGAGAGAGAGAGAGAGAGAGAGAGAGAGACGAACAGAATGAACTGTGTTGCATATGCATGTAATACATTTGGCCAAATTGATTTCAATCAAAAATAAATAGATCAATTTATCGAAAGCTACAATGGCAATCGTGCAGTCATGTGCAGAGTTAAAATTAACAACAGGGTACAGTGAAGACAATTTTTTTCAAAACTGAAAAAAGTGTATTTTGTAAATCCTGGCAAATAGTCTGAAAATACGAGAAAGACTTATTTGAGCCAGTTGCCGCCATCCAGAGGCTGGCAACTCCCCAAAATCTATTGCAGGGAGGGGTTAAATGGCCTTCAAATTGTGTAACTCGGTAGTTGCTTCTCTTAGAGACCTGATGTATAGCTCAAAATTTGCGGAATCATGTTTCTATTTGGGCGAAGAGGACGTGTTTGTCTACTTCAATCAGAAAAAAAGTTATAATCAATAAGCCTTTTTTATGCTAAAATTTTTGCATGGGAAAGCGTGACTAACGACTTGTTAATGCCGTTTTATATATAGTGAATGGAAAGTTCGCATTACAATATTTCGTAGAAGTAGCCTGTTAACGTAAACAAACCCTACGTAATATTTTTCTACATTTTTCGCTGTCGATGCTGTATGCTTAGTATAGGTCAACGTTTCTTAACCTGGGGTGCTGAAATCAATTTCCGGAGGTGCTGGAAAAGGTCACATATGTGGCGGTCAAAGGTAAAAGGAGTACGTTTCTACAAACATATTTTTAACACATATTTTAAAATTTAGTACCGGGGTATGACCTGTTTTTCATTTGTGTTGTAGCATAGTGATCAAAAACACTTGATTTGTACGAGCGGTTCACACTTCAATATTAAATCAGAATTAAAAGCTTTGTATATTACTAGTGCTAACGTTCGGTAGTGTATGAATTTTTTAATTTCAATGTGTTCGTCAGATTGTTTATCTGTTAAGTTTGCATGATTCTACAGTGCTGAAAAAACGCAAATGGAATGACAAATATGTCAGATATGGCTTCATTGCATCCTGGATGATTGTGGAGGACCAGACCAAGCACAATGCATGACCTGCCATTTCATTATGTGCGACTCTAATTTGAAGCCTGATAGACTCAAAGCGCACCAGGACATGAACAGTCTTTCTAAGCTCTGCAGGCTAAAAAGGCTAGATATGACCAAAGGGGTACACTACCCCATCTGGATTCAAGGCAATGCAAAAGCCATTTCTAAGAGCTTCCTACGAGGTGGCACACCAGAGCATCCAAGTGAAGGCTGCACATCCAGCCAAGAAAAACCGAATTAAGCGATGCGCTATACAAATGGTAGAACTAGTCTTGGGAACAGAGGCAGCCAAGAAGATGAAGGACGTACCCCTTTCTAATGATATCATTGCAGATGAAATTGCTGACATGAGCTGTGACATCTCAGATCAGATTGTTCAGGAGATAAAGATAGTCCCATCCCCATTATTACCAATTGAACGAATCAACAGATGTTTCCAACATGAGCCAGCTGATTGAATATGTTCGGTACACTAAGGATGGTGATATTAAAGACAAATTCCTCTTCTGTTAGCCATTGCAAACAACGACGAAGGCAGATGATACATTGCGACTTGTGACCGCTTTTTTTGAAAAGCATCAGATAAAATAAGAGAAGTTAAGGTCAGTATGTACAGATGGTGCCACAGCCATGATCGGAAATAAGTCTGACTTTGCTGCTCTGTTAAAGACGAAGGTACCAGATATCATAGTGAAGCACTGTTTTCTCCATCGCCATGCCTTGGCGGCAAAAACATTGCCACCTAACCTGAACGATGTTCTGTCTATCTGTGTGCAAGTTGTAAATTTCATCCATGGTAGTCCTTTATACCAGGGATGTGGAAGCGGTTATTTTTCAACCGCTTCCGATTCCGCTTTCACACCTATCGCTTCCGCTTCCACCGCTTCCGCCAACAAAAAACGAGAAAACGACCGTTGACAATTTTTTAAACTTTTGTGGGTCTGTAGCCTGCCTTCTTCTACACTTTATCATTTTGAGGGGACAAAAACCTTCATTTATTGCAATTACTTTACCTACTTCGCTTAAGCTTATTGTTCCAAACTACTTTGTGTTTTTTTTTGTTTAGATATTAGAACTCGTGTTGAATGTAGAACAGTGCTTTCATTCGATTGGGTCACCTCCTCCCCCTTAATGACTTCAGAACCTGGGTTCTGATCACCTACAAATTCTACTATTCGTCCCTCTTTCTCCGGTCTTTCGCCCCAACGAACGTCCCCCTTCCTTGAATTTTCGAAAAGCTTGTCAAGACGACTTTGCTTTTTATTTTGACTCTCACTGTCCTTCAGCAGAGGAATACTCGTCTTTTTTCTTTCCTTTGCTGCTGTTCTTTTTACTTCTCTGACACTGAATGCTCTCCTTACGATCTGGTGCTCTGGACAGACGGCTCTGTTCCTTTCCCTTTTGGCAAAGACGGCTCTGGCATACTTGCCAACTGCTCTCTCTGTGGCATCGAGGCCACCCTTTTCTTTTCAGCAAGTATGCTTAAGTATTTCCGCTAAAGCTTGCGCCATCCTGCACGCTCTTTGCTGGTCTCGGCAACACCAACAAGTCTGCCATTTCTCTTCTCTTCTCCTACTATCTGACTCTCGCTCTGTCCTTGCCACCCTGTACTTTCCTTCATCTTTCCTTTTACCTCAATCTTTGTCAGAAACTGTTTTCTCTCTTCTCCAGTTCTATCAGGCTACAATGGGTCCCCGGACACTCGTTTCTTCCGGACGACGACGCGGCTGATGAGCTGGCTAGACGGGTAGCGCTACTTGTTCCCTCTGCAATCCCTTGTAGTCACTGTTCTCTTACCTCTCGTATCCACTCTTCTCTTTTCTCGGACTGGAGGCATACTGTCTCATCGAAATTCTTCGACACACAGGTTTCCTCGATTTCCACCGAGGAACTTGTGCTTCTACGTCATGCTCGCTGTAATCTCTCTCGCCTCTGCTGCAAGGGACACAGCCTTCTGTTAAGCTCCTATCTCTCTAGGATTGGTAGAATCGAGAATCCTTCCTGCAGCGCTTGTGGACACCTCTCATCTCATTCTGCACTGTCCAGCTACGGACTCTTTGCGTCGCTCACTCTTTGGGCAAATTTCTGTCTCTCTACGACCTCTGCCCCAGGCCCTGGGGAGTTGCCCGACTTCCGGGGCTCCATGGTCTTCCGCCATCAACCCATCCCTCGGAAGGGATCGGGTAACAACAACAACAGCAAAACTGAAATTGCAGACGCACTATTACGTTACAAAGGGAGTTAGCAAATGCAGACCTTCCAAAAGTTGTAAACAGAATTACGTCACAATCTGCAACTTGCTATCCTAAGATTTCAATACTATTTATATACACGGAAACCACTACATATAAGAAATCAATACCGTTATACTGAAATAAGAAATAAATACTAGTAATAAACGAAGAACCTTTGTGGTTCCCTCACGGAACCCTTAAAACTCACGAAACACATCTGCATGTCTTGCAAAACCCCTGTTGAAGAGCACTAATGTGGACTGATCAAGCTGTTTCCGTCGTGAAAAATTTCTTTTTCAACGTTTTCAACCCCCCCAACCAAGGTTAGTTAAAATCATCATTTTGTTAGCTACGTTTCATTGCCCAAACTATCTTTTTCTTACACATAATCAATATAAAATGTGATGTTAGTCATACTTTTTTTTGTTCTCTCGCGCTACTGATATCGCACTGTCGTTCAGACTTATTGTGCAACTTCACCGTTTAATCCACATGGGGAAATGGACAAAACTTTTTGCCAAGTTACTCTTCAAGTCAAATAATCTATGTGGAAGCGGAAGCGGTAGGATTTTTGCGCTTCTGCTTCCGCAGAAAAAGGACCGCTTCCACCGCTTCCGCTTCCACATCCCTGCTTGACACCACAGATTGTTCAAATTATTCTGTGAAAAAATGGGAAATGAACATCAAGTTATTCTCTTTCATACAGAAGTGCGGTGGCTCTGCCGTGAGAAAATCTTGACTGGTGTTGCAGAGCTCAAAGATGAGATTGCAATATTTCTTCGAGAATATCAGAGTAATTTTGCGGATACATTCGAGGACGAAGTTTTTATCCTATCTCTGTCCTATCTTGCAGATATATTTAGTCATTTCAATGATCTCAACATGTTCATGCAAGGTATATATGCTAATCATATTCTTTGCACAGAGAAGATCGAAGCCTTCAAGAAGAAGCTCGCGCTTTGGAAGCGTTGAGTTGAAGGAGGAAGTGTAAAAAACTTTCCAATTATTAAAAAAAATTTGGGAATCAGACAATCAGCCCAATGGTTTTAGAAAATATTGTTACTCATCTGCTGCACCTTGAAACCGCACAAAAAAAATTGCCCCACTATTTGACATTCTCAGAATGGATTTTGCAGCCCTTCTTGGCAAAAATGAGTAATGCTGACAACCTGAAGGAGGAATTTATAGATTTGCAAGAGAACCAGGGTTGCGAGACAAAATTCCGTGCATCATCTCTGTCTCATTTTTGGTGGGATCAGCTAGTTGCATATCCTGGACTGGCGAGGGTAGCGCTGGAGATGATCACTCGATTCCCAACTACTTACCTGTGCAAGAAGGCATTCTCGACAGTGCTGTTAATCAAGACAACAGTTCGGAACCGTCTTCATGCTGCGTAACAGGCAGCATGAGTATGGCTCTGGCAAACACGATGCCACGATATGAAAAACCAGTTGCACACAAGCAAGAACAAAAATCACATTGATGAGTGTATTTTAAATTGAGTTTGTCCATGAGCTTTCCTTTATTTTTTTATTGTTTTTGTGAATGCTATTGCCATAATTGCTGTTTTTGTTTTGAAGAATGAATCAAACATATGATCAAGATGTACTGCACTTGTCTTTACTTTATCTTTATAAGTAATCTGGTGTTAGCCAATGGTAGGGGGTGCTGGACTGCTTAGGTCTGCCCGAAAGGGATGCTGAGGTAGGAAAAGGTTAAGAAACACTGGTGTAGGTCATAACTCGCTAAGAAATTAGATCCTATTTCGTACCAACACTCACAACAAAATTTCAATTAAGCACTGTAAAGTGCAAGCAATATCATTAATCAAAGATCAACTTGTGATGCTATTGTGATCCAAAATGCGCACATACTCGTATTTGATCCTGGTCTTCAGTGCCAATATAAAAATAAGCAATAATGTTCATAAACAAATGTTTGGTCAGTTGGTGCCATTTTTTACCCTCCTGTTACGAAAAATCATCAAGTCCAGCAGGAAAGATGTAAATCGTTTCATGCGTAAAATAGCCTACTATATTTACAGCTAAAAGAATTCTGGTGAATTAATTATTAGACAAACTTGCCTTTGTCAGTTTAATTCTAAGTTCATCTACTGCACATTTAAAGTCTGCCAAACATAGACGTGTCATCAACTTTATATAAAACATTTACGAAAATTGCATTTTGATGCCAAATTTTTTCATCAGTTTGCGAGATCTAATTTTTTTGGCAAATAAGACTGTCTCTTCTTTCAAATCCAGTGACTTGTGCAGATGCTTCCGTTACCAAATTACCATGTCGTTCGACAGTTTGATTATGGCTTGGATGGTACAAAACCAAGTGTTTCGTTCGACAGTCTTCAATTTTAGTATGAGACAAATGTGTAATAGCTGGATGTTATTGCTGAGAAAGTTCTATATAAACCAACTCATAGTATGTGTCTGCTTTCAAGCTTAAAATTGGAAGGTAAAACAAAAGAATAAAAGAGTCGTTCTTGCAAAGTGCAAGTACTTGACTCACGCCCTTGTGTCTCGAACAGCTTCATCGTCATTTCCCAACCATGTGATCAAATACTTTCTGGATGGGCAAAGTATCCATTTCTTTGAACAACATTTAAAGGAGGATGTCAAACATCTTCATTTGACAGGCTATCAATTCTCTTAACCAAATTAAAAAATTTTTAGATTCATGGGTTATTTGGTTGTACAACTTGATTTCAAACCTAGTTGGAAAATATACTATTGGACAAAAATTAACCAAAATTTCTAAGTTCTGAGGTGGTTCATCAGTTGACATGTAATATCGCAAAATTTTGCAATCAAAAGTTAATTACCTTAAATGTACCACTAGGCCAACTTCCAAGTATTGCAGGTTATCATCCACTTTACCAGCTATAATTGCCAAACAGATTTTGAAAGCATAATATTGATCTGTGCTCAAATCATCAATTACAAAAGAAATTGGGACAAACCCTTGCTTGATCTGAGTTACTGGCCGATTTGATACAGAACCCTGTATCTTTTTACCTATAGGTCCTGCAAATATATCAGGGCCACTGGTTGCACCATCCAGAGTAGCAAACGCATGTCGCAGAGGAAGTCTATTTGTGTGTAGTAAACACTCAATCCATTGAAAAAGCCTATACAATAATTCTTCTAAACTTCGAATGCTACTATTGGGTTTACCGACAATTGAACTAGTACCAACTGTTGCAGGCCTGTCTTCCAATTCTTTGCCACGGAAAGAATCGAACAAATTTTGGACTATTGTTCTACCTTTACCATCTTCAGGAGAAAAAGAAGTGAGTTAATAACTTTCCGGTTCCCCAACTATCGTACAAACCAGTAGATTGGTTGCACTTTTTTTATCAAAATTTTCTTCAAAAAAATAGGGGTGCGACCTGTCTACTCGACATGCCTGTAAAATTGGCATCAACTTTTTAGAAACTGTCATTGCGGCAACGCGTAGACCTAGATCCTAATACCAGAATGCGTACGTTTAGCATAGGAAAGCTGTCCTTTGGAAAAATTATATGCGAAACAATCCTTCCGATTCACAGCTTTATACTGATCTGATGCTGTTAGAAATATACCCATTTATTAAAATAAAATTGCATAATATTTCCATTTCCAATCCTCGAACATTTGACACTGTTTACATCTAGAATTACGACCTTGCCCTGTATCATGTATCGAGCATGTGCATTTGGATATATTTTTACACATGGTGTGGTTGCGATTTCATGCTCGACCTAAGTTCGTATTCCAAAATTTTGTAGCAAAACGTGACATATTAATATCATACCAAGAATAGTATCTGCGTATCTGCGAGTCAAACCCAAATACCTGCTTTATTTGCCTCAAACTAAGGGTGCGACATTACCTATGAGTACGTACGGAATTGTATAATGTTATTCTAGTCGAACAGATTGATTTTGCTTACGATTTGGACCTTGTACAACAATTTGGGTTGCATCTTTACGTCTTGAAGAACACAGCGTTTACCAAACAAAAATTTCGTTGCTCTTCCCGGATTTCGTTTAATTTTATTTAACTACTAACTATCTTAAATAAAATTTTACTCTGTCAGCTGGAAGCAGTCAACAAAAAGATTGTGAAGAGAGAAGCAGACGTTGAGTTTTTAATGATATGCGTTATTTCATTACCTGCCAACTCAAACCTAAATTTCTAAGATTTAAACTCTACTAAAAAGAAAAGCAGAAATGTAGAAGAGTCATAACTTTAAAGAAAAATTTCCCATTAATAGAGATCAGGGAACATCGAAAAGCTCTGAAACAGCTGAAGACCACTGCTGAAAAGTCAAAAGAAAATCTAAACAACTCAATTAGTTATCTATCTCGCTTATATATATGAAGCAATTTCTAGAATAGCAAGCTGAATTATCAAAGAAAACAATTGCAGCTCTTTTCAAACGCAAGCTGAAAGATTTGGCCTAGATGTAGGCTTAAGGGAAGATACAACAGTTAGCACAGTTGTAGCAAATCTATCCAAATATAAGCTTTCAGAGATCGAACGTAAACTTTTAAACAAAGATGTAAAGTTCGGCATTTTTCATGGAAAACTCAATTTCATAAATGTTCAAGCGGAATTTGAGGATTTTTACCAACAGCTTTGACCTATTCCAGTTGATAGTAAGCATCGTCTCCAACTTAAATGGACCCTAGTTACATTGTACAGCAAATTCAAATCATCATTTTTTATAGTCTATATACATTATGATTTCTTATGTTGATAAACCTTCATTACGATGCAGGCTTATCAACACAAGAAGTAGAGGCTTTACAACAATTAGCGAGTAACTCATCGCCAATAACCTGCAAACCAGACAAGGGCAATGGAGTAGTTGTCGCGGACAAGGTCGACTACCGGTATGTAGAAAAAATGATAAATATTCTTTCCAACCGGTAGCAATTTCGAAAAGTTTTGAATGACGACAGCATCACTAACTTAGCCAAATTTCAACGATTTCTGTATCAACTAAAGGACAAAAACTTACTTGGAAAAGCCATTTATGATCGAATTAGACCCACTTCAGCTGTCAACCCTACACTTTATGGACTGCCTAAGTTACACAAAAAAGGATACCCATGTCGGCTTATCCTGGCATCAAACGGTAGTTACACATATGAATGTGCAGCGTGGCTCAATGAGATACTTGCACCACTACGAGAACACTCAACTACGTAACATCAAAGACACTTTTGATTTCGTTCCCAGATTATGAAAAATCAACCTGGGTTCAACTGACATGGCTTCATTCGATGTCCTTAGTCTCTTCACAAACATTCCACAAGATTTTGCTATTAACTTAGTTTTACAAAAAATCTACTCTGATAGCGGAGGGACTTTGTTTCACGGCCTTAACAAAACTCAATTCAAAACGTTGCTGCTCTGGACCACCACGAATATCACTTTGAAATTCAGCGATGAGCACTACAAACAAATTAACGGAGTAGCAATGGGATCCCCTTAAGTTCCAATTTTGGATGATGTGTGCATGAACTGGATTGTTGATCAAACAAAAAAAATAAATCCACAACCAATTCAATTTTATAGATACCTTGATGACTGGTTCGCGTTGTTTTCAAACCAAGATGATATCTTAAATTGTTATCAACAGCTTCACAAGATACACGTCGATATACAATTTACTTACGAAATTGTAAAGGATCACCAAATGCCTTTTCTGGACGTTTGGATAGATAACGGCGACGACAAATTGAAACTCTCTCCTCCTGTTCTATCAGGTTTTAATGAGTCCCTGGACACTCGTTTCTCCCGAGGAACGACGCAGCTGATGAGCTGGCTAGACGGGGAGCGTTACTTGCGCCCTCTGCAATCCCTTGTAGTCTCTCTCCTCTCATCTCTCGTGTTCACTCTTCTCTTTTCTCGGACTGGAGGCGTAGTGTCTCTATTAAATTCTTCGACACACAGGTTCCCTCGATTTCCACCGAGGAACTTGTGCTCTCTCGTCACGCTCGCTGTGTTCTTTCTCGTCTGCTCTGCAACGGACACAGCCTTCTGTTAAGCTTTTGTCTCTTCAGAATTGGCAGAATCGAGAATCTTTCCTGCAGCGCCTGCAGACACTCGTCCAAGAACACTTCTCCTCTCATTCTGCACTGTCCAGCTACGGACTCTTTGCACCGCTCGCTCTTGGGCGACTCTCTGTCTCTCTACGTTCTCTGGTTCTGGCCTTGGGGAGTTGCTAAGCTTCTGGGGCTCCATGGTCTTCCGTCATGCCCCCATCCTTCGGAAGGGGGCGGGCAATAACAACAACATCAGTTGAAATTAAATACTCACCGAAAACCCACTAACACTTGATGATAAATCAATTGGAAAAGTTTTGTTCCCCCTCATCACAAGCCAAATTTAATTAAGAGTCTACTGAACAGAGCTTATACAATATACAACTCGTACAATTTTATTCATGAAGATTTTCAAAAGATTGTTTCTCTACTGAGGAGCAATGGCAATCCTCTTTGGTACATCAACAAATAAATACGATTATTTTTTAACAAGCGACATAAATCAACCGAAAGCTCTATATCAAATTGTGCTACAGTCAAAAATTGTGATAATCTTGAAGCTACTACCAAAGAAAAAATTTTTTTCTTCTACGACTTCCCTATCTTGGCAAAGTATCACTTTGAATTGAAAAAGAAATCCGAAAATTCATACCTAAAAAGCTTTCTACAAAATTTCGCTTTAGTTTAATCACGACACTTACAATATTGGCAATCACTTCAAATTTTAAAGAAGATCAAGCACTCTTGCACAATTCAAAATGTGTACACAAACTAAACCCCTCTAGTGGTCAATCCTACATTGGTCAAACTCTTTGTAACCTTATCACAAGAATCAGCGACCACAAACCACATGAAAAATCTAATCAAGAATCGGACGTTGCAAAGCACCTCATACTAAATCCTAATCACAGCATTGATTTCAATTCTCCAGAAATAATTGGACGCAGCAGTAGCAACAGAAAACTACGCATCAAATTGATACAAAACTGATGTATCGATTATCTTGATTTTAGCTGTAAATTACTGCAACTGTATATTATAGAAGTGTAAATACCTGTACTACATTGAAATTCAAATACTTTCTACTGTTTTAAATCACCTTAACTAGAATTTTCGTAGCCAAGTTATTGCAATCGTTTTGTGTTGGTCTTCCTTTGTTATATAACAATTGTGGTAGTTTTAGTTATCTAAGCGGTACAACAGCTGCCACAACTAACTTAGCCTAGTAGGTAACATTTTAATTATAACTGATGATACTTGAAGTATAAAGCAAAACGTTTTGAAATAAAATGTTCACTAGTTTACTGGCTATCATATTGCTACTCAAATTAGCAAAGAAAGTTTATTTTCATGCTCCTACACTTTTTCAATTTCCAAAAAAATGTTTTCACTCCACCCCAATAAACAGCTCGTGATCCTAGGGAGATAAATTTTTAAACGCAAAATAATCGTTATTTTAATCTCATATTAAAAAATCTTTACCTCGCAGTCAGTCACCATGCGGTAATCAAGAGCAAAGTCTTCTTTTCCCCAAATTATCAAAATCGGTTGCAAAATAATTGCAGAACCAGGCTTCAAGCCGATGCCACGATAAAGAGGATTCACTGCCAAAAGATTGAATGTTTGATTATTACTACTACTACTAATCAGAGAGATTGTTGTGGTACCGCTAAAAAACTAATTGAAAGCTATACGTATTTACATAAGAGCTCTCTACACACAACGAGAGAGACTGTAAGTTTACGAGCTCCGCATTTGCAACAGCAGCAATAAACGAATATAGCTTCGGGGCCCAATCAAACTGTTTTCATGTAAAAGCTTGACAGTCAGACACTCGCCGACGAGGAATCCACTTTCTTGTTGGTCTATAGCTTTAATGTAGCAGATTGTAAAGTGAACTGACGCATGGTTAATTGCCAGTAGCTGCTACCGAGGGAAATAAGAAATTTGACAAATGCTTACATCGTACCATACCTTTGCCAAACAGTAAAGTAAATTTTACAAATAAAAAATAATAAAACCTTTATGCGACAGCTTGGTTCCAAGCTTATTTGACAAAATTGCCTTAAGCCTCTCTTTTTTCTTACAAAATCAACAAAATAAATTTTCAATTAAGCAATACTGACCAGCTCTGTAGTAGTTAATGGCGTATCGTAGACTATTTCCCACGCTGTATTTGTAAATCTCCACTTCTTCGTCGCTCAGAAAATTTTTAGAATTTTTTATTCCACCTTTTCCTTTACCTTGAAATCCGCCAACCAAACCTTTGTAATCACCAAGACTAATCAGCCATTCCGGAAAAAAAGGAATTTGGAAGAAAAACATGTACCACGAACGTAGAAATTGGGATGGATGGCTTAATGCAAAATCCCTAAAATTGAGATATTGTGACGCTATTCAAAAATTAATATTTTATTTTAATATTATCCATGTTTATCCTCCATTCACGAGAAAGCGAATTGTATAGCTGTCTTTTGGACGGGAGGGATGTCCCCACTCGCTTGAGAGTTGCCATTTCTGAGGTGTCTGGACCATCTGTCTTCCACACAAAGATGGGGGCGTGCCGTTAAGTGCCCTTCCCAAGGACACAACAATCGAATTTGCCGGCTTGTTTTCCAAACAATCCCTTTTTTATGCTGAGCGCCAAGCAGGGAAGCTGTGGATACCATTTTTTAAAGTCTTTTGGTATGACTCGACAAGGGGAATGAATCCCAGGTCTGTCGACTGCGGAGCGGATGCTCCAACCACTACGCCATCGCGTCGGTATAAAATTAATTGGTATTACACTATTTTTTTATTCTTCTGTGACGAGAACATTTGTGAAGTATGGGACGATGACGATATTTGCCTTTCGTTGACAAAAATGGCCACGTCTTTTAAAATAAGTGTTCCTTTGTCTCATGTATTGTATATGGCTGCCCATAATACCAATGCGCGCAGAAAACTTCTCTTCAAAGAGAAACATCACAGTGATTTGGATGTCAGTATCCGGATGCTCACGCATGGCATTACTGGCGCTTTCTTATAGCTGACAAAGTAGGCTGCTGCTCAGGCTTATCAGTGCCAAGCCTCCTCTGCTCTTTCAGTGATGAGACCACGTCAGGTTAGACGGTCTTCCGCCAAGATCCTCCACGAATCAATGCTGATGAAAAAGTGTTACCAGAAAAATTTCAGGAAATCGTTAAAACGTTCCTTCTGTCTTCCAACAGATCGCTTTTTGTAGATGAACGTGAGCTCCATGGTATAGTGGTGAAAGCAGTTTGCATTGCTAGTGTAAGGCTCGAGTTTGAGTTCCAACGGTATCAGAATTTTGAAAAACATCTCGCCACTCGTACCTGGGGTGTAATTACCCGGGTAGCCAATCGTGTCAAAGAAAAGGCGGCCGACAGAAAGAAACTGGTTCCCCAACTCTTATCCCAATGCCGTGGGCCCGAGAAAATGAAAGCTTTAACTCTACCATTCCCAAAGCTCAAAATTGAATATGGGGCTACCTATCTTACTGTAACATGTACGGATACACTGAAAGATTTTGTTCGAACCCAATAAAGTTGTCAGTAGAGAAGTGGGAGGCATTAGTACTTTTTAAACTTAAAGAGTTGATTAGTGGTACAGAATTTGAAAATTGCAGAAAGTAGAGTATTCAATGTGTCTCTATATAAATGACTCACTTCACCTTTTCACTCTATTTCTGACGGATTCTCTTGAAAAGTGTCAGACGAAAAGCTTCGAGAATGAATACTCTACTTTGTGCAATTTTTAAACTTAGATCTTATATGACGCTAATATTATGTATTATGACTTCATCATGTCAAGCAAACAATCAAATCTTACACCCATATTTTCTCATACCTGTTTAGTCTCGTATCTGAGCGCGAATACTGTTGGGCGAAGCATTTCCACCATACACACTATATAACCAAGCACAAGAAAATGGCGGTAAACTATCTCTCACAGGGAATAGCGATGCAAAATCCAAAGCATCGTTGAGCTGGCTACCTTTCGAAAGCAAGTAAAGTGCTCTGCTATGGTGATTTTTCTTCTGACCAATTAAGAAAAAAAATGAATTTGATGTGCAGATAACTTAAAAACTCTAACTTTAACCTACTGCATTGCCTTCCCATGGGGCGCGTTCATAACAATTAGTTTGCTGACTACATTGGGGAAAAGTGCGGCCACTCTCCAAGCAATCGCTGCACCCCAATCGTGAGCTACTAACACAGCTTCCTTGTAACCGAGTGCAGCAACGATGTCTTTTACATCATTGACAAGATAATCCACATGGTAATTTCCAACACCTAAAACAAAAACAGGTTGCTAAGATTGCTAGGAGACGGTTTGTTTCCTGCTCCTATTCTCCTCAAAAGGGGCTGTTGGCACCCCGTGCTCTTCTACCATGCCGTCATCCAGATGATGGCATCAAACAAAAATGGATCAATTTAACAAAACTGCTCCGCCTCACCGCATACAGATAGAAAATGTTTCGTAGTTGTCACTAACTTTTTGTCAGAGATGTGAGAGTGCGACAACAACCTCCGCCAAATATTTAAGCAAAAAATTTTGTAAAATTTTCTAGGGTTTTTTATGACACGTTCTGATTTAGCGATGAAAAACTTTTTGGAGCCACCCTTAAATCACTCAAAAAGTGCCTCGCCGTCAAATGTGTGAATTCGCCAAAGGTAGTAGCCGTAACCCAAGCTGATTTGGAGAGAGTGTTGCCATTTTGACTTAGCTTGCCTCCCTAAAATCACTCATTAAGATATGACTAATAGGATTTACTGAGGCACAAAGAAAAGCTATATCATAGCGTTGCATTAAAAAAGGCTATATCATTTGATTAAAAATTGTTTGCCTGAACAAGGGGTCGATAACTTTTGCTACGAATACAACTCTTTGGAACCAAACTGAAACTTACTCCGAGCTGCTTTTTACTTTTAATCGCTACCTAAAGGTAAAATGTTACTACAAAGCTTGTTCAAACATGTGCTTTGCATCCTTGCGCAAGAATGGGGATACCACCAAACGTGACAAAGTCATGTTTTTAAAAATCCTTTTTGTTTGTGATCAAATACAGTCAGACTGCATTAATCGGAGGTTCAATAATCGAGATTACCCGCGCATCCAACACAATTCTGCTGAAACGGATTTCTTTTATCGCGTTTGTTAGCGCTACTTCGCTCTAAGTATACATTGATCTCTTGATAATGTGTAGAGTTCGTATTTTCCGATTACCAGATATAGTTTTTGGCGTGGTTAGTGATTACGTAATCTCTTTGTTAGTCGCTATCAGGTACCGTGTTTACTCGTTTTGCAGCCCGGGCCCTTATTCAAACGGGCCCTTGTTCAAGCACGGGCGCTTGTTATTTTCAAAGTAAAATCATGCACAAAAATTATCGTTGAAGACAAATATTTCACGACATTAATCCTTTTTCCATGTCAATTTATTCACGTCAAACGCAAATTATTCACGTCTTAAGAGCAATTCCCTCATATTAGTTTATATTATTAACAGTTGTGACACAAGCGCTTCTTAGCTGCTTCTTATTTCCTGTTGTTCTCTGCCACTGAAAAATCAGCTTTTACATCGGCGGGTATTCAAGCACGGGCCCTCATTTATTTTTATGTTCTGTTCACACGGGCGGCTATTCAAACGGGCCCTTAATCAAGATCGGGCGGTAAAACGAGTATATACGGTAATTCAAGGTAGAACCTGTGCTGATTTAGTCTACTTAAGTAGTGATGTATCTATTTATGATATAGTTAGGGATAGTAGCTGGTAGCCTAGAATGTACGGTATATCTAGAAGTGTGCTTTATAGTGCTGGGCCTGGATTACCTAGGCCTAGCATCTTTATCCATTTGTTTTCTTTCTAGCTATAGATTCAAGGTGTTTTAGTTTGCGGTTTCTAGTGGTTGACGGAGGTTATTGTGGTTAGTGGTGACTACTAGTGGTTATTGTGGTTAGTGGTTAGTGGTGATTGTCTACCCATAACTACTTCGGTTGTGGAAACCCAGCCTGCATTACTTAACTTAGTAGTGGTGTATTAGTCTACGTGGTGCATGCTGTTGGGTACCTTTGGAGCGCTGTTGTTAGTTCGCTGTAGAGCAATATATTGTTTGATAATTATATCCGTGTGCTGCTGTAAGCTGACACTGTGCTATATCCCAAGCTGCTTCGCCCCGGTAGCTTATTTCTCAAATAGGATAATTGGAACAGTCGCTTAGCTTACATAGAGCTAACTGCATTTCTGACTCTGGCATACCAATTTAGAACGAAATATGCTCTGTTCAGTTAAATTTTTATCTTGCAGTCCCACAACAAAGCGCAAAGTTCACAATCAATCACACGTAACTAATACGTTGCACTCGCGCCTGCAAATTGCTTGCAGCAAATCGTGTATTGGGATTAAATGCAGTTCGACTCTGAAACCCACGTGTGGAAACAAATACAATATTGTCCTTTTGAACCCGGCGTTGGCAGGTAATATTGCAATCTAGCCTATATAGCGCATCATCATTCTTGTTTTCATAACATTTGTTTAATCCCGAAAATCTGACAACCTCACTAAACTACCATTATTTGATCAAACAAAGTAGATGGGAATAATGAGGTCTGACTGTAACCTGATCAAAAACTGCTTTCAATTATAAATCTATGGATGCGAAAAATCATCTGAGAATAAATGGTACAAAACTGATCCTTCTAAAAAAGTAAGTTTGACTAAAATTTCAATGTTAAAGCCTACTACACGTTGCTTAGCTTTTTTCAGGTAAAGTTGCGTGAAACATCATTGTTTATGCCTAGCAATTGCTTTATACCAATAAATTTAGGTGAAGTTAAAGAGATTCAAAAATGAAAAAAATCGTAAGAAAATGATATACCCAAATGAAACCACTCGAAAAAAAATTTGGAAGGAGTATGACCATGGAGCTGTATCTCTGGCGCCCCTATGCCAAAATCTTATCATGACTTACCCACTTTTTCCTTCATTTTACATCATTTTTCAATTTTCCAAAATCAAAAATTGTTTTCAATACGATTTTTCTATTGCAAACGTGAAAATTCAAAATGAGATACTTGAATTTTAATGTTATCTTAATGAGTTTTTATGTATGTGTGGGTCTACTAAGGTTGAAAGTGTCAAGAAAGTCAAAAAAAAAACAGGAAAGTTTACAGTTAACCTTCAGGCTTATCAGAATCCCCATATCCTCGCATGTCGAAAGCAACCACGTGATAATCAGAGCTAAATCGCTTGAGAACGTGTTTCCAACTGTACCTGCATATAAAACAATGAAATGAAAACGGGCAAATTGTTGGTCTATGCCAGCGGAGCACAAATCAAAGCACTAATAGAGCCACAAAAACCAAATATTTTTCTTCCAGTTCTACGCTGACATTATTGCTTGATTTCGGGTCATAACAAAGCTAAAGACCTTTTTCATCCGTTTGAAGATCAATTTTTTGAAAGTAATTCTTTTCGTATTTTTGACTCAAAGCAAAGTTGAAAACCTTTTGAAAATTCTCATTTCCCTATTTTTGTCTATTTTAACTCCTAGCGCGTGGCAATGATCGAGAGAGACGGACGGGGGCTTTAAATGCTTTCTTACATCACCGAAGATCTTTGGCTGCCGCATCATCTCGCAGGTCGTATGCTGTTCACCTGCGATCTACGCCACGGTGAACCTTCGGTGAAAAGAGATGCATGAAGTGGTAAGCGGCGCGGCCAAGACCGTTCAAGGTGGACAGGTCTACACATTTTGCAAAGTTGAGGGTAAGCTCTTCCAAATTTTGGCTCTTTACCTTTCGTCAATTGATTGTTTATTCGTTATTTAGACAGAGAAATGAGAAAACTATTAATCCTGGACACGTGGATGAAAAATTTGCAGTAATTACGGTAGACGCTGCTTATTAAGCCCGCCTCGGGACCGGACGATTTTGGGCTTGTTAAGCAGGTGAGCTTGTTAACCGACGGACGACTTTTTCTAACTATTTTGGCGGTGGGTTTTCGCTTTGATCACTATCGCTTTACTGGTTGACCGTAATTTGTGTATTGTGACGTTGTTTCATTATTTCATTGAGTTTCCTTTTTCTCGCATTATCGTCCAGGTGCAGCCTGCTCCATGTAAAACATTATCAGCTTTTTGGCATAAAGGGTTTGTAACAAAACAGAAAAATTTTAAACAGTAACCAAAATTCTTTTTATCCATACAGAGAAAATAATCAAGAATTACGTGATGAAATTTGTTAGCTATGAAGCTTTTTAAACAAAATCAAAAGAATTGGGTGGAAAATTTGCGCTTATTAAACGGGTTTTTGGGCGTATAAACAGAGTATCGTTAATACACAGTCAAATGGAAGAATTTCGGACCGGACGAATTTGGGTTTAATATGCGGATGGGCTTAATAAGCGGCGTCTACTGTATAATTAAACATAAACTTATATTTTACCAGTTTTCTGAGACAAAGAGTTTCTAAACACTATCAGAACCAAAATTCTTTAGATATCGTTGGAGTTTTACTATATTTTCATCAAAAAATGATAGGCGCAATACAAACATGACGGCGTTGCAACTATAGATAAGCCCATATGAAAATTTTTTGCAGGAAAAAGAAAAAAACAAAGGTGGGGAAAAGGGCATAGTTTTGAAAAAGAGTTTTAAGTCGGACTAAATAGTTTTCTTAAGACTTTTGTAGAAGGGGGGAGGCAGCGCTAATTTGTGGTAAGGCTTAATCTAGGATGCTTTTTTAGCATTTTGCCGAGAAAAATCTCTATAACGCCGAATATGCACCGTTAAATTATTCATTTACCAACATTCAGGGAAACCGTGAATGCAGAGCATCAAAGGTTTGCTCTCATGTCCAGCATGAACGTAATGAAATCGGGTTCCAGACTTGATTCGAACATAATCATGCTTATATCCTCGCAGTCCAACTGAAATAAAACAATTTCACAAACAAGCAATTTTGCTGACAGACTTTTGTAGACATAGCCGCCTGCAGCTGGTGATGGTTTAAGAAGGCAGTAGTTCTACACAAGTTTCTTAGAGGAGGACGATCTCTTTCAAATACAGTCAATTTTTATTACAATTTATATTGATTCAAAGCCTCTCCAAGAAATCTTTACTTGGCTAAATCTGATGAGCTTAATGTGCATTCATCACAGTCAAACAAACAGTAATGACTAAGTCCTTCAATTGGTATTCAAATCTAATTTTGCCTCCAAGCACCCAGCAAAAATTTTTCTGATGATTTTAATGACTGTTTCGCTCAAAGTCATTAGGAAAATAAAGGGCGCTGGGCCTATTTCAGCGTTTAAAATTGGAGGAGGGAAGACGAGAGATCTTGTCCACCGAAAAGAAAGCTTTCAAAAAGACTTTTGCAACGATGTCACAATTTAAAAACGTCTATTATATTTATTTTAGCTTACTGCTAAATATGTCGTAAGAATATGAGCAAACCTTCCGGTAGTTTGGTGTGCTTCTTTTTATCAAAAAGCATGCTTAGCACCTTTTTTCTTCCAGACAGCAGGAGTTTAAAAATCCTGAGTGGTATAATCAAAGAAGTGACTAAAAATCCCACTTCAAAAATGATCAATCCAAGAACAATTTCTACTAGACGCCTTATCATTTTTAAACTAACACAAGCTTAGCAACTAAAGCCAAAAACACCTGTGAAAACACGAAAAGATAAAATACCTATCCGCATTTAATGCAGAGGGGGTAAATACGGAAAAACCCCTTTTATTTTACACAGTACTTCTTATACTTTATTTACTTTGCATTCCATTTTTGTTATTAACAATATTGTACATCTTGCTGTCGAATCTTTCGACGGAGACCTGTTTAAGAGAACACTCGAATCCACGGTTGCGGCTGGGCTATTTTGGTCAATTTTAGCCTCTGAAACACGTGGTGTTTTTAAAGAAAACATGCAGTTATCCTCACATTAAAAACATTGAACTTACACGTTGAAACTTCAAAATCTGATGCGAATTAGCTATATCATTACAATAAATCTTCTTTAACGATGTAGAGAGTGGATGCGTTTTATATCTGCAATATTTTGAGCACTTGTATGCAGGAAAAGCTTGAAACTTTTGACAAAATGTTAAAGTTAATTGCTTAATGATTGACAATTGGCCGGTGGCTATAAAATAAGTATAACCCAGAACTTCAAACTGTGGAACCAGTATCATCATTGTAATTACTTAGCTTTTACAGGAAGGTGCTTCTTGCTGTTTCGCAGACACCTAAAAAATCTTTATTAGACTTCAAAACATTTTAGTCTGATCTGAATTGTTGGCAACAATACAAACCTGCATCAATTAATGTGACCAATATGTATATTTTTTTTTATTGGAATCAGGCCAGCTGTCAATGGCGTATTTAAAACTATTGTTGAAACAAGAAAGAGAAAGGGAGAGTGAGTTTATTTTTGACTCTGTAAACAAAGGTGAGAGGATTCATCTCATGCTCCTAGCGAGTTCTTACACAACTATGCGCCATTTCGTTCTGTTGGGTGGCATCTTCCTTTTTTAGTTCATTCTGTTTAATAAGGTCTTCCACATCACTTTCAGTTGCTCACGCCTTCTTCTTTCAACCACTTCAAAATGTATCGTTCTTCTATCACATCATTATTTGTCTTCAAAACCCCTAAAAATTTTAGCCTTCTCCTACATATCTCTCTCCTCAAATTTGCTTTCTCAATGGCTTCCGTGCAGCATTGCCGATCTTACACTAAGCTGAGAAATTCTTCCTTTTCTTTTCAAGGAAAACTTTTTTCCATCAAGCAACTACTCACATTCTCTAAATTTGATCTATCCAATTCTTGTTCTTGCTGTCACCACCGCCATTTAACCTATTCCTTAGCTACCAAAAAGTCTTCACAAACTCGTCCTGGTTATTATATGATAGTTCTTCATCTGATTCAACAATTTCTTTCACACCCTCAACATATCCTTCTTAAAGTTAAATGAAACCTTAAGGTTACTGTTTTTTGGCGTTAAAAATAACAACCAACTTTCAAAAATAATAAAGACCATTTAATTCTACCAGTAAATTTTTTCTTTTTGCCACAAGTTTCAAAAAAGCTGCATTGCTCTTGCTTTCTTGCAAGTTCAACCGCATTTCTCTAATAGTAAAAAAAATAATTGCAATCAGATTTGTAAAACGCGAAAAGCAGTTAATTGGTTTTAGCTACAACGCTAGATATGCCAGCTCTTACTAGACATTGGCCCTAGGGACTCGACAAAAGTCTTTTTAAGCTGATGAGGAAACGAGATAAACACCTTTGGCCACAAGTTAGGCTTGTCTTTTTCTTGAAAGCTATGTTCTCACAAAACATCCAAAAAGTATCGACGCATTTCTGATTTGGCAGATACAGGAGAGGGGGAAGAGCAGTAGTCGCAGCGCATTCTTGTACTTTGGAAGAAGTTCCAGCTACTGCTTTACTCTTTTAGTTCGTTGAAATAACCATTGTAATCATTTTCTTCAACAAAATCTGGTTTGATACAAGGGGGCCGCTATTATTTTGTAATTCTCGGGCTAATTTTCCCTTGATACCGTCAAAAGAAATTGTCTAGATTTAATTTTTCTACGTATTTTTTGACACACCAATTATAGGGCCCAACGTATCTTAAAAAAATGTTTTGAATATGTTATTTCTGTTTAAGGTGGCAAATCACCATTTGAAAGCCAGAATTTCGACAAAATCAGTAAAAAAACTGAAAATTAGTTTGGTACAGCTTATAGTACTATTTGATCCATAGAATCGGATTCTGGCCACAAAAAAACTGAATCGGCCGGTCTAAGTAGGTTAAAATCTCATGTTTTATAAGGGGTACACGTGTTTTCTGCCTAGCAACGGCCCCTAGCAACGCTTTTATTGCTTGTTTGAGACCCCTTTTCAGCCGATCTTGAGGGCGTACGATTTTGGAAACGAGCATAATTCTAGCAGGTGTTTTCGTTGCCTTGATGGAACCTACCCGGAAATAAAAATTTCATCAGAAATCTGATTTTTTTTGGTTTTTCTGTCGATTATCACTATCGCTCCCGTGCTGTCAATCAATAATGTGATCTGGAAATACTGTCCGAAGGAAGTTTTCGTGTCTAGACCAGTGGTATCAGATGCAGCACACTTTGCTGTCGCTGTATTCAATGATGGTAATGACGCTTTCGTGAAACTTTTCGAGCAGTTAGGACTGAGTGGAGGATTCACAGTCAAAAGTGCTCATAGTAGTGACACTACGCATCTGTATCACGCCAAACGAAAATCAAGTGATCGGTATAAAATTACTCAAAAGAGACTTTGAGCCGAGAAAAAGGGCTTCATAGACACGAAAAATGAAGAGGAAGGCAATGTTTATGAATCCGGCGCACATTGATCTGTCTTTGAACAGAAATCAACGTTTTCAGATGATATTATGCCTAGTTCGGTACAACATGAAATGTTTAATCGCGATTTTCTCATTTTGAGGATTTTGGTGTGTTCATACTGATTTCAAACACGCATAGTATAGCCAAATGTCATCCGATTTCCAAAATTCTTTTTTTAACATGTGCCTTGGACCATTATGCAGGGATTCTAGTCGGGAAATTCCCCTCCTTAGTGTAGTTCTCTGTTGATAGGGGTATTATGTTACTAATTGGTAGCTAATTATGCGCAAAAATTCCAACAGAATTTTTGAATGCAGACTGTATCAAACTGAACAATAATATTGCAAATTCGTGACTACAAACCCTTATTTTGGTTATTGTCTGTCACACAAACTTTGAATGAACGAAAAAACCCATGTATGAGACGAGATATCCGTGTTTGAAAATTAGCGGATTTCTGGTGCGATGACGTCACGTGTGGCGTCATAATTTATGCAAAACTGTCGAATTTCTTCCTTCTTGCGAACGGGCTTACTAATGACCAAACCAGTTTATAAAAACTCCCAAAAACGGCTAAAACAGCTCAAATGGTGATTTGCCACCTTAAACCTTTACGAAATTTCGAGACTACACTCATTTAGTATGCTACAACTCCAATTGTTGCTGTTGTGATTACCCCTCCTCTTCCTTGGGATGGAGGTACGGCAATTCAGGTCCATGTCGTCAACCTAATTGAGATTAGGCTAGGGGAAAGATGGCAGCCCATTTCGAACCAGTTATGAGTGACTGGTAGCTCCACCACCAACAAGGCGGACTGCCACTGGTGGGTACCCAAGAGTCGCCTTTTACGACATGCTGAGTTAGCAACTTCACAATTGTAACCCGGTGAAGTACGGGTAGGCCACCTGTCTGCCACATAAAGGTGGAGGCGTCCCGTTAAGTTCCTTGCCCAAGGACACAACACAACAAGCAACTTGATCTCCACGCTATTCTTTTTTTATGCTGAGCGTCAAGCAGGGAAGCTGTGAATACTATTTTTTAAAGTCTTTTGGTATGACTCGACTTGGGGAATGAACCCCAGATCTATCGACTACGAAGTGGACGCCTTAACTACACCATCGCGCCGGTTACAACTCCACTTCGCTCTGGCAACAGTGCCATAAATGGGCGTTTCAGGGTAAAATTAAGGCAAAGATTTTTTTGTAAAAGCCACTCACAAACGTGGATTACGCTAAACTTTTCGTTTTATCACAGCAAAAAGGGGACAACGCTCAACCGCACTCTGAATACATTAATCTCAATGAGCATACCATAAAGTAGTGCAAAATTTTGATTAGTAAGCCATTTCTTTTTTACTAATTTTCATGCTTGCTAAATTATTCCCACTCATTGCACGTAAAAAAAAATTTATTGCAGAATTATTTGCACAAAAATTAATATAAAAAAGCTATAAAAAAAATTAGTATCGTAATCAATACATACTATTTCAACAACCACTTTGACGAGAACTCCACGATACTACTAGTACACTACATGCAAACAGGAACGTGATAAAAACTGTATTGAACATAACACAGTTTTATCAGTTGCAGTCGAGGCCGAAAAAGCACTGTAAGTAAACCACAAACCGTTATCAATCAAGTTAACATTTTGATGGCTTTGCATTTCGTAACAAAAGGCCAAAGTACATAACTCCATAAAATATTATTTGTAATCAAGACGGGCACAAAGAATTTACAGTGCTGTGCTGCTCAAGCACTAAGGGTGATGTAAAAGAAAGTGGTTATTGTACAAAACCAAGGTGGTTTCAGTGAAAAAGGAATTAGCTCGAGTGAAATACTTTAACCAACCAGAAACTAGGCAATTACACCTAAAAGATCACCGCTGGTCGTATTTACCTCCTCAAGCTGAAAGAAAGTACATGCAAATTCTGGTAGCCACGAGTAAGCTAGTTAAGAACATAAATATCGCTTATATACGTTATATTCTTCAAAGATACTGATCCATCTTAAACTTTTTAAACCAGTTTTTCTCCGCTAACGGAGGTGTGGTTGGATAAGGCTTACATACAATAAATTTTTTTAATGCCCGGTACATGTTACGTCCATTTTTGACCCTTGTGCAAAGCTAAGACGTACTGGTTCAACGAGAGTCTACTACTACTTTCCCATTTGCTTTCGGACAGACTTTTCTAGATGACATTAGTGGCGTATAACAATGGTATTTTAGTTATAAACTTTGGATCTTTTGCTTCGAGGATCGGGAAGAACCATGCCACCACGATAAAATTGTTTATTTTTGTCTCAGCATACTGCAATATTTGAATTTGCAAAGTTGGCTGCTCAGTGCACAATCCATCATTCGAATGGAATTAATAAACCGATGAATACGTAGAGCAGATGCTATTTACATTGCTAATGTAATTTGCTTGTCATTAGTGGCCGCCGTGGTGTAGTGACATCGTTACGGGCATCAGAGCGAAAGGTCAAGAGTTTAAAACTCTATAAAAACATCACTGGTATTCGTCAGGAAGGGCATCCGGAATTTAAGGTGCTACGTTGCTCCAGTGCAAGTCTGGTTCAAAAGCGAGTGTGTAGTGGTAGAAATACATTGAATCAGCACGTCTGAGCGTGCGAAACGCGGGAAAAATGACGTAAAACCGACTTTCTTTTCTTTCTAGTGTATACACGAAATATCAATCGTTACTTGCTCAGCATTTCTTGCATAGCATTACCACGGAAATCATTACATCGCTAATGGAAGTTGATCTGAACAAACTACACAAAATGGATATAGGTAGAGCAACAACGATTGTAATTCCGCATCGAAAAGTTGATCTGAACAAATTACATAAAATGGATATAGGCAGAGCAACTACGATTGTAATAGTGTTATAGGCTGTAGTTAAAAAATCGCTATTATGCAACACCTGTGACGTTGTGAGAATAAAGCGATTGTCGAGCAAATAATTACGATAAAAATTAACTCCATGTTTTATGAGCATACCGCTCCATCGCTGCAAAAAGTAACCGCAAATCGCTTTAATTTCCAGCTAGGAATTCTTTCATCGCTTGAGCAACTTTTTCAGGCTCATCAAGTTGTACGAAGTGGCTAGCTCCCGGCACCAACACCGACTTCATATTTGTGCAATATTTCTGTAAAAAACAATTTCGAAAAGCGTTATTCGCCATCTCGCTTCGGTGAAAGTTTTGAGCAGGTTCACTTGTTGTGCTTTCATGAAATAGCGATCAGTCAATCTTCAGGTGGCAAACAGGTGGTCGGCCTGAGAGAAAATTAGCAAAGCAAGCACAGGCTTATACGCATGAACGAAAAAATAGTCCTACGACACGATAAAAGTGCTGTGGTGTCCAAAGCCCCTTTGTTGTTCAAGAATTAAGTACTCGCTGGACCCTTGATAATAAAAAACATTTAACATTTTGGAAAAACCTTTTCGTGAGGAGTGGCAAACAGTTATGTCTGCACCAATAAACAGCAGCCTCAACGTGGTGATATGGTCCCTAACCCCACTGGGTTGGGCCGAAGTTGCTGTTGGCCACTCCGAGAGTACCAGATACCCCGGATACTTCAAAAATTTTTTGCGGTGTTGTCCTCTGAACATCCGCAGAAGGGCAGCCCGCATACTCTTTAAAATCGATCCACTGTCTTGTCATTTGTTGCTTACCTCTCTCTTTCGCTCTCGCCTTTATATTCTTCTACTTGTGATGAGCGGCACCCTGGCCATATCTATTCGTGCTCTGAGTCTATTCTTTTCTAAACTTTCATCTCTTTCTCTCTCTTCGCTTAATCTTTCTTCTGACTACGTGAGGGTCAACATTACTCTGATAAAACTCTTTTCTTTCCTAAACCCCTATGCTCCTCTTCTGTAGATAGTAAAACAAACTTTTTTCTGCTCTACCTTTTTACAGAAATATTTTCATTGTGGGGGATTTTCAATTGTCATCACCCTCTATAGGACTCAAGAGGTACTTCATACCCTCGTGGATATGAAGTGCTGCATTGGGTCATTTCCTCAGGCCTTGACAATTTCACATCCCATGATCTGGTAACTTGAACTGAGTGATCTCTTTTTTATTTGGCAAACAAGGCTCTGGAGTCCTTGCCAAATCCTCATTTTGTGCCAGTGACTCTAGTGAGACTACCTTTTCTTATTTGTCAGGTGGAGTAAGTTGCGCCATTCTGCAAGCTCTGTATTGATCTCTAGGCAGCACCAACAAGTCTATCAATTCTCTTTCTTTTCCTCCTCTCAGACAGTAGTTCTGTTTTTGTTACACTTTCCTTTCCTTCATCTTTTCTTTTTTCTAACACTTTGTAGCACATCTGGCAAGAAATATTTTAATCTCTTCTTCCCTTTATCGGGCTGCAACGACTCCCCAGTCACTCATTTTTTTCAAGTAGTGACACGGTTGACGAGTTGGCCAAACCGAGGGCACTGCTTCAGCTACCTACATGATGACTCAAAAAAACAAGAGCCCGTTTAATTTTATTAAATCTTATCAAGGTCCAGGAACTTTCAAGAAACTTGTTGGACTTAAAACTTAAGTCTTTGAGCGATCATTCAACAAAGTTTCAGTTATCTTTGTCGCTATGCGTAAAAGTCATGTTCTATTCAATATATCCTTTAAATGGGCACCGCGGCGTTGGAGGCAAACTTACACACGTTGCGCAAAATTGTCAATCATTCAATACATTAGTCCTTTGAGATTTCTCTTATTTTTGCTGTAGTGGATGCCTTTACTTCACCAATTGTTTGAGGGTTGCTCTGGTACAAATTACCTTTAAGATACCCCCACAGATTAAAATCACAGGGATTCAAGTCCGGTGAGTGCGGTGTTCACTCAACGACACACTTTCTGCGAATCTATCTTGAGAATCCTTCAGGCAGTCCCAACGGTCATCGGATATAGGGCATTTCTCATTGCATTGTGCCCGGTCCAGCTCCGGATTGTTTGCACCGTTAGCTCTTCGGCGACTCCTTTTCTATTTAGCCTACGACATCAGATACAGGTCTCGGGGAACCGCCTAGCTTCTGGGGCTCCACGTTCTTTTGCCAAGCCCCCATCCCTCTAAAGGGGTCGGGTTACAACAACTTTTATACCAAATGTATGTGCCAAATAATAATAGAACAAGTACACAAATATCAAGATATTTAGTTGGTTTGCAAATCTAGCAAATATAAATCGAATAATTCCTAATCTCACTTCACAATATGGAATCATGCGCGTGTCAACTATAAAATCTCCAGTTCCCCAAATAATCAAGGTTGGCTGCTTTACTATTTGTGAAGCAAGCTTTAACTTCAGTCCACTGTACAAAGGATTACCTAAAAAATAAAGAATTTTTTATCAACACACCTCATCAAACCAGTTAAAAATTGAAAGTGCTCACCCAGCACGACAGAAAAGCGCGAAGCAACGGAAGTGTGCTTTGTTGGTGACCAGGCTACTATTGTTCATTAATGACTGATTCGAAAAAGATGGCAGCTCTTCCTAACCCAATCAACAAGTCTTTGTTTACATGCGTTTGCGGTGTGAGGACTGAATATTCTATCTCCGTCACGAACAATAATTTGTAGCAGCTTTAAAAACTGTTATTTTGGTGTTACGTAACTGATCACTCGATCAGATTTGCTCACTACATTTTGATTGTGACAAAAAAGGTCCGGTGAGGAATTTATGACATTGTGGTATTTACCATTGTATTTATAAAAACAACTCGTATTTATGACATTGTTGTAGTTACAATGTATTTATAAAAACAACTCGTATTTATGACATTGTTGTAATTACAATGTATTTATAAAAACAACTCGTATTTATGACATTGTTGTATTTAGTTATTTACCATTGCTAAGTTTTTTTGAATATTTTAGCCTATCTAGAATGTTCGCTTAATATATATAATGGTCGCCTCTGCCGGCGTGGCCCGCAGGGCCCTCATCGTTATTGGTGAGGTTGAAAACATCGGTTCTGCCAGCTGCGCCGGCTTCACCCATGAATGATTATGAAAACAGTAACAAAGTTGATGCTTATGTGATATAAACAAATGTCACTTCCGGTGATAAAACTACTATATAAACAAATGTCACCACCGGTGAAAAAAACTACTTGATAAAACTCCAAGTTCTGGAGTTCCCAACTCCAGAAACAATATCTTATTTGCTGTTTTCAGCATACGCGTCCAGAGTAATTTTAAGAATGTGGAAGGCGCCAAAGTGCATAATATATACATTGAGGAATGACAAACTCAATATTAGGATTACTTACGACTTTTTCTTAATTGTATGCCTATTTGCACTACCAACAGCCTCTGGCTGCGCGCATGTTGCGAGGTCCTGGCATAAACGCAGCAAGGGAAAAGCAAACTAACCGGAAGTGATGTAGTAGTTATTACAATTGCAGCGCCCCCATCAGTAACGTAGCGGTTAAGAATTCGGGTGGTTGGGAGCACAATAATGAAAAGTTAAATGTTTTTTTGGCATAGCCAATTTTAATTATAATATCAAAAGTGCCACATTTTTAATAGGAATAGAGTACAAAAACATCAGGAGTGGCAGAACATAGCAGGTATTTTTTCTCCCAATTTTTTGAAATCCCTAGCAAGATCTTGCTTGCCCTATCTTCGGGTAGTGCCTAGAAAGTGGACTTGCTCAAAATTGATACAGCCATTGTTTCACAAATTTTTACTCGCTCATTTCACGATTTGCACGGGAGCAAAATGTAGTTGTGGGGTAAAGGGATGCCAAAGCGATTGCTGTGTAATTTTTGAAATGAGCTATTAAATATTTGGCATACTACTTACGACCTTATGTATATAAGTGTCTTGCTAGGTTCTAGCATAATCGCCCCTAAGGAAAGTGCAAACTAACCCTGACTCTAGCACTTAACGGTAAAGTTATTTCAACAGATTAGATTATGGTTTTAGAGAATAATCCATGGACTACGTCATTGTGATAAAGATGCGGATATTTGTTGTGATTCCTGAGACATAACGTGAAAAATCGTCAATTTGTTAAACTTTGCTACATTTTATTAATACGTGTTAGAGCTTAAAATCGGTGAGGCTTGCGACACAAGTGTACAAAAGTATTGTAACTTGCCATTACATTACTAAAAAATAGGTTTTTCAACCAATCGTTATGTTAATACTCTAATGCAATCGTTCTATTGGGCGTCGCCACGTCCTGGTACGTTGTTACAATTTTCCAAGGGCATCACAAGATAAATCAGTTTTGTGTCGATAGTTCTCGATTTTATTCCGTCTAAAGAGTTCTGAACGGAGATTCCTTATTTTTTTCCAACACGGATGGTCAATCGTATTTTTGCAAAAGTGTTGCTAATGCACCGCTGCAATTGTTGACTACTCATTTAGGTATTAATCTGAGCAATTTTAGCATAAATTGGCCCAAAATTGAAAAAGACTACGGCAATCAGTAGTAAAACGGACGAAAACGAGAAGCATAAGCTACAAGCTAGGTAGGGTTTCATCATATACGATTGAAGGCGACAGACCTATGACGAAAATCTCGCAAGTATAGCGACAGTCATTTAGCTTTTTGGTCACTTTTATCTGGCAAAATGGCAAACCAAAACCTCGGGATGCTGTCTGGTGCATCGTAAATCTAGCAAGTATATTTAAATGCGGTCTCATCGAAAAAATCACTGCTCTAATGTATCATTCTTCTCTCACAGGCAATACATCAGTTATTTGGTTTCGAAATGAGGGAGTAACTGGTTTACGGATACCTGCCTGCTGCTTTTTCACATTTGCTCACTTCAATTGTACCAGATACATAATTACATCACACAGCGAGTTCGAAGCGTAAACAAAAATGAAAATCATGCTTAGAATGCTAAAAAAAATCGCTTGTTGCATTGTCAATTCAGCTTAGATCGTTTTCGGGTATTTTATCAAAAGCACCTTGCTCAATCTCCAAAAAAGCTTTCAATCGCGCTTCTAGGATTTGAAGTTTTTGAGAAAGTGAAGAAAACAAATTATACAATTAATCATTAATTATGATGTAATGCGAGATCCCAAAGAAGTGAAATTTGTTAAAGTTGATACGTCAGGTACTGGGTTTCGTTTAAGCTACGAACTGCTTCCCTCAGTCAAAAAATGCAATTTAAAAATATTTTCTTTATGACGTTGTCATGACGTCACCAACACCTTTATGACATTCACCACAAGGTGGTGATCAATCAAGCCAAGTTTCAAGCTCGTACGTGCAGTTTTGGAGGGGCTAAACACACACACACACAAAATTGCTCTTATTATATAGACCAGCCGGCTCTGCTGGCGTCGTCCGCAGGACCCCTATCAGTAACGTCGAAGTGAAGAATATTGGTTAAGCCGACTCTGCCGGCTTCACCCATCGGGTACTTGCGTTAACAGTAACAAAAAGTTAATGTTTTTTATGCACATCCACAATTCCTGAAACGCTATGGTGATCGCTTTAAGTCTGTTAGTAAAGACTGGCGACGCTCACGAAGAAAGAATGTTGTCAAAAACTGTAATTACTACTTTTAAAAAGTCTAAGGGGGTGGATTGAAAGAGTCAAAAAATATTGGGCGTTTTAACAATTTCAGAAACAAAGTACTTGGTGCTGTTCCTTCGTATTTATAATTGTGATATTAAATTCTTCGATTGCGCTATTTGCCTTGTTTCCGACATAGCGAGAAAAGCGGTTATCCTTTTTTCAAAGTCATTTACCGTCACATTCTAGTTGGCGCCCATCAGACCGTTATTTTCAAACAAAATATTCTCTCTGAATTCAGTTTTACAAATTGATAACCCTACTGTATTACTTTGATGTTTTCTTGAACTTGAGATTTTATTACATTTAACTTTGCCCCTACTCGCAACCTCCCTACTTTTATAAGAAGATCAGTTTTGCGCGCCGGTACAAACACATTATTAATTACAAACATTAATATTCATATTATTAATTACAAAACATTACAAATTACAAATATTCATTCAGAAAATGAAGAAAACCAAATCTGCAATCGTGTGAGCAAAAAATCGTTTTTCTGCGTCAAGAAACGGAAGCAAAAATATTTCCCCGCACACGATGAGATTTTACACTGAAAAAAGTTTTTGCAAAATCACCCGAAGATTTTCCAGTTCGCTGGCTAGGCTAACAATGATAACAATTTTTTGCTCTTAAGTGCTAAGATGACGCACAAAGATAGATCCTGTTACTGGTTTGCTAGTTGATATCTTTCTTTTTAGATTATTTGATGTTAGTAGTAAGATTAAGGTGTGAGATTTATCCGTTTCGAATGGTTACACATGAACCCCTTCAGCTGTGCTTTTCTCCGTCAAAAATGTAATTAAAAAAAACTTTATATTTAATTGTGACGTCATCACGACTTCACTAATCTCTTTAGGACCTTTACCTTGGTGTGGTGATAAATAGTGCCAAGTTTAGAGATTGTATGTCCAGTAGTTTCAAAGGAGTTAAGCTTAAAAAGGCGGTCAAACACAAAATCATTTCTTGCAACGCCAGTAATCCATAAATTATTTAAAAAAATCTGTTTAGGAAATCATGTCGTTGATATATGCTGAAAGAGCCACCAACCCCGTTTCTAAGGCCAGTATTTAAAAAAAAAACAACCAATTTTACAATTAATTATGACGTCATCATAGAGCGTAAAAATTTAAAAATTATTTTGAAGTCGGTAAGTCTAGCGCTGGTTTCCTTTAAGCTCGAACTGGCATTCCTCCGTCAAACAATCCAATTAAAAAAAAATTATCTTTGATTGTGACGTCATCAAACCCTTACGACACTCACCCAGGGTGGTAACCAAATTTAATGCTTGCACGCCCAGTAGTTTCGGAGGAGTTGAAGTGCACATACCTACGCACATTTACAACTTTGCCTTTTACATTTGATGTGACATCGTCATGACGTCACCAATCCCTCTGATCAATCATCACGGTTTGGTGATCTATTGTACCCAGTTTCAGGTTTGTACGCCAAGTAGTTTTCGATTAGCTAACAAAAATAAGCCAAAAGAAAAAATCCTTGCTTTTTAGTGTGGGTGAGTGAAAACCTTGAAAAAGAAGAGATAGGTAATGATGACGTGCATCTGTATTTGTTTATTCGGCGTATAGTTGGTAGTTGTAGGAAACCATAAAGGCCAAGTAAAATTGACAGTTGTCGAAGTTAATTGTGCAGTTGAGGCTAAATTTATTTGCGTATATATTTCTTGCTATTTCAAAACAAGAAGTGGAGTGGATTTACAGCTGATAAACAGATTTCACATTGAAATATCAAGCTCTTGGTTACGTTGCAATCACCAAATTGATTAAGGGATATATTGTGTCGCCTCTATCTTAAAATATTAATATTGAGATAAAACCTAAACTCTATAGCGCGACAATGTCACACCATACCTTTATGATGATTCACTCCACATAAAAAGAGAGGAGTAAATACCATCACCAACACAAAATGAATGTAGAGTTTAGAAGATTGCACAGAGCCCCCTCATCTTTAACGGCAATTCAGGTTCATAACGCAAACCAGATCAAAATACAGGGTGTTCCAAGTCTTGGACACATTTTGACATTAAATATCTCAAAAACTATTAACGATATAACAACGCATCTGATATTTTCTGAAAGCTAGCAATCTCAAGTTTTTATGGAATGTTGAAAGATGTTTAATGTGACTGTGAGGACTGTCGGTCACTCGTCACACATCCAGCCGATTGTCCAATTCTCACCAAACGCATCCAGCATTGTGTCTCGCTCAACGGAATCATGTAAAGTAGAAGGAAGCCCAGTTTTCTTAGCTGGGCACAAGGAGCCAACTTTCACGAATTTCTCAATATGGACTCACTATATGGTGCCTCTTTTCGGAATTTTGTGCGAAATGCACGTTCAACAAGTGTACAAGATTCAGTTTTTGCAAATTCAAGGACGCAAAACGCCTTTTCTGGTTGAGTAAACGCCATTAGTGGATTTTAGTTATCGTAGTTAGTTAAGCTACATGAAAAAATATAAAAAAATCACTAGCTTGACAAAAAACTTGATGAATCTAACTTTAAAATGATACGAGTTTCATCCTTACTACCATTCATAGTTAAGTAGATATGAAGACTTAAAATGAGCCAAAGACTTTTGGAACACCCTGTTCATTTCGAACAAGTCATGATACTACTAGTAGACTGGTAGCCCCAGCAGCATCGAGGCGGTCTGTTATTGGTGGGTGTCCGAGAGTGGTCTCTTACGACATGCTGTGTGAGCAGCTTCACTGTTCTAAACCGATGAAGCACGGCCTTGCATTTTCAAGCAAGCAGCCACCCTAGCTGACATTTGGGTTGTCAAAGCCGTAGCTTGAATTCGTATTTACAACATCGCATTCATACAGCAGTGCAAGCAGTATGAGCAATTTTTGTCAATTCTCTTGGTACAGCAACACTCATATTATACGTACAAGCTCGATAATAGTTGATTCCATAATGTACAGGCTGTAATGCATTACACTTGTATATTTCAATCTCGTCATCGGTCATGTAACGATCAGGATTATTCAAGGAAACGGGACCTTGGCCTTGATAGCAAGCTACACTTTGCTGATAATCACCAATCCCTATCAGCCACTCTGGTAGAAAAGGAATTTGAAAGAACAACATGTACCATAATTTCAAAAGAGCCCACGGATATCTCATCATGTAGTCTCTGCAAGATAAGGTTTTCAACTTAGAACCGACAACTAAGGTATTGTACGTGCAACATGAAGCGACCATCAAATAATTTCTATAATTTGTTTTACACACAACTACTAAGATTGGATTAGAACTCACAACCTCTTAAATACCGATCAGACGGCCTGACTAGTGGTTAGAAGGTTGTGTTCTGGAATCCTACAGAAATCGCAGAATTTCGCACTGCACAATGGTAAATATGCCTAAATGTGCCGCCGACGTTAAACAAAGTAATCAAGATAACTTATACAACGGTAATGGGAAAACCTTTAAGGTTATGCAATATAAAGAAAACATGTGTTAATAGTCAATTCGATGTGGTCAGTAGTGCTGCGAAACGTGAAATAACGTAATGGTCTTCGATTCACCAGTCACCCAATCATGCGGTTGTGGTTGGTGAAAGCCAAACTCTAACCCTGAGAAACACGAAACGTGATGCCGGTTGCGCTGGGCCAACCCGCAAAAAATGTTACGCTCTGAGCACCAAGCTCCCAGTCTTACGATGAAGCCTCGCACACTTAAGCTCATCGCGCCATGCTGCCAACAAAATTGTTAAAAAATCAAACTGAAACAGTGAAAGCAAGTTAAAAAACGAGCAAGTTTACTTGCCCTAAAAAAGCAGAAAGTATGAAACTTCAAAGACATTTTAAAGCAATCACTGCTGATTACCACTCTTCCCATTCAAACAATTCTAGGCCTGCTGCCGCTCGGCAATAATAGGTTTGGGTTGAAACATAACAACTGCAAGTATTTTACCTTGTCTACATTGCATCATGCTGTTGTATTAACGCAGACACAATCGCATTCATGCTCCAGAGCACTTATATTAGTGTCCGTACCCCCTCCCCCTAAGCCCTGTCAATATTCGTTAAAAAAACTCGAAATTAAGACTAGAATCATTTCAGATTTGCCTACGAATAACGGTCTGACGCAGCAGTAATGGCAAACATACATCGCAATAGTAACTTCTAACCTTGACCATATGGGAAAGTAACGTAAAAGGTCATTGTTACAATCAAAATATCAAAGCATACCGCATAGCTGCTGCATGAGGAACATTCATTACGACCAATTTGTCGACAACTTCAGGAAAATATTGAGGTACTTGCCAAGCGATTACAGATCCCCAGTCGTGACTAACAAGCACAGCTTTCTCGTAGCCAAGGGCACGAATAATTTCTTTCACATCACTGATTAAGTATGTCAGGTGATAACTCGAAATACCTGGAAAAAGATATTTCTAGTAAGAGATATTAAGCAAACAAATTGAGAACTTGTCTTGGAAATGTGCTGTCAGCAATACTATCGACCATAATGTGGGTGTAATAACAACTGTTAATAAGGTTTTCCTAGGCCAAACAACAATGTCGTACCGACAAAATCAGATTTTAGTTTGTCTCAATGCTGCAACAGGTGATTAAAAATATAAATAAACTGTTCTAAGACTTGGCATGCCGGTTAAGTGGGTTGGTAATAATTAACTATACACTACTGACATGCTAAAAATTTATTCAACAGGTAAATTGTATCGGCAGCAACAACAGTTTGACATGGCAATGTGCATGCATAACAATGCACAACGAGCAGTGAGCCTATAAATGCTACCTTCTTTGTTTTTTTTTTATCGTTGTTTGATCGCAACAGTTCTTAGCACCAGGACAGATTTTAATTACTCCCTGCTGAATAAATTGGCAAGGTTTATATTTCATTGTCTACACTGCCCCTATTGCTGAGCGCCAAAAAAAGAGAATTTAAATTTCATTTTTAGCTTCTGGTATGATTCGACAAGAAAAATAAAAGTCTACCAACAAGAAAACGGATGCACGAACCAATACACCACCGCGCCGGCCTGCAGCATCCCTTCAACACGTGTCATTTCAAACCTACATCGTTATTTTGAAATGAATTAGAAGTTTTCAACGGCTGCTTACCATCAGGCTTATCTGAATCCCCATAACCTCGCGTATCGACAGCAACAACGTGATAATCAGAGCTGAATTGCTTCAGAACGTGTTTCCAACTGTACCTGTGAAAAAATAGTTTGATAAGCATTTTCTTTTTTGAAAAAAAGTCCACACTACAGAGCATGTGTGAAATAACAAATCTCTCTATCGACCGTCTCCAATGATTTTGTAAACACTTTCTCTAAATAGACTTGAAAAACTCAATTTTTAGTTTTTATCAAACACCTAAAAATTGTTTTTCTTAAACCAACGTGAAAAAATCGATTTATAAGCTAAGGAGTAATTACATTATGGTCTTGAATAGCACTTCGTGCAACGGGTAAAACTGCCAGTCAGCAGCAGTCCGTGTTGCTCGAAACGTACCAGTCTTAGTTACCACGTTTCTACTGCTAGAAGGTCTTGAAATGTACACTGGACATTAATTTCATGCCTCATCCAAGTCCAGTATAACTCAATAAACAATGAGTTTTGAAGTTAAAAAACATACTTACCAACATTCTGGGAAGCCGTGAAGGCAGAGCATCAAAGGTTTGCTCTCACTTCCGGTATGAACATAATGAAATCGTGTTCCAGATTTGATACGCACGTAATCGTGCTCATATTCTTCAGTTGCAACTGAAAAATAAATTCTAGTTAAATTCTGTTTCTACTCTTGCCATATTACGTTGTAGCCCTGAATGAAGCTAAATTAACCAGAAACTGGAAAAACGTTACAAGTTGGTACAGCATATACTTAGATGAAAACTTATTTCAGTCATTGAAAATAAAGAGAAACAGAAAGAATGGTAGATCGTGAAAAGACGTAAAATCGTCTTTCGGACAACCCTACAGCCTTGCAGTGGGCGCTAGTTTAAGTTGTAAGCCGGAACTACTGGACTCGTTATTACTTCGGCTTAATACTATTTAATATCACTGAAAAAATGTACTTTTTGGTTGCACATCATGACGTTGTCTTCTAAACAGTTTTGCAATTCCTTTTCTTCCTTTTAACAGGGACGAAATGACTGTAGCCAGAAAGACCAAACAAGCAAAAAATAGGCCTATCTCGTAACATATTATACCAATTATTATTCTAGAAAGCTTCATTTTTTTTCATCTAGCTATTGAAATAGCAAATAATGAAAGTATCAGCAGTAAATATTGAAAACCACTTCAAAAAATTTTGCTTCTCTCATAGCAGAATTCACGGTAGCATCATGAAAATTCAACTTTTGTAACATTTAGTTTGGATTGAAGACTCAGTTTGGTACGTAGTAATTGAGCAAAGATGCAAGCCAGTCTTGTTGCACAGTTAAAAGAAAGACTAATATAGGCTTGGAATGAAACAGTGTCTGGTTAGTCCTTCTTTAGAAAAATAAGTACAAGATAACAAAGCAATGTTTGCATTTCCTACGCTACCGAAACAAGTTCACAATCAAAGCACCTGCGACCACCAACAAAACAATAGCACTTCCAGAGAGACAAACTTCCGATGCGAAAAGTTATCACTGAAAATAGTTATCATACCAAGCTTCAAGTTCTCTGATTATCTAGATTTTAAATTCAATTATGATGGGGTCTTTGTAACAAACAGTTTTTAACCAAATACTAATTCGAAGCAGATGCTAATTATAAAACTTAAAACTTTTGTTGATTGCAAAATAAGTCAATAGAGTCGATAACCAACAACGTGTTTTCATGATACTGCAAAACATGTTGAAAGTGTTTTTATTGCTCATTAACTCCGTTGTAAGACTGTTATACAAAAGTAATAAAGTAGTAGTCAAGCATTGCTCAAGATTTTCGTGCTTTATAGGTTAGGACTTGTGAACGTGATACCCTAGCATGTTGTAAGAGGCAACTGTGGCAACCCATTGGTGTCAGTCGGCTTTATTGATTGTGGGGCAACCACATTATATTTATAACTGGTTCAGCATAGACTGCCGCTTAACCCAAGCCGTTTCTCGATTAGAAGCTGGTAATTATTTAGGATTATAATCGCTTGTCGTGCCTGCATCCCATGGAAAACGAAAAAATACAATCACTTCGGAGCAAGGGTCGGCAACCTACGACCGTCGGGCCAGATTCGGCTCGCAAAGCAAAATCACCCAGCCCGCAAACTGATTTTATTCTTTATAAACGCACACATCGTTTTTTATCTGCCTGGCGGTGGGAAAGATGATATGTGCCTCATTGGGCGAAGACCTTTTTCGGGAAATCTACATTTTTATAGTGTAAATTTATGCTATAATTATGGAGATGGTATCCGGCCTGCCGAGTGAGATTTTGACCCGCAGCTACCTAAAGATTGCCGAATCCTTCTTTAGGGGATATTTTTGCCTAAAAAGGAAATTAACAACTTGAAATTTGATTAACGAAAGGTTTTTCCTTTCTAATTCAGTTTGGTATCGCTAAACTTCAACATATAATGTCAACTGTACTGGTAAAACGTAGATTGCAGAGTAGTTCGTTGATGGCGAGGTGAATGAAGGCAATATTGCCAACACTTCAGTAAATACGGGTACTTCTACAGGGTGATTGAAAAATCACTCCCTATTTTAAAATATTCGTAATTTCTTTATTTGCGGTTACTTTTTTCTCACCTTTAACATATGTTCCTTAATATATGAGAATTAATTCTGTATTGTTGCTTTTATTTTCGTTGTTGTTGTTTTTGTTGTCAGATTGACTAATCATTAATTGTTTTGATTTAAAATTCATACGCCGTTAAGATGTCAATAAGTTTAACTTTAAAAGCGCGCCCAGCTAGCGTCACGCTACGAAGTTGGGAAAACAGTGGTTCATGTTCAGAGATGGTGGAGGTATAATACACGCTCAGATCGATGCAAAAGCCATCAAAAATTGCCCGCAAACTCAAGGCGATATGTTCTGTAATGGATGGTAAAAGAAGCAGTCGCCCTCCCAATGCAAGTGACCCAGAGATAGTAAGGACTGTTCGATAAAATCTCATGCTACGCGAGTTCTCACATTCACATTTAGATAAATTTTAAATAAAACATTATGCTGCACGTGCATTTCTCATATTCATTTTTTGTAAA
The DNA here is from genome assembly GCA_963675345.1 of Trididemnum clinides. Classification (NCBI taxonomy): domain Eukaryota; kingdom Metazoa; phylum Chordata; class Ascidiacea; order Aplousobranchia; family Didemnidae; genus Trididemnum; species Trididemnum clinides. The sequence continues at coordinate 24,320,682 of OY776290.1, read as the reverse complement.
TATATTGATTCATAAATAAATCACGAGATTTTAATAATAGGGAACAACTTTCCAGTCACCTTGTATAATGATTTTGTAGTTTTTAAATGATTCAAATATAAACCAGGGCTAAAATGTTGTTGCTGTGACGTCATGTGTTGATTTTAGTGTCACAAAGCAACTGTATAACAACTACACTAAGAGCAGGGCATAACGAATTTTGAGACTGAAATGGAGTTTTGAAAACATGCCCAGACTGGACGAGATAATACATAAAGAAATTGGAAATCCAGTTGTAATATAACATCAATTGGCCATACAAAATTTTAGTTTTAGATTAATATCAATACAAAAACGTTTGTACTAGGATTGTCCCGTTATTCTTCTAACTGGCATCGTTTTCCTTTCTTTTGATTTTAATTTCTTTTCTTTTTTAGCTTCAGCTTTATCTGCTGGTTGATTTAAAAGTTCTTGTTTTTTCTGTCGAATCAGCTCTTTTTTCTTTGAAAGACTTAAATAGTATGGTTTTTTAATTCCTTTTTCAACCTGAAAAAGATAAAAAATATACTGTATTGTTGGCAAAACTAATTTAAGGTTAATAAATAGCATTGGTGACCAAGGGCTTGGTTATCTGGGTTGCTGTGTCATCAGAGATCCATATCAAACTTTCCCTGATTTTAGTTACGAATAAAATGACACAATTCCTTTATTCAGCATAAGTTACACAAGGCCTACGGTACGGGTATTTCGAGAATGGAGTGATAAATATTCCCTTCACTTAAACAGAATCAACTTTGAAAATAATATCAATAATTCCACAATAAGCGAAACAATAAGGACCAACTTCAAACAATTGATCGAAATTAGTACATAGCACCATGCTTTCTACACTTATGCCATATTTTGAACCAACTAGCATCGCCCACCGTACATCTGGAAATAAAAACCATTTTTCATGCATTTCAATACAATTTTTCCTACCAGACGATAATTTAAGTCTTCACTACCATTGCGGCGCGAGTGCAAACTGGCAAAGCATTGTATAAGTACTTGCTAAATAATAACTTTTACTAAAAAACTAGTCAATGCCATCATAAACATTTCTATACGATTCGGTTTATTAAAACCATTTTCAATATAAAACGAAATTCTGCTAAGTAAATACTATATCACGACATTACTCGTATACTTCGATTGAAAATCGCTCAAGTAATAAACCGAAACGTATAAACAAATTTACAGTGATATGGGGTCTTACGTTTACATCAAAGAACAGTAATTATTCCACCTTTTATGCTCTGAACAACAGTTTATCACAATATGCATGGTATTTAACAACACGCATAAGTTTGCCAAGTTTTTCAAGGGTAGTAATTTGAAAATACCTTTTCACATTCTTTTTTCATGTATTCTCTTTCTACTTTTCTCATCATTGCTCTATGACCTTTAGCCTTTTTCTGTTCTTTCATTCGTCTTATAAGGTAACGAAGTTTTTGTTTTTCCGATTGTTTATCAGTGCTTTTAAGCATATTACGCAGTTGATCCGCTTCACGTTGTCGAATATCATCAAGAAAGGAATAAGATTTATCAAATTTATCTTCGTTGAATTCTGAGCCACATAAATTATCAAAACGAGGATCTCTAGGCAAAAAACTGGATTTTGGCTTCTTTACAACCTGCAATAAACAAAAAATTTTACAATCAAATGACTGCAATTTGATGTAGTAAACAATTCTGCGCAACATTCACAAGATACAAGCTAGAGCTATAAATGTAATACAAACTGTAACTTTAGTACTGTAACAGTTTAAGTGACAGAGAGGTTAAAATTTGTTGATTTTTTTTCTACTATAATATTATTGCCATTCTCTTATTAACCGCTTCCTTTAATTACTTCACGATATTTTAAAATCAGTCATTTCATTGCTCTTTAGCACGGTTACTAATTGATTGCTCTTATCTCTCGCTGTCCATGCGAGTGTGGCAGGAATTAAATCAATATTTGACTTCGCATAACACGGATATCAACTTTCGACCAGGGGTGTGCAACTGGTGGCCTACGACATGAAAATTTTTGCTTCGTGGAAAGGTTTTGTCGCACATGAATTAGGTGTAAAACCCATCCAATTACATCTTGGTAAAACCGATCTCCACAAAAAAAGAAAAGATTCTTCAACGTAACATTTCAAACTTAGTTTGCTGATGTTTTTATCAAGAAAAATATGTCATTCATTTCCCCCGATATATAGTAAGTGTTGCAGTTTAAAACGAACGGACTTCAAGATTATACGCTATATTCGAATCAAGTATATTGCCTCAGTGTGAATTTGAAAACAAAGCAAAATTTAATCATTTTCTTAACTTTATTCTCTATAACATTGGTAAGATAAGAATTGATGAACAAAAAAAATCAACGAAACTGCTTCTAACAACTCATGCACAAAAAAAATTGCAGGCAAAATAAAGTCTGAATTTGGAAAAAAATTAGATTGCAAGTAATAAGTCTTTTTAGCAATCACACCAAAGCTAATGTTCTGCAATTTCCATTTGTAAACTAACCGTTAGCAAAACAAGCAATCGGCTAGCTGTACTCACCGCTGTTAAAAATTTTTTAAACAAATTTCAAGAAGTTGTTTAAGTCAAAACACGCTTTTTGTGGTTAATAATGAAAATTTAGCAATGCTAAGACACTTAATTCAAAGAGTTATTGAAACAACCTAGTGATTATAATTAGGAAATGAAATATTAGCAAACTTAAATCTATAATGCTATAAAGTAACCACAAACATTTAACACGTACCTGGCGCATGAATGGAACTTTAATTTTTGATGAGAATTCTAATGGTCTGTGCTTCTTATTTCTTTTGTAGGATTTTGCTTCTTGTTTAGTTTTTTGCAATTTAGCCCCAGATTTAATTTTACTGTATAATTCTGTATTGAATTTTTTAATACCAACTTTTTCACGAATTTCCATGAGTTCTGTGAGACTCATGTTGCCTTTCCACAAAGCTTGTACATTATCAGCTTTAGGTGACGACCTATTAGCGTATTCTTCCCCAGAAGAGAGATCACTAATATTATGATCCATGTGTTCTGAATCACTTGATCGATCATCATCTCTACTGCTATCAGAGTCACTAACAGGCTCAATCATTTTGCTTAAATAAAGCTATTTCTGCACACGTTAACAAGCTGCATCAAAACAACAGAAATTTCAAAAACACCACATATCATGCCTGGGGAATTACTTCAAATACAAATCGAACTATGCTATGCCATTTTCATAACAAAATTTAAAGGTAAAACAGTGCTGTAAACAATCACAGAGAATAGACAAATAGTTGTTTATAAAGTTTAATATAATATTGAAGTACAAAAGTCAAGTCAATATAATATTCAAGTACAAAATATCAGACCTTTCAACTTCTATAAAGACTCAACAAAGTTTCATCATTTGAAATATTGTTTATCAAGTGATCTTTAGCATTACCATTTACATTAAATTTAAAACTAGGTTTCTTGGTTTTGTAAGTAACTAATTTATGAGACTCAGATTTGGAAAAGGGTTTGTGATGATCATGATCGGTGCATAGTGTAACATAATCAGAATTTTCACACACATACTGCTGAACTCTTGTAACATAATTTTGCTTTGAGTGATAAAATTTTATTCTGGACAAATGCTGCTTTTTGGCAGCATCGACTTGCTTAATATAGCTCTCTAAATATGAAGCCACCCAACCTTCATTAGAACATTTTCTAAATACATTAGGGTCATGATCGTTTTTACAATAGCATTTTCTAAATTTCACCTCACTATCTGTTTTAATGTTTGAAACAAAGCAACCTGACACATTCAAGTCAGCAGTAATAATTTCCAAATTAGGTAGTAACTGTAAATACATTAAAACATCACTTGTGATATTATTGCTTTCGACATGCAACACTTTTAATCGAAGCAATCCTTTCTTTGCTCTCCTTCTAAAAGCAGTTAAATTTTTGATACCACAGTTTGTCAAGCTATTATTTCTCAGAGAAAGCTTTTGCAAAAAGTCCAACTTGCCGACAAAAAATATAATGTCGTGGCTATTTCCCAAGCGACAAGATGACAAGTCAAGCTCTTGTAACATCACAAAAGAAAACATGATCTCACTATTAACAGCTAAAAACAACCACTTTTGAGATAAATTAAATGACTTGAGGATACAGCTACCATATGCAGCAACAAACACCCTTATTACTTTTTTCCACTTGCCATGTAAATCGATCTGAAGGTCATCAAATGAAATACACTTTATTACACAGTCAAAAATATCTTTTCCAATAATATCTGGCAACCCTTTAAAGCAATCAACTAAGTCAAAGTTGTGAGCAATACACTCTATACAGAGCTCTTTCAGGGATTGCAGATTGTTAGAAGCAGATTTCAAAGCATAGCTGGCAAAACTTTGGAATTGAGGATCTTCAAATGCAGCCTTATACTTTATTGATGGCTGTTTGCTTGTTATCTTAGAATAGTTTGTTTCATTAAAGATGGTGGTTGTATAAGATAACTTCCCAGATTTTGTACCATCCTTGTTTCTGTACATAACATAACCAGAATCTAAATCTTCCATAAGTAAGATGAATCTTGCATACTAAAGACAAAATCATGAATCAGATTTTAATTCAAACCTACTATGATGAACTGCCAACACAATTCAAACTAAGATGAAACTAATTTACCCAGTTAATTTGATATCACCTCCATTTGGTGTCTAAGCTATGCACACCAATACAGTAGATGTAGCTCATAAACATAGTTATAAATAGTATGGTAAAAGCAGTCATGCAATACAAGAAATATTAATTTAAAATGCACAGCTAACTTCACAAAACAATGCAAAACAATTGCTAATCAAATAACTAGTTAAAACAGATTTAAAAATGAAGTATCACTAATTTTTCTTGACAGCAGGTCTATGATAAAAATAGCGACCCAATTGAATAAGTTGACACATTTCATTCGTAGCATGACATGCAAATAACAAATGGTTGCGAGGAATAACCATCCAGGCAAATCTCATAAAAAGAGCAGAATATACACACAGCGCAGCAGTCATTCTTGGGCTAATGATTTCTGGTGATCTTTTCATGTCAGCCATTGCAGCAAGTGGAATTCCCCAATTTGCAACAGGACCCCAAAAATGTGTACTCATCAAATACTGTCGAAAGTCCTTTGATTTTAAGTGTTCAAAAATCTTTTGAAATTTCCGATTCATTATTAAATAACTTAAAGTAAGAGAGCTTATGAAAATCACCTACCAGAATAGCAAAATTGAAAAAGATCTTAAATCAAAATAAACCTCTAAGCATATCAAAATAAACTTAGTCTAGACTACTCCTTAACAGTAATGCTGGGGTACATTATTTGATCATAAACAGCATTGTATCATATATTTTGTCTGCACAATTCACAGAAACCAGATTTTCCATTATGATTTCATACAGGTAGTGCTCTGGCTAATTGCATTGCATGCTCCAATTTCAGTTTACTGAATTAGTACAAGCTTATGATACACAAGGTTAGGAGTTAGATTTAATGTTAGTTAGGGTTAAAGTTGAGATTAGTTGACTCTATATGACATGGTGATCGATATCATGCACATCTCAGACATTGTCAACATCAAGGACATAAACTACTTAGTAGTAGTAGTTGCATTCTTATTACAGTAGTATATGTCCACAATGTTTAGTCTATATAAGATTTAAGTTTGATAGCATAGCAAGACATCGTCATGGACACATACTTTTTAGTAAAACATTTTATTTTAAGTAATTCAGTATCATTTGCGGTTTGAAGATTCACATAAACATAAATCACAAACATTATATCGAAAACAATTTACAGGGTTTTGCAAACAATGTACCCAACTTAATTTGAAGAGACCATCTCTACACGAGTTTCATCCTTTTGGACTCCTCAGCAGGGCCTGTTCTGTCCCCCTAACCAAAACACTTCATTCGCAAAAACATATACTTGTTTTCTCTATATGCAAATGCAAACATGTGTCAGCCAAATGGCACAAGCATGTTTGCATTTGCATATAGAGAAAATGAGTTTATGGTATTGCAAATGAAGCGTTTTGGTTTGGGGGATAGAACAGGCCTTGCTGAATAGTCCAAAAGGATGAAATGAATCAAGGGATGGTCTGGTCAAATTGGGTTGGGTACAATGTTTGCAATACACTGTAAATTGTTTTCAATATGATGTTTGTAATTTATGTCGGTATCAATTTTCAAACCATTAAACTAATCTTGCATAACGATATCATTTGCCTTTAACCTGAAGTTAATTCAAATCAAAATTTGTCTTTTCTTAGTTTGTGCATTGTAAGCAATTTAATAGGCCTTGAATTTACGTTTTGCACCTTCACCATTCATTTGAGTTTGCAAATATTATTTCAAAATGTATATGATGTAGCCAGGGTGAACTGGGCTAATTCGACACAAATAACTACTTTCCAACTTCTATCTACCGCTTTAGTGCTTGGAAGTTTGACCTAACCACTTGGGTAGAGTCCACAACACCATAATTTTTGCCGAAGTAGAATGCGGTATTCCCCTAATTTAAATAAACGCAACGTTGGTGATGTAGCGCCAGAGGCGTGGCGTGCTGTACCGTGAGCCTACTGACATACACTTAATTACTTAAGTTCACGGGAGTTTTTTGACATTGAATTAAGTTTTCAGTTGACACAAATTTTTCTGTTTTGTTTATTAAACTTTTTACCAAAAATAATGGTACAATTCTCAGCAAAAAAACCAGAGCCAGTATACTGCTGCACACATTTTAATTAGGACGTTTCGCTAAACACTGCTAGCATTGTCAATCAAGATAGAGCAACTGATTACTTTAAAATTTGATAATAACTATGGTCAAGTGTAACATTTATGACGTGACAATTCAATAATGAAAGAAGAAAACAATAGTTCTTACATACTTTAGGGTCAAAGCTATTTCGTGTTAAATTAGTGAGATAAAAACTAGGAACAAAAATAAAACAAAATTTACACATTAAAAAGGTATAGTGGGTGTGAAGCTTCATCTGAGTTCAATTGTGGCTGCAGCTTTTGAATATATAACGTTTCCTTAATACGTAGTTTTCGCCAATTAATTTCTTGAGCCAGTATTAGTGGATTATGAAAGTCGATTGTGTGGTCTGGATTTTCCGGTAAATGATCTGTAACATCGCTTTTTTTCAAATGTAATCGGGTCATGTTCTTCCAATCTTATTTTTAAATTTCGTTTACTTTGTCCAATATAGTTTTTTTTACACGAGCATTGAAGTTTATACACTGTCCCAGTGAGGTGTAGTAGAGCCTGTTTGTCCTTATTTCTGAATAGGTTTCCAATTGTTGATACGCTGTGATTCATCCGAAGGCTAAAGTTTGCTTTTATTTTATTTTATTTTATTTTCTAAAAAATGTTTGATTTCTTTCTCAATTTGTTGCGATGCTTCTCCGATGAAAGGTAAACAAAAAATAGCAAACTTGGATTTTCTAATTTCGCTTGTATTTTTATTTAGAGGTTTATGTTTTCTATTAAGATACGTTTTTATGTGCCTGTCAATAATTCCTCGTGGATAACCATTATTTAATAAGAGAGTGGTTACTTTTTGAAATTCTTCGTGTATCTTTTGATAGCTGTTACAAATGTTATAACTTCTGTCAATTTAGCATTTGATGATGTTTATCTTGTATTTGAAAGGAATAAAACTTTTCCAATTGGTGTACAGTCCAGTGTTCGTTTTCTTTCTATATACAAATGAAATGAATGATTGGTTTCTTTTTTCAATGAAAACATCCAAGAACGGTATTTTTCCGTTTTCTTCTAATTCATAAGTAAATTTGATGTTAGTGTGAATATTATTGATTTCTTGATAAAATTGTTTTATTTTTTCATGATTTGAAAATATAGCTAGACAATCGTTTACATAGTGGAAAAAAACTTTAGGCTGCACCAGGGATGTGGAAGCGGAAGCGGAAGCTGGAAGCAGAAGCGGTGGAGCGGTACTTTTTCTGTGGAAGCGGAAGAGCGAAAAATCTACCGCTTCCGCTTCCACATAGGAGGGAAGAATGGAGAAAGAAAATAAATTGGTTCTGCTATCTTTTGTAGAAGAACGAATAGGGGAAACATAAACATTAAGAAATGAGAGCGAGGAGGAGTCGTTTAGGGAGATGTTGACCTTTACATAATCAGAGTAGGGGCCAAGCAAAGAAAGAGAGGAGGTAGAAAGCTCAGAGAAGAATAAGCCCCGCTTGACGAAAATGATGACGCCGCCACTAGCGTCTGCAACATCAGTAGAAAAAATACCAGATCGAGAGTGGGTGCCATGGGATTGCAGAGCAGAGAATCCAGGGATCCGAAAAGAGGAAGATAAATTTAGATTAGATTCCTGGATATAAATAAGGTCAACGGGATGAGACGAAAGAAAGTATAGCATTTCAGTGCTCCTGGCTCGTAGACCCCCAGCATTCCATTGAAGAGCCCTGAGGGAGTCGAGAGGGGAAGAAGAAGCAGGAGGTAAAGAGAAACAGCCAGAAGCATGAGGCGGTCGTGACGGTGCGGAGGGAGAAGATACAAAGTGGGCGGAAAAGGGATAAGAGGTTTGAAAGTGAGAGTGGGGTGCGAGTTATGCATTAGCAGAAGAGGGCCAGATTGAGCAGTGGAGGTATACCAACTGGAGGAGTCCAAGGAGGAAGCCACAGTGCTGGTAGGTGTGGGATCTCCAAAAAAGCAGGGAGGGAAGATCCAGGAGTGAGAGCTGCCAAGAATTCTGAATCTAGAAAAGGAGAGTAGTGAGCACTTTAAATGAACCCAATTAGAGCATGTGCGGTATTGCACTGACCTACCCCGCCAGGTCACATTTCCAGCGCACACTAAACAGGGAAAGAAAGAACAAGGGTTAGGATGAACGTTGCCACTCATCAGGAGAAGGAGAAGAATGAGAAGACAGTCAAGAGAAAGGCAGGAGTAAAGAGAAGACAGGCCGATTTTAAAGAGACTGCGTGCTACCCTTCTGCGGTAGTTTAGAGGGCTGCACGGCGAAGAAATGCTTTGTGTGAGGGGAGTGTCCAGGGTAACTGGGACCCTCGGGAAGACCAACAGCCATTTTGACCCAACCCAAACGGGTCGGGAACCGCACCACCACGTTGAGGCGGCTGTTGATTGGTGTAGTTCAATTTTACTCGCTTTACATGTACATACTATACAGGGTGTCCCAGAAGTCGCGCACCATCCAGGTTTCCACAGAAAACGCTTTTATTGATCACAATCATAAATGATGCTCAAACTGTGCACCTACAGCAATGAAACCAGCATCAATTTTCTATATCAATGTATTTCACTACTCCTGAGCGTTTTAGTGCTGATTTTCGGGCACTCAATTAGTTGTTGCATCCTTGTTATTGTTGTCATTTAGCACTCAGTTGCTATTGTTATTCTTAATGGTTGCTCTCGCTCAGGGCGATTAAGGTTGGTTTCTTGAGCTACAAATTGTTGTGTCGCCACGGCTCTTCCAAACATAAAAATGAATTTAATTCTTTCTTGTACTTTCAGTTTCTTCCTTATAATTAAATCAAATATAAAAACGCAGATTAGCATGGTGCGCGACTTCTGGGACACCCTGTATATACGACAGAAAGTTCGCACTTCACTATCCAAAAAGATCGGAGTCAATACGTGATTTGAGGACGGGGTATGGCTAAAAAGAAACGGGACTGACGTCACAGATTGCGCAACACGATTTACCATCGGTAATCAAATCTTTTACACTGTAGCGTAACATGTGTTCTTTGTTTAACAGCTGTTTTGACACAATATCGCAATTATTTTTGCTTTTTCGGAGCCATAGGTGAATGTGATTGATTACTTGTTGAAAAAAATTGCTGTGCGAGATCTGATTGAGTTTTTTGGCGATAGGGAGTTCAATTGCAGAATGATGATTGAGCAAAGAATTAACATTAAATTTTGTGTCAAACTTGGAAAAACGGCGACTGAGACTTTGAAGATGTTGCGTGATGTTTATGGAGATTCTTCCATGCCCAGAACAAGAGTTTTTGAATGGCACAAGCAATTTGTGGAAGACAGGGAGGATGTGGAGGCTGATCCGAAGTCAGGGAGGCCTTGCACTTCCACAACTGATACCAACATCGAAAAGGTTCGACAGTTGGTTCGCAGTGACCGTCGCGTAACAATTCGCGTCATTGTCAACGAACTTGGGATGGACAAAGAAATTGTCTGCACCATTTTAGTTGACACTTTAGGCATGCGGAAGGTGTGTGCCAAAATGGTGCCAAGGCTCTTGACTGAGGAGCAGAAAGCTCAACGATTGAATGCATGCCGAGACATTCTTTAGCAGATGGAAGCAGACAAAAAGTTGTTGGAAAACGTCATCACAGGAGACGAGTCATGGGTCTTTCAATATGATCCGGAAACAAAACGACAGAGTCGTCAATGGAAAAGTGTGTCCTCGCCCAGACCAAAGAAATGCTGCATGCAACGTTCACAAGTGAAAGTGATGCTGATCACCTTCTTTGACCATCAGGGAATGGTGCATCATGAGTTTGTTCCTCAAGGGCAAACAGTTAACCAACATTTTTACAAGAAAGTTCTGACTCGTCTTGTCAACAAAATTCGTCAAAAACGAACAGCTTCCTGGGCAGGAAAAACTTGGATCTTGCATCACGACAATGCTCCTGCCCACACAGCGCTCAGCATGAAACAGTTCTTGGTCTCGAAAGAAATCACCACGTTGCATCATTCACCTTATTCGCCGGACTTAGCCCCTTGCGATTTCTTTCTTTTTCCAAAGCTGAAAGGGATTCTCAAGGGGACACGCTTCCAAGGAGTCGAGGATATCAAGACCAGCGTGACGAGACACCTCAAAACCATCACAAAAGAGGAATTTTCACAGTGCTTCAAAGCGTGGTCAAAAAAGAATGGAAAAGTGTATCAAAGCCAATTGGGAATACTTCGAAGGAGACAAGTAGAGATGACTTAAGACTTGTATGTGTTAGACAATGTGGACATTGTGTGATATGCATCTAAATAAACTTCTAAATTCAATAGTCCCGTTTCTTTTTAGCCACACCTCCTACATGTACATACTATATATACGACAGAAAGTTCGCACTTCACTATCCAAAAAGATCGAAGTAAATACGTGTGTTGAGGACAGACAGAAGGTCTCCGTAATGATGATTAGAGTTAAAGTTAACTCAAAGTCAGAGTTAGTTGAGGATAGAGAGGAAAAATCAGCGCTATACAGTGTAATTTGTTGTAGTGACGACAGGTTATTGTCGAGAGCTGTGATATGTGGTCATACGATTTAGATCTGAGAAGCATTAGGTTAACTGATGTAAAAGTAGTTGTAAGTAGTGAAGGAACTTGTAATAACTGTCTATTTGTTGAAGTGTTTAATTGATTTTTGAATTGTAGTAACGAAATATTTGATTTTCTTGCAAGCAATTCGTGATTTCTAAATTTTTGTTAGTGGGGGTTCCGTGACAAACGCAAAAGTACATGATGGGTTCCGCGATGATAAAAGGTTGAAAAGCACTAATCTACATTCAACACGAGTTTTAATATCTAAATAAAAAAAAACACAAAGTAGTTCGAAACAATAAGCTCAAGCGAAGTAGGTAAAGTAATAACAATAAATGAAGGTTTTTGTCTCCTCAAAATGATGAAGTGTAGGAGAAGGCAGGCTACAGACCCATAAAAGTTAAAAAAATTGTCAACGGTCATTTTTTCGTTTTTTGTTGGTGGAAGCGGAAGCGATAGGTGTGGAAGCGGAAGCGGAAGCGTTTGAAAAATAACCGCTTCCACATCCCTGGGCTGAACATGTGATTTTGAAGTTTTGTTTATCACCCAATTCATACAAATGTCTGCTAATAGAGGAGCAGTAGGAGTTCCCATTGCCACCCCGTTAGTTTGTTCATAATAACTGTCGTTGAATTGTTATACCGTTTTCTTTGTGGTCCATTCTAAAATCTTTTTTAATTGTTGTCTATTCATTCCATAAAATTTGCCATCTTTCGCTTTTCCATCAAATACTAGGTTCAAAAGTAAATTAATAGTGAAGTCGTTTGGAATATTTGTAAATAAACTCTTGACATCAAATGAGACTAATACATCTGAAGAGGTAGGGTGGACTTTATTAAGTTTTTCCACAAAATCAAAGGTGTATGTAATTATTGTTTGATGGTGCCTATAAGGTGTTAAAACTGTTATTCTGGCTACCAGGTATTTTTGATAAATTCATTTTATTTAGCTCTTCTGGTAATGTAACGTTTATTTAAGTTGATACAAGTTCTTATCGAGCATGCAAAAAACTTTAATATCCGTCAACGTTTCGAACAGCTATACAGCTGTTCTTCATCAGGACTAATAATAAGCGAAAGCACGAGTGAGGCAATATAAATAGTTTGCTACGCAATCGAAAGAAAAAAAAAAAAAAAAAAAAAAAAAAAGGCAACTCGTAAGCATGAATGATTAAAGTGAAGATGGCCTCTGTGTCTCGCTATCCTTTTACCTTGGAACATGAGATTGCGTAGATCACGTAATGTTCCTGAACCATAACGGTTTTTGATGAAGCTGAATATACTGTTATTCTGGCTACCAGGTATTTTTGATAAATTCATTTTATTTAGCTCTTCTGGTAATGTAACGTTTATCTAAGTTGATACAAGTTCTTATCGAGCATGCAAACTATTTATATTGCCTCACTCGTGCTTTCGCTTATTATTAATCCTGATGAAGAACAGCTGTATAGCTGTTCGAAACGTTGACGGATATTAAAGTTTTTTGCATGCTCGATAAGAACTTGTATCAACTTAAATAAACGTTACATTACCAGAAGAGCTAAATAAAATGAAGGTGTTAAAACTTCGTTCAATCGTACAAATTCAATTTTTTTTTGTATTTCAAAACTTATCGTACAAAAAAGTTTTAAAAACTTCGTTTAATCGTACAAATTCAAAATTTAGTCGCATCTTCAGTCCAAAAGTTAATTCTGTTTTAAAAAGTTTTATCCAAAGATCAAGAGATATTTATATCTCAATAAAAATGAAAAAAAGCACAAAGAATAATTTTTCATGGGGTGAAGAGGAGGCAATGCATGAGTCACGTTTCTACAAAAAATAAAACGAAGCATGAGATTAATGATCGGAAACACGAAGGAATGCATGACTCACATTTTTACGAAAACATAACGAAACGCGAGACAGTATTTGAAACAGGTGCGCATAGGTGAGGTGAGGGCAAAGGTTACATAATCACTATAGAAAAACGAAGGAATGCATGACTCACGTTTCTACGAAAAAGAAAAGAAAACACGAGGTAGCAATATACCAAAACAAACGCGCGCGGTGTAGGCCTACGCATAAGAGCAAAGGTTACACGATCGCTACAGTAAAATCATAATCCGTGACGACCAACGTCACTAATTAATTAGTGACGTCGAGGTAGATTTTGGCTTCTGCAAGCCTGTAACTAGTTAAGTACCGGTATAGTAGTATAGTTGTACAACCGAGCGAGGCAGGGTTATTTAGAGCATATTTTTGAGAATTGAAGTTATTGTTTTTACAGCTAACGAAGTAGCTTATTGCATTAGGTTGGACATGTTGCTGCATATGGTTGACTAGTACCGGTATATGCATGCAGTAGGCCTACTACTGTACTATTTGACATGAGCCCATTGTTGTCTTTGATTACGAAGGTCACTGTATGTGCTATAGTTTTGTTGGTGGTACTGGTATGTGTACAGGGTGGCCGAAAAGTCCTAGGACATTCTATTTTTAATATTTTAATGCTGTTAAATATGATTGTTTTAATATTCTAATGTTGTTAAAACAATTTATTTGATTTATTTTTTCAGGTTATTTAGGTTATTTCAGGTCATGACTGACATCAGTGTATTTACTGTTTTAATATTCTAATGTTGTTAAAACAATTTATTTGATTTATTTTTTCAGGTTATTTAGGTTATTTCAGGTCATGACTGACATCAGTGTATTTACTGTTGAGGAGCGCTTAATTGCTGCTGTTTGGGTACACGACCGCATCAGGAATGACATGACTATGGAAGATATTCGAAGTGCTTTCACAGAAAGATTTGGAAAGCCCGCGCCATCAAGAAGTAATCTGTATCTGTGGGAGAAGAAAGTTTTTGAAACAGGTAGCGTTCTGGATCAGGCAAGAAGTGGCAGGCCTGAAACACGAAAGGAAACGTGTGCTGGTGTTCAAGAATCACTGCAACAGTCCCCCAAGAAATCCACCAGAAAACGTTCTGCTGAACTTGGAATACCAAGGGCTACCATGATGGATCATATGAAAAAGGACTTGGATGTCAAAGCTTATAAAACTCGGCCACCTAAAATACATGTATAGTGTCCTGGGACTTTTCGGCCACTCTGTAGTTATGATGATCGCCTTATAATTGTATAATTTTGTACTTCAGTTAAGCCTAACTTTATCAATTTATATACAGTCCAATCAATTTGGCTGCTTAATTTGTTCTTTGTGAGTGACTTTGTGTAGAATTGTTTCACAAAACACTCTCTTTGACGAATAAAGCATGCTGCTTATCAACTGGACAAGGTTAACTCTGGATGATGCTGTTTACATTTGCACCAAATTGTGGACGTACATATCTTCAGGTATTGCAAAGCCAGATTATAGTCTTGTTTTCCTGGAGAAATGCAGATTAACATGGGTCCTGTTACTTTAGATTTGCTAGGATTAGAAGGGGTAATTTAGAAGCTTAATTGTTTGCAAATTTGGCTTAAAGTTATTTGATACTTTTTCGTAGTGATGTACAAGCAGTGGTAATGCTGAAGTATAATATATGAATTTGTAGTCAACAATGAAGTTAATTTTACAAAGAAAAAGCAATGTGATTGGCAAGTGATAACACATGTTCTAGCTAGAGCATGTTCTGGGTAGGGCTAGGGTCATTACAAAACATTTAGGATCAGTTGATATCATAGCACATTGTAAACATGTGCTACTGTATTTAGTAGGACACATACGGTCATAATGAGTAGGGTTAGTAATTGAAGTTTTTCATGTAGGTATATTCTTATTTTTTTGTTGTTTGAGTTACTTGTTCTGATCATTATGCAAGAAGATGTATATACACTGCATTAGCACTCATGCTCTGTTTGCGAGTCTTTAGTTAGACTGTGCCACCAGGACAGGTAGACCGCTTGGCCCCATCACCTGTCTGCCACATAAAAATAGGGATACCCCATTAAGTGTCTTGCCCAAGGACACAACAAGCAAGCTTGTCGACTTGTTTCCCACATTATCCCTTTTTTGCTTGAGTGTCAAGCAAAGAAGCTGTGAATACCATTTTTTAAAGTCTTTTGGTATGACTTGACTTGGAAAATGAAGCCCAGATCTACCAATTGCAAAGCAGACGCTCTAACCACTATGCCATCATGCCAGTTGAACACTTATATTCTTATTGAAAATACTCATAAACATTTAAGCAAATATATAACTCAAGTCAATATCCCTGGGCCACAATTGTTGCACATTCATTTAATTGCAACCACTTTTATAAATTTTTAAATGTTTTATTGTTGCTGTGTATTTTGATAGAACAAAACATAATTTTGAGGTAAAAAGTGTGTATTGAAAACTTTGCAAATAACCAAACAACATTGGTATATTTGAAATAGTTTTGGGGGGTTGCCATTGCAATGTAGCTGGCAATCAATAGTTTAGTAGACGAGCCACATCCATTTCATAAAAATTGCCTTAAATTGTAAATTACTTAAGCAATAAAGCTGGTGTTATATCTCAAACACACATAAGGATACTGTTCTTGTTCAACCTTTGGAAGTTTTGTTGTGTTTTCCCTAACAATTTGAAAACTACAGCATTGATAGTAGCTCAAAAACTTAATCACCACCCACTGTAATGATAAAAAACTAATAAAATTTTTGATTTTCCAATATTTTTAAAATGTGATTTATATGACACTGATCCTATTTGACTGTGATGTAATGTAAAAAAGCAATGCCTTAAATTGTTAAACACAACTGAAGAACAATTAGTGCTGTGGATTTTCAAATGCTCAAGATTCATTTAATTACACTTTAATTTTTTACACCCATCATAGAACAATGCATTACTAAAGAAAAAAAGCTCTCATTTAATAACACTACTCGATTGTTGTTGTAATAGTGGTTGAGTAAGTTTGGTTTCTCACTGTTATGAAAAAATCTCCAGTTGTCATGTAGTCTTTTTAACTATTTTCATTTTAAGAAGACATTTTTATTGCAGAAATCTTCCAAAAAAAATTAAAATGGCTTGGAATAAGAGTTTTGTACTGTATGTACTCGGGTATAGGTTGCACTTTTTTTACCGAATAAATTGAACCAAAAATTTAGGTGCGACCTATACACTGGACATAAATACAAACCATAGTCTAAATGATTTAACACTTTTTACTTATGCAAGTGCAATTACAATTACAAAAGCACAACCCTTTACATGTAGGCCTATATTATGTTTAATCATGCAATCTAACAGCATGATATTTGTAAATAAATTTTTAAATATTTGATAGTTTTTATGTTAGGATGAGCCATATAACTTACCATATTAAAGTGTGATTTATAGACTATCAACCACAAATTTTCACTTTCACAAGCACAAACTAAGGTTGCGATCTATATTCAAGTATGTATGGTACCTTTTTCCCCAATCAACTTATTTTGCTGTCACACCTCAGCTGAGTATTACTCTTTGTGCATTTGAATTTATTACATTTTGTTAATAATAGTTTCAATAAATATAGTGATTGAGTATCTAAAAACGTAGTTGCCAAAACAATTCATTTTTAGTTGCTGTCACCACAGCATAGCTTATATTAAATTATGTGCAGTTTTGGATGTGATAGACCATAGAGCTGGGTTTAATCAGATATTAGACTCTTATAAGATTCATTTTCACACCGTAAAAAATCAAAAACAACTATTGGGTATTTTTAGCACTTGATGTCTGCAATTAAATGCTTCTATTCTAGATCCAAGCATCACAATTTTTATTGCATCTGTTCATGTTTTCCAAGCTGGAGAAGAAATTGTAAATCATATTGCAATGTTTTTAAAAAACAGATGACGAAGATGTGAGATTGGACGAAAGCCCCAACATTCGAAAATGTCGATGCCAAAATTGTTTTCTATGCTGTTATACTGCGATTCGGAGATATAGAATGTATTGCAGAAGTTATCCTCTTCTATATCAGGCATACAAAACAATCCTTACTCTTTGCGTTACACAAGTTGGTTGTGAAAGAACCTTTAGTAAGCTGAGATATGTGAAGAACTCTTTAAGAAATCAGCTAAGCGAAGATCGCTTGGATTCCCTTCTTTTGATGTGCGTCGATCGAAACGTTTTGTTACGCATTTCGAACCATACGATCATCGACGAACCAGTAAAAATGAACGCAGAAATGCGAAAACTGTTGCTTTATAAGTGGTGTTTGATAATGTTTGTTTGTTGATTCTAAATAATCTTTTTTTAAAATGGGCTAAATATGATGTTAGTTTATAAGATGAACCGTGTAACGTTTTAGCAAGATTTGCAATTAGTTGTCGAAAATGGGCCGGTTTTATTTCAAAGTTTCCGGGCCGATTGAATTTGCTAATCCGCCCCTGGTTAAATTAGATATTGATGGATATAATCACCAGTCCTTTGAATTTTTTTGTCAGTAATGCTTGCAAGCCGGTTAGATTGATCTGTCAGATGTAAGTTTGTCAACTTAAATTTTTTTTAAACAGTTTTCTGGGTTATTGTCTCGGCTGCTTGATCAAGTGGGACAAGGATAATCAAAAACTTACGGTACTGGTGGTAATAATCAAATAATGGCTGATTTTACTGATGTACTTACGGTTATCAAATTGGCATGAAGTTATTTTTAACAGAGGAATAAATGGTAATTAGAGGATACTTCTCTTAAGGCCGATTTTTTGGCCAATTGGCACACCGTACTAAGTTTCGACTAGCCAGCTGAAAGACCTGAACTTAATCAAATCGTTTTCGATTAAATTTCTTTATTTCCGAGCGTAACTAACTAGCAATAATTCATTCCAATTTTTAATTAATTTCTTGTTTTCAAAATAACCCCTAAAGCTTGTGTTCGCCCAATACCTTTCCAGCATAAATTACAGCTTTTTGTCAGCCAGTTTTTTCGCGCAAATTATGTGACGTCATATGAAATCTTCTCAGGAAGGTTGGTGGTTGATAAAACTAAAAGATGTTCCGCTACTTTCAAAAAATACTCGTAAAAAACAAGTAATTATAGAAATGTATTTTACACCAGATGGTTCTGGTACCATCAATTTTGATTTTAAACCAAGAATTTCAAACAGCAATAAGTTCGTTTTGCATATGGGGAGTGGTGTAGGTTGCATTTCGTGGGATAGTTTTAATGATTGCACGTAAACGCTGGTCTTTTTCAATAGGGTAATTAAACACATTTAAAAGGAGTCCACTTTCCTCTTTGTCTTCGCTTTCTAATGGGTCAATTTTTCTTTTGAATGTCAATAAATGAGTAGCCAAAAAGACTACTATGTCAACTAAAATAGAAAAATAGTAGCGATTTCTTTTAATTGCTTCTGTATTGACTAATGAGGTAATTTTCTTACCCATTTCAGACCGTTCAATTTTTTTCTTTCCAGGTACTGTAGCATGCTAAGTGTTCTTTGAAGGCAACATGTTTAGAAAAGCTCTATTTATTTTAATTGCATACTTCCAATTACAATAGCCATTGTTTGTAAAAGTTGATTCACAACGCATTTCTTGAAAGTCTCCTCCGGCTTTAGATTCAAAATTACGGCAAGGAAAGCAAAAAGCCGCATCAAACTTGACAGTAGGCTATATTCTAACCAATCCCACCAATGATATCACGCAGCATCTTTTTTTGGCCCCAAACAAGTTTAAAAGATAAGCACGCAGCCTAACTTGCTTCGGGTCGTCAACTACCAAATCATTCGCATCAGCAGATCTTCGTTTGCTCATAGACCTACTTGCAGCAGTTGTTGTCGGTGCACTGCAGGTAGCAGAGGAGCTGAGTCCTCGCAAACTCTCAGAGCTTTCAATCGAATTAGAAATTTGCAACCAATCTCCCAAACTCATTTTACGCCTTTGCAAACCCTCAATGAATAAGCGAAATGAAAACAACTGCTCTAACCGTTGATAAGAAGGTTTATTGGGTCACGACAATTGCGTTACAGCAGTTAATTGCGCCACAACTGAAAATAATCGGCAGCATCAAACGAGAATTATGCTCAGTCCCGTAGCACTCCAACTTCGGGCCCCCCCAAAGTAAGCGCAAGAGCCCCTGCGCACAGGTCATATCACTTTAGAGGTGTAAAATTGAAAAGCTGCATTAAGAAAATACACCACAATTTGTACATAAGTAAACAGGCTAATGTCAGAATAAAGCATGCCGATACCGAAGGTGCAAGTCATAAAAAATTCGGCACCGATGCCAGAGTTCAGTAGGACATTTATGCAGACACTGCGAAACGAAAGCAATGACACTGAAAAACATGAAAAAGTTATAAAAACACAGTATCATTTAAATAGTCTGGAGCGAACCTTTTTGTTCGCAAATGCTGTTATGACATTGTCATAATCAAGAGATCGGGCGCAGTCATTTTCGATTGACAACATGGCTAATGAAGATAGTCTACTGTCTGTCATAGACGTTCTATTAAAAGTTTTGATCAGTTTCAATTTGCTGAAGCTTCTTTCAGCGCTGGCAACAGTCACGGGGCAAGTTAGTAAGATTCGAAGTGCGATGTACACATTCGGATACAATTCAAATAAATGAGTCTTTAGAAGATAGTTCAGAAAGTCTTGAGCCGTATTGAGATTGCGTTTTTTTGTAAAATTAAAACAAACCGCTGTAGCTCAGCGCTCATTTCATCAGAATCAATGTCACCGAACTTTTTTTGGAACTCTTTACAGCAAGTAAGAAGAGCATTTTCTTGTTGCACAAGCAAAAGTTTGTCTCGTGTGTACAAAAACGAAAAGGCGGAAGAAACCTCACGTAACAAATTAAAGCGCTCCTTTATTGACATAATAGCCTGGTCTACTAATGGATAGAAAAAGTTGCTTTTAAATTTCAGTTCAGGAGTAGCTCGTTGTTCCTCTTCACCTTGGTAATCAAACAATCTTCTTTTCTTTCCACTTCTTGACGGAGGAAAAGAAGGATCAATATCCAATTCCTGTGCTATTTCAACAACAGATGTTGCGGCACTGTCATAACCCGTTGTGCGATAGTTTTGCAAAAACTTTTCAGTTGCCTGGATTTCCGTTTCCATTGTATGAAGGGAGACTCCATACGATTGAAGAATCTTGCTTGCTTTATTGACTTGGAATAGGATATCATACCAAATAAACACCGACAAAAGAAAACTCCATTTTGATAAATGAGCTATCAACGATTTTGTTTCTGAGGCAGCTCTTCCATCTTTTCTTTCTATGGAAATGGCTTCCAAGTCTTTCAGTGCCAGCAACACCTCTTTTAAATTGTATCGAAGAGGTTTGATGCATTTAATTCTGCTTTCCCAACGAGCATCAGATTGTGACTTTATGGACAGCTCCACATGTTTCTTCAAAATTTCCCAACGCTGAGCAGAGGAAGAAAACAGCACATACAACCTTGTAAGTACTCCAAAAAATGTCAATGCTTCCGTCGATGAATTAGCACTGTCAACAACAACTAAGTTAAGGGTATGGTTTGCACAGGGCACGTAAACAGCTTTGGGATTGATGTCTAGCATTCTTGCTTGGACCCCAGAATGTTTTCCTTTCATGTTAGCACCATTATCATATGACTGACCTCGACAATCAGACAATTCGAGTTGCAGTTCGGTCGCTTTTTCTAAGAAAGCGTCCAACAAGCCTTTCCCAGTACTGTCACTTATTCTCAAGTAGCCAAAAAATGTTTCTTTAACAACAGCAGCTTCTTCATTACATAGTACATAACGGAGAATGACAGACATTTGTTCATGATGTGACATATCTGGAGTGCAGTCCAAAATTATAGAAAAATATTTTGCCAATTTCAATTGCTGTAAATTTTCTTTTTCAACTTCTGTCGCTAGCAATTCAATTAGTTTATTTTGTATGGTAGGACTCAAATAGTGATCTTTAGTGTTTTTATTCTTGATTCTGTCTTGAAGCTCTTTTAGGATCGGATCTCTTCTTGCCAAAAGCTCAAATATACCCAGAAAATTTCCATTGTGAGGAGATCCTAAGACTTCTTCAGATCCTCTAAAAGCAAGATTCCTTTCCGATAGAAACAAGGCAATGTCGATAAGTCTCTCTAAAACATTTCTCCAAAAACGTCTTTCATTGAAAAAAATATTCATCTCGCGTTTGTCGATAGTGGATGAATTTCTTACCCCTTCAGCTAGCAACATCCATTGACTGCAGCATTCTTGGTGGGAAATGCCGTTTTCATGGTCTTTCAGTTTTTTCGAAAAACCCTCCCATGTATTTATACCACTACAAAAGGGGCTTAGTGTTTTTCCAAATAGCTTACAACAAAAGCAAAAAACTTGATCTGATTCCCCAGAATAAACTAGCCACGACCGTGAAACACTTTCACCATTAGGTAACACACGTTTATAATGGTTGGAGGAAAAACGTCGCCTTGGAGTTGTGTTATTATATGGAAAATTCATTATTAGTTGATGTGGTCCACGCTTTACTATATCACATCGTTGAGCATCAGAAATACTTTCAGGCCATTTACATGGGTCATCAGGGATAGGGGTAAATTGAGATTCAGTTATTTTTGATATTGAAGGTTGCGTATTGGCAGGTAAATCACAACTTACATTTTCTGGAAATTCACAATCACTTTGATGCTGATCGTCATAGTGTTCTTTTTCTTGTACACTATAGTTTTCTTCATCCCTCTCGGTACTAGTGCCAGGTCTACTCTGCTCAGTAATCTTGAAAAAATCTGTCATCTTGGGCAATTTCGCTACAGCATCTCGAGCAGTGGTTGCTTCTTTTCTCTTTTGAGCACCACTTTTTGAACGTTTCATTCTATACAATGTCAATAAAATACTTTATCTGCACTCTGCAGTGTATATATATATATTGTCCCGGTATTTATAGCCAAACAGAATTCCAGACCATTCTATGATTGTTGCGTAACAACGGCATTGTTACGTCAATCGAATATTCAAGATTCTACCAGAAAATCAATCGAAATATTCTAGATTCTGCGAGATAAAATGACGTTGCATTCGCTTATGATGTCACAAGCCAATTTCTTCCTACAGTTTAAATCGGTTGTAAACAAATCTGCTGAACTGAAAATAGTCACGTAGCCAAAAAGCAATTTCAGACTAACTTGGGCCCCCAAAGTTGGCCTGGGCCCCCCAATTGGGGGGTTTGGGGGCGGCTGCTACGTCTCTGATTATGCTGAATTGAAGCGCGAAAAACCTGCCGCTTCCGCTTCCATATAGGTTATTTGACTTGAAGAGTAACTTGGCGAAAAAGTTTTGACCATTTCCCAATGTGGATTAAACGGTGAAGTTGCACTACAAGTCTGAATAAACGTGCGATATCAGTAGCGCGAGAAAACGAGAAAAAGTATAACTAGCATAACATTTTATATCGATTACGGGTAAGAAAAAGGTAGTTTGGACAATGAAACGTAGCTAATAAAATGATGATTTGATTAAACTTAACTGACCTTGGTTAGGGAGTTAAAAACGTTGAAAAAGAAATTACTCACGACGGAAACAACTTAATCATTCTACATTAGAGCTCTTCATTCTACATTAGAGCTTTCGCAAAATATGCAGTTGTGTTCCGTGAGTTTTAAGGGTTTCGTGAGGGGACAGCGAAGATTCTTCGTTTATTACTAGTAATTATTCTAATTTCAGTATATTGATTTCTTATATGTAGTGGTGTTCCGTGTATGCAGTACAAATAGTAATGGAATCTTGTGATAGCAAGTTGCAGATTGTAACGTAATTCTGTTTACAGCTATAGGATTCCTGGATACAAATAAGGTCAACGGGATGAGACGAAAGAAAGTATAGCATTTCAGTGCTCCTGGCTCGTAGACCCCCAGCATTCCATCGAAGAGCCCTGAGGGAGTCGAGAGGGGAAGAAGAAGCAGGAGGTAAAGAGAAACAGCCAGAAGCATGAGGCGGTGGTAAGGGTGCGGAGGGAGAAGATACAAAGTGGGCGGAATAGGGATAAGAGGTTTGAAAGTGAGAGTGGGGTGCGAGTTATGCATTAGCAGAAGAGGGCCAGATTGAGCAGTGGAGGTATACCAACTGGAGGAGTCCAAGGAGGAAGCCACAGTGCTGGTAGGTGTGGGATCTCCAAAAAAGCAGGGAGGGAAGATCCAGGAGTGAGAGCTGCCAAGAATTCTGAATCTAGAAAAGGAGAGTAGTGAGCACTTTAAATGAACCCAATTAGAGCATGTGCGGTATTGCACTGACCTACCCCGCCAGGTCACATTTCCAGCGCACACTAAACAAGGAAAGAAAGGACAAGGGTTAGGATGAACGTTGCCACTCATCAGGAGAAGGAGAAGAATGAGAAGACAGTCAAGAGAAAGGCAGGAGTAAAGAGAAGACAGGCCGATTTTAAAGAGACTGCGTGCTACCCTTCTGCGGTAGTTTAGAGGGCTGCACGGCGAAGAAATGCTTTGTGTGAGGGGAGTGCCCGGGGTAACTGGGACCCTCGGGAAGACCAACAGCCATTTTGACCCAACCCAAACGGGGTCGGGAACCGCACCACCACGTTGAGGCGGCTGTTGATTGGTGTAGTTCAATTTTACTCGCTTTGCATGTATATACTATATATACGACAGAAAGTTCGCACTTCACTATCCAAAAAGATCGAAGTAAATACGTGTGTTGAGGACAGACAGAAGGTCTCCGTAATGATGATTAGAGTTAAAGTTAACTCAAAGTCAGAGTTAGTTGAGGATAGAGAGGAAAAATCAGCGCTATACAGTGTAATTTGTTGTAGTGACGACAGGTTATTGTCGAGAGCTGTGATATGTGGTCATACGATTTAGATCTGAGAAGCATTAGGTTAACTGATGTAAAAGTAGTTGTAAGTAGTGAAGGAACTTGTAATAACTGTCTATTTGTTGAAGTGTTTAATTGATTTTTGAATTGTAGTAACGAAATATTTGATTTTCTTGCAAGCAATTCGTGATTTCTAAATTTTTGTTAGTGGGGGTTCCGTGACAAACGCAAAAGTACATTATGGGTTCCGCGATGATAAAAGGTTGAAAAGCACTAATCTACATTCAACACGAGTTTTAATATCTAAATAAGAGAAACACAAAGTAGTTCGAAACAATAAGCTCAAGCGAAGTAGGTAAAGTAATAACAATAAATGAAGGTTTTTGTCTCCTCAAAATGATGAAGTGTAGGAGAAGGCAGGCTACAGACCCATAAAAGTTAAAAAAATTGTCAACAGTCATTTTCACATCCCTGGCTGTAACCAAATAAACTATAAGAAAAAGCAACTGAAGTTTGCCAAATTTTAAGAATAAAAAAAATGTTGGTTTTTCTAAGTTTAGACCTGCTTTGAATTGCTGTTTAAGGCTTTTTTATAATAATCCATGTAACGACGCCCAAGAAACCTAAAAACACACCTCTAATTGTCACAGAGCAATTAGATCTACAGCACAATGCTTAGCTTAGATTGATCAAATCTTTTGTAGAAAGCCCCCGCCACAAATGCAAAAACGTAAGATTTGAGGAAATCACCCCCGCCATGTTTTAAGTACTGCAGATTTTAGGGCTAGGGTTAGGACAAAATATTAGCTGACCTCGCTGAATTCAATGCTGAATTCCATCAATGAATAAATTTCTAACTGGAAAAGAGCGGTCGCGGGGGTATTTTTTGGTGGGGGCTTTGTACAAAAGATACGATTGATCAACTTTGATAATCCTAACTTCATTCAAATCACTTTCAATTAATTTTTTTACTTCATGGTAGGCTAAGAAACTAGCCTTAATTCATACCAATATGTAATAGAATTTAAATTAGTATGCAAAATAATCAAAAAAATTGATATTCACCCTATACCTTTTTAACAATTGATGGGTTGCAAAACTTTCAGTTTTTGGTCAGCCATTTTTTTTCGCACAAAAGCTGTGATGTCATATGCAACCTTCCTATTGTTCAGAATTAGGCAAGCCTGAAGTTAACGCGTTTGTTGGAATTACGTAAAGCATGACTTGATTTATATTGACTTCTACTGAATTACACCAACATACCCTATTACTTTGCTTAATATAAGGC
This sequence comes from Trididemnum clinides, assembly GCA_963675345.1. Taxonomy (NCBI): domain Eukaryota; kingdom Metazoa; phylum Chordata; class Ascidiacea; order Aplousobranchia; family Didemnidae; genus Trididemnum; species Trididemnum clinides. The sequence continues at coordinate 24,295,337 of OY776290.1, read as the reverse complement.
GAAAAAGGTTGCATATATGGTACAATCAATATCACTACCTACAGCTGTGTCCGAACACCTGACAGCTATGCCCGAAATTTTAAAAGCTCTCGTCAGTTCTGAACTATTTGATGTACTAGCCCAGGTGTGGCCACACTTGCCGTAATAAAGAGCCAAAAACGATAGAGACCATCATTAAAAGAGCCGCTACGCATTACTTGATTTGTTTGAATTGACGTATTTTTTGTCCAGAAAGAAGGTGATAACCTTTCTTTTTTGCAGACCATCATTTTCAAAGCACGAAATTAGGCATTTGCACCCTTCCATCGGTCCCAAAACTTAACGTGGCGCACAGCAGGTTGCACACCTCCACACTGCGTCATTGTACATTAATACAACAAGAGTCAAAAGAGCTGCAGTCAAGGACCTAAAGAAACGCAGTTTGGCCACCTCAATACTAGCGTATATTCCAGTATTTTAGCGCTCAAACAAAGTAACTTTTTAACCCAAATTTATTGGGATGAACTGTTCTCAGTTGTGGAATGTAGTAATGCCAATAGAAAACACCATGGTTGCATACCTAAGCCAGTACCGATGATCACATACACTATCGGTACTTCTGAAATACGCAGCTTACTGGACCGTGTAAATTTTTAACTGTCAAAAAAACAGAATTGCCAGGTAGTCCGGGAGGATTTCAGATAAAATTAGCTTGAAATTCGAACATTTTTTGCGAAATTAGAACAAAGAATAAAAATGTTTTATTTATGGCCCAACGCTTTACAAGCTATTCATATTTGACAGAAAATTAAACGTTGGCACATTACATTAATTGTGAAACAAGAGAGTAAAGCAAACAAACGCTGAAAAACCGTTTTAGGCAGTGCCATTGCTGAGGGGGAGGGGATTCAGGAGGATTGGTACCCTCTGTTTGCCCGTTATTAAGATTTATGAGGTTGTGTTTAACGCGCAAATTGTACAGGCTGCTTGCTGTTGTCAGTAGCAGTAGCTTCAGTGTCTTCTATTGCAGCCACTCCATAATATCAGCTTGTACGGTAGATGTAAAGCGACTTTAAATCTGTTTGAGTCTATTCGTAAAACTTGCTGACTAAACTCTATGTATTTCAGTCATGATTAAGTTATTTTGGACCAGTATTTCTCTAGAGCAAGGCTTCCCAAACTTTTTCGCTCTTAACCGGCGCGATGGTGCAGTGGTTAGAGCGTCCACATTGTAGTCGGTAGACCTGGGGTTCATTCCCTAAGTCGAGTCATACCAACAGACTTTAAAAAATGGTATTCACAGCTTCCCTGCTTGGCGCTCAGCATAAAAAAGGGATAGTGTGGAGAACAAGCCGGCAAGCTTGCTTGTTGTGTCCTTGGGCAAGGCACTTAACGGGACGTCTCCACCTTTATGTGGCAGACAGGTGGCCCCACTCGTACTTCACCGGATTATAATTGTGAAGTTGCTAACCCAGCATGTCAGACGACTCTTGGGTACCCACCAGTGGCAGTCCGTCTTGTTGGTGGTGGGGCTACCAGTCACTCAAGATTGGTTCGAAATGGACTGCCATCTTCCCCTAGCCTAATATCAATTGGGTTGACGGCATGAACCTGAATTACCATTCATGCCGTACCTCCATCCCAAGGAAGAGGAGGGGTAAACACACACACACACACACACACACACACACACACACACACACACACACACACACCTAACGGTTAAAATGATAAACAGTGCGAAATATGCATTTGTGATAGTTATTGAAAGGCGAAAAATAAAAAAAGCTACCGGCACTCAAAGCCTTCTAATTTACACTTAGGTAGCTTATTGGAAACAAAACAAAAAGCAAACACATTTAATGTGATGGGTGCGACTGCTTCCTGCTACAAAGCAAGTCCAGCCAGGGCTCAATATTTGTTAATGCTGGTCTCAAGGCGATTTCAATGCTGCTTTGGCTGGAACGGTATTTTGTTTTGATTGCCCTCAACGTTGAAAACGCTGACTCGCATTGATGCGTCGACACAAACAGCAGGAGTGCGGTTACTGCTGAGCCACATAATGATGGATATTCCGCTCTAACGCTAAGCCAAAAAGTGTAAGGCTTTTTTCAAAAAATTTAAGCCGCAACTTAGATTCAGAAGATAGATCAGCAAGCTCTTTCTGAGATTTAAGAGAGAGGTGCTCGGTACTTTGTTGTTGCATTGCAAATGGGTTTTGGATCCAATCTAATTTAGTATTGTCCGATTCTGGAAGAAAATATAATACTTTTGAAATTGTTTCGACCTATCAGGTCTCTTCAGTGCAGTTGGTGACCGACAAGAAGCTAGTGGCTTTTAATAAAGCATAGCTTAGACCGCCACACTTGTGGGATCTATACTAGATCCACTTGGTGGAAGGTCTTGTTTTTACAAATTTGTCAAATGGTCGATGACAAGAGGTTTAATAACTTTTGATTCCACATCATTGTTAGCCAAAAACTCTTCTGCAATGGAATATTACAAATGAATTATTTTCAACCTTTTGTTTCCAGATGTTTAATTTTTTGATGAACGCTTCAATTTTAAATTTCAGTGCGAAAACATTGGTGTTTTCTTCTTGGAAGAACAAATTAAGTTTGCTCAGTTTTTCAAGCAAATCTGACAAATAGCATAATTTCAACAGCCAGCTGTCACTGCGAAGATGGTGGGGCAAATCTGAACTTTTTTCCGTTAGAAAAATCACGACTTCATTTCTTAACATTAATGGCCTTTTTAAAGCTATGGCTTTTGAAAGCCAACTAATTTCACAATGCAGTAAAAGGGTCGTAAACTCCGATTTCACTTTCTCCACATAAATTTGAAAAAATACAGGTATTGAATGCGCAACTCTTGATAAAGTCAAAAACTTTCACTGCATCTTGCACAACAGCATTTCAATCACGTGAAATTTTTTTAGCAGCAAAGGCCTCTCGATGAATCATGCAGTGTGTAAAAATAATAGGTGTATCACTCACAGATCGCACTCTTGCATGAAACCCAGCTGTATATCCTGTCATTGTAGCAGCTCCGTCAGTACATACACAAACACAATCCGTCCAAAATAGCTCCACGTTGGTGAAAAAATCAACTTTCTGAAAAATATCCACCCTCTGTAGTACGTCCATGCAATGGTTGACAAAGCGGTAAATCCTCGTGAATGTCGTTATTGTTGATGTATCTAACATATGACAAAACATATGCCATGATTGTTATGTCCATTGCAGGGGCAGCTCGTGTATAGTACTGTGGAACTGCAGCACCCCCAGTCCCCACTCCATCTTGTCGATGACATTCGATATAAATAATTAATCTTATTTTTCTTTATTTTGTAGTTACATTATATAACACATAAGGTTTATCTCAAAAACCATCCTAAGTATATAAAAAATTTAAAATCTTTTTCTTCAAAGCTCCTGTGATATGGTGTTTGAAATTAGCAGTAGATTGCAATGCAGCTGTAGAAAGAGAACTGTCGCTCATGCAGTACCGACCCTTGTGTGCTGGTGTAATAAGGATTTCTTTTTAACGGACAACTGGCGAGCTGTGTGTGTGTGTGTGTGGGTGCGTGCGTGCGTGTGTGTGTGTGTGTGTGTGTGTGTGTGTGTGTGTGTAAAGCTGATAGATAGTGACAAAAATTAGGCCTATAGGGTGATTTTTACATTTATATAGATTATATACTATACTCTATAACGCCTACCGTAGGCAAAAACAATTGCTAAAATTTTCTGAAGCAGCCCCCCGTTAATTTTAGCTACGAGCCGCCCCTGGTCCGTCGACTCATCAAGCTGAATGGCAAATTTACGGCTTTCTTCAATTCGTAGAATGAATTGCTCGCGTTAATCTTTGCTTATTTTGGAAATTCGCTTTCACACAGTATTGTTTGACAATTAAATTTTTTCTCATTTTATTGGCCTCTTTTTTGCGGTAAATAATTGCGCTCATTTCAATTGCAGCTGATAGAAGAAGTTTTTTGCCGATGTCGTAAAGTTTCTTACTCTTTGCAGTCAACAAGGAAGCCTCAAACAATGCTCTTGTATACTTCCCTTCATTTAGACATTCACTTTCGAATGATTGTCTTTGTCTTTCCGATGTTCGCAGAAAGCGATGAGAAAACTCCACAGGCCTGCTGCGATAAGAATCATGCTTGGTGTGAAGGTGTCGTTTCAACTTCGCCAGCTCAAGACTCTCACTTGCCAACGCTTTTTTGCAATCAAGCAAAGTGGACAGTGTTCATTGTTTTCCGATATGAAAGCGAAACCATACTGCAAAGAACTGTCGTTATAGGTTCTCTTTTTGATAAGACGAGCCTCGTTGTTCTCATTGAATTTCCATCGATCTGCCAGTCAGTGTTGCATGTACCTCTACCGTTGCTTCAACATCATCAACAGTAGGCTTATTAAAGTTATCGTTCGATTTTTTTAACCAGCTATCTATTAATTAGATTAGTTTTTTTTTATATTTAGCTATTACCCTCTCGTCTGCACAGAGCTATGGCGTCATAAACTGAAATGACGAAACAAAAAGTGATGCATCCAGCTGTGCCACCTGATACCGAAGTGACGAAACAAAAAAGTTATGCATCCAGTTATTCCACGTGGTATGAATGCGGAAAAGTCCATCTGCTGTCAATTAACAAAGTCTCACTATTTGATACTTTAGCTACGCCTATTTACGTATAATCTACAGCTAAGTTAAGAATGATGTTTTGCACAATTGCACCTGTTTTTAACAATCATCAAAGGTTGGAGAGAGTATACCAATTTTACACAAAGTACTGCATATACTATAGTTACTATAGTATATGCAGTATAGTATGTGCAGTTACTACAGTAACTACAGTATATGTAGAACTTTGTGTAGAATTGACATACTCTCTGCGACCCCTGAACATCATTACGCGACCCCCAAGGGGTCGCCAACCCCTGTTTGGAAAGTCCTGCTCTAGAGGAACATCTGATTCGGATGCCAGAAAAACCTGTCGGTTGCTTTGTATCGGCTTAATTTTTCAACAAAAACCCAGTCTAGTTAGCTGCAAATATCTTTGCGAAAACTCTTTTTTCATTACATTAACTTTCGTTTCAAACGCCCACCGGAAAACAGTCATTTTTGTCTTTTTCATTGCAGATTGCTTTGTTCAAATAAGCGCTTTTTTTGCCAAAAAAACTTCAAAGAACTCTAAAAGACGGAAAATATACCAAAAAATAGACTCTATTTTATCACTTGTGATAGTCAAGAAAGCACATAGAATACAGGCCAAGCGAAAACTACACCCTTGACATTTTTCGTAGTGCTTTTTTTGCAGTTAGCGCAGCGTCCTTGGCAGTCCACATTTACAGGGCGGTGTGAGCCAACACTGAGGTTTATGATTCTTCTTCTGCTTGGGCTGGAGGACGTAGACCTTGCAGTATTTTGCGTCAAGCCATTTACAACTGAGCGGATAAACTAAAAAATCTAAATGCAGCGAAGCTTGCACGGTGACATGGAGCCTCCATGCATCCATTGTCAGCATCTTTATACAGTTAGCAAACAGCAGCCAATATCACTTCTTTGCTTGAATAATTGGTCTGTATTGGCTTATGAATCTGTTAAGCAAATCATGTCTCCAATGCTTTCATCGTATAGGTAGAAGAAGCATGGATAAAGACTATTAATATTTTTTTGTCTCGCCGACTGTAGCGTTTCACCATTTTGGTGATTACAATGTTGTTAAAATTTGAACAATATAAACAACCTTATTGTCCTCCCATTGCACTATGGACACGTAATCGTCCGAGCGATAGTCAAAGAAGCCACGATCCTCTTTTTTTTTGAACAATTTTTGAAGATTGCTTTATGGTGCTGCCTTCATGTATGGTTGCTCTGAAATTTCTCTGAAATTTTTTTCATGCCAATTCTTCAGTAAATGATAAGACGTAAAAACATTGTCAAAATAAACGCAATGACAAACAAGGTTTCCGACAGTAGAAAGAAGAAAAGTTACAACTTCAAGTCCCAGCGGCTTTCTGCTGTCTTTTGTATCACGTGCACCAATGTACAGAGTGGCCAATAAGTATCCTGACAGTTAGATGAGAGAAGAAAGTAATCAGGTTAACGGAACCAATTATCATTACATGCTATCCAATTACGTTCTACCACAATTACAACAACGTCCTGACTATCGTTTGGTCATCTTTATGCAGGATAGGACTCCTCCGCATTACGCCAATAGTGTAAAAGATCTATTGAATACACTACCTGTTGGTTGGATCGGTAGACGTGATACAATCAAGTGGGCCCCTAAATCGCCCGATCTTACGCCTTTGGATTTTTTTGTGGGGTGCTATGAAGGACCCAGTTTACAACTGCAAACCCCGTAGTTAGGGTGATCGTAAAATGGCTATTCCGACGCATTGTAATGCTATTAACTCAAACAAGGAGCTATGCGCCATAGTCTGTGAGTCCGTTATTTCTCGTATGACCAAATGCATCGAACAGAATAGTTGGCAGTTTGAACATTTATAATCATTAATTCTTGTTGTTGTGCTTTGTCTAAATTTGTAGAATGATTAAAATGTTAATGCTTTAGATGAATAAATTTGTTAAATGATTAAATTGGATACATTTAATGCTATTTTCATGAGTGATCATGGATTTGATTTTTGCCCTTTTGACTGGCGGGCTACTTATTGACCACCCTTTAGATCTCAAATTTGAAAAGGTGGCGACCACATTCGTCAAAACCCAATTTTTATGGCCAAATCTGATGGGTTTAGCACGAATATACATTTTCACAGAGTGCCCACCAAATTATGGTATCATTTGATCTTCAACATATAATCTCTTTTAAATAAAACAAACTGCTGAAATAAAGCATTGACTTTATCCTGCAGAGGTCGAACTTTAGCAAGCTTATATCCAACAGTAAGATTGCTGTTATCAGAAAAATGTAACTGCTTCTTTATGTCTTCAAATTTTTTGCTTGGCTTTGACTTTGATACTGTTGAGAAGCTGACATCATCATCTTTGCTTTAGCATAGGTGCTGGCGTGGTCGGCTTTTGTATCCTGTCAACAAAAGAATTCCGATAAACGTTTCAATTTCCAGCGGAGTCAGATAAAGTTTGTTTATTTTTTTATTTCCACAGTAATGATACTAATCCTCACTTAATATAAAATTTGCTCCTTTTCATTGGTGGTAATAATCGCAGTAATAATCTTGCAAAAATTGAAATAACGAATGAGCGAGGCGGAATAACAATCAATAATCTAATATATAAAGCGCAATTTTGTCTGTGTGTCTGTCTTAACTTCTCTGAAACTGCTTGAGATACCAGCATCAAACTTTGCATGATTGATCACGACCCAGTGGTGAGTCTCATAAGGAGGCTTGTGGCGTCATGACGACGTCATAATCAAAAATACTTTTGTAAAATTTGCATAACTTGACAGACGACAACCGCTTTTTGCTCAAACGAAAGCCAGCTTCCAACTTACCACATTACAAAAATTTTAATTTGTTTGAGTCCTAAAATGACATCATAATCAACGCTTCATTGCACAATTTGTTTTTTGTGCTTTCTCAAAAGTCAAAAAGTATTGATGGCAGAAACGCCATTAAACGTTGCTTTAAGTGATATCAATGAGGTGCTTCGGACAAAAACAACTCTACAACAATTAAAGCTTATTTCACAATGCAAAGAGCAATTCTTTATTTAAGCACTTTACGCCTTCTAGGCTTGCTTCTTCTCTTTTTCGCTAGCACGCTTGAAACTGGCTCTATGATGGCATAACATGTCTGGTACGATTAATACAAATCTTTCTCTACCTCAGATCATAATAAGATGTTTTCAAAAATTGCACCCTTTTTGCTGAATCAGTTTACTAAAAAACTAATTTGTGATGTCATTTTTTAACCAATTTTCAAACATTTTTCAACAAGTTAAAGGCTATTTCAAAGCAATTCCGATAGTCAATCATATATATGCAAGAAGAGAATAAGTATTCATTTTCACGTGAACTGAAAAATTCTTAATTTGATTCATTGGCGGTCGTAAATTGAAATAAACTGCTAATGCGACCTCCAATAGTGAAAAGGTTGTGTACCTCTGGCCTGTAGAAAAAGTCCAAAGTGACGGTTCTAGTATTTAATGGCTTAAAACGCACTATTTGCACATAATCTAAAACGACATTACAACGCTTGCCACTATGTAGAGAGAACAGCAGCAGGCAGGAAATTTATCCACTATCATTTTGATAGCGAACATAAATAGTAAAATCCATTACTGATAATTGTCAAAACAACCACCATTTGGGCGACGTCATTATTTTTGACTATGTTTCTCTCCCTCCTCGCTCCTTTTAATTTTAAGAAGTGCGAGTAATAGTTTGTGACACCATCCTTTCTTTTTGCATAGTTTCAGTCTTAATTAATAGACCACCATGACCACCATTACATGTACAAAAATTAATGGCTTATATTACCAAAACATTTCCTTGTTGCTCTGGCAAATGTTTGAACGATGAAGCTGGCGCAGCTGCATTAATTGATACGTTTGAAATCGGAATGGGTGATAGTATGCCCTGCCGGGGTAAAATGGCACCATACTTAGAAGAAACATGTTTTCTATTTTGGTTCCTCGTCGTATGGCAGGGCATGTATGAACCAGGTCAGATACAAGAAAAGGATGGAGAACAAGGATTCACTCCTTCACCACCTTAGCCCGTTGTGCTGCCCAGATCAGATGCTGGCAATGACGGAGTTGAGCCAGCACCTTGTTTCGTCATCCAAAACTGTTAGACCCATTATTCCTCGAGGTGCCCGATGTATGGGACATGTTAAAATAAAGTGGTCTGCAGTTTGTTCACTATCGCCGCCCTCGTATTTCGCTGAAGAAGCGAGACCCCATTTGTGCATGGACGAACCGAAACGCCCAACGCCACCACGCAGGCGATTGAGTTTGACCCAAGCTGTTCTGGTCAAACCCATTCCAATAGACTTTGTGCTGACCCTAGGAATGTAGACACCGAGCGCTGACATACACTTGGAGTACTCTGTGTCCCATGTCAAGTTCATCCGTTGAGCAGCGCGGATGCCCAACTCAGATAAGTTGTGCAATAGTTTCCGAGCGGCAGGAACAAAGGGGCGGCTAGATTTTAGTCTCTCTTTGCTAGCAGCCCGCAGCTCAGTCAGCTGGCAATGCAGAATGTGGCCAGGGTCCAAAGAACTGCAATTAGCCAAGGAGAGCGTCGCTCCTTGCGGCGAAGCTCAGCTGGCTGAATGCCTGAGAGAACTCGAAGGTTGTCCGTTGGAGTGGGACGTAGGCATCCAGCGACAATGCGCAAAGCGTCATTAAGAACGCTGTCATTGAGGCGAGTATGCGGGCTGCGACACCAAGCTGGTGCACAGTACGCAGCAGTCGAGTGGATCAGGGACAAGGCAGCTGAGCGCAACGCCTTGGCACCAGCGCCCCATTCTGAACCCGCAAATCGCCTCAGCAGCGAAACGCGCGCGGATATTTTTTTTGTGCAATGCCTCAAGGTGATGACAATATGTGAGTACTCTGTCCAGTTTCACACCAAGTTGGGTCGGCACTGGGCAAAATGGTAAGATTTTACCATTCTTCTTAACTTTTAGCTCATGCTTAGCCTCTCGATTGTGGAGATGAAAGGCTGCCGTCACCATTTTAGCATGGTTGAGCTTTAGCTGCCACGTCTGGAGATATGCAGATGCTGGACTGGACGGCAGATGCTTTCTCGTAGCCAGGTCAGTGAGTACGCCTGTCCTCCGAACTCGTACGACAGGCCGAAACCAAATCTGTCCAAACGGCATGGCATCTACTATTACCGATGTCCTGGCAATGCCTTGTAAGTGGCAAACACCCTTTTCAGGGCGGGACGATGCATCTAAACGTATCGTCCACAAGTTCCAAAGGCCTGCCATCCTTCAGTTGAACATCGAAGGCCTCACTGCAAGCAAGATGAGCGTTCTTCACTATCGTGCTTCACAGCATGAGGCACTCGTCATCCTGCACCAGGAGACTCCCTGCAGATCTATTTTGGTTGATAACAGCTCTATAGAGCTACCGGGATCAACCTAAAAATTTTGGAAAGAGCAAGAACTTTTTTAACTTCTATGAGCATATTTATGCAAGGAAAAACCAATATGAATCATAATGCGTAGCCTGCATAGACTTGAGAAAGTTTGAAGGGAAATCAAAATTAACAACGTCACTAGGTCAAATTGCGCCACATAGAATATATTATTGGTTTGTAGAGCTATCGGAATCAAACCCAATTTTTTTGGAAAAAGCAAGTACTCTTTTGACTTTCCAGGGCACGTCAAGCAGGGAGAAAAGAACATGCTACATAATGCGTAGCCATTGAGGACTTGAGAAAGTTTAAGCGGAAATCAAAAGAAAACAACGTCACCGTGTAAAATTCCGCCACACGAAAGACATTTTTGCTATTTTGCTTGAAAATAGCATAATATCAGAAATGGGTTCCCTACTTCCAAACTACGGGAAATGCAAGGTCCCTCGGGTTTGTGTCAGCAATAAACAGAGCACATAGACCTAAGATATAGCCAGGATCTTGATATCAGAAATTCTATTAGGAAAAGGAGCACACAAAGTCGTGAAAATCTTATGTGCAGAAAACACCTAAACTTTTGGTAACTGTTTACACAAGAGTCTGATAGGTAAAGCCAGCTTGGCCAGCTGAACCTACATTAAATATAGCAGGCATTCCTCGCATGTTGAAAGTAACGATATTTCAACCAGATCACTTCGTTCTTTCGACAATTTATTATTCAAATTTAACGTTTCGCTCCCCTTAGTTACCGGGGAGCAAAACGTTAAATTTGAATAATAAATTGTCGAAAGAACGAAGTGATCTGGTTGAAATATGAACCTACATTTTCAATGCCGACGTTACCGATTTGGGCCCTGCGGGCGACACTGCATATACTATAAAGCAAGGATTTTTTCTCTCGCTGATATGCTGCCTGTTAAGGTATTTATGTCTATACTAGATTGCATTGCAAAAATATCCCAAGTTTAAGAAAATAAGCAGAGCAAAACTATAACCCTAACAATTTGTAAAACTGAATTTAGAGAGAACATTTGCTTGAAAATAACTTGGCCTGGTGAGCTTCTACTAAAATATGGTGAATGTCTTTGGGAAAGGCATGGTCGATTTTGTCGCTAGGCCGGAAACAAAATCTATAGCGCAGCCAAAGAACTTAATATTAAAATATGAATAGGAAAGGGGCAGCACCACATCGCAAAATAGGTTTACCACTAAATAGTTTATTTTTGTAATTGTGAAAGCAACCATCATTTGGCCGCCACCATCATTTTTGACTGTGTTTCAATCCCTCCTTCCTCACAAGTATTAATGATAATTTGTAGCAAGATTCTTTGTTTGTGAGCATTACCAGTCTTAATTAAGAGAATATGATGATCACAATTTCGTGAACAGGAATTGTGGGAGTGCATAAAATTCATTGACGTTTCGCTACTGCTCACACAAGAATCCAATGGGTGAAAACCGGTTGAACCGAAATACTAAACTTTGACGCTACTGATGAGGCCCTTGCCGGGCGACGCCGGCTAGTTTAATGTAATAATATAAAGCGCAACTCTGTCTGTGCGTCTGTTTTAACTCCTCCGAAACTGCTAGAGGTACAAACATCAAACTTGGCATAATTGGTCACCTCCACCGGTTTAGTGTTATAAGGGGATTCGTAACGTCATGAAGACGTCATAATTAAAGATAATTCTTTTTTTGATTGCACTTTTCATTCGAGAGAAGCGGTTTTTGGCTTCAACGAAAGGCAGTACCCGACTTGCCAACTTCAGCAAATTTTTCTTCTTTAGGATGTCACATGACATCAAAAGTAACAATTACTTGTTAAATTTGATTTCTTTATTTACGCAAAAAATGCTGATCGTAGAAACGCGATTAAAAGCTTTTTTGGAAGATCTTAGCAAGGTGCTTTTTTGAAAGAAACTCTACAACACTTAAAACTCAATTGGCAATGCAACAACAAATTCTTTACAAGTATTTTTAGCCATCTAACTATGCTTCTTGCTTTTTTTCTGCTCGCTTCAACTCGCTTCATGATGTCATAGTCCTGCCTCGTACGATTAACACGCTACCAGAGATCATCATTTGATAATTTTTCAAAAATGGCAACATTTTTGCAACCTGTTTTTAGTCAGCTTATCATTTTTTAGAGGAATAAAAAGTCACTCCACAAGTTTCAAAATTTAGTTTGTTTAGTCTATAAATCAATACTAAATGAACATGTCTGTTTTTAATCAGTTTTTAAGTAAACTGATTTTTCAAAAATGGCAACATTTTTGCATAATCAGCTTACTAAAACTGATTTGTGGCCTCATTTCTCGACCAATTTTCAAACCTTTTTTAAAAAAATTAAAAAGTTTTTCAAGCCGATTTCGATAATATATGACATGTGCATTTAGTATTAGTTTATACACTAAAAAAGCTGAACTTTAAAACCTGTAGTGTAACTCTTTATTCCTCCAAAAAGTGGTAAGCTGACTAAAACAGGTAAGTTGATTACTTAAAGATTTTGATAAAAAACTAACAATCAGTTTCGTTTAAAAGATGAAAGATATTTGCTTTCCATCAATATGTTACTCTAATTAGTTAAGGCTAAAGATTAGATTCAAACGGCTGATCAAAAATTGGTTGCCATACATCGTGTTACATTTTTAGTTGAACAATTTTTCTACTAGACCCGAGAAACTTACAATTAAAAAAAAAGAAGTTCTGTGGTACATTTTGACTATTTTTCTTAGCAAGCATGGCTGTTTGGCATTATCTGTCTAAATTTGCATACAGATTTATCAAAAAATGAAGATTTTGAAACTTGTAAAATATAGCTTATCGGTTGAAATCTTTTGTACATTTTCACTATTCTTTCTCTGAAAGCATGGCTCTTTGGAATTATCCATTAAAATTTTCAAAGAGATTCATCAAAAATTGAAGTCTCCAAACATTTTAAACAGCAGCCTACTTCAAGCAAACAAACTGATGATTACCCTTCAAAAACATGGATGTAAAAATGATCCTGTCTTATCTTTTGCAACTAAATATTTGTATTGAGCTGCATAATCTCTGTGGAGCTACATATCTTCCTACATATCGAACTACATACATATACAGCCTACATATCCTCTCCTACATATCCCATATCTGTTGAAACTATTTCCTTTGCAATTGCGTGAAGCTGAGGCAGCTGGATGATTTCATACTCTTAAGCTTAACATAACCAATGGCTGCTATAGTAATAACTTAACTGTAGATGCATAGCTTTGAATTAGTTTTCTCTTCCGCTAGCTGCGTTTATGCCAGACCCAGTAACATGCGCGCACCCAGAGGCTTTAAATCGTACAAATAGGCACTCTGCTACAAAAAAGTCGTAAGTCGTAAATTTCTGTATTCGTAAATATTTAATACGCTATTCCTAAAAATACAAATGCTTAGTTATTACAATAACAGCCATTAGTAATGTTGAGGTGAAGAATATCACATAAGACGGCTGCGTCTACTCCACCCAATTGCAAAGGAAATGGGTTCAACATTTAGATGATATGTACTGTAGCTCGATGTGCCTCTCCTTATATACCGCTCTTTATAAATGTGATCCGTGATTTCAAAAACACTAATCCAAAAGAGCATTATACATCTCATATTAGGTGGGAAATTCTTAAATGTGTAGCTAGAGGGAATACTTTTTGATATTGCTCTTTGCAAAAGAAGACCTCCAGCATAGAGCAATTTATACTAAAATCGAAACTCGATGTCATGAAATAGAATTTATTCCCATGTGACCCTGAACAAAATGAAGAAAATTTAAATAATATAAATGACACTCAAAGTGATCTCAACTAGCTGATAAAAACCAATGCCAAATGTGCTGCTATTAGAAGTAGAGCACGCTCAATGGAATGCTTGGAAAAACAACACGTATTTCCTAAATTTGGAAAACTGGATGCAGAAAAATCATTACGCAATGTTCAAGGTGTATTGATTGATAAACAAAAAGATATGTTAAAAGTGCTTGTAACCCTTTGTTAATCCTTATATTCTTAAAACCAATGATGCTGTAAAACAGATTTTTGTGATTATGTAGAAATGCTAATCGCTACCAATTATAAACGAACCAAAAGCATCCAGTGCAAAAGTTTCACCGGAAATGAAGGAAAAAATGTAGGAAAGTATAACTGGAAAAAAATGTCGAAAAGCCACTTTTCAACTTGTTGATAATAATCTCCGGGTCTTGACTGCTTTTCTATTAACGTTCTAAATGCAATCGGGAAAAGATCTAGCTGCTAGGTCAATGCGAACAAACATTGTGCTTATTGTATTGGATCTAGAAAAGGCAATGTGTATCAACCTTTTTTGACCAACCACTTATCTTGGCATCAAAAATGTTGTTTAATTACCGACTGTAGATGTTGAGATACCAATTCACAACTTTTATAACGATTTACTTTTTGGCGAAAATTTTCCACCTATAACTCAAGAAGTGCAAACACTTATAAATATTTTGTTGTCTCGAGGCCTCATGCTGTTGGGAAAAATTGCGGTGGTAAAATTAGGGTATTCCCAAAATTGAGTATAGAACAACGTATTTACCTGTAACGTTGCAAGAGAATTTCATAATACAACTCAACCAAAATGTATAATAAAATGAAATATTCAAGCTAAAAACACCTCAACAGTCTGTTTCACCTACGGCGGCTCGTGAGGAAGTAATTCTTATTTAAATAGAATTTGATTCTATTGAACAGACTGTTGAGGTGTTTTTAGTTTGAATGCATTTTATTTTATTGTATGTTATTGCTCTGACTCGTTCATTGATCTCTAATGTAAATCGACTAACTACGTACTAAATCAATTTATATACTCGGGTATATATGCATTAGGGGCCTCCAAATGGGAAAGTTAGGTCGATCTTATTTACGTTGTGGTGTGAAAGTAGGAGGTAATAACATATATGACATCAATCAGTACGTACTTTCTCTGAGATTTACATACATTTTGAAACTGTTTAATAAAAGTTACGTATAGGGCTGGAAATCGTGCAGTATATGGACTAGCGTTTTTTTGTTTCTTAAAAAAATTTATTGTACAGTAAATCTGCCTTATAAACCTAGACCTAATATTTTTGTACCTCCACCCACAATTTGTTTTTTGCTAAGCAAAAATGGTTTTAAAAAATGACACAGTAGTAAGTCTGATAGCATTTATAAACATTGTAATTAACATGATAAAAATTTTTCGAAATTCAATTAAATTGTCGACCAATAACCAAAAACAAATTAAAAATGGTTAACATTTCATATGGCTATAGTAACTTACATGCCTATTGCTCATGCTTTTTGTCAATTTTGAGACTAGCATGTAGATTAGTAGGAGTTTCTCAGTAACACGCCGTGTGACTCATCACCAAGAAATTGACTCAAAGCATGCAACTCATGCACCGAAATATTAATTTAAACTTTGATCGACTATAAAATCACTAATAAGTAGCTCTGCCAGCGTCTCCCGACGAGTTTACTGATCAGTTACGGCGGGTTGGAAACATTAATTCACTTAGCTGTGACTACAAACAACATTTCTGAGAGCAGTAGCGAAAAGTTGGCATAAATGTGGGCATCGCTCCAATGCTTCTGATCCCGATTATCTTACTTTAAATCAAGACTGATCTTATCCAAAAACTCTCTATCATTTCACAAATTCTGTGCGTTCTTTTCAATAAGTACAGAGGCACAAAGTCAAAGTCGGTGGGGGGCGTCGTTTTTCGATTACAAAATAAGTTATTTGGTGGTAGGCTTAGTTCACAAGTTGCTGCAACTCTCTTCGTAATGATATTTATGACCTCGAGTTTGTTGGCTACAACTGTGTGCCTTGGTCCCGGCATAGACCAAAAGGGGCTGTCCCTCTTCTCAAATGTGTTGCATCCGATCACCTGGTTGACCTAATAACTCATTTTCGACAAAAAAATTTCCGTTCACAGGCGCGATTGTACATTTGGTTACAATGATTTCAAGCGGTGGTGTAGACCTAGTGAGGTTATTTTTTCTGTTGATTTTTCCTTAAACTTGAATATTATAATCTACGCCCATGATGCTACCACCTCCGTACTATTCAATAGACAGAGCTTATTTATAAACAGCAAAATACCTAATAATTCCACTGACTTTCGCGCAATTACTTAACTGAGTGCATAAACTCAACGCTGTGGAAAACGCAGAAGTGATTGAAGTGTTCACTGGAATTAGACTTTGAAGCAATAGGCGTTTAATTCATTCGTAATTGTAGACCTAGATAAAAAACTTATAGCAATGATTGCCAACCTGGGGTACGTGAGAACGTTTCAGGGGCCTGTCTGTAAATGGTTTGGTGAATTTTCATAAAGTTAAAAGCAAATGATTCACTAAATGCTTTATTAAAGTTTTGATCACTTTTTTGATGGTTCGCATAATTGACTATGACCGTGGTTGCCAAGCTGTGGGCTCGCGACCCCTAGAGGGGTTGCCTGTGGTTTCAAAATGTTTGATCTCCAAGAGAAAAGTTTTAACGTTCATTTGTCAAAGAATTCGTAAATTGAAACTATGAATAGATTAGCAGGGTCAGCAATACTTGCTAAAATAAACTTTTGCTTAATTGGTGGCAATTTAAAGCAAAGCTATGGGAACAATGATCTAAAAGGTAACTACTGTATTGACGGCAACAGTAGTAGGTTATTTGCTATAACATCACGATGCTGTAGAAATCTTCAACAGCTTAGGTATCGAATTTTTATTCTCTAATAGTGAAAAAATTTAGTTGTATAGTTGTGCCATAGGAATTAATGGTGTGTTCATAGGGTTTCAAACAAAATTAAAATATCGTCAGGGGAACTGACAATTTTTTAAAGGCACCCGAAACTACAAAAGGTTGAGAACCTCTGGCTGCGTGAATGTTTCTTGCTACCGTAATAAACGCAAATAGGAGTAGGCAAACTGACCCGTAGCCCAGAGCCTAGCATCTACAATTGAGTTACTAGTACTTTGCTAAGGTAACACAAATAGAAAATGTTTTCCAGGTACGAAAAGTAGCTTACATGTGTGAATATCACATGACTCAGTTACTTTAAATAGATATTATAGATTGAATCAGGCCAGTCAGCATCTGCCATGAGTTAGCTCACAACTTTAGTGGATGAACCACCAAGTAGCTTTTTTATATTTTATTTGCAATATTTATTCTCCATTTATGAGAAAGCGAATTGTACCGCTCTTTTTTGGACGGGACGCCCGCACTCGCTTGGAAGTTGCCATTATCGATGTGTCTGGGCCACTTGTCTGCCACACAAAGGCGGGGGCGTCTCGTTAAGTGCCTTGACCAAGGACACAACAAGCGAACTTGCCGGTTTGTCCTCCATAACTTCCCCTAAATGCCGAGGGTCAAGCAGAGAAGCTGTGGATACCATTTTTAAAGTCTTTTAGTATGACCCTACAAGGGGATTGAACCCCAGGTCTACCGACTGCGAAGCGGACGCTCTAACCGCTGCGCCATCGCGTTGGATTTGTGCTAAAGAAGAGAATAATTTTCTTAAAACAACAAAGTAGCAAATATTCCGCATGCTACTCTACAGTCTAATTCCTATGAAGTATTTCAATCGTTTCTGCGTCTTTCCACAACTTTTAGTCTATTCACTTAGTCAAATGAAAGCATTGGTTTGTCAAATTATTTGGTGTTAGTAAGTAAGCACAGTCTTAATTTTTTTGTAACGAGGTCGGTATCACGGGCATGATTTATGAAATCCAAAGTTTGAGGGAAAATCAACCGGCAAAAAAGTAACCTTAATAGGTCTATACCACTGTGAGAATTTGTGATCATCAAATATGCAATCACTCCTGCGAAGGGAAATTTTTTCTCGAAAATAGGTAATTAGGTCAACCAGGTGATCGTACGCAACTTCCGGCATCAAAACACACAGTTGCAGCCAACAAACTCGAGGTCATAAATATCATTACGAAGAGAGTTGCAGCAACTTGTGAACTAAGCCTACCACCAAATAACTTATTTGTTAATCGAAAAATGACCACCGTTACGACGCCCCCCACCGACTTTGACTTTGTGCCTCTGTACTTATTGAAAAGAACGCACAGAATTTGCGAAATGATAGAGAGTTTTTGGATAAGATCAGTCTTGATTTAAAGTAAGATAATCGGGATCAGAAGCATTGGAGCGATGCCCACATTTATGCCAACTTTTCGCTACTGCTCTCAGAAACGTTGCTTGCAGTCACAGTTGAGTGAATTAATGTTTCCAATCCACCATAACTGACGAGTAGACTCACCGGGTGGCGCTTCCAGAGGCGGCTAGTAAGTTAAAATAATTTGTATACTTGAGGAGCCATACAATCTGGAAAAGATCATTTTAGAAATCTGCTTATTCGAGAAAAAACGGGAAAATATTTTGGGAATGACGATGATAGTTATATTTTTAAACTTTGTGTGTACTCCTCTATATTATAGGCCTAATCATGCAGATAAGCTATGTTTGCCCATGTTCTAATTTTTATCACTTTACATTAATTAACTTTTTTGAATGACTTACCAAAGTGATATTGCAAAAATTTTTTAAAAAGAAACATCAATTCTCTCGTTCAATCTCAGGAAAAATGTAAAGACGAAAAAAATATGTCGCACAGTTGCGTAAATAATAGCTTTTGTGATATTAAAACGCGATAATCTATCAAATGCACAACACTGTAATATTGATAAATAACTTTGGTAGTGGTGGTATTTAAAACTTGTAAGAAGAGGTTCCATCAGAAAAAAAGTCGATGAATGTTCGTACAATACAAGGCGAAGACATTTTTTTGTGAAATTCAAAATTTTCAAAAGGAAAATTCACTCCGAAATAGTTTTAACTCGCTGGCAAGACACCTCTAACTTTAGAAAAAGTGAGGGATAACCTCGGTCAGGGCGGGGGAAGCAGTGTAATAAAAAGGTTGAGAAATACTGCTTTAAAGTATCAACTGAAATTTGAGCCCAGGATTTTGCGCCCTGACAAATCCAAAAGGTTCCCCCATCTACAAGTCAAAAACTTTGTTAATGCAATAAATGCTGACTAACAACTTTTCTAAAAGCCAACCAAAGCCATAGTTGAATAGAAAACGGGAAGCTTTTATTCCCGTTGCCCAATAAGTTCAAAAATCTTTCTTTTTCTAGAAATTTGAGAAAAGTTTAACGTTTAAAATCTCCTCGGAAACAAATTATCATACACGGCCTTGAAAGCGAGCAATCATTTGCAACTATGTTTTTGAAAATAATATAAACTACTTAAAGCTTTTTATTTTGATCGCACGACCGGAGCAATTTGTAGTATATTTTTTGCGTCCAAAATAACTGACATTCTTACTAGCTCCTCCCAAATGCTATTGGCATCTAAAGTTGTTAACTGAAGACCATAAAAGGCGAAACGATTTTATTACGATGATCATCTAGCGAATAGCATCATATATTAACGGAATCGTATCAGACTGGGAATGGCTAATTCCGGAAATTGCAGCATTTGCCCATCTTGCATTGTCATTGCAATTGCGCATTATATAAACGGGGCCTCAATAACTTTTGTTACTTATAGTCTGACAAACATCTTTGAAAGCGGATTCAGAGTGACTTGCTAAAGGTGAGTAAAAAACAAGCTTTTAAGTCTAGAATTGAACGCGTAAATATTGCTTCGTACCAATTGTAAGCTTGGGCTAACATCTGTTTTCCGATTAAAGGCAATGTTCTTTTTTGAAGACCATCTCCTTCTTTTCTGAAAAACTTGTACTTTGAGAAAGCGTAAAATTGTTAATTTTTTCCATTTCCGCATCTCTTATCATTGCAAAATGCTAGCTTTTTAGTGCAAAGTCATATACGAAAAAATTTTTAAAGGGGAAATTTTTCTTCCAGCTTTTGGTATACTCCAAGTTCAAACTGGAACATATTTAAGAGCAAAATCTATCAAATTAATTTAAAGACTTTGGTTAAAATTTCGGCTGCCTCAGGCGCATTTAGGTAATGTAAACGTAGAAGCATCTCATCACACAAACAGCTGGCCACCGTTCTCTGTTTTGTTTGTAAACAAACCGAGAAGAGGTTGTCGTTAAAGCGTGTCCTTGTCTTCGAAGAGCAAAATGGCAGCCATATGACGTACGATCAGATTTGAACAACTAGAATTACTATTTTTCTGCAATAGATTGGAATTAAAATTAGAGCTTTTTCCGCTGTGACAAATAGGATTAGATTAAGATTAACGAATTTGAGAAAACAAAAGCTTGTACAAAAATCCGAATTTGTATCGCAATTAATCTAATCAGATAATGCACAATGCTGAATTTTTTCCATTCCTTTGTTTCTCAAATATCTTAAGTACCACGCTTAGTTACAATGTTACTAGATATAGTTTGGAATTAAGAAGAAGAAGAAGAAAAGAAAGCATAAGGATGGCAATAACTTGAACTGCAAGATAGTTGAGTTTTGTTATTTCGCACAGTACAACTTACCTGCATAGCAAAAATAAACAATTTTCTTTTGGTACCAAGCGATTTGCAAAATTATTTGTTTTCCGATTTATTCGCTCGAAGTAAAGAAACAGCTTCTCTTCATTATTTTGCTGTTTTATTATTTTGTTGTTAATTAATTTGTATAGGCTATATAACCTATTGCACTTTTTTCCTTTTCTAACATCAAATAAAATAATTTAGACCTGGCAGTCGGGCTCTTTTTTTAAATAGTTTTTGAGATATCTTTTTCCTTTGCACGCTTTAATCTGATTCGTTTTGCTGCGTTTCCTCTTTCCTAAACTCATCATGGATTTTAGTTAGGCTACTTATGGTACTTTTTGTATTTATATTGAGAGGCGGAACCTACAACTATTTTTTTGTGTAAATAGGTGCAAACAATGAAAATTGTATTTTCCCTCGCGCTGCTGTGCTTTGCTTCGGCAGGTAAGTCTTGCATTTGCTCTCATATAAAAATATGCAAACTTCCATTAAGTGACAATAAGTTTTGTCATTTCAAAAAATTAGTAAGCCATACCACTAATTAGTAAATATAGTACACAAAGCTTGTTGTCACTTTTTGTCACTATCCAAGGATCAAAAAATTAAACAATGCATTTTAATACGCTAAAGCTTTAAAAAAGTGTTTTGGAAAAAGTTTTTCGAGTGCATTCTAACGTTTCTACCTATTGCATGTTTTTGCAAAAGCTTTGGAAACCTAGTTGTAGAATCTATTTGAATATGGGCCAGGCTGCAATTTCTACAAGTAGCGATTACCTGGCACTATCGTATGCTGAGCAGAGTGGCTTTTACAAATTGAACAGTTATATTTACAAATCCATTAATCCAGTAAATTGATTCACTATTTACAACCCAACACACAATAATAATACTGATAATGCTTATAGCATAACCAGTACAACCAGAGTAATTTCTACGGTTAGATACCTAAGAGCAACTTCTTATTACTTTGAAACAAATCAATTTTAGGTTAACTAGGCTCTCGAATTCATCATAATTAATCGTAAAATTGATAAGAGTTACACAATTCCGCAAGATATTAAACTTACATGTGAATCTCAAATTACATAAACCCTAACATTATTCCCAGATTATTGTTCGGATAACTCAATAAACTTACATAATAACTGTACACTTTTAAACCGAGAATTCCAGATAACCAACATCTTCCGTTTTCACCTCATGGCAATTCGCGCTGAGGAAAGCGAGAAATTACGTTTTCACCTCGTGGCAATTTGAGCTAAGGAAAGCGAGAAATCGTGAGTGGTTGTTACGACATTACGTCATAATCCGCTCGCAATGCGTAGTTCAAGAAAAAGGGTATTTGCGTATGCAACATACCGGCTTCCCAAAATTTGAAACAATTTTTACAAATCACATTAAGCAAATAGGCACGAGAAAATTTACAACTTTACACTATGAAATTCAAAGGGGCATTTTTCCCAATCTTCCACACATTATGTATTAACTAAACTATTGGTTTGGATGATTATGCAAGACCGCAACTACACATGCATAGCAGGTTGGCCAAGGGATCAGACCAACAACTATTGAATTATTTAGGCTATTTACAAGGGCATCAATACGAAAGCAAAAGTTCACGACACAAAGCAACCAACGAAAGCTCATATTAAGCTAGCCAAATTAGATTGAAAGAATAAAGGATAAAGCGCTTCAGATCATTCTGCAATAAAACACAATGGACAGCTAGTTAGCTGCCTTAAGCAAGCAAAGTTTGCGAACATCTCTCACATAAGTGTTATTCGCAGTGCGAATTTTCACACGTCTGATAATGCCATTTGCATCAGGAAAACACTGGTCAACAACACCCTTGGGCCAATGGCATCGTTTGGAATTTTCGTCAAGCATTAGTACAAGGTCACCGACCTTGAGATTACGTTGTGGTTGCAACCACTTTTGGTGCGTTTGTAAAATGGGCGAACATTCACGGATCCATCTAGCCCAAAATTTATCGCTCAGCAATTGCACCAAGCGCCACGATTTTCTATGACCATCAGCTTTCACAAAATTATCAATTGGTAGTGACAAATCCACCGGTCTCAACAGCAGCATACTGGGCGTTAAAGGCAACAAATCAGTTGGATCATCACTTGGAGGTGTAATTCAAATTATTCGATTATTCAAAATTCGCTCTACTTTCAAGAGAAATGTGTGCAAAGCTTCATCGTCGAGTAACCGTTCGACTACTAGGGCATGCATTATTTTCCGAATAGAACGGATAATTCGTTCCCACACACCTCCTTGATGACTCGCGGCAGGTGGTGAAAACTTCCATTTTACACCCTGCTGAGAGAGCATGTCCTTGATATGAGTTCGATTCCATCTGCGTACGCATTCTTTGTGTTCTTTCTCTGCACCAAGAAAATTGCTTCCATTGACGCTGTGCAAGCTCTTTAGGGTTCCTCTTCGACTACAAAAACGGAAAGGCATCAGTTTCGAGAGAATACGCAACCTCTGTGTCTACCGCTCTTGTTTCCAAAGAGGTAAACACGCAGGCATAATGTTTGACGTTACTTCTTCCGAGCTTGACTGTGAGAGGACCCATGTAGTCGAGTCCTGCATGAGCAAAGGCACTATCAGGTGTAATCCTCTCTGACGGCAATGGAGCCATTATCTGCGATCCAGGCTTGGCCTCCCAAAATCTACAAACTCGACAGTCCTTTAGCACCGAACGGACGGTCGCCTGTCCTCTCAGCGCCCAAAATTGTTTACGCGCAGCTGACAAAACATGTAAGTTCCGCAATGACCTTCCTTTTCATGCTAATATTCTATCACTAACTTGGTGACATGATGGTCACTCGGCAATATGATCTGGTACCTTTTGTCTGAATCTAACGATGAGTTTTGCAATCGACCTCCCACATGCATAATACCGTTCACAACCACGGAATTAAATTTCCATATGAAACGCAACAATTCAGATTTTCGTGACTGCCCTTTAGAACAAGGCTCGTACATATACTCTAATTTATCCAGATGCGGCAAAATCTCAAATTCGTCAGCAAAGGCATCATGTTGCACTAGTTTAACAATTTCAATGGTCTTCACTAGTTTAACAATGGCCTTCAGATTAGCAGCAGTTAAAACAGAATTTAAATCAAATTCAGCAACAGATGTTTCAGGATTCAACTGAAGTTTTGCAGTATGTAAATCGGAATCAGCAGCAGTTGCAGCAGAATTTAAATCAGATTCAGCAACAGGTGACTCAAGATTCAATTAAAGTTTTGCAGTATGTAAATTAGAATCAGCAGCAGTCAAGGCAGAATTCAATTTAGATTCAGCAACAAATAGATCTTTTTTAGCAAACGTTTTTACATACCAATACCTTCAGATTTTATCTCAACAACCACGCAACAGATTTTTTTCAAACGGATTAGTGACGAGTATCGTGTCAACAGTCTATGCAGTACATCACTTGGGTCAGTCAAAACAAGGTTAACAGTCACTTTAGATTTCAGCTCTGCATCGTCAGCAGTCAATGCAGATAAGATCTTGGGCTGCTCTGGCCACTGGCCGCAACAAAAATGGAGGACCTTCAAACCACAACTTTGCCTTTTCAACGTCAACGGGCATCAATCCCCTCGAAGCAATATCAGCAGGATTTTGCTTTCTGTCCACGTGCCTCCATTGCTTGGGAGAAGATGCACTACGAATCACTTCAAGTCGATTGGCAACAAAAATCTTAAACCTTGTGGTAGTGTTCGCGATATATTGCAGAACAGTTGTTGAGTCAGTCCAATAGTTCACACTCTCAAATCGGAATTCAAGTTCGATGGTGATCAGTCCCCCCAGTTTCACTCCAATGACGGAAGCAGTTAGTTCCATACGGGGTACACTTACAGACTTCATGGGCGTGACTCGTGATTTTCTCAAGACCAGAGACAAATTCGCATTACCATCAATATCTAGAACTCTTATGTAGGCAGCTGCTCCATATCCGATCAACGAAGCATCGCAAAATATATGCAGCTGAATCGACCTGACAGTGCATGCCGGGGACTTATAGCATCGTCTAACTGCAATGTTCTCTAACAAGGGTGCTTGAGTCATCCATTTATCCCAATTTGCTTCTTGTTCATCAGATACAGTCTCATCCCATCCCAGTTCATCAGAGCAGGTATCTTGCAACAGTCTTTTAATCGGCAAAATAAATGGTTGGATGAAACCGAGCGGATCAAATACCTGGCTAACCATGGACAAAATCCCACGTCAAGTAGCAGGTTGTTCTTTCACTTTCACCTTAACCATAAACTGATCAGCAATTGGGTCCCAGTACACTCCTAGAGCCTTCTCTAGTGGGAGATCATGTAAACCAAAATCCCTTAGATTGCTTGATTAATCTAATACAGAGTTGAGCACCTCAGCATTGCTACTCAACAACTTGACAAGCTGGAATCCTCCATTAAACAGGAGTTCTCGCAGCTGCAATATTAGTTTGTTTGCTTTTTCAACTGACTCTACAGACTTGAGCAAATCATCGACATAGAAATTACGCAGCACTGTTTGTACTATTTCTTCGTCTGTGTGTGTAGCATTGTCTAGGGCAGTTTTTCTCAACACAAAGCCTGCGATACTTGGTGAAGATGTAGCCCCAAATGGATGGACTACCATTTGACAATCCACAGGTGGCAGAGTATAATCATCATTGGGCCACCACAAAAGCGCAGAGCATCTCGATCCTCAGGGTCCACGAGGATCTGGTGGAACATAGCCTTTATATCACCTACGAAGGCTATGTCCTCTTGCGTGAATCTCAGCAATACACCAATCATCAAGTTAGTCTTATCAAAACCTTGCAACAAACAGTCATTAAGTGATATTCCGCGTGATCTAGCAGCACAATTAAATACAACGTGGAATTTTTTCCAGTACTGTGGTGAGGAATATAGAACAATTTATCATTATCAGTCGCAACCTTGTCAGACCGAACAACGCAAGCATAACCATTCTCAAAATAATCATGAATTTTATTCTTGTACTTTTCAAATAGCTCGGGATCAGTTTTAAATGATTTCTTTATGTAGTAAAGACGTCTTTTCGCCATCCTACGGCTGGGCGGCAGTTTCAAGCTCTCACCGCGCCATGGTAAACCCACCTGATAATGCTTACCTACCTTGGCGACGGTGGATTCCATGATCTTGGCAGCCATGCTCTCTTCCACTGATGGCCGCACTTCAAAGTTTTTATCTAAATCAGCAAAATCAGATGTCATAGTGTTCAAGATCTGTTCTATACCATCTTGCAACTCATTCTCTGGTACAAAATTCACATGCACCACATTGTCGCAATCACAAGCATTATCAGCAGAATAATCTCCACCAAACAAAGTCCAATCTAGCATAGTTTTTAGTCCAAATGGTTGTCCGTAATCACCATGGCGTTGGTCAGTCATTCGAAAGGCTTCATGTATGTCATTACCTAGAAGCAGTTCAACTTCGTTGGTTTGTAAACGCGAAAACTCAATATCTTTCAAATACGGGTACTGTGCGGCAACATTATTTATTGGGATGCTCTCAGATATGTCAGTTATCTTGTCAACCACAACGACTTCCTTTACACAAAAAGTATCAGTGTCTTGCATGCCTGTCACGTGTATTGGAACAGAAGTCACGTTATGGTTTGAGACCGAGTTAGCCGTGTGTATATCTCGGCTGTCGTTAGAGGGTTTGACACCTAACCTCTCCATCAAATCCGCGGTAATGATACTCGTATCAGAAAACTTTTCAATTTCTACTCGTGGTCGAACAGAATCATTTTTTACCTCAGATAACGCATCAGCGAAAGCATTCTTTAGTTCGTAAACAGCATTCGTCGGTGGCGGCAGTCTTTGATCATGAGGTTCAAACAATTCAGGTCTTGTCTGATAGTCGTCGGCGGATCTAGCCCACGCCAGTCCCGTTGAATCGACTATGGGGTTAGCAAATGTCGTTTTAGGAGACAAGTTGAATGCAGGTGCATTAGAAACAATTGAAGCATATGATATATGATCAAACCTTACTGTAGTTCCAGGCACAGAAGTGTGAGAAAGATTCATCTGCTTGATCAAATCAGCTCTCACCATTGTAGGCTCAGCATCCGGAACATGTGTCGTCGCCTGTCGACCAAATGCGAAGCTGTGGACATGGTCCACCTGCTTGGCTGGACTGGGCATCATTCTCGAACTCTCTGCATCAGTGGTATGTGTTGCTGTCCTGGAACTAGGTGCGAAGAAGCTGGGGTAGTCCACTTGCTTGGCTGAGTTGGTACCCACTCTCGAGCTCTCCGCATCAGCGATATGCTTTACTGGCATGATATCAACTGACGTCGCAGAAGTTGATCTGACAGAGATAACTTGCTTAGGTGAATCAGCAGTGGAGGAAGTCACAACTTTTGGCACTGTACAACCTTCCACAAAGCTTTGTGGAATTGGCTCTTTAGCATAATTTCTTGCTTGCTGTGACTTATATCTGCCAGTAGGCACCCTTATGACAGAGCTGGACTCATCCGCAAGTGATTTCCGAATCATTGCTTCCTTTATGCGAGCCATGCGACTCGATGCCTCTTGTTGAGCATTCTCAATCTTTGCTGAAGTTGTTGTTGTTTTACTTCTAACGCTATTTTTGTATCTCGCGTTGAGCTTCCTCCTCTGCCTGTTGTGCTTGGAGCTCCAGCAGCTTCATAGCTCCACTGTGAGATATACGACTGTTGTGCTGCGAAGCACTATGATGAACGTCGACTAGTGTATCGAGCAACTGTGCGTCCTCGCCTTGCTGCATTATTTGCTAACAGAAACCCGTACAGCTTAAATTGCAAAGTTGCCAAATAATCACAAATCACTGTATTAGTAGAAAATTCAATGAAGCAGATTACGTAGAAATCCAAATGTAGAATCTATTTGAATATGGGCCAGGCTGCAATTTCTACAAGTAGCGATTACCTGGCACTATCGTATGCTGAGCAGAGTGGCTTTTACAAATTGAACAGTTATACAGTATTTACAAATCCATTAATTCAGTAAATTGATTCACTATTTACAACCCAACACACAATAATAATACTGATAATGCTTATAGCATAACCAGTACAACCAGAGTAATTTCTACGGTTAGATACCTAAGAGCAACTTCTTATTACTTTGAAACAAATCAATTTTAGGTTAACTAGGCTCTCGAATTCATCCTAATTAATCGAAAAATTGATAAGAGTTACACAATTCCGCAAGATATTAAACTTACATGTGAATCTCAAATTACATAAACCCTAACATTATTCCCAGATTATTGTTCGGATAACTCAATAAACTTACATAATAACTGTACACTTTTAAACCGAGAATTCCAGATAACCAACATCTTCCGTTTTCACCTCATGGCAATTCGCGCTGAGGAAAGCGAGAAATTACGTTTTCACCTCGTGGCAATTTGAGCTAAGGAAAGCGAGAAATCGTGAGTGGTTGTTACGACATTACGTCATAATCCGCTCGCAATGCGTAGTTCAAGAAAAAGGGTATTTGCGTATGTAACACTAGAGGCTTCTAAATCATTAAGCATTGTTAGAATGTTTTTACTTGTTTCTTGAGGATGAAAAGAAAGCGGATGTTTATTTGTTTGTTGAAATAATTAAGCTCTCAGATACCCTTGTTTTCGAATTGCAACTACAACAAATATTTTTCATGATTTAGTTGGTTGTGTTACTAAAACTAAACAAAATTTTGCGGCACATTGTTGTTGTTTATAATCATATCGAATCGTACGATCAAGATCTGCTTTTTTCGGGAGCCATTTCCGTCGGGATATATTGTTTGTAATTGGTATGTTTTCAGCGGCACATAAACCTGATGGTGACAACGAATCAAAAGCTAGATTGTGCGCAAGGTATTGCCGCACTAACGGAAGCTGTCCTTCTATAACTGGAATTATTGTAGCGGTTCAAAACTTCAAAAGTGATTGCCGTAAATGTATCAGAGATGAATGTGGTAAGTACACTACCTGCTAATAATGCTGTCATCAACAAAAAAGGCTTTCCTAGAACGGGTTACAACAGTGTAGATCTAAAGCCAGATTGTCTAA
The DNA here is from genome assembly GCA_963675345.1 of Trididemnum clinides. Classification (NCBI taxonomy): domain Eukaryota; kingdom Metazoa; phylum Chordata; class Ascidiacea; order Aplousobranchia; family Didemnidae; genus Trididemnum; species Trididemnum clinides. The sequence continues at coordinate 24,266,692 of OY776290.1, read as the reverse complement.
AAATAGGGAAGAGGGGCAAGGGGATCAATTTTAAGTGTATGATGTCATTAAAAGTTTTTGTCCATTAAAATCTTGGGAAATCTTGGTATTTATCTATAGCATCTTGGGAATCTTCAAGTCTCAAGTAGTTAGTAGGCTAAATTTAAAGAAGAAAGTTCTACATCGAAGTCTTAACATACTTTCAAACGTAAAAATGTGACTGCAATAATCGCTAATTTCGAGTGCAACATAAAATCGCTAATTTCAAAGTCAAAACATGTTTAGGCTCTCTCAGCCCTGAGAATCGTACCACAGTGGCGGAATGCATGTTTGAAGCTCGTTTAGAATGTGACATGTGCCAATTATCAAATGAGTCAATGACTGTAAGAAGAAGATGCATGACTTGTCAAGACGACTGCGAGAAGAGATTCGGTAAGTGATACAAAAAGAATGTCACGTCGCTGGAAATCTTTTGTCTTATTGCAAACTAACTGTCTCCGCCAGCAATTTCCTGCAAGGCTACCTGTCAGTTATGATGGGATGAAAAAATATCGGTTGAGCCGGTCTTACGGAAGGAATATTTGTAAGAGCAGAAACAAAAAGTTTTTGTAAATGTGGCATAGTCCCTGTGCTCCTAATCCCGACCATTCTATTTACAAACAGCTCATTACTTTACAAAACTTTATTTTTTTCATTAAGGACATGGTAGAGCAAAGTTTAAGTTAGAAATGGACACCGAAATAATGATTTCGCGCAATTCCTTTTGTATATTCGTGACCACAAGTCCGTGGCTGCAAATATGTGTCCGACTGCAAATACATGCCGGCACAGAATGAAAGGGGCGATGGGCCCCCAGACAGACTGATAGAAAGAGAGAATCGTGCTTTATATATTAGACAAAGCTACCACTGCATTCGCTTCATAACGTAATGAAGCTAACAAAATCTACACTCTGCGTAGTTAACGCTTGTAAATCATGGCAAGGGAAAACTAGCATCAACTGCTTGACAGCCTTGACTGCATTTCTGACCAAAGTTTCTGCATTCCAGATACCGTAGATCAGTGAACATTTTCGCAGGTAGACAAATTTTTGTTCAATCGGCTGATATCGCGGGCCAGGCAAGAGTCCTTTCCAAGAGCTTTGTGTTGTTTTGTGGAGATCAGCTTCAGAATGGTGGAACTTTTTAACTAAAGACCTTTTTTCGGAGATCAGCCTCAAAAGGGTGTAGCCTTTGTACTGAAGATCTTTTCTATTTTGTATGATTAATCTGTGGATGCAGGTGACAAGTAGCATTTATCCGCGAGCCACAGTTTGCTCGCCTTTGACGTAGATAAAAGATTCAACTAGTGCAGTTGTAGAATTTAAACTGATCTGCCCGACTGCCTGTCACCAAGTTTAAATCGAAAAAGAATTTGCAACAGCTATAGTTACCACACAGAGTAATCCATTCAGCCGCAACAAAACCCACAAAACATAATCTAGAAAAAGTATATAAGCGTAATTAACTTTCAAAAATTTGTTGTGCTGTAGGTCACAGCCTCAGTTTCTATACTTGAACCCTGGGAGAAAAATTGTACATTTGTGAAAAATGTCACAAGACCACTTATGGAAAACCAAGATATTTAATAGCGTGCTTGTTTTTTGTAGGATGCACGGTAGCTTATAGGCTATATTGAAAGAAGAAACTTCGTAGTAAGCTGTACACCCATGTCATGCGTACATATAGGCTTGCTTTAGGATTATCTTTTAAACTATAATTGGTAGACCTGTTGAAAAGTAAAACTAACGTAAGGCTTTGGCCAACCTCTTCGTTGGATATTATGAAGAAAAGTTATTTTCTCAAACGCAAAAGCCTCCAACATACTTCAGATATGTTGATGACACGTTTGCCATCTTCGATCACGAAGCTGTAGCAGATGAATATCTGACCAAACTTAACTGCCTTCATCCATTCCTCAAGTTCATCTTTCAAAAAGAGAAAGGGAAATGTCTATCGTTTCTTGATGTCTACGTCGAAAGAACAGATGTTGGCTTGGAGACCAGTGTATACCGTAAACCCACTTTCACTGGCCAGTATTTGCGTTGGGAGTCCTTTAGTCCTCTCAAACGCAAAATAAGTCTAATATCTACATTGGTGCATCGAGCTCTAATGATTTTCACCAAGCGTAGACACAATGAAGAAATAGAACGGATCAAGAAGATATTACTGGACAATGGCTATCCTAAAAACATTATCAACACTCAGATCACCAAGAAAATTGCTCAGTTCTCCACCCTTAAGCGATTTGGCCCTGAAAAGTGTCCTGTGTACTTGAGGGTCCCTTGGATAGGTAAGCCATCCACAAACTTGGAAAAAGAAGTCAAAACCGCCGTAGAAAGCTGCTATGGTTCCGTCAGCACCCGCTTGGTCTTTACGTCTAAGCGCATGCTGCCTGTGGCCTGCAAGGATGTTCTACCTGCCATTCAGAAAAGTTTTGTCATATATGAATACAAGTGCCACTGTGACAGTCGGCACGTAGGGCGAACATCTCAACGACTACAGAATCGCATCAAGCAACATGTTCCGCAATGGTTAAGACAATAATTGACTCGTCCACGCCAACCTCAACCACACAGATCGTGCAAACGAACCGACAACAAACGGGATTGTGACTCCGCCATTGGTCAGCATCTTTTAGATAATGATCGATGCGCATTAAACTATGATGATAAGCGGTTTTCAATCCTCGCCGCAGCGCGCAGCTCTTTTCATCTTAATCTTTTAGAGGCTACTTATATCAAGACCCGACGCCCGGTGTTATGCAGACAGAAAGAGTTTGTTTACACTCTCAAACTCTTTCGATAATCGTGGCATTTCGCTTCCTGCTGCGCCTTCTCTAACTTTCGCAATCGCGAAATCTTTTTTTTGGCGCGCTTTGCAATACTAGCGCTATCATTGGCTTTTCTTGATTGCGTAACGTCCAAATTATTCACATATAACACACTTATTCACTCTAAATCTTCTCTTTTGACGCGATGCCGCCACTGATGAGAGCGTCACGAAAAGCTTATGGCTCAAACAGCTTTTTTCAAAGCTATATTAAAAGTTTTTGTTTGTTTATTCATGGAGCTATTGTTTCTGAAATAGTTCCTTCAGTAAACCTAACCACAATAGTCTTCACTATGAAGTTAATAAAAGTTTGCAGCCTGACTTAAACAAGTATTCACCTCAAATTGTAATTAAGGGCCTCCGAAATTCGATAGTACATTAATAATTCGATCAACTTTTTTCTAGAATCTGCTTTTAGCCGATCCACAAGTCCAAAAGCCGCGGTCTTTTGGACCGAAAGTTTGGCTGATTCAACAAAAACGTGAGCTAAAAGCACCCGATATCGCGGTTCTTTTTAATCTGTATTCAAACTCGTGGTCCTAGAATCTGGACTTTGAAAAAATGTGGGCTTTGTTGTTAATTGTTGGAAATTTAGATCTAAAATTCTTTTCTAAAAAAGAAAATAAAGCTGCAGTTGGAATTAGTTCACTTCTGGTTTTTAGTATAACAACGCTCCTTTCTCGTAATCATTGCTTTTGTCACAAAATAGCAATTACAGTTTAAGAGTTATTCAAAGTTATGACATCTAATTTTGATGTTTAGAATCTGGCAATCCACCAAAAATCTCTGCTAGTGGAAGCCAAAAGCCAGGCAACAAGTCAACCCCATCTGGGAGAAGCGTTGTGGTGCGTCCTCACAGACCTGGTGGATCTAGCACCTTCGGACCGGGAAAGCTACGACCTCGTTCTAAGTTCAACATCACTGTGAGACCAGGAAAACCGCGACCACGCCCTATTTTTAACTTTAATCAATTCCTGTGTTCAAGAAATTGCGTATACTACCGTTACTGCCCAAGCACAAACGACGTTATTTCTACCATTAGTAAAAGTTCAAGGAAATGTCAAGACTGCATACAAAATACTTGCGGTAAGTAAGCTATGCTAATACAAAGAACAAAACCTGTCAAGGTTACCATGGGCTAACTCTTTTTCCGGTAGAGGAAAAAACAAACAATTATAGCTAAAATCTATTTCTTCATTTCTAACGGTTTACCCGACCAGTTACGCCTAGCATCTTTATCAAAAAGTATGGAGAAATGAACAAATCACTGCCTCATTAGTCAGAACAAAGACAGCACAAATCGAAAAATAATACCACCGGTTCAAGACTACCCCTAAAGTAAAAAATTAAAATTTGTAGGCGAACAATGAAGCATGATTGTTAAGTCATAGCGATATACATGAGTGACTAAATAATTAATTGTTTGATGGGAAAGCAGCATCTAAATTTTTTCCTCTTCAACAACAAAACCAATTCGGACAAAAAAAGCGTAAAAATAAAAAATATAGTAAATTACGCAATTTGAATAAGGTGCGATACACTTCTAAAGCTCCCGCCTGTTGATATGAGAGCAACTATCACCGAAGATTGACGGCCGGGAGCTGGTGTATACACGCACACTCTGATGTCATTAGCCGCTCAGATGGTGAAAGGTTGCCAGAAGTGTATCGCTATCTTATTCAAATCGTGTAATTTACCATTTTTTATATTTTGACGCTTTTTTTCCTGAATTAGTTTTGTTATTGAAAAGGAATTTTGCTGTCTCCTGTCAAAAATATCAAATTTGTTTGCTGTTCATATTGCTTTGCTTTCTTTTCCATTTGTGTTATGGTATTGTAGGCGTGAACTAAATAAACTGAAACTAAAGCTGGAAAGAATTAGATGCTGGTTTCCTATCAAACAATTAAATATTTGATCACTTATATGTACTGCTATGGCTTAACAGTCATGCTTCATTGTTCGCCTACAAGTTTTACTTTTTCTCTTTAGTTTCAGTACACAACATACCGGTAGTACAATTTTTTGATTTGTGCTATGTTTATTCTGACTAATGAGGCAGTGATTTGTTCATTTCTCCATACTTTTTTGCTCAAGATGCTAGGCGTAACTGACCGAGCAAAACGTTAAAAATGAAGAAATGGATTTTAGCTAAATTGTTTGTTTTTCCCTCAACCGGAAAAAGAGTTCGCCCAAGGTAGCCTAGATAAATTTCATTAAGCCCAGTAGAAAACAAGATCACTTTATGCAGTATTTCACATAGAATAGAGCTGGTATGCTTGAGCCTTTTTTATCACAAATTTTCTCTTTATACTTAGACTAATTTTAGTTAACCTATGGTAACAACATTATTGACTGCAGATAATGGGCTTAGCCAGGCTTGCGATTCGTGAGGAAGCGCAATATTCCAAAATATTTCTTCAACCGCAATTTTTTTCGTAGTTTTCAAAATATTACATTGAAAAACGCTAAAGCATGACACTTTGTGAGGGATATGGACACGGTCTATTTGTTCCCATTTTACTACTCTCTAGTGGGCGATGCTTTTATTGTAGAAACTTAATTATTTATTTTTGAATATGGTGGCGACACTAAAGTAGGGTTGCCATACATCGGGTTGCCCTAAAATGTCAGGGATTTTAGTGTTAAAATGAGCATCAGGGAGAAATGTTAAAAAGTGTGCAAAGATCAAAGATTTTCTTACCGAATTAAAGTAAATTTTCAAAAAAAGGGCAAAACAACCTTTTTGAAAACGCTGGTCCCGAAAAAAAGGTCTACATATTTGTTTTAAGACAAAAATGGGCCAGTGACTCGCCAGTGTGTGTCAGGGATTGTTTTTCTTCAAAAAAGATAACCATAGAGTCCATGACACAAATCCAAAATCAAAAAATGTCAACAGCTTTCAGCAAACACTATTAAAGATGAAGACGTTCTTGAAGTCAAGTTACTACTTTCCAGGGTATCTGGGCAGCCCTCCCTCCCGACCTCTTAGCGAGTCCCCCGTCTGTGTTACTCTGTTATTTCCATCAAAAGAACTGTAACACTTCATCAGCTTTTAACAAACATTATGTTTGTACTTCAGAGTCATTTTAGAAGTATAAAAAGCTTTAGATCTTTGTTAATGTAAGTTCATGATTGGAATACATATATACATGTATTTGTAAACACTAACAAAGCTGGTTATCAAGTAATATTGTAGCGATATAGAATCAGTTTCGTTCAATCGTTTTATAGTTCTTGTCATCAAAATGAAATACACAGCCTGTAGCTAAAAGGTAAACGGCAAAAAAGGGGTATACCACAAAAAATTAAAGCGTAGTGACATTCAAATCATAATAAAAGCAAGTTTGTTTTACGATTATGCATGGCTCCCCTCTACCTTCAATATAATAATGGTAAAAGAACTCAATAAACAAACAAGCTACAACACAAAAACACAAAATTCAAAAAGCAATTGTCTGCGTACACCCGAACAACTGTCATTCAGTTACCAAAACATGTTACGTCAGCTAGAGAACGCTAATGGGTGGTTCACATTGCCAAAAGATGATTTGGAAATTGCTGTGATGGGATAGCCTACCATCATTAATTCCAACTTACGCAATATAAGTTCACAACCGGAGCGAGTTTTATTCCCATGCCCAGTTGAATGCTATTCGTGAAGAAACAGCACTTTCAGTAAGGCTAAATACAAGCATATTTAGAAATAAGTTTCGAGGTTAACTAACCGAAGAGAAATCTTTACCAAAAAGTCACTATCTGTCAGAAAGATAAAATCTCGGCAAAAAGGTTTCATAGGCATCGGTAGTTGATAAATTCGTATCTTTTCTCCCGAAATATGCCTTCAGCCAAAAAAAATCTAACAAAAAATTATGAAGAAAAGTGGTTGTTTTGTGGTAATTTCAAAAACATTATTGGAGATGGTCTTTCTAAAAATGTCACTAGCTTTTAAGATAGTCTGAGAAACGAAGGTACGATTCAAATTAAACAAAATTTTGTAACTATGGCCAGTTTTTAAGCATCGCCCTAAATTTTTTGTCACAAAAAAGTGTTTGCTTAATTAAAAAAATTTGACGAACACTTCGTGCAAGAGAAAGGGCAATTGCCTTCCCCTTTGTCATGGTCTTTTCCTTTGATCTTAGTCACAGCACGGTGGATATAATCGTATCAAATTTGCAGGAAACGTTACAGCTGAAAAGAAAGAGATGGTTGCGGAATGCATGTTCATGAGCAGACCTAACTGCGAGGATTGCCAATTAGGACCCGGTGCCAGCGCTCAAAGAAGAAGATGTGCTTCTTGTAAAACGCGCTGTGAAAAAGAAGACAGTACAGGTAATTGAGCATCACACAAATCGAAAAGTGTTACAACAATAATTAAACAGGTTTGATGTCGACTGCTATTGTAATCATTTTTATTTACAACAGCTCATTTAAACTTTAAACTAAATACTTTCAATAATGAGCTTAAATTAGAGCTAGAGAAAATCAACTCATAAATCTTTCATCAACATCAATATAAAATCTTATTAAATCACCCAAACTTTTTCTGAATTATTGAACCAAAATGCACCGCTTAGACCTACTTCTAGAAAAGAGAATCAAATTAAACCAAAACGCTGGGTAACTTAAAGGTATTTCAAAATCGATTAAAATCAAAAATCAATTAAATTGATTAATTAAACCAATCAAAACCAATTAAATTAATAAATTAAAACGAATTAAACCAAAACGCTGGGTGACTAGAGGTCTTTCAAAATCGATAAAAATCAAAAACAATTTGTAAAAACAATCAAAAGATCAGCGGGCTCATGGATGACAACAGAATTTATCAAAATTGCTTTAACGACTTGATACAAGCATCGAAACGTAACAATATTGGCAAGCGTCTAAATGAAAACATAGAAAGAAAAAAATCAAAAATGAAAAAAATTAAAGTAAAACAAAAAAATAAAAGTAACTCAAAAAATACAAAAAATTATTTCTACTATTGCCAATGTCAAAAAACATAAAATTTATTCGTCTTCCCAAATAGTTACCGATTATGAGACTGTAATTATTAAACCCTTAGAATTGGCGGAAACTTTCTATCAATAATTTTGTCTAAATTGGCCCAATACTAAATCAAGCTGCCTCTCTAACGGTCAAACAGCGTCTTGCTTTGTCTTTACTGCTTAACCAGTTGTAAACTCGCTTCCAATGTTTTTCTCTTTTTCGCCTGCGATCAAAGTGTCGGCAATTATTCGCGAACTTGCAAGTAGAAAAGCTAATAGAAATAATGACAAGAACACTCATTTATCTTAAATTAAATCACACCACAGGGTTGTCAGAAAGGTGTTTTTCCGTTTATCAAAACACCTTATATACAGTAGGTTCTCTTGGTGACTATTCCTGCTGCTAATGTTGAGCACATTTCCTTAGTAGCATCCGCTGCACTTAAGCCACATTTCTAACAATAGTAGATTAATTTGCGGATATCACTGCGCTCAAACTCCATGTGTCAATGATAACTAAATTTCATAAATTTACTATTTGATGACTATACAATATTAGCAAAGGTATGGATTGTCCATAGATATCTAATAAATTTGATAAATTCAAAATAATATGATGGCGACATAAACAAACATATGAATTATCAACATGTCAGTTTTTGAAGCAATCGATGGTAAAGTTTAGAAGTTATGGTTAGTTTTGTGTCGAAAAAAACTTATCTGACAACCTTATATTTTTGCGCCGTATCTAAGTAATTTATTCGACCTTTGCTCCATGAAACGCAGTTATCCTGAAGAACTTTAAGTAGTTGAAGTTGTATCAATTTCCCAAAAAGTTGGTTCAAATGATGTTACCAATTACAGGCCGGGTGTTTTGTAATTTAATAAAATCATTGAAAAACTCATGTATTATTGCTTAAACCGCTACTTGGAAAATCACAGTTGTTTAAGTAATCATTAGTTCGGTTTCAGAAGCAACTCTTCTGCTGGCTATGCAATCCGCGATATGCACATGACTACTTCTTAAAAGATATTGACCAAAATTTATTTACTCGTAATTATTGTTTGTTTCTGGATTTATCGAAAACATTCGATATCGTACGGTTGACAACCAAATTTTAATTAGGATACTTAAAAACAGTTTGAAATTCGAGATGTAGCTCTTGAACTTTTTGAGAGTTATCTCACCAATCGCTTTCAATATACAGAAGCTAATCGTTCTAGCTCTTCCAAACCACGTATCACATGTGGAGCGCCTCAAGGATCTATGCTTGATCCACTTAATTTTCTACTCTATGCAAATAATTTGCTTCTCTGTACAGAATTTTCGGTCATCTTGTTTGCTCATGACATCTTCTTAATGTTGTCAGATGATTGCCTTGAAAACTAAGCAAAAACTGATCTTGTTGAAATCAATTACTGGATGCGAACTGATAAATTATTTTAAAATTACTCTTAAACTAACTATATGCTGATATACTGGTATAAAACTAAGTTGCCCAAAATCAATAATTCAGAGTTAAAGATTTAAATGAATCAAAATTTAATTTCAAGAGCCCGCTTTGCTAAATATTTATGTGAATGTATCGACAATAAACTTTCAAGGCGATGACATATAAATCAAGTTGCAGGAAAACTGTCCGAATGCAATGGAATAGTACTGTATATAAACTACGTAATTACGTTAATCCGGAAATGCTGCTGATTAAAAATTACAGCCTTGGCTTCTCTCACATTCACAATGGTACCACGACTTGGAGTATAGCAGCATAATCACTTTTGTATATGCAGGGTAGAAGTTGGACAGTACAATGTGATAAGAGCGATCACATGAAATAGAAAAACATTATTTTGCTACGAAATTGTACAAAAGTCTTGATCTGTTAAAACTATAAGATATTTATTAACCTGAACTTGGAAATCTTTTGTATAATAGTTAACCACAAATTTCTATTGAATCTAACCAAGAATTTCACCACCGTTCCAGATGGGCATTCATATAACACCAGATAAATAAAGAGATCGATTTTTTTCTACCATTTAATTCAAAATGTTTCGCTCCAAACCAGTCGGCATTTCTCAGCGCAAAATTTTGGCCCGAAATTGGTAACAATCTAAAACTGTCTACTTCGATGTTGTTCAAACAACTTTTAAATAAGAGTTTGCAAGAAGATTACTATCATTGATTGCAACGCTCTATTTTTTTTTGTTGACATCACTTGCTTTATTGCTCTATATTGATTATCAAAATTTGCTGTTGTTTTCGTGTTTTTTCTGTTTAGTTTTGCGTCAGTTCAACACTCAAGCTGGCTTCTGAAAGCAGCTTGACTACGAAATCATTTATTGGTTCTTCGCTTGATGAGGATACACATCGGGTGCAAACAAAGCGTTGTGTTAGTATTTGTACTTGTTTTTTTTCCGCGTTTTGCGGAAAAAAATCAACAATTAGTCTGTCTACTTGCCACAAGTGCTGTCAAACGCTGGACTTGATTCTAAACCACAAATTTGTTTAATTTAAATACAATAAAAAGAACTTGCTGATGAATTTGCTATTTTAATTGTAGGTGCTCCAGCAACATCCAAAATGCCCATTACCACAGCTGGTGTTTCCGTCCTGGAAAAAGAGAGCACAGACAGAGGTATAGTTAAACAAAACAGATACTAATACCTAATAGAATGCTACACACAGGGAAAGCAACAGCGTGGAATCTCCCAAAACATTTGTCAAAAAAACCCATTATGAAATTTTGGATGAATTTTAATCAAAGTGGGCTTTGGCACTTCTGAAATGGTCATCCATCACTAACCATAACAAACGGTCTTTAAGGTTTATTATGGTTTTTGATTTTGACCAAAAATTGAAGTTGCCCCTAAAACAAGATTAATACCTCAAATGTATCTCCATCTGGCGTAAAAAAATTTGATTTTCCTCTCCGAAATTTTTGAGCTGACCATGACCCTACTACCCACTGCCCATTCTAACACCAGTCATAATGACAGTACACTCAATCGTAACGACAACTAACTTCATGCTATCATTTATACACATTGAGTGATTGTTCTAAAATTTAGAGCTTCTATAAAAAGATTAAACCGTATGCATTCCAGCGCATATACACCGAGATAGTGTATGGTGAGACATGGTGTGTGGTAAACTTAAGATGTGGGCCAATAGTTTTGAATAGCCGAAATCTCAGTCATTCTTCCCCTAAATCTTAGTAAGCTTATACTACATTTGTGCATGTTTTAATAGTATGATACCCACGAACGTCGTTAAACATACTCCCTAAGCTGCAATGCTTCATAAAGTACTTTCCTAGAATAAATTAAACTGCGATCTTTGAAAACATATCACTTTCACTGAGTTATCATCACTCACAATTATGCTAGATTGATATTTAATTGATTAAATGATAAAACTGAGCAATATTTTTATGAACAAGATATTGAAACAATGAAGACAACAACAACAACAACAACAACAACAACAACAAAAGCAGAAACTACAGAATCCGCTGAACAAAGCGGAATGGGCTTTTCGCTTGGTCTTTTTGGGTCACGTTGAAGTTGTAAAAGGAATCGTTACGGCTATGAGGAATTGATTTTTTTTAATCTAAAATTGCATGTCGATTTCATTACGCAAATTACATGATACATGTGTTATAGAGCTAAGTGAATAAAATCTATTACCACAAATCAATTAATTTTTATAAATTTTACTTCAATCTTCGCAAACTTAGTGGTACATCGCTATTAGTTGATACAGTCAAAAAGAGACTGTACCGAGTATACATTTTTGTAGGTGTTTTGTTCAGTTTTCATCGTTTTTTGTTCTCATGTATTTTTGCAGGGAAATTGTTATCTGGTTCGATATTTTAATGGGGTTGCAGCATACATTGCATACCTTTTTGCGTGAACGTTCGCTTTTGTGCGAAAAACGTATACGCTTGTGATGCTTATTTTGCGGACAAAATCAGATACTGTAAAGCAACCTGGAAATATCTAAGCGGATGAAAGTTTTTGTGCAAAAAAGCATGAGTCAAAAAACGTTGAAAAAACAAACACGTATATTGTACACAGTCACCTTTAGTTTTTATTTAAGGAAAGATACCGTAAACTTAGAGTTCCTTCTTGCAATCAACTGGAACTATTAGGTGTGGGCGCGATTCACGAGTTTCCCCATTGCTACCACACTCCTACGATTTGATAAAAAATATTAATTTAAACAGATTTTCAAAACAATTGTATGCTGGAATATTTTAGCGATGGTATTTTTTATTTTCTAAAAAAGCTTTTAGAAAAATGTTCGGAGGTATTTGACGACCTTGCACTGAGCAAAAGGTTTTGGATACTAGGCAAGCAAAAACCTGAGCAGAGATACTTAAATTACAGCAGTACACTCTCAGAATTCCAAGTCAGAAAACAACAACTTGTTGTTCCAACTCTAAAGGCAGCATGGATGCAAACAGGGGGCTGTTGCTCTTACTTTAGAACACTGAACTATTACACTCAAAAATTACCATATTAGTTTTGATGATCTCACCGCAAAGACTTTAGATGCGAGCCAATAGGCAATGGAACATGCCAACGCCAAACTGTAAACAGAAGTTATCAGTGTCACAACAAAGTTATGATGAAATCAATTTGTAATTAAGAAAGGATTGTTTATCTGATAAGTGTCAAGACGCCATCGAGACAAGTGAAGAATATTGTCCGTTCCATTGTTTTTGCAACGAACTAATGTGAAGTCACTGCGACATTTCTGAAGGCATGTATGACCAATTCCAAATGTTTTAACATAACCAAAGATTCAATGATAAGTTTTAATAAAATTTTAAATTGTCTTCATTGCTTTTTTTAACGGGGGAAAGGTCATGGGGAAAGCACATAGCAAAGACCTAAGACTTTCAGTAAACTTTGCCCGTAGAAAAATTTGGGCTAATCAGAGTGTGGACTTACAGCAAAGATCATCAGCGGTTTGGATTAACTTTGATCTGATATGAATCTGTTTAATTAAAATAGGAGTCAGTGCCTGATGCCATCAAATGTATGAAGTTAATAACAACTGCCTGTTTAGACCAATTGAATCCAACGCTTATAGTTATGAAATATTGATTTCATGGTCATCTCCTGAAAAGAAACCTCAAGGCAATGCTGGGTTAGAGCCAGGCCACTAGATGGTATTGATAATGCTCCCAGTTTAGTTAAAGGAATTTTGATGCCCATGTTTTTGTAGACGTTTTCAAAAGTGGAATTGCAACTTTAGATTTATAGAAATTTGAGATGTTTAATAGAAAACATAAAGGAATAAAAGATAAGCTTAAAGTTTTAGGAACAAAGTACATAAAACGTTTACAGGTTATATTCTACTTCAGTGGTGTCAAACTCATTGAGTGCTGCGGGCCACATTCACATGCCTGGATTTTATACGGGCCGGACTCTGTTGAAAAAATATTTAAGCAGGCAGGACTGTGTATCAGTGGTCCCCAAACTTATTTGTGTGCCGGCACAGGAAAGCAGGTGATCAAATTTCGCGGCACACCAGCCACGGCATTATTTGGAAATCGCTACTTTTCCGAGCAACGATCTCCGGAAATCGCGTGCTGTATCCCAAAATGGCACTGAATGGTACTCCAAAAAATATAAGGTCATCACCTCTCACGCCGTCACCTGTAAGGCCACCCGCGACTTATATCAGTCGTCGACCATTACTTCATGGCAGCATTTCAACTTGAAAGAAGTTTTTTGTTTTGGAGATCAACTTTTCGAAGATCAAACTCGTTGTGCCACAAAATCCTTACGTAGGCCGCCACAAGATATTACGTCGCGGGCCACCAATAAAACAGCCCTGGTCTACATCATGGGTGCTCAAAGTGTTTTCGATTTGGGCCACATTTCGCCAATCTAAAGTCTTGACGAGCCAAAAAAAGACTATTGTTGGTGGTTCGGCTGGCCTAAGTTAGAGTTACCATATGTGAAAAAGTAAAATTCCCGAGAGAAAGTTTCTTGCTCGGGTTGCATTTTGTGCACACTTCGTCTACGTTGTTATAGGTGTATGTGCGAGCTGTGGCAATTGTTACAATTCAAGGTTTGAAGATTTTTGTAGTGTTTCTTTAAAATAATCTCGTTCAAAGTAATTTTGGAAAGCCATAGCAATAGGGCTTGGCTTAGTTGATGACAGCTTTATTAAAGTAATGCACGACTTTCAAAAAAACTAACAGTAAATGTCATTACATCGAGGCACTTGCTTGTTGCAGCGCGATACACATTTCGACTTGCTTGCACTTAATCATATTAGCGAGACCAGCATAATATGAAAAAAGAAATCCCTTTTGTACGACTTGGTGCTCATAGTACTGCCAAGATGATTTCAGTGGAAAAGCTATTATTGGCCATATAGAGATATCTACTTTCATGTTTTTCGCTTCGAACAGGAAATGGAGATAGCTATTTATGATGCTGAAATCTGTTTTCTGTTATTGAAATTTAAAGCTGAATAATCGCCTGCAATCAATTATATCTAAAGAGATACCACCTCTGCTCTTCTTATTTTTTCAAAAATTGAGACTGTACATGGTGGTCCCACACTCAATTTCAAGGTTTGGTGTTGGAAACAGGGGTATTCGAAAGGAAAATGATTCGAAATTTCGTTTCGACGCAAAATTGCCTTGGTTTGGCTTCGTTTCGTTTCAAATTAACTTTCTTATTGAAGAATTTCGTTTCGTTTCAAATTAACTTTCTTATTGAAGAATTTCGTTTCGTTTCAAAATCCAAGCAATTTCGTTTCGCTGTGCGCTCGAGTCCGAAGCGTGAAAGGTTGGACTCAACCCGTGTGACAAACATGCTCTACACCACAGCCGCATTGAACTCACCGAGCGGCTATTTACAATCGTCACATGAATTTTCAAAGGAGGACGCTAACACAGATGAGTGACGATGAGAAAATATTTCGAAATACTTTGAAACGAAATTTCGTTTGGTTTCGTTTCGAACTGTTTTGTCTATTGTAAAGTTTCGTTTCGTTTTGAACTGTTTCTCTCTATAGAAAAACTTCATTTTGTTTTGTTTCGTTTCGCTCCAGTAAATTTCGTTTCGAACACCCCTAGTAGGAAAGATCAAGGCTCTTGTCGTTCTGTGCCCAGGACACTAATGATTGTAGGGGGTCAGTTCCTTTTTCCCGGTTACCATTCCTTCGACACGAATGTCTACGTGAGTCGTTTGGAAGAATGCATACTTTGGTAAAATATGTTCTTTAAAAATGGAGGTAATTAAGATAAGTTATTAGTGCCAAATGTCAAAACCGAATTTAGACGTTGAAAGACCTGGGCAAAATTGTTTTTGAAATAAATGTGTACATTCTGACAAAAAGATCATCAAGCAGCTGAGATGTGAAAACACGTAATTTTGGAGCTGAGTCTTTAAAAGCGAAAGTTTAAACGGAGATGAGCATGTGGTGGGCATAAACATTATTTTTAATAACCTGATTTTGATTTCTCACCGATTTTGCTGTATATGTACTGATTAAAGGCAGCACCATGCAATTGAATATTAACCCTGACGAGATGTCGTGAGTTTGAATTATAAAAATCCTACTAGCTTTTAATTACTATTAACCAGGATCTCCAAGAAAAATCTTCTAAGACAGTGCAAAACCAATTTGGGACCCTTAAGATTTGCAAAATCGTTTTTAAACTAAAAAGATGAGGCCAAATAATCTGGATTAATATTCAAAAAACGTCACGAGGCCCTCCATAGCGCTCGGGTCCCGGAGAAAAAATACCGCTTATAAGCCCTGGTATTAACTGCTGTATTAGTCACAGTCATCATTACAGTTACGATCGTAATACAACACGTGTGAATGTTGAAAGGCTGTCAATTCAAAAGCTGCATTTAAAATCGAAATAATGCTGCAATCACCCTACTATGTAAATCGAATTTTTTCATTTATCAAATGAAATAAATAAAATGTCAGAAGTATCGTTTCAGCAAAGAAAGAAGTGAATTGACTAACCATATGAGTGCAGGGAAATGCGTTCGCAGTTTTTTGGCACTTTTATCTAGTAATAAAAGTTTATTTCAAAAACATATTTTAATCGTGACTGAGTGAATTTGGTTGTATATTTCCGGAACAAACAAAATGTGAAAAAAAAGCAAAAAATGTTGAAATAGTCATAAAATTCAAAGATAGCATAAGTCAGTACCAGATTTAAGTGTCAGTCACGTCAACATTGCCTGAGACTAAAGCAAGTTGTCAATCCTTGGCAGATGGTCACAGTGATTGCCTCTTGACTGGAAAAACACATGAGCTAGCTCATTTTACAGTGCGATATAAAAGCAATGTGCAATAGACGCCGCTTATTCAGCCAGCCTCGGGATCGGACGATTTTGCGCTTGTTAAGCAGGTGAACTTTTTAACCGACGGACGACTTTTTCTAAGTATTTTGAGGTAAAATATTTGTGGCTAACTGTGATAAAGATAAAATGTTTAAAGCTAATTACATTGTACACAGAAATTTGTAAAGAAAATACATATTCGTATTATAAACATTTTGATATCTAAAATCAAAGAGACCGCGTATGTACTCTCGCACGCAATTAACGCACTACAACTACTGCACTACATGAAGGGTTTGTGACAAAACAGAAGAATTTTAGACAGCAACCAAAATTCTTGATGTTTGTTTATCTATACAGAGAAAAAAATCAAGAATTACGTGATGAAATTTGTTATTATGAAGCTTTTTAAACAAATTTAAAAGAATACGTAGAAAATTTGCGCTTATTAAACGGGTTTTTGGGCGTATAAAGCGAGTTTTGTTTATACACAGTCAAATGGAAGAATTCCGGGCCGGACGATTTTGGGTTTGATATGCGGATGGGCTCATAAACCGTGGGCTTAATAAGCGGCGTCTACTGTGTTAGCTATCGTTGCCATGATTTCCGACCCATTGTTATAAACCAATTACTTTGTATAAGAAATCAATTTACTGTTAGTGGTTGAAGACGAGTTGCTAGGTTTTTTTAAGAAACAATAGGCCTAAAGCAACTAAAATTTCAGCCAAAAATCAAGTTCTAAACTTATTTTTCAGATTTTTCTTAGACACCAAGGATTGTTTCTAGTTAAAAATACGCTTGCACTGCACTAATATGGTAATACTTAATAACTACAAAACCCATATTTTTCTAGATATCTTTAGATAGACATCTTTTTCCTTTGCACGCTTTACTCTGATTCGTTTTGCTGCGTTTTCTCTTTCCTAAACTCATCATGGATTTTAGTTACTTATGGTACTTTTTGTATTTTGATTGAGAGGCGGAACCTGTAACTATTTTTTTTGTGTAAATAGGTGCAAACAATGAAAATTGTATTTTCCCTCGCGCTGCTGTGCTTTGCTTTGGCAGGTAAGTCTCGCATTTGCTCTCATATAAAAATATGCAAAATTCCATTAAGTGACAATAAGTTTTGTCATTTCAAGAAATTAGTACGCCATTCCACTAATTAGTAAATATAGTACACAAAGCTTGTTGTCACTTTTTGTCACTATCCTCGGATGCATGCATTTTAATATGCTAAAGCTTTAAAAAAGTGTTTTGGCAAAAGCTTTTCGAGTGGCATTCTAGCGTTTCTACTAATGCATGTTATACAAAAGCTTTGGGAACCTAGTTTTGTTTAGAGGCTTCTAAATCATTAGGTATTGTTAGAGTGTTTTTACTTGTTTCTTGAGGATGAAGAGAAAGCGGATGTTTATTTGTTTGTTGAAATAATTAAGCTCTTAGATACCCTTGTTTTCGAATTGCAACTATAACAAATATTTTTCATGATGTAGTTGGTTGTGTTACTAAAACTAAACGAAATTTTGCGGCACATTGTTGTTGTTTATAATCATATCGAATCGTACGATCAAGATCTGCTTTTTTCGGGAGCCATTTCCGTCGGGATATATTGTTTGTAATTGGTATGTTTTCAGCGGCACATAAACCTGATGGTGACAACGAATCAAAAGCTAGATTGTGCGCAAGGTATTGCCGCACTAACGGAAGCTGTCCTTCTATAAATGAAGTTATTATAGCGGTTCAACACTTCAAAAGTGGTTGCCGTAAATGTATCAGAGATGAATGTGGTAAGTATACTACCTGCTAATAATGCTGTCATCAACAAAAAAGGCTTTCCCAGAACGGGTTACAACAGTGTAGATCTAAAGCCAGATTGTCTAAAAAATAGGGAAGAGGGGGCAGGGGATCAATTTTAAGTGTATGATGTCATTAAAAGTTTTTGTCCATTAAAATCTTGGGAAATCTTGGTTTTTATCCATAGCATCTTGGGAATCTTCAAATCTCAAGTAGTTAGTAGGCTAAATTTAAAGAAGAAAGTTCTACATCGAAGTCTTAACATACTTTCAAACGTAAAAATGTGACTGCAATAATCGCTAATTTCGAGTGCAACATAAAATCGCTAATTTCAAAGTCAAAACATGTTTAGGCTCTCTCAGCCCTGAGAATCGTACCACAGTGGCGGAATGCATGTTTGAAGCTCGTTTAGAATGTGACACGTGCCAATTATCAAATGAGTCAATGACTGTAAGAAGAATATGCATGACTTGTCAAGACGACTGCGAGAAGAGATTGGGTAAGTGATACAAAAAGAATGTCACGTCGCTGGAAATCTTTCGTCATATTGTAAACTAACTGTCTCCACCAGCAATTTCCTGCAAGGCTACCTGTCAGTTATGATGGGATAAAAAAATATCGGTTGAGCCGGTCTTACGGAAGGAATATTTGTAAGAGCAGAAACAAAAAGTTTTTGTAAATGGGGCATAGTCCCTGTGCTCCTAATCCCGACCATTCTATTTGCAAACAGCTCATTACTTTACAAAACTTTATTTTTTTCATTAAGGACATGGTAGAGCAAAGTTTAAGTTAGGAATGGACACCGAAATAATGATTTCGCGCAATTCCTATTGTATATTCGTGACCACAAATCCCTGGCTGCAAATATGTGCCGGCACACAATGAAAGTGGCGATGGGCCCCAGACAGACTGATAGAAAGAGAGAATCGTGCTTTATATATTAGATAGAGCTACCACTGCACGCACTTCATAACGCAATGAAGCTAACAAAACCTATACTCTGCGTAGCCAACTCTTGTAAATCATGGCAAAGGAAAACTAGCATCAACTGCTTGACAGCCTCGACAGCATTTTTGACCAAAGTTTCTGCATTCAAAATACCGTAGATGCGTGATGAGCAAACATTTTCGCAGGTAGACAAATTTTTTTTCAGTCGGCTGATATCGCGGGCCAGGCAAGGACCCTTTCCAAGAGCTTTGTGTTGTTTTGTGGAGATCAGCTTCAGAATGGTGGAACTTTTCAACTAAAGACCTTTTTTTGGAGATCAGCCTCAAAAGGGTGTAGCCTTTATACTGAAGATCTTTTCTATTTTGTATGATTGATCTATAGATGCAGGTGACAAGTAGCATTTATCCGCGAGCCACGGTTTGCTCGCCTCTGACGTAGATAAAAGATTCAACTAGTGCAGTTGCAGATTTTAAACTGATCTGCCCGACTGCCTGTCACCAAGTTTAAATCGAAAAAGAATTTGCAACAGCTGTAGTTGCCATACCGAGTAATCCATTCAGCCGCAACAAAACTCACAAAACATAACCTAGAAAAAGTATATAAGCGTAATTAACTTTCAAAAATTTGTTGTGCTGTAGATCACAGTCTCAGTTTCTATACTTGAACTCTGGGACAAAAATTGTACATTTGTGAAAAATGTCACAAGATCACTTATGGAAAACCAAAATATTTAATAGCGTGCTTGTTTTTTGTAGGATGCACGGTAGCTTATAGACTATATTGAAAGAAGAAACTTCGTAGTAAGCTGCACATCCCATGTCATACGCACATATAGGCTTGCTTTAGGATTATTTTTTAAACTGTAATTACTGGCTTGGTAGACCTGTTGAAAAGTAAAACTAACGTTAGTTTTTGTTTGTTTATTCATCGAGCTATTGTTTCTGAAATAGTTCCTTCAGTAAACCTAACCACAATAGTCTTCACTATTAAGTTAAAAAAAAAGTTTGCAATCTGTCTTAAAAAGTATTTACCTCAAATTGTGATTAAGGGCCTCCGAAATTCGATAGTACATTGATAATTCGATCAACTTTTTCTAGAATCTACTTTTAGCCGATCCACAAGTCTAAGAGCCGCGGTCTTTTGGACCGAAATTTTTTGCTGAGTCAACAAAAACGTGAGCTAAAAGCACCCGATATCGCGGTTCTTTTTAATCTGTATTCAAACTCGTGGTCCTAAAATCTGGACTTTGAAAAAATGTGGGCTTGGTTGTTAATTGTTTGACATTTAGATCTAAAATTCTTTTCTAAAAAAGAAAATAAAGCTGCAGCCGGAATTAGTTCACTTCTTGTTTTTAGTTTAAGGCCGTTCCTTTCTCGTAATCATTGCTTTTGTCACAAAATAGCAATTACAGTTTGAGACGAAGTAAAGGAACTCGTGTTAGCCTGCTCAAGATATTAATTTAATTAATTGATATTAAGGCATATAGGCTAACTGCAATCAGCTTCATAAAGCACCATTTCCACGACCGGTTTCGTTGCTATTAGAACTCATTAGGTGGATTCAGGTATTAAACCGACGATCGCATGAATTGCTTCATGCGGTTTATGCCACTCCGCCATCGGTCCGCTCAACTGACGCTGTTAATTTTAAGCTTATATATGGTGCACGCTCACTACAGTGAGCTTGATGCGACATATGCTTTAATTCCCAGCCAAGCCAGTGCCATTATTACGTTATAATACGAATTGTAGCAACTGGTGTTAGCCTGTTTAAGATATTGATTTAATTAATTGATATTAAGGCATATAGGCTGACTGCAATCAGTTGAATAAAATACCACTTCCACGACCGGTTTCGTTCCTATTAGAACTCGGAAACCGGTGGTGGAAGTGGTATTTTATTCAACTGATTGCAGTTAGCCTGTATGCCTTAATATCAATTAGTTAAATCAATACAGTTCAAGAGTTATTCAAAGTTATGACATCTAATTTTGATGTTTAGAATCTGACAATCCACCAAAAATCTCTGCTAGTGGAAGCCCATCTGGGAAAAGCGTTGTGGTGCGTCCTCACAGACCTGGTGGATCTAGCACCATCAGACCAGGAAAACCGCGACCACGCCCTATTTTTAACTTCAATCAATTCCTGTGTTCAAGAAATTGCGTATACTACCGTTACTGCCCAAGCACAAACGACGTTATTTCTACCATTAGTAAAAGTTCAAGGAAATGTCAAGACTGCATACAAAATACTTGCGGTAAGTAAGCTATGCCAATACAAAGGACAAAACCTGTCAAGGTTACCATGGGCTAACTCATTTTTCCGGTAGAGGGAAAAACAAACAATTATAGCTAAAATCTATTTCTTCATTTCTAACGGTTTACACGGCCAGTTACGCCTAGCATCTTCATCAAAAAGTATGGAGAAATGAACAAATCACTGTCTCATCAGTCAGAACAAAGACAGCACAAATCGAAAAATAATACCACCGGTTCAAGACTACCCCTAAAGTAAAAAATTGAAATTTGTTGGCGAACAATAAAGCATGATTGTTAAGTCATAGCAATATACATGAGTGACTAAATAATCAATTGTTTGATGGGAAAGCAGCATCTAAATTTTTTCCTCTTCAACAACAAAACCAATTCGGACAAAAAAAGCGTAAAAATAAAAAAATGTAGTAAATTACGCAATTTGAATAAGGTGCGATACACTTCTAAAGCTCCCGCCTGTTGATATGAGAGCAACTATCACCGAAGATTGACGGCCGGGAGCTGGTGTATACACGCACATTCTGATGTCATTAGCCGCTCAGATGGTGAAAGGTTGCCAGAAGTGTATCGCTATCTTATTCAAATCGTGTAATTTACCATTTTTTATATTTTGACGCTTTTTTTCCTGAATTAGTTTTGTTATTGAAAAGGAATTTTGCTGTCTCCTGTCAAAAATATCAAATTTGTTTGCTGTTCATATTGCTTTGCTTTCTTTTCCATTTGTGTTATGGTATTGTTGACGTGAACTAAATAAACTGAAACTAAAGCTGGAAAGAATTGGATGCTGGTTTCCTATCAAACAATTAAATATTTGATCACTGATATATACTCATATATTGCTGCTATGGCTTAACAGTCATGCTTCATTGTTCGCCTACAAGTTTTACTTTTTCTCTTTAGTTTCAGTACACAACAATACCGGTAGTACAATTTTTTGATTTGTGCTATGTTTATTCTGACTAATGAGGCAGTGATTTGTTCATTTCTCCATACTTTTTTGCTCAAGATGCTCGGCGTAACTGACCGAGCAAAACGTTAAAAATAAAGAAATGGATTTTAGCTAAATTGTTTGTTTTTCCCTCTACCGGAAAAAGAGTTCGCCCAAGGTAGCCTAGATAAATTTCATTAAGCCCAGTAGAAAACAAGATCACTTTATGCAGTATTTCACATAGAATAGAACTGGTATGCTTGAGCCTTTTTTATCAGAAATTTTCTCTTTATACTTAGACTAATTTTAGTTAACCTATGTAGGTAACAACATTATTGACTGCAGATAATGGGCTTAGCCAGGCTTGCGATTCGTGAGGAAGCGCAATATTCCAAAATATTTCTTTCGATGTTGAGGATGTTTTCAAGAAGTCTTCAACCGTAATTTTTTTCGTAGTTTTCAAAATGTTACATTGAAAAACGCTAAAGCATGACACTTTGTGAGGGATATGGACACGGTCTTATTGTTCCCATTTTACTACTCTCTAGTGGGCGATGCTTTTATTGTAGTAACTTAATTATTTATCTTTGAATATGGTGGCGACACTAAAGTAGGGTTGCCATACATCGAGTTGCCCTAAAATGTCAGGGATTTTAGTGTTAAAATGAGCATCAGGGAGAAATGTTAAAAAGTGTGCAAAGATCAAAGATTTTCTTACCGAATTAAAGTAAATTTTCAAAAAAAGAGCAAAACAACCTTTTTGAAAACGCTGGTCCCGAAAAAAAGGTCTACATATTTGTTTTAAGACAAAAATGGGCCAGTGACTCGCCAGTGTGTGTCAGGGATTGTTTTTCTTCAGAAAGGATAACCATAGAGTCCATGACACAAATCCAAAATCAAAAAATGTCAACAGCTTTCAGCAAACACTATTAAAGATGAAGACGTTCTTGAAGTCAAGTTACTACTTTCCAGGGTATCTGGGCAGCCCTCCCTCCCGACCTCTTAGCAAGTCCCATGTCTGTGTTATTCTGTTATTTCCATCAAAAGAACTGTAACATTTCATCAGCTTTTAACAAACATTATGTCTGTACTTCAGAGTCATTTTAGAAGTATAAAAAGCTTTAGATCTTTGTTAATGTAAGTTCATGATTGGAATACATATATACATGTATTTGTAAACACTAACAAAGCTGGTTATCAAGCAATATTGTAGCGATATAGAATCAGTTTCGTTCAATCGTTTTATAGTTCTTGTCATCAAAATGAAATACACAGCATGTAGCTAAAAGGTAAACGGCAAAAAAGGGGTATACCACAAAAAATTAAAGCGTAGTGACATTCAAATCATAATAAAAGCAAGTTTGTTTTACGATTATGCATGGCTCCCCTCTACCTTCAATATAATAATGGTAAAAGAACTCAATAAACAAACAAGCTACAACACAAAAACACAAAATTCAAAAAGCAATTGCCTGCGTACACGCGAACAACTGTCATTCAGTTACCAAAACATGTTACGTTAGCTAGAGAACGCTAATAGGTGGTTCACATTGCCAAAGGGTGATTTAGAAATTGCTGTGATGGGATAGCCTACCATCACACTGGTCAACAGCAAATTTTAAACGAAGATTCTGATGAGCCTATATTAAAGCATTTTTGATGCAGATTCCAAAAATGATTTTACTTTTTCTCTAGCACATCAAGTTTTTGAGATATTTCGGTCTATATAATTTTAAATCAACTTTTGTTGTTACGCATTTTGCAGTCCAAATACAATAGAACATTGCATTATGACGTCACCGAATAATATTCTTAAGTGGTAAAACAACGTAAGTGCCAGCTCTGAATGACAAGGAAAGGATGGAAGGATATTTTTGCAAGTTTATTTAAGTAGTCTACAGTAAGTGTAGAGAGTGAAAAATGTAGGAACATACCAGGCGGAACTGAGGGAATTATATTAACAGTATATGGCAATATGTTGTATCAAATAAATTAGTTATTTCTGCAGGTGTAAAATAGTAATGTACATTATAGTATTTCTACAAGTAATTTCTAAATATAGTCCTATTCATAATGCCTAGAAACTGCTTAAACCATCCAGATCGATTTTGCTTTGTCTGTGGAAAGTTTACAAGCAAAAAACAGCAAAGAAATATCACTCATGATATCAAGAAGATGTATGCGGCATATTTTGGTTGCCCATTAGGCGACCAAGATAAGACCTGGCACCCCATAAAATATGCAAGATATGCTGCTTAGGCTTGCACAACTGGCTAAATAAACGGTCTCCTTCTATGCCGTTTTCCGTCCCAATGATTTGGCGTGAACCTAAAGATCACTGTCAAGATTGCTATTTTTGTCTTACCCAAACAAAGGGTTTTTCCTTTAAACAGAGAGACAAAATAACATATCCCAATTTGGATTTAGCAAGGACCCCAGTTCCTCATGATGATTCAATGCCACCACCAGTACCTCCGCTACATGGACTTGATACTACTGATAGCAGTACTGATGAACACAACTCTGACGGATTAATTTCTTCCAACTACACAGATTCTGATACCACAGAAGATCCCATCTTATTTTCACAAAAACATCTAAATGACTTAATTAGAGATTTATGTCTTTCTAAGGAAAAGGCGGAGCTCCTTGCATCAAGGTTAAAAGAACGAAATATGGTTGAAAAAGATGTCAAAGTAAGTTACTACAGGAAGCGCAATTGGGACTTATCTTCGGCCTTCAAAATTGAGGGACCTCTTTGTTACTGCCATGATATTGAAGAGCTATTTCAAACTCTGGGTATATTTCACATTGCGAACGAATAGAGGCTTTTTATTGATTCCTCAAAGAGAAGCTTGAAGGCAGTTCTTCTACACATTGGAAATAAAAAACCCTCCATCCCTATTGCACACTCTGCCCAGTTAAAAGAATCTTATGACAGCATTGAAATTTTGTTGAATGCGATTCACTATTCTGACTACCAGTGGAGCTTATGTGGAGACCTTAAAGTAATTGGAATTTTGATGATATTGCAAGGAGGTTTTACAAAACACTGTTGCTTTTTATGTTTGCGGGATAGTCGCGCCACTGCACAGCACTATGAAACAAAAGAATGGCCGAAAAGGAATTCATATGCACCTGGAGTGAAAAATATCCAACACATCCCTTTAGTAAATCCCGATAAAGTTTTAATGCCACCATTGCATATCAAGCTAGGATTAATGAAGAACTTTGTGAAAGCTATGGCAAAACAGAATTCGAATGGTTTTGAATTACTCTGTAAAAAGTTTCCCAAGCTAAGCCCAGCCAAGTTGAAAGAAGGAATCTTTGTTGGTCCACAGATTCGGAAAGTTGTTGAAGACCAAGAGTTTGAAAAAACATTAAATACATTGGAACTACGAGCTTGGCATGCATTTAAATGGATTTGTTCTAATTTTTTGGGAAATGTCAAGTCAAATTCGTATCAAGAAGTCGTTGCAGAGTTGCTTGCGGCATACAAAGAGATGGGGAGTCGCATGTCCTTAAAGATGCATTTTCTTCATTCACACCTCGACTTTTTTCCTGAAAACCTTGGAGCAGTTAGTGATGAACAAGGTGAAAGATTTCACCAAGATATCCAAGCTATGGAAGAAAGGTGTAAAGGAGTTTGGAATGAGGGTATGATGGGTGATTATTGCTGGATGCTGTATCGTGATGATGCAAACCATCCATACAAACGGAAATCATATGTCAAACATCTTTAAGTTTTCCTCATTTGAACTAGTATTTGATTGCAGTGTTAAGTGGTACCCAGATTACGATCAACATTTTCCACATGTGTTATTCTGAAAAACAGTTTTGTAGAAGCTACCCCGAAAAGACTATTTGAAAATCACTCAAATACAGCTGTTTAAAGTCTGCCAAAAAACAGTCTTTTTCAAGACTACAATTGACAAAAAAGAGTTTGCCCACTGTCCGATTTTCATTCTGTTGGTAAACAACCACACCGGTACATTAAACTTGTTTAATCTTTTTTGTTAGATCTTTTTTCAAATTTGTCGAATTAGGTATAACAGCATGCTAATGTGGTTAGTAGCCTATGTTAAAACCTGAACAACAGCCATGATAATGGCAGAGATATTGTCATTTATGGGATTCAAAATACACACAATCTCACACACCATACCCCTCATATCTCAAAATCCTGATGTGCTAGAAGAAAACTAATGCCAGATTCAGAATCAGCGCCTCGATGTTACCCAGACATGAGTGTTCGTGTTCTCGTATAAAAAAAAACTACTTTTTTGTTGACCAGTGCGATCATTAATTCCAACTTACGCAATATAAGTTCACAACCGGAGCGAGTTTTATTCTGATGCCCAGTTGAATGCTATTCGTGAAGAAACAGCATTTTCAGCAAAGCTAAATACAAGCATATTTAGAAATGAGTTTCGAGGTTAACTAATCGAAGAGAAATCTTTACCAAAAAGTCATTATCTATCAGAAAGATAAAATCTCGGCAAAAAGGTTTCATAGGCATCGGTAGTTGATAAATTCGTATCTTGTCTCCCGAAATATGCCTTTAGCAAAAAATATCTAACAAAAAATTATGAAGAAAAGTGGTTGTTTTGTGGTAATTTCAAAAACATTATTGGAGATGGTCTTTCTAAAAATGTCACTAGCTTTTAAGATAGTCTGAGAAACAAAGATACGAATCAAATTAAACAAAATTTTGTAACTATGGCCAGTTTTTAAGCATCGCCCTAAATTTTTTGTCACAAAAAAGTGTTTGCTTAATTAAAAAAATTTGACGAACACTTCGTGCAGGAGAAAGGGCAATTGCCTTCCCCGTTGCCATGGTCTTTTCCTTTGATCTTAGTCACAGCACGGTGGATATAATCGTATCAAATTTGCAGGAAACGTTACGGCTGAAAAGAAAGAGATGGTTGCGGAATGCATGTTCATAACCAGACCAAACTGCAAGGATTGCCAATTAGGACCCAATGACAGCGCTCAAAGAAGAAGATGTGCTTCTTGTAAAACGCGCTGTGAAAAAGAAGACAGTACAGGTAGTTGAGCGTCACACAAATCGAAAAGTGTTACGACAATAATTAAACAGGTTTGATGTCAACTGCTCTTGTAATCATTTTATTTACAACAGCTCATTTAAACTTTAAACTAAATACTTTCAATAATGAGCTTAAATTAGAGCTAGAGAAAATCAACTCATGAATCTTTCATCAACATCAATATAAAATCTTATTAAATCACCCAAACTTTTTCTGAATTATTGAACCAAAATGCACCGCTTAGACCTACTTCTAGAAAAGAGAATCAAATTAAACCAAAACGCTGGGTAACTTAAAGGTGTTTCAAAATCGATTAAAATCAAAAACCAAATAAATTGATTAATTAAACCAATCAAAACCAATTAAATTAATAAATTAAAACGAATTAAACCAAAACGCTGGGTGACTAGAGGTCTTTCAAAATCGATAAAAATCAAAAACAATTAATATTTCAAAAGATCAGCGGGCTCATGGATGACAACAAAATTTATCAAAATTGCTTTAACGACCTGATACAAGCGTCGAAACGTAACAATATTGGCAAGCGTCTAAATGAAAACATAGAAAGAAAAAATCAAAAATGAAAAGAAATAAACGTAAAACAAAAAATAAAAGTAACTCAAAAAATACAAAAAATTATTTCTACTATTGCCAATGTCAAAAAACATAAAATTTATTCGCCTTCCCAAATAGTTACCGATTATGAGACTGTAATTATTAAACCCTTAGAATTGGCGGAAACTTTCTATCAATAATTTTGTCTAAATTGGCCCAATACTAAATCAAGCTGCCTCTCTAACGGTCAAACAGCGTCTTGTTTTGTCTTTACTGCTTCACTAGTTGTAAACTCGCTTCCTATGTTTTTCTCTCTTTCGCCTGCGATCAAAGTGTCGGCAATTATTCGCGAACTTGCAAGTAGAAAAGCTAATAGAAATAATGACAAGAACACTCATTTTTCTTAAATTAAATCACACCATAGGGTTGTCAGAAAAGTGTTTTTCCGTTTATCAAAACACCTTATATACAGTAGGTTTTCTCGGTGACTATTCCTGCTCCTAATGTTGACCACATTTCCTTAGTAGCATCCGCTGCACTTAAGCCACATTTCTAACAATAGTAGATTAATTTGCGGATATCGCTGCGCTCAAACTCCATGTGTCAATGATAACTAAATTTCATAAATTTACTATTTGATAACTATACAATATTAGCAAAGGTATGGATTGTCCATAGATATCTAATAAATTTGATAGATTCAAAATAATATGATGGCGACATAAACAAACATATGAATTATCAACATGTCAGTTTTTGAAGCAATCGATGGTAAAGTTTAGAAGTTATGGTTAGTTTTGTGTCGAAAAAACTTATCTGACAACCCTATATTTTTGCGCCGTATCTAAGTAATTTATTCGATCTTTGCTCCCTGAAAGGCAGTTATCCTGAAGAACTTTAAGTAGTTGAAGTTGTACCAATTTCCCAAAAAGGTGGTCCAAATGATGTTACCAATTACAGGCCGAGTGTTTTGTAACTTAATTTTGATAAAATCATTGAAAAACTCATGTATTATTGCTTAAACCGCTACTTGAAAAAGCACAATTGTTTAAGTAATCATTAGTACGGTTTCAGAAGCAACTCTTCTGCTGGCTATGCAATCCGCGATATGCACATGACTACTTCTTAAAAGATATTGACCAAAATTTATTTACTCGTAATTATTGTTTGTTTCTGGATATATCAACCAGATTTTAGTTAGGATACTTAAAAACAGTTTGAAATTCGAGATGTAGCTCTTGAACTTTTTGAGAGTTATCTCACCAATCGCTTTCAATATAC
Source organism: Trididemnum clinides (assembly GCA_963675345.1). Classification (NCBI taxonomy): domain Eukaryota; kingdom Metazoa; phylum Chordata; class Ascidiacea; order Aplousobranchia; family Didemnidae; genus Trididemnum; species Trididemnum clinides. The sequence goes on along the minus strand of OY776290.1, from coordinate 24,237,695 downwards.
AGAAGCTAATCGTTCTAGCTCTCCCAAACAACGTATCACATGTGGAGCGCCTCAAGGATCTATGCTTGATCCACTTAATTTTCTACTCTATGCAAATAATTTGGCTCTCTGTACAGAATTTTCGGTCACCTTGTTTGCTCATGACATCTTCTTAATGTTGTCAGATGATTGCCTTGAAAACTAAGCAAAAACTGAATTGTTAAAATCAATTACTGGATGCAAGCTGATAAACTATTTTAAAATTACTCTTAAACTAACTATATGCTGATATACCGGTATAAAACTAAGTTGCCCAAAATCAATAATTCAGAGTTAAAGATTTAAATGAAAATTCAATTCAAAATTTAATTTCAAGAGCCCGCTTTGCTAAATATTTATGTGAATGTATTGACAATAAACTCTCAAGGCGATGACATATAAATCAAGTTGCAGGAAAACTGTCCAAATGCAATGGAATAGTATATAAACTTTGTAATTACGTTAATCCGGAAATGCTGCTGATTCAAAATTACAGCCTTGGCTTCTCTCAATTTCACAATGGTACCACGATTTGGGGTATAGCAGCATAATCACTTTTGCATATGCAGGGTAGAAGTTGAACAGTACAATGTAATAAGAGCAATCACATGAAATAACAAAATTTATTTTGCTACGAAACTGTACAAAAGTCTTGATCTGTTAAAACTATAAGATATTTATTAACCTGAACTTGTCGGCATTTCTCAGCGCAAAATTTTGACCCGAAATTGGTAACAATCTAAAACTGTCTACTTCGATGTTGTTCAAACAACTTTTAAATAAGAGTTTGCAAGAAGATTACTATCATTGATTGCAACGCTCTATTTTTTTTTTGTTGACATCACTTGCTTTATTGCTCTATATTGATTATCAAAATTTGCTATGTTGTTTTCGTGTTCTTTCTGTTTAGTTTTGCGTCAGTTCAACACTCAAGCTGGCTTCTGAAAGCAGCTTGACTACGAAATCATTTATTGGTTCTTCGCTTGATGAGGATACACATCGGGTGCAAATAAAGCGTTGTGTTAGTATTTGTACTTGTTTTTTTCCGTGTTTTGCGGAAAAAAATCAACAGTTAGTTTATCTACCCGCCATAATTGCTGTCAAACGCTGCACTTGATTCTAAACCACAAATTTGTTTAATTTAAATACAATAAAAAGAACTTGCTGATGAATTTGCTATTTTAATTGTAGGTGCTCCAGCAACGTCCAAGATGCCCATTACCACCACAGCTGGTGTTTCCGTCCTGGAAAAAGAGAGCACAGACAGAGGTATAGTTAAACAAAACAGATACTAATACCTAATAGAATGCTACACACCGGGAAAGCAACAGCGTGGAATCTCCCAGAACATTTGTCAAAGAACCCCATTATGAAATTTTGGATGAATTTTAATCAAAGTGGGCTTTGGCACTTCTGAAATGGTCATCCATCACTAACCATAACGAACGGTCTTTGAGGTTTATTATGGTTTTTGGTTTTGACCAAATATTGAAGTTGCCCCTAAAACAAGATTAATACCTCAAATGTATCTCCATCTGGCGTAAAAAAATTTGCTTTTCCTCCCCGAAATTTTTGAGCTGACCATGACCCTACTACCCACTGCCCATTCTAACACCAGTCATAATGACAGTACACTCCATCATAATGACAACCAACTTCATGCTACCATTTATACACATTGAGTGATTGTTCTTAAAATTAAAGCTTCCATAAAAAGATTAAACCGTATGCATTCCAGCGCATATACACCATGATAGTGTATGGTGAGACATGGTGTGTGGTAAACTTAAGGTGTGGGCCAATAGTTTTGAATAACCGAAATCTCAGTCATTCTTCCCCTAAATCTTAGTAAGCTTATACTACATTTGTGCATGTTTTAATAGTATGATACCCACGAACATCGTTAAACATACTCCCTAAGCTGCAACGCTTCATAAAGTACTTTCCTAGAATAAATTAAACTGCGATCTTTGAAAACATATCACTTTCACTGAGTTATCGTCACTCACAGTTACACTAGATTGATATTTAATTGATTAAATGATAAAGCTGAGCAATATTTTTATGAACAAGATATGGAAACAATGAAGACAACAACAACAAAAGCAAGACTACAGAATCCGCTGAACGAAGTGGAATAGGCTTTTCGCTTGGTCTTTTTGGGTCACGTTGAAGTTGTAAAAGGAACCATTACGGCTACGAGGAATTGATTTTTTTTAATCTAAAATTGCATGTCGATTTCATTACGCAAATTACATGATACATGTGTCGTAGAGCTAAGTGAATAAAATCTATTACCAGAAATCAATTAATTTTTATAAATTTTACTTCAATCTTCGCAAACTTAGTGATACATCGCTATTAGTTGATACAGTCAAAAAGAGACTGTATCGAGTATACATTTTTGTAGGTGTTTTGTTCAGTTTTCATCGTTTCTTGCTCTCATGTATTTTTGCAGGGAAATTGTTATCTGGTTTGATATTTTAATGGGGTTACAGCGCATATCTTGTTGCGTAAACGTTCGCTTTTGTGCGAAAAAACGTATACGCTTGTGATGCTTATTTTGCGGACAAAATCAGATACTGTAAAGCAACATACAAATATCTAAGCGGATGAAAGTTTTTGTGCGAAAAGCTTGAGTCAAAAAACGTTGAAAAAAACAAACACGTATACTGTACACAGTCACCTTTAGTTTGATTTAAGGAAAGATACCGTAAACTTAGAGTTCCTTCTTGCAATCGACTGGAACTATTAGGTGTGGGCGCGATTCACGAGTCTCCCCATTGCTACAACACTCCCACGATTTGATAAAAAATATTAATTTAAACAGATTTTCAAAACATTTGTATGCTGGAATATTTTAGCGATGGTATTTTTTATTGTCTAAAAAAGCTTTTAGAAAAATGTTGGGAGGTATTTGACGACCTTGCACTGAGCAAAAGGTTTTGGATACTAGGCAAGCAAAAACCTGAGCAGAGATACTTAAGTTACAGCAGTACACTCTCAGAATTCCAAGTCAGAAAACAACAACTTGTTGTTCCAACTCTAAAGGCAGCATGGATGCAAACAGGGGGCTGTTGCTCTTACTTTAGAACACTGAACTATTACACTCAAAAATTACCATATTAGTTTTGATGATCTCACCGCAAAGACTTTAGATTCGACACTTATCGAATAGGCAGTGGAACATGCCAACGCCAAACTCTAAACAGAAGTTATCAGTGTCACAACAAAATTATGATGAAATCAATTTGTAATTAAGAAAGGATTGTTTATTTGATAAGTGTCAAGACGCCATCGAGACAAATGAAGAATCTTGTCCGCTCCATTCTTTTTGTTACGAACTAATGTGAAGTCACTGCGACATTTCTGAAGGCATGTATGACCAATTCCAAATGTTTTAACATAACCAAAGATTCAATGATAAGTTTTAATAAAATTTTAAATTGTCTTCATTGCTTTTTTTAACGGGGGAAAGGTCATGGGGAAAGCACATAGCAAAGACCTAAGACTTTCAGTAAACTTTGCCCGTAGAAAAATTTGGGCTAATCAGAGTGTAGACTTGCAGCAAAGATCATCAGCGGTTTGGATTAACTTTGATCTGATATGAATCTGTTTAATTAAAATAGGAGTCAGTGCCTGATGCCATCAAATGTATGAAGTTAATAACAATTGCCTGTTTAGACCAATTGAATCCAACGCTTATAGTTATGAAATATTGATTTCATGCTCACCTCCTGAAAAGAAACTTCCAAGGCAATGCTGGGTTAGAGCCAGGCCACTAGATGGTATTGATAATGCTCTCAGTTTAGTTAAAGGAATTTTGATGCCCATGTTTTTGTAGACGTTTTCAAAAGTGGAATTGCAACTTCAGATTTATAGAAATTTGAGATGTTTGATAGAAAACATAAAGGCATAAAAGATAAGCTTAAAGTTTTAGGAACAAAGTACATAAAACGTTTACAGGTTATATTCTACTTCAGGGGTGTCAAACTCATTGAGTGCTGCGGGCCACATTCACATGCCTGCCTGGATTTTATACGGGCCGGACTCTGTTGAAAAAATATTTAAGCAGGCAGGACTGTGTATCAGTGGTCCCCAAACTTATTTGTGTGCCGGCACAGGAAAGCAGTTGATCAAATTTTGCGGCACACCAACCACGGCATTATTTGGAAATCGCTACTTTTCCGGGCAATGATCTCCGGAAATCGCATGCTGTATCCCAAAATGGCACTGAATGGTACTCCAAAAAATATAAGGTCATCACCTCTCACGCCGTCACCTGCAAGGCCACCCGCGACTTATATCAGTCGTCGACCATTACTTCATGGCAGCATTTCAACTTGAAAGAAGTTTTTTGTTTTGGAGATCAATTTTTCGAAGACCAAACTCGTTGTGCCACAAAATCCTTACGTAGGCCACAAGATATTACGTCGCGGGCCACCAATAAGACAGCCCTGGTCTACATCATGGGTGCTCAAAGTGTTTTCGATTTGGGCCACATTTCGCCAATCTAAAGTCTTGACGAGCCAAAAAAAGACTATTGTTGGTGGTTCGGCTGGCCTTAAGTTAGAGTTACCATATGTGAAAAAGTAAAATTCCCGAGAGAAAGTTTCTTGTTCGGATCGCATTTTGTGCACACTTCGTCTACGTTGTTATAGGTGTAAGTGCGAGCTGTGGCAATTGTTACAATTCAAAGTTTGAAGATTTTTGTGTTTCTTTAAAATAATCTCGTTCCAAATAATTTTGAAAAGCCATAGCAATAGACCTTGGCTTAGTTGATGACAGGCCTGTCTGTTTTGAACCTAATTTCCCTGATTTGGTGATGCTTTCTGCGTCAATAAAAAAAAATGCTCAATCCAGAAGATTGCATATTTTCTTATCTTAAACAATCTTCACTTTAATTAAGTTTTTGCCATTTTTCCTCTCCGAAAGCAATCTCTGAACAAAACGTTACCCATTAATTTGCTATGAGAGAGGGTTTCCATGTAATATTAAATATTTTGAAAATAATTAAAAAAGTTCCGAGAAACTGAGGATTTTTTCTGAAGCAGCTTTATTAAAGTAATGCACGACTTTCAAAAAAACTAACAGTAAAGGTCATTATATCGAGGCACTTGCTTGTTGCAGCGCGATACACATTTCGACTTGCTTGCACTTAATCACATTGGCGAGACCAGCATAACATGAAAAAAGAAATCCCTTTTGTACGACTTGGTGCTCATAGTACTGCCAAGGTGATTTCAGTGAAAAAGCTGTTATTGGCCATATAGAGATATCCACTTTCATGTTTTTCGCTTCGAACAGGAAATGAAGATAGCTATTTATGATGCTGAAATATGTTTTCTGTTATTGAAATTTAAAGCTGAATAATCGCCTGCAATCAATTATGTCTACAGAGATACCGCCTCTGCTCTTTTTATTTTTTCAAAAATTGAGACTGTACATGGTGGTCCCACACCCAATTTCAAGTTTTGGTGTTGGAAACAGGGGTATTCGAAAGGAAAATGATTCGAAATTTCGTTTCGACGCAAAATTGCCTTGGTTTGGCTTCGTTTCGTTTCAAATTAACTTTCTTATTGAAGAATTTCGTTTCGTTTCGAATCAACTTTCTTATTGAAGAATTTCGTTTCGTTTCAAAATCCAAGCAATTTCGTTTCGCTATGCGCTTGAAACCGAAGCGTGAAAGGTTGGACTCAACCCGTGTGACAAACATGCTCTACACCACAGCCGCATTGAACTCACCGAGCGGCTATTTACAATCGTCACATGAATTTTCAAAGGAGGACGCTAACACAGATGAGTGACGATGAGAAAATATTTCGAAATACTTTGAAACGAAATTTCGTTTGGTTTCGTTTCGAACTGTTTTGTCTATTGTAAAGTTTCGTTTCGTTTTGAACTGTTTCTCTCTATAGAAAAACTTCATTTTGTTTTGTTTCGTTTCGCTCCAGTAAATTTCGTTTCGAACACCCCTAGTAGGAAAGATCAAGGCTCTTGTCGTTCTGTGTCCAGGACACTAGTGATTGTAGGGGGTCAGTTCCTTTTTCCCGGTTACCATTCCTTCGACACGAATGTCTACGTGAGTCGTTTGGAAGAATGCATACTTTGGTAAAATATGTTCTTTAAAAATGGAGGTAATTGAGATAAGTTAGTAGTGCCAACAAGTCAGAACCGAATTTAGACGTTGAAAGACCTGGGCAAAATTGTTTTTGAAATAAATGTGTACATTCTGACAAAAAGATCGTCAAGCAGCTGAGATGTGAAAACACGTAATTTTGGAGGTTGAGTCTTTAAGAGCGAAAGTTTAAACGGAGATGAGCATGTGGTGGGCATAAACATTATTTTTAATAACCTGATTTTGATGCCTCACCGATTTTGCTGTATATGTACTGATTAAAGGCAGCACCATGCAATTGAATATTAACCCTGACGAGATGTCGTGAGTTTGAATTATAAAAATCCTACTAGCTTTTAATTACTATTAGCCAGGATCTCCAAGAAAAATCTTCTAAGACAGTGCAAAACCAATTTGGGACCCTTAAGATTTGCAAAATCGTTTTTAAACTAAAATGATGCGGCCAAATAATCTGGATTAATATTCAAAAAACGTCACGGGGCCCTCCATAGCGCTCGGGTCCGGGAGAAAAAATACCGCTTATAAGCCCTGGTATTAACTGCTGTATTAGTCACAGTCATCATTACAGTTACGATCGTAATACAACACGTGTGAATGTTGAAAGGCTGTCAATTCAAAAGCTGCATTTAAAATCGAAATAATGCTGAAATCATCCTACTATGTAAATCGAGGTTTTTCATTTATCAAATGAAATAAATAAAATGTCAGAAATATCGTTTTAGCAAAGAAAGAAGTGAATCGATTAATTATATGAGTGCAGGGAAATGCATTCGCAGTTTTTTGGCACTTTTATCTAGTAATAAAAGTTTATTTCAAAAACATATTTTAATCGTGACTGAGTGAATTTGATTGTATATTTCCGGAACAAACAAAATGTGAAAAAAAAGCAAAAAATGTTGAAATAGTCATAAAATTCAAAGATAGCATAAGTCAGTACCAGATTTAAGTGTCAGTCACATCAACATTGCCTGAGACTAAAGCAAGTTGTCAATCCTTGGCAGATGTTCACAGTGATTGCCTCTTGACTGGAAAAACACATGAGCTAGCTCATTTTACAGTGCGATATAAAAGCAATGTGCAATAGACGCCGCTTATTCAGCCAGCCTCGGGATCGGACGATTTTGCGCTTGTTAAGCAGGTGAACTTTTTAACTGACGGACGACTTTTTCTAAGTATTTTGAGGTAAAATATTTGTGGCTAACTGTGATAAAGATAAAATGTTTAAAGCTAATTACATTGTACACAGAAATTTGTAAAGAAAATACATATTCGTATTATAAACATTTTGATATCTAAAATCAAAGAGACCGCGTATGTACTCTCGCACGCAATTAACGCACTAAAACTACTGCACTACATGAAGGGTTTGTGACAAAACAGAAGAATTTTAGACAGCAACCAAAATTCTTGATGTTTGTTTATCTATACAGAGAAAAAAATCAAGAATTACGTGATGAAATTTGTTATTATGAAGCTTTTTAAACAAATTTAAAAGAATGCGTAGAAAATTTGCGCTTATTAAACGGGTTTTTGGGCGTATAAAGCGAGTTTTGTTAATACACAGTCAAATGGAAGAATTCCGGGCCGGACGATTTTGGGTTTAATATGCGGATGGGCTCATAAACCGTGGGCTTAATAAGCGGCGTCTACTGTATTAGCTATCGTTGCCATGATTTCCGACCCATTGTTATAAACCAATTACTTTGTATAAGAAATCAATTTACTGTTAGTGGTTGAAGACGAGTTGCTAGGTTTTTTAAGAAACAATAGGCCTAAAGCAACTAAAATTTCAGCCAAAAATCAAGTTCTAAACTTAATTGTCAGATTTTTCTTAGACACCAAGGATTGTTTCTAGTTAAAAATACGCTTGCACTGCACTAATATGGTAATACTTAACAACTACAAAACTCAATTTTTAGGGAATGTGGAGTTTGCTGTGTTTGTTTATGTTTCTACAATAGAACAACTGAACCAATTTTTTTCCAATTTGTCTGAAGCTGTTGACTGTACGAACATAATTTATTTCTTCGCCTATGCTGATCAGTAGCTTCACAGAAACAAAAAGAAATTAAGGTTGTTTATATTACGGTGTTCCCTCGCTACTTAATTCATTAACTCTTTTACGAGTGTTGTAAATAAACACGCCCCGCGTAAATTAGCTACCAGGAAAGAAAGGAAACTAAAGACTAAACCATGGTTATCCTCTAGTCTTCTCTGTTCAATTAAAACCAAAAATAAGTTGTACAAATCGATTTGTAAAACATATGATGAAACAAAATACAAAAACTATAAAACGTATCGTAATGTTTTAAATCGAACGATTGAAAAAGCGAAACAAAAATACTACAATGAATTAATAATTGAGAACAAAAGTAATAGCGGTAAAACCTGGAAAATAGTGAATGAATTAGTAAACTTAAAACCTTCACAACAAGTTGACATTAACCAACTCAACACTATAACAGGTGAGGTGATAACTAATCCTGCTGCTATTTCTGAAAATCTCAATGCATACTTTGCCAACATAGGGAAAAAAATGGCTGAAACCATTCCCGAAGTTGACACGGATACGAATGCAACAGCGCCGACAGACGTGACCAATTCTTTTTTCTTAACTCCAACGTATCCGAACGAAATAAATAATATTATCGACTCATTTAAAGATTCAAAAGCAACCAGGTACACAGACGCCGAAACTAAATTTATAAAAATTAGTAAATCAGTAATACGAGGTGTGTCCGAAAAGTAACGACACTGCAACCGCTGCTCGCTTGCTTCAATGAATTTTGACAAATTTATTGCGTCGGATGTCAGCACTGTCAAGGCACTGTCGCAGGGTGAAAACAAGTTCATTTCCCGCGCTTTCTAATTGAAGCGTCTCTTTTCGTTTGCCTTGTGTTTCTTACGCTTCGTCGTACTGCTTGAAAAGCCGCATTTTTTACGCTTTTGACGGTGAGAGTACCCTCCAAACATGAGTACTGTGGAGCAAAGAATTAATTTGAAATTTTTAGCCAAGCTTGGTAAGACACCTTCGGAATGTTTTGCGCTGCTACAGCAAGTTTACAAAGAAGAAACAATGTCGAGAGCTCGTGCTTTTGAATGGCACAAACGATTCCGAGAGGGTCGAGAAGAATGTGAGGACGATCAAAGGTCTGGCAGGCCGGTGACAAGCAGGACTGATAGCAACATCGATATTCAAGGCATCGTTCATTTCGAATTCCTACCCCAAGGCCAAACAGTGAACCAAACCGTCTATAAAGAGATTCTTCGGCGTCTCGTAAGATCAGTGCGTGACAAGAGGCGGAGCCTTTGGGAAGCCAACGCATGGGCGCTCCATCACGACAACGCTCCTGCTCACACAGCCCTGAGTATTTGTCAGTTTCTTGCAGAAAGGAACATTGCAACTTTGGAACACCCCCCATATTCCCCCGATCTGGCCCCATGTGACTTTTTCCTCTTCCCAAAGATCAAATCTGTTCTGAAGGGAACCCATTTTTCTGACATCGATTCCATCAAAAAGGCCGTGACGACGGAGCTCAAGAAGATCCCAGAAAATGCCTTCCAAGAATGTTTTGAATCATGGAAAAAGCGAATGCTCAAGTGCTTACGAGTGGAAGGGGATTACTTTGAAGGACTTTGACTTTGGTATATTTCAATATTTTTCAATAAACTTTTTATAACAACAGTCTCGTTACTTTTCGGACATACCTCGTATCTCCTTTTCTTTGCAAATTGATAAACGATTGCTTTAGTAAAGACGTCTACCCAAACTGCTTGAAAATTGCTGAAGTTATTCCAATTTTTAAAAAGGGTGATTGTAAGCAAGCTTCTAATTATCGTCCCACATCAATTTTATCACAATTTGATAAAATTTTAGAAAAATTAATTTATTCCCGTATCATTAATTTTATTGAAAAAAAAAGATTTGCTCTGTGAAAATCAATTTGGCTTTCGGAAAAATTCTTCAACTATATTTGCAATCAACTCAATATATGACAAGTTTATAAACAATATTGATCAAAATTTATATACATGCTGTTTGTTTTTGGATTTATCAAAGGCTTTTGATACGGTTGATCATAACATTCTTTTAGATAAATTGTATCGTAACTTTGGAATTCGTGGTAAACCTCTGGATTTATTAACCAGCTACTTGAAAAACAGATATCAATATGCTAATGTACGTAAATTTATGTCTTCATATACCAAAGTATCATGTGGGGTACCCCAGAGATCTTGCCTTGGGCCGCTACTTTTTTTGTTATACATTAATGACATTTCGTTGATTTCCAATTTTGACACCACATTATTTGCCGATGACACCTGCTTGATGATGGCTGATAACAATCTGAAAAACCTGGAACACAAAGTTCAAATAGAACTCAAAAAAGTTAACTCTTGGCTCTGTCAAAATAAGCTATCACTAAATTTTTCAAAAACTAACTACATGTTAATAAACAAGCAACCCCTTAAAACTTGCCAATGTAATTTTAAAATAGCTCTTAACGGTATTACTATTAATAGAGCGCATACTGTCAAATACCTTGGATTATTCATTGACGATAATCTCAAATGGACGTCGCAAATAAATTATTTGTCCACGCAGCTTGCCAGATGCACAGGACTCTTTTACAGATTGCGCAATTTTGTTTCAAGAGAAACCCTTTGCATGCTATACTATAGTCTTGTATACAGCAGAATTCAATATGGAATTACTGCGTGGGCAACAGCAAATAAAACTTCACAAGAAATAATTCGAGTAAGGCTTAATAAAATTTTGAGAATAATATTGTTTCGTAACTTATATACGCCAACTTCACAAATGTATAAAGAACTTCAAGTGTTAAAAGTAGAAGACATATATCAACTTAAGTTAGCTAAATTTATGTATCAACTCCATCATAATCAATTGCCTAAAAACTTTTTATCATTCTTTTCGTAAGTTAAATACTATTCATCAACATGAAACGAGATTATTTAATTCGACTGCTTACTACCGCCCCCGAATAAATAAATTATTTAGCCAAAATCTATTTTCTCACAGAGGTTCAAAGCTGTGGGGTAACCTCGAATCCGAATTAAAGAGCATGCACTGGGTTTCTTTTAAAAAAGCGTATAAACTAAAATTATTAAATGAATACTATCGCTTGCAAAAGCTTTTGATTGTGTAAAAAACATTTATTGTTATTGTTTGTTCCGTTTCCTTTTTTTATTTTTATTTTTTTTTATCATTTGATAAAAACTTGAACTCAACTCTTTTTTACATAACGTACTCGAATTATAAGTGTCACTTAATACATCTCGCTTATATCTCAATCTGCTGAGATCAGGGAGTATCTCGACTCGATAACCGAAAGGTTCCTCGATGCTCCCTGGCTTTTGCTACTAGTGATTTTTTTTTGTGTATTATTGATCTGATTGTTGTGTCGGTGCGCAAAGCAAATCAAATAAATTCTCTCTCTCTCGCGGCTTCGGTGCATCGCGGTATGTTAAAAAAGAATTTTTTTTGATTGGCTGCCTATCACATCGCTGATTGTCTGCGCTGATTGTTTGCACATAATCACGCCATTCTCGTTCACTTTTTTAACTGTGTCTCGTGTATCTTGGGGTTGTAAGTGTTGTACAGTACATCATTTGTGATTGCAGTACTGTACTGTTAACCCTTACAACGACAGTATCGGATTGTGTTCAGAATAAACAAAACAGAAAACATTTCTAATTTTCCGTGTTCTTTGTCCTTCAGTTGTCAGAAGAGTAAGCGTTCATGAATACTGATGTGCATGAATATGTGTCGAAAAGTAAGCGTTCATGTACTGTATACCTGTATTAGCCCAAAGGCGCCGGGAATTCTATAGTACCGCCACTTCGCGGTTTTTCACTTATCGCGGTGGGGTCTGAAACGCATTAACCGCGATAAGCAAGGGGACACTGTATATGAAAAGTAGTTGTTAGGTTTTGCCATACTACGACATCGAATTTTTGTGAACAGTTCTTGTTCTACTGGGAATTAAAAATGCATATTGTTTCAGTTAAGCTCATTAAGAAAATAACATTATGTTGAGCTATTGTTTGGTTCTGCTGCTTTACACCGTGAATCGCATAAAAAGTCAACAAAATCAGAACAACCCATTGCTTGCTTGCAATGCGCGTAAGTGATGACAATAAGAACTAATAAAGCTCAGGTTTACAGCCTTGCTATGCACATGTGAAAAAATTCCTCCTGTGCTCAACAATGATCTCCTCTGCTTGGCGGATTTCAACAAGAAATAAGTGTGTCCGAAGCATTGCAAAGAATGCAAAAACTTGGAAGATCAGAAGCAGATTTGGAACACTCCTTTCTTGTCTAGACCTTGTTGTTACTGCCTTGTAGGAGTAGAAAACAAAAGTATTCACTTAATTTTGTTGCCATTTTAGCGAGGCTAGTTAATCTTTAGGTCGATGAAGGGTATGTTATAGGCTATATGCTAACGATGATAAGGAGATCGTGCATTTAGCTTTTGTGATAAGTGTGTTGTTGTTTCCTATAAGAATATGCACTTAACCACGCTTTTTCAACTTTGCGAAATCAACACTAAAACTCCGGAAAAAAGTATACCCGGAACTCCGACGATGTCGATTTCGGAATTGTCTAATATCTCGGCTGCTCACATCTATAGAACTCTTCTTTCTATCACAAGTTCTAATTGAGTTTTTCAACTGAAGTTTGCTGCAGGTGAAACACGTCATTTAATGAAATGCTTTCTTGAACTAGTACTGAAATGCGACTGTCGCCTGCGGTTTTGGCTTGGTACAGTACTATTTTTACTGTTTATATGTGAACGGACATATACAAAAAAATGTTACCATATCTTAGCAAACTCAGGTCACTGATATGACACTTATATTCACTTGATTCACTAAATAGCAACACAAAAAGAAAGAAGACTTAATTAGTATCGTATATCAAGATGAGTCGACAAACTGATGTAGCTCCGAGTGATCAATTACAAGATTTGCACTGGATGACTTTGTAACTGCCATTTCCGCTTTTTCCGCAGGTGTGTTTTAGGCAAATTTTGCATACAGTTTTTGTGGGGTTTACGCAGCTTTCTCCTGCGCATTTCCGACGTTTGAAGAAGGAAGTTTACTGGGTGGAAATGCTGGCTCGACGGGAGCCGTCGCTGGGCGGAATTATTTCGCAGGGATTCAATCAAGTCTAAAATGAAATTACGTCTACTAATTTTTCGAACCGAGACTTTTGTGAAAAGAATCCAAGTATTCAAGACTGCTGTGTCCAAAATATTTGTCCAAACAGCAAGTGGCCACCTACGACTAGCAGTGTGAGCTGAATACTCTCTTAGCATTTGATCTACTACATCAACACCGATTTTGTTCTTGTTATAGAAGTGAATAACAAGAGGCTTTTTCTTTCTGGTTTGATCAGTGCTGAGAGAGTTGTGCATTGCTGAAATCAAACTTACGCTCTTTTTTTCTCGCACTGATAGTTGACAAACATCATTTTATTTTCATCATTGAGGTAGAACTTGCTGCTGTTTACTTCATGGTCGCTTTTTCATGTGTTTTGCGAGTCCTTTACTATTATTACGGACAGAGCCAACCATCGTAAATTTTTGCTGTAGCAATAGACTAGCCAGACGTACATTTATAAAGAAGTTGTCTATGGTGACATTGTAGCCTACCTTAACATGGATGCTTTCAGTAAGCCTCATGGCAACATGTTCAGCTAGCGTTTACCTTCTCTTTTTTCTTTCTGCAGTGCTTTGAGGTAGGGCAAAATGTTGTAGACGTATTTTGAACCAACTTCTGTCAACATCCAAAACTTCATCCAAAATTTGTCTGGTTTGCTAGGCATATAGACAATAAAAGGACAACTGTTCTTCATTGGAAATAATTGCTCATCATTCGTCAGGCTTCAATCAGTGGTATAGTTGAATAAGCAATTGGCTACAAATGTTTCAAAAATTTCACTACTGTGTGCAAAAGTGTCTTCTGTGAGTCTCTGCCTTCGTTTATCCTTATTATCAAACATAACAAACTTGTTGATTTCAAAGAAACCATCTCTCGGCATGGTATCTCGGAAGCTGCTTGGTCCATATGTTTTATTCCACAGGAAATGTACAGAGTGGCGCCTTCCACAAATTCCTCTGGCGTACTGAAGTGCAATAAAAGCTTCCAGAACATCCGTTGTAAGTCTAAAACTGGGATTGATTTCACTGGCTTCTAGGTTGGTGTGAGCAATAATAGATTTCAGCGTGTTATTATCGATGAAGAGCTTCCAACATTCGTAAGGGGTAGCACCTGCTCTTTGGTGTATAGAAAAGAGAGCACCAGTTGTGAAGCGGAAAATATTAGCTGCCATAGGTGCCTGTACTCTTGCAGCTAAGTGGGGACTCCAAGCCATTGTTGCTTTGCTGATCTTGATGTACTGATTCGGTGGCCAGTTCTTTTTCATCAGACAAACTGCTATCACTATCAGGAAGTGGTTGTACAGGATAGCATCGTTAGTACTTAAAGCATCAGTATTCTGATCTTGCATTTCTCTTTATGAATCGGAAGCATCTGGATCCTCATTTAATATATCCAAAGCTTCTTCTGCAGTATGCAAACAGCGAAATGTATGAGCAGACATCTTAGCAACTAAGGAGAGGCAGCTGAAAACTTTCAAAAGTCAAACATAAATTGAATATCTGTCGTCTAAATTATGTCACAGGTACTGGAATACAGTATCATCATTTTATCTAAGAGAAAAACTGAAACTAGCCCTCATAATAATCTCCATCGTTGAACCTAGCCAGGTTGCAGTAACAGTAGATTCAAAGGTGCAAATTTGACGAAGCCTAAATCCAGTTATTGATTGAAATCTTCTCGCACGCTCTACTTGGCACTGCGAGTATTCTCTGAATGGCTTGGTTTTAAAGACTAGAGTTAAATTCAGTTTACACCGGATAATTTTCCACTGTCCCTTCTCAATGCCTTATGTAAGCACTTGATTTGTAATACCGTGCTAGGTAAAATTTTCTTCAGGCTATTAAACGAGTTTGTCCCATTTGATCTACGGATATGGCCACAATAAAAAAATAGTGGCACTATTTGATCACAATTCACAGCTTTCTTTGTGTAGTTGTCAATGTGCTGAGCAGGTGAGTTACGTTCTTTGTGATATTGCCTTGTCACAGCTCACCGCTGGATAGCTGTCATATGCCTGCAGACTAATTTCGAAATCGAAACCTTCAGAATTCTAGGTATAACTCTTAAAACCCTTTGCTGTCCAACTAACCGTCTGGAATGCAAAAATAATTTATGTTCGTTGGTCCAAGCTCATGTCACACATATATTTAGTTTATTGCCTTTCTAAGAAGTCCAAACCGTAGGTAACAAAAGCAAGGAAAAATTTTTTATCGATTCCGACCTTAATAGATTAGTTCAAATAACTTAAACCTAACTTTTTAAGTGTAATAATACGGAATAAATTTTTTCATAAAATCAACACACACAAACATCTTTCAAAAAAATCAAGAAAAAGAATTTGGACCTAGACTGACCAAAATAGTAAATTCAATTGGACCGCGAAGGGTTAATAAAATCTTTTACGTAAATCTGATATTCCAGTTATTGACCTAATAGTAAACTAAACAGAAATCTGTTCCACAGCGAAAAATCTGAGGATCGTGAGTAAATAGTAACTGTTGAAAATAGCGTATTGAACGTATATAAATGCCGAAATCGACATTTTCGGAGTTCTTGTGTTTGATAAGCAGCAGATATTTGGGCTACTTCAATGCATTTAAGCCAAAAGTAAGTTATCTCAAAAAATATTTTTACGATGCCATTTCTAAAAGCTCATTAAAGTAGTTCATAAATTTAATTCTTTTTGTGATTAGATATTTCATGAATATTTTTCGGGTTAATTATATAGCAATAACTTAGCGATGCCTACTGCAACACTTTCTGTAAAGAAATCTGTATCTGTCGGTCAGCCTACTCCTAACTAAAAACAATGTTTCAGCATGTCCAATAAGAAACGCCACTTTTGCTCACAATCTCACTGGCCGCTTTCGATGCCGCAAAGCATGTATTCCTGGATCACCTTCACCAAAATGGAGTTGCAAACATGACAGTGTTTGCCTCTGTGATCAAGAATGTGGTTACTCGTGTGTTAAACAAGGTAGACATGATTTGAAAAATTGCTGTTAATGATAGGCTTAGACGTGAGCATAGACAGCGAAAGAAGTAGAAAGCACTCAGGCCGTGAGCAGTTTTGGTGAATAAAAACATTGCAGTATCACACTGGTGCACAGTACTCATTGGCCAAAATGGATTAGGTGAATGATTCGTAAAATGGGGTCCGCGGTATAATCTTGAGTTCATTCTCAAATATATATATATACGCTTTGATAGATTTTTAGATTTAGTGCTTTTCAGTTTGTACTAGTTTTGGATTACATCAGTTTTTTGTTTACTTAATTTTGTTCTAGTTTTGTTACATATTTGCATTAGTTTGTGTAATTACTCGCAAGATGATGCCTCCAGCCATCATGAATAATAAGTAAAAAAAAATGTAAATAAAACTTAGAATACAATTTTTAAGTCGTTTGTCCTTGATTTAGTAAGGAACCAAAAAATTGTGAAGGGTCCTCCATACAAAATATTTTGAAAAATTTGGAGAAACACCGAACCAGAGCCAGCGCTGTGATACGCATGGCTGTTGCTCTTATTCTCAGACTCTCGTACTCTGCTAACTGACATTATTGTAAGTGACGTTAAAACGTAAAATTTGTGTTTTCAGTATCATTAAAATAGACTGCTGCAGTAGAGTTTAGGTGCAGGTTTCCATTCATCTTGATGCTTAACTCACGCTTGAGTTATCTTTTGTTCAACTGTTGACATACAGTTTTGATTTTGCTAAGCTAGTGTATCCATTTTTAAAAACATGCTGATTTGATTCTCCTGCCCTGGTTTAAATTCCTATAAAAATTATTTGGGAAAAATTTTGTCAGAGCTAGTATTGTCCACAAACCTATTTAGTGCTATGCTGTGCCACATTTGTCCTTGACAGATAGGCTGACGCAGGAAAGCCCAAGAATCCCCAATAATGTCACCAACATTAAAGGCCCGGGCAAGAAGATACTTACCACAAATTAATCTCAAAAAACAAAAACAAAAACAAAAGAGAGACCAAAGGGCGCACACCACAAGTTGATCTCAAAAAAAAAAATTTTTATAAATCCAATGCATTGTAGAAAAATGTAATTTGAGTGCACCCAGCGCACCAAAAAATTTACTCCCCCTAAGAAAGCCTTTAATACGCAAGATGTTTTGTCAGTTTAATTGAGCAATTTTTCTTACTTCTTCTTCTTCTTCTTCTTTCGGCTTCTCCCTATTCGGGGTCGCCACAGTGCAAAAGTATTTTCCACTTCTCCCGGTCGACTTCGTCTCCTTCCTTAGCTCCAACCCTTTCCATGTCTTCTCTTGCCAAATTCATCCACCTTTTCCTTGGCCTTCCTCTTTTTCTTCTACCTGGCACCGCCATCTCCATCATCGTTTTTCCCACGTAGTCTTCTTCTCTCCTTTTCACGTGGCCATACCAGCGTAGCCTTGCATTCCGAAGTTTGTCTCCTAGCTTTGCGATCTTCGCAGTCCCTCTTACGTATTCGTTTCTTATGTCGTCCTTTCTTGTCACTCCCAGTGCCCATCTCACCATTTTCAACTCTGCAACTTCCATTTTTCCCACCTGTCTTTCCGTCACTCCTACCGTTTCCATCCCATAAAGCATGGCTGGTCTGACAACACTCTTGTACATTTTACCCTTAACCTTTGCTGATAATTTCCTGTCGCACAGAACTCCAAACACCTTCTTTCAATTCATCCAGCCTGCTTGGATCCTTCTCCTCACTTCTTCCTCACATCTTCCATCGCTACTAATTGTTGAACCCAGATATTTGAAAATTTTTGCTCTCTTTAGCTTTTCTCCTTGCAGCTTCAATTCTTCTCCATCATCCACATCCCCAGCCTTCAAATACTCGGTCTTGCTCCGGCTCACTTTCAGGCGTCTTCTCTCCAGTGTATTTCTCCACACCTCCAGATCATCCTCTAGCTCCCTGCAATTTTACCTAGACAGCACTATGTCATCTGCAAACAGCATATCCCATGGTGCGTCCTTCCTGATATCCTCCGTCAGCTTGTCCATGATGATGGCAAAAAGGAATGGGCTGAGTGCTGAGCCTTGGTGAAGTCCAACACCTACCTTGAATTCCACAGTCAACCCTGCTGCACTTCTCACAGTTGTTGTCGCTCCGTCATACATGTCCTTAATAATCGTTACATAGCACTCTGATGTTTTAGCTAACCGCAAGCATTCCCACAGTTCCTCTTTGGGTACCCTGTCATATGCCTTCTCCAAGTCAATAAAGGCACACAGTGCACCGCCTTCTGCCCTTCATTCCACTTTTCCAACAGCATCCTCAAACAGAAGATTGCGTCGGTGGTACTCCTTTTTGGCATGAACCCAAATTGTTGCTCACCAATCATCACCTCCTTCCTTATCCTTGCTTCTATTACCCTCTCCCACAGTTTCATAGAGTGACTCATCAACTAGATTCCTCGGTAGTTTCCACATTCTTTGATGTCTCCTTTGCCTTTGTACAAAGGTACAAGCACGCTCTTCCTCCATTCATCTGGCATCTTCTCCCCTTGTAGGAGTCTATTAAAAATACGCAAGATGTTTTGTCAGTTTAATTGAGCAATTTTTCTTACATGGTACTATAAAGCAAATTGATTCTTAAGGCCTGCTGTTTAACGATAGATTGGAATTTAAAATTAAACTAATGGAAATTATGGTAAGCTTCAAATGACAATTGTTTTTTTCATGCAAATATTTAGCTAAAGACCGTTGCATAAGAAAATTTGGTGATTCATTTGAAAACAAAAAATCCTATTATAGATTTTCTATGATATTTTTAGCTAAAAGTTCTGGTCTCTTTTGTATATCATGTTTTAGAAAAAAAATTGATCGTATCGCTTTTTGCCAGATTAGATTTTTTCGCTTATTTTAAGTTTTTGACAAATCTTTATTGTTTTGTAAACAAATAAACTGATTTGGTTTGAGATCTGTTCTCTACATAAATGTGTATAACAGGATAACGACCCTAAATTTATTTTTAGCAAGATAACGTTTCTTTTTATGAATACAGGCAAGCCGCATAAAATTCTTAACACAAACCGTAGGCCAAATGATTCAATGGTAATTTTATTTATTTAGGAAGACAATGTGACTCACCTCCTTTGCTGTCTCACTCTTCAGTGACAATCTACAGAAAAAATTATTCTTCCGGTTGTTATGACAAAATGTTGAGTAGGCATGAGCTTGAGAGCTATCAATTTGGTGACGTAGCCGTTTACGGTTGCCAGACTGGATTTAAGCTGCTTGATTCCAGAAGGAAACGGTTCTGTAATGCTAGGTTTGTTTGGTCATATCCGCACAGAAGTTTATGCATAAGTGAGTAAATGCGGGACATCCTCCCATGTAAAGCTAAACTGTTAACAATGTTTGTTTTTTGAAAGGAGACTGTGAAGAGAGAATCAAAGTGGACAGAAGTAATTTTGCATGCCAGCCAACATGTTACACAGACGAGGACTGTGATTTCGGAAAAAAATGTTTATGTGATAGTCGCTGTGGACGCTCTTGTCTCAGCAGAAGTATGATTGTTATTGATTTTACGGCTGTTAGTAATAAGATCATGCAAGCTTAAAAAGTGTTTTTGTTGAAACTTAAAGCTTTGTTTTAGGTGTATTACCAAACACTTTTTCAGAGTAAATAATCAAAAAAAGGTCAAACTACTTAGGTCAGTAGTTCTTAACTTTTTTTCATCAAATCCACTTTTAGTTTTTAATAAATCTTCAATTTTTACATCTCCAATCCGGCCAATCGGATTAAACCGTTTTTGCTCTTTCAAACGCGCATATAATAACAACTAGCCCGCATTGCCTGGCAAGGGCCCTCCATCAGTTATGTCGGGGTTCATCATTTCGATTCAACCGGCTGCGCCGGCTTCACCCATCGGGCTCTTGCGTGAGCAGTAGCGAAAAGCAAATGAATTTTATGCATTGCACAATTCTTCTACACGAAATTGTGATCATCATATTCTCTTAATCATGACTGGCAATGCTCAGAAAGAATCTTGCCACAAATTATCGTTAATACTTGTGAGGGAGAAGGGATTGAAACACAATGAAAACTGATTGTACCGGCCGAACGGTGGTTGCTTTTACAATTAAAGAAATAAACTATTTAGTGGTAAGCTTATTTTTCGATGTGGTGTTGCTCTTTTCCTATTTATATTTGTGGCACTAAGTTCTTTTGGCTGCGCTATTTGTCTTGTTTCCGGTATAGCGACAAAAGCGGCTATGGCTTCCCCAAAATCATTCACCATATTTTAGTAGGTGCCCATCAGGCCGAGTTATTTTCAAATAAATGTCCTCTCTAAATTCAGTTTTACGAATTATTATAGTTATGGTTTTTTGAACTTGGACTTTATTACAATGCTGTAGAATACAGACATAAATATCTTAACAGGCAGCATATCAGCATAAGAAAAAAATCCTTGCTTTAAAGTATAGATACGACGGCGTCACTTGAAGAATCCCCATCAGAAACGTCGGGATTGAGAATGTTGGTTCTCAATTTCCTATCAGGCTCTTGTGTGAACAGTTACCAAACGTTTATGTGTTTTCTGTACATCAGATTTCCACGACTTATTGTGCTCCTTTTCCTTATAGAGTATCTCGTTTCAAGATTCTGGCTATGCCTTAGGTCTATGTGCTCTGTTCATTGCTGACACAAACCCAAGGGAGTTTGGAAGTAGAAAACACATTTCTGATATTAAGCTATTTTCAATCAAAAGAGCAAAAATGTCTTTCGTGTGATGCGATTTCACACAGTGACGCAGTTTTTTTTTAACAGTAAATCTGCCAGTACTCTGGCATTATTATCGCTTACGTAGTTGTGATTTTGTAAATAGCCAAAATGATTAAAACAAGTGGAAGTAGAAACAAGTATGATTTTACAAGTGCACCGGCAACCACAGAATCTCTGATTTCTGCAATGGCTTCTTTAGATCATTACAGAATCCGGTATTTTTACCACTGTACGATCAGTTTATTATTTATTTATGCGTGTGAGCTCATGCTCGGTTTGCATGTATTTCGTCAGACTGGGCCACCACGACGGATAGACTGCTTGGCCTCGCCACCTGTTTGCCACATGAAGATGGAGGCATCCCGTTAAGTGCCTTGCCCAAGGACACAACAAGCAAGCTTGCCGTATTGTTCTTCATACTATCCCTACGTGCTGGGCGCCAAGCAAGGAAGATGTGAATACTATATTTTAAAGTCTTTTGGTATGACTCAACTTGGGGAATGAAACCCCAGATTTACCGACCGCGAAGCGGACGCTCTAACCACTATGTCATTGCGCCGGTCTACGACCAGTTCAACGATCTACAGTTTTTGCAATTATCACAGAACCGCAAGAAATCACTTCTGCATCCTTTAGAACTGTAACAAGGACATTTGTTGAGCCAAGTTCTACAAGAGCTATCACTCCCCGTGTAATTATTGAAGTAACTCCTGATGAAACTGGTGATGCCAGAGAACTAACTGTCAAACCGCAAAATATAACAACTGGACCAACTACACCTCCGCTGACAAACCCTGCAGCTTCAACCGCACCAGCCATTATCATAACTGTCCCTGATACTACTGTAATCTCACCTGATATTACTACAACTGTTTCTGGTATCACTGCTACGACTCCCCCTGATGCTACTACAATTATCCCTACAGATACTACAACTACAACCGCAACAGATACTACAAGTACAACCGCAACAGATACTACAACTACAACTGTCCTTGATACTACAACACTCTTTGCTAAAACTACCACTGTTCCCATTACTACCACTGCTGCTGCTACTACTACCACTACTACTACTACTACTACTACCACCACTACTTTAACGCTATCGACACCAACTCTAAAATCATACTCTTGCGTAAACAAATGTTTTCAGCGAAGAACTTGCAACCACTATCACTGTACTGTACCATCATTTGAACGGCAACGCTCAATGGAATCCTGTTTTGCATGCCTTGAGAGATGCTATCGATTAAAAGGTTAGTGCTTCATGAGCTTGTGCTTGAGTAGTCAGGTATGTAATGTCGCAATGACTTCAATCCAATTATAACTGGGAGAGAAAATCATATTTTTGTATGATGTCATTTTAAATGCTCGTACACAGCTTTTTGAGATGACTTGAAAGCGTGAATTGTTGCGCGTTGGTCTTTCTTGATAGACAATCACGTATTACTCAAAGACGGCCATATTTTTAAGGCTCTGTTTACTTGTGTTTCATAAGCTACATCAATGTGTTGAAATGAGATATATTCTTTTCAACACCACTTCCTTTTGACAATTAGCAAAAAGAAGTTTACGTTTAAAGGATAACACTTTCAAATAAATTCATGTTTTTCGCACTTCACCAAAGATTATTCTCATCATGTTTTGTCAAAATTACTTTTTTGTATTTTAAACTGTTCGAGGTCAAGATCTACTGTTGTTTGTGTTAAGTAACAAAATCTTCAGTGATTTCGCAAAATTGATAAACTTTTATGAGGTATAAGCAATATAAATGTCTGTGTGTGTGCACGCGCGCGTGTGCTTCAACTTTCCCGAAAATGCTTAGTATACAAACATGAAACTTGTCACTTTTGATCTCCACTCCGGGATAAGTGTCATGAGGAGGTTCGTGACATCATGATGACGCCTCAATTGAAAATAATTTTTTGATTTGCATTACTTGACGCCGGAAAACGATTTTTTGCATAAACAAGACCCAGCGGCAGGCTTAACAACTTAAGAAATTTCTTTTCAGTAGGTTAAATATAGCAGGCATTCCTCGTATGTCGAGTGTAACGATATTTCAATCAGATCACTTCGTTCTTTCGACAATTTATTATTCAAATTTAACGTTTCGCTCCCCTTAGTTACCGGGGAGCTTCTTTAGAACACGGTAGATGTTAATAATGTGACATACAAACTGTACAACATAAAAATATAAAGACTGCCTGTATTACTAAACACTAAAAATTATTTATCAACAGGGCAGGCAAACACGTAATAACAAAAACATTGTTACATCACACATACAGGAATGGCCAAGTGAAAAGTGCTGTGAGAAACATACGACATTACTTATTGAAGACAAACACACTGTAAACAGTCGGAAAATTTGCACCATCATTGCGATTAATAACATTACATGACCAAGCCTTTTGATTTATCAAAAAACCTTCCGCAACGCGACGTCTGTATGCATGTGATTCTGACTTCAGTATTTTGACATTATCCCAATCTATTCTATGATCGAATTCCATAACATGTTGACTCAGCGCTGACTTTTTAGTGTTAAAAGTCTTGACCGCATCAACATATTCCCGTTTTCTGGTTCTAACACCACGTCCTGTTTCACCTACATACACAGCATTGCAATTTGATACGGCAAGAAATTTGATACACCAAACTACGCTTTTGTTCAAAATTAATAGCATAAGCTATTAATTTTGATGAATATTTTGACAAAATTTCTTTTTGAAATGAGGTGCATAACCTTTGTCTGTGAAAGTCGTATTTTTTCACCTTTGACAAGCATTGCAACCTACATACACAGCATTGCAATCACATGGCATTGCAAATTACAAGGCATTGCAAATTGTCGAAAGAACGAAGTGATCTGATTGAAATATCGTTACACTCGACATACGAGGAATGCCTGCTATATTTAACCTATTGAAAAGAAATTATGGTAGAGATTTATTGCAAAGCTCAAGAAAACTAGTAAGTTGTTATGTTACCATAGAGAAAGAATATTGCCATTTAAGGTTTAATCATGCATGCAAGAGAGAAGGTGTGTTGCCTAAGAGCCTAAGGTTTCCCCCACCAATTAAATCGCGAAAAGGTTTCCAATTAGCTCGTAAATCTGGATGGGAGTTTCTAAATCTTCGAATAAATAAATCTCATAAAAAAATTGGACGCGCTAAAACATTAGTTGAGGAGATCAGGTTTCAATTAAACAGCAAATTACATCTCGAAGACTTCAATGACCTAATGAATTATTTGGATTATAAAAAAAGTAAAGTTCGTTCAAAAACTGAATACATTCACAACCAAAAACTAAAACAGCTTATTCCAAGAGAGCGAGAAACAAAGAGCTTGAATCGAAATTGGATTAAAAACTTATCCTCGCGTTCGCTTACTAATGCTCAGGAATCACTCCTGAAAAAAGGAAATAAATTTGCAATTGCGCCATCAAAAATTCCTGTTTTAGATATTATAAGCGGAGTTGAGTTAGGTCTAAGCCAAGTAGACTTTGCCAATAAGTGTTCAATTGATTCCGCACGATCTAAAGTGGTGGAAATTCTGAAAAGAGCCAAACCACCCAATCCAAATCTATCAAAGGCCGAAAAGCGCGCAATGGAAGAGTTGAAGCAATATGATGACATCGTAATCCTTAACGCGGATAAAGGTAACAGCACTGTAGTAATGGATAAACTGGAATATGATAAAAAACTTTTAGGGTTGTTATCTGATTCTGTAACATACCAAGTAATCCAATCTGTTCAATTGAAAAGCGTTTAAATCGCTACATCTGGAAGTTGTACAAAAACGACAAGATTTCTACTTATTTGTACAAAACTTTACGTAGTAGTGATTCAGTTTTGCCAAGAATATATGGACTTCCGAAAATTCATAAACGCCACGTTCCTCTTCGTCCTATTGTTTCCTTCATTGGTACAGCTACCTGCCAGCTTGCCAAATTCCTTAAGCAAATTCTTGTTCCCTTAGTTGGAAATACCCAATACACTGTCAAGAATTCCTCTGAATTTGTAGAATCGATTTCATCCATCAAACTTGGCAAATCTGAATCACAAGTTTCGTTTGATGCGGTAAGTTTGTTTACTTCGGTTCCACCTAAAACCGCCAAAACTATTGTGGCTAATAGAGTCGGCGATGATTGCACCTTGGGAGAAAGAACAAGCCTTGCAGTCCCGGAAATCATGGAAGCATTAAATATTTGTTTACAATCATCGTTTTTTGTGTACAATGACGTCATTTATAAACAGAGTTTTGGTTGTCCGATGGGCTCTCCTTTGTCGCCAATAATAGCAAACATCGTTATGGAAGAAATTGAGCAAACAGCTTTGAACACATATTTGAATCCTCCGTCTTTATGCTTACGTTATGTTGATGATGTGTAAGCTATTATGGAAAAAACTGAGGTCAAGCTCTTTCATGATTACTTAAATACTATATCTACTTCAATAAAGTTTACTAAAGAATTGGAAAAATCAGGACAATTAGCCTTTTTGGACGTAAGCATACAACAGATGGAAAATGAACAGATTAAAGAGTTTCATCAGATAACAAAAACCTTAAAAATAACGGATTTCCCAGTAACAAATGTAGTTTTAAGAAGTACTTGAAAAATCATAATTTTAGAAAAACAGAAAAACTGAAACGGTTCACTTCGATTCCCTACGTGCAAGGTGTCTCCGAACCTATTAGCCGAATTTTGAGTCAAGTTGGTATCGGAGTGGCTTTAAAACCACATCACACGTTGTATTCGTTGTTTCACAAACCGAAAGATGTTATTAATTTTGAACAAAAGCGTAGTTTGGTGTATCAAATTTCTTGCCGTATCAAATTGCAATGCTGTGTATGTAGGTGAAACAGGACGTGGTGTTAGAACCAGAAAACGGGAACATGTTGATGCGGTCAAGACTTTTAACACTAAAAAGTCAGCGCTGAGTCAACATGTTATGGAATTCGATCATAGAATAGATTGGGATAATGTCAAAATACTGAAGTCAGAATCACATGCACACAGACGTCGCGTTGCGGAAGGTTTTTTGATAAATCAAAAGGCTTGGTCATGTAATGTTATTAATCGCAATGATGGTGCAAATTTTCCGACTGTTTACAGTGTGTTTGTCTTCAATAAGTAATGTCGTGTGTTTCTCACAGCACTTTTCACTTGGCCATTCCTGTATGTGTGATGTAACAATGTTTTTGTTATTACGTGTTTGCCTGCCCTGTTGATAAATAATTTTTAGTGTTTAGTAATACAGGCAGTCTTTATATTTTTATGTTGTACAGTTTGTATGTCACATTATTAACATCTACCGTGTTCTAAAGAAGCTCCCCGGTAACTAAGGGGAGCGAAACGTTAAATTTGAATAATAAATTGTCGAAAGAACGAAGTGATCTGATTGAAATATGAAATTTCATCCTTTTATGAACGAAGATGACTTCATAATTGACGGTTGATTGTTGTTTTCTTCATTTTCTCAAAAAAATAAGCTGCTGATCGTAGAAACGCGGCTGAAAGATTTTACCAGAGTTACTAACTAGGTGCATTCCATGTCCGCAATTCTTCTACAGCCTGAGTTTTATCGACGATGCGGTAAACCATTTAACATTTAAGCGTTTTTAACTGCTTTTTTTTCTTTTATTCTTGAATGCTTCAAAAAAAGCTCTTGTTTCGACTAAACGCAAGAGACGCCATAATGCTAGTAGGATTTTCGTGAAAACAGCAGCAGACAGTACCTGTACTTATTATCCCTTGTCATTTGAAAGCAAACCTACATAGTTAAATTTATTATCGATTTGCCGCCTGGTAAAGTAGAATGATATGTTACTTAACTGACATACTCATTTAATCTGTTTGTTCAATAACGAAATGGCAAGTAAGAAATTCATCATGACTGAACTGTCGATGGACTTCGCATTAAAACATCTTTGAAATACAGTTATGTTAAGCGCCCAAACATTCATCGACCTTTAAGACACTTTTAACACGTGAACAAGGTGGAACGAACTACGGAGATATAACGTGAAACCTGCAGGATTTGCAAACGTATTTCCTCTTTCCTGCACTAAAAGCTGGTCGAAGGATTATGTAATTGACATTGGTAGACATGTTATCCACTTGCCATAGCCTGACTTATTATAAGAACTAAACAATAGATGCTGGACGCAGGGCTGCGGGTCAGTCCACAATCTCCTGGCTGCGTTTAGGTCGGGAGCAAGCTGCATCCATGCAGTGAGTGGCTTTAAGTGTTACATCCTGGCCTACAATTACAAAAACGTGGTAAGTAGTAGCCCACTTACCTCATAGCTTAATTCTTGTAAATACATCAATCACTTTAGCATTCTTCCACAAATTTGAGTTCAAGCCTCTATTTACAAAATCGCATCAACGCATGTTAGTTAATGAAATTATCTAGTGTTTGCAACATAGCATAGTTTTGATTTATTTGTAGAGAAATCAATCATTGGGGCATAGCTTATGAAAGTCAAATTTTGAGAAAAATTGAAAAATACGTCATAAAATCAGAGTCATAAAATATACAATCGTACCAATAAAGCAAACTGTTTCTTGAAAATCAATTGTTAGACCAACAGAGTGATTGGATGCTTGAGGCATAGCAGTAGCGGATCTAGAAATTTTTGATGGGGCGGGTGATGGAGAAGTCTAACTTGACGCATTACCATCGAAGGTAAAGACCTTTTTCTTTTGAAGTTTAAAGTTTTGGACAAAACTGTTTTTTGTCTTAAATATAAACAAGTAAGTTCACGAAACCAAGACTAAGAAAGGCTACTGGCAGGGATTCATCCCCCACCTCTCCTTTTGGATCCGCCACTAAGGTCCAGTTACTTTTGCTCTATTCCGGGACCAAGGCTCGTAGATGCAGACAAAGAGCTTGGTATCACAATTTCCATTACGCTGGAGGGTTGCACTAAGTCGTAAAATGGGTGTACCACCAAGTAACTTATTTCTGTAATCGTAAAAAAAAGAATCACGGCTCAGATTCTTGTGCCCCAACATCAGTTGAACGAAACGGATAAAATTTGTAAAGTGATGGAGGGTTTGTGAGTTAGATCGGTCTTACTTCAAAGTACCGGAAAGACGGTCGTGATCAGAGGCATATGGGCAATGCTCCCTTTGTACCACCTTATTGTTGCTGCTCTCTAAAATATAAGTTGGGTGAAGGCGGCTCAACCGATATTCTAATGCGGTATAACTGACTGGTAACCTTGCGAGATGACGCTGGCAGAGCCGGCTAATATATAACAAATTGATTGAATTTAAGCAACTAACACTCTGTTTTTAAAATGAATTAGGATCATTTTGATTTCACCGGTAAAATAAGAATTTACCTTACGCCTCAATTTAAGCCCAATCGCTTTTTGGCCTTGTTTAATGTTCGTACAAGAGAGCCAGGGTTAGTCGGTAGTTCTAAATAGTACATGTTTGCATTATACCAGGTTAGTGTTGGGTATTGGACTAAAGTAAGGGCGAGTTGACATTGCAAGACATCGTGGATATGTACTATTTTGTAGGACCCGTGGTTGGTTTGCGACTTTCAAGAAACTGAGACCCTTGGGTGTGTTCTGTTGCACAACCAATTATCAAAAACTTTTATACATAAAACCATGTGTGTAACCAGCTGCCTACCGCACACTTTGTGAAACAGATCTTCACAATCACTAAGCCACACATTCAAGTACAAAATTTTTTGTGTCCGTCGCGCAATTGCAAATGCAGCACTAGTTTTTTGTTACTCTTCTTTTCGTTTTGAATAACGAATATCACTGACCTCGCCCTAACTTATTGAACAAGGTGTTCTAAAGTTTGTTGAGGTTTTGAAAAATATTACATAGCAGCAATTGTACTACCACAAATCAAGCATAGGTCATTATTCTAAAAGGTAAAATATCAAAATTTTGTAATAGCAGTTTGAATCGAAATACCACGTGATTGTTCGCAGATGATTTACTCGAGGATCTCAAGTGCCTTTGAAAAAGCTCAAATGCAAAATTACATTCAATGTTCTGAGAAAAAATTGTTTGCTAAAAGCACATCTTAACTGCAGAAAGGGAAAAGTCGATCTATCAACCACTACGATATTTCCTGATGACGTGAGCAGAATTCATCACTCTGTTTAACGGAGATCAAAAAAGCTACTTATATAAAGTCTCATTCCAAAGCTTTCTCACATTGAAAATGTGATTAATAGAAAGCTTGATAAGAATATGATCTTCTCGATGAATCATTCTAAAATCGCATAATTTTTCATAACAAGATACAGTACTTTTAAACTTTGGCTTTAATAAACTATTTAGTTCAGGAAAATTTCAAAACCTCGAAAAGTCGTGGAATAAAAATTAGCTCTCTAAATATTTTTTTATGGCTACGTCTTTGTATTAAGCCAACTACGGTTGTGCTCTTAAGGATAGTGTTTATGAAAGCGTAGACCTATACACTGTAAATTAAATGCAACTTGTATTTTAGAGGTTTATCAATGCCAGGAAAGATGCCAAAATCACAAAGGAATATGTCCATCAGATTGGCAAATAGTCAGGAAAATCAACTATTTTTCCAACCAACACTGCAGATATTGCATTTGCCAAAAATGTGGTAAGATGACTAAACTTAGCATGGTTGATTAGAAATACTAGGATCACTGTCATAATAGGATAGGCTAATACGTAACAAAAGCTGCATGCCACTCAAGGTGATCACGCCCTGTTTATTCATTGAGCTGTAATTTGTACATCAACCGCCCACATGGATGACTACAGTTAAGTCATGCTCTTTACCTGTCATCCAGTCCAAAAGATGTTGGCGCTGACACCGGACAAGTCATGCTCTTCACATTTAGTCCGATGACCTTTATGCGACTGGTTGGCGGAAATGTGAGTACAAATCCCACTCACAGCATTATCTTTAAAGTGCTAATAGTTATAGCAAGGGTGATTTTTTATTCACCAAAAAGCTTTAAAAAACCAATTTTGTAGCAAAAGAACTATACAAGTGGAAAAACAACAACATCACTTTAATTCGCGTTGGTACTTAAATGGTATGTAAACACATATAAACATTCGGTGATGTTTTATCTCCACCAGCATTTTTTAACCTGCGGTAATTTTTTGTTATCACTAGAAAAGGTCTTCAGATTAAGGCAAAAATCAACTGGTTTTAAAAAGTTGATCTTTACAAAGACCTTCAACTTGACAAAGAAGAAAATGATATTAGTTTAAGTCGTTCAATAAATAAATTTAGTGAATTAAATTGGAAAAAAGAGAGGCGTAGAAAAAAGGTTAAGAACCCCGTGGTTTATAAATTGCATGGTGGCTAATAAGTAGCTCGACAGTTAGATGAACGATAATCAACAAGCAGCCTAAATAATTTTGTTAGACAAGGTCAAATTTTTTATGCTTGGCTCTATTAACAGACACAATTGCATTTTTTTAATGCTTATGAGCTCATGCTCGGTTTGCGTGTCTTTCGTCAGTCTGGGCCACCATGACGGGTAGACTGCTTCGCCCCGCCACGTGTCTGCCACATGAAGATGGAGGCATCCCGTTTAGTGCCTTACCCAAGGACACAACAAGCAAGCTTGCCAGCTTGTTCTCCACACTATCCCTACGTGCTGAGCGCCAAGCAAGGAAGCTGTAAATACCATTTTTAAAAGTCTTTTGGTATGACTCGACAAGGGGAATGAACCCCAGATTTACCGACTGCGAAACGGACGCTCTAACCACTACGCCATCGCGCCGGTGCAATTGCATTTATTACGACGCAGTGAATCCTTGTATAACTGTTGAAACACAGCTCAAGCAATCTGGTATCGTTGCATCTAGTTTTACTCATTTTTCAAAAAAAAGAATTAACAAGTAAACGTATGAAAGCATAAATAAACAGCAAAATGTATGTAATCTGGTACCTGAATATGAATTGATTAAATAACGATGCTGGTATTGATGCTACGATCGTCGAATTTAGTTTCCACAATTTTTTATTATTTAAGTTGCTATTATTGCTACTAGCAATACACCGTTGAACATAATAATACAATATATTTAGAAAATTCAAACGTTTTCGGCGCTACATATCGCCCTCATCAGGATCTGTACACAAATATTTACAGCATTAAAACTTTCGTTAAACGAAAAACACAAAAAACATAAAATAACTTGGAAATAGTTCTGATAAAAAACAGTAAAGCTTCATTCTACGGTCTTCGTAATCAATGATATTTATTTAATCATTTAACCAAACAATTTTGCACCGAACTTTACTGTAATTTTCATTCATTTGAAGCAATTATTTACAAAACCTTAAATCCGATTAACTCCTAGCAGGCAATTGCTAGCAGTATTGCTAGTAGCAGGCATGATCAATTCTTTTTTCTTAACTCCAACGTATCCAAACGAAATAGATAATATTATCGACTCGTTTAAAGACTCAAAAGCAACCAGGTATACAGACGCCGAAACTAAATTTATAAAAATTAGTAAATCAGTAATATCTCCTTTTCTTTGCAAATTGATAAACGATTGCTTTAGTAAAGACGTCTACCCAAACTGCTTGAAAATTGCTGAAGTTATTCCAATTTTTAAAAAGGGTGATCGTAAGGAAGCTTCTAATTATCGTCCCATATCAATTTTATCACAATTTGATAAAATTTTAGAAAAATTAATTTACTCCCGCATCATTAATTTTATTGAAAAAAATGAACTGCTCTGTGAAAATCAGTTTGGCTTTCGGAAAAATTCTTCAACTATATTTGCAATCAACTCAATATATGACAAGTTTATAAACAATATTGATCAAAATTTATATACATGCTGTTTGTTTTTGGATTTATCAAAGGCTTTTGGTACGGTTGATCATGACATTCTTTTAGATAAATTGTATCGTAACTTTGGAATTCGTGGTAAACCTCTGGATTTATTAACCAGCTACTTAAAAAATAGATATCAATATACTAATGTACGTAAATTTATGTCTTCATATACCAAAGTATCATGTGGGGTACCCCAGGGATCTTGCCTTGGGCCGCTACTTTTTTTGTTATACATTAATGACATTTCGTTGATTTCCAATTTTGACACCACATTATTTGCCGATGACACCTGCTTGATGATGGCTGATAACAATCTGAAAAACCTGGAACACAAAGTTCAAATAGAACTCAAAAAAGTTAACTCCTGGCTCTGTCAAAATAAGCTATCCCTAAATTTTTCAAAAACTAACTACATGTTAATAAACAAGCAACCCCTTAAAACTTGTTATTGTAATTTTAAAGTAGCTCTTAACGGTATTACTATTAATAGAGTGCATACTGTTAAATACCTTGGGTTATTCATTGACGATAATCTCAAATGGACGTCGCAAATAAATTATTTGTCTACGCAGCTTGCCAGATGCACAGGACTCTTTTACAGATTGCGCAATTTTGTTTCAAGAGAAACCCTTTGCATGCTATACTATAGTCTTGTATACATCAGAATTCAATATGGAATTACTGCATGGGCAACAGCAAATAAAACTTCACAAGAAATAATTCGAGTAAGGCTTAATAAAATTTTGAGAATAATATTGTTTCGAAACTCATATACGCCAACTTCACAAATGCATAAAGAACTTCAAGTAGTAAAAGTAGAAGACATATATCAACTTGAGTTAGCTAAATTTATGTATCAACTCCATCATAGTCAATTGCCTAAAAACTTTTATCATTCTTTTCGTAAATTAAATACTATTCATCAACATGAAACGAGATTATTTAATTCGACTGCTTACTACCGCCCCCGAATAAATAAATTATTTAGCCAAAATCTATTTTCTCACAAAGGTTCAAAGCTGTGGGGTAACCTTGAATCCGAATTAAAGAGCATGCACTGGGTTTCTTTTAAAAAAGCGTATAAACTAAAATTATTAAATGAATATTAACGCTTGCAAAAGCTTTTGATTGTGTAAAAAATATTTATTGTTATTGTTTGTTCCGTTTCCTTTTTTTATTTTTATTTCTTTTTATCATTTGATAAAAACTTGAACTCAACTCTTTTTTTTTACATAATGTACTCAAATTATAAGTGTCACTTAATTCATCTCGCTTATATCTCAATCTGCTGAGATCAGGGAGTATCTCGACTCGATAACCGAAAGGTTCCTCGATGCTCCCTGGCTTTTGCTACTAGTGATTTTTTTTGTGTGTATTATCAATCTGATTATTGTGTCGGTGCGCAAAGCAAATCAAATAAATTCTCTCTCTCTCTCTCAATTGTTTCTATTATGAGATTTTTTGTTGGCAGTGACCAGACAATTACGAAGACCGTAGAATGAAGCTTTACTGTTTTTTATCAGAACTATTTCCAAGTTATTTTATGTTTTTTGTGTTTTTCGTTTAACGAAAGTTTTAATGCTGTAAATATTTGTGTACAGATCCTGATGAGGGCGATATGTAGCGCCGAAAACGTTTGAATTTTCTAAATATATTGTATTATTATGTTCAACGGTGTATTGCTAGTAGCAATAATAGCAACTTGGATACTAAAAGTCACATCTCTACCGAAATTGTATTTTTATTATTTTGTACTGTCAAACCAATTTTTATTTCATAGACCTGTAATCGTAAAGGTAGATTCAATCATTATTTTTCTTGATACAACCAAGATGATTAAATTTAATTAGACATTGCCCATTACTTCTCGCTTCGATCGGCAACCAGCTTTCTAGCAAAAACGAAACAGGGTAAGCTATGCTTGACCCTAATTATTCTGTAACCGTTGTAAAAAATGATTGTGGAATTCAAACCCACAACTTCTCAAAGAAATCTGATCAAAAAATTACAGGTTCGATCCCGGAATACCGTTGGTACCAAAGATATGACAGAAAAAATATCAACTGCTTGTACGAGGCTAGAAGAACATGTCTCGCTTGTACTCTCACTCCACAGGAAAACCGACAAAGACTTTCTTGCAACACATGCGTCTTCAAATGCGTTACAGGTAAGCTTGAACTTTTATGTTTTTGAAACGGATGAAGCTTAGTGATGTGTCTGACGCTTGTGAAAAGCACAGAAGGTGGAGTAATATGTTGAAAGGGTTTGCTATGGCAATGTCTTAAAGGAGGATGTTCTATTTACATTAAACTTTTTCGGAAATTAATAAGCAAGGAATTTTAATATGGCTTTGAAAAAAGCTGTTTTGGCCATAAGCTTTTCGTGACGCTCTCATCAGTGGCGGTATCGCGTCAAAAGGGAAGATCTAGAGTGAATAAATGTTTTATGTGAATAATTTGGACGTTAGAAAGAGTTTGTTTACACTCTCAAACTCTTTCGATAATCGTGGCATTTGGCCTCCTATTGCGCCTTCTCCAACTTTCGCAATTGCGAAATCTTTCTTTGGCGAGCTTTGCAATACTAGCGCTATCATTGGCTTGTCTTGATCGCCCCCGAAATTACAAATT
Organism: Trididemnum clinides; assembly: GCA_963675345.1. Lineage (NCBI taxonomy): Eukaryota > Metazoa > Chordata > Ascidiacea > Aplousobranchia > Didemnidae > Trididemnum > Trididemnum clinides. The sequence goes on along the minus strand of OY776290.1, from coordinate 24,203,162 downwards.
TGTCAGGCATACTTTTATTCGTCTCTTATATTTTGAGGAGTGTGTCACGAAAAGCTTTGTTCAAAACCATGCTAAACTGCATCTTGTTAAGTTGCTTGCATTCAGTTAAAGTATGCACTCAAAGTGTCAGCTTGATCAAATGCAAACGTTATTTGGTATTCTACACTGTACGTGACGTTAACTTTGTCCTTGATCAAAAGTTTCGGCTGCAACCACGAAGCTTTACCGACTGCATCAGTTTGCAGTTAATGAACTATTTTATGGCGGCAATGATTGTATGGTCATGCGGTCACATCTTCAGATGACTGCGTTTCGTGCGTTGTTACGTCTTTGTGGTGTCACAGTTTTCCCATGCGTAGAGGCTCTTATGCGACAGAAATGACCTGTCCCAGCGCTAGCCTACTGGTGACTCAAAGCAAATCTCATCTGGCAGGCAAATTTTGCTTCAGTAAGAGATTTAGAAAATTGCGTTTATTTTCAATGAAACTTGCAGGTAAAAGTTGCATTTTAGTGCATGTATGTCAAAGCGCAGTATTGAGTGAAACATTCTCTTTGCAACAGTTGATCTCCCAAAAAGGTTCTCAAGCTCAAATAACTTTTACAATAACATTCCTGCTGGATCGCTGCCCAAACTTTGGTAGAAGTTGCACATTATAAAGCAAAAAGATGCATTACAGAATTATTGCAAACAGCTTAACATCTGCTTTCAGTTCTTGAAAATCTCTCAGAAGGTGTAAAGTTGTGGCAAAAGTTGTCGTGCCTGTCAGTTATCACAAACTATTCCATACGTACAAAATTTTTCACGACCTCAGAATGGAAATGTACAACTCAGCTTGATGTTCACGAAATTTGTAACTGTTGCAAGCGTGGCGTCAAAATGGATTGTTATTGTTGAGTGTTCCCCTTCTCCTCTTTTGGGAGGAGAAACGATATGAAACGGTAACCTTCCAGTACACATTACAAGCCTGATTAAGATCAGGCTAGAGAAAAGCAACAGTTTATTTCGAACCAGCCATGAATACTTTACTTTTGTATCTCCGAGAAGGATGAATTAGTTACCGCAGCTTATAAACTGGTTATCGACGGTATACATTTTTTCCTCACTCGGTGAGACCATTTGTCGGTATAGCAGGCCACTTGTGTTCTGACTAAGTTCGAAATTAGACTATAAGCACAACATGTATTGTTGGCACACCGTACGTTTATCTCAAATAAAAAAAGATTTCAATGTAACTCTATTTCTAGAGACCCACTAATACACTTATAGTAAGTGAATTGAACCTATGACAGTGAGATTACTGCATCGATAAAAGGCGTTCCAATCCAATCGCCTGCGTTCCTGAGAAAATGACGTCATTTCATGCAGTTTTTTGGCGCTTTTCAACTGCAACAGCTTTTACGCGCCACTCTTCATGTCATGACTTAGCAATCTGTTTCATCTCACTTTCTATGTACTGCTTTTATGTCTGAACGCCAAAAACAGATCTGTGAATATCATTTTTTAAGCCTATGGCATAACAGACAAGGAAATTCAACCACATTTACCCCTGCAAAGCGGACGCTCCAACCTTCTACACCACCACACATAGAACCATATTTCGGAAACAGCGACATCGAATGTGGTTAACACTTTATCTCACGGTCATGAGTTAAAACTAAAGACCGACTAAACTTTGCCTTCAGCCAATGAAATCCGGCATTAACTGATGTCTTTTAGTTATCATAACTTTTATGAAATTTGAGCAAACTGCAGACAGTGACACTGCTTCGACCCATCAGATCTCTTCAGCGCAGTTGGTGACCGACAAGAAGCTTAGAGGCTTTACATAAAGCATAGCTTAGACCGTCACACTTGTGGGACCTATACTAGGTCCATTGTAGTGGATGGTGTGTCAGCACTCTGCGAAGCCATGTCACTCGTGAATGAGTGGCAGTTGTCGCACCAACTGCACTTAAGAGATCTGACAGGTCGAAACAGTGTCACTGTCTGCAATTTTATCAAATTCTTTTATTTTTTTACTTCCTCCATTTAATTCAGCATTGTCATTGACACAGTATAAACAAGAATTTTAGTTGACTCAAATCGTTAGACTTATTAAATAAAATTGGTAGCAGCGCTCACAAAATTTTGCTTCTAAACTATGAAGCCAAATAAATGAATTCATGAGCTAGCCTGTTTTAATTTAGACTGCGGTACGTTGCCACTTGTTTAAACAAAATTTCCGGTAAATACGAGTAAAGTTCCTGTATTTTAGTTGATAAAATTCCGACTTCGACGTCTTTCGAAAATTGTTCCTATTTTTGCCGAAGGCCCATATTGCTTTTTCTTTTGAAACAAGTGATTAACCTAACAAACCGGACTAGGTATTAGTTAGCAAAACGCTGACATCAAGACAGATTGCACCAGCGGAGCGTAATAAAACTAATGTAGCCTATGTACAGTAAGCTTGCTTACCACTTCCCTTCCTTAGTATGCAAGCATATGCAACAGTTATAAGTTATTACGATCTACTAAGCAAATATAATCAAGATTTGATCGAAGGCAAAACAATAGCCCATTTCGAACCAGTCAACAGCACAAATTGCAAACGGGTAGTCTAACAATTGAAAGATGGTCTACTACTTATGGGTGGGTACCCAGAAGTTGCTTTTTACAACATACCGAGTGAGCAGATCATTAGTCTTATCTGGCGAAGCACGAAAAAATGTTTGGTCGGAGACTTGTCCAAACCTCACGACTAAGTAGTTGCAGTGGCGGATCCAAAAAGCTTTACTGGGGGAATGAGTTACTTTGTATATTGTAACAAAGTGTTTTACAAACTGTTAGTGGCGCAATTTTTAATTAGATTTAAGCCTGAAATTTTGAGCGCTTTTGCTGAAACTGACCTAAATATTGATTGATGGTTTCGATCCCTGCTTCTAAGAAATTTCAAAAAGATTATAACAATTGGTCCTTTTAAGATTTAAAAATCTAAGGCCCTGCAGTAAAAAAACTACTTTCTTGGTGTGCATTTTCACTTTAAGGTAAAATTTGCATCGATTTGCATAACTCATTGCCCCTCCCCCTACAAAAATCCTGGACATGTGTTTAATCTGACCAAACAGCTTTTACTTTATCAACATTTTAAGTCAAGCTATCTTAAACCTTGTACAGTTAACCATACTTCGAAATCTTAAACTTTGGCTCCTTATGACAATAATAAAGTCCAAGTAGTGTTCCTCATAATGACTAGGCCTATAACCAGTGCTTTCAGTTAGGCCATAATTGCAAAATTACTGTACAAATGCAAGATGTAACATGTATTTTGACATTAGCAAACCAGCCGAACGAGCCAAGCTCAGTTACTGCCTCTTTCGTATTTCGCTAAGCGTGCTATTTCTAAAACTGCGTATACCTAAGAAACCTCATAACTAGGGCCCGCAAAAGTAAATAAAGTCAAGACTTTTTCAGGACCTTGTTACATGATTAAACGTGTACTAACGTTCGTTTCAGGTGTTCAGGAGTCTGTTTTGGTAGATTTTATAAGTCAAAACAAAGTCAAAACTTGTCAAAATTGTCTTCATCAAAAATTTTATTACCAAAACAAACAAATTTAAATTTTTTTCAATTTTTGAGCTGCTATTAAAATTTTATGCGCAGTTTTATTTGATTTTAAACTTCTCAAATAGTTGCAATGGTGAAAATGCGTGCGGTAATTGATAAGGAAATAGCACTTATTATGCATCAAATCGTCATTGTTGATGCATAAACACATAATAATTGTTGGACAATTAATCTATTCCTATAAAACCTTTGCGCTCTTTACACGTGGTCTTTTTAAGTCGTAGCTTGCAAAGCAAAAATGCCTAAACAAGCCAAATCTTCTACAGCGAAAATCAAGCAAATTTGCCTGGAATATCCGGATGAGTTTTCGGCCACTCCTGCCCGCGACTTGCGATGCAACCTTTGCGACGTGTTAGTGAAATGCAACAAAAAGTTTTTTGTGGAAAGCCACCGAAAAAGTAAGCAACACCAAAGAAAATTGGAGACGAAGAGCAAATCCCAAAGTAAGCAAACCTTTTTACAACTCGATCAAGTGAACTTCAAGGAACAGGTTGTCTCTTCATTCTTAGCTGCAGATATCCCACTTCATAAACTCAACCATCCTTCTTTAAAGTCTCTGTTTGCTACAATGGGAAAAGTATTGCCTTTGGAGACTGCAGCCCGGGCATGTGTTGCTAAATTAGCATCCCAAAAAGAAGAACAATTCAAGAATTACTTCGTGACAAAAACATTTTTTCAATTGTGGATGAAGCAGAGATTGCTAACAAAAGTATATTAGTGTGCTTGTGGGCAGCTTAGATGCCCCAAATCAGACATTCCTTGTTGATTGCCATCCACTTGACAGCGGTAGCAATGTTAATAGCAGTATTATTCTGCACACTGTGGATGACATATTGCGACAACTTGAAATAAAACAAGAGAACTGTCCATTGTTCTTGACTGATGCTGCTCGGTTCATGTCTTTGGCTGGAAAGACATTAAAGGAATTATACTCTTCTTTGATGCATGTCACCAGCGTTGTGCATTTACTACATAACTGCGCTATGCGTGTGCGTGCTCATTTTAAAAATATTGATGAAATAATAGCAACGATCAAGGCAGCAACAATCAAAAACAAAGATCACAAGAAAGATTTTCATGATGCTGGTCTGCCATCTCCTCCTGACCCTGTAATTACAAGATGGGCAACTTGGCTTAGAGCTGCCTTATATTACAGTGAGAACCTTCCAGCTGTTCGTACCATTGTCAACAATTGGACAAGTGCAGGCCTCTTAGTCAGCAGAGCAAAAGACGCTATCAATGTGGAAGATTTGGTGCCGGACTTGGTTAAAATAAATCAATACCGGACTCTAGCAGCCAACGTAGAGCTCTTAGAAGGAAGTGCCTGCACGATAACCGAAGCATAAAGACTGCTGAAGAATATGCAATTCGATGATGATCCGTTCGCAATTAAAAATTACATTAAAAAACGACTATCCAACTCTGATTTAGAAACAATAATAAACTGTACCAACTTGACAATTGACCCAACAAGCTACGCACTATTGCAAAAATCCCAGCCAACCTCTGCTGCTGTTGAGAGGTCGTTTTCTATGCTCAGTAAATTACTGAGAAAAGATAGAAATTTTGATGTTAACAACGTAAAAAATATATGATGCTGTATTATTATAAAAAGTCCTGGTAATTATACTGTGTGGCTTTCGTTAAAAACATCATAGACAGACTGTTAATGTACAGTACAGTTGCGATAACAACGCATTTTTTGTATTACACACTAATTGATACCGGTACACACAACGGCTCGTTATCCTAGGTTTTGACGTCATGCGTCGCTTTGTTGCATTAGCTTGAAGACTGAGTGATTGAGAAAATGTTTAAAGTAGGCTACCTTCTTCTTTAAAAACTTATGTAAATTGCGGATTATAAAACATTTTTAATCAAAAAAGTGCAACAAGACAATAATAGGGGAAAGCGGTTAGGTCAAAATAAAGTCAAAATTTTGCTAAAATAAAGTCAAAAATATATTTTTTTAGATCAAAAAAAATGGCCCTACTCATAACGTAATTGTAGCCATTCGAAGCGCGAAGACGTTTGTTATTAGCTACAACAACGAAGTCAATACGTTGAACCGGTAATGGGATCAAGCACAGCGTCAATAATGCTGCAGAGTGAGCTGAACCAAATAATATCAAAATGAAACTTGGCATTACCCGTCATAGTCTACTTAGTCATGGCTACTTAGAGAAAGGAGGGTGCATACGTACTTGCAATCTGTTAGTACGGAAATGTGTGTGGAAAAAGTTACGATTTATTAAAGGGCGGAAGAAAAGGTACATGCAAACATGCAGACTTTATTTGCGAACTAATCAAATCAATAAAACATATTTGAAAGGCTGATCATGTGGTTCGGAAAACGTATGCACATCAGAATTGCAAACTTAGAAAATTTAAGAAACAAATGTAACTAAGGCAGTTATACGTTGTTTCTTAATAAAATAAAGTTGTACTTTATTCGAAAGACTGGTTACAAGGAGAGGGATGTACGCAAACGTATGATCTGTTTTTGAGGAAAATGCGTAAAGCCCACTGCCTAGCAAATATTCCAACAAATGAAGTTGTTTTAAAGTTGAGCAAAAACTTATGTTCAAATAGCACTTCAGGGGCTACGCTTCACAACCACGCTAGATCTGCTCCAAATTAATTTTAGAAAGTATGGCTTGGAAAGAATGATTGGTGATGCCCCTTTCAATTCTGCCACTGTATAGTCGAGTTCTTAGTAAAGGCACTTTATGGAAATTTTGCCTGTTTGTGGTGGAAATACAATTTGTCAGCAGCATTAGCCACTTGGAAACAGGTCTGAACACAAGTTTTCCCGACGCAGGGGAGGTGCGGGACCGATTTTTTGCTCCTCAATAAATTCGTTACCTAAAATACTACCGTGCTGAAATTTTGGCAGACTGTAAAACTAGATGCTAACTCGCTAATGGTCAAGGCTCATTTTCCTGTCTTTTAGAAAGTCATTACTTAACATCATTTATAAAATTTATGCCATTGTTCTAAGGGTCCCCACCCCCTGGGACCAATGGGACACCACTAACAGTGTTCACAACATGTGCAATGGTGCTAAATAAAGTTTATTTTTAACGAAAGCAAGAAATGTCACACAAACGGAAGTCTCTTTAATCAAATTTTTTAACCAGCATGTAGATTTTTGCTCCGTTTATACTGAAGATAATAATTCGAAAAACGCAAAACCCCTCTGAGTCTTGTAGTTTGAGCAACTGGCTGCGGCACTAATAGTTTAAAACATCTTTTCTGGTATTAGATATCCTATTTTCATTGCATGAAAAATAAATCCATTTGTTGTCTTTGTAGACTGTTCTAAAAAACTTATCTCAAAATCATTATCATTATCTAGACCACACCAGATCTTTCAAATGAAGTGTGTAGTCTTGTCTTTACTGCCACAATGTGAACTTTGGCTATTACAAAATCATCTGCATGAAGGTCTAGGAGAGATTCCTCGCCAGATGATTGAGACAATTCACTAAACGTTTTGGTAACGTGAGTGTCAGAATTCATAAACACCTTTTCCTCGTTGTCAGAACTAGAAAATCCATCACTGATAAGTATGCGTCGCGGAAAAAGTCTTTTCTTGCTTTTCTGATGCGTCTGCAATCACTACCGAATAAACTTTTTTCGGCAAGAAAAAGGTTTTTGCTTCACTCTGGATAAAGATCGTAAAGATTGCAATAACGTCGCATCTTACCGTAGAGGCCTGGAAAGATTGCAGCTGGTAGATCCTTCGTTTTGTCCAGGTGACTACACACTATGCATTGAAATGTGCAACAAACTGCTTTGGGCACAGCTCCTATCTGTGCTTACAGTTGTGAATCTGTGACTGTGGATGGTAAAAACTTTGCTTCAGTGAAAAACCTCACTGTAAAAAGGATAAATTTCTGTACGTCTGAAGGAAGCAATGATGTTAGACATGAATGTCTTCACCATGGCTTTAGCAAACAGTTCTACGACATAATATATACTAAACGACTAAACAGGATGTGCTCTGTGTCATTCATCACACATTTTTCCGAAAAATTTTTGAAAGTACAAAAAGCCCACACATCCGGTGATTGCAGCTTGTGGTTGCAGTGAGGGGCTATTGTAAGTAAAGAAATTTCATGACCTCTTGCAATATCTATCACTTCAAGTGATATGTGGCTATAGAATGGTAGTCATAACAAGAAATCCAGATTATCTTTTGATACACTCATACACATTTTAAAGATGCAACATAACAGAAAAATAGTCAGATTTAAAATTGACTCTAGGAAAAATAAAGACAAGAGGTAGGTAGTTACCTATAGCATTTATGCAACAGCATATTATAGCATTGACGCCCGGTTTACCAAATCGAATTGGCAAACTTGTTTTGAGCCTGTTTTACACAAAATCAATATTTTGGTGCTGTATGCACACCGGTTTCATCCAAATTTCAAATATTAACTGGAGAAACTTCGTAGCGATCCTACAGTTTTTTTTCACATTTTCAAAGAAGACATTCACTTTGGATAGGTTAAAGGACATTGCTCTCTCTTAGCTAGCTGATTCATTTTCTCTTATGCTCAGCCGACCAACACGTCTACGAAATCCACGAAGCCAGTCTTCACTAGCCATTTGGTTTTTTCTTCGCGAGTCAGGAAAATTTTTGTGTTTAGCCACTTCATATAATCATATGCCAAACGTTTCACATGTAATTTGTCGAGTCCGTAAAAAATTTTGGCCGAATCGATCACATATTTTTTAAGCTCTTTCTTCATTGATCAAAATCTGTTAAAGAAAAGTTTAAGTTACGTTATGACCTAATAGATCAAATAGCTTGGCATATAATTAAAACAATTAGGCTTCACAAAAGACAATCGTTTAGTATAGCGTACCTGCAAAAACTTAAGCAATGTTTATTACGAAACTACTTGTGAAAAAATGAATGCAATATGTCTATCTTTTTTACTTGCTTGAATCGTGACAATAGACAATTTTAAAATTCTCTCTTTATTTTCAGCTAGCGATTTCCAGTATCGATGAAGAGTTGATTTCGGAATACCATAGCAATTTGCAGCATGTCTTGAGCTTAAGTTTTCCCTTTTTGGCTAGACAAAGCATCATTTAATGGTTTCTCACTAAACTGAACCCTACTGGTTTTTCTTTTTTAAAAGAAGACATAATTCCAGAAATAAAATATGGTCAATTAACAGGGATCAATATGACAAATTGTCGGACAGGTCCATAACCAGTCATTTTAACAAAAGTTCTTCGGCTGCCAAACCTGTAAATAATTGTAGACTTGCACATCGTTAAAAACTTTGCTTACAACACGTCAAACCTAATATAATATTTCTCTAATTTTTTTGTGACATTTTGTCCAAAAAATTTCTTATTCAGTAACTAAAATTTACTTTTGGGTCTAAAAAGCATTAATTTAAGATATTTTTGTACGCAGTTGAGCCAGATGCTATTTCTTGCTCACATGTGATTTGATGAATGAATTAAGCTTCAACAACAAAAATGGAAAGAAATACCCTACTGGAATGCAAAATATCTCACTGTCCTTTTGTTTCCTGCGTCCCATCGGTCCCGCACTTCCCCTAGCCTGTAACTGACAAAACGTTTTCTTTGATGGTGAATAAAATACATTCACGATTCAACTCAAATTACCTTCAGATTGATCTTACATATAGGAGGCGAAGTTTTAAAGAGATAATATTGCTTCCTTTATACAAAAGATGAAAAGAGATCGAATTCAGTTTGTTTTTAATATAGCCATACAACGAGTTTATCTATTTAGATTCTACAAGGTATCCGAAAACACAACTGGTTACACCAAGACCTAATCCCAGGCCGAGATTCTACGGGCATTCTTGGCTACCAAAATGGATACCGGTACCCCGTTACAATAATGGATACTAGTACCGCAACTTCCGAATAAATTCTGGAAAGTAGCAACTGGAGTGGCTAAAAATAAATAAGTAAGGTTGAAAAAAGTTATGAACACTCGAATTGACCGATCATCAAATCCACTTAATTGCCGTCCTGTTATCTAGTCCACCAAATTAAACAATGTTCAACATCGATTGTAACATTTGTGTGTGTTTGAAAAATAAAGTTTGTGGATTGACTTTACTTCTCAGAAAAAGAAATTATCGCGTAAGCCAACAGTATTACTTGACACAAAAGTTAATACAAGATTTTGGGTAGGGTAGCAACGTAGGTTTTGATTTAACATTTTTTTTTGTATAAATTCATTAAACACGTAAAACACAATGTCTGAATAACGCTGGGTTCGTAACTAATGGTAAATAACAAGGACTGCAGATACAGAATATGGAATCATCTTAAAGGAAAGATTCTCAAACGATATGTGGTGACTGAAGCGATGTTTCGAGACTGCATAAGTGTCCCAAGCATGTAGCCCTGATGCCTCATTTTTGGATATACACATATTGACTTGTTGATCTTTTATTGTAACATCAACCAATGCAGCGAGTCAATTGTTTTTTACACGGCTGAAGTTACTAAAATTAGTTTAACACTAGCTTTACGGGAAATTTTTCTACACCTAGTTTTACGGAGGGCTCGTTTTCGACCCCGATCTTGTTTTGCTAATTGCGTTTTTCTTGCTCTAGTTTCTGAACTGCTAGTATGCTGTACTGCAATAATTACACATAACAAAATGATTTTACTTTTGAAAAGTAAATTTTGTACAAAATATAAAAGCATTTAACTTGTGACTTTTAAGCAAGCTAAGCACTTTACGTATGTCAGTCTGAAATTGTCTTGTGAACCTTTTTCACAAGTAGGTTTTTGGCATAAAATACAAATTGAGACTGTCTTGTTGTCGCAGCATACACCATGACACTTCCTCCACTTCCGCACTTCTTCATCGTCTCCTCTGAACTGCTTATCGCTGTTGCTTGGACAAGGTTCTGGCTTGCCTAGCAGACTTTCTACAAGCATTAGTATGAACTGCCATGATGTTATGCGATCGTTTGTTACTTTTTTATACAATGCGTAGGAGTTGATAGCAGCAGTGTTCAAGATGTTACCCCAGACAGCTACTGGCCATCTTCGACTCGCTGACCTTGTAGTGTATAAGCGTGCCATTTGATTGAAGCAATCAACGTCTACTTTGTTTCCGTTATAAAATAAAATCTCTTCCGGTTTTTTCTTTTCATTACTTGCATGAACATCTGTCGAGCAATGTATGCTGGAAAGCAAGCAAATTGACTTTTTCTCTTTTGCTTGATATTTCACAAATAACAAATTTATGACATCACGCCATTAAAATTTGTTTGAGCGTGTAGCTTTATTTTCTGGTTCAGTCATTTTTTTCCACAACTCGCGTCGATTTTTTCGTCTATTCCTACAATATATTATTTGTCTCTCGCAAGTTTTTCGACAACGGGTAATGAGGTAAAAACGTTGTCACGTGTTATGTTGTAACCTTTTCTTTGATATGTTTTCAAAGATTAACAACCATGGATTCAGCAACAGGAACAAAACCACGCTGTTCTTTTACTTAAGCTCCATGATAAACATCAGTGTTTGAGGCATACTTTGTTTCCACGTCAGCCAGGACCCAAAACTTTTCACCATATTTATCGGGCTTATTTGGCATAAAAGTCACAAAAGAATAGCGCGACTTCAAAGGCATCAGTAGTTCATCCACTGTCAGTGAAAATCTACACGTTTACTTTTTGTGACAATGATTAGCAAAATGTTTAAATACGTGTCTAATCGGTCTAAACTTGTCAGCGCTGTGTCCACTTCTGACTCTGTTTGGTTTGCCATCAAACCTCAGATATTTCAAGATTTTTAGAAAATAATCTCTGCTCATATTTTTATATAATATAGGAATGCCATATCTTTTGCTCCACAAGAAAGCTACGGGATGACTTTTACCATAGATCCCTCTGGTATACTGGAGTCTAATAAACGTTTCTAAGTCAGCTAGGCTTAGAGTAAATTGTTTATCGCCTCTCTATTGAGCTTCTTCGTTTGTGTATCTGCAGATCATACGCAAAATTTGTTCAGAAACAAAATGCTTCCACACATCATTTGGGCTTCTTGATGAAGCTACATCCCGAGAAATCCCTGGTTTTGCTGTAAACTCGTTATGAGTTCCAGCGCGCCCACTACTTACTGGATTGGAGCATTTCCACAAAGTGCCATCTCTGCCCAACAAGCACTCAGAAGATGTAGGCTGGGCGTTTGAATCATCACCACCTTCACCATTACTGGAATCTGAATCAGTGTCTATGTTTGCAGCTGGTATCTCTTCTTTGTCTTTAGCAGCACCAGAAAATATCTCTTCTTCATCTGACAGCTCACCATCAGTGTCCCATGATAAGATTGTATCTATTATGCAGTTTGCTTTAGACTACAGGATAAACAAATTCTGCAAAAAAATAAAACATTTTCATTGACTCTAAAGTCATATGAACGACCAAACAAATAATTACAAAACAACTTTTGTTTACTGTGGTACGCTACGGGCTAATTGTGTACTGCGTTTGATGAATAAAACTATCCTGCCTAAGGCGAAAACTTTGTTATTATCGGCTAACGCAAATACCTTCTTGCCAGCGGTATTCACCTCACACCAACTACTGTAATAAATATGAAATCCTTTGACCAGCGGTATTTACACTTTTTTTTGTTATCACCTGTTTCTTTATCTACAAAGTAACTAATACCAGTATATCAATAGCAGCTGATATAATGCACTACAAACAGAGCATTGCCTCTAAAAAGATCTTTCTAAATGGACTTACAGAGTTAGAGTACCAATACCTGATTTATATTGTCATAGTATTTACTTAGAAAGTTCTTTCGACATTGGTGTCACATTTTGAACGGCTTCAGACCGGCTATTGTTTTCCACTGCTAACAAGAGTTGATTGGTGGTACAGAATTTGAAAACTGCAGAAAGTAAAGTATTCATTCTCGAAGCTTTTCGTCTGACACTTTTCAAGAGAATCCGTCCGAAATAGAGTGAAAAGGTTAATATAGAGACACAATTGACGAAAAAGAAAACAGGAAAAAAAGCTATATCGTGATTGGTAAAAGAAGCGACCAATAGAAAGAACAGAAACTAATGTGTAATTTTTTGACCATAAACGAATTCCTTTTGTTTGCATAAATTTGGTTTGGATGTTTTGATGTACGTGGCTTCAAGGGTGGAAAGATGAAAAGAAGTACGGCCACGGGCAAGAATAGAAAATTTGTTATCATTATATACACTGCGCATGTAAGGTTTTGTAAAAGGAGTCCTATAGCAGAAAAAGAAATTTCAGCTATAAAGCTTCTGATTGGCTGGCAAGAGCGGGCCAATATGCTTTGGTCCTGAGAAATGTGCTCCTGAAGAAAAATTTTAGGCATTTTAGCTTTTTTCCTTTTACGTCAATTGTGTCTCTATATGCGTGACTCACTTCATCTTTTCTCTCTATTTCTGACGGATTCTCTTGAAAACTGTCAGACAAAAAGCTTCGAGAATGAATGCTCTACTTACTGCTAACAAGATATTTCACAATACAGCTTTGCCTCCAATAATGCCTGGCTCCTGCTAAAACTAGCTGTCTATATGAAAGGGGTCGAAAACGGCCCCTGCAAAAAACTAGGGGTAACTTTTTCCCAGACGCGAAAACTCAACTAGTAAACAATTTTTAAAAGTTTCAAATTCTGGAATGTAATCTAGAATAAATATTAGGTAAAGTCAAAGCAGTTCATTGATATTCGGTCTCGCATTTAGAAGATATAAAGCAAATAAACAACAACCAGGGTCAAAAACGACCACTCCGTAAAACTAGTGTTAAATTTGATTATGACAGCGAGAAATGGAAATTTAGTCAAAGCGCCTAAGATGACGAAAAAAAGTTGAGAACCACTGGTACACTTATATATAGTGCATCTGTATTTTCTAAAAGATTGCTTGAGTGCCATTGGGCCATCACGCACTCTGGTAATGTTGTCAGTTCCGGCAGTTCTTTACACGTTCGATGCTGAAACAAAACTAAAGGCTTTTCGTGACGTATTCATCAATGGAGCTATCACATTAAGAAAACTCGCTCCAACGAAACTAGTACGCATACTAAGATGGCAAACACCCAACACCAAGTCTCAGTTAAGTTGCAACTCTTTCAGTCCAGCACCGATGTATACTACATTTGAGAATTTTAAAATATCAATTTACTAAAAAGGTTTATGACCTTATATCTCATCCGATTTTTAAATTTTTTTCACTACAGTAAAGGTTAAGACTAGCAGAATCAGAACATATGTAACTTAGATCTAGCTTTTTGTTTTCTTTAGAAAAACGAAGTTATGAACTCAATAACTGATTTGCGACAACAAAAATTGTCGCAAGTTACTACTTTGAATGTGAAAGGCGATATACAAAGACTACTTACCTTGGCTTACCATGCTACCAGCATTCACAGCCTTTACGCTAAACTAAACCCTCTAAATATTTTAGAACACTTTTACATGGTTGAACTGCACATTGGCTCGAAATGTATCAAGTTTCCAAGGAGAAAGAACTAAATCTCAAGCTTTCAAAATTTTTTAACTGTACTAGGGTTGCCATATGTCAGGATTTTCCCGGACGTGTCCGGAATTTTAGTGTTATAATCTGCGTCAGAGAGAAACGCCAAAAAGTGCATTGATGTCACGAATTTTAGCGTTTAGTAACCATAAATGGCCCGCCAAATCTGGCCCTTTTGTTTGAACGGATTCAGTCAAGTTTACCGCGAGTAGCACAATTGGTGACAGCGAGATAGATTACCAACACCGGCGCGACGATGTAGAGGTTAAAGTGTCCGCTTTGCACTCGGTAGACCTGGGGTTCATTACCTGCGTCGAGTCATACCAAAAACTTTAAAAATAATATTCTCAGCATCCCTGCTTGGCGCTCAGCATAAAAAAGGGATAGTGTGGAGAACAAGCCGGCAAGCTTGCTTGTTGTGTCCTTTGGCAAGGCACTTAACGGGACGCCTCCACCTTCATGTGGCAAACAGGTGACCTACCCATATCACTCCGGGTTACAATTGTAAAGTTGCTAACCCAGCGTGTCGACTCTTGGGTACCCACCAGTGGCAGTCCGCTTTGTTGGTGGCGGGGCTACCAGTCACTCATGACTGGTTCGAAATAGGCTGCCATCTTTCTCCTAGCCTAATTTCAATTATGTTGACGGCATGAACCTGAATTGCCGTTTGTGCCATACCTCCATCCCGAAGAAGAGAAAAGATAATTACAACAACAACAACAACAACAACAGATAGATTACCTTTTTATTTTGAACAACACTTCTATTTGGGGTAACACAACACGAGTTCCAAGGTCACCAACCGGTATTTCAGAGCACTACTTACTTAAATTAGGCCCAAAATTTATGTTAACAATGAAGTGAAATAGTAACAAGAATGACAAATTTTAAACTTGCAAGCAAAAGGTAAAATTTTTAAATAAAATTGCAACTCTGACAACCCTGCTGTCAATACTTAAAAGTGTGAACATAACCAAAAAATGTGTCCGAGATTTTGGCTCATCAGATATGGTAACCCTAAACTATTCGCCACTCAAAATCAAAAATTTGACCCTCCCAACCAAAAAGTAAGGGAAAAAGATATGGGGCACCATTTGTTCACGGCTCATTATACGTGTTTTAGGACAACATTTATGAATAAATCTAATCCATTTGTTTAAATGCACAAATCGATTTGATTTAGTCACAAATGTATTGAAAAATAAATGATTTGTTTAAATTCACAAAATCGATTTCATTTACTCGCAAACGCTTATAAAATAAATGCATTTGTCATAAATGTATTGAAAAATAAATGCATTTGTTTAAAAGCACAAATCGATTTGATTTAGTCGTAAATACATATGTCACTTAACCGTATCACTCTTTAAAGGCAATGTACTGCGAATGCCGCTCTGTCGACATATTTGGTCGTTTGACTATCATGTGACAGGTTTGCGATAGATTAGTTTGAAATAAGCGGCAGACGCGACCTAGTTCAGAATTTTGAAACAGGTGGTTTGCTGCAAATCGAACAATAAACAGCAAGCCTCTGAGTTCTTCAAGTAATTTTGCTTTGTTTCTCGTACTGTTGCCAAGGTGTAAACTTCATTCTTACTAAGTGTGTATTAAATATTATTTTCGTCTCTAACCTAGCACTTTTAGTTCACAAATTAACATCGGTATATTAGCAAAATAAATGAGCTTAATCTCAGTTTTTCCTATTCTTTTTTTCTTTCTTTTGGATGCACCAGAAACACGTTTGCTATTCATACGAGGCATTACCGGTATTAACTTGAAAGGGGTAATGGTACAGACCAGTGGTTCTCAAAGAGTGTACCGGGGCGCACTGGTGCACCCCAAAGTTTGTGTAGGTGCGCCCCAAAGCATTCTTGAAAATGTATCCAAATATGAAAAGAAAATGTATTGTTACCACATTATACCATTTCCATACGAAAATTCTGCTCATTTCGTTACAGCATTATATTAACGACTATAAGTGACTTTTCTAGCAACTAGCTAGAGTTGTGCGAATAGTAATTACTCGTTAAAAAGTAACGTATTGTTACGGAATTGTTTCGTTAAGGTAACGGATAACAAAAATCATGATAACACTTATTTTAGACATGCGAATCGTATCCAACAACGCCAGGGTCACCAATACTGATACAGAATGGGGTTGATCTTCAAAAAAAGGTCTTTATCTTGTTTTCCGTAAAGTCTTTCAGTTGCTCCCCGTAAAGTCAAACGGATTGTCAACACCGCCACTGTAGTCACAGTATTATAGTATATGGTGCCCCAGCAATTACTTGTAGTATAGAAAGTGCGCCCAATCTGTATAAAGTTTGAAAACCACTGGCATAGGCCAAGGCATATTACTGTATAAATTTTGCTGTAAAAGCCTAGGAAGTAACTGGAGGGGACCTGTGAGGTTATTTTGGCCAAAAAATGTGTCTCAAATTTTTATGTATAACACTTTTATGGGTCATTTAACGCGAGAACTTAAGTGGGGGCCCTTTAGCGCGACAAATCATGTGGGGGCCTTGGCATTTCCCCAGTTAGCTCATACCAAAGGCTACTACTGCAGTATATGTTGCATAAAGTCATTGTAATCAGAAATCGTATTCACTCATAGATACCAAAAAGATAATTTTTAAACTTTGGCGATACTTAAAGGCAAATACCATTTTACTAACTTTTTAGAATGGTTGTTTCATTAGTCAGATGGTGTTTGTATTGTGAAGGGTCAATTGGCACAGATCAGTCTCAATTATTCGTTCCAAACAAATCCTTTTTTCCAATTCATGGAAAATAACTCCTTTTTTTATTGCGTAACATCTAATTATATTTGCAGCATCGAAACTGTCAACTAAGTATTTTTTGCATGTGGACTTATTTGTTCCTGGTGTGCTTGAAAGTGTTAGATATTGTCGCACAAACCTCTCACTTTCATGGTGACCTGCTTTGAAAGTATTAGATGTTGCACAGTTAAGTTTTATAACATTTTGAATAATTATTCTTCAAATTTAAATCCAATCTCACTCAAATGTAGCTATTGAGGTAAAAAGAAATTAATGTTTTATTATAGGCGATCCAAATTTCATATGAAGCGAGCAAATGCGAATTAAAGCGTGTGAAAAGCAAGCTCAGTTGAAAAGAGAAACGCTTAATAGAAATTACTCGTAGGACAAATGTGGTATTAAGCTCACTACTCTCAGCGCAGGTTTGCGCTGCATTGCCACAATGCAAAATTCACTTTTTTTTCTATAAAATGCGCCGAATAAGTGTTTGTATTTGACTGCTGACGGGCGAATATGCTTAACTTGGAAGCATTAGTAAGCCTTTTCTTTTGTATTTTTGTTTCATTTTTGTCTATATCAATAGGTAGTGTTTCTTAAGCTGCAGCAATACAAGTATCTAGAAAACTTAATGCAGATGAATGAGTGTTGATCAATCACATTTTTTTGTTTACAATTTAAAGCAGGGGTGGCCAAACTTTTCAGACCATGCGCCAAAATTTAGATTGCAAAGTGAGCAATGCGCCACCTCTAAACATGAAATGCGCCAAATTTGGCTCAATGCGCCAACGTTTTCAGTCCATGCGCCAAAATTTTTCGCCACACAAAGATTCATTTGAAAATGCGCCACACAAACATTCATAACTTATCATTGCCCTCAAGCGTGTAGTAATGTATTTATACTTGGAAGTCAAAATAAGGCCATATTCAGCGGTGGTCTCCAAAAAAAAAAAAAAGGTCATCACTTGTCTGGCGTCAAGTTTGGTGGCATATTTAGGCCAAAAGTGATTGCATAGGTGCGGCGAATCAGGCGATGACCTTTTTTTTTTTTTTTTTTTGGAGATCACCCCTGAATTGATCGTTCTTTTTACATCAGAGTGTTAACAACCTGTGACAAATTTTTCGGGGCATATATAAGCACACTTCCTCAAATTGCCCAAAACATCAAATGCGCCACCTCCAACCATGCAATGCGCCAAATTTGGCGCAATGCGCCACGTTTGGCCACCCCTGATTTAAAGAATCGTAATAGAGATGTTGATATTGAAAAATTGCATCAGCTTCAGCTTGAAAAATTGCAGAGGCAGATTACCTTAAACAACGACCGGTACACTAGCTTAACCTATCTAAAACATAAGGTTCTTCATAGGTACCAATATTTTTTGCAAGAAACTGGCAGACTGAGTTCATTGGCTAACTGCATAAACTTGTACAGCCTATGTTGCACTTTTGCTTCCGGCAGTCATCCTATAGTAAGAGACTCGGACTTTAAAAGTTTATTGTTCAATTTGCAGCAGATTACTTGTATCAAAATTCTTAACTGCGTCGCGTCTGCCGCTCATTTCAAACCAATCTATCGCAAACCTGTCACGTGACGGTCCAATGACCAAATATTTCAAAAAAGCAACAAGACGAGAAACAAAGCAAAATTACTTGAAGAACTCAGAGGCTTGCTGTTTATTGTTCGATTTGCAGCAGACCACCTGTTTCAAAATTCTGAACTACGTCGCGTCTGCCGCTCATTTCAAACTAATCTATCGCAAACCTGTCACATGATAGTCAAACGACCAAATATGTCGACAGAGCGGCATTCGCAGTACATTGCCTTTAAAGAGTGATACGGTTAAGTGACATATGTATTTACGACTAAATCAAATCGATTTGTGCTTTTAAACAAATGCATTTATTTTTCAATACATTTATGACAAATGCATTTATTTTATAAGCGTTTGCGAGTAAATGAAATCGATTTTGTGAATTTAAACAAATCATTTATTTTTCAATACATTTGTGACTAAATCAAATCGATTTGTGCATTTAAACAAATGGATTAGATTTATTCATAAATGTTGTCCTAAAACACGTATAATGAGCCATGAACAAATGGTGCCCTATATAAAAATGTTTCTGTTTTATCGTTAGCAACAAAATATTCTTTTGAAAGTATTCGTCATTAGAATATCAAAGTAATTTCCTTTCCAAAGATATATTGTGTGAAATGATTTGATGCTACCTTCTTTCCATATTGATTGATTAAATATACAGTATATAGCTGTAATGCATATTTTTTTTAGTACTGGTGCAAAAAATTATCAGCAATTTTGGTTCTGGGTTTCAGAAAATTTAAAAGTTTGGAAAAACTGGATCTTGTGATGAATTTTGATTGCTCTTCCTCAAAAGCACCGTTCTTTGGCATTAATTGCCGCTTAAAATTTCTCAAGTCCTCGCTGGCTAGGCATTGTGTAGCATGCTCTTTTCTCCCTGCTTAACGTGCCCTGGGAAGTTAAAAGAGTTTTTGCCTTTCCTCAAATGTTTGGTTTGATTCCGGTAGCTCTATATATTTATTACAAAGCAAAATACCAATAATATGTTTTATGTGGTGCAATTTAACACAGTGACGTTGTTAATTTTGATTTAGCCTCAAACTTTCTCAAGTCCCTGCTGGCTGCGCGTTATGATTCATACCGGTATTTGTTTTTCCTTGCTTAGGTATGCTTATGGAAGTTAAATAAGTTCTTGCTTTACCCAAATTTTCAGGCTTGATCCCGGTAGCTCTATAAAGCTATTATTAAGCAAAATAGAACACGCATTTCTCCAAAGTATGGTGCGATTTTACCCCGGTGGGGCATACTATCACCCGTGCCGATTTAAAACGTATCAATAAATGCAGCTTCGCCAGCTTATCCGCGCAAACATTTGTGAGAGGAACAACAAAATGTTTTAGTAAATACAAGCCATAGTTTCTGTACATGTAATGGTAGTCATGTTGTTCTATTAATCAAGACTGGAGGTATTCAAAGTGAAAGAATGATGACACAAACTACCATTCGTAAACTACCATTTGGACAATCAGTTATCCGGCACTAATTTGACCTCGAAAACAGTACCTGTACTCTGTACTGTGATTTAGTAAACTGAATTAATTTTGTACTGTAGTGTACCTGTACTCTGTACTGTGATTTAGTAAACTGAATTAATTTTGTACTGTAGTGTACCTGTACCAATCATTTTACCTCTATTTCATTAACATTTCACTTGTCTTTCCTTTTTAACCAACTTTTACTGATTTAGAGAATATTTTAATTTTAAGATAAGGTGGTTAGCAGCTGGGTTTGTGTATTCTAAGATAATAAATGGCTAATTTGGAAAAATGGCTAATCCGGCACCCCCAGGTCCCAATGATTCCGAATTAGTGGTGGTCAACCAGTACTTAGTTTTTCTAGAAATCGCAATTTTATGAAGTCCAGGGAACAAAATTTTGTGTGTTTTTCACCGGTAGACTACATTTTATAAGCATTTGGAGACTTCAGTTTTTGATGGATCTTTTTGAAAACGTCGACAGATAATACACAAGAACTATGCTTGTGAGGAAAAGCAGTCAAAATGTACCAAAGAATAACTTTGTCGAACAATGGCAAGTTTGTTAGATCAAGTTGGATAATTGTTCAACTAAAAACGAAACATGATGTATGGCAACCAATTTTGATCAGTCATTATAAATTAATCCTTAGCCTTAAGTAATTAGAGTCACATATTGCTGGAAAGCAAATTTCCTAAGCTCTCAAAGGACAGTAATTGTAAGTACTTTATTACAACGTTTTTGTATTAAAGTTACCTGTTTTTACTCGGTTTACAACGTTTTGTGAGGGGCAGAAAGTTACACCACAGGTCTTAAAGTTCGATTTTTTCAGTATGAAAACAAATATTGATTGTACATATTATATGCTATCGGAATTGCTTTGAAACAACCTTTAATTTGTTGAGAAAGCTTGAAAATTAGTTGAGAAATGAGGTCACAAATCAGTTTTTTAGTAATCTAATTTTGCAAAAAGAGTGTAATTTTTAAAAGCATCTTAATATTATGATCTGCAGCAGCAAAAGATTTGCGTTAATCGTACGTGACGTATTATGACATCATAGAGCAGTTTTAAGCGTGCAAGCGAAAAAGAAAGAAAATTGCTTAGAGGGCTTAAAGTGCTTATAAAGAATTGCTTATGGCATTGCCAAATAAGCTTTAACTTTTGTAAAGTTGCTTTTATCAAAAGTACCTTATTAATATCTCCTGAAACAGCGTTTAATCGCGTTTCTGCGATCACTACTTTTTGAGAAAGAACAAAAAACAGATTGTACAATGAATCCTTAATTGTGATATCACTCTAGACCCCAAAAAAATGAAAGTTTTTGTATTATGGTAAGTCAAAGCTGGTTTTCGTTTGAGTATAAAGCGGCTGTTTTCTGTCAAGTAATGCAAATTAAAAAAAATTTTTTCGATTACGACGTCATCAACACTCTTATAACACTCACCACGGGCTGGTGATTAATGGCGCCAAGTTTGATGCTTGTACCTCCAGCAGTTTCAGTGGAGTTAAAACAGACAGAATTGCGCTTCGCAGTATAATATTAATCAACATAAAAAAACACTCATATTTTATACAACACTGTTAATGCAATGCATTCACTTGCTTTTTCCAACGTTAGGTTTAATGTTCAACAATGCACATTGCAAAGCTGACATAAATTGAACAGTATACTTCGAGGTTAGTTTTTGCAGCAACCGCGCTTAATAAAACCAACTAGCAAAAAAGTGAAAGGAAATGCAGCCGTTTTCATACTTTCCGATGATTTTTGGTTCCTCACCGGCAATATCTGTTATTACTCACTAGTATTTTTTCCACCGGTGAGAACCCCATACCTAGGCCAATGGTTTCCGAACTTTTCTATTCGTGGAACACAAAAGAAGTTTTTAAGTCTTCAGAAAACACTATGCTTCAGAAACATCTTGCAAACAAATATCTAACCACGCTACGCCAGTTTTATTGAGGAAACAAAATATCGTATGTCAAACAGTGAAACCATATTTCGAAAAAATTTTTTCTTTCAAGAAACCATTCCAAAAAATTAAAGGTTCTAAATTACTGGTCACAGATAAAGGACATTCGCAACCACACATAGTAGATTCTGTTGTTTTTCAAAGCGCAATCACTAGGAACGTGCAAACTATTCTTTACTAGGTGTTCTTTATCACCAGAATAGAAACACAAGATACAATCCATTTTTTTCCAAACAGTCTTAAAAGCATGTTCGTAATAACCTTCATCAGTAACAATCTGACGATCTCATCTTCAATTCAAACAAAAGCATGTGACGAATGAACACTAAAACACGAACACGTTTCATCTGCAATAAATGAAACGTGCATTAGGAAATAGCAATACCAAGGGCGATTTAATTACGACACCATGTAGATTTTAGGTTATCATATGCCAATCTTGGAAAATACTCTAACTAGGTTGTCGCGTTTTTAATATATGATAATATTATCAATAGAACTTTCGGTTCTATCTCAATTTCAAATTCCTTTAAAATTGAGGCGACGTGTAATAATCGCTCGGATAATTAGGTCTGGCTACAACTTAATAAAAGCTTGGAAAAGATTGGCTTCCGCTAAAACACTTCAAACCCACTTTAACCCTTTGCGGTCCAATTGAATTTCTTTTTTCGGTCAGTCTAGGTCCAAACTCTTTTTTGTGATTTTTTTGAAAGATGTTTGTGTGTATGTTAATTTTATGATTAATTTTTGTTCCGCATCATTTTTTTTCTTGCGGTCTAAGTACATGTCACACATGCAAATGCAGTTTGAATGAAATTTAATCAATTATTAATTAACTAATTAAACTAAACTAAATGAAATTAAACTAAATGCATTTGTGACATGAGTTTGGACCAAACAACATAAATTGTTTTTGCATCCCAGACGGTTAGTTGGACCGCAAAGGGTTAATAACAGAATAATATATTCACAGAAATGGTACTTCACGACTTCAAAACTTCTTTGCTCAACGATTCCAAAATTAATTACTTTACCACACAATCAGGAAAGATCACAAAATAAGTCCACCAATAACTGTTCGATAACTCTCCACGTCAACGAAATCCACAATAAACTATCGCAAAAAAAACAACACCGTAATGGGTCTTCCTTAACCCGTCAAACCACTCTTTTTTCTATTTTTTGCTCTCTCTTTGGCCCTCTCTCTCTCGGGCTCTGTCTGGCTCTGGGCAAAGAAAATCCCGTCGCCTTATATATAAATGACGAAACAATCTGGAGAACGCTCGAACGAAATCACGTGAACAACAAAAAAAGCATTACAAGTTACGCTAATCGTTTATCGAAATTCTTCGAAGAAGGTAGAATCACTAGACCGATCTGGAATTTTACTATGTCGTCATAACGATTTTGACGTAATAAATGGCGTACACAGCAATCGGCTTGCGAGAAAAAAAGGGTCTTTCCCTCAGTCAGCAGTCGAGCGAACAATTAACGCAGCGCTTTACACAATATGAAAACAACTCTTATAAAGCAAATTTCCTTATTCGCGACATAGGTCAATTAAATCCTATCTGCAATAGTTGGGGTATAGAATCAAATCATACAGTACGTTAATAAAGTATTGTCAATATTATGCAGCATATAAATTACGAGCACAGTTTGACATACTGAACTATTTCAAAAAGACTATCCTTCACCTGTAGATTGCAATTAGATAGATTATATTCTCTTTCCAAGCACTCCAAGACTCTTAACACCATCATAATCTGAACATATAGGCAAATTGGGATTGAATGTCTCTTCATATTATCTAATGCTGAGCCAAATAAATACTAACACTTATGTGCAGGAATGCAATCAGAAAAGGCACGGTGCCATGGCTCTCCCTTTGGTCCCAGTTAATAGGTCTATTATGCACAAAGAAGCAATTGCATAGAAATCTGTTTCGGGTTGTTTAGGTGGGCTTTGTGCTTGAGTTGAACACAAGAGCTTAATGCCTTCAATAGTTTTCTTGATTTAAGAGCATTTCGATGTAACCAACTGCCTTATAGTCCTGTTGCATGGTAATGCAACCAGACTGGTAAAATGTTCTTAACAAGCATTGCTTTCTCTTATTGATATAAATAGGCTACTAGAAATTGGTGTTATGCGGTAATTAATTAAAAATCATTAAGCGTGTTGGGCCAGTAATCAGCACCAAAATTCAGAAATAAGCCCATGTATACTCAATGGAGGGCAGCTTCCACTTACTTCTTTAGTAACTGCAACCGTAACTTCGTTACTTTTGGACAAAAGTAACGAAATTGATAACAGGCTATCAATTAGACACTGTAAAAGTTACAAGTTACAGTTACTTTCTGCTTTTTGCTTTCACAGGCTAAAACTATAGATTTTTGATTAATTTATCATTAAATGATGTAAAAATAGTTTAGATTTTTCTTCAAAAAATTTTATTTTTTTGGCTCACTTCAACAAATTGATAATTTTGGACCATTTGCCTTTGCCAATTAACTTAAAATTATATTCAAAGTCAGGAAATATACGAGTTAAATCTTAAGTCATTTTAGAGTAATTCTACAACGACCGACAGGGGAGGTGAGGCATATTTGCCTTCCACACTACCAATGTAGGATTACAACTGGTCTTACTCATCAAATCAAAAATTGATGTGATACCTTAGTTTCGGTCGTGTTGGCAAGCAGATATGAGAATGACGCGAAGACGGTAGAACACTTTGGCTTATCAGTTTACATACGCCAACTCCCACTAACGTGCTTGCATCAACAGTTCAACACTGTGCTACGATAGTGGAGTAATTCTATGCTGTCCTACGATGATAAGCTGCCGCAAACTCGAAACCAGTGTACGTCGCTGGTTGGTGCGGGCATGGGTTCGCGTCCCATTTATCATAATTTTTACGGACCATCCTTTCGGGCCGATTTGCAAAGCCAAGTACTTGGACGTGTCTATTCGAAGATTTCTAAAACATCATCAACAAAATTGAAGGTTGTCGTAGAAGGGTACAATTCAGAACTTTTTTTCTGTTTGCTGGCGACTACTTTCTTTTGGCAAGAGTGAAGACGGCCTTTGAATATTGAAGGGGAACGGTATTGCCATAGGAAGTCAAAATTTTCGCTTTCGAAGCAAATTAAACATCGTTATCAGTTGGCGGTTTGGCTGTTTTGCATTGCATCAAAGACAGGTCACTCTTACATTCGGCATCAAAAATTTGGCCATTAAAAGTAACTGCAACTACATTACTTTTTTGCTGGGTAACTGTAACTGTAACCAGTTACTAAAAAAAAGCAACGTGCCCACCAATGTATGTATAACCTGTAACCGTAGGCAGCTGCAATAACTACCCAGCATTCAGAAATGATTTGCAAGAATTACTGAAAAATGAAAGAGATAACCAATGCACTAACCCAGTTAATGTTTGTGAGTGAAGATTCAACGCAGGATTTAAATATATCTGAGGAAAATAGTTATACATTTAGGCTAAGATTATCTTAAGTTCGGATTTTCTCGGACGTGCCCGTGATTTTTACATTGAACTTGAGAAATTATTAAGGTCGTCGTAATATCGGGGATTTTAGCTGCAGGACTTTCAAAAAAGCATTTTAACTGCATTACAGTCTTTAAGATGCGATACAGATTTTTATGAACAATGAAGGGATATGTGTTGGATTATTCATGTCGCTGAATTTCGCCGAAGATCTCTACGAAGAATCTGTACTCATGCTCCGAGGCAAGGGACTTAGTTTGCTAGAAAACTTTGCAAGGGACAAACTTTGTTTACTGCTGCACTATTACTATATTTACCTATAGCGCACACAAATTGAGATCGATTAAGTGTTTCCCATAAGTTAGTTTGCACAGCAAACCTGTTTAACACTTTGTGTTTTTGTTTTCAGTTTTCCCCGAAAATAGGTCCGTTTCTCAAGTCACTTATCGGCAAGCCAATAGAACCAATCAACCATTGTTTTACCATAGCAGTTTTTCAGACGTTCTGTCTTTTTGCATGCTTGAGCAACTCGGCGAAAGCAGGCAAATAGTGATCGTAAAATTGCAATTCTGAATCTATCTGTTTGTGTAAAGCATGACATTTGATTCGACTCGATTAGAGAGGCTGTAACACTTTATATCTCCTTTCTGGACGACAACATTGCCACTGTGGAGATTAAATTTTTGCAATGCAACTCTTATTGGCTGCCTCATAAGAGTGATTCCAAACCAAATATTACTTTGGACAGGTTGGAAAACGCAAACTTAATCCATCTTATCCGACGTGAAGGCGTAGCGGTTAGAGCATCTGCTTCTCAGACCGTAGACCTGGGGTTCATTCCCCTTGTCGGGTCATACCAAAAGACTTTAAAAAATGGTATCTATAGCTTTCCTGCTTGGTGCTCGGCATTTATGGGTGGTAGTGAAGAACAAGCCGGCAAGTTCGCTTGTTGGGTCCTTGGGCAAGGCACTTAACGGGACGCCCCGCCTTTATGTGGAAGACAGGTGGCCCAGACACCTCGGAAATAGCAACTCCCAAGCGAGTGCGGACATACCTTCCAAAACATAGCGATACAGTTCGCTTTCTCGTGAATGGAGGATAAATATGGTAAATTTAAAAAAATCTTTGGAAGTTCTTCAAATATAAGCAACTGTTACTGTTGATACAGCAACAAATGAGCGTTTGTTTATTGGTCTTACATATTTGAAAACCTATTTTCGGTCCACGATAAAGGAAATTTGTTTAAATGGATTGGCATTGCTCTATGTTCACTATAACCTCAACATTAACTTTGATCGACTGATGAATTTTTGCGCAAACACGGAAGGCTAAAGTTTTGAAATACAGCTCCGGTGAATTTGTTGTGGCTTGCCTCTCATCACTAGCCTGCCACTCAGTCTGCGTCACATAAAAGTGCTGTCTGTAGTTGTGTGAGTACATTAAAATTTTAGTGCAAATACAATAAATTTCTCTACTTGTCGCTTGAAAACCGCAAACGTCCTCAACGGCTAGGGGAAAGCCCTCATATTCAGTGGTCCGTGGCTCTAGAGGGCTTGGCCACTGCATCCAGTGCTGTATCGTTCAAAAACTTTGGTCCCTCTCCTTGTGGAAATTTGGCTGCCACACTGCGTACGTAACAAACTCATATAAGCCAATTTAACGCTATTCATTCAAAATCTTATTCTAAGGCAGCATGAAAGTACGTCATCTATAAAACGATGATAGTCATTTATTGGCATTGGCAAAGGCAAAGCGGCATAAAAAAAGCTATTGTAAAGAGAGACACAAAAAACTCCCTATTGCTGTTACGTATTTAGAGTCATTTAAAACAGGGTGGTCCAACTGGTTTTGGTCACCTGGCCACTTTACAACTAACTTATCAACTTGCCGGCCCATTTGCTTATGGTGATGAATGAAACAACCAAAGCAAACATTCAAAACTGAAGCAACAGCAATAACAATTGAATGATTGATTAAATTTATTACGAAGCTGGTTAGTGGGATTCCTATGGTCGCTTCTCTGATACTATTGGCAGTCTGTTAATTATGATGATAGTGATAGCAAGTAGGACATAGCTGTTTAGTGTTGCGTTGATCATTTGATTTGTATATTTGGATTTCACTAGTTTTATAACAAAAAAATTTGTTTACGTTTGTATGCGCTTTTAAACATTAAGTGTATTTTTATTCAAAATCAGTTAGTTCATAAAATCTATCTGGCCTGCTATATACAAAAAGCTCTCTTGAAATTCGTTTACAGGCCGCACGCGACCCATTTGCCCGCAGTTGGACCTCGCTAATTTAGAAGAAAATTTATTACAAAACTTCTTGAAATTTATTTAGGGTTACGTAAAACTCGGGGAACCAATGACCTGTTACATGTTTTGTTTTCTAAGCCAGTGGTAGGAGTGGGAGTTTGGGTGACCTACAATCAATGCATGTGCTAGTTTAGTGGTTTTTATTGATTTGCTACAGTACTTTTGGGTTTTGAATTGTTTTCGGTAGTCTGCTGCAATGAAATATTGACTAGGTATGACTATTTTCAATTTGATAATGTTTACATAAGTTTTTTAACTGATTCTATTTGAATAAAGATTACAAGTTTGTAGACCTAAGTCAGTGCGTCGCGACGTCCTGGGGCGTCGTTCTGATTTTCCAAGAAAGAATCAGGATCTGCCGATGCGCCTCCCGAAGAAAAGGACACAAAATTCGATATTGAAAAGTTTTTACCAAATAAATGACTTTCAACCCGGTGAAAGTACAAAAACATCGATTTCAAGACGAGATAACTAAAAATTTTGCATAAAAACTAGGCAGCGCCACGAACATGACCAGCAAAAATGCTCAGAACAGGTTCCACAATCGACACGAAGACCATTTTTTTTACATTTCTTGCTTTTGCCATACCTTTTGAAGACGGTCATCGCCCTTTATCTCGTTCTCTCTGAATACGCCAATACTATAGGCTATCTACACAGGTATTGCGAGAATTGTAAGGATCAGTTAGAAATCTGTGTCTGTCAAAAAAGGTAAAATATATAGCAAAAAGGATGAAGAAGGTGGTAACAAGTATGAGGCAATATCAGGCACTAAAATCAAAGTTGATAACATTTGTAAAGTTTAATGCTTAGTGAAAGAAAAATATTGACATTGAATGCATTTTGTTTCTTTAGCACAAGAATTACCGTAGTGGTCATTTTGACCGTTTTCGATTTTTAATTGTTTGTATCTCTGATTAGATACGAGCAATAACTCTAAAACTTCCTGACTTTTCTGAAATGTTGGTTAACTTTTAGCATGTTGATTTTCATTACATTGAGCACATGGTGAGATGGGAATGGATTTGTCCTAAATTACCGCCAACCCTTATTTTGACCTTGAAAAACCTCTTTTTTTCATCATTAAAATTGTCTGCAATCAAGTCTTTTGTTGTGCTCTTGTGTCAAAACAATCTGGCAGCAGTAACTCACTAATTGGTAAAAGTTACGTACTAAAGTTGCGAGAGATAAATACGTTTGTCAACATAGGGGTAAAAGTATGGGGACTGGTAGCTGAAGCCCCCCAGATTGTTTTCAGCCCCGTTATAGAAATTTCAAAACTGGAAAAAATACTCACTTTCTATAGGTTGATTTTTAAAACAACTGTTTCAACTTTTTGGGGACAAAAATGTCTTCAGCCCTAACCCTTCTCTCAAGAAATTCAAAACTGGCTAAAGTACTCAGTTTTGAAAAATTTGTTTCCTAAAAAAAAAAAGGTATTCACCTTTGTTTGGAGCAGAAATGTCACCCTGAAAATGTTTATCGCCAAAAAAACACAGGTCTTCAACTTTTCTTAGAGACAGAAATGCTTTCAGCCCTCTATACATGCAAGAGAAAATGCTATGCTTACTGCAAATATTGTAACAATATTAGTAATATCTGACGGTCTAGATTTGCAGTCTGTTGCTATGTTCGCTGCACTTGCCGTACCGTTGCTTATCAGTTATTAGTTGTAGCATTTGCAAGGTTGACCCTCAAACCATGCAGTAGCAACTGCTTTAGTAACGCGTTCTTGCATTATTCTCCAGTACATACGGAGCAGGAATGATTGGATACTTAGTTTTTGTAAACCTGTACGTTTGAGTTGAAAAATTATCTCAAAATGAGAAGCTTGTAGATATCAACGTAGATCAAAGTTGGATAGGTTGTTCTCTTTGTTGATCGTTATCGTGTGGAAGCTGTGGCAAAGAAGAAGCATTTGGGAATTAAAATATTTTGAAACCACCGCCGCGCTTCTCTTCGCTACTCCATTTTATAACTGCATTCGTTTGTGACGTTCATATTTCCATCCTCAGTCGCTGTGTATCGTCAATACAATTTGTAGCACAGGATTTATGCGAGAAAGGTCAGGTGACAGCAGAACGAAGAAAGGCAAACGCGCGCCTTTCATTTATTTCACCCTTTGTCGATCAGCTTCACGGTGATCTGTCTCGGGTTCGGAGACTACCCAAGGGTCTCTTTCCAACAAACTCCCTATACCTACGCTTTTATGTTACGTTTTGGAAGACTCAGACTTGGTTCGACTTACGGTACATAAGAAATGATATTTTCCGAATGAAGCAAATTCAGAGACAGCTATTGATAACGAGCAGCAAACTGATTCAGCGTCATGTAAATTTGTCGGCTTTGGCAGTGAGACAAAGACAGCAATGATACATGAAGGTTACTATACTGCACAAGCGCTAGGTGATAGTTTTACATCTACCACAGTGAAATATGACTCGGATTGGTTACTAAGGACGAAGCAAAATTGAAATGCATCATATTTTATTCGATATCTAGAGGTAGATTACACGCTGCGAACGTACTTACAGAAACGCAGCAAAAGAAAGTTGGAGGCCTACAATTCATTTCGTATATCAGGACCTATGCAGTTTATTTCAATATATGTAAAGCTTACGATTTGTTAAACTCCCTCCTACAATAATTCAATACATTACTAGGTCTAACACAACAGTCGAAAGAAACTTATGACCCAAGATAATGCCTAATTATTAGGCATTTCATAGTACTTGAGCAAACGGTCATTATGACCGCTCGTGGTAATTCTAGATGGGTAGTTATAAATAGGCATAGTAGGCATAGTACAGGCATAGTAGGCATAGTACAGGCATAGTAGGCATAGTACAGGCATAGTACAGGCATAGTAGGCATAGTACAGGCATAGTACAGGCATAGTAGGCATAGTACAGGCATAGTAGGCATAGTACAGGCATAGTAGGCATAGTACAGGCATAGTAGGCATAGTACAGGCATAGTAGGCATAGTACAGGCATAGTAGGCATAGTACAGGCATAGTAGGCATAGTACAGGCATAGTAGGCATAGCACAGGCATAGTACAGGCATAGTACGGCATAGTACAGGCATAGTAGGCATAGTACAGGCATAGTAGGCATAGTACAGGCATAGTAGGCATAGTACAGGCATAGTAGGCATAGTACAGGCATAGTAGGCATAGTACAGGCATAGTACAGGCATAGTAGGCATAGTACAGGCATAGTAGGCATAGTACAGGCATAGTAGGCATAGCACAGGCATAGTAGGCATAGTACAGACATAGTAGGCATAGTACGATGTGGTGATGATTTTTAGTTGTTGGAGTCCGCCTACTACTAAACGTAAAGGACAAAATTTGAACTTTACATTACATGCTTAAGTAGTTCACCAAGCAATGAAATGAAAACGGCTGCTTGCGGGACCTAGGAAACAGATGTTTAGGGATCTTTGCAACACTGTGTTGCAAAATAAAATTTAACAATCGCACGTGGACATGGTGTTTTCCAAAAAAAAAGGTCATCTCCCTCGCTTCGGGTGGAAAATGCGTCTATGAAGACTGTCGAGCACTCATGTCACATCGCTCCCATCTCCAAACTTCCACATCTGCATTTGAATGAGGTGGTATCAATCCTTGCTTAGGACAATTCATGAGATCTAAAAATGGATTCTCTCCAGAAGCATTTTTGAAATCCTCCACTTCAGCCCAAAATTTCTCTTTTCTGTGTTTTCAGCCCAACATTATGTTTGAAAAATATTAGATAAACTCACTAATACAACATTAGCCTAACAATATTGCATAACCTAGAACAAAAAAGTAAAGGAAAACAAGTTAATCTCCCTCCTTCACTATTCTTTATGACATTACTCGACTTAAAGATTTCCCTCTAGATAATATCTAGTACGTTAAAAAAATATCTAGACTTTCTAGCCATCATCTAGTTTCCAAATTATACCTCTAGGCCTTACAAAAATTATCTAGATCTAGCTATAAAACATCTAGAGTGGCAGCCCTAATCGGATCCCTCTTAATAGGAGATCGGCTTGAAAATGCTAATTAGCAAGTAGCAACTTCTATATTTTATAAAAGTAAAAATTAATTTTTTTTGAAAGGAAAGAAGGCTTTGTCACATTTGTGCGACTGGTTTTCGATCGCACACCTCTCCTACTATGCCTACTTTGCCTGTACTATGCCTACTATACCTGTACTATGCCTACTATACCTGTACTATGCCTGTACTATGCCTACTATGCCTGTACTATGCCTACTATGCCTGTACTATGCCTACTATACCTGTACTATGCCGTACTATGCCTACTATGCCTGTACTATGCCTACTATGCCTGTACTATGCCTACTATGCCTGTACTATGCCTGTACTATGCCTACTATGCCTGTACTATGCCTACTATGCCTGTACTATGCCTACTATGCCTATTTATAACTACCGATTCTAGATAGGTTAAAAACGCGAAAGATCTGGAGTTAGTCAATCATTTTGCACCAAACAATATTATTACAAAGTTCTCGCTATTATAAATCACAAATTTTTATGTAATTGATTGCAGTATGTATTGCAAACAAAATCCCAAAATTTGATGAGACCATTCCTGGACGCCTTTCGTCCTTTTGGACTCCTCGGCAAGTCTGTCTCGTCCAACAAAAATAAAATCCTTCATTTGCAACACAGTAGACATTAACACCCAAAGCTAGGCATTTTATGCAATTTTGCTTTTTTCTCAAAACGCAATAAATTAACGTGCAAAAAACGCAACACTCCTATCAAGCGAGGGAAATAAGCAAGACGCCTATAAACGTGTTGTGTTTTTCGCATATTAATTGATTTTTTAAGGAAAAAGCAAAATTGTATAAAATGCCTCGCTATGGGTGTTATGTCTACTGTGTTGCAAATGAAAGGTTTTGTTTTTGTTGGACGGGACAGACCCTGCTGAGGAGTCCAAAAGGACGAAACTCATGCAGGGATGGTCTCATCAAATTTTGAGATTTTGTTTACAATACATACTGCAATCAATTACATAAAAATTTGTGATTTATAATGGCGTGAATTTTGCAATATTATATTCCTGATTCAATAAAATTAAAACTATATTATGACAGATACCGACAGGTTCGTTTCGATCTATAAGATCTCTTCAGGGCAACTGCATAATGATAAAACCACAGATTCAAACAGACGGTAAACTACCTTTTTTGGAAGTCTTGGTATAAAAGAGTGATACGCAATTTTTGACTTTTGTGTATAGAAAACCAACATCTACCGGTCAGTTCATTCGTTGAGACTCATTTGGACCCAACAGCCGAAAAACAAATTTAATTGTCACTCTCGTTTATCGAGCTCTATCGATTTGTTTGCCCTCAAAATTGTCAGCAGAATTGCATACAGTTCGATCTATATTTAGCTCCAATGGCTATTTGCAAAATGCTTTCGACATTGTAATGAAAAAGAAATTGGAAAGATTCAAACTCCTTCCGAGATATGGTCCGCAAAATGCCCAGTTTACTTTGAAGTACCTTTGATTGGAAATATTCTACTTAAATTTGAAAAGCAATGCACAGTCGCTATCAACAATTGCTTTGGTGGAGTAAAACCTCGCATGATATATTCAACAAGGAAGATGCTTCCAGCAGTCCGCAAAGATGTTGTGCCGACCCAACAAAAAATATGGTCGTATATCAATAAGTGTGCCGCTGTGGTTGTATGTACGTAGGCCGCACATCTCAAATATTGCAGAAAATAATAAAACAACATGTACCACAGGCAATAAGAAACAAGTTTCAGCAAGAACGACCTTCGCTCCAACGCGACTGTAAGATATCTCAATCCCTCCCAGCAAGCGACTCGGCAATTGGACAACACCTTTCAACAGAGAATGTGCTAAGCATTATGAAGACAAACAGTTTTCCATTTTGGCCAAGGGATGAACAAATTTTTATTTATCTGCACTAGAAGCTATGTTCATCAAAATTTTCAAACCTGAGCTCTGCCGCCAAAAAGAATTTGTCTACACATTAAAATTATCACTTCACTGATTCGGATGCTGTCAAAACGTTTTTGATAAAAATGATTCATTTTCACAATTTATTCGGACGCGGGCAAACTTTTCAAAAAATTTTCCACCAATCAGCGAACGCTACAGATTGTATAAATACTTCGCTATCTACTACAGACCATATTCGAGCGATAATTCCTGAAGAAAGCTGGGCGAAAACGTTCGAGTTTTACTTATTTATGAAAAAGAGAGCAGACTACGCGATGGTCGATATCATCAGCGATATTTAAAATTTTATATATCTTCGATTATTTATTGAAGGATTCAAAAAGTATGAAATCAAACTAGGCTAGGTTGTTAGGCCCACACTTATTTTCATCCTTACAGAGCCCCATTAGTATCTAAATAGGATGCTGTTCAATATATGTGAGTTAGAGTGCAGTTCTCTAGGTTTTGTTTTACTGTCATCAGAGCATCTCAATCGAACGTGGTCAGTTGATGTTACTCTTTCTAATGCCTGGTTCAGCTTTTATGTATATTCGTGTGCCACTTATCTTGCCATAAACTTTTTGAAATATAATGCAATCAATATTTCTGTGTATGCCAGCTTCATTTCGAGTAAACTGTGCTTGACCTGTAAAGTTTGTTAGATAATTGATGCATGCTCTTGCAAGCAATTTAAACTATGTTGTGTACAAAATTGTTCTCTACGGTGCAATATCAGTTTTACAAAAAATATGCCACATTATCTGGCAGAAAGCACCCAGATTTTTGGCACAAATCATGCCTAGCGTGTATCAATGCTTGGGTGGACCATATGTGGTTCTGGCTAGATATTCAAGCTAGAATCTGCTATAAACCTGTTTGATGACCATTGTGTACATATTGATATTGTCTCTCGAGACTTTACAGGTGTGAATCTGCTCGATTTTGTTCAGTTGGAAGATTTTTTTCAAACTCAATCTCATTGCATATGAGCTGGAAAAAGATATAGGAAAATTAGTTCGATCTAGCTGCAACTTGTTCCTTGAAACAACGAGACTGAGCGTTTTTTTGAAAATCATCTAAGTCTAATTGTTGATTTTGAAAAAAGATATTGTCATGTATTTAAGTGTGTTCGTTGTGGTAAAATGTGAAACGAAGACAAATGTCATTACCGTCACAATAAAATCTGCACAGCGTTAGTATCTGAGCTATTTCTTGGGGGCCTCAAAAACCCGGCAGTAATATTTAAAAAACTTTTAAGAAATTGGCATTTGTCTCCTAAAAAGCAGTAGATGGTATTCTTTTCTGCGCGTATTATATTTAGAAGCCTATTTTCTCCGAGAAAAATTTTCTGAAAATGGCCCTAAATTGACTTTTGAAATCCACCATGACCTTTTTGGTGTTGACATTGCCAAAGCAGTCTTTTCAATATTTGCTTCAGCTACTGGAATCTGCCAATATTTGTTACAAAAATCAATCATAGAAAAAATACTTGCTTTTTTGTCATTGCTAAAATAAGTCCTCTAACGCTCTATAGATAGTGAATCAGCAGTCGCAAGTTTGTTCAATTTCCTGTAATTGTCACATACGTAATTTGTTCCATCCTTCTTTTTTACAAACACAATAAGAGATACAAGTGTGACGTTGACTCACGGATAATTTCAAGACTAAGCATACTTGGAATTTTTTTCTTGAGATTCTCCTTCCCAGTGAATGGAGATGGATATGGCCGAGATCTGACTGGACTTTCATCTATCAACTCCATTTTGTGTTCAGTTGAATTCGATTTGCCCTGAATATCAGAAAAACTTTTCCATGTTTTGTGAAAGCATTCATAATTTTATTCTGCTACGATTTGATAAATTCTTTTCCCAATTTAGCATCCCGTATTGTTTTCTTCTGGTGATGAGTAACTAACTCCATTATCATTGTCAACGCTAAGTTTTGCTCTACTACAACAACTCCAGTGAAAGCACTGCAAGATGTCACTTGTTCATCTTTATAGTTTACATCTGGAGTTTTGTCATCATTCTCTCTTTTGATGTTCCGTTTCAACACATTTGAATGATAAGTTTTTACCTTTTTGTTTACTTCCGCGCGATAATTATTCGCTTCTCCACATCAGCTGATTACTGTGCAAGAGCCAAAAGTTCTTCTTATGCAAATTTCATGGCAATCGTATTAGCTAACCATTCTCGTAACTCAAAAACATATTAATAACTTGTTTTTACATCTAATCCACCGTTTCTTCAGTCCACAACTTTAAAATCCGAACTTCTTTTCAAACTGCTCTCCTTAAATAAGCTTGATAGAGAAAACTCGGTGGCTTCTTGAGGTGCTTCTTTGTACGCAAGCAAGCAATAAGGGATTGATAAAGGGACGCTAATGACATGATTGTTTACTGCATAGACGCCTCAGCTTTTTCTAAAGCGAGCCGTTGAAATGAAAATTGTGAAATTTTCTCCATATATTTCAATTTGAAAGGAGTCCCCAGAGCTTCCTCAGGCACTTCCAGGAAACTATATGTGTTCATTAGCGCTTCTGCAACCCTCTAAGTCTCTACACTCTTAAGGATTACAGCTTCAGGATATCTAGTAGCATAATCCAAAGTCAAGGTGTATCTGTGACCCTTCTCACTCGCTGGCGAAATTGGTCCACTCAAATCCACATCAACTCCCTTGAATGGCACAGCCATTAAGAGTATATCTTCCAGCGGTACACAAAAAACAAATTCTTAACAATTGTCGTTTGGCACATGTCGCATGATCGACAAAAACAAATGATATTGCTTGGCATCCCAGGCCAGCAAAAAGAGATTTGAATTCGATCTTCAGTTTTTTGATCCTTAAATATTCTCCAAAAATCGAACGTCTACGATCTCTTTCTCAGCATCTTAGGTACCATAATTTGCTTCCTACAACAATCACCCAATCCATCAATTCGGTTTTGAAACCTGTGCAACAAACGGCTACGTTTTTCATATTTCACTTCATAATCAGCATTCTTTACAGCTTTTTCAGATGTAGGTACTTCTTCAAACTATCAACCTCTTGCTGTATTATGAATAACTCTTTTTTTTAATGGAAGTTTGAGCTGTCACATTATTCGTCATTAAGGGTTTGGTAGCACTATCCTTTCGAGCTTGGGCCCATGTGACAACAGCAGAACAAGTTTTCAATCGCAAACTGAATCATTCACTTTTTGTGCTCTAGGAATATTTCCAATGATAAGGTCAAACAGAGGCTTCTCGAAACATATAGCCTGGGTAAAATTGTAAAATAAGGTGTAGTCACTTTAATTTTGGCAATGAGCGCTTTTTTAAACAAATGGTTAATATATAGCCTTTACATATTTCATGCTATCTGTAAAATCTTCTCTTTTAACAAACTCCCTCCTAACAATAAAACCATTAAAACCTGTATCACATAGAAAGTCAACCTGTTATCATCGACTTTCCAAGTACAGTAACCCCCGCTTTTTAAGCCCACCTTGGGACCGTGCGGTTTTGGTCTTGTTAAGCGGGTGGGCTTATTAACCAGGGGACAAATTTTCGCCACTTTTATGCTCATAAATGAGTATGGCCAACTGAAAAATGGCTAGACCTTTAAATACTGACACAGCAGTTACAGACAGCAATCAATTTAGTATCGATCAACTAATTTTAAAATTGCAAGTTTTTTGGACAAGGATGCGTCTTCACGTCTCTTCGCCGTTTTGAAACTACAGTAAAATCTACAGAGCACTAGTTGCCTTGCCAATTGATTAGGCCATAAATAAACAATTAGTGACGAAACAATTAAATTAAGAACTAGGTTAGGAGCGTAACCAAGTGTGAAACCATCAAAAGTAAGACTAAAAGCTGGTTTCCATTAGACGTAAATTGCGGGCGTAGCATGAAAAATTCTTTGTTTCTCTATTCAGTTTTTCGCGCGCAGCGCGATTTTTATTTAGTTTTATGCGCGGAGCGAGAGCGATGCCCGCATATAGCTAAATAGAGAAACAATGAATTTTTTACGCTACGCCTGCAATTTACGCCTAATGGAAACCAGCCTTAAGAAGTGTAAGTTGCGACGCCTTTTTAATCAATATGAAGCAAATGTTTTCGAAAATTGGGATTATAAAGCTAGGTTTTTTTATTACAGGAAGTGTTGAAAAGAGTCTGCTATCATTAAACAGTAATAAGATTAGCTTTGACATATACAGTATTTCTTGTAAGAAAAATCGATTTCGCTACCGCATCGTCAGTTTCTCATTCGAATAGATCTATTTGACTTACTGAAACAAAGTAAAGTCGCTTACATAGACTATTCCGCTTGGATTTAATTACTGTTTTCCAGTTTAAATTTTGTTATTACAGTAATAACTGGAGCAATTCCAGACCGGAAGATTTTGGGCTTATTGAGCGGGTGAGCGTATCAACTCTGGGTTTAATAAGAGGGGCTACTGTACCACGCGGCATACATATTTATCTTTAGCACTGATGCAAGCGCCATTACGTACAACTCAATTTTTTCTTCAGACTTTAGTTCTAAATAATCTTCATGTTGAGCATTGACATTGTCCGATATCAATCCGACCTGTGCAGCACATCCAACTCGATACAGCTGTGAAGTGGATTAAACAGTGCTTCTTCCAATAGTATCTTCTATCATGTCCAATGTAACCGCATTGAAAACGAGTTACCGTACATCCAGACGAACTACTGTATTCGCTGCGCCTTCCTTCGGGTTTGACATGGCAGTTGATTGCGCGACGACCGATACGATTACAAATGGAACATCCCAAGTATTTGTGCCAGGTAATCCATCTGGACCGTCCTTAATGCCAGTTCTCGTACTGTTACTTTTGGTCCCCTTCTTACTAGATAGCTTCTGGTTACCCGCTGCCAAATTCTGATTCGCCAACCGTGACAATTAATTTAAGATTATTAGATCGCTTTCTTTAGCCATATCAACAAATCATTTGAACAGGAATAAGTATATTGCTCACGTACAATTAAGTCAAATACGCCACTACAGGTTTGCCACACTTTAGCCAACTCTACTCACTTAGTAAGACAATTCTTTAACCTAAATACGAATCGACTTGGACTCTTTTCTGGCTTTACTTCACGAAATTTCTCGTGGTATCCACGTTCAGTAAAATCATATCTTTCCAACAGAAAAACTTTGAGGCATTCATAATCCACCGTTCCTTTTTGTGGTAGTCAGTTATACATTTCTACCACCTTGCCTGATAACAACGGAGTAGACAGATTGGCTCAATTCGCTTTCAGCTTATTCTTGAAATATGGCAATGTTACTACATCCATGCTGCAGAAAAGAAACAAACTTCCAGCTAAATTTAATCTCTGTGCCTCTGGATCAAACTTGCCAGAATGACGAGAACTTCACTGAAAAACATTCCGCATCTATTTTGACTTTGACCAAGCCAGTTGAGTTATCAATTGGGGCTGAAAATTCCAACTGCATTGATCTTGCAAACACTTTTCTTTACGTTCAAGCAAGTGTGACTGCAGCAAACAAAAAATTTAGCAGCATAAGCAAAAATTGTTTCAGAATGGAACTCTTTTACATATATTGTGGTTACAAATCGAAGTTTACATCAAAGGGTCCCTTAACATGCTGACCAATAACAATTGTCCTTATCATGCATACGTTCAAAACCACCATAGTGTCGATCAACGTACAAAATCATCATAGCCTTACACTGTCCTTTGGCATTGTAGCATACCCAGGCAATTCGACGCTTAAGGTGATGACTACTTTAGTTTCACCAAACACAAAGTAATGGTTGTCCAAATCAGGGATATTGACATGATCGACAAATGGCATATGAACCTTTCATTTCAAAATTAGTATTTATTGAACAGAGTGGAGGTCCGTCCGCGTCTGATTCAATTAAGAGTTATTTTTTGCTTGCATGGAAATGTGATCAAGCCAAGACCAAAGTGTACTTGAAAAAAGTGGTTTTATTTATACGCAAGATCAAGCCAAACCCACCCATACAAATTGGTCATGCAAAAGCGTTTCAACAGGCCACACCTAAACATCGGCTAATGCTGATTGTGATAAAAAGTTTTACCCTACCAACAAGAAACAAAAAAGTGTTGCAAAGGAAAGTCTGCTTTTAAGTGACTTACCTACACGAAATGTGCTTGATTTAGAAGAAAGCAATACCTATGATGGTCCAATTAAAAAATCACCTTTTAATTTTAAGCTGAACATCAATTTTATTACGCTTTATCGTGGCGGTGTTCAGATTTCTTCAAAACTCCTGCAACCTGATTTTTGCAAATACCCTCGTACTTGTGTATAAGTCGAATTTTCGGCAGACAATTTTAAGGTAATACTTTTGGGACCGACTTATACATGGATAATGTTTATAGAGATGTTGCTGAAGAGTTGTATACAATGTGAATGTGAAAAGAAAACTCCGTTATTATTAGGACCATTTTTTTTGACCTAAAAAAATATATTTTTGACTTTATTTTAGCAAAATTTTGACTTTATTTTGACAAAACCGCTTTCCCCTATTATTTATGTCTTGTTGCACTTTTTTGATTAAAAATGTTTTATAATCCACAATTCACATAAGTTTTTAAAGAAGAAGGTAGCCTATTTTAAACATTTTCTCAATCACTCAGTCTTCAAGCTAATGCAACAAAGCGACGCATGACGTCAAAACCTAGGATAACGAGCCATTGTGTGTACCGGTATCAATGAGTGTGTAATACAAAAAATGCGTTGTTATCGCAACTGTACTGTACATTAACAGTCTGTCTATGATGTTTTTAACGAAAGCCACGCAGTATAATTACCAGGACTTTTTATTGTAATACAGCATCATATATTTCTTTACGTTCTTTACATCAAAATTTCTATCTTTTCTCAGTAATTTACTGAAATCGACCTCTCAACAGCAGCAGAGATTGGCTGGGCTTTTTGCAATAGTGCGTAGCTTGTTGGGTCAATTGTCAAGTTGGTACAGTTTGTTATTGTTTCTAAATCAGAGTTGGATAGTCGTTTTTTAGTGTAATTTTTAATTGCGAACGGATCATCATCGAATTTCATATTCTTCAGCAGTCCGTATGCTTCGGTTATCGTGCAGGCACTTGCTTCTAAGAGCTCTACGTTGGCTGCTAGAGTCCGGTATTGATTTATTTTAACAAGTCCGGCACCAAATCTTCCACATTGATAGCGTCTTTTGCTCTGCTGACTAAGAGGCCTGCACTTGTTCAATTGTTGACAATGGTACGAACAGCTGGAAGGTTCTCACTGTAATATAAGGCAGCTCCAAGCCAAGTTGCCCATCTTGTAATTACAGGGTCAGGAGGAGATGGCAGACCAGCATCATGAAAATCTTTGTTTTTGATTGTTGCTATTACTTCATCAATATTTTTAAAATGAGCACGCACACGCATAGCGCAGGTATGTAGTAAGTGCGCAACGCAGGTGATATGCATCAAAGAAGAGTATAATTCCTTTAATGTCTTTCCAGCCAAAGACATGTACCGAGCAGCATCAGTCAAGAACAATGGACAATTCTCTTGTTTTATTTCAAGTTGTCGCAATATGTCATCCACAGTGTGCAGAATAATACTGCTATTAACATTGCTACCGCTGTCAAGTGGATGGCAATCAAC
Source organism: Trididemnum clinides (assembly GCA_963675345.1). Taxonomy (NCBI): domain Eukaryota; kingdom Metazoa; phylum Chordata; class Ascidiacea; order Aplousobranchia; family Didemnidae; genus Trididemnum; species Trididemnum clinides. The sequence goes on along the minus strand of OY776290.1, from coordinate 24,161,731 downwards.
GAGGAATGTCTGATTTGGGGCATCTAAGCTGCCCACAAGCACACTAATATACTTTTGTTTAGCAATCTCTGCTTCATCCACAATTAACAAAATGTTTTTGTCACAAAGTAATTCTTGAATTTGTTCTTCTTTTTGGGATGCTAATTTAGCAACACATGCCCGGGCTGCAGTGTCCGAAGGCAATACTTTTCCCATTGTAGCAAACAAAGACTTTAAAGAAGGATGGTTCAGTTTATGAAGTGGGATATCTGCAGCTAAAAATGAAAAGACAACCTGTTCCTTGAAGTTTACTTAATCGAGTTGTAAAAAGGTTTGCTTACTTTGGGATTTGCTCTTCGTCTCCAATTTTCTTTGGTGTTGCTTACTTTTTCGGTGGCTTTCCACAAAAAAACTTTTTGTCGCATTTGACTAACACGTCGCAAAGGTTGCATCGCAAGTCGCGGGCAGGAGTGGCCGAAAACTCATCCGGATATTCGTGGCAAATTTGCTTGACTTTCGCTGTAGAAGATTTGGCTTGTTTAGGCATTTTTGCTTTGCAAGCTACGACTTAAAAAGACCACGTGTAAAGAGCGCAAAGGTTTTATAGGAATAGATTAATTGTCCAACAATTATGTGTTTATGCATCAACAATGACGATTTGATGCATAATAAGTGCTATTTCTTTCTCAATTACCGCACGCATTTTTACCATTGCAACTATTTGAGAAGTTTTAAATCAAATGAAACTGCGCATAAAATTTTAATAGCACCTCAAAAATTGAAAAAAATCTAAATTTGTTCGTTTTTGTAAGGAAATTTTTGATGAAGAGAATTTTGAGAAGTTTTGACTTTATGCAAAATTTTGACTTTATTTTGACTTATAAAATCTACCAAAACAGACTCTTGAACATCTGAAACGAACGTTAGTAGACCTTTGATCACGTAACAAGGTCCTGAAAAAGTTTTGACTTTATTGACTTTAGCGGGCCCTAGTTATTATACATTTTACACATATACCGCTCTTAACAAACGCTCATGTTTTGATGCTTCACCTTAAAAAATGTTCACATCTTGACGTTGCTTCACAAAATTATCAAATATCAGTGTAAGTTATTTTCGGGTATGTGGGATTAGTTTAAAATTTATATATTGCGTCAAAGCCTACTGCACTAAAGAGAAACTATTTAATGACAAGTTTAGGCTGTAGCTCGTGCAGTACATGCTTTCACGTTATTACGGTATGTTACAGTTGGCCCTCATAACACTGCCATGCAGGTCTAAAAATAGTGACTGACTGTGCCGACTTATACACAGGTAATACCTAAAATGATGCAATTTTTAGTCTTAAAATACACATCGACTTATACAGAATTATATACGGTAACCGCTTCATTTGTAGTAAGAAGCGTTTTTCGGTCAAACTGTACAGTATCCAGAGACGTAGCAGCCGCCCCCCAAGCCCCCCAATTGGGGGGGCCCAGAGCAACTTTGGGGGCCCAAGTTAGTCTGAAATTGCTTTTTGGCTACGTGACTATTTTCAGTTCAGCAGACTTGTTTACAACCGATTTAAACTGTAGGACGAAATTGGCTTGTGACATCATAAGTGGATGCTACATCATTTTATCTCGCAGAATCTAGAATATTTCGATTGATTTTCTGGTAGAATTTTGAATATTCGATTGACGTAACAATGCCGTTGTTACGCAACAATCATAGAATGGTCTGGAATTCTGTTTGGCTATAAATACCGGGACAATATATATATACACTGCAGAGTGCAGATAAAGTATTTTATTGACATTGTATAGAATGAAACGTTCAAAAAGTGGTGCTCAAAAAAGAAAAGAAGCAGCCACTGCTCGAGATGCTGTAGCGAAATTGCCCAAGATGACAGATTTTTTCAAGATTACTGAGCAGAGTAGACCTGGCACTAGTACCGAGAGGGATGAAGAAAACTATAGTGTACAAGAAAAAGAAGACTATGGCGATCAGCATCAAAGTGATTGTGAATTTCCAGAAAATGTAAGTTGTGATTTACCTGCCAATACGCAACCTTCAACATCAAAAATAACTGAATCTCAATTTACCCCTATCCCTGATGACCCATGTAAATGGTCTGAAAGTATTTCTGATGCTCAACGATGTGATATAGTAAAGCGTGGACCACATCAACTAATAATGAATTTTCCATATAATAACACAACTCCAAGGCGACGTTTTTCCTCCAACCATTATAAACGTGTGTTACCTAATGGTGAAAGTGTTTCACGGTCGTGGCTAGTTTATTGTGGGGAATCAGATCAAGTTTTTTGCTTTTGTTGTAAGCTATTTGGAAAAACACTAAGCCCCTTTTGTAGTGGTATAAATACATGGTAGGGTTTTTCGAAAAAACTGAAAGACCATGAAAACGGCATTTCCCACCAAGAATGCTGCAGTCAATGGATGTTGCTAGCTGAAGGGATAAGAAATTCATCCACTATCGACAAACGCGAGATGAATATTTTTTTCAATGAAAGACGTTTTTGGAGAAATGTTTTAGAGAGACTTATCGACATTGCCTTGTTTCTATCGGAAAGGAATCTTGCTTTTAGAGGATCTGAAGAAGTCTTAGGATCTCCTCACAATGGAAATTTTCTGGGTATATTTGAGCTTTTGGCAAGAAGAGATCCGATCCTAAAAGAGCTTCAAGACAGAATCAAGAATAAAAACACTAAAGATCACTATTTGAGTCCTACCATACAAAATGAACTAATTGAATTGCTAGCGACAGAAGTTGAAAAAGAAAATTTACAGCAATTGAAATTGGCAAAATATTTTTCTATAATTTTGGACTGCACTCCAGATATGTCACATCATGAACAAATGTCTGTCATTCTCCGTTATGTACTATGTAATGAAGAAGCTGCTGTTGTTAAAGAAACATTTTTTGGCTACTTGAGAATAAGTGACAGTACTGGGAAAGGCTTGTTGGACGCTTTCTTAGAAAAAGCGACCGAACTGCAACTCGAATTGTCTGATTGTCGAGGTCAGTCATATGATAATGGTGCTAACATGAAAGGAAAACATTCTGGGGTCCAAGCAAGAATGCTAGACATCAATCCCAAAGCTGTTTACGTGCCCTGTGCAAACCATACCCTTAACTTAGTTGTTGTTGGCAGTGCTAATTCATCGACGGAAGCATTGACATTTTTTGGAGTACTTACAAGGTTGTATGTGCTGTTTTCTTCCTCTGCTAAGCGTTGGGAAATTTTGAAGAAACATGTGGAGCTGTCCATGAAGTCACAATCTGATACTCGTTGGGAAAGCAGAATTAAATGCATCAAACCTCTTCGATACAATTTAAAAGAGGTGTTGCTGGCACTGAAAGACTTGGAAGCCATTTCCATAGAAAGAAAAGATGGAAGAGCTGCCTCAGAAACAAAATCGTTGATAGCTCATTTATCAAAATGGAGTTTTCTTTTGTCGGTGTTTATTTGGTATGATATCCTATTCCAAGTCAATAAAGCAAGCAAGATTCTTCAATTGTATGGAGTCTCCCTTCATACAATGGAAACGGAAATCCAGGCAACTGAAAAGTTTTTGCAAAACTATCGCACAACGGGTTATGACAGTGCCGCAACATCTGCTGTTGAAATAGCACAGGAATTGGATATTGATCCTTCTTTTCCTCCGTCAAGAAGTGGAAAGAAAAGAAGATTGTTTGATTACCAAGGTGAAGAGGAACAACGAGCTACTCCTGAACTGAAATTTAAAAGCAACTTTTTCTATCCATTAGTAGACCAGGCTATTATGTCAATAAAGGAGCGCTTTAATTTGTTACGTGAGGTTTCTTCCGCCTTTTCGTTTTTGTACACACGAGACAAACTTTTGCTTGTGCAACAAGAAAATGCTCTTCTTACTTGCTGTAAAGAGTTCCAAAAAAAGTTCGGTGACATTGATTCTGATGAAATGAGCGCTGAGCTACAGCGGTTTGTTTTAATTTTACAAAAAAAACGCAATCTCAATACGGCTCAAGACTTTCTGAACTATCTTCTAAAGACTCATTTATTTGAATTGTATCCGAATGTGTACATCGCACTTCGAATCTTACTAACTTGCCCCGTGACTGTTGCCAGCGCTGAAAGAAGCTTCAGCAAATTGAAACTGATCAAAACTTTTAATAGAACGTCTATGACAGACAGTAGACTATCTTCATTAGCCATGTTGTCAATCGAAAATGACTGCGCCCGATCTCTTGATTATGACAATGTCATAACAGCATTTGCGAACAAAAAGGTTCGCTTCAGACTATTTAAATGATACTGTGTTTTTATAACTTTTTCATGTTTTTCAGTGTCATTGCTTTCGTTTCGCAGTGTCTGCATAAATGTCCTACTGAACTCTGGCATCGGTGCCGAATTTTTTATGACTTGCACCTTCGGTATCGGCATGCTTTATTCTGACATTAGCCTGTTTACTTATGTACAAATTGTGGTGTATTTTCTTAATGCAGCTTTTCAATTTTACACCTCTAAAGTGATATGACCTGTGCGCAGGGGCTCTTGCGCTTACTTTGGGGGGGTGGGGCCGAAGTTGGAGTGCTACGGGACTGACAGTATCACTAAGATATTGGTAACGATATTTTGTAAAAACGGTTAAAAAATGGCTGTGGTTTTTTTGTTTTGATGCGGCACCACTGTTAAGAACAATGAGTCTCAGAGGAATGCCGAGACCTTCATTGCTGTCCTTCCAAAGATTGCAAAAAGAATCCAATAAGCCAGCATAAATTTCTTCAATGTACAAACTTCAGAGCAAATAAACGATAGTAAAAGCAGCAAAAACTAATCGAGGGTTATCTACAACATATTCCTAAACGGTAAAATTTTCAACTCACTTGGTGCTAAACAACAGTTCACAAAAACAAGTTTCTACTGTGTCGCCGTAAATTAGCGTGCACAATTACACGTGGTGCGAAGAAAAGGTAAAAGGCGTGAGTAATAACAAAGATAGAGCGTCGGTTGCCGAGCTGATTCATCAAGTAAAGTAAGGTTGCCGACCACGGAATATTTAGCGAATGTTTTTTAAAACTCGGGTAATAGAAACGTGACGTAATTACGGTGCTGGAACAAGCACAACTGGATTCATACGCCGTCGGTCTAAAGTTGATAAAACATGGGAACACTTGCATTGAAATTCATTTGTTTTGCGGTGGCGCGGTGGTGTAGTGGTTAGAGCGTCCGCTTCGCAGTCGGTAGACTAGGGGTTCATTCCCCTTGTTGAGTTATACCAAAAGACTTTAAAAAATGGTATCCACAGCTTCCCTGCTTGGCGCTCGGCATTTATGGGAGGTTGTAGAGAACAAGCCGGCAAGTTCGCTTGTTGTGTCCTTGGGCAAGGCACTTAACGGGTCGCCTCCGTCTTTATGTGGAAGATAGATGGCCCAGACACCTCAAAAATGGCAACTCCCAAGCGAGTGCGGACGTCCCGTCCAACATATAGCGATACAATTCCCTTTCTCGTGAATGGAGGATAAATATGAACAAATACAAAAATACAAATTTTGTTGGTGGTGCAGCATAGACTCTGACTATCTTCGTGTTTGCTGAACATAACAATCTACTTGAAATTGACCAGGATAGAAAAGTTGCTTTTAATAACAGACCATAAACAGCTTGCAAATCAAAGACTTGCTAAAGAACGTTTCTCAAAGTAAGAAAATATTCTAAAAAATAGGCGCCATAGGCCAGTTAGAACCACCTTTTGATCCCTCCTTTTACGTCAATAATTCTTAACCAAGGGGCCAAAAAGTCTAGCATTGGGTAGCGGTTTATTTTGATAACAGCGAAATAGGAGAGTGCTTTGACAGTTTCAAACTGCCGCTTGATATTCGTGGTTTATTAGCTTGCATGGACCACACTTTTTCGGGGTGAATTTATAACCGAATGACTATTCAAAACCTGTTGACGACTTTTTGCGGCCACTATTGCTTGTATTTTATTCATTTTATTTTGTGCGATATTTCTACATGCTATTGTGTCTATTTTTACCTCAAACTTAATCGAAAACGACTGTCACATATAGGTCAATGCATTTGTAATATATCACAACAATAATGGTGCTATTGATTTTATTTAAAATAAACTCACGATTGTGCACAATCACTCAAACAAGTATTTTTGCTCACTGTTTAGGCTTTAGAAGCCATTCAATTCGTTGGCCAATCAATCGGATTTATTTTTTGAAAGGGTGTTAAATTATTATTTTTATCATCCAGCTACTTTTTCTTGCTTCTCGCCAAGCTTTCAGCCAATCAATCATAATTTGTATGGTTGGTTTTCCCCAAAATGCACTTTTTGATAGTTTCCCGAAAAAATCAGTTTTATGCTTTTTCGCTGGCTCTGGCTCTTTCAAGAGTTTGAGAAAGTCTGCAAGTTACTCGAGATTCTCAGGCAGCAAATAGAAAATATTGCCGTTTTGCACTTTCAGACACTACTGGTAATTGTTAACCAGGTACCAGACGTGACATCGTAGCGCCGGCACGTTTTTGACAGTGAATTGCAATTAAAAACCATTCGTCAGTGTTTCTTCTTTTCTTACCTCCACATCTTTTTGCACCTCGCATGCAAAATTGCTTATGCATGTCGCCAGAAAAGAGCAGCACATAGTATTTTGTAACACATTTGGGTCAAAAGATTACTCATTTGCATGACCACGACCTTGGCTAGTTACTCTGGAGAAAAATGCACTTTTCTTTTTTTCACGCTCACGGCGAACTAATTATTTGTGGTGCAGCAATATCCTGAAATTGCTTTCAAAATCCAAGTCTCCTGCGCAAAAGTCAAAATATCTTTTGTAAAAGGATGTAGTTGCTTTGTATAACTTTTCAGATCCTGATTTTCGGTAACTGCTTGGATTTGTTTAGATGCAAAAGAAGAGAAAAAAGGATTGTATTACTGCTGGAAATGATGTCATTAGAATGGTGCAATTGGGTTGCATCGATTGGACAGAATACGCTACAGGATGCGGTACAATGCGGTTGTGTCACAGGCACTTTTTAATCTCAAATTAGCTTGCAATTCGTTGATCTCATCTTGACTAACTACCAACACCTGGTGACCTGACTTACTGTACAATTTTCAATAAATAATAATAAGCAATAAGATATGACAAACCTTTTTTGCAAACCCACTTTTATGTAAACTGTGCAATGGTCGAGAAATTCTTTGATCTCACGTAATCAGCTGCGCTGCAACCAATTTTTTGTTCTCAAATAGCCATGTAATTCTTCAATCTCATATAATTGGTTGTACCTCATGTAATTTGTTGATCTCAAATACCTGCCCAATTCTTAGATGTCTATTTTGACTCTCTACAGACACCTGGTGACCTAACTTCATAATTTACACTCAGTATTAATAACTAAAAGACATGACAACCCCACACATTACAAACTCCCGGGGAGGCATTAGCTAGCCGGACAATAGCTGACAGAGGTCAGTAGTTCAGCATATATGCAATGACAAGTACGGATTTGTGACCTCACAAACAGTTGACTTCTTAACATTCCCTAGAGACAATGGTCACATTGTTGACTAAAACTGCTTTCTAGAGACCAGACAATAATTTACACATATCAATATTAATAAACAATGATACATACCAAAAACCCACACATGACAAACATATCTCTTACAACCTAACAAACACTCACACACAAAATGTAGCCAATCCTATCGCGCCCAGTAGCACCTCCTAAATCGGCGGCAAATAGCCCATCATATTCTACTTCCGTTGGTAGACTCTTCTATTGTCATGCCTTGCCCACCAAGATTGGGTTACTTTGGATGGTGTTTACAAAAGAAAATGCAGTGTAGATTTATTGTAACTTAAATTCTAGTGGTAAACCAATGCCAGAAAAAACGTCAAAATTCCAGAAGAAAGTAATGTCCATCAGATTTAAGAATGGTCTGGGAGATCAATACTAATTCTAATCTCAGCTGCAAATATAGCATCTACGAAAGATGTGGTAAAATTTAGACACCATTTCTTATTTTTGGCTTCGGCAACTACCAATAGACCAAAGAAAATACTTTAATTTTTTATCCATATTATACAACAGCTCGATAGGATGTTAGTGAGCTGTAAACTCACGGGTTTTAAAAAATAATATGCACCTTCTTAACCCGTTTTTCCTATGAAGAGAGGCATGGAGCAGCAGCCCTAGGTGTTCACTACAATCTTCACGATCTCCAGCTTAGTTTCTAACTTAACTGGTTAAATTCTAAGTTTTGACTAAGCCAGGGGTGGGCAAACTACGGTCCGCTGGCCGCATGCGGCCCTTTAGAGCATTTTGTGTGGCCCGCAAAAACTTGTTGAAACTTCGTCATATAAAAATTAAAATGACAAGGGGAGGAACGCTTGCCGTATTTAAGAGCCAAAAACTTTGTTAGCTACCGCTGACGCATTTTCCCTCTAAGGAACAGGCAATGAGTTTTTTTTTTAGAGACACCATTGCTTTTGCGCCCTGTAATACGACATTGTTAGGACATATCGCAGAATTTTAAGCTAACGCAATCTCTTTCATTGCATGCAGCTGTACAAGATTATAAGCACTGGCCCTCGACCACTCTTAAATGGTCAGTGCGACCCTCCGACTAAAAAGTTTGCCCACCCCTGGACTAAGCCAAGCTAGCTGGTCCACGTTGTTTTTGGGCGGCCAGCAAGTGATTATTCTCCAGTTGGTGTTGCTAAAAATTGACTAGTAAGTCTTTTTCGAGACATACCACTTGCATCCTCGAATCAAAGCAACTGAGATTTCAATATAAAGACGCATCTGCTCAATGTTAAGAGACTTTTGTAAATTTTTGTACGACAAACTTAAGTTATTTATTTGCAAAGCCTCATCAGTTTTAAAACACATTACGTCAGCTTCCACTTGAGATTGTGATCTTTTGGTGATGATTCATGGCCATAGATAAGAATAGAAAGAAAAACCGATTAAAACTATTTAAAAAAAGGCTATTTAAAAGAAACAAAAATTTTAGGATCGGTTCCACAATTTCGTTGGTACGAAAGATATAACCAGAAATAAATCAATTGCATTTACAGAGCTAGAAGAACTTATCTCGCGTGCCATGTCATTCCACGGCAAGAACAAGCAAGACAAATATGTAGCACATGTATCTTCAGTTGTTATAGGCAAGCTTAAATTAGCCTTTTTGTATGAATGAAGTTCAAAGAAGGCTCAAACGCTTGTCAAGAGGATGTTGAGTAATATTTCAAGGGAGACGGTTGGGCCAAAAACAAAAACCGAGGTTGTTCTATTTACATTAAAGCCTCAAAAACTAAAGGAATGAATCAAGGCAATCACGTAATCAGAAAAGAGAGGATAAGTGGGTGAGAGGGGCAAATTAATAACAAGCTTCTTCAGTTTATTTTACTGATTTTTCAAAAATTCTTCATGGCTTCTTTCTCTGCTCTGTGACAAATGTGCTTTTCATAAGCACTACAACTCATCTGACCTGTTATGACCGACCAAAGCAAAAATTTATTGAATTCTATGCGTAGTCTATAGATTGTACAATCATCAATAACTATTTTCATAACACCAAGCAAGAAGGTAATTAGGTGCATAACGCCCGGGCCAGCTTCAAAAAGTATCTCACCCAAATCAAAATCCTTTTCTTTCCTAATTCAGAAGTACTCCCTAAAACCAGAAAAAAGGTATTTTCATCTCTGTGTGCTTTAAAAAAAGGCGAACTAAAAGTGAATATAGTCATCCAGGGTTGACGCTTCCCTTTACTTATGCCTGCAGCTTCAAGTCATAGCACAAAACAAGAAATAATTAATTAAAGCAATGGAAAGTGAAGAAAAAAGCATAGCAAAACAAAAGCCATTATGACGAGAAAGAGCATGTTCAATAAAATAGTGAGAGATCGATCATAGCTGCGTAACCCACTTAGGCTAATTTGCAGATGATTTATTTGTAAAAAAAAGTTAATTAACAAACAAATAAACAGAATGGAAAAAGAGACAAGTTTGACCGATGGCTACATCAAATAAATCATTCAATTCTAAGATAAAAAACTTACGCAACGAAACAACCGGTAAAACCTTACAAATTTTCTGCTATTGCCCAACAAGTGAGCAATATGATGTTAAAGATAAGTTTAAAAGGGAAGATGCAAAACAATATAATAATTGCAAAAGCACGCCCGAAAGTTGTGCTTCTACGGGAAGTTCAAATGAACGTGTCTCGTCTCGCTCCGGCAAATAAAAAATCCAATAATAGTTAACCAAAATATATTGCGAAGAAGTGAGTTGATGAAAGGAACAAATAAAAGGCGATGGCGAGAGAAACGATTTTCTGCAATAACAAAAACATAAACACCAAATGCACGACACGGTAACAGCGCTAATTGAGTAAGTTATTTACATTTATAGAACGGGCTAAACAGAATCGATAAACTATAGGTTTCGAACTCGGAATATAGTTAATTCAATAATACTTCATACAGTATGAATTAAAGATTTCAGAACAATAAACGTATAGGACTTACCGAACAATGATCAGACGGTGATACAAATTAACAACTTCGTAGCGGGGCGTAATCTCCAATTGGAGCAACAACTTTGCAAACAGGATAAATAACAATAACAGAATGACAGGCAACTCGCACTGTCAAAGACGCACGCTTCTGAAAAAAGAGGTCATTAAATTGAACGGGCAAGCTTATATACGAGCTTCAAAACTGCTTGTTAAATTTGTGGTTTTCGGGTAAATTACACGCAACTGAACACAAGATACTCAAACTTTACATTTTACCAGATAACGCTAGATTTGATGTTGTGAGTTTGATTCCCGTGTCATGCCATTAAAATAAAACGGTCTTACGAATAAAATAATGTGAAAAATATTTTTCAATAGTGAAATCAAACTTGACAAAATAGTCATGTTCTTACTGCTTAGCAAGTGAAATAATGTACCTTCGACCCTCGTTTTTCCGAATCTTGTCATCTGGATTTCGGTTTATCCCGACGGCGGACAAATAAACTCAAATAACGCTGTCTTCGCGTACTGCCAGAAATGCCTAATAGGTGGCTACCGACGCTCGTAAACACCATGTTTTGTCGGGTATCAGTCGGGTATCGAGCATTAATCTACTTCAGATACTGGGACAATGGACCAAAAATAACAAGTTTTCTTAATCCTGGAAATAGTGTAAATGCATTGTACACATTGTTAAGGACGGTTATTTCATATTATTTGCATTACATAAATGCATTTTTGTTATCCGGACTTTTTCATTATCCGGACAGGTTCCTGCACCATCTAGTCCGAAAAAACGAGTTTCGAGTGTTCTGCATTTCAAATGCACAAAAACATATTCTCTTTGAGATTAACAGCCTTGGCAAGACAAGATTTTAAAAAAGCCACTTTTTTGCATTGTTGTTTAAAAAAGAAAGTTTGGCCAAAATTACTGTATTTCAATCCACGTCTTTTTGGTTTTTGAAAATTTTGCCCCAAAAATTGCATAAAGTAGCTTTTGCTGCAATTAATAATTGATTTCATACAAGCAAATACGATTTTTTTAATCTTTGGTAATAATATAATGACTTACGGTGAATTCAATAATGTCAATAATATTCATAGTTCGTGCAAAATAAAAAGAAAGGCAACTGTAAAAATATTTGCTATATTATTAACACTTGGAAATATTCAATGTAGGGGTCATGAGAAAAAATTAGGAAAAGGACATGGCTTCTGTTGTCCTCCAACTCCCTGGATTAGTCGATTACAATAATCAGACCTCGCGTTCCCGATTATGATGCAATGCGTCTTTGCGTTAAGTTATGATTAAAATAGAACCGTTTAATGCATTGTAGTATAATGACCTTCAAACTATGAAAATTTTCAGATTGCACTTTTATAAATGGTCACCGATGCCTGGAGACAGCCCGTGGCAAAATCATGTTTCCATATTCGTCGACGGGATACACGACCGTTAACCGCAAAATTTCTAAAAGTAAATTTGAACCAAAATGGACTTTTAAGTCAAAAATATCCAATTGAATGACTAAATAGATAGATTTATGGTTTGTTTAGCGAGAATAGATTCGAAAATTTTACAACATTATGATAGGCTCAAGAACAAGTTTGTTTTTTCCCGTAAGTGCAGAAAGTAGCTATAGCAAAGCCAAATTTGTAATTGTAAGACAAACGGCTTACTCTGATTTTTTTTTGTGATAGCTGTCTTCATTTCATCAATTGTTCGACGGTTGTTTTGGTTTACATAATCCTTGAGATACCCCAACAGATGAAAATCTGCGAGATTTCAATCCAGCAAATGTCGAGGTCAATCAACCTCCCAGGTTATATTGATTATTTTCTCCTAAAATTGCTCTCAGCCATGCGAAGGAGTAATATGATGATGCAAAGGAATCGATCGCGATGAACTTGTTCCAGCATGATGAGGCCACGCCTCACATGTTAAATGACTTTTTTTTCAAACTGAGGCTTACCGCCTGGCCTGGAAGCGATTTCAGGATCAGTTAATCATCAAAAAGTACAACGTTGATTGAGTACAGCATTCGCTAAATTTAAACATCTCAAATTTTTATCTGTGGGTTTGTCTCAAGAATAATGCATATCAAAATAACCTTAAAGCAATAGTTAAGCTGAAAGCACCAATGACAGGAAAAATTAGGGAAATCTTTAAAGAATAATAAGTTTGAGTAATTGGCAATTTCGCATCACCTATACAGGTTTGTCCCAAACCTTGTGGCAGTAAACAAAGTATATTTTAGAAAAAACATGACTTCCATGCAAAACGCCAAAGAAAACATGTGTGGAGAATGGTGGTACAAAGACTGAAGTTGAAGGATAGCTTATTTTAAGAATTCTTCTAGTCCTATGTAGGATTGTTGAATTTTTCGAGTACTGCTCATTTGGGGATCACCCTTTGCTGGCATCTTTTGGCAATATTAGAGTACTGCAGAAAAAACTATTTTTTCTGAAGGTCTAACAAGGAGCGAACAAAACATTTGCTTCTTACAAAGTTACAATTGACGTAAGAAAATCAGTTTAGCGTATACTTCATATTTTATATCAAAAACAAAAAAATAATTCGTTTCAAAATATGTAGTAAAACGATAGTTATAAATCTCGGAACTCTGATAGTAATATAAGTTTTTCTTAAGGCGCTTTTAAGCACACAACTTAAAGTCATGCTTGAGTTTTGAAAAGTATTTTATTTAATACAGAATTTGAAATATTTCTTTTGTTAGATCCATACATTGTCCTTTTCATTTATTTTAATATGCATGGTAATCAAGAACAAAAAGCTTCATAGATAAATAAAAAATATTTATAATTTAGCCTATTAAAGATCAATTTGTACTTGTTCAAGGTACAAGTGAACATTTAGCATTTATTGTCTTACTTTGTTAAGAAGAATCCTCATTAGAGTTTGTGGGTCTTTGCGAAAAAATCTTCGGCGGACTATACACTTGCTGAATTAGCATGAGCACATTGCGTGCTGAATTAGTTTTAACGAGGTGAAGAAATTTGATAATTTCCTGTAAACGTAATTGCACTTTATATACATGCGATGACTAATCAACTTTTCCGCTGCGAACTTGCGCTATTTTAACTAAGATATTTCCACGCCTAGCATGAGCAGAGAAAAGGAAAGGGTAAAATAGCATGCCCCCTTTTTTCAAAACTGTTTTAGCACAAACGGATATCTGAATTGTAATACAAATACAATTTGTAGTAAGCCTTTTCCAAATGCAAGCGAATATATGTCATTTTGATTCGCTGGCGAGGGATATGTGATGAGGCAAAACGCTCAGTTTTATTTCAGGCTCAACAGATACTAAGCGTATATGATTCGCTGCTTTTCGCTAGTTAATTCTATTGGACGGGCGCTAAAACACGAAATAAAATAGGTCTCAAAAAATCAAAAAAGATCTAAGCACTTGTCTTGTTTTGCAGTGGTTTCGTGCTTTTTTGAAGCCTTCAATAAAGAGAAAAAATATGTTAAAATTAAAAATAGGAGAAAATCTCATGAATTAGTTTCTAAAAAAGAGAACGTCACGGTTACAAACGCCAATTTAAGAAGTATAATTCGGAGGTTTTAGTTCCTTCTCTTTTTTGATTTTGACCAAACTTTTGAGCAGAGACAACAAAAGCTAATATAAAGTTATTAAAAGATAAATAAAAAGTAAAAACTTTGTCTGTCTTGAAATATTACGCAAAACAGAGGGGGAGGAGAGGAATTTAGTTTTTATACAAATAAGAATAATGACTAGAAACACTCAATTGCATGCTTATGATAAATTGCAGAAATTAGCATACATGGCGAAGAGGAATGTGTTAAATATCGCATTTTACTAGACCTTTAATAAAGTAATTTTTCAAGTAAAATTTTAGGTTAAACTCGCGCTTTAGTGCGATGTGATGGAAGTCCATTACGTCAGAGCTTAAAATATCACAAAAATTAATATCGACACCTGATATACTACTCTACATATCATTAGAATCGTTATAACGTTAGTGGTTTTTCTCCGCTGTTTGATACAAGAGAGAAACAACGGAGAAAAACCACTAACGTTATAACGATTCTAATGATATGTAGAGTAGTATATCAGGTGTCGATATTAATTTTTGTGATATTTAAGTTTCAGTCTTTTATCTTGCCAAAACGACGAGCCATTTTGAGCGATTTTTTTCGGCGCTGTGGTACAGAGGTTGGAGCGACTGTTGGGCAATCGGTAGACCTGGGTTCAGTTTCTTTGTCGAGTAACATCTAAGCCTTTAAAAACGAAATTTACTGCTTCTCTGCTCGGCGCTCAGCACAAAAGAAACAGCGTCCAGGAAACACCAGCAATTTCTCTTGTTGTATCCTTGGGAGAGACGCTTAACTAGACGCGTTCATGTTTTTCTGGCAAAAAGGTCGTGGGGTAAAACAGTAGCAAAATGCAATTTGTAGGCATACACTTGGAACCGGGCCTTACAATTTTTAGCACAATCACAATCCCTTTATATCAGTTACAAACGACTTTACGTAGTGAAATATATACTTTGATATTTGTTTCTTGACTTGAAAAAATGTGAATACATTATTCAGAGAAAAGCTGCTCGTAGATAGTTCCATAGTGTGTGGACATTTCTTTGGAAAATTTTTTCTTGTTGATCGCTCTATCTTTTATTCAACCTCCTCCAAAATTTTTTAAAGACTTACTTTAGAATGTAGTAAAGTGTCTTGAAAGAACGTGCAAAACCTTAATGTGTCCTTGAAAAAAAATGCTAGTTTTGATGAAGCTTACTTAATTTTGACTAATACAGTTTTCAGGCATCTTTAGACCTATATAAGAAACTTTTTTCTATTGGTTCTGTCTCCCTCTTCACCGAACCAATTCAAAAACAGAAGTTTCTAAATGCGGCCTTGGCTATTAGCTGATCATGTGATTGGCTCTGTAAGCGTAGCAATGCTCAGAATTTTGCAACACTTTCCCAGAAACTAAAAATCATAAAATGCCCTTTTCACAAATACTAAAAACTGTCGAGGAAATAGACTATATTTGGCGGCATTAAGTTTTATTTGACTTCACTATGGCATGGAGGAAAGATTTTAACTCATAAAAACATTGAAATCGCATTAAAAAATGTTATGAAATCGTAGAGCGGAGAGGGAGTTAGTCTTTCAATTAAAAATAAGTGTAAGCTGTTTTCACACTTGAGGATAAAGTTAACACTCGTAGCGGTATACTTACCCATGGAATGAAGCATCATTGTAATAATAATGCTCTTATACTGTAACGATGTTTATCCTAAGCAGAAGAACAAAACAACAAAATCTTACGAAACTTTTATACGTCAACAAAAGGACTGAGAGTCAACAAAATTCATTTAGGCCTACTATGAACGTTCGTCCCCATCATTGGTAAAAATCCTCGAGAGCAAAAATTTTTAACATTTTAATCAAAAAACAATGTTTATAGTTAAGAGTTCTACCAAGTACATGACATTGCACTAGTTCAGTTAATAGAAACGGGAACTAATCATTTTGATGCAATAATACGAGTTTAGCCGCATCTGCAACCACGCCTAATTAATCGCTTAGCAATATTTCATTGTTGTCGCAGTGAGTCAGTCCAGTGAGTTTCTCCGCCGTTATACGGGTTACTCCGAAATTATACGAGTTTCTCGGCCTTCATACGTTATTCTACGTAATTTTGAAAAGTTGAGATTGAATGACTTACGAAGGAGTGTCGTATGAGGCAAAGTGCTTTTGTTGAGATTTTTATCCAATTTGTGTTTTGTTGGTTTTTTAAAATTTTTTATCTTTTACATACAATGAAACTTACTTGAAGTGCTGGCTTGACTAGGTGACCTACAAGCTTTTTCACTCGAACCTCATCTGGTTACTATTACAATTGTGACGTAACTTAATTGCTGAGTAACTTCTAGTCTACGCGGCGAATACATTGAAGTTGAGGTTGTATGGGACTGTGGGGTCTACATTTAGCGGTCATTACAGGGAGTGGTTTCTACTCCATTTATAGATAAATAACCAAAGCGTAACTTTGCACATTTTTTTACTGAAAAAATCTATATCAGAATTTTATAATCCAGCTGCAGCTTATGTTGCAAAAGTACAACATTGTGGGAATTGCTGAAAGCATTTCCTCAAGGCAGCGGAACCCACGCTACGTGTATCTTTTGATTCATGCTAGAAAAACTTGAAACTTTAAACCAAGAATTGAAGTGAGATTGTATAAATAAGTTTTCGTGTAAATGCTATAACGTCCGTTTTGTAATGAGCAGATCTGGGTTCGATTCCTCATTAAACGTTAAGAGTGTTGCAGCCACTTTGAAAACATTAAGTGATTGTTCAGCTATGATTTATTTCAGTTGCTAATATATCAGATAGTTTCCGCAATTTGCCTTGCAGCAGATGCGCCCCACGGTTGGATAACTTGAAAGTGGAGAAAATTTTACTATCTGATATTGGCTTAAAAAACTCTGGTTTCGGGAAAACTCGGCTGCCCTGCAAAAATCGCTTCTTTTCCAAAAAGCGATTTTCAAAAGCAAAAATTGTCTTTCAAGGCCGAGAGCTTTGATTTGGAAGTTTTCCTTGAATTTGGTGTTAAAAAGGATGCTGATTTTTGCTGCTCTTACAGACAGCTCCCAACCTTAAATGCCAATTAATTAAGCATTAAATCCTGTTTTATACACTGGAAAAAATTGACGAGAAACTTCCGCAGCATGCAAAATGTCGCATTCATATTAGCATCGAGAGATCTTCAATTTTGAATGGGATACCAATTGTCCAATTCTTTTGGTTGTGATTCTGTAGCTGTTCAATTAAGGAGTACCTGTGAAAAATTTTTGCTGAGACAGAGCCTAGAGTGTAAAGCTACTATACCCAGCACTGCTTTCGCAAGAAAGAATAATTGTTCCTAGACGACACCAAAAAATGCCCAAATGTCTTTTCGAGATAAGGTTATTAAGTAACAACAAAAGTCATTGCAAAATAAGGATTTTCGACCAGCAAGTACTTTCAAATATTTTATCTTCAAAGCAAAAGGTCAGTGTAGGCACACTGGGGAATCAATCGTATTTGATCACCAAAAAATATCTTCGGGTTGAGAATAAAACAAAAGGTCGCCCGATTTAAAATCCTTAAATGCTGTTCTTTATTAAGATGTTGAAACTATGGTAGCCCTACTCTAGTGGGAGTGAACCTAATTTTTTTACGGGGTTCAGGTCTAAGCGTCAAATGCGAAGATTGAAGAACCTTACAAAAACGTCCAAATTTTTTATGTATTCATTTACTTAAAAAACGTTAGGTCTATTTGGTGGGCTATTTGAACGGCGCTTATATTAAACGAGACTGCTTTATTGGTTGGATTGTGGCCATTCTTGTTTCACCCTGCTTATTTGTTTATTTGCTTTCTCAGGAAAATTACTACAGCATAATAAACACAAAACTTTGCATTAATTAGCCGAAAAAAGTCTAAAACCTAAGAGCTTAAACAATATAGAGTTATTTTCCCTTTGATACATGCAAAGGTATGGCTTTTATGTTGAGGGTAAATCTATTTTTGCTAAGCATACCTTGTGCGAAATCAAGGAATTTTTGTTGGTCATCGATTTTTGAATGCTGTCAACAATTAACTCCTCTAAGTTTGAGATTATCACCGCTTTTGGTCTTTATCATGTTCTAAAGTGCCTTTTTTCCGTCATGCTTTAAAAAAATGTATCAATGTTTGCATTACGTTTTTGCTTGTTGTTTTTTTAAGTTTTCACCTAACACCACGGCAAAGTGAATTTTAAAGGTTAAACGTCAAGTCCTGTATTCATCTAATGTTCGTTTTCGAAAGTTTGTTAAAAATTAATTTCACATCTTTTGATTGAACAAATCAAAAGCGATGCAAGAGGCCAGCGATGCACTTTCTGCTCAAAATTAAAAGCAATTCCACAGAATGCTCTCGTAAGCCGTAAAATTTGCAAATAGAAAATTTCTTTAGTTCTGTATAACTGTAACTGAGTGAAACATTTTGTGGCAAGTCTAAAAAAGAAAATTCTAATTGAAGATAGCCTACAGTACTTGTTAAAACTTTATTTAATGGTTTAAAATGTTAATTTTATAACATTTTGCCTAAATTGCTGAGAAGAACTAACGGTTATTCAGGACTTGACTTTGAACAGGGTAGCAACGACTTCGTAGCTCGGTGCAATATTTTTGTACTTCTCAGTAAAGATTGATATAAATAAGACAACATCAAATTGCAGCTTTCTTCTAAACTGCGCCGTGGTGTGAGGGTCTATACATAGCTAACTATGCAAACAAGGAACAAGAACTTGAGTCAAAGTCACTCTCGAGATTGCTACAACGACATCAGCAAAGGCCATCTTCCATCTACACCACGGTAAAGCGTAATCGAAGGCATGCTTAGTTTTATTGAGTCAAAACAAGCGCTTGCACGCAAAAAACACTGAGCGCACGTTTTGCTAGATGGCTAACGTCAAAAAACATTGGTGGCTTCTTAGTATGCTCGAATATCGCACCAATGAAAGTTGACATAAAAAAGAGGTGAGCTGTCGTGTGCAGCCAATGACCCGCGAGCAAAATGCAGCCAGCGAAATAGAATTGGGTTACCCGCGAAACCGTGTGTCCTTTGGTCAGTGTCCGCAAATTATTTTCCAAAAAAATAAAACGCCTTCAACTGAAAAGCTACGTCTATTTATTGTTATTTCAAAAAATGCTCTCAATTTTCAAAGGGCTCCGAGCCTGACCTGAGATCTCATGCTGCTTAGCAAAACTGAGTGAATTTGGCCCGCCTAAAACAGCGAGTACACACCTTTGACCTAAAAGATTGGTTTTCACTCGCCCAAACACAAATGAATGACCAAGCGTTTTTTATTTCCTTTACTATGCTTGGATTTGTCGTGTGCATAATTTCAATAAAAACGAAATATTCCATCCTACGCATGTAGCCAGCGGCGTACTTAGAAACGATCTTTTTGTAGGGAGAGGAGGGCGGAGCGTTAAGTAAGCTTATCAAGCATTCTTATGAAATAAGGAAACACAGTCTTATTTCAAAAGGGGGCGGAGAATTAAGGAAAATTAACTTTCTAAAAGCAAGAATTTTGCCAAATTGTCTTTCCAAGCATATGGTACTTGAAAACCTTTTTCTGTTGAAGTTTCGGTCAAATTGTTCCGGAAAACATTGCCCTTTATCTCTCCTCTGAACACGTCACTGGTTGTAGCCACAAACGAATCCAGAAATTTTCGACATGGGGTATGGCCAGAAGCTGGCACCCCCAGGCCTGGACCCACCAGAGGTTGTTGCGTATGCAAGTTAAAATTAATTTTTAAAAACAAACTAGCATGCTGCGTAACAAGGAAACAAAATACCACAAAGTAAATTCAACATTAATTACATTAACTATCACATGACAATATGTTTAACCTTTCTAAATGACATTTTGTTAAATTACTTGTTTGACCTTTTAATAAATGGAATTATTATATACTTATCTAGCATGCTTCCCCGTCAATCCTCATGTAAAAGGCCTAGACTGGTAAAGGGCAGCGTATACTCAACTTTTGCGTGAGATGGAAACAGTCGACAGAATCTTGAAAAAAAACTAAAGAAATAAAATCAATGTGTCTTTTCAAATACGAGGTATGTACAATAAGTACTGAAAAAATATCAGGAGAAACACTATTTATTTTCATAAGCTTACAAAACTTAGTTTCTTTCAAAATAATTGCCTCCTGCATCTACACACTTCTTCATGCGTCGCTTCCAATCCTGAAACACCTCCTCGAAGTCTTTTCTCACTAATTTTTTGAAGTAATTTTTCGATGCCTTTTTCAGCTCCTCTGTTAACTGAAATCTCATTCCACTGATGCTGTCTTTCATGCGTGGGAACAGGAAGAAGTAGCAAGGGGATAGGTCAGGGCTGTTGGGTGGGTGTTGTATTGGTTTCATACCCCTGTTGGCCATCCAGGTGGTCACCAGAAGGAAACTTTAATCAGCCTCTATCATTTCGAGAATGTCAGTGCAGCATTCCACGTGAAATTGTCTTTGGTTTTCGGAGAGGATCTTTGGAACAAACTTGGCACAGACTTTGTGGAGCTTCAGATCTTCGGTCAGAATTGTATCTACTGTGCCAATACTAATACCAACAGCTTCAGATATCATCCTCACAGACATTCGACGGTCTTGCATCACTAACCTTTGCACTTCCTGAATGTTTTCCTCCTAGCGTACACTTTTCGGTGCTGCAGACCTGGGTTCATTTTCAACCTGTTCATTTGTTTCAGAAAATCTTTTAAACCACCGATAGAAACTCGCTTGGCTCAACTGTTCATCTCCATAGGCCTCCTTTAACAATCGATAACCTTCTTGTTTGATTTTCTTTAGTCTAACACAAAATTTGATGGCGTAACGTTGCTCAATGGTTTTCTGCATCTTGTCACGTGTTCACAGATCGGCAAATCTAATCAGACTGCTTACACTTCCTACACCTCTACAATAAGACCTGTCGAAATAGAAAGTTGACAGTTAGCCAGTTTACAAAATACATGTATGTGTTTTTCACCTACGAAGCAGCATTTTAACCAAATCATATTTAATGTCTCTCCTGACATTTTCTCATTACTTATTGTACATACCTCGTAGCCTAAAGATTGTTTGCCAACGACTCTTTCTTCTCTAACTTTCCCTACTTAAAAGCAAGGCGAGTTTTTTTGGGAACGCAAAACAATCATGACAGTGTCCATTTAATTTGCTCTTACGGTCAAATTCACTGGCGTTTTTAAGGGGGTAGTAAAGGGCGATGGCCCTTCAAACGGTGCGAGACAAGCAAAAACTGCAAAAACAAGATTTTTCGGAGACCAAATCCTCGATTCAAAGAAAAAAGCTATCAGGTTGCTTTGTAGACTAAAATACGCAAAATTCTTATAAAAATCTATCGCCGAAAGAAGTCTTCATGCTGTTTTGGAGACTAAAATGCTCTGGCCACCACAAATAAGATTGAGCTCACTTATTTAGTGAGATGGCTGGATAACACTAAAATACGCAAATTTAGTCACTCAAATTTATGGAAATTTACAGCGAAGTATGGAATCAAAGAAGTAGGAAAATGGGAAAGTTTTCAAAAGTCGACAGAAATTAAAATTTTGTACATCCAATCGAGTGCAATGAGACATTTCAAATAAGTTTTGTAATTAGATAATTCAAGCCCCAACAAAGTTACAAAAGTTGCAGAAATACGGAAATGCGCAGTGTGCATAAACTGTGCATTATCGCTCTTCTAGAATTTTCATAGCTTTTTTGGGGTTTTCCCTATTTCCGTAAAATGTCCGCATTTTAGTATTACCCAGATAGCTTGACATTGAGCTTACTTAATGTCCCGCTAAGTAAGCCACTGGCTGAATTAATTGTGTTTTATTAGTTTGCTAACAGCGCTTAGTAGTTTTTCTGATGAATGGTATACGCTATCGTGACAAGAGAAACGTTTGTTAAACACGACAGATATTTCTCAAGCTAAAAGTTTCGATAATAATTCGTATCACGCCTGCGAAATTTTGAATGCATCACTCCTAAACTCAACAAAAATACCTTTTTTCATTTTATTTTTTCAAGTTCACGACAGAAAGTCCTTATTGAAAACAATTTTTCATTTCGAAAATAGCTTTTGAAAAGATTTCAGAAAAGATCTATCCAGAAAAGAGGGATTACAGACAAAGACCATGATCTATTCAAAATTCTATTTAACAAATTTAGCCCTGAAACTAAACTTGCTTTTAGCATAGCTCTAAAGTTTTAAATGTTTTGAGAAATAGGGCGAAATCGTTATTCGTTTTCATCTGTGAGGAGATTTTCCGGAAATTATCGTGATTGACAGAATAAATTTTTTGTTTCCACCAAAATTACAAATATTTTCCGAGAAGCGATTGCAAGTGGAAATTTGCCAAAGAAATTTTTTTTAATTTGGTACTTATTTCTTTAACTTAATCTTAATATTTAAATAATATCAGTCAGATCTCTACGGTGCAATCAAAATCGAAATACATGAAAACTAAGTAAATGTATCATAGTGTATTGAAGGATCAGGATTTTGGCAAGCCTTTGCGTATAATAGAACCAAACTCTGTTACAGAATTTACCTTTCATCTATTCTTTTTGTGCCTGCGTCATTGAATTTTGAAGCATTGAAACAATTTGCGATTTTGGTTTGGTTAAAAACGTAAAAAAAATCAAGAAAAACGTGATTTATGCCAGAGCTTAAAAATAAATCTTGCGCAAAGATGCAAAATATATGCCTCACCAAAATATTCTTTGACGTAAGTTGCGCGAGCAATGTCAGATTAGGTTGCGGATTGTATGAGTTTCAATTTGTTAGAATTGGGTTGAAATGACTCTTTTGATACACAGCTTGCCGTCCTCAGGAATAGCCTTCGTTTCTGCTATCAGCGTGCGTGCGGTCGACTGTCGGTGCTCAGATTGCTCGACAAGCACATATGCGCTCGAAAAGTTAATGTTGTTGTATTTGTTCATATTTATCCTCCATTCACGAGAAAGCGAATTGTATCGTTATATTTTGGACGGGACGTCCGCATTCGCTTGGGAGTTGCCATTTTTGAGGTGTCTGGGCCACCTGTCTTCCACATAAAGGCGGAGACGTCCCGTTAAGTGCCTTGCCCAAGGACACAACAAGCGAACTTGCCGGCTTGTTCTCTACAACCTCCCATAAATGCCGAGCGCTAAGCAGGGAAGCTGTGGATACCATTTTTTAAAGTCTATTGGTATGACTCAACAAGGGGAATAAACCCCTAGTCTACCGACTGCGAAGCGGACGCTCTAACCACTACACCACCGCGCCGGTAACTTACCAGCATTATTGGTAGGGAGAGAATTGATTTAAAAAAAGAAAGACTGTCATTCAAAAGTAGTAACAAAAGGGCTCTCAGGACAAGATGATTTACAAAAAAGTCAGCAAGTCATTAAAAGGCACATTGCATGCTACAGGTACATTGGGGTGATAGGAAATGTGCAGCCGGTACACGAAGTAGCACTGACCTGAACTGCATTTTGTAACACTTCAAAATAATGTAGAAAACTTAAATTTAAATTGATTTTATCCGAAAATACAGTACTAAGATTAATTCTTACGTCACAGGAATCAAAACTTAGCTAAGTGATACAACTTTTTTGCGAAGAATAACTTTACGGTCTTAAAACAGCAAAACGTTTTTCACCATTTTACATAAATTCCGAAAAAGTTTTAAAATATCTGAAAAAGCTAATGACAATATTTATAAATCTACTAGAGCCAACCAAAGTCTATTTTTTTGATAGTACTGGGCAAAGCAAGCTGTGTAAGTTACGTGCTGCATGATAAGTTCAGGCAGTATAACTTCTAGCAAGGACATTATGGTGTAAACTGATTAAGAAATGACAACTACATGTAATTGTGATATCGGCAAAGAAAGATTTTGTTATCAACTAGATTATGTAAAAAATTAAAATCAGCATTTTTCGCCACCAACTACGGTGTTTGTGATTGGCAGCAGTAATTTCAAAATCTCCCGCTATTTTTACCAACGTTTAACCTCTATGTAGGTTATTATATACAAGATACCAGCACCGGTCGGATAAAGAAAACGACATAATTTCTGCCATCAAAATTGTCGCCTTCTAGAAATACAACGCTTCATCTTTTAATGCCGGTTTGTGACGCCATCATATCTCAATCAGAAAAAGATTTTTTGCAATATGCTAAGCTTTTTATCACCTGTTACAGCTTTTAACTGAGTCTCTGCATCCAGTAGCGTTTGAAAAACAAAAAAAGCAAGTTTTAAAAAACTATCCACTACAACGTCAGCTCATCCTCTGCAAAAGCACAAATTTTAGCATTAAATGATTCAATTTTTGGCTTTTGAGTTTAAAATCGCATCCGCGTTAAAATAGACGTATTTAAAAGATATGTTTTGGGTGTTTGTGATATTATAAGGTCACCATCGCTCCATACCGCACTCCCCCAAGTTGGTTTGTAATTATTTTAAGTTATTTTTTTCCGAACCAAGTAGCTTCAAGGAATTAAACATACTAACATAACACAATGACGAACTGAATTGTGTTTCATTTCACTTCATTATACTTTTGTTGCAGCGTTTTGCGGAGTATCTTGTAAAATGCTTTCTTTTCGAATAAAATTACTAGTTCTTGTAGTTTTAGCCTTTCAGTGCGGTAAGTAGTGAATAAAATTCTGTCTATTAAAGGATATAAAATGTGTAGTAAAATTTTAATGTATTGTATAACTGTTCACTTTAATACAATTATACTGTCCCACCATTGTGTTATTGCTGTAAACTTCAGTATGGTGTATTAAATTGATTGAGGGGTGCAGAAGAACAAAATACTGGAAATTTATTTTCACACATGTACATACGCTTATTAGCCAATTATAGTCTAAATACACTACTGGGAGGCAAACGTGAGTTTAAGGAAAGCTAAACCTGATGTAATGAAAATTTTGCAAAAGGTTATTATACAGATATCAGAAAAGATTTAACACCCTTAAAAAGCAAAATTTTTATACATTTTTAAAAGTAAGAGAAGGCTACACTTTCCAAAAACCAGTACAGTTTAAACAGGTATAAAATAGCCAAATAAATATTTTGAAAGTATGCTATTTTCTTGAAATGTTCTTAAAATCTTGCGCTATTACAAAAAATGAATTGAAAGAAAATTGTGCCGTGATGAAACGTTATTTCTTCATTATAGAAAAAACTTGCTGTTGATTACGGATGCTATCAGAGCTTAACCTAAATTTTCTGCAGATGGCCAGGAAAATTCTGGAGACGGTGGTTTTGTTGTGATCGAAACGACACCGGATACGGCAATTGAATCAACTCCAAGTGCGGCTTTAACAACGTCGCAAGCAACTGCAACAGCAATCCCAGCCACCTCTTTAATCCTGTCAACCCTTCCCGTTCCATCGACGCCTCCATCTACGTCTCCTTCGACCCCTCCGGTTCCATCAACGCCTCTTTCGACACCTGGAGTTCCATCGACGCCACCTCCAGATACAACAACTGAACTTCCTATTACAACGGCACTTCCCACAATTGAATTTACAACTGTAGTAGCGGATACAATGCCACCAATCGAATCTCAAAACGCAACAGCTATGCCTGAAATGACCACTATGTTAGGAACAACGCCGGCAGGTGTTACAAGTACCAGTAATGGTACTATTCAACAAACACCATCTGAAGGAATGGTGACTGAATCTATTGATGTAACTACAAACGAAATTGACGGACAGAGTGGCCGAGAGCTTACTCTCATGCCGCAAATCACAACAACTGTGGTTAACTTACAGACACAGCAACCGCCTGTAGCACCAAAAACAACATTATCACCTATACCACCGGCAGCATGCACCTGTCAATTCGAATGTTCTCACCCAAGACGAGCTTGCCCAGACTGTCCTGTGCTGACGTTTGAAGAACAGCGAAACAGGGAATCATGTTTGGCGTGTGTTGAACGATGTTACGCAGTTGAACGTGAGTAAAATTTCTGTGTACAAACTCCACATAGCGTACCTTGCAGCACCGATACTTATTGGTTGGTTGAAAATACGTCATCACAGCTTGTACTCCAGGGTACGCTTGAAGAGTAAAAACTTGACTTTGCACATCTTTGTTCTTTTGTCCGAAATATACAACACTTGAAGAACTTTGAAGTAAAGGCAAGTTTGGGTATACAAAACCCACGTCGTGAGCTACTTTCCTGGTAACACAAAACCTATCAGAGTTTTGAGGCTGTAATTTGCCACATTGTTTGTTTGTCTATTTATTATATTTTTATCCTCCCGTCACGGGAAAACTTTTGCAGCCATGCAAAACACTTTTTTGTGTTCACGCCCGCTTCGCACTAGCACAGTGCATTTCTACCACCAGCCTGCAGCCAAGCATCGGAAATTGCTTAAATGTGCCTTTCCCACAATCACAACAATGCAGAGCCTATGCGAACATTGAACTCACACTTCTGACGAAGATCCAGCACTTTGATTGCAAAATTACAACCTTCCAAGTAAACTGTTTAGTTTATCTTTACGTTTAGAGCTATTTTTTGACTGTTGTAATTATATACTTATGCTGACAACCATAATTTTCGTCACTACAGTTTTTGCTGTTGCCTTTGTTGTCATGAGAAATTACCGAGTTAACCCAAGGGCAAAAAACAGAAATAGTGGTTGGTGCCAGCAGTAAAATTGAAATTCTCACGAATTAGATAGCAGGAAAAACCTTTTGCTTTTGTTTCAGAAATTGCTATTTGTGAAAACCGGTGTCGTGTCCATCAGTGCCCGAAACACCAACCAACCATTGAAACAATTAGGCATCGAACTCAACCTCGATGCAGAGACTGCATTACAAAGAGATGCAGTAAGTCATTACACTATTTGGTGATAGCTTTTAGAAGCTGGCTTATTTGCAAAATACCCGACCAGATCTATAATAAGATTTTTGTACGCGTTGCAAAATACCAATTAGGCTCAAGATCCATAGTTTTTCGTAAATGGATACTTAAAATATAGCGGGTGACAAATTCATAAATACAATCTAAAAGATGAGAGGTCCCCATCAAAACCAAGACATATTCGAGGAGAGCGCAAGTCCTAACTTTTGATAATGTACATCGCATTCCACTTTAAGTATTCATGTTACTGAATTTAGATCTAATAACTTTGGTTAAAGTACAACGCGCATTCGAAATTGCATTTTTTCCGAAACTGTAGTGTTTCTATATATATATTCTCAGTCAAAGCCCGTTTATGATATCAGCACTAAGTTCAATGTTCACAAAACAATCTGGCAATGTTTATTAAAGCAAAGTAGAGCTTTTACAGATTGGTAAGTTAAAAGAGCAAGCATTATGTTTGGTTCAAAAATATCAAGTTGTTTCAAAACGTTTAACATCTGACTTCGACCTTTAGTTAGCTAATGTGCAAGCTGTTTGGATATGAGTTAGACTAAGTAATACTTGAGACTTCTATCCTCCTGATAACACAGGCGTAGCTAGGAAAGAAGGACTGGGATCAAAGCTTCCAAATTTTTTGAATCCAATCAAGATATGTAGGCATTTGGGACGAAAATAGTTACCTTCAAGAAGTTGATTTCTAAATAAAGGTCATTACTTTCGTTTTAGGCGGAAAATAGTTACCTTCTAAAGACCGATTTTCTTAAAAAAACGTAATCCAGCAAATTCCATATGTTTTCCTCAACCCCCTCCAAAATAGCTTCAGACTACGCCACTTCAAACGTGAAAAACGCCCATTTTTTGCGATGTGACTGCCTAGCTTCTACCAAAGCATTGAAAGAACAACGAACTATGCAAACGTATAGGTTCTGCAGATGCAATAACATTATTAGCTTTCAAATAAAAAGTAGCTCAAAAGCGTTTTTAAGCGCTATAGATTTTTTACAGCGAAAACAGAAAGCGTCAACCATTCAATAACAACCACAGATTCAGCGGTAAACTTCCAAGTTCGTTTTTGCAAAAAAAGCAAATATCCATGACATTTTATTAAGCTCTCTTGTCTAGATCACAACCATTTTTTTAGTTCAAGAATTACCAAACAGTAACTCATTAAAGTAATTTCTTAAAAACAATTTATTTAGCCAAACCAAGGCAACTGAATAGCATTTTTAATTCGACTTTATTAAGCTTATCTTCAAAACGCATGTGCTAGCAGTGTGTTAAAAAATATTGAATATTTCGGTACCGGTACCTTACCTGGTATACGAAGCTAACTAACTTCAAAACACTGAACATTATCATAGGCGTTGTTTAAAATTCCTATGTGCGTGTGTTCATCATTATCCTAGTACCGGTATACACAAATGATACATCTTTTTCCTGTATAGTATTGACAACTGTTTTCACAACTTAAGTTTTTGACCCTCCGTAGAGGAAAGGTTGTTTAACCAATGTATGGATCTAGAAAACGAGAGTTTTTAGATACCAACATGAAACATACAAAAATTTTGAAAGGCTTTGTCGGCAAGTCGATTCTAATTGGATTTATGAAAGATGATGTCATCGATTGATGCATTTCATGACGTTCAAGCGCCTTGCATTAGCCCTTAATTGTTCGATGACGGCAACATAAGTCTCGAATGATTAACGTCGGTAGAGTAGTCCGATTCGTGACTTAGTCTTTGAAATAATTTGAACCAGCTATAAATAGAATGAAAGGATATTATCAAAACTGGCGCATTGCGTTACCGGCGTCAGCTAGATTTTATTCCTGTGCTGTGTTGGTAAGATTAAGCCATTGAAGAAGTTCGATTAAACAAAAGGGGTATAGAAGGATAAATGCGGACTTCAACTGAGGTTGTTGGCAAAAATCAGGATTAACTATTATTATTACTTTGCCGTACTTGTACAAAGCCCCCTTGCTTACTTTGCTTGGTTATTTAGTTCCTTGCACATACTAAAAATCACTGAACAATTATGATTATTAAATTGCTACACATGTAAATACCAAAATCGATGACGTATTATGTACATGTCCAGTTGCTTAGAACCTACGTCAAGCAGAACTCATTTGAATTTACTATAAGGGATCGTGTTTTGATTAACTACACTTGCAGTTTACTTGCGTAAAAATGATTCTTAAACTATTTGTGCGTTAGGTTGTATTCAAGCTCTGCATTTTAAAAACCCATCATCTTTTTATCCTGTGATTTCGAAAAACCTCACACAGTCATACATGCATAGGTGTAGCAAGAGGGGAAAAGAGTAACACCCCCCCTGTAAATATCTTCGATCAAGTCCCTTATTAAACTGGCTTTGCATAAAAAGTTTGTTCAGCTGTTTTGACGAGATTGCAGTCAGAGGTATTATTTATGGCCACGCCATTTTGTATGTAAAATATTAAAACTTTGGTAAACTGTGATTTGCTATTTTTGGTGTGTTATTTATGATAAAGATTTAAGCAGGAACTCATTTTCTAACTGAACAAAGCGTGATTTTCAGATGAGTATGTACAAGGAGAAAATGCTTTGCTAGCAAAATGCATGTTTGCCGCCAGAAGAGAATGCAAAATCTGTGAATTTTCGGAATTCGAAATTACAACACGACAAAGATGTGACAGTTGTGTTTACATGTGCATCACAGGTATGAAAATATCAACAGTGCTGGTACCTTTTATCACTAACAGCAACTTAAGTGAAAATTTATCTGTAGCTTGTTTGTGGTGAAGTAGTTACGTTAAAAATATTTTGCTGTAGATGCGGTTATTGCGACTCAAGAGTTAGAACCAAACTAACTGCTCTAGTATGCGCTTGCTGAGCTAGCAAATGCAAACTGGCTTCAAATATCCTTATGCATACAATAGTGATGAATAGTAATTCATAGGATGGTAAATAATGAATAGGCCTATATATCGTAAAGGTGCATATGACTACACTGCCAGGCAATATATCAAGTAAAGAACCTTCTCTTGAACTAGCTAAATACCGATATACCCACCACTAAGCAGATAGAAGGGATTCTATTCTTCCGCTCATATAAGTACATACTTCTAAATTGAGGATAATCTTTAAATCACAAAAAGCTGGTAGGTATTAAGTACAGTTGTAACAATATCATGAGGCAGAATCAACGCTCTAGACCAGGCACGTTCAACCTTTTTTCCTACAGAGCCAAATTACAAATTTCAATATTTTATCTGGCCACAAAAGCATTTAAATATAAACTTTTTTGAACGAATTTTATGTAGAAACGTTGGGAACCAAGGGCGTCGGCAAAAAATTGATGACAAAGCAAGAAAAAAAATAGGTTCTAATGTGAATATCAGTTAAAATGTTGCTCCAAAAACTTGACAAACAAAAAAGGTCTTCAGCTTCTTTTCGGTTGACGACGGCAACCGCCCAGTACTTTTCAGCTACCTTTTGAGTAAAATTTAACAATGCAATGGGCCGCAGGTAAATATTTATTGAGCCGCAGGCAGGACATCTTGATCTAGACATTAGGTGCAATTCGAATCCACAGTTCGCACCAGCTTTCCTAAAGTATTGGATTTTAATACAGAAAGCGTTTTAACCTGGGAAAACAACTCGGTCACCAAAAACGACAATCTCGATTGATAAAAGTAGAGATCTTTGGTTGGAGTCTTGTTATATAGGGGGACAAAAATCACCTTGATGTGTCCTAACAAGAACCTGAGTTTACACACAAGAGTACCAGAAGCAGCATTGCAAATTACGGGTTCAAATTTCATCCAAAGAAATTTTACTGCAGCTATCTCATGGTGTTGATACGCATACATGTATTATTGATAAAGGCTGACGTATTTGAATCTTCAATGATGCATGTATCAGGTTAAAACGAAAGTTCTGTCCCTTTTGTTGTTTTTAAATGAAAATAAAGATTAAGCAAAATACAGCTTTATTTAATCATCAGCATAAGCACCATTCTTATTAATGACTTCTTCCCATCTCCCCACAAGCTTTTTGATACCATCTTCATAGAATTTTTTGGGATTTTGGGTTTCGATTGTCACACATATGAAATTTATAAGTTATATTGGTATAACCGTTCATGAAAATATTAAATCTAAAAGGGAACAGAACTTTCGTTCCAACCTGATACCTGCGTGCCCTCCCCATTCCACAAGCTTAGGCAATGGAATCAAACAAATTGTGCGAATTAAATAAATTTTATTTAAATATTTTTTAGAACTCGGCACACCTGTCTTTCCTTTGCCCATCATGCCGACTGCTGGACCAGACAGTATGATGTCTCCTGGAGGTGTTCACGGAAAAGAAGAGGTAAATCTTCCCAGTGGAGTCGGAGGAACGGGACCGGTTGTTCATACAGGAGATGTTGAAAAACCGGTGAAACTACCAGGGGGCGTTGGAGGACCGATTAAACCGCCAGTTGACGTTGAAGGACCAGTGAAATCACCCGATGGCTATGGAGGGCCAGTAAAACCGCCAGTTGACATTGCAGGACCGGTGAAATCACCCGATGGCTATGGAGGGCCAGTAAAACCGCCAGTTGACATTGCAGGACCGGTGAAATCACCCGATGGCTATGGAGGGCCAGTAAAACCACCAGTTAACATTGGAGGACCGGTGAAACCACCCAGCGGCTTTGAAGGGCCAGTGAAGCCGCCAGGTGACGCTGGAGGGCCGGTAAATTCACCCAGCGGCTTTGAAGGGCCAGTGAAGCCGCCAGGTGACGCTGGAGGGCCGGTAAATTCACCCGGTGGCTATGGAGGGCCAGTGGAACAACCAAAAGGCATCATAAGATTGCTAAAGCCCTATCTGAGACCTGGAAGCAACATTCACCGGGGGCAAGGAAGCAAGCCATATTACTTCGGTAGTAGTATTTTCCACAAAATAGTGGCTTATTGTGCTGCAAATCGTCAGTATTTAAAAATACAAAGATCTCCCTTATGCCGTTACGTCTATCAAAAATTGGCATCAAATAACTCTTATTGGCGTACAGCAACGAACCTAGGATACCCTTACTATCCACCACAAGGATACCTTTACAGAAGATATCCAACAAGATATTATCCGACTAATTACCAATCTCCTTATGTCCAAAGATTTCAAGGAGCTTGGTAAAGAAATACTTTAGAAACAAAAAGGAAAGCAAAAAGCATTCTCCGTTTGTTAAGATACTTCACTTTTCTATCCAAATCATAAATCACCTATTTGAATAAAACTGCCCAAACTAAACTATATCTACTAATGCCGACATTAACGCCTTCTGGCTTTGCTTTTTCTCATTTTGTATCTGCTTCATTTTATGTCTATAAATATTTTTGATATTGCGGTAACTTTAATAATGAATCAAGTTTAATAAAGACAAAATGTCAAAGTCTCACATTTGTTTTGATTTCGTAGCAAGCTGTCAACTGTTGTCGTAACCAAGTTTTGTTGTAGTTTGTTGACGACTTGATTGTTGATTTGCCATTTTTCCACAACCTTTGGCCGCAATAATTTTTAAAAAATTGTGTTTTAACATGTTTGTGAATAAATTATGACTTCAAAGCAACAAGATAATTTTTTTTTCTAATTTGGCTTGAAAAGTTCTTTGTTGATCTAGACCTGTGATTTCGAACACCTGGCTTGCGACCCAAGCTTGGGCAACTTGAAAATACTTTTGGGTTGCTTATTTTTGTAAGAAAAGCATTGCTTTTTAATTGCTCATTTATTCTAGTATTTAACTGTTGCGCATAGGCATAGTCAAGGGGGTAGGTGAAGACAGTTCCACACTTGATTTCGAGCTAGGGGAATGAGAGGGCTAAGGATACCATTGTTCTATGCCTACGGCAATGTTTGGAATGGTAGGCCGGTTCTTTTCTTTCGGCCGTCTTTTCTTCGATGCGAATGCCTACCGATGATACAGCACCGGGAGCATAAGTTGCGAGTTGTATTTCGAAATTCCAATGCTGCTGATTTGAGTTCGGATCTTATGCAGGCAATGGGAGTGCCTTGACCACTACATCATGGAGCTCAGATCAAGGGAGGCGAAGACAAAGAAGAACATTGCCATTGCAAATATTTTGTACCTGCTTCCAGTATTAAAATAAAATAGCAACAATTTTTAAGGTGCATTGATATTTTGCGATTTCTTTTTGATTTCGAATTTCATTTATTTTTCTTTACTTTGTTGTCATCACAGAATGGAATTTTGCAATTACACTTATCTGTGTAATTAAACTTTGAGAGAAAGGTGATTCAAAATGCTAAAATTACCACTTCATTTGTTATTGTTCCAATAGTTTTTGTTAACTCTTGATGTAATTTGAGTTAATAAAAAGCATTGAGCAATGACAAATGTAGTGGTGACAACAACAATTATCACATGCTTGTTTGTACAAAATCTATTAATATATGTTGTTGTAAACCATTTTTCAGTAGGCAACCTTGATCAGCCGAATAGACACATAGGATGCAATCTATTTTTAATAGTCTTAAACGCGTGCCCGTGACGTAATAACCACGATCAAAAATATCATGGAGATTTAATCTTCAATCAAAAACAGGAACACGTAACAAAAGAACACCAAAACACGGGAACACAAACACGCTCACGAACACGGTTTATCTGCAACAAATGAAACGTGCACAAGCAAATAGCAGTACTAAAGGCGATTAGTGAATTAGGACTCAATTATGTTTCATATTATTATATGCCCACTAGCCGGCTTTGCCGGCGTCGCCCGCAGGGTCCTCATGAGTTATGTCGCGGTTAAGTATTTCGGTTTAGCTGGTCAAGCCGTCTTCACCCATCGGGGTCTTGTGTGACAGTAAAAATTTTTGCTTTTTATGTATTTCGATAACACCTGTACACGAAATAGTGATTACCTTATTCTCTTCACTAAAACTGGTGATGCTCACAAAATAAGAATTTTGTCACAGATCTATCTTTAATACTTTTAAAAAGTGTAACCAGAGGGGAGATGGAAACATAGTCAAAAATGATGGTGGCGGCGAAATGGTGGTTGTTTTCACAATTTCAGAAATAAACTATTTAGTAGCAAGCCTATTTTTCGATTTGGTGCGGGCCATTTTGCATATATATTTGTGGTATTAAGTTATTTTGGCGGCACTACTTGTATTGTTTCCGACATTGCGATAAAAGCGGTAATGGCTTCCCCAAAACTATTCACCATATTTCAGTAGGGGCACATCAGGCCGAGTTATTTTCAAACAAATGTTTTCTTTAAGTTTAGTTTTTCAAATTGTTATGGTTATGGCTTTACAAAATACCTTAACATGCAGCGTATCAGCAAAAGAAAAACATCCTTGCTTTATAGTATAGATACGACGGCGTCACCGGCCGAGTCCCCGCCAGTAACGTTGGGATTGATAATGTGGATTCAGCCGGCCAAGCCGTATTCACCTGTCAGGCTTTTGTGTGACCAGTTACCAAGCGTTCATGTGTTTTCTGCACATAAAGTTTTTAACATTTTTCGTACTCCTTTTCCTAATAGAATATCTCATTTCAAGATCCTGGCAATGCCTTAGATCAATGAGCTCTATCCATTGCTGACACGCGTGTCCGGAAAATTCGCCGTAAACAAATTTGCCGTAGGAAAACTCGCTTCAGGAATTTTCGCCTCAAGAAATTTCGCCTAATAGGCGAAAGGCAGTGTACACCGAAGGGGCAGGCCCGGTATGTAAACACACGGGGCAGTGTACAGTGGAAGGGAGTGTACAAGGTGGGGGGTAGATACTGGGGGTGCAAAATTTGACAGCAGCGAAATTTCCTGAGGCGAATTTTCCTACGGCAAATTTGTTTACGGCGAATTTTCCTAGAACCGCTGACACGAGCCCAAGGGAACCATGCGTTTCCCGTAGTTTGGAAGTAGGAAACACATTTCTGATATTAAGCTATTTTAAAGCAAAATAGCAAAAATGTCTTTCGTGTGGTGCGATTTAACACAGTGACGTTGTTTTTTTTATTTCTTCCTAAATTTTTTCAAGTCCTCACTGGCTACACATTATGTACTCCTAGCATGTTTTTTCTCCGTGCTTGACGTACCCCGGGGAGTGAAAAAGTTTTTGCTTTTCCCCAAATGTTTGGTTTGAACCAGGTAGCTCTAGAAAGCTATTACAAAGCAAAATACCAATAACATCCCCCATGTGGTGCGATTCAACACTGTGACGTTGTTAATTTGGATTTCCCTTCAAACTTTCTCAAGTCCCTGCCGGCTACGCGTTATGATTCATATTTGTTTTTCCTTGCTTAGGTATGCTCATAGAAGTTAATTGAGTCCTTGCTTCACCCAAATTTTAGATTTGATACCGGTAGCTCTATAAAGCTATTATGAAGCAAAATAGAAAAATGTTTCTCTTAATTTTGGTGCGATTTAACCCCGGCAGGGCGTAACATCACCCGCGCCGATTTAAAACGTATCAATGATTGCAGCTGCACCGGCTTCACCGTACAAACATTTGTGAGAGCAACAACGAAATGTTTCAGTAAATATGAGCCATGGTTTTTGTACATGTAATTGCGATTATGTTGTTCTATTAATCAAGACTGAAAGTATTCAAAGAGAAAGAATGATGTTATAAACTAACATTTGTAATATTTAAAAGTGTAAGGAGGGGGTGAAACATAGTCAAAATTTTTGCTGTTTCCCAAATGGTGGTCGTTTTGACAATTAAAGAAATGAACTATTTAGTGGTAGGCCTATTTGACGATTTGGTGGCCCCGCTTTGTACTTATATTTGTGACATTAAGATCTTTGCCGGCGTTGTTTGCTTTAATTCGGCCATAGCATGAAAAGGTGCCATGCCTTTACCCCAAGTCATATAATCTATCGCAATAGAGGCCTATAAATCTCTTTTCAATCAAAGCATTGCCTTTTAATTCAGTGTCAGTGTCAGTGGCGTCTTTTCCTGCACCCCTGTAAAAGAAGTCTTTGTGCTGTTCTTCTCCGCAGTGGTACTGTAAAACCGTCCCTTTCAACAGCACACTCTGTTGAATTCAAATAATCTTGCAGAAGTATTGAAATCCTTTTTAATGACATTGAGTATTAGTGATAATAAATGAAAGGTTTGTGGATTTTTTAAAGCCATCGGCATTCTAAAGGTAATGCAAGGATATTCGCAAAACACTGCTGCTATCTCTGCCTGTCGGATAGTTGTGCTATTGCAGAGCATTACGTACAGATGAAACTGCTTAGCAATAAATTCATACTTTTCAGGAATTGCAAATATCCGAGGTGTCCCTTAAGTTGAACCCAAGAATGTTTTCATAACCCCGCTTTATATAAAACAGTGATCAATAAAAATATTTGTTGTTAAATACTGTGGAAAAGCAATTCAAATGGACTCGCATTTCTTTGCAACAAGTTTCCTAAGATAAATGAAGCGAAAACGAAAGAACTAATCTTTGCAGGCCCACAGAGTCGGGAAGTTTTGAGAGATCCAAATTTTAAAAAACGCTGAATGCACTCAACGGTGTGCTTGGAAATCATTTGAGGGGCTGTGGGTAAATTTTTTGGACAATACTATGTCAATTTTACCTCTGGAGAAAGTTAAAGACCTATTTGAAGCTTACAAACAGGGGGGTTGTGGTATATCCCTAAAAGTGTATTTTTTACACTCACACAGTGGCGGCTGGTACATAGGGGCGACAGGAGCCTGGCTCCACTAAAAATTTGACTAATAATTTGTGAATTTCCAAAGAAAAAGCCTATAGTAAATATTCAAATGTTTACATGCATGCCAAAACAACAGGTAACAGAAAAACAACAAGAAATATTTTCAAATATTGCTTGAAGTCTTCAAAACAATGCAGAGGAGCACACATATTTTGCCCCGTTTACTCCTATACATTTACACCTAAAGCAACCACAGGCCTGGGATGCCTGGCCCAAACACCACAGGCAGAGGGTGCTGGCATTGCTGGATGACTCAGGCACATTCCAATGCAAGATAGGAGAGGGAACAGCAAAAGGAGAGGAATGTCACACGCGCAGTGCAACTGCAATCAATCAGCCTGCGTTTCTGTTGGGTAATGTAGCACGCCTCCCCTATTATGTGCTTTATTTTTTAATTTTTTTCTGTGACTAGGTGATTGATTTATCATTTTCATGGACATATATTTTGGCAATGTTTATTATTTGTAATTGTAACTGTGCGGTTTTAACTCTTAGTTCATTTATATCTAGTGTGTTTTTTTGTATTTCCAGGTCAAAATACGGTAATTTAAAATTGCTTAGTAGCGAAGACTACATTGTGGTTTGTTTTCTCGAAATTACTCAGCTTAGATGTTACGTTTTGCATGATTTACATTTGTGATTCAACACGCCTCACCACGAACAAAGTTGATAATTTATTAAAAAATCCATTTAAAAGCTTAAAGCATGAGAAACAACTAGAAATTAAAAGGCTAGGTCCATTTCAACCACGTGACATCAATATGTTCCAGAAAGATAGAAGGAAAATTGACAACATTTTTATTGACGTGGTTTGATAAGAAATTGTGGCTAACGGCCTTCCATGAAAGAAAGAGCTTATTCCGCTTTTGCTGTCTCTTATTTGGAGGTAAAAGTTAATGGACAAATAAAGGTTGCAACGATTTGAAACATTTTTCAGAACGAATTTTGAAGCACGAATGCAGTAAGGCTCATATGAACAATTGTGTTTTATTACAAATGTTTGGACAAGTCAATATATTATCTGCAATTGATGCTGGCTATCGTCGAAGCATAATTAAACATAACGAATTAGTTGACAGAAATAGGCACGCTTTAAACAAGATCATTAACTGCATAAAATTTTGTGGCTTTCATGAATTACCGCTAAGAGGACATGATGAAGAGGAAGGGTCTGCTAACCGAGGTGTTTTTCTTGATCTTGTAACGTACACGGCAGATTTGGATGGTGCATTTCGTGATGATATTGAAAAATATAATATGGTAAAAAATAAATCGAAATCTATACAAAATGATCTTTTGTCTTGAGTGCTTAAAGTATATACTGAAGAAATAACAAGGGAAATTAAAAATTCTAGGTAGGTGTCTGTGCAGGCAGATGAAACTACTGATATTTTCATGCAAATCTCAATTTGTGATTATAGTGCGCTATGTAAAGGACTTTGAACCTGTCGAAAGATTTCTCAAGTTTGTTGAGCTTTAAGATGGAAAAGCTGATGGACTTTCTCAGGCACTGAAGGAAAATCTTGATTCGCCTAATTTGGAAAGCAAGCTTATTGCTCAGGCATATGATGGCGCGGTAATAATGAGGGGTTCCATAAATGGAGTCCAGGTTCAAATGAAAAAGTTTTTCCCACTCGCTCATTACATTCACCGCCACGCTCATCAACTGAACCTGATCATAAAGAAAATGGCTTCTTGCAACAAAAGGCTTGAGCTGTTTTTTTCAAATTTAGATGGAATTTGAGTGTTTTTCACTATTTCACCAAAGCGCAATAGTCAGCTCAAGAAATTCTGTTCTGCTCAGATACCAAGAGTATGTGAGACACGCTGGAATTAAGTATCTAGAATAATTTCTGTAGTGCGTAGCAACAGGGAGCAAATTTTAGGGTGCTTTACTAACATTCAAAATGGGGAAGGTTGGAATCAGAAGAGTTTTTATGAATCGATTGGATTTACGAAAATTTTAGAAGATAAAGAATTTATTTTCTTTGTAAAGTTTTTTATAAATTGTTTAAACATGTTAGAGTACTTTTTGAAATCTTACTGTCTAAAAAATCAAACAGCATAACTTCTGAAAAAGCTCTTAAGCCTTTTGTCACAGCTGTTAATCACTTGCGTGGAAATGTGGTCAAATATTTGAATAACAGTGAACAATCAGAAGAAATAACATCCCAGCAAGTAAAGAGGCCTAGAAGAGCTGCAACTCATGCATCTGTTTCTCATTTGCAATTGCAATCATGTGTAACAAAAACATGTGATATAATCAGAGAGGAAGTTAAAGGAAAACTTCGGATACATTTCGTTCATTTTTCATAGTGGATCCAGCTGAATTTGAGCTTTACAGAAACTCTTTTCCCGACCTTTGTGCTAAAGAAATTCGAATTACACAATGCTTACACAATTACACAATATAAGGATAAACTGAAGTGTGAGTTGTTCGTTTTGTACGCAAATGATAATTTTAGTAGAATTTCCAATATTAGCGAACTACTAAAATTCATAAATGAAAATGGACTTGATGAAACATTTTCTGAAGTCTCTAAATTGCAGGAAATTGTTCTCGTGACACCGATTTCAACTGCTGACTCAGAGAGAAGCTTCAGCACAATGAAACAAATAAAAACGTTTCTTCGAAACACCATGTTACAAGACAGACTGAACAGCCTCGCTTGCCTGTCGATACACAAGGAGTATATCAGCAAAATCACAGCTTACAACAACAAAGTCATCAACATTGTTGCGCATGTAAAAGACCGAAGAGCAGACTACTTATACAACTAATGGTTCGTGTTGAATATTGCATTTTTTATTAAAAATTTATTTGCCCCGCCTCTAAATTTAGGTAGTCTATAAATTGAACTTTTTTGACTTATCAACAATTGTTTTGCCCCACCATTAATGAAAGCCACGAGCGGCCACTGCACACACACACTTAAATTTTTCCCCACAAACATTGGTGCTGCGGTCAGTAATGATCAAGCAAAGAAGCAAAGAAGGCACGCTACCTAAGATTATAAAATGAAAAAGTGATTGGCGATTACTGCTGGATGCAGTACCGCGATGACCAGAGTCATTTTTACGAACAAAAATAGTAATCAAAGCACATTTAGGTGTTCGTATTAATTTTTTTATCGATGAAGAAACTTTACAAGTAATATTGCATGTGGAAAAGAGGACTCAAATTTCTCAGTGGGTTTGTGTAGAACAACAAGTTTACAAAAACCTTTTTGGTGGTACAGAATTTTAATATAGCTTTGAAAAAAGCTGTTTGAGCCATAAGCTTTTCGTGACGCTCTCATCAGTGGCGGTATCGCGTCAAAAGAGAAGATCTAGAGTGAATAAGTGTGTTATATGTGAACAATTTGGACGTTACGCAATCAAGACAAGCCAATGATAGCGCTAGTATTGCAAAGCGCGCCAAAGAAAGATTTCGCAATTGCGAAAGTTAGAGAACGCGCAGCAGGAGGCCAAATGCTACGATTATCGAAAGAGTTTGAGAGTGTAAACAAACTCTTTCTGTCTGCATAACACCGGGCGTCGGGTCTTGATATAAGTAGCTTCTAAAAGATTGGAGACGGAAAGAGCTGCGCGCTGCGGCGAGGATTGAAAACCGCTTATCATCATAGTTTAATGCGCATCGATCATTATCTAAAAGATGCTGACCAATGGCGGAGTCACAATTCGTTTTGGTGTCGGTTCGTTTGCACGATCTGTGTGGTTGAGATCGGCGTGGACGAGTCAATTGCTGTCTTAACCATTGCGGAACATGTTGCTTGATGCGATCCTGTAGTCGTTGAGATGTTCGCCCTACGTACCGACTGTCACAGTGGCACTTGTATTCATATATGACAAAACGTTTCTGAATGGCAGGTAGAACATCCTTGCGGGCCACAGGCAGCATGCGCTTAGACGTAAAGACCAAGGGGTGCTGACGGAACCATAGCAGCTTTCCACGGCGGTTTTGGCTTCTTTTTCCAAGTTTGTGGATGGCTTACCTATCCAAGGGACCCTCAAGTACACAAGACACTTTTCAGGGCCAAATCGCTTTAGGGTGGAGAACTGAGCAATTTTCTTGGTGATCTGAGTGTTGATAATGTTTTTAGGATAGCCATTGTCCAGTAATATCTTCTTTATCAATTGCGTACGGTATGCAATAGGTGTAGTGTCACCTTTGAAATCATAACAATGCAAGCAATTGGGTAATATTTATTTTAACATTTTTTACCATTTTTTGCTTAAATTAGAGGTTTTGATTTCAAAACGTTACTGCACTACACAAAAATACTATTAACTTATAGCCTGTAATGAGGATTTATAGAACAGTTTGAATAAACTAGTTCAACACAAAATTTGGTTTATTTCAAAAATTATCGTCAAACACGTAAAATATTAAGTTGCAAGTATGTTGAAAACCTGATGCGCTAGAAAAAAAACTGCAGTAGATTCGGAATCAGAGCGAAAAGTTTATTTAGCGAAGTTCATTTGTATCTCAGATTAATAACTTTGGCCAAAATTTGTTGACCAGTGTAGTTCGGCCTGGTGCATCTATGAAAGTTTAATATTGATTCGCGACTAAAACACGTTGCAAATCCTAGTCTAAAGAGAAAAATTATCACAACTGCAGCTTTTGAGGGATCTATCGCAAGCACTAAAAGAACGATAGAGCAATCAGCCTTTTGCATTGTTGCCATAGCATTGCATAGTAATCTATTCAAACACATTGCAAAGCACAATTTTTTTAAGCTGACTGCTGAGTCATAAAAAGCCAACCATAATTGGAAATTGAATCAGTCGACTATGCATTAACTTAAATTAAAACTTAAAGCTTTTTGTATTACATACAAATCGTGATAGTGGAAAAAAAATTACATGAAAATGTTTTGCGTTATTGCCAAAACAAGATTGAGAAATATTAGTGCTTGCAAAAAAAAGCCTTTAAATACGCATCACTCAATCTGAGTTCACACTAGTTGATGTTCTTTAGACCCGAATGACAAGTGGCTAATAATTTCCAGATCATAGGTGAAGAAAAAAATCCAGCAAACATAGGAAGCTTCTAGCTCAGTTTACCCACGTCCTACGTTTGGAAATGTGAAAACGTTTAAAACTTGTTACTAGGGATGAAACAAATGTGCGCCAATTATTTCCATAACAGAGGTCTAAGTACAAGTAGTATTTAGCGCTTTTAGTGGGAAGGTTTTAGCGCCAATGGAGAGCTCTTTTATGAGGAAAAATAATCAACTTTTGACGCAGTTGTGACAAATTAGTTAATACATAGGTTTTGCATGGTCAGAAAGTAATATCGGCTTCCAACCACAAATAAAAAGTTTGAAAGCAGTCATCCACATATAACCCTTGCACGAACTGTACGATATATGCTTTCTTGTAGCCCTGTCCGTGAGTACGCCTGTCCTCCGAACTCGTGTGACAGGCCGAAACCAAGTCTGCCCAAATGGTTTGGCATCTACTGTTACCGATGTTATGGCAAGGCTTTGTAAGTGGCAAAATGCCCTTTTTTAGAGCGGGGTGATGCATCAAAATGCATCGTCAACAAGTTCCAAAGACTTGCCATCCTTGGGCTAAACATCAAAGGCCTCACTGCAAGCAAGATGAGCGTTCTTTACCATCTTGCTGCACAGTGTGAGGCACTCGTCATCCTACTCCAGGAGATCCAATGCACGTCTGCACAGAGGTTAGTTCTACCATACTACCAACTAGCTGGGTTCTCCTTAAGCAGGAAGCATGGTCTTGCTAAGTTTGTCCACAAACGACTGAAGTAGACCCTTTTATACAAATCTCCACCTACATCGGAGACTGAGTGGCTGTGCGTCGACGTTGATGGATATAAGAGGGTCAACGTTTACAAACCTTCACCAATTCGTTCGCAAGTATCCGATCCCCCAATATTCTCACACCCCTGTCTCTATGCTGGCGACTTTAATTGCCAACATGTTGATTGTGGTTATGATGCCAACAGTGCAGATGGAGAATGCCTGGTTGGCTGGGCAAATACCAACAATCTTGCTCTACTCCGTAACCCAAAGGATGCCGCCAGCTTCCACTCTGGCCACTGAAATACGAGTACCAATCCGGATCTTTCATTCGTCAGTATCGATTCAAACAGTCGTTTAAC
The DNA here is from genome assembly GCA_963675345.1 of Trididemnum clinides. Classification (NCBI taxonomy): domain Eukaryota; kingdom Metazoa; phylum Chordata; class Ascidiacea; order Aplousobranchia; family Didemnidae; genus Trididemnum; species Trididemnum clinides. The sequence goes on along the minus strand of OY776290.1, from coordinate 24,118,907 downwards.
TGACAGTCATGCCTTAGAAAAGTTCCCAAGGTCTCAACATCGACCCTCGCTTATTACTCCACCCAGGTTTACTCGTCTTGTACCAAGCAAGCCTGTAAAGTGATGGAATTTCCGCAAGCCCAAGTGGAGACACCATATTACTCTCACAAACAAACTTGCCAGGACTTTGCAGCGAACTGATTGACTTGATATGGATTAGGCATATCAGTGTTTCTGTAACGCCATCAACACTGCCGCGAAAAAGTGTATCCCAGTGGCCGACGAAATAATCGTATACCATGTTGGGATGCCGAGTATGAAAACCTCTATCAAACATTCTTGCAATACCCTAAAAAGCATCAATCTAGCAGAGCTGCTACAACTTTGCTTGCCAGGCTTGACAGGAAACGGAGGAATCGATGGTCTGAGGCTGACAGAACGTCGACTTTTTACACTCTATCCGGGTAGAATGGAGTACGTTAAACAATCTTACTGGTAGGTCACGACAATCCCCTCGCCAATGTCCCCTTTCAGCAAATGCTATTGCTAGCCAATTAGTAAAAAACAGGAAATACGAGGATGCAAATCGAGAGATTTATCGATCCGTTATGCAGGAATTGTCTAACCTTCGGAGAGCTGCTGCTACAGATGCAGGGAATACCTCCGGAGATTTTTCTTCAGAAGAATTTGTTGCTGCCCTCCACTACTTGAAACCAGGTAAAGCTCCGGGCCCTGACTCTATTTGTCCGGAGCTTTTAATCCATGCTGGTCCCGGCTTAAAGTTCTGGCTACGTGGCTTCCTTTCTTCCTGCTTGCGCCAATTTAAAATTCCAAAAATCTGGAGAAGGGCGCTGGTAGTCGCAATCCCTAAGCGCTCGAAGCCTGTAGAGGACCCACAGAGTTACCGTCTCATCTCTCTGCTCTGCGTCCCTTAAAAGATCCTCGAACGACTGATCTACAATCGTGTCGAACCAATAGTCGATCTCTTGCTTCCAAAGGAACAGGCTGGATTTCGACACAGAAAGTCTACTGTAGATCAGGTCGTTTTGCTTACGCGAAACATTGAGGATTCTTTTGAGGAATAAAAGAAGGCTGGTGCCGTGTTTGTCAATCTGGCAGCTGTATATGACGCTGTTTGGCACCGTGGCTTTGTCTACAAGTTGCTGAGACTTCTGCCGGACAAGCACATGGTCCGGATGGTCATGGAATTTGTTTCGAACAGAAGCTTCACCCTGACCACTGGTGACAGCAAGCCAAGCAGGCTCCAACCCCTGAAAAATGGTCTCCCACAAGGATCAGTCTTGGCTCTTCTTCTTTTCAACATATACATCTACGATCTGCCTTCCATAACCTCCAAGAAGTATGCCTACGCTGACGACTTGATACTTTATTCATGTGGAGATTGGAAGGTGTTGGAAAGAACTTTGAGCGAAGACATGACTACACTTTCTGCATATCTCCAGACTTGGCGACTAAAGCTCAGCCATGCTAAAACGGTGACAGCTGGGGTCCTGGTGCCTAGACATTGCGCACAGCTGCCTTATCCCTGATCTACTCAACTGTTGAGTACAGTGCACCAGCTTGGTGTCGCAGCGCGCATACTCGCGTCATTGACAGCGTTCTTAATGACGCTTTGCGCATTGTCACTGGATGCCTACGTCTCACTCGAACGGACAACTTTTCAGTTTTCTCATGCATTCAGCCAGCTAAGCTTCGCCGCCAAGGAGAGAAACTCTCCTTGGCTAATTGCAGTTCTTTGGACCCTGGGCACATTCTGCACGGCCAGCTGACTGAGCCGCGGGCTGCTAGCAAAGAGAGACTGAAATCTAGACACCCGTTTGCTCCTGCCGCGCGTAAACTATTGCACAACTTATCTGAGTTGGGCATCCGCGCTGCCCAATGGACGAACTTGACATGGGACACAGAGTACTCTAAGAGTATGTCAGCGCTCGGTGTCTACATTCTTAGGGTCAGCACACGACCTATTGGAATGAGTTTGACCAGAACAGCTTGGGTCAAACTCAATCGCCTGCGTGGTGGCGTTGGGCGTTTCGGTTCGTCCATGCACAAATGGGATCTCGCTTCTTCAGCGAAATACGAGGGCGGCGATAGTGAACAAACTGCAGACCACATTATTTTAACACGTCCCACACATCGGGCACCTCGAGGAATAATGGGTCTGACAGTTTTGGATGACAAAACAAGGTGCTGGCTCAATTCTATCACTGCCAGTATCTGATATAGGCAACACAGCAGGTTGGGGTGGTAAAAGGATAAACCCTCGTTCCCCATCCGTTTCTTGTGTCTGACCTGGATTATAGATACTCTCCCATACAATGAAAAAAATTGCACAAACTGCCTAGCAGGTGCGATCGATCGCAAATCACAAACGCTCTTGCTTCATTATTACCACAAAGAAAAGGGTATACTAAAGTTAAATCAAGTATCAGTAAACGAGGAGTCCACTCCAGCCAAATGAGACAGCTGACATACTCAGTTAGTCAACTTAAGTGGATTCTTAACTACACTTTGCATAGAAGAGCAAGCGGAAATGTGCGTTAGTGCATATTAGTAGAGACAATCATGTGTTTCAGGTGAAGTCGACTGCTGCTGTTCATTAAAATGAATCTAATTCAAATTAGTCTGTGGTTGCTTACGTATTTGGTTTTACAATGTGGTGAGTACTATGCTAACTACATCTGCGGATCCAAAATGGAGTGGCCGTGGTACAACCCATTTGACACTTAGGCAAAATTGTTTTTAGAAACTCTCCAATTTTTTATTAAAAATGCGTTCAACATTGAGACGAAGCACTTTTTGTGCATTTATTACCAGAGATACGCTCAAAATAGTGTGGAAGGATGATATTAAGTAGGATATACCGGTGCACTGTCAAAAAATTCTTGGTCCTGTCAAAGCTTAATCACGTTGTGTTTAGCTGACCTAACAACCCTGGTTTTGGTGAGCGCATCTCGTCAAACGAATAGAGAAACCGTGTGATACCCTTTTTCAAAAAAGATGTCAATGCTTTTTGTTTCAACAACGAAACTCTTTACCAATACAATTCTTGGTTTCACTAATAGCTTTCGCGACGAATATCAGACCAAGTAAAATAGTGGTATTGTCATAATTTCGCGGTAGTTGAGAACGAAATACATAAATTTTCGTACCAAGTAGCTATGATTGAAAGCCTCGAACGTAAACAACGTACAAATACCGACGCATTTAGAAATAAATTTTTGAAAGGCCATTGACAGAGCAACAAGTGAGCTCCTTTTTGTCATCAAGTATGGCGATTATTCAAATTTGTGTTCAGCATCGTCAAATTTTTCTGTAAAACGTGATGTCAGTAATTTTGTTTCTTCGTAAACTTAAAAATTTTTTTTTTGGATGACAAAGAAAACGTCACCATTTTGATCATTTTGTTTTGCTGGCAAATTTTTTTGCAGCAACAGTTTTGCTTATTTGGTCCCTAAACAGACATAAAAATGTCTTGTTTTAAATTGTTTTGCTTTTCAAAAAGAAAATTTTGATTCTTTGTCTTTCAAACAGGCGAAGCGCTTTTTCTGTTTCCGTTGCGCAGTTTTGGCGCCCATCGTTTTTTATCCCCCCTTAATATACCAATGGCCACAAAATTCTTAACACTTAGTCTTTTAAAAATATTTTTGTTTTGCTTTAATACAAAGATAAAGCTAATAACAAAAATAATCGCAAGCTTGTTGTACAAAACTTTACATTTAAACTTCTACCCACCTTTCGAAATCAGATTTTGAATTTAAAGTTTCATACTGAATATGCCTCATTGGTTCTGGTTCTTGTTGTTATCATTCAAATGAAAATAAAAAAATTTGGAATCGATCAAGTACTAAAAATTCTATCGACTTTAGTACTAAGGAAGCCTTGACACTGACTGTGCTGGTAACATCTGCTTAATGACACATAGACCTACATATCTGCGGAATGCATCCTTGAGCGGAATGTTGCCACTGTTGTCAGGCTACTAATGCTATAACTGAAGAACTTAAATGTCAAAAGTATGTAAGCCTCATTTTTGTCGATATGAATTCAAAAGTAGTGTCGACTTCTTCTACTAAGCGTCAACAAAATATTTTGTTCAAAAAACAATCTAGGCTACTTTATTTTTACATGATTTTTGCGAAGGAACACAAATTTTCTTCTAGAATTGCCAGCAATTGCTGATTTCTGATTTTATGAATGGAAAGACCTTATTAAGGAAAATAATGATACTAACAATATGGGACTTGATTGTTAGTTTTCAAGGTGTTATTGATTTATGAATTGCTACAAATTTTTTTTAACTTCAATTGAGCATGGCCAAATTTCAAAGCTATGACATGATAAGACTGAATTTACTGATGGTTCTATTAAGCTAACTAATAGTTTATTAAATGTTCGCTAAAGAGACACTCTTGTTGTACTACAAAGTAGCAAAAATCCATAACTATACATACAATGATCCTTGCTATAAGGCGATCGTCGTGGTCAATAAAACGTCATCGCGAAGAAAACAGGGTCGCCTAATATTTCAATTATAAATGTAATCACTTTTATTTTGGTATCACATGAAAATCACGGTAAATAAAAAAAATTCATACGTGCCTGTTTTACGCAATGCCATGCGATATTATTCATTGCATTTCAAAATTGTGTTTATTGCTTTTTGTGAGAGGCATGTTTCAACTGATTATGCAACCAAATTAGTCATATATTGAACCTTGCCTGTTATGCATGGTATTTTATGATTATACAGCTAAATGACATTAGTCAAACTTTGTGACTTGCCAACTTTTACATGCCTTTACAGAATAAGTCGATTGATTGCCTAAAATACGAATATCCGTTTAATTGAGACGCGTTCTAAGGAAGTTTAACTGTATTAACCATCAATTTTCTTTGCAGCAATTGCGTGGTGGTTGGAGCGTCCGCTTCGCACTCGGTATACCTGGGCTTTATTTTCCAAGTCGAGTCATACCAAAAGACTTTGAAAAATGATATTTACAGCTTTCCTGCTTGGCTCTCAGCACAAAAGGAATAGTGTGGAGAACAAGCCGGCAAGCTCACTTTTTGTGTTCTTGGGTATGACACATAACGGAATGCCTCCAACTTTGTGTAGCAGATTGGTGGCAGGGCCAAGCTGTCTACCCGTTGTGGTGGCCCAGTGTAATTGAAGACTAGCGAAACGAGCTAATGAGAAGTTCATAATCTGAAAAGCTTCTCCAAAACAAAAGATCTTGTTCACAAGAAGAAGATTGTATTAAACATTATGTTTTAAATATGAACGTTTTTGGCTAGTCAATCATAGAATACGCATGCTCGTATTCTCCGTTTGATTCTGCCGGCGATAAAGACTATGTTGATGAACTAAAACGATAAGATTTAAAACAAAATGTTCAATATAATTCGTCGGCTGATTTTTGCTGCTTTGTGGTTAAATGATTAAATGTAGAAAATAGATTTTGATAATATTTCAGTATGTTGTTTACTTTCAGTAAAAATATATTTTATAATCTATATGTAGAAGTAGTTTTTCAATACTTTCGATATGAACCGCAATGAAACCTCGCGCTTGTGATGTCAAATATCGATCTTGTTTTTGTATAGTGACACCAATTAACCACGGCACTAATAACACTTTAAAGTGGCTAAAAGTGACAGCACTTGGATGAGCAAGTATAAATATAAGAACCAAAATTTTGTATAGAAAATGAGAAACAAAATGCCGATTTCACATAAAGCATTTATTAGCCAATCAGTTTCCTTTTATCAATTACTAAAGTAGCTCGAACTAATCAAGAGACACTTTTTACAATAAATGAGAATGAAGAGAGGGTTGATTGGAAGAGGGTGGGTTTAATGGTAAAAAAACGATGCTAGATAGATTAAGGTATACTACGGTCAGAAAGTGGTTCGAATTGTTTGGATATAGGATAAATATTAGGGATCTTGCGCAGGAGTTAACTGAGCAATCTAAAGAAGTCTGTTGAACAGATTGCTCAAAGATCTATCAAGCACATAAATTAGTAATTATGCTACAGAAGAGGTTGGGCATAAGAATCAGTCGATGGGTTTACTAACAAAATCTGTTTGGATGTTGCATTTGTAGAGGTTAAGAGATTTAAGGGTATATGCCGGAGGGTCTAATTGTAATCTGGGCTGGGGTCAATCTCAAACGTTTTCTCACAGCAAGAGAGAGTTGGATAAAAGTGCAGTTTGGAAATTCTTCTTGGCTACTCTTATAAACATTTGACTAAGAGCGGATTAAGAAGAGCCAATGAGTGAATTGAATAAACTGAGAAAATAGGTCATGACGTCGTTGGGCAGTCGAACTGATCGACCCCTGAAGGTATGGTGCAATCAAACTACCTTTTCTTTGCTCTAATGTATCATAAAAACGTTTGACTCTCCGACCCTTAAACTGATCCCACCATATAATTATAATCAGGCGATGTCAACAACACCTTGAGTGTTCCTCTATCGGTCTAGGGAGTCTCAGTAACTTTTCTGATTAATGATTTCGACGGACCTAGCGTGATCGACTGGCATGGCCAAATGTATCAATGATCAAAACTCGCTCACAAAAGCATTCTTTTCTCTTGACGAAAAATTGTATTAACAAATGCTTCCGAGAGACCCAAAGTTTAGCTCAAGCTGGGCAAATCAAACGTCCGAATCCCGTTCAACAGAATTTTTTAAAACAAGCTTCAATTTGCGTACAGATGTAATCGATTGTACAGGGGTGGCCAAAAGTCACCTGACAGTAAAATGAAACAACTGAATCAGCCTGGCATCACTGTTTGGGGAGCTCCCAGTCCTGGTGGATTTTTAGGCTTTTATTTCTTTGATGAAACTGTCACGGGAGATAATTATGTTGAAATGCTGAATGAGTATATTTTTTCGCGGCTGTGAGACAGGCCAAACTTCAACAATTTGCTCCTCATGCAAGATGGTGCTCCTTCTCATTACGCCAAAAAGGTTCGTGATTGGTTAGATACTCTACCTGCTGGTCGGATTGGACGTAGAGGGTCTATTGACTGGGCACCACGTTCATGTGACCTCAAACCTATGGACTTCAGTAGTATGATAAAAGATAAAGTTTTTAGAGGAAAACCAAGGACTCTGTCTCAGCTCCACGCTTCCATAAAATCTGAGTTCAAACAAATTAATGCTAAAAAGGTACTGTGCCGTAAAATTTGTAACTCTGTATTGACTCATGGAAAAATATTTCGCTGAAAAAGGAGGTCAGTTTAAACAATTTTAAAGATGTTTCATATTTAGACGTTTTATTAAATTCATTTAGTTGTTAAAATTAAATACCTCTTGCAATTAAATGGTTTTGATTCACTGTCAGGTGGCTTTTGGCCACCCCTGCATAAGCATATAGAGCAAAATATAAATGGACATTTCAAAGCTTTTCTTGGCAAAAGTGCTCATGTCACAAGTAAAATACTTTATGATTAATAAGGACTGTAACTTTTTCGTACCACAAGTGCAAAGTCCAAATTTGTATTCAACAGTGATGCAATTTAAATAGCGCCAATTAGCAAAAATTTGTCAAAAAAAGTAATAGTCCCAACAAAACAAGAAATTATTGTAATTGTTGTGCAATAAATTATTGTAATACACCAGTGACCAAATTAACCACCTGTGTAACCGCTTAAAAGACCAACATATCAGAACCAAAGTCTTGTATTTTTTTGTACTTCGGGCACTTGGCTTATTCAATTAAGCAGCATGTATTATTTTTCCTGGTACTGAGCTTCGACTTTCGAGCTTTGATAACATAATTATATTTTGACAGGTGGGCAATCTGGAAGTGGTGCTGTAGTCACAGATACCGATACCACAACATTTCCTGTAACAACCACCACCACATTTACTGAAGATGACCAAACGGAAATTTCAGGTGATTGGCCAGCAGATATTTCATCAGCTATCTATTTCTAAATTGCAGAATCGCGAAGTCTATGCTATTAATTGCGGAAAAAACACATAAAATAACAATTACAACAAACCAGTTAGAACTATTTACATACTTAGGCTATTCAAATATTTTTATCAAGGTTCTGGCGAAGGTCGAGGCACCGATGATGGATTTACTGTAATTCTCACAACAACAACTGCATCAGCTACAAGCCCAATTACAACTGCAACAGGTAAATGTGATTTCCCATTTTTAGTTTTGAAGCACAGAAGCAGTAAAATATATAAATATACAAGCAACACGCACGAATATAAAAAGCCGCATGGAATGACATAAATCAAAGTTTCTCAAAGTGCTCCGTACGGAGCCCCAGGGCTCCCCAAGAGAAGCTTAGGGGCTCCGCAAACCAAGAGTACAAACAAAAGGCTTCAGAGATTTTTTGTCGCTTTGACTTGGACAAAAAAAGAAGCTTGCTCAATCAAAACTCGCAGAGCCCTTTCCACAATTGCAAAACAAATGTACAGCGCACTGTTTTCTTGAAAGAGCCACTTCGATCCAAGCAATTTGATAAAAAGAAGCATTACTTGTGACACGGGAGAGTTGATGACTTTTTTTCTTTTTTGGAGACTCTCCAATATTCGGGCAACATAACGCGTTCTTGCATCCTAGTCAATAAATAACAATTGGTAAGTGTTGATGTAATCTTTTAAAGCTCTATACAAGTTTTGTGGGCTTCGCAATCAAAGTTTCCTCTCTTCAAGGGCTCCAAAGCATCAAAAGTTTGGGAAACCCTGACATAAATTATAGTAGTTTGTAGTTTTATCTAAGCATAAAACTTCAACATCTCCAACGACTTTCCATGAGCAAGTAGTTTCTGTTCATTTTACCAGTCCAAAGTGAACTTCGTATTTACAAACTAAACTTGGGAGAATGTTACAAACCAACATAAATATCGTTAGGAAACAGAAAAAATCAACCTCATACGACATAAGAGTTTTATGTATTTTAATGAGAGAGAAGTTAGACACTCAACGTGCACAACAGTAATGAATAGTAAAGAATAGCAAGCTGTATGCGCGCTATGTTTATATGACATTACTTTCTTTAATTTGCATTATTCAGTAAAAAGTCAATAGCTGGAGAAAATTCAAGAAAAAGGTTTGTCTTGTTCCAGCGCAGCCATTTTGGAAATCAAACATTACGTGATTGACATCATTAATTAACAACGGAATGTTTGCGTTTTCCAGGAAAGTTGTTCCCAACTTTCCACAACTCAATAGCCTTGAGAAATAATATCAACTACTTTACATACAATTAGAAACGTGCAATTTGAAAACATGCAATTGGAAAATTATGCGTCATTTCATGACTGGTGGCAGCTATGATAACATTATCTTATGCGATTCCTTGAACAATGGTTTACAATTAATTGAATTTACGATTTAACTGAATTCATACATTCCTGCAATGCATGGTATGCAGTCGCATAGAATAAATGCGCAATTGCATTTGCACTGTCATGGATTACATAATTTTTGTTTTAATTGAAACCAGCAGCACTTCAAACCATTTGTGTATGATAGGGTAACAGGCAACAACAGGATCCCTAATCTCAGCAATGTCTTCTACACCCAATTACAGAATATGGCATTGCTAAAATAACCTTGAGAGCCAACGAACGTTGGTATGATACAGAAAGCATTTGCAGTCCCAGTGAATCCTTCACAGAACTGAGATAAAAGTCGGGATGCAAGCGGTCGAGATTTGATGAAGTTTACAAGTGTAATCACTTGATCCAGGACAAACATTTGATCTTCTGGAATAGATCTGAAGATAAGAGCTTCTCTGTCGATCATACAGCGAACAACCAAGACATTTGGATTTTCTTGAAGCACAAAAGTGACGAATCCCTTTCTACTTCTCTGCGCGGAAGGGCAGCCATCGGTGCAAACACTGACACAGATTTTCCAGTGTAGTTTAAAGAGCAAAATGTTTTCGTTTACTACATTGAAAATATCTTCACCTTTGGTCCAAAGTTTGTAAGTCTTTGCAAAATAAATACTCGCTGACACATTTTTCATTCTTTATAAACCGAATAAAAGCCAGCAGTTGGGCTTTTGCCGCTAATGTCAGTAGATTCATCAAGTTGAAGAGACCACAGCAGAGACACTTCATCGTCAGGCGCTTCAAGGTGTTTGCAGATTTGATCTTTTAAATCTGACGATAAGACTTCAATTCTGCGCATGATAGCATCGTTTGACAAATAATCTCTCATAACTTTTTCGGCGGCATCGGGTCCAAGAATAGTCTCAACAACTATTGCTAAAGCTGGTGCAATGACTGATTCAGCTTCTGTGTGGGGTTTTTGCGTTTCGCTAGCAACTATGCAGTCTTATAACTTGCAATTAATCCCTATACTGGCGGCTTTAGGTAGTTTGTAAATTTCTTAGCTTGTTCATTTTGTTGAGCCCTGATGATTTTCGAAGCATTCCTTCGGTTGCTCATTTACAGCTTGAGGTTTCGTTTCCAAGTGTTTCTTCAATGTGCTTGGAACAAGTGCCTCATTTGGCAGAGCTATATTGCAGATCACACAGAATCGCAATGGATACTCTTCAGGTCCCGAAGATATGAAACCATACTCGATGTAATGTTCTTTTCATTTTGGTTTGGTTCCTTGCTTTTTATTCAACGCTTTCACAGTTTATACTTGCTAACATAGTTTTCCATGGGTAACAATGAATATCGCTTATCAATAACTCTAGATTGTAAAATATAAGCATATAAGGTAATATAAATATTATTGTTGGGGTAGTCTCGGGAGGCGGTCCTCGAACGTGCTGCATACAACATAAAAATTTAAATGAAACACACCAATTAATTATTTTTATCGTTAACAATTACAGGATTGTTGTGCGTCTGGCAGGGTGGCCTAAATTTTAGTCATTATTCATCATGGAAAATTTCATAACCTAAATAGCTGACACTTCTTGCTGTCAAAATGTAGCGTTCTGATTTGGCACCACCAGGGCAGAGAGTGAGGGAGAAGGCATGCTACTGTGACTGGTCGTTATGAGCGATGACGATGTCGCAACGGGCAATAAAACAAGTAGGCAGGCTTATATAAGGGTTATAAACTTATTCCAAAAAACTGTATAAATTTTTCATATTTAAAAAAAACCCGCGGCACATCTGCAAATCTTCCACGGACATTCTGATATGCCGCGAAACGCAGTTTGAGAAACAATGTGTTGGAGCATGCTATGAAAATTGCCAAAACAGTGCTGGAATGGAGGATTCCAGCATTAGTGAATGTTGACGCAGTGCATTTGGTTTTATGTCAAGCAGAAAACGACAAATGCATTGTTTGTTTTGAGAAAACATAAACACAGAAACAAAAAACTATTTATGTGTTTCTAGGATATTGAGAGGACATCTAATATCGTTCAATAGCAAGAAAGATTTGGGGGTAAGCGATAAGAAAGAAATGCTTAGCGTACCAGAAGTTACTGTAATGGTGGAAATGAGTCGCTATCAAGGGGCGAAAACGAGAGTTTGAGATAGTGAAGTATACAAAAAATAGTGCAACCTGAAAGAGAAATGCCATTTTATGACTAGGTGGGATGGGTGAAGAGTTTCTGTTATCTGAGGCACAGTGGTGTTGGAAGTGAAGCGGTGGTGACAGCAAGAGCAAGAGTTGTTGAGGCGCAGTTTAGAAATTGAGTGGAGTAGCTTCGAGATAAAATCTTTCTTCAAAAATAAAAGATGGTATTTCATGGAGTTGTGTGATTTTGGCAATGCTGTTCGGAAGTGAGACATGATGTGTGAGGAAATTTAATGGCATTTTTGAAAACCGAGAATAATTGACTGATTAAAAATCAAGAAATGATGAATATGCTGAGTTTGATAAATGCTGTGAATAGATCTCCATATACCAGCGGAGTGTAATGATATATGAGCATGTTCTGGGAACGGATAGTGACGATTTGTTGAAGAGAGCGTTGGATTCGGAAGTGGTTTGGAGAAGAGGGCGATTCAAAATGAGGTGTAAATATAGAAGGAGAGTTTTGCACATCCATATAGAGCATTGCGCCTATAGGTTCTGATGATACCATTTCTTTTCGTTAAGATCAAAGTAAACACAAAACATGGCATCAACAGTGCGTGACGTAGGTCTGCTTGTGAAAGTGCAAGATAGATAAGATGAACTACGCCAATACCGCTAACGGAAAATAGCCAGATTTTAAAATTGGATCACTGTTTATACGTATTTTCACATTGGTATCAATTTTAAATTTAAAGTAACATACCAAATAGTTTCAGTAACTCTTTTTATCTTTTAAACAAAACAATGATTTTTGAATCGAGAAAGTAGGCTACTAACATTTTACTGGCTTCAGCACTGAAAAAGCGCTTAACACCGATTTGTTTTGACATCAGCTTAATGACACATACACATAGGCAGTGGTAAATTTCGGCACTTGCCTCAGGCCTTCCCTCATTTCGACGGGCTCTTTATGTGGTTCAACAAAATGTGATAAAGCTTTGAATGTTTTTGTCTCGTATGACTTTTTTGGTGAGCAAATCACGAATAGAAAACCAAGATTTTGGATTTTACTGAAACCCTGGTAGGGTTTTAGCCTTTGCACTACTGTCTATCCGAAGTAGCTCGCTGGCAAACCTTGGTCACTTGGGGGCCTTCTTATGAAATCTTTCCTGAGGTTTATCAATTTCTAAATCCATCATCGCATATAGGCCGTTGAAGTGTGCATACTTGTGTGTTGTGTTCCCGCTAGTGTCAGGTCACTATAAAATACAACAGTTACATGTAGCTTCTTTGCTGGCGCTGTGCTTTTGACTCTCGAGTTCTGACAACATGTATTTTTAGTAGACGGACTATCTGGAGTAACAGTTGTCAGTGCCACAGCAGCCCAAACAACCACTGCTTCAACAACTGAATTTGATCAAATAGAAACTTCAGGTAAATAAGAGTAGATTTTTGGAGCTACATATTTCTAGTTTACAGAATGGTACGATCTATGCTTTTGTTAGCTTCAGAATACATAAAATAACAATGACAACAAAACAAGTTAATACCATAGGAAGGCTTAGGTTATTTCAAATATTTTCATCAAGGTTCTGGCGAAGGTCGAGGCACCGATGATGGATTCATTCCAATTTCCAAAACAACAACTGCATTGGCTCCAAATCAAAATACGACCGCAACAGGTAAATGTGATTTCCCATTTTTAGTTTTAAAAGACAGAAGCAGTAAAATAAAAAATATACAAGCAACACCCACGAATATAAAATCCGCGTGGAATGACATAAGTTCTAATAGTTTATAATTTTATCTACGCCTAAAGCTTCTACATCTTCAACGACTTTCCATGAGCAAGTAGTTTCTGTCCCTTTTACCAGTCCAAAGTGAACTTCGTATTTACAAACTAAACTTGGGAGAATGTTACAAACCAACATAAATATTGTCAGGAAACAGAAAAAATCAACCTCATACGACATAAGAGTTTTATGAATTTTAATAAGAGAGAAGTTAGACGCTCAACGTGCACAACAGTAATGAATAGTGAAGAATAACACGCCGTATGCGCGCTATGTTTATATGACATTACTTTCTTTAATTTGTGGTATCCAGTAAGAAGTCAACAGCTAGAGAAAATTCAAGAAAAAGGTTAGTTCCGTTCCATCACAGCCATTTTGGAAATCAAACATTACGTGATTGACATCATTAATTAACAACGGAATGTTTGCGTTATTTAGTAACGTTGTTCCTAACTTTCCACAACTCAATAGCCTTGAGAAATAATATCAACTATGTTACATGCAATTAGAAACGTGCAATTTAAAAACATGCAATTGGAAATTTATGCGTCATTTCATGACTGGTGGCAGCTATGATAACATTATCTTATGCAATTCCTTGAACAATTGTTTACAATTAATTGAATTTACGATTTAACTGAATTCATACATTTTTGCAATGCATGGTATGCAGTTGTATAGGGAAAATGCGCGATTGCACTTGCAGTGTCATGGATTACCTAAATTTTGTTTTAATTAAAACCAGCAGTACTTCAAACCATTTGTGTATTATCTGGCGCAAAGGCAACAACAGGATCCCTAATCTCAGCAACGTCTTCTCCAGACCTAATTGCAGAATGCGTGTATTGTAACAATAACCTTACGACCAATCGAACGGTCTGTGACTACTGCACTTATACTTAAATCATAAAAACTATTTCAACTGATAAATTAATATGATGATTGTGTCATAATTTGTAGCCAGTTCAAAATGAATTTACACAAAAAACATATAAGAAATGTAGTCCATACAGAGGGGTGTTATAAATTTATTCTGCAGTGTCTTGGCGCACCTAAAACCTATAACAGGGAATCGTATACTTGGCCTGCAGTCTGCAACGTGTCACTACAATAAAGCAACTTCACCAAATACAATTGCCATGTATCGTGCACTCAGTCGCCAGCGATATTCGTGACGGCTTCTAAATAACAAACAAAACCAATTAGAATTGGCTAGCAGTTACGCCTACGAACAACAAAAACATAACGTATTAAAACTGTTTCGCCAAGTTATCGAAAGCTTTTAACACACGCAATCATGTACCCAATTTCTGTTCAACATAGAAAACAATTAGCAAACCTATGAGTTTAAACAACAGTATAAAGTTCAGTGATACTAACTAACCAACCCAAAAAACCTTACAAAGCCTAACTTAATGGTATCTCGATTTGACCGTAGATCTAGAAGCAAGCCACGCCTTATGGGCCAAAAAAAGAAATTGTAATCACTAGGACCATTTTTTTGACCTAAAAAATATATTTTTGATTTTATTTTAGCAAAATTTTGACTTTATTTTGACCTAACTGCTTTCGCCTATTTTTATGTCCTGTTGCACTTTTTTGATTAAAAGTGTTTTATAATCCGCAATTTACATAAGTTTTCAAAGAAGAAGGTAGCCTACTTTAAACATTTTCTCAATCACTCAGTCTTCAAGCTAATGCAACAAAGCGACGCATGACGTCAAAACCTAGGATAACGAGCCGTTGTGTGTACCGGTATCAATTAGTGTGTAATACAAAAAATGCGTTGTTATCGCAACTGTACTGTACATTAACAGTCTGTCTATGATGTTTTTAACGAAAGCCACACAGTATAATTACCAGAACTTTTTATTGTAATACGGCATCACATATTTTTTTACGTTCTTAACATCAAAATTTTTGTCTTTTCTCAGTAATTTACTGAGCATAGAAAACGACCTCTCAACAGCAGCAGAGGTTGGCTGGGCTTTTTGCAATAGTGCGTAGCTTGTTGGGTCAATTGTCAAGTTGGTACAGTTTATTATTGTTTCTAAATCAGAGTTGGATATTCGTTTTTTAGTGTAATTTTTAGTTGCGAACGGATCATCATCGAATTGCATATTCTTCAGCAATCCGTATGCTTCGGTTATCGTGCAGGCACTTCCTTCTAAGAACTCTACGTTGGCTGCTAGCGTCCGGTATTGATTTATTTTAACCAAGTCCGGCACCAAATCTTCCACATTGATAGCGTCTTTTGCTCTGCTGACTAAGAGGCCTGCACTTGTCCAATTGTTGACAATGGTACGAACAGCTGGAAGGTTCTCACTGTGATATAAGGATGCTTTAAGCCAAGTTGCCCATCTTGTAATTACAGGGTCAGGAGGAGATGGCAGACCAGCATCATGAAAGTATTTCTTGCGATCTTTGTTTTTGATTGTTGCTGCCTTGATCGTTGCTATTATTTCATCAATATTTTTAAAATGAGCACGCACACGCATAGCGCAATTATGTAGTAAGTGCGCGACGCAGGTGACATGCATCAAAGAAGAGTATAATTCCTTTAACGTCTTTCCAGCCAAAGACATGTACCGAGCAGCATCAGTCAAGAACAATAAACAATTCTCTTGTTTTATTTCAAGTTATCGCAATATGTCATCCACAGTGTGCAGAATAATACTGCTATTAACATTGCTACCGCTGTCAAGTGGATGGCAATCAACGAGGAATGTCTGATTTGGGGCATCTAAGCTGCCCACATGCACACTAATATACTTTTGTTTAGCAATTTCTGCTTCATCCACAATTAAAAAAATGTTTTTGTCACAAAGTAATTCTTGAATTTGTCCTTCTTTTTGGGATGCTAATTTAGCAACACATGCCCGGGCTGCAGTCTCCGAAGGCAATATTTTTCCCATGGTGGCAAACAGAGACTTTAAAGAAGGATGGTTGAGTTTATGAAGTGGGATATCTGCAGCTAAAAATGAAGAGACAACCTGTTCCTTGAAGTTTACTTGATCGAGTGGTAAAAAGGTTTGCTTACTTTGGGATTTGCTCTTCGTCTCCAATTTTCTTTGGTGTTGCTTACTTTTTCGGTGGCTTTCCACAAAAAAGTTTTGTCGCATTTGACTAACACGTTGCAAAGGTTGCATCGCAAGTCGCGGGCAGGAGTTGCCGAAAACTTATCCGAATATTCCAGGAAAATTTGCTTAACTTTCGCTGTAGAAGATTTGGCTTGTTTAGGCATTTTTGCTTTGCAAGCTACGACTTAAAAAGACCACGTGTAAAGAGCGCAAAGATTTTATAAGAATAGATTAATTGTCTAACAATTATGTGTTTATGCATCAACAATGACGATTTCATGCATAATAAGTGCTATTTCTTTCTCAATTACCGCACGCATTTTTACCATTGCAACTATTTGAGAAGTTTAAAATCAAATAAAACTGCTTATAAAATTTGAATAGCAGCTCAAAAATTGAAAAAAATGTAAATTTGTTCGTTTTTGTAAGGAAATTTTTGATGAAGAGAATTTTGAGAAGTTTTGACTTTATGCAAAATTTTGACTTATAAAATGTTACAAATGTACCAAAACAGACTCCTGAAGACCTGAAACGAAGGTTAGTAGACGTTTGATCATGCAACAGGGTCCTGAAAAAATTTTGACTTTATTGATTTTAGCGGGCCCTAGTAATTACGCAATCTATCAACTTGCATGAGCAGAGTTGCCAACCAAAACTGAAGTCACATGGAAAGAAAATATCCACCAGGGGTGTAGCTGTTAGAGCAGTGTTTCTCAAACTTTTTGTCTGTTGGCACAATAAAAAAGCTAAAAATTATCGCGGCACACCAGAAAAAACAAGTTATGTTTTATCGTAAAATGACAAATTATATAACTTGTTTTCAAGTATTACATTCAATGCGAAGGATGACGACACGATGGTGTAGCGGTTAGAGCGTTCGCTTCGCAGTCGGCAGACTGAATTCATTCCCCTTGTCGAGTCATACCAAAAGGCGTTATGAAATGGTATTCACAGCTGTCCTGCTTAGCGCTCAACATTTAATGGAGGTTGTGGAGAACAAGCCGGCAAGTTCGTTTGTTGTGACCTTGGGCAAAGCACTAAACGGGATGTCCCCACCTTTATGTTGAAGACAGATGGCCCAGATTTCCTTTTGAAGAGAGGGTTAGTGGCAAGAAGAACATCCGACCGTAAAACAAATGACATGTCATAAAAATGCAGATATCTGCGGTGGCGACCTCTAATTGGGAATAAGCCGAAAGAAAAAGAACAAGAAGAATTCAATGCCAAAGATGTGCCTGTTTTTGAGAGCAAACGTGATCTAATCGACGTTCCAAAGTCGACAAACAACCTCGCATTTTGGCGTCGATTGCAAAAAGTCTCTCTGTTTTGACTTGATTTCAGTCAATGCTTGAAAATCCAAACTCACATAACCATGAAGATGCAAATGGACGAATTATTTTGATTGCTTTTGAACTGATTACAGGATATAACTTGTTTATCGAGGTCCAAAACTCATCCAGGCTTTTCTCGAAAAATCGTGACTGAAAAACTATATAGTTTTTAAATCAATGAGCTGCTCTTCTCTGATCTTCATTTGCAAGATTTGTAGCTTGGCAGTTTTAAAATGGATAGCTGACCCATCCATATTCATTACTTGAAACTGTTGGGAAGTAATGCTGCACATACACATAGGCAGTGGTAAATTTCGGCACTTGCCTCAGGCCTTCCCTCATTTTGAGGGGCTCTTTACGTGGTTCAACAAAATGTGATAAAGCTTTGAATGTTTTTGTCTCGTATGACTTTTTTGGTGAGCAAATCATGAATAGAAAACCAAGATTTTGGATTTTACTGAAACCCTGGTAGGGTTTTAGCCTTTGCACTACAATCCATTCGAAGTAGCTCGCTGGCAAACCTTGGTCACTTGGGGGCCTTCTTATGAAATCTTTCCTGAGGTTTATCAATTTCTAAATCCATCATCGCATATAGGCCGTTGAAGTGTGCATACTTGTGTATTGTGTTCCCGCTAGTGTCAGGTCACTATAAAATACAACAGTTACATGTAGCTTCTTTGCTGGCGCTGTGCTTTTGACTCTCGAGTTCTGACAACATGTATTTTTAGTAGACGGACAATCTGGAGTAACAGTTGTCAGTGCCACAGCAGCCCAAACAACCACTGCTTCAACAACTGAATTTGATCAAATAGAAACTTCAGGTAAATAAGAGTAGATTTTTGGAGCTACATATTTCTAGTTTACAGAATGGTACGATCTATGCTTTTGTTAGCTTCAGAATGCATAAAATAACAATGACAACAAAACAAGTTAATACCATAGGAAGGCTTAGGTTATTTCAAATATTTTCATCAAGGTTCTGGCGAAGGTCGAGGCACCGATGATGGGTTTACTGTAATTCTCACAACAACAACTGCATCAGCTACAAGTCCAATTACGACTGCAACAGGTAAATGTGATTTCCCAATTTTAGTTTTGAAGCACAGAAGCAAAAAAATATGTAAATATGCAAGCAACACCCACGAATATAAAATCCGCGTGGAATGACATAAGTTTTAGTAGTTTGTAATTCTATCTAAACGTAAGAGAAGTTAGACGCTCAATGTGCAAAACAGCAACGAATAGTAAATAGCATGCTGTATGCGCGCTATGTTTATATGACATTACTTTCTTTAATATGTGGTATCCAGTAAGAAGTCAACAGCTAGAGAAAATTCAAGAAAAAGGTTAGTTCCGTTTTATCACAGCCATTTTGGAAATCAAACGTTACGTGATGGACATCATTTATTAACACAAGAATGTTTGCGTTTTCCAGAAAATTTGTTCCTAACTCTCTGCTACTTAACAGCCTTGAGAAATAATATCAACTACGTTACATGCAATTGGAAAAGTGCAATTTAAAAACATGCAATCGGAAATTTATGCGTCATTTCATGACTGGTGCCAGCTATAATAACATTAACTTATGCAATTCCTGGAACAATGGTTTACAATAGTTTTAGTTTAATTTACGATTTAACTGATTTCAATGGCTCTACAAACAACAGCTCTACTTTATAATAAAATGAAAAATTATATAACTTGTTTTCAAGTACAGTGATCCCTCGCTATATCGCGCTTCACCTATCGCGGCTTCGCTGCTTCGCGGAATTTTTTACAGTGCTTTTTTTGCAGTGAATCCTGATTGGCTCAGGGGCTCTACTGTTGTCTAGAAGTGAAAAAAGTTGAAAAAAGTGAAAAAAGTTCATATATACGTTAATATTTCTATTTCTTAATCACATTTTGGGCCTGAAAAGAGGTTTTGTTTTCTGTTTCATTCTGCAGTACAGTATAGCATTGTATAATAACAGTAAAAAATAAAGCTGACTACTTCGCGGATTTCACCTATCGGGGGTTATTTTTGGAACGTATCCCCCGCGATAAACGAGGGTTCACTGTATTACATTCAATGTGAAGCATGGGCCTGTTTTTGAGAGCAAACGTGATCTAATCGACGTTCCAAAGTCGACAAACAACCTCGCATTTTGGCGTCGATTGCAAAAAGTCTCTCTGTTTTGACTTGATTTCAGTCAATGCTTGAAAATCCAAACTCACATAACCATGAAGATGCAAATGGACGAATTATTTTGATTGCTTTTGAACTGATTACAGGATATAACTTGTTTATCGAGGTCCAAAACTCATCCAGGCTTTTCTCGAAAAATCGTGACTGAAAAACTATATAGTTTTTAAATCAATGAGCTGCTCTTCTCTGATCTTCATTTGCAAGATTTGTAGCTTGGCAGTTTTAAAATGGATAGCTGACCCACCCATATTCATTACTTGCAACTGTTGGGAAGTAATGCTGCAGTGCTGACCGCAAGTGTGTCAATGAGTACAGAATTTCGTGGGTGATTTCTTTATTTGTGGCACATTCGTTGTAGGTGGCAAAGCAGTCGAAGACTCCTCTCGAGGTCTTACTTTGCCACAGCAATAACTTCAGTTTTGAGGATACAATGATGATGTTTACCGATGGTCCTTGAAGACTTAAATTTAATGAATTTAATTTGTCAAATAAATCAAAAAGAAATGTCATCTTAAGCCACCACATTTGGTCATGAATAGAACGTCCGAAGTTTTTGTTTTTTCAGCCTCCAAGAACGAAATCAGTTCATCCTTGAGTTGAAAGACATGCTTTAACACTTTTCATCTTGAGAGCCAACGAACGTTGGTGTGATACAGAAAACTTTTGTAGTCTCAATCCATTGATTTGCCGAACTGGGATAAAAATCGGGATGCAAGCGGTCGAGATTTGATGCAGTTTACAAGTGTAATCACTTGATCCAGGACAAACATTTGATTTTCTGGAATAGATCTGAAGATAAAAGCTTCTCTGTCGATCATACAGTGAACAACCAAGACATTTGGATTTTCTTGAAGCACAAAAGTGACGATTCCCTTTCTACTTCTCTGCACGGAAGGGCAGCCATCGGTGCAAACACTGACACAGATTTTCCAGTGTAGTTTAAAGAACAAAATGTTTTCGTTTACTACATTGAAAATATCTTCGCTTTTGGTCCAAAGTTTGTAAGTCTTTGCAAAATAAATACTCGCTGACACATTTTTCATTCTTTATAAACCGAATAAAAGCCAGCAGTTGGGCTTTTGCCGCTAACGTCAGTACATTCATCAACTTGAAGAGATCACAACAGAGACACTTCATGGTCAGGCGCTTCAAGGTGTTTGCAGATTTGATCTTTTAAATCTGACGATAAGACTTCAATTCTGCGCGTGATAGCATCGTTTGACAAAGAAACTCTCATAACTTTTTCGGCGGCATCGGGTCCAAGAATAGTCTCAACAACTATTGCTAAAGCTGACGCAATGACTAATTCAGCCTCTGTGTGGGGTTTTTGCGTTTCGCTAGCAACTATGCAGTCTTATAACTTGCAATTAATCCCTATACTGTTAGCTTTAGGTAGTTTGTAAATTTCTTAGCTTGTTCATTTTGTTGAGCCCTGATGATTTTCGAAGCATTCCTTCGGTTGTTCATTTACAGCTTGAGGTTTCGTTTCCAAGTGTTTCTTCAATGTGCTTGGAACAAGTGCCTCATTTGGCAGAGCCAAATTGCAGATCACACAGAATGGCAATGGATCCTCAACGATAGTTTTATTTCGGAACGAGATTTTGCTGTGTTAAAAATCACAAACTATTTATTACTGCTTTCAAAACTGTCCATTGGGTGAAGCCGACAGCTGAACCAATATTGTCAACCTCGACATTACTGATGGGGGCCCTGCCAGGTGAGGCCGGCTGGTAGCCGATAAAACAAGCTATCCGAGTTTGCTTTGAAGTTTTACGTATTACGCCCACTATTCTACGCAATTGTTTTCTTCAATTTGGGCCATGGGGTTAGAGCTTTACTGATATCATAACAATGTGTTTTCCTGCAAAATTGTTCCTAACTTTCTAATGCTTGATAGTCTTAAAAAATTGTAAAAAATATGCGTCCTATCATGATTAGTGACAGCTACTAACAGTGATCTATGCAGTTCCCAAAGCAATACTTTACTTTAACAGAATTAGATATTAAATCTAGTTTTAAATACCAAAAGCATAGAAAATTAATTGTAGTCTATGACTCGAAATATTTGAAGAAACTATGCTACAAATTGCTAATGTAAATAAATCCACATGTTTTAGCAAAAGAGCCTAGGGCAGCCGTTAACAGTAAATCCGCCAGTACGCTGGCATTATCATGGTTTACGTAGTTGTGATTTTGTAAATAGCGAAAATGATTGAAACAAGTAGAAGTAGAAACAAGTATGATTTTACAGGAGCACCGGCAACCACAGAATCTCTGATTTTTGCAATGCCTTCTTTAGATCATTAGAGAATCCCGTATTTTGACCACTCTACGATCAGTTTATTTGCTTATTTATGCGTGTCAGCTTATGCTCGGTTTGCATGTACTTCGTCAGATTGGGCCACCACGACGGATAGACTGCTTGGCTTTGCCACCTGTTTGCCACATGAAGATGGAGGCATCCCGTTAAGTGCCTAGCCCAAGGAAACAATAAGCAAGCTTGCCGTATTGTTCTTCGCCAAGCAAAGAAAATGTGAATACCCTATTTTAAAGTCTTTTGGTATGACTCGACTTGGGGAATGAACCCCAAGTCTACCGACTGCGAAGCGGACGCTCTAACCACTATGCCATTGCGCCGGTTTACGACCAGTTCAACGATCTACAGTTTTTGCAATTATCACAGAACTGCAAGAAACCACTTCTGCATCCTCTGCAACAGTAACAAGGACATTTGTTGAGCCAAGTTCTACAAGAGCTACAACTCCCCGTGTAATTATTGAAGTAACTCCTGATGAAACTGGTGATGCCAGAGAACTAACTGTCAAACCGCAAAATATAACGACTGGACCAAGTACACCTCCCCTTACTAATCCTGCAGCTTCAACTGCACCAGCCATTACTACAACTGTCCCTGATACTACTGTAATCCCACCTGATAGTGCTACAACTGTTTCTGGTATCACTGCTACGACGTCCCCTGATGCTACCACAATTATCCCTACAGATACTACAACTACAATCGCAACAGATACTACAAGTACAACCGCAACAGATACTACAACTACAACTGTCCTTGATACTACAACACTCCTTGCTACAACTACCACTGTTCCCATTACTACCACTGCTGCTGCTGCTACTACAACTACTACTACTACTACCACTACTTCAACGCTATCAACATCAACTCCAAAATCCTGCTCTTGCGTAAACAAATGTTTTCAGCGAACAACGTGTAACCACTATCCCTGTACCGTACCATCATTTGAACGGCAACGCGCAATGGAATCCTGTTTTGCATGCCTTGAGAGATGCTATCCATTAAAAGGTTAGTGCTTTATGAGCTTGTGCTTGAGCAGTCCAGTATGTAATGTCGCAATGACTTCAACCCTATTACAATTGAGTGAGAAAATCATATTTTGTTATGAAACGTTTTAAATGCTCGTACACAGCTTTTTGGGATGATTTGAAAGCGTGAATTGTTGCGCATTGTTTTTTCTTGATAGACGATCACGTGTCACTCAAAGACGGCCATATTTTTAAGGCTCTGTTTACTTGTGTTTCATAAGCTACATTAATATGTTGAATGAAGTGTATTCTTTTCAATCTCACTTCATTTTGACAATTAACAAAAAAGAAGTTTAAGTTTGAAGGATAACACTTTCAAATGAATTCATGTTTTTCGCACTTCACCAAAGATTATTTTCATCATGTTTTGTCAAAATTACTTTTTTGTGTTTCAAACTGTTCGAGGTCAAGATCTACTCTTGGTTAGGTTAAGTTACAAAATCTTCAGTGATTTCGCAAAATTGGTAAACTTTTATGAGGTATAAGCAATATAAATGTCTGTGTGTGTGCACGCGCGCGTGTGCTTCAACTTTTCCCAAGTCACTAAGCATACAAAAATGAAACTTGACACTTTTGATCTCCACTCCGGGATAAGTGTCATGAGGAAGGTCGTGACGTCATGGCGACACCTCAATTAACCCTTTGAACCCTGGTTTCTCTGATCATTCCCGCCTTCAACCCGAGCTTACAGGGTAATGACGGTACACCGGCTTACACTTTAACCCGGTTTACAGGGTTATGACGGTAGACCTGAAAGGCCGGTTCTCAGTAAGGCCGGTTTTCCGACCTGCAGGGTTCAAAGGGTTAAAGATAATTTTTTGATTTGCATCTCTTGATGGCGGAAAACGATTTTTTGCTTAAACAAGAGCCAGCGGCAGGCTTAACAACTTAAGAAATTTCATTCTTTTAGGAACGAAGATGACGTCATATTTAACAGTTGATTGTTGTTTTCTTCATTTTCTCAAAAAAATAGGCTGCTGATCGTAGAAACGCGGTTGAAAGATTTTACCAGAATTACTAACTAGGTGCATTCTGTATCCGCAATTCTTCTACAGCCTGAGTTTTATCGACGATGCAGTAAACCATTTAACATTTAGGCGTTTTTTTAACTGCTTTTTATCCTTTTATTTCTTGAATGCTTCAAAAAAAAGCTCTTATTTCGACTAAATGCAAGAGACGTCATAATGCTAGTAGCATTTCCGTGAAAACAGCAGCAGACAGCACCTGTACTTACTATTCCTTGTCATTGGATTAAAACGTAAACAGTAAAATCTATTATCGATTTGCCGCCTGGTAAAGTAGAATGATATGTTACTTAACTAACATACCCATTTAAATCTGTTTGTTTAATAACGAAATGGCAAGTAAGAAATTCATCATGACTGAACTCTCAGTGGACTTCGCATTAAAACACCTTTGTAATACAGTTGTGTTGAGCGCCCAAACATTCATTAACCTTTAAGACACTTTTTAACACGTGAACAAGGTGGAACGAACTGCGGAGATTTAGCGTGAAACCTGCAGGATTTACAAACGTATTTCCTTTTTTCTACACAAAAAGCTGGTCGACAGGCTATCTACTTGACATTGGTAGACATGCTATCCACTTGTCATAGCCTGACTTATTGTAAGAACTAAACAATAGATGCTGGACGCAGGGCTGCGGGTAAGCTCACAATCTCCTGGCTGCGTTTAGGTCGAGAGCCAGCTGCATCCATGCAGTCAGTAGCTTTAAGTGTTACAGCCTGGCCTACAATTACGAAAATGTTGTAAATAGTAGACCACTTACCTCATAGCTTAATTCTTGTAAATACATCAATCACTTTAGCATTCTTCCACGAATTTGAGTTTACCGTAAAACCTCTAATTGAGCACCACCTCTATTTGAAAGCCGTCTCTAATAAAACGCCACTATAGGGAAAGGGTTGAAAAATAGAGCGCCACACTCTAATTGAACACCACCTCTAATTAAAGGACACTTTGATGAATTCTTCTATTTTGGCAATACTTACGGCTGAAATCGCCTTTCTAGGTATAAGAAGGGAAAATGGATTGTCGAATTGCAGGTCTATTTTTAGACGCTGGGAAGTCCCAACTTACCAGTAATCACCCTGTATTCGTGTCTTTTGCTAATTTTATAAATGTGTTAGATGTTTTTTCTTTTCATTCATAAAATTTATCTTTTCAAAATTCTGACCAGCTAGTCGAAAAATAGAGTGCTACCTTCTAATTGAACGTCCCCTCTAATAGAACACCACTACGCGGGAAGGGTTGAAAAATAGAGCACCATGGCGGTGAAATGAAGTTTTATGGTATACCCCTATTTACAAAGTTGCATTAACGTATGTTAGGTAGTGAAATTATCTACCATTTATGAGAGAGCATAGTTTTGATTTATTTGTAGAGAAATCAGCCATTCGGTCACAGCTTATGAAAGCCAAATTTTGAGAAAAATTGAAAAATACGTCATACAATCGTACCAATAAAGCAAACTGCTTCTTGAAAATCAATTGTTAGACCAACCGAGTGATTGGATGCTGAAGGCACAGCAGTAGCGGATCTAGAAATTTTTGATGGGGCGGGTGATGGAGAAGTCTAACTTGACGCATTATCATCGAAGGTGAAGACCTTTTTCTTTTGAAGTTTAAAGTTTTAGACAAAACTGTTTTTTGTCTTAAATATAAACAAGTAAGTTCACGAAGCCAAGACTAAGAAAGGCTACTGGCAGGGATTCATCCCCCTCATCTCCTTTTGGATCCGCCACTGATGTCCAGTTGCTTTTGCTCTATTCCGAGACCAAGGCTCGTAGATGCAGACAAAGAACTTGGTATCACAATTTCGCTTGGAAGTTGCCCTTTCCGAGGTGTCTGGGCCATCTGTCTTTTACATAAAGATGGGAGGCGTCCCGTTAAATGTTTTACCCAATTACACAACAAGCGAACTTGCCGGCTTGTTCTCCACAACCTTTCCAGAATGCCGAGCGCCAAGCAGGGAAGCTGTGGATACCATTTTTTAAAGTCTTTTGGTATGACTCGACAAGAGAAATGAACCCCAGATTGCGGAGCAAACGCTCTAATCACTACACCATCGGTTACTTTCTTTACGCTTCAATTTATGCCCTAATCGTTTTTTGGCCTTGTATAATGTTCGCACAAGAGAGCCAGGGTTAGTCGGTAGTTCTGAATAGTACATGTTTGCATTATACCAGGTTAGTGTTAGGTATTGGGCTAGGGTAAGGATGAGCTGACATTGCAAGACATCGTGGATATGTACTATTTTGTAAGACCCGTGGTTGGTTTGCGACTTTCAAGAAACTGAGACCCTTGGGTGTGTTCTGTTGCACAACCAGTTATCAAAAACTTTTATACATAAAACCAGCTAACCTACGGCACATTTTGTGAACCGGATCTTCACAATCACTAAGCCACACATTCAAGTACAAAACGTTTTGTGTCCGTCGCGCAATTGCAAATGCAGCACTAGGTTTTCGTTACTCTTATTTTCGTTTTGAATAACGAATATCACTGACCTCGCCCTAATTTATTGAACAAGGTGTACTAAAGTTTGTTGAGGTTTTGAAAAATATTACATAGCAGCAATTGCACGACCACAAATCAAGCATGGCTCGTTATTCTAAAAGATAAAATATCAAAATTTTGTAATACCAGTTTGAATCGAAATACTACGTGATTGTTCGCAGATGATTTACTCGAGGATTTCAAATGCGCTCTGAAAAAGCTCAAATGCAAAATTACGTTTAATGTTCTGAAAAAAATTGTTTGGTAAAAGCACAATACTTGACTGCAGAAAGGGAAAAGTTGATCTACTAACCATGTGTGTAACCTTAAACTACTATGATATTTCCTGATGACGTGAGCAGAATTCATCACTCTGTTTAACGGAGTTCAAAAAAGTCACTTAGATAAAGCCTCATTCCAAAGCTTTCTCACATTGAAAATGCGATTAATAGAAAGCTTGATAAAAATATGATCTTCTCGATGAATTATTCCAAAATCACATAACTTTTCATACCAAGATACAGTACTTTGAAACTTTGGCTTTAATAAACTATTTAGTTCATGAAAATTTCAAAACCTCAAAAAGTCGTGGAATAAAAATTAGCTCTCTAAATATTTTTTTATGGCTACGTCTTTGTATTAAGCCAACTACGATTGTGTTCTTAAGGATAGTGTTTATAAAAACCTAGGCCTATACACTGTACATTAAATGCAACTTGTATTTTAGAGGTTTATCAATGCCAGGAAAGATGCCAAAATCACAAAGGAATATGCCCATCAGATTTGCAAATAGTCATAAAAATCAACTATTTTTCCAACCGACACTGCAGAAATTGCATTTGCCAAAAATGTGGTAAGATGACTAAACTTAGCATGGTTGATTAGAAATACTAGGATCACTGTCATAATAGGATAGGCTAATACGTAACAAAAGCTGCATGCCACTCAAGGTGATCGCGTCCTGTTTATTCATTGAGCTGTAATTTGTACATCAACCGCCCATATGGATGACTACAGTTAAGCCATGCTCTTTACCTGTCATCTAGTCCAAAAGATTTTAGCGCTGACCCCGGACAAGTCATGCTCTTCACATTTAATCCGATGGCCTTTATGCGACTGGTTGGCGTAAATGTGAGTACAAATCCCACTTACAGCATTAACTTTAACGTGCTAATAGTTATATCAAGGGTGATTTTTTATTCACCAAAAAGCTTTAAAAAAACCGATTTTGTAACAAAAGAACTATACAATTGGAAAAACAACAACATTACTTTAATTCGCGTTGGTACTTACATGGTAATGTAAGCACATATAAATATTCGGTGATGTTTTATCTCTACCAGCATTTTTTGACCTGGGGAAATTTTTTTTATCACCAGAAAAGGTCTTCAGACTAACAGTTAAGGGAAAATCAACTGGTTTTAAAAAGTTGATCTTTACAAAGACCTTCAACTTGACAAAAAAGAAAATATCGATATCAGCTGGAGTCGCTTAGTAGATAAATTCAGTGAATTAAATTGGAAAAAAGAGAGACGTAGAAAAAAGGTTAAGAGCCATTGGTCAACAAGTTATATTTAATGCATGAAGTAGATCTAAATAACATAGTTTTTTGCGGCTTTCTCAAGAGATTCGATCAAAGTTTTTTTTCAAGACTGTGTTTTGCGAGCGTAACTTTCGTCTCGCTACACACTCGACTCGCTTTTCTTAGCAAAACGTTTTTGTGTCGTAAAGATTTTACATTGACAGCAAAAGTGCTATGGGTGACGTTGATGCAGACTGTTCTACCCGACAATTTGCATCATTGAATCTAGTTTTACTCAACTTTCCAAATAAAGAATTGACAAGCAAACGTATGAAAGCATAAATATACTACAAAACGTATGTAATCTGGTACCTGAATATGAATGGACTAAATAACGATGCTGGTATTGATGCAACGACCGTCGAATTTAGTTTCCACAAATTTTCATTGTTTTATACTGGCAAACCAATTTTCATTTCATAGACCTGTAATCGTAAAGGTAGATTCAATCATTATTTTTCTTGATACAACCAAGATGATTAAATTTAATTAGACATTGTCCATTACTTCTCGCTTTGATCGGCAACCAGCTTTCTAGCAAAAACGAAACAGGGTAAGCTATGCTTGACCCTAATTATTCTGTAACCGTTATAAAAAATGATTGTGGAATTCAAACCCACAACTTCTCAAAGAAATCTGATCAAAAAAATTACAGGTTCGATCCCGGAATACCGTGCGTACCAAAGATATGACAGAAAAAATATCAACTGCATGTACGAGGCTAGAAGAACATGTCTCGCTTGTACTTTCACTCCACAGGAAAACCGACAAAGACTTTCTTGCAACACATGCGTCTTCAAATGCGTTACAGGTAAGCTTGAACTTTTATGTTTTTGAAACGGAGGAAGCTCAGTGATGGGTCTGACGCTTGTGAAAAGCACAGAAGGTGGAGTAATATGTCGAAAGGGTTCGGTATGGTAAAGTCTTAAAGGAGGATGTTCTATTTACATTAAACTTTTTCAGAAATTAAGAAGTAAATTATAGCACCAGTGGCGTGGCTAAAAAAATGGAACAGGAAGCAAAGGTGCACACACAACCACTGATACTCATTTCGAAACTTCTACATAAGACTTCTAAAACAGGCTATCACCCCCGAAATTACAAATTTGTCAGGCATACTTTTATTCGACTCCCTTTCTGTTCTTTTTCACGCTACGCCAACTTGCTTGCGGGCCGTTTCAACATCGCTCAACATAAAATTGTCATTAATCAAAACTACACACCCATTACTAAAAGCTTTTTCAGCAGCTGCAACCTTTGGTAAAAGCTTTTCGTGATGCATTCGTTAGTGACAGTATCGCACTGACTAGAAAGATACCTATGTAATGAACAATCTCCAAAATGTACTGCATCTCAAAGATTACAAAACGGATTACGTGGCAGTCATAAGAGTGTCAGTGACGTTGTGCACAACGATTCGTGCGATAATACAAAAAGCATCGCTAAGCAAGTAGCTGGCGGTAGGATAATAAAGCAAGAAACAGCTTAAGTTATCTAAACAGTCCATGGACGTAAACAAACTCCTTTTGCTGGAAAAACACAGATCTTCTCGTCATAGTAAACATGGTTTCCTCACAAACGAGAGATTTTCCTTGCTTTTTCTTGTCATAATTAAGGCTACCATGCGCACTTCTTTTTGGAGGACACGTCCTCGATTTGTGAGAAAATAACTGTCCTGCCAGGACACTTAAAAATGCCCAGATGGTTTCCTTTTTAGTATTTGGCCCATCACAAGTTTCAGTATAAAGTTCTTTTTTCAAGCTCGCAGATCCATTTGTTAAAAGCAAGTTGAAGATTTCTAGTCACCATCTGAATTTCGGCCTTGAAAAGATGTTTATATTATGTAAATTTTGATTCCCGATAGTAATGCTCATTTTAGTCATCGCAAAACGGTGTCACTGACAGGCCCTATAATTGTTACGCAACCCATTATCCAATCTTAAAGATACAGTACGCATAAAAACTTGTTCATCGTAAATTTTTACAAATTTCATTCTTGACATAGCCATTGAGGAGTGTGTCACGAAAAGCTTTGTTCAAAACCATGCTAAACTGCATCTTGTTAAATTGCTTGCATTCAGTTAAAGTATGCACTCAAAGTGTCAGCTTGATCGAATGCAAGCGTTGTTTGCTATTCTACACCGTACGTGACGTTAACTTTGTCGCTGATCAAAAGTTTCGGCTGCAACCACGAAGCTTTACCGACTGCATCAGTTTGCAGTTAATGAGCTATTTTATGGCATCGAGCACAGCGTTATTAATCTGCAGAGTGAGCTGAACCAAATAATATCAAAATGAAACTTGGTTTGCCGCGCATTACCAATCATAGTCATGGCTATTTAGGAAGAGGAGGATGCATACGTACTTGCAATGTGCTAGTACCGGAATGTGTGGAAAAAGTTACGATTTATTAAAGGGCGGAAGAAAGGGGAGCATGCAAACATGTAGACTTTATTTGCGAACTAATCAAATCAATAAAATATACTTGAAAGGCTGATTACATGGTTCAGAAAACGTATGCACATCAGAACTGCAAACTTAGAAAATTTCAGAAACAAATATAACTAAGGCAGTTATATGCTGTTTCTTAAAAAAAAACATGGTATCAATAGTGCGTGACGCAGGTCTGCTTGTGAAAGTGCAAGATAGATAAGATGAACCACGCCACCATTGCTAACGGAAAATCGCCAGATTTAAAATATTGCATCTCTCATTTTCATTGTAGTATAAATTTTAAATTTAAAGTAACATACGAAATAGTTTCAGTATCTCTTTTTATCTTTTGTATAAAAACAATAATTTTTTGAATTGAGAAAGTAGGCAGCTAAACATTTTACCGACTTTAGTACTGAGAAAGCGCTTATCGCCGATTTTGTTTTGCTATCAGCTCAATGACGCATACATGTAGGCAGTGGTAAATTTCGGCACTTGCCTCAGCAGGTCTTCCCCCATTTTGAGGGGCGCTTTTCGTGGTTTAACAAAATGTGATAAAACTTAGAGTGCTTTGTCTCATTTGCTTTAGATTATGCATTTCACTGGAACCCTGGTAGGGTTTTGGCTTCTCGCACTACAGTCCATCTAAAGTGGCTGGCTGGCAAACCTTGGGCACTTAGGGGACCCTTAGGAAATCTTGCCTCTGGCCTCTTAAGTTTTTAGTTTTGGTTCTGGTTCTGGCCATCGTAAAAGTACTAATAATGGGCACCATACCACTACGTCACATTGATGTATCAAAGCACTTGCAAAAAAAGTGCAAAAGCCGTATGCGACAAACATAAATTCTTTTTTCGCTATTCGATATAAACACAAAGCAGCTCCATTTTTAACCTGTTTTTATGGGCCCGTGACTTTTGTCCTTACTGCGTGTCAATAGGCAAATCAAGTTCGTACATCGGAGCTAATTAGGGAAAAAAATTGACCCAACCAAACTAGAAAAAATTTTTTAAAACATCATTAGGAAGCAGAAGAAAGCAATTCCAGTCAATACATCAATTGAAATTTGTGCATGCCTCAAAAGCAAGTGAGGTGGTAAAAAACTTACGTAGGCTACAATCGTGTGACGCGTAGCCGATAAAACAAGCTATCCAAGTTTGCTTTGAAGTTTTACGTATTACGTCCACCGTTGTACTCAATTGTTTTCTTCAAGTTGGGCCATGCGGTTGCAGCTTTGCTGATATAATAACATTGTGTTTTCCTGCAAAATTATTCCTAACTTTCTACTACTTGATAGTCTCAAGAAATATTAAAAACTGCATTACTTATAAGTACATAATTTGAAAACTATGCGTCACATCATGATTAGTCGTAGCTAATAACATTGATCTATGCAGTTCCTAAAGCAATCCTTTACATTTAGCAGAATTAGCCTTTAATTTCAATTCTAAATATTAAAAGCCTGGAAAATTAAATGTAGTCTATGACTCGAAATATTTGAAGAAACTATGCTACAAATTGGCTACCACGTAAATAAATCCACTCCACACTCCTGCTAGAGAATATGGGGGAGCCGTTTACAGTAAATTCGCCCGCACGCTGGCATTATCAAGGCTTACGTAGTTGTGGTTTTGTAAGTAGCGAAAATGATTGAAGCAAAAAGAAATACAAACAATTTTGATTTTGTAGGTGCTCCGGCAACCACAGAATCCCTAATTTCTGCAACGCTTTCTTTAGATCCAACTACAGAATCCCGTATTTTTACCACTCTACGACCTGTTGCACGATCTACAGTCTCTGCAATTATCACTGAACTGCAAGAAACCACTTCTGCATCCTCTACAACTGTAGCAAGGACATTTGTTGAGCCAAGTTTTACAAGAGCTACAACTCCCCGTGTAAGTATTAAAGTAACTCCTGATGAAACTGGTGATGCCAGAGAACTAACTGTTAAACCGCAAAATATAACGACTGGACCAACTACACCTCCCCTTACTAATCCTGCAGCTTCAACTGCACCAGCCATTACTACAACTGTCCCTGATACTACTGTAATCCCACCTGATAGTGCTACAACTGTTTCTGATATGACTGCTACAACTAATTCTGATGCTAGTACAACTGTCCCTACAACAACCTCTGATATTATTTCCACGCTACCTGATATGCCTACTACTACTACAACCACAACAGATACTACAACTACAAACTGTCGTTGATTCCACAGCACTCCGTGCAACAACTATCACTACGCTCATTACCACTATTAACACAACTACTGCTACTAGTATCATCACTACTTCAACGCTATTGACACAAGCTACAAAACCCTGATCTTGCGTAAACAAATGTTTTCAGAAAAGAGCTTGTCACTACTATCACTGTACAGTACCATCATTTGAACGGCAACGCTCAATGGAATCCTGTTTTGCATGCCTTGAGAGGTTCTATCCATTAAAAGGTTAGTGCTTCAGGAAAATCATATTTTTGCATGATGTCATTTTAAAAGCTTGTTCAAGACTTTTTGAGATGACTTGAAAGCGTGAATTGTTGCGCATTGTTCTTTCTTGAAACACAATCTTATGTGACTCAAAGAGGGCAAAGTCTTTAACCCTATGTTTACTTATCTTCAATAAGTTCAATGAGCTAATATATTGAATGAAGTATATTCTTTTTAACCTCACTTTATTTTGACAATTAACAAAAAAGAAGTTTAAGTTTGAAGGATGACACTTTCAAATAAATTCATGTTTTTCGCACTTCACCAAAGATTATTCTCATCATGTTTTGTCAAAATTACTTTTTTGTATTTTAAACTGTTCGAGGTCAAGATCTACTGTTGTTTGTGTTAAGTTACAAAATCTTCAGTGATTTCGCAAAATTGGTAAACTTTTATGAGGTAGAAGCAATATAAATGTCTGTGTGTGTGCACGCGCGCGTGTGCTTCAACTTTTTCGAAACCACTAAGCATACAAAAATGAAACTTGTCACTTTTGATCTCCGCTCCGGGATAAGTGTCATGAGGAGGTTTATGACATCATGATGACGCCTAAATTGAAGATAATTTTTTAATTTGCATCTCTTGATGGCGGAAAACGATTTTTAGCTTAAACAAGAGCCAGCGGCAGGCTTAACAACTTAAAAAATTTCATTCTTTTAGGAACGAAGATGACGTCATATTTAACAGTTGATTGTTGTTTTCTTCATTTTCTCAAAAAAATAGGCTGCTAATCGTAGAAACGCGGTTGAAAGATTTTACCAGAGTTACTAACTAGTGCATTCTGTATCCGCAATTCTTCTACAGCCTGAGTTTTATCGACGATGCAGTAAACCATTTAACATTTAGGCGTTTTTTTAACTGCTTTTTATCCTTTTATTTCTTGAATGCTTCAAAAAAAAGCTCTTATTTCGACTAAATGCAAGAGAGGTCATAATGCTAGTAGCATTTCCGTGAAAACAGCAGCAGACAGCACCTGTACTTACTATTCCTTGTCATTGGATTAAAACGTAAACAGTAAAATCTATTATCGATTTGCCGCCTGGTAAAGTAGAATGATATGTTACTTAACTAACATACCCATTTAAATCTGTTTGTTTAATAACGAAATGGCAAGTAAGAAATTCATCATGACTGAACTCTCGGTGGACTTCGCATTAAAACACCTTTGTAATACAGTTGTGTTGAGCGCCCAAACATTCATTAACCTTTAAGACACTTTTTAACACGTGAACAAGGTGGAACGAACTGCGGAGATTTAGCGTGAAACCTGCAGGATTTACAAACGTATTTCCTTTTTTCTACACAAAAAGCTGGTCGACAGGCTATCTACTTGACATTGGTAGACATGCTATCCACTTGTCATAGCCTGACTTATTGTAAGAACTAAACAATAGATGCTGGACGCAGGACTGCGGGTAAGCTCACAATCTCCTGGCTGCGTTTAGGTCGAGAGCCAGCTGCATCCATGCAGTGAGTGGCTTTTAGTGCTACATCCTGGCCTACAATTACAAAAATGTTGTAAATAGTAGCCCACTTACCTCATAGCTTAATTCTTGTAAATACATCAATCACTTTAGCATTCTTCCACAAATTTGAGTTTATGCCTCTATTTACAAAATCGCATCAACGCACGTTAGTTAGTGAAATTATCTAGTGTTTGTAACAAAGCATAGTTTTGATTTATTTGTAGAGAAATCAGCCATTCGGGCATAGCTTATGAAAACCAAATTTTGAGAAAAATTTGAAAAATACGTTATAAAGTCAGAGTCATAAAATATACAATCGTACCAATAAAGCAAACTGTTTCTTGAAAATCAATTGTTAGACCAACAGAGTGATTGGATGCTGGAGGCACAGCAGTAGCGGATCTAGAAATTTTTGATGAGGCGGGTGATGGAGAAGTCTAACTTGACGCATTATCATCGAAGGTGAAGACCTTTTTCTTTTGAAGTTTAAAGTTTTAGACAAAACTGTTTTTTGTCACAAATATAAACAAGTAAGTTCACGAAGCCAAGACTAAGAAAGGCTACTGGCAGGGATTCATCCCCCTCATCTCCTTTTGGATCCGCCACTGATGTCCAGTTGCTTTTGCTCTATTCCGAGACCAAGGCTCGTAGATGCAGACAAAGAACTTGGTATCACTATTTCCATTACGATGGAGGGTTGCACTAAGTCGTAAAATGGGTGTACCATCAAGTAACTTATTTCTGTAATCGTAAAATAAAAAGAATTACGGCTCAGACTTTTGTACCCCAATATCAGTTGAACGAAACGGATAAAATATGTAAAGTGATAGAGGGTTTGTGAGTTAGATCGGTCTTACTTCAAAGTACCGGAAAAACGGTCGGGTTCAGGGGCATATGGGCAATGCTCCCTTTGTACCTCCTTATTGTTGCTGCTCTCTAAAATATAAGTTGGGTGAAGGCGACTCAACCAATATTCTAATTCTGTATAACTGACTGGTAACCTTGCGAGATGACGCTGGCAGAGCCGGCTAGTATATAACAAATTGATTGAATTTAAGCAACTAACACTCTGTCTTTGCAATGAATTAGGATCATTTTGATTTTACCGGTAAAATAAGAATTTACCTTACGCCTCAATTTAACCCTAATCGTTTTTTGGCCTTGTATAATGTTCGTACAAGAGAGCCAGGGTTAGTCGGTAGTTCTAAATAGTACATGTTTGCATTATACCAGGTTAGTGTTAGGTATTGGGCTAGAGTAAGGGCGATTTGACACTGCAAGACATCGTGGATATATACTATTTTGTAGGACGCGTGGTTGGTTTGCGACTTTCAAGAAACTGAGACCCTTGGGTGTGTTCTGTTGCACAACCAATTATCAAAAACTTATATTCACTAAACCATGTGTGTAACCAGCTGCCTACCGCACATTTTCTGAAACAGATCTTCACAATCACTAAGCCACACATTCAAGTACAAAATTTTTTGTGTCCGTCGCGCAATTGCAAATGCAGCACTAGGTTTTCGTTACTCTTCTTTTCATTTTGAATAACGAATATCACTGACCTCGCCCTAATTTATTGAACAAGGTGTACTAAAGTTTGTTGAGGTTTTGAAAAAAACAGGGTGATCCATAATGATGGGACACATTTTAAATGCTTTTTTCTACAAATATGAAAACGACACAGATCAGTGAATTTATTTATTACATAACTGATACTCTGGAGTTTAACATAATTCACACATAACTAACTCATTGCAAAACTGACACACTGATATCTAAGATCTAAATATTACATCTTTTAGATGCTCACCATCACGACTAAAACATTCAAGAGATTGATTTTTCATATCATGTAAAGTGCGGTTTAACACATCAATCGGAATACCTGTAACCTCTCTATGGATGCTTTGTTTAAGTTCTTCTGTTGTGTGGGGCCTGCCTGCGTATACTCGATTTTTTAGGTAACCCCACAGAAAAAAGTCCACTGGGGTTAAATCAGGTGACCTGGATGGCCAATGGATATCACCGAATCTCGAAATATAAGGGTTACTAATTCAATACCTGAAAATAATTAAACTTGATGTAATATTCAAATCTTACACAACACGTTAAGCTCCTGAGTATCAGTTATGTAATAAATAAATTCACTTATCTGTGTCGTTTTCATTTTTGTAGAAAAAAGCATTTAAAATGTGTCCCATCATTATGGATCACCCTGTATTACATAATAGCAATAGCATTACCACAAATCAAGCATAGGTCATTATTATACAAGGTAAAATATCAAAATTTTGTAATACCAGTTTGAATCGAAATACTACGTGATTGTTCGCAGATGATTTACTTGAGGATTTCAAATGCGCTCTGAAAAAGCTCAAATGCAAAATTACATTTAATTAGGGTTACCATACGTCCCGCTTTTTCAGGCCTTGTCCCGCTTTTTTCATCGAAAATCCCGCTTTTTGCTTCAGTCAAACAGAACGGATTTAACCAAATTTATGGACTTTTCAAATTTTTTTTTAGCAAAAGCGGGAAGCCGAGATGCAGCTCTAGACTTGATTGTCGAAGGAAAGGTACAGATCATGTAAGATAAGGAAAAATAGGGGTGATCTCCAAAAAAAAGGTCAATACTTTCCTGGCTACAGAAAGTGTGTAGTTCCGGGCTTAAAATTGACATAAATCGTGGAGCCAAGGAAACGATGACCTTTTTTTTTTTTTTGGAGATCACCTATATTTTTCCTTAGCTTTCTTAGTCTGTACCTTTGCTTCGACAATCAAGTCTACAACTGCATCTCGGCGTCCCGCTTTTGCTAAAAAAATATTTGAATATAACCACAAATTTGATCTCGTGAAAAGTCGCCATCCAATGTCCCGATTTTTGCTTTTCCAGATATGGTAACCCTACATTTAATGTTCTGAAAAAAAATTGTTTGGTAAAAGCACAATACTTGACTGTAGAAAGGGAAAAGTCGATCTATCAACCACTATGATATTTCCTGATGACGTGAGCAGAATTCATCACTCTGTTTAACGGAGTTCAAAAAAGTCACTTAGATAAAGCCTCATTCCAAAGCTTTCTCACATTGAAAATGCGATTAATAGAAAGCTTGATAAAAATATGATCTTCTCGATGAATTATTCCAAAATCACATAACTTTTCATACCAAGATACAGTACTTTGAAACTTTGGCTTTAATAAACTATTTAGTTCATGAAAATTTCAAAACCTCAAAAAGTCGTGGAATAAAAATTAGCTCTCTAAATATTTTTTTATGGCTACGTCTTTGTATTAAGCCAACTACGATTGTGTTCTTAAGGATAGAGTTTATAAAAGCGTAGACCTACACACTGTAAATTAAATGCAACTTGTATTTTAGAGGTTTATCAATGCCAGGAAAGATGTCAAAATCTCCAAAGAATATGCCCATCAGATTTGCAAATAGTCAGGAAAATCAAATATTCCGAACAACACTGCAGATATTGCATCTACCGAAAATGTGGTGAGATAACTAAACTTAGCATGGTTGATTAGAAATACTAGGATCACTGTCATAATAGGATAGGCTAATACGTAACAAAAGCTACATGCCACTCAAGGTGATCGCGTCCTGTTTATTCATTGAGCTGTAATTTGTACATCAACCGCCCATATGGATGACTGCAGTTAAGCCATGTTCTTCACCTGTCATCTAGTCCAAAAGATTTTAGCGCTGACCCCGGACAAGTCATGCTCTTCACATTTAATCCAATGGCCTTTATGCGACTGGTTGGCGTAAATGTGAGTACAAATCCCACTCACAGCATTAACTTTAACGTGCTAATAGTTATATCAAGGGTGATTTTTTATTCACCAAAAAGTTTTAAAAAACCGATTTTGTAACAAAAGAACTATACAATTGGAAAAACAACAACATTACTTTAATTCGCGTTGGTACTTACATGGTATGTGAACACATATAAATATTCGGTGATGTTTTATCTCTACCATCATTTTTTGACCTGGGGAAATTTTTTTTATCACCAGAAAAGGTCTTCAGACTAACAGTTAAGGGAAAATCAACTGGTTTTAAAAAGTTGATCTTTACAAAGACCTTCAACTTGACAAAGAAGAAATATCGATATCAGCTGGAGTCGCTCAGTAGATAAATTCAGTGAATAAAATTGGAAAAAAGAGAGACGTAGAAAAAAGGTTAAGAGCCATTGGTCAACAAGTTATATTTAATGCATGAAGTAGATCTAAATAACATAGTTTTTTGCGGCTTTCTCAAGAGATTCGATCAAAGTTTTTTTTCAAGACTGTGTTTTGCGAGCGTAACTTTCGTCTCGCTACACATTCGACTCGTTTTTCTTAGCAAAACGTTTTTGTGTCGTAAAGATTTTACATTGACAGCAAAAGTGCTATGGGTGACGTTGATGCAGACTGTTCTACCCGACAATTTGCATCATTGAATCTAGTTTTACTCAACTTTCCAAATAAAGAATTGACAAGCAAACGTATGAAAGCATAAATATACTACAAAACGTATGTAATCTGGTACCTGAATATGAATGGACTAAATAACGATGCTGGTATTGATGCAACGACCGTCGAATTTAGTTTCCACAAATTTTCATTGTTTTATACTGGCAAACCAATTTTCATTTCATAGACCTGTAATCGTAAAGGTAGATTCAATCATTATTTTTCTTGATACAACCAAGATGATTAAATTTAATTAGACATTGTCCATTACTTCTCGCTTTGATCGGCAACCAGCTTTCTAGCAAAAACGAAACAGGGTAAGCTATGCTTGACCCTAATTATTCTGTAACCGTTATAAAAAATGATTGTGGAATTCAAACCCACAACTTCTCAAAGAAATCTGATCAAAAAATTACAGGTTCGATCCCGGAATACCGTGGGTACCAAAGATATGACAGAAAAAATATCAACTGCATGTACGAGGCTAGAAGAACATGTCTCGCTTGTACTTTCACTCCACAGGAAAACCGACAAAGACTTTCTTGCAGCACATGCGTCTTCAAATGCGTTACAGGTAAGCTGAACTTTTATGTTTTTGAAGCGGATGGGTCTGACGCTTGTGAAAAGCACAGAAGGTGGAGTAATATGTCGAAAGGGTTCGGTATGGTAAAGTCTTAACTCTTTCGCTCCGGCGTGCATGGCGAAAAAAAATGTTCTATTTACATTAAACTTTTTCAGAAATTAATAGGCAAGGAATTGTGGCACCAGTGGCGTGGCTAAAAAAATGGAACAGGAAGCAAAGGTGCACACACAACCATTGATACTCATTTCGAAACTTCTACATAAGACTTCTAAAAAAGGTTATCACCCCTGAAATTGCAAATTTTTCAGGCATACTTTTATTCGACTCCTTTTCTGTTCTTTTTCACGCTACGCCAACTTGCTTGCGGCCGTTTCAACATCGCTCAACATAAAATTGTCATTAATCAAAACTACACACTCATTTTTAAAAGTTTTTTCAGCAGCTGCGACCTTTGAAAAAGCTTTTCGTGATGCATTCGTCAGTGACAGTATCGCGCTGACTAGAAAGATACCTATGTAATGAACAATCTCCAAAATGTACTGCATCTCAAAGATTACAAAGCGGATTACGTGGCAGTCATAAGAGTGTCAGTGACGTTGTGCACAACGATTCGTGCGATAATACAAAAAGCATCGCTAAGCAAGTAGCTGGCGGTAGGATAATGAAGCAAGAAACAGCTTAAGTTATTTAAACAGTCCATGGACGTAAACAAACTCCTTTTGCTGGAAAAACGCAAGTCTTCCCGTCATAGCAAACATGGCTTCCTCTCAAACGAGAGATTTTCCTTGCTTTTTCTTGTCATAATTAAGGCTACCATGCGCACTTCTTTTTGGAGGACACGTCCTCCATTTGTGAGAAAATAACTGTCCTGCCAGGACACTTAAAAATGCCCAGATGGTTTCCTTTTTAGAATGTGGCCCATCATAAGTTTCAGTATAAAGTTCTTTTTTCAAGCTCGCAGATCCATTTGTTGTTTAAAGCAAGTTGAAGATTTCTAGTCACCATCTGAATTTCGGCCTTGAAAAGATGTTTATATCTGTAAATTTTGATTCCCGATAGTAATGCTTATTTTAGTCATAGCCGTGATTGTCACCTCAAAACGGTGTCACTGACAGGCTTATAATTGTTACGCAACCCATTATCCAATCTTAAAGATACAGTACGCATAAAAACGTGTTCTCTGTAAATTTTTACAAATTTCATTCTTGACATAGCCATTGAGGAGTGTGTCACGAAAAGCTTTGTTCAAAGCTATGTTAAATTGCGTCTTGTTAAATTGCTTGCATTCAGTTAAAGTATGCACTCAAAGTGTCAGCTTGATCGAATGCAAGCGTTGCTTGCTATTCTACACCATACGTGACGTTAACTTTGTCGCTGATCAAAAGTTTCGGCTGCAACCACGAAGCTTTACCGACTGCATCAGTTTGCAGTTAATGAGCTATTTTGTGGCGGCAATGATTGTATGGTCATGCGGTCACATCTTCAGATGACTGCTTTTCGTGCGTTGTTACGTCTTGGTGATGTCACAGTTTTCCCATGCGTATAGAGGCTCTTATGCGACAGAAATGACCTGTTCCAGCGCTAGCCTACTGGTGACTCAAAGCAAACTTCATCTGTCAGGCAATTTTTTGCTGCAGTAAGAGATTTAGAAAATTGCGTTTATTTTTAATGAAACTTGCAGGTAAAAGTTGTATTTCACTGCATGTATGTCAAAGCACAGTATTGAGTAAAACATTCTCTTTGTAACAGTTAATTTCCCAAAAAGGTTCTCAAGCTCAAATAACTTTTACAATAACATTCTTGCTGGATCGCTGCGCAAACTTTGGTAAAAGTTGCACATTATAAAGCAAAAAGGTGCATTACAGAATTATTGCAAACAGCTTAACATCTGCTGCTTTCAGTTCTTGGAAATCTCTCAGAAGGTGTAAAATTGTGGCAAAAGTTGTCGTGCCTGTCAGTTATCACAAACTATTCCATACGTACAAAATTTTTCGTGACCTCAGAATGGAAATGTACAACTCAGCTTGATGTTCACGAAATTTGTAGCTGTTACAAGCATGGCGTCAAAATGGATTGTTATTGTTGAGTGTACCCCTTCTCCTCTTTTGGGCGGAGAAACGACATGAAACGGTAACCTTCCAGTACACATTACAAGCCTAATTAAGATCAGGCTAGAAAAAAGCAACAGTTTATTTCGAACCACCCATGAATACAAATTACAGGCATTTAACGCAACCACCAATACATAATGCCATTAACATGGTATATAAAAGTATTCTTGACAACATGCTGGATAAATAGCTTTACTTTTGTATCTCCGAGAAGGATGAATTAGTTACCACAGCTTATAAACGTGTTACGACGGTACACATGTTTTCCTCACTCGGTAAGACCATTTGTTGGTATGGCAGGCCACTTGTGTTCTGACTAAGTTCGAAATTAGACTACAAGCACAACATGTGTTGTTGGCACACCGTTTATCTCAAATAAAAAAAATTTCAATGTAACTCTATTTCTAGAGACCCACTAATACAGCTATAGTAAGGTTTGAACCTATGACAGTGAGATCGCTGCATCGATAAAAGGCGTTCCAATTCAATCGCCTGTGTTGCCGAGAAAATGACGTCATATTATACAGTTTTTTGGCGCTTTTCAACTGCAACAGCTTTTAAGCGCCACTCTTCATGTGATGACTTAGCAATCTGTTTCATCTCACTTTCTCTATATTGCTTTTATGGCTGAACGCCAAAAACAGATCTGTGAATATCATTTTTTAAGCCTACGGCACAACAGACAAGGAAATTCAACCACATTTACCCCTGCAAAGCGGACGCTCCAACCTTCTACACCACCGCACATAAAACCATATTTCGGAAACAGCGACATCGAATGTGGTTAACGCTTTATCTCACAATCACGAGTTAAAACTAAAGACCGACTAAACTTTGCCTTCAGCCAATGAAATCCGGCATTAACTGATGCCTTTTAGTTATCATAACTTTTATGAAATTTGAGCAAACTGCAGACAGTGACACTGCTTCGACCCATCAGATCTCTTTAGCGCAGTTGGTGACCGACAAGAAGCTTAGAGGCTTTACACAAAGCATAGCTTAGACCGTCACACTTGTGGGACCTATACTAGGTCCACTGTAATGGATGGTGTGTCAGCACTCTGCGAAGCCATATCACTCGTGAATGAGTGGCAGTTGTCGCACCAACTGCACTTAAGAGACCTGATAGGTCGAAACAGAGTCACTATCTGCAATTTTAACAAATTCTTTTATTTTTTTACTTCCTCCATTTAACTCAGCATCGTTATTGACACAGTATAAACAAGAATTTTAGTTGACTCAAATTGTCAGACTTATTGATAAAATTGGCAGCAACGCTCACAAAATTTTGCTTCTAAACTATGAAGCCGAATAAATGAATTCACGAGCTAGCCTATTTTAAGTTATACTGCGGTACGTTGTCACTTGTTAAAACAAAATTTCCGGTAAATACGAGTAAAGTTCCTGTATTTTAGTTGATAAAATTCCGACTTCGACTTCTTTCGAAAATTGTTCCTATTTTTGCCGAAGGCCCATATTGCTTTTTCTTTTGAAACAAGTGGTTAACCTAACGAACCGGACTAAGTATTAGTTAGCAAAACGCTGACATCAAGACAGATTGCACCAGCGAAGTGTAATAAAACTAATGTAGCCTATGTACAGTAAGCTTGCTTATCACTTCCCTTCCTTAGTATGCAAGCATATGCAACAGTTATAAGTTATTACGATCCACTAAGCAAATATAATCAAGATTTGATTGAAGGCAAAACAATAGCCCTTTTCGAGCCAGTCAACACCACAAATTGCAA
Source organism: Trididemnum clinides (assembly GCA_963675345.1). Lineage (NCBI taxonomy): Eukaryota > Metazoa > Chordata > Ascidiacea > Aplousobranchia > Didemnidae > Trididemnum > Trididemnum clinides. The sequence continues at coordinate 24,075,302 of OY776290.1, read as the reverse complement.
ACGGGTAGTCTAACAATCGAAAGATGGTTTACTACTTATGGGTGGGTACCCAGAAGTTGCTTTTTACAACATACCGAGTGAGCAGATCATTAGTCTTATCTGGCGAAGCACGAAAAAATGTTTGGTCGGAGACTTGTTCAAACCTCACGACTAAGTAGTTGCAGTTGCGGATCCAAGAAGTTTTGCTGGGGGAATGAGTTACTTTGCATATTGTAACAAAGTGTTTTACAAACTGTTAGTGGCGCAATTTTTAATTAGATTTAAGCCTGAAATTTTGAGCGCTTTTGCTGAAACTGACCAAGATATTGATTGATGGTTCGATCCCTGCTTCTAAGAAATTTGAAAAAGATTGCAGCAATTGGTCCTTTTAAGATTTAAAAATATAAGGCCCTGCAGCAAAAAAAACTACTTTCTTGGTGTGCACTTTCACTTTAAGGTAAAATTTGCATCGATTCGCATAACTCATTGTCCCTGCCCCTACAAAAATCCTGGACATGTGTTTACTCGACCAAACAGCTTTTACTTTATCAACATTTTAAGTCAAGCTATCTTAAACCTTGTACAGTTAACCATACTTCGAAATCTTAAACTTTGGCTCCTTATGACAATAATAAAGTCCAAGTAGTGTTCCTCATAATGACTAGACCTATAACCAGTGCTTTCAGTTACGCCATAATCGCAAAATTACTGTGCAAATGCAAGATGTAACATGTGTTTTGACATTAGCAAACCAGCCGAACAAGGCAAGCTCCGTTACTGCCTCTTTCGTATTTCGCTAAGCGTGCTATTTCTAAAACTGCGTTGGCCTAAGAAACCTCATAACGTAATTGTAGCCATTCGAAGCACGAAGACGTTTGTTATTAGCTACAATATCGAAGTCAATATGTTGAACCGGCAATGGGATCAAGCGCAGCGTCATTAATGCTGCAGAGTGAGCTGAACCAAATAATATCAAAATGAAACTTGGTTTGCCGCCCATTACCCGTCATAGTCATGGCTACTTAAGGAGAGAAGGATGCATACGTACTTGCAATCTGTTAGTATGGAAATGTGTGTGGAAAAAGTTACGATTTATTAAAGGGCGGAAGAAAAGGTGCATGCAAACATGTAGACTTTATTTGCGAACTAATCAAATCAATAAAACATATTTGAAAGGCTGATCATGTGGTTTAGAGAACGTATGCACATCAGAACTGTAAACTTAGAAAATTTAAGAAACAAATGTAACTAAGGCAGTTATATGTTGTTTCTTAAGCAAAATAAAGTTATATACTTATTCGAAAGACTGATTACAAGGAGAGGGATGTACGCAAACGTATGATCTGTTTTTGAGGAAAATGCGTAAAACTCACTGCCTAGCAAATATTCCAACAAATGAAATCGTTTTAAAGTTGAGCAAAAACATATGTTCAAATAACACTTTAGGGGCTACGCTTTACAACCACGCTAGATCTGCTCCAAATTGATTTTTGAAAGCTCAAGAAAGCATGGCTTGGAAAGAATGATTGGGGATGCCCCTCTCAATTCTGCCGCTGTATAGTCGAGTTCTTAGTAAAGGCACTTTATGGCAATTTCGTTTGTTTGTGGTGGAAATACAATTTGTCAGCAGCATTAGCCACTTGGAAACAGGTCTGAACACAAATTTTCTCGACGCAGGGGAGGTGCGGGACCAATTTTTTGCTCCTCAATAAATTTGTTACCTAAGATACTACCGTGGTGAAATTTTGGCAGACTGTAAAACTAGATGCTAACTCGCTAATGGTCAAGGCTCATTTTCCTGTCTTTTAGAAAGTCATTACTTAACATCATTTATAAAATTTATGCGATTGTTCTAAGGGTCCCCACCCCTTGAGACCAATGGGACACCCACTAACAGTGTTCACAACATGTGCAATGGTGCTAAATGAAGTTTATTTTTAACGAAAGCAAGAAATGTCACACAAACAGAAGTCTCTTTAATCAAATTTTTTAACTAGCATGTAGATTTTTGCTCCGTTTATACTGAAGATAAATAATTCAAAAAGCGCAAAACCCCTCTGAGTCTTGTAGTTTGAGTAACTGGTTGCGGCACTAACCGTTTAAAACATCTTTTCTGGTATTAGATATATTTTCATTGTATGAAAAATAGATCCATTTGTTATCTTTGTAGACTGTTCTAAAAAACTTATCTCAAAATCATTATCATTATCTAGACCACAGCAGATCTTTCAAATAAAGTGTTTATTCTTGTCTTTACTGCCACAATGTAAACTTTGGCTATTACAAAATCATCAGCATGAAGGTCTAGGAGAGATTCCTTGCCAGATGATTGCGACAATTGACTAAACGTTTTGGTGACGTCAGTGTCAGAATTCATAAACACCATTTCCTCGTAGTCAGAACTAGAAAATCCATCACTGATAAATATGCGTCGCGGAAAAAGTCTTTTCTTGCTTTTCTGATGCGTCTGCAATTACTAACGAATAAACTTTTTTTCGGCAAGAAAAAGGTTTTTGCTTCGCTCTGGATAAAGATTGTAAAGATTGCAATAACGTCGCATCTTACAGTAGAGGCCTGGAAAGATTGCAGCTGGTAGATCCTTCGTTTTGTCCAGGTGACTACACATTATGCATTGAAATGTGCAACAAACTGCTTTGTGCACAGCTCCTATCTGTGCTTACAGTTGTGGATCTGTGACTGTGGATGGTAAAAACTTTGCTTCAGTGAAAAACCTCACTGTAAAAAGGATAAATTTCTGTACGTCTGAAGGAAGCAATGATGTTAGACATGAATATCTTCACCATGGCTTTAGCAAACAGTTCTACGACATAATATATACAAAACGACTAAACAGAATGTGCTCTGTGCCATTCATCACACATTTTTCCGAAAAATTTTTTGAAAGGACAAAAAACCCACACATTTTGTGATTGCAGCTTGTGATTGCAGTGAGGGGCTATTGTAATCAAAGAAATTCCATGACCTCTTGCAATATCTATAACTTCAAGTGATACAGTATGTGGCTATAGAATGATAGTCATAACAAGAAGTCCAGGTTGTCTTTTGATACACTCATACACAATATAAAGATTCAACACAACAGAAAAATAGTCAGATTTAAAATTGACTCTAGGAAAAATAAAGACAGGAGGTAGGTAGTTACCTACAGCATTTATGCAACAGCATATTATAGCATTGACGCTCCGTTTACCAAATCGAATTGGCAAACTTGTTTTGAGCCAATTTCACACAAAATCGACAGTTTGGCACGGTATGCACACCGGTTTCGTCCAAATTTCAAATATTAACTGGAGAAACTTCGTAGTGATCCTACAGTTTTTTCATATTTTCAAAGAAGACGTTCACTTTGGATAGGTTAAAGAACATTGCTCTCGCTTAGCTTGCTGATTCATTTTCTCTTATGCTCAGCCGACCAACACGTCTGCGAAATCCACGAAGCCAATCTTCACTAGCTATTTGTTTTTTTTTCACGAGTCAGGAAAATTTTTGTATTTAGCCACTCCATATACTCATATGCTAAATGTTTCACATGTAATTTGTCGAGTCCGTAAAAAATTTTGGCCAAATCGATCATATATTTTTAAGCTCTTTCTTCATTGATCAAAATCTGTTAAAGAAAAGTTTAAGTTACGTTATGAGTTATGACTAGAGCCCGCTAAAGTCAAAATTTTTTCAGGACCTTGTTACATGATCAAACGTGTACTAACGTTCGTTTCAGGTGTTCAGGAGTCTGTTTTGGTAGATTTTGTAAGTCAAAATAAAGTCAAAATTTTGCATAAAGTCAAAACTTGTCAAAATTGTCTTCATCAAAAATTTCCTTACAAAAACGAACAAATTTAGATTTTTTTTGAATTTTTGAGCTGCTATTCAAATTTTATGCGCAGTTTTATTTGATTTTAAACTTTTCAAATAGTTGCAATGATAAAAATGCGTGCGGTAATTGAGAAAGAAATAGCACTTATTTTTCATGAAATTCTCATTGTTGATGCATAAACACATAATAATTGTTAGACAATTAATCTATTCCTATAAAACTATTGCGCTCTTTACACGTGGTCTTTTTAAGTCGTAGCTTGCAAAGCAAAAATGCCTAAACAAGCCAAATCTTCCACAGCGAAAGTTAGGCAAATTTGCCTGGAATATCCGGATGAGTTTTCGGCAACTCCTGCCCGCGACTTGCTATGCAACCTTTGGGACGTGTTAGTCAAATGCAACAAAAACTTTTTGTGGAAAGCCACCGAAAAAGTAAGCAACACCAAAGAAAATTGGAGACGAAGAGCAAATCCCAAAGTAAGCAAACCTTTTTACAACTCAATCAAGTGAACTTCAAGGAACAGGTTGTCTCTTCATTCTTAGCTGCAGATATCTCACTTTATAAACTGAACCATCCTTCTTAAAGTCTCTGTTTGCTACAATGGGAAAAGTATTGCCTTCGGAGACTGCAGCCCGGGCATGTGTTGCTAAATTAGCATCCCAAAAAGAAGGACAAATTCAAGAATTACTTCGTGACAAAAACATTTTTTTAAATGTGGATGAAGCAAAGATTGCTAAACAAAAGTATATTAGTGTGTTTGTGGGCAGCTTAGATACCCCAAATCAGACATTCCTCGTTGATTGCCATCCACTTGACAGCGGTAGCAATGTTAATAGCAGTATTATTCTGCACACTGCGGATGACATATTGCGACAACTTGAAATAAAACGCGAGAATTGTTTATTGTTCTTGACTAATGCTGCTCCGTACATGTCTTTGGCTGGAAAGACATCAAAGGAATTCTACCCTTCTTTGATGCATGTCACCTGCGTCGCGCACTTACTACATAATTGCGCTATGCGCGTGCGTGCTGATTTTAAAAATATTGATGAAATAACAGCAACGATCGAAGCAGCAACAATCAAAAACAAAGATCGCAACAAAGATTTTCATGATGCTGGTCTGCCATCTCCTCCTGACCCTGTAATTACAAGATGGGCAACTTGGCTTAAAGCATCCTTATATTACAGTGAGAACCTTCCAGCTGTTCGTACTATTGTCAACAATTGGACAAGTGCAGGCCTCTTAGTCAGCAGAGCAAAAGACGCTATCAAAGTGGCAGATTTGGTGCCGGACTTGGTTAAAATAAATCAATACCGGACTCTAGCAGCCAACGTAGAGCTCTTAGAAGGAAGTGCCTGCACGATAACCGAAGCATACGGACTGCTGAAGAATATGCAATTCGATGATAATCCGTTCGCAATTAAAAATTACACCAAAAAACGAATATCCAACTCTGATTTAGAAACAATAATAAACTGTCCCAACTTGACAATTGACCCAACAAGCTACGCACTATTGCAAAAAGCCCAGCCAATCTCTGCTGCTGTTGAGAGGTCGTTTTCTATGCTCAGTAAATTACTGAGAAAAGACAAAAATTTTGATGTTAAGAACGTAAAAAAATATATGATGCCGTATTACAATAAAAAGTCCTGGTAGTTATACTGTGTGGCTTTCGTTAAAAACATCATAGACAGACTGTTAATGTACAGTACAGTTGCGATAACAACGCATTTTTTGTATTACACACTAATTGATACCGGTGCACACAATGGCTCGTTATCCTAGGTTTTGACGTCATGCGTCGCTTTGTTGCATTAGCTTGAAGACTGAGTGATTGAGAAAATGTTTAAAATAGGCTACCTTCTTCTTTAAAAACTTATGTAAATTGCGGATTATAAAACATTTTTAATCAAAAAAGTGCAACAAGACATAAACAATAGTAGGCGAAAGCGGCTAGGTCGAAATAAAATCAAAATTTTGCTAAAATAAAGTCAAAAATATATTTTTTAGGTCAAAAAAATAGCCCTAGTTATGACCTAAAAGATCAAATAACTTGGCACATAATTTAAGTAATTAAGCTTCACAAAAGACAATCATTTAGTATAGCGTAGCTGCAAAAACTTCAGCAACGTTTATAAGGAAACTACTTGTGAAAAAATGAATGCAATACGTTTATTTTTTTTTACTTACTTGAATCGTGACAACAGACAATTTCAAAATTCTCTCTTCATTTTTAGCTAGCGATTTCCAGTATCGATGAAGAGTTGATTTCGGAATGCCACAGCAATCTGCAACATGTCTTGAGCTTAAGTTTTCCCTTTTTGGCTAGACAAAGCATCATTTAATGTTTTCTCACCAAACTGAACCCTACCGGTTTTTCTTTTTTAAAAGAAGGCATAATTCCAGAAACAACACGTCGTCAATTAACAGGGACCAATAGGCAAATTGTCCGACGGTCCCGTAACCAGTCATTTAACAAAAGTTCTTCGGCTGCCAAACCTGTAAAAAATTGTAAACTTGTAGATCTTTAAAAACTTTGCTTACCACAAGTCAAACCTAATATAACTTTTCTTTAATGTTTTTGTGACATTTTGTCCAAAAAATTTCTTATTCAGTAACTAAAATTTACTTTTGGGCCTAAAAAGCACTAATTTAAGATATTTTTGTACACAGTTGAGCCAGATGCTATTTCTTGCTCACATGTGATTTGATGAATGAATAAAGCTTCGACAACAAAAATGGAAAGAAATACCCTACTGGAAGGCAAAATATCTCACTGTCCTTTTGTTTCCTGCGTCCCATCGGTCCCGCACTTCCCCTAGCCTGTAACTGACAAAACGTTTTCTTTAATGGTGAATAAAATACATTCACGATTCAACTCAAATTACCTTCAGATTGATCTTACATATAGGTGGAGAAGTTTTAAAAAGATAATATTGCTTCCTTTATACAAAAGATAAAAAGAGATCCAATTCAGTTTTTTTTTTAATACAGCCATACAACGAGCTTATCTATTTAGATTCTACAAGACATCCGAAAACACAACTGGTTACACCAAGACCTAATCCCAGGCCGAGATTCTACTGGCATTCTTGGCTACCAACATGGATACCGGTACCCCGTTACAATAATGGATACTGGAACCGCAACTTACGAATAAATTTTGGAAAGTAGCAACTGGAGTGGCTAAAAATAATAACTGGGATCGCAAAGAGTTATAAACGGTCGAATTGACCGTTCATCAAATCCACTTAACTGCCGTCCTGTTATCTAGTCCACCAAATTAAACAATGTTCAACATCGATTGTAACATTTGTGTGTGTTTGAAAAATAAAGTTTGTGGATTGACTTTACTTCTTAGTAAAGAAATTATCGCGTAAGCCAACAGTATTACTTGACATAAAAGTTAATACAAGATTCTTGGTAGGCCAGCAACGTAGGTCTTGATTTGGCATTCTTTTTTGTATAAATTCATTGAACACGCAAAACACCACGTCTGAGTAACGCTGGGTTCGTAACTAATGGTAAATAACAAGGACTGCAGATACAGAATATGGAATCATCTTAAGAGAAAGATTCCCAAACTGTATGTGGTGACTGAAGCGATGTTTCAAGACTGCATAGGTGCCGCAAGCATGTAGCCCTGATGCCTCATTTTTGGATATCAACATATTGACTTGTTCATCTTTTTTTGTAAGATCAACAAATGCAGCGAGTCAATTGTTTTTTTACAAGACTGAAGTTACTAAAATTAGTTTAAATTTGATTGTGGCAGCGAGAAATGGAAATTTAGTCAAAGCGCGTAAGATGACGAAATAAAGTTGAGAACCACTGGTACACTTATACATAGTGCATCTGTGTTTTCTAAAAGATTGCTTTAGTGCCATTGGGCCATCACGCACTCTGGTAACGTTGTCAGTTCCGGCAGTTCTTTACACGTTCGATACTGAAACAAAACTAAAGGCTTTTCGTGACGTATTCATTAATGGAGCTATCACATCAAGAAAACTAGCTCCAACGAAACTGGTACGCATACTACGATGGCAAACACCCAACACCTAATCTCAGTTGTGCTGAAAATCTTTCAGTCCCGCACCGATGTATATTATATTTGAGAATTTTAAAATATGAATTTACTAAGTAGATATATGACCTTATTTCTCATCCAATTTTCAAATTTTTTTCACAACAGCAAAAGTTAAGACTTGCAGAATCAGAATATATAGAACTGCATTCTAACTTTTGGTTTTCTTTAGAAAAAAGAGGTTATGAACTCAATAACTCATTTGCGACAACAAAAATTGTCGCAAGTTACTACTTTGAATGTGAAAGGCGGGTATACAAAGACTAATTACTATGGTTTACCATGCTACCAGCATTCACAGACTTTACGCCTAAACTATTTAAAACCTGTTTTATTCTTATTATTTCCTGACAGCTCTGCAAGCTATATCAAAGAAAATATAGTTGAAAAATAGCAGTATTTCATAATGACTCTGCAAAAAGTAGGCCTGAATCATTTCGGTAACGGTCAAAACGTGAAAAATTCGGGTGCTGGGTGTCTCAAAAAGGTGCAATTTTTAGCTAAACTACACCCTCTAAATATATTAGAACACTTTTACATGGCTGAACTGCATATTGACTTGAAATGTGTCAAGTTTCCAAGGAGAAAGAACTAAATCTCAAGCTTTCAAAATTTTTGAACTATACTAGGGTTGCCATATGTCAGGATTTTCCCGGACATGTCCGGAATTTTAGTGTTTTGATCTGCGTCAGGGAAAAATGCCAAAAAGTGCATTAATGTCAGGAATTTTAGCATTTAGTCACCATAGGTGGCCCGCCAAATTTGGCCCGTTTGTTAGAACGGATTCAGTCAAGTTTACCGCGAATAGCACAATTGGTGACAGCGAGATAGATTACCTACACCGGCACGACAATGTAGTGGTTAGAGCGTCCGCTTTGCAGTCGGTAGACGGTGGTGTAGACCGGGGTTCATTCCCTAAGTCGAGTCATACCAAAAGACTTTAAAAAATGGTATTCTCGGTTTCCCTGCTTAGCGCTCAGCATAAAAAAAGGATAGTGTGGAGAACAAGCTGGCCGGCTTGCTTGTTGTGTCCTTGGGCAAGGCACTTAACGGGACGCCTCTACCTTTTTCTGGCAGGTAGGTGGCCTACCCGTACTACACCGGGTTACAATTGTAAAGTTGCTAACCCAGCACGTCTACTCTTGGGTACCCACCAGTGGCAGTCAGCTTCGTCGGTGGTGGGGCTACCAGTCACTCATGACTGATTCGAAATGGGCTGCCATCTTTCTCCTAGCCTAATTTTAATTATGTTGACGACATGAACCTGAATTGCGGTTCGTGCCATACCTCCATCCCGAGGAAGAGAAAAGGTAATTACAACAACAACAACAGATAGATTGCCTTTTTTTTTGAAGAACGCTTCTCTTTGGGGGAACACGAGTTCCGAGGTTACCAACCGTTATTTCAGAACAGTACTTACTTAAATTAGGCCCAAAATTTATGTTAACAATGAAGTGAAATAGTAACAATTTTTGGTGGCGTCGCAACAAGAGTGACCAATTTTAAACTTGCAAGCAAGAGGTAAAATTTTTTTTAATAAAATTACAACTCTGACAACCCTGTTGCCCCTACTTAAAAGTGTGAACATAACCAAAAAACATGTCCGGGATTTTGGCTCATCAGATAAGGTAACACTAAACTATACGCCAGTCAAAATCAAAAATTTGACCCTCCCAATCAAATCGTAAGGGAAAAAGATATGGGGCCCCATTTGTTCACGGCTCATTATACATGTTTTAGGACAACATTTATGATTAAATCAAATCCATTTGTTTAAATGCACAAATCGATTTGACTTAGTCACAAATGTATTGAAAAATAAATGATTTGTTGAAATTCACAAAATCGATTTGATTTACTGGCAAATGCTTATAAAGTAAATGCATTTGTCATAAATGTATTGAAAAATAAGTGTATTTGTTTAAATGCACAAATCGATTTGATTTAGTCGTAAATACATATGTCACTCAACCGTATCACTCTTTAAAGGCAATGTATTGCGAATACCGCTTTTTCGACATATTTGGTCGTTGGACCATCATGTGACAGGTTTGCGATAGATTGGTTTGAAATGAGCGGCAGACGCGACGTAGTTCAGAATTTTGAAACAGGAAGTCTGCTGCAAATTGAACAATAAACAGCAAGCCTCTGAGTTCTTCAAGTAATTTTGCTTTGTTTCTCGTACTGTTGCCAAGGTGTAAACTTCATCTTTACTAAGTGTGCATTAAATATTATTTTCGTCTCTAACCTAGCACTTTAAGTTCACAAATTAACATCAATATATTAGAAATGGCCTTAAGTAAAGGGGCCTGGGCAAAATAAATTAACTTAAAAAATTGAAAGGGGTAATGGTATAGGCCAGTGGTTCTCAAAGAGTGTACCCGGGCGCACTAGTGTACCCCAAAGGTTGTCTTGGTGTGCCCCAAAGCATTTCTGAAAATGTATTCAAATTTGAAAAGAAAAAGTATTGTTACCATATTATACCATTTCCATACAAAAATTCTGCTCATTTCGTTACAACATTATAATCACGATTATAAGTGACTTTTCTAGCAACTAGCTAGAGTTGTGCGAATAGTAATTATTCGTTAAAAAGTAACGTATGGTAACGGATTCGTTTCGTTAAGGTAACGGATAACAAAAATATCGTATCCAACAACGCCATGGCCACTTATACTGATATGGGGTTGATCTTCAAAAAAAAGGTCTTTACCCTGTTTTCCGTAGTCTTTCAGTTGTTCTCCGTAAAGTCAAACGGATCGTCAACACCGCCACTGTAGTCACAGTATTATAGTATATGGTGCCCCAGCGAGTAGTTGTAGTATAGAAAGTGCGTCAATCTCTATAAAGTTTGAAAATCACTGGTATAGGCTAAGGCATATTACTGTATAAATTTTGCTGTAAAAGCCTAGGAAGTAACAAACGAATTCTTTTTTCCAATTCATGGAAAATAACTCCTTTTTTTATTGCGTAACGTGTAATTATATTTGCAGCATCGAAACTGTCAGCTAAGTATTTTTTGCATGTAGACTTATTTGTTACTGGAGTGCTTTGCAGCGTTAGATACCGTCGTACAAACCTTTCAATTTAATGGTGACCTACTTTGAAAGTATCAGATGTTGCACAGTTACGTTATGTAACATTTTGAATAATTATTCTTGAAATTTAAATCCAATCTCACCCAAATGTACCTATTGAGGTAAAAAGGAATTAATATTTTATTAAAGGCGATCCAAATTTCATATGAAGCAAGCAAATGCGAATTGAAGCCTGTGAAAAGTAAGCTCAGTTGAAAAGAAAAACGCTTAATAGAAATTACTGGTAGGACAAATGTGGTATTAAGCTCACTACTCTCAGCACAGGTTTGCGCTGCATTGCCACAATGCAAAATTCCCTTTTTTTTCTATAAAATGCGCCAAATAAGTGCTTGTATTTGACTGCTAATGTGCGAACTTAACTTAAAAGCATTAGTAAGCCTTTTCTTTGGCATTTGTGTTACATTTTTGTCTGAGTCAACAGGCAGTGTTTCTTTAAGCTGCAGCAATACAAGCATCTTTGAAACTTAATGCAGATAAATGAGTGTGGATCAACCACATTTTTTTGTTTAAAATTTAAAGAATCGTAATAGAGATGCTGATATTGAAAAATTGCATCAGCTTCAGCATGAAATATTGCAGAGGCAGACAACGACCGTGTAACAATAATAATCTCTGGAATATTCATATTATTATCCCGTGTCGACGTAGTTTTTCTGTTTTGGTCATTATTTCCGGTATTTCCCCGTATACAAACCGTCGCTTGTTTATGTTATTCTCAAAGCAATTTTATTTTTCTCATTTATTTTATATGCGTTTTTATCGGTTGTTCTTTGGGTAGCAGTTTCCGGTATTCCCCCGTTTTCAAACCTTTTTGTTAATTTTTAGTTTCTAGTAATTTTGATTGGCTAAAATATTTGGGAACTTTATTTTGGTTACGTACGAATGGAAAGTATATATACTGATGGGTCATTTTGAAAACTCAGAGACAAAACTCAGAAGAAAGAAATGAAGGAAGAAGGGTGAAGAATTAGAAGGCAAGGGCCAAGTACTACTAGAAGGAAGGGAGACTAAGAGTGTGGTGTCGGTGATTGTCCACGTGCGAAAGCTTATATATTAATAGGGTTGTGTTGTAAAAGAGTGGGCTGGCCAGTCCCGTAGCACTCCAACTTCGGCCCCCCCCCCCAAAGTAAGCGCAAGAGCCCCTGCGCACAGGTCATATCACTTTAGAGGTGTAAAATTGAAAAGCTGCATTAAGAAAATACACCACAATTTGTACATAAGTAAACAGGCTAATGTCAGAATAAAGCATGCCGATACCGAAGGTGCAAGTCATAAAAAATTCGGCACCGATGCCAGAGTTCAGTAGGACATTTATGCAGACACTGCGAAACGAAAGCAATGACACTGAAAAACATGAAAAAGTTATAAAAACACAGTATCATTTAAATAGTCTGAAGCGAACCTTTTTGTTCGCAAATGCTGTTATGACATTGTCATAATCAAGAGATCGGGCGCAGTCATTTTCGATTGACAACATGGCTAATGAAGATAGTCTACTGTCTGTCATAGACGTTCTATTAAAAGTTTTGATCAGTTTCAATTTGCTGAAGCTTCTTTCAGCGCTGGCAACAGTCACGGGGCAAGTTAGTAAGATTCGAAGTGCGATGTACACATTCGGATACAATTCAAATAAATGAGTCTTTAGAAGATAGTTCAGAAAGTCTTGAGCCGTATTGAGATTGCGTTTTTTTTTGTAAAATTAAAACAAACCGCTGTAGCTCAGCGCTCATTTCATCAGAATCAATGTCACCGAACTTTTTTTGGAACTCTTTACAGCAAGTAAGAAGAGCATTTTCTTGTTGCACAAGCAAAAGTTTGTCTCGTGTGTACAAAAACGAAAAGGCGGAAGAAACCTCACGTAACAAATTAAAGCGCTCCTTTATTGACATAATAGCCTGGTCGACTAATGGATAGAAAAAGTTGCTTTTAAATTTCAGTTCAGGAGTAGCTCGTTGTTCCTCTTCACCTTGGTAATCAAACAATCTTCTTTTCTTTCCACTTCTTGACGGAGGAAAAGAAGGATCAATATCCAATTCCTGTGCTATTTCAACAGCAGATGTTGCGGCACTGTCATAACCCGTTGTGCGATAGTTTTGCAAAAACTTTTCAGTTGCCTGGATTTCCGTTTCCATTGTATGAAGGGAGACTCCATACGATTGAAGAATCTTGCTTGCTTTATTGACTTGGAATAGGATATCATACCAAATAAACACCGACAAAAGAAAACTCCATTTTGATAAATGAGCTATCAACGATTTTGTTTCTGAGGCAGCTCTTCCATCTTTTCTTTCTATGGAAATGGCTTCCAAGTCTTTCAGTGCCAGCAACACCTCTTTTAAATTGTATCGAAGAGGTTTGATGCATTTAATTCTGCTTTCCCAACGAGTATCAGATTGTGACTTTATGGACAGCTCCACATGTTTCTTCAAAATTTCCCAACGCTGAGCAGAGGAAGAAAACAGCACATACAACCTTGTAAGTACTCCAAAAAATGTCAATGCTTCCGTCGATCAATTAGCACTGTCAACAACAACTAAGTTAAGGGTATGGTTTGCACAGGGCACGTAAACAGCTTTGGGATTGATGTCTAGCATTCTTGCTTGGACTCCAGAATGTTTTCCTTTCATGTTAGCACCATTATCATATGACTGACCTCGACAATCAGACAATTCGAGTTGCAGTTCGGTCGCTTTTTCTAAGAAAGCGTCCAACAAGCTTTTCCCAGTACTGTCACTTATTCTCAAGTAGCCAAAAAATGTTTCTTTAACAACAGCAGCTTCTTCATTACATAGTACATAACGGAGAATGACAGACATTTGTTCATGATGTGACATATCTGGAGTGCAGTCCAAAATTATAGAAAAATATTTTGCCAATTTCAATTGCTGTAAATTTTCTTTTTCAACTTCTGTCGCTAGCAATTCAATTAGTTCATTTTGTATGGTAGGACTCAAATAGTGATCTTTAGTGTTTTTATTCTTGATTCTGTCTTGAAGCTCTTTTAGGATCGGATCTCTTCTTGCCAAAGGCTCAAATATACCCAGAAAATTTCCATTGTGAGGAGATCCTAAGACTTCTTCAAATCCTCTAAAAGCAAGATTCCTTTCCGATAGAAACAAGGCAATGTCGATAAGTCTCTCTAAAACATTTCTCCAAAAACGTCTTTCATTGAAAAAAATATTCATCTCGCGTTTGTCGATAGTGGATGAATTTCTTATCCCTTCAGCTAGCAACATCCATTGACTGCAGCATTCTTGGTGGGAAATGCCGTTTTCATGGTCTTTCAGTTTTTTCGAAAAACCCTCCCATGTATTTATACCACTACAAAAGGGGCTTAGTGTTTTTCCAAATAGCTTACAACAAAAGCAAAAAACTTGATCTGATTCCCCACAATAAACTAGCCACGACCGTGAAACACTTTCACCATTAGGTAACACACGTTTATAATGGTTGGAGGAAAAACGTCGCCTTGGAGTTGTGTTATTATATGGAAAATTCATTATTAGTTGATGTGGTCCACGCTTTACTATATCACATCGTTGAGCATCAGAAATACTTTCAGGCCATTTACATGGGTCATCAGGGATAGGGGTAAATTGAGATTCAGTTATTTTTGATATTGAAGGTTGCGTATTGGCAGGTAAATCACAACTTACATTTTCTGGAAATTCACAATCACTTTGATGCTGATCGTCATAGTCTTCTTTTTCTTGTACACTATAGTTTTCTTCATCCCTCTCGGTACTAGTGCCAGGTCTACTCTGCTCAGTAATCTTGAAAAAATCTGTCATCTTGGGCAATTTCGCTACAGCATCTCGAGCAGTGGCTGCTTCTTTTCTCTTTTGAGCACCACTTTTTGAACGTTTCATTCTATACAATGTCAATAAAATACTTTATCTGCACTCTGCAGTGTATATATATTGTCCCGGTATTTATATCCAAACAGAATTCCAGACCATTCTATGATTGTTGCGTAACAACGGCATTGTTACGTCAATCGAATATTCAAGATTCTACCAGAAAATCAATCGAAATATTCTAGATTCTGCGAGATAAAATGACCTAGCATCCACTTATGATGTCACAAGCCAATTTCTTCCTACAGTTTAAATCGGTTGTAAACAAGTCTGCTGAACTGAAAATAGTCACGTAGCCAAAAAGCAATTTCAGACTAACTTGGGTCCCCAAAGTCTCTGGGGCTGGCAACCTAGCTTCTCAAGCGTAAGTCCTTAGGCCGAAGGATAGAGCATAAAAGGTAGCCGTTGAACTCCACCGAGCTAATTTTCTAGTCGTCGAATCCTCATCTGCCGATTATTAAGGTACAGGGCGGGTGACTTAACCGTATTCGGCGACAGACCGATACTCTAGCTCAACCTATCTAAAACATAAGATCTTCAAAAGTACCAATATTTTTTGAAAGAAACTAGCAGACTAAGTTCATTGGCCAAATGCATAAACTTATACAGCCTATGTTGCACTTTTGCTTCCAGCAGTCATCCTATAGTAAGAGACTCGGACCCTAGAAGTTTATTGTTCAATTTGCAGCAGACTTCCTGTTTCAAAATTCTGAACTACGTCGCGTCTGCCGCTCATTTCAAACCATTCTATCGCAAACCTGTCACATGATGGTCCAACGACCAAATATGTCGAAAAAGCGGTATTCGCAATACATTGCCTTTTAAGAGTGATACGGTTGAGTGACATATGTATTTACGACTAAATCAAATCGATTTGTGCATTTAAACAAATACACTTATTTTTCAATACATTTATGACAAATGCATTTACTTTATAAGCATTTGCCAGTAAATCAAATCGATTTTGTGAATTTCAACAAATCATTTATTTTTCAATACATTTGTGACTAAGTCAAATCGATTTGTGCATTTAAACAAATGGATTTGATTTAATCATAAATGTTGTCCTAAAACATGTATAATGAGCCGTGAACAAATGGGGCCCTATATAATAATGCTTCTGTTTTATCGTTAGCAACAAAATATTCTTTTGAAAGTATTCGTCATTAGAATATCAAAGTAATTTCTTTTCCAAAGATATATAGTGGTAAATGATTTGATGCTACCTTCTTTCCATATTGATTGATTAAATATATACAGCTGTAAAACATATTTTTTCAGTACTGGCGCAAAAAATTATCAGCAATTTTGGTACTGGGTTTCAGAAAATTTAAAAGTTTGGAAAAACTAGATCTTGTGATGACTTTTGATTACTCTTCCTCAAAAGCACCGTTCTTTGGCATTAACTTACGGCCATTTCCAAAAAATTAATGGTAAAATAAAATCTTTAAAAAATTTTGAAGATTACTTTTATATCGAAGACAGCTGAGCACCAACAGTGAGCAGTAAACGTGCGTAAAATTAACTTACTTAAAAATAAATTCCTTTTCGGAGGTTAGCATCTTCTAAATTCTGAAAAAATTTCCCTTTCAACAATGTAAAATACTCATAGGGTGGTATATTGATGGATTACGCTTTATGATGAATGGCTGTTTTTAAAATCGATTATGAGTTCTAATTGATTAATCGCTGACAACATTCCATTTTGACAAAAACACCACGAGGGACTCAATTACAAACGAGCTACGAACGGTATACATTTTTTCCTCAAGTCTCGGTAAAACCATTTGTCGGTATAGCTGCCTACTTGTGTTCTGACTAGGTTCGAAATTAGGCTACAAGCTCTACATGAATTGTTGGCACCGCAAATTTTGATCTCAAATAAGATAAATTTCCATCTACCTCCATTCCTAGAGACAAATCAAAAAGCCATAGTATGGTTTGAAGATGTGACAATGAAATCATTGCATTGATAAAAGACGCTCCAGTCCAATCGATTGCGTTGCCGAGAAAATATCGGTCATAATTTGCAAATTTTGGCGCTTTTCAACTGCAACAACTCTTTAACGCCATTTTTATCATGACTGAGAAATTCCGTTTCATATCATTTTCTCAACCTTGATCCTACGTTTGAGATACAAACTGATCTGTGAGATATGAATGCCACTTACACGGCAATTTAACCACATTTTCCAACCCTTTTAACACTGCGTATAAAGCAACACTTAGAAATCAGCGAGATCTTGATTTTGCCTCCAAACAGATCAACCAATGACGACAAAGTTTCATACGCTAAAAACGCTTTTCGTCCAGTGAGGAATGGCATTCGATTTTTAAAAATGCTGCACTGCCAAAGGACAAAAATGTGGTTATCTAAACGAAAATTATTTCAGAACATATTTATGGGTGGAATATTCAGAAAATCGCAAATATATTTTTGCACATATTTTTTGCTCCCCGCTTAATTGTTTGTTTGGATAAGCCTCTGCCGCGCACTACCCTATATAGGCTACTCATAGCTTTTGGGGGGAGGGAAGGAGATGCATACAAACTTGCAGTCTGTAGGTGGAAAAATGCGTGGTAAAAGTTACGATCTATTAAAGTAGGGGTTGCATGCAAACATGTGAACTTTAATTTGCGAACTAATCAAATTAATATAAACATAACTTATTTGAAAGGCTGCTGATGACATGGTTTGGGGAACGTAAGCACACAAAAATATTTTAAACCTTATCAAATATAAGAAATTAAGAAAATTAATATAACTAAAGCAGTTATTTGTTACCTCTAAGCAAAATAAATCCATATATTTGAAAGGCTGGTTATAGGGAGAGAAATCCCCCAACATTTGATCTGTATTTGACGAAAACGTGCACAAACTTACGGACCACACACTTTTCATCCTCGCTATTTCTGCCGTGGATTGATTTTAGAAGTAAGATTCATGGAAGCATGACTTGGAAAGGCTAATGGAAGGAAGCATTACTCACATTCCTCTATCTGAATCCGCCACTGTGTAGTTGTGTTCATATAAACGCGTGTTTGTTTGCTCGTGGCGGAAGTACGATGTGCCAACAGCATTGACTACTCGGAAGCTGCTCTAAAAACAAACTTTCTCTACGTAGCCTCTGTCGACAAAACGTTTTCCCTGATGTTGGATAAAATATATATTCGGGTTTACATAAATTGCCTTCGTAAGATTGAATTCACCTATTTAGCCATGATTCTACATGGTTTTCAAAAACACAACTGTAGCTACAGAGATTTAACTTCAGGAGGTTCTTCTTTTGGCATTCCTAGCTTATAGAATGGGCACCAGCATAAGAATAAATTCTGGAAATTACTAACCGGAGTGGCTAAAAATAAATAAGTAAGGTTGAAAAAAGTTATGAACACTCGAATTGACCGATCATCAAATCCACTTTATTGCCGTCCTGTTATCTAGTCCACCAAATTAAACAATGCTCAAAAACAATTGTAACATTTGTGTGTGTTTGAAAAATAAAGTTTGTGGATTGATTTCACTTCTCAGTAAAGAAATTATCGCGTAAGCCAACAGTATTACTTGACATAAAAGTTAATACAAGATTCTTGGTAGGCTAGCAACCTAGGTTTTGATTCGACCTTCTTTTTTGTATAAATTCACTAGACGTGTAAAACACATCTGCATAACGCAGAGGTTCTTGACATGTTGGAAACAACAAGGGTCGCAAAGGAGGAATTTGGAATCATATCAAGGCAAAGGTTGCCTAATGGGGTATCGTGACACACTCGTGCGCCTTTTTGAGACTGGAAAGGTGTCAAAAGCTTATATCCCTGATGCATCATTTATGGAAATCAACCTTCTTTTTTGAGGTACCGGTAATTAATGCACTGCGTCAATTGTTTTTCACATGGCTAGACTTACTAAAACCGGTTGAATTTGATTACGGTAGTGGGAAAGGGAAATTTAGTCAAAGCGGGTAATAGAAGAAAAAAACGTTGAAAAGCACTGCTACGGTCACATACAAGCTCACTAACCGGTTTTGCCGGCGTCACCCGGCAGGGGCCCTCCAGCAGTAATGTCGGATTTAACATTTCGGTTTAACCGGCTGCCCCGGCTTCACCCTTCGGGATCTTGTGTGAGCAGTAACGAAAGGTTAATGAATTTTATGCACTTTTACAATTCCTGCACACAGTGACGGATTAAGCTTTTTATGGGCCAGGGACTCTATGATGATTAATCAGAGGCCTATCTTACATTCGATTGGTTGTACTAAAAACTGACCACAATTGAAACGAAAAACAAATACATAAACAAAGTATTTACTTAGCGTGCACACATTCAAATGACGCATTTTTTGGATTTAGACAATGCAAAGCTCTTAATAATGTCATCGGTGTCTATTTTTTGCAAAAGTTCGTTTTCAATGCAGAGTAGAACTAAGGAATTCAACCTTTTCTGGCCCATAGACGAACGCAGTTGATTCTTTGCTCTTTTTAGAAGTGAAAATGAGCGCTCGCCCGGGCAATTAGAAATCATCAGACAAAGGTACAGCCTGAAAACAATAGATACGTTAGGAAATGCATGCATGAATTCATTTTCATTTATGAACCTAAACATCTGAATTTCTTTGCATTCACTGTTAAAATGGTGTTGTTTTATCAGTTTAGAGAAATGAATCATCTCCTCAGGCAATGACTCCTCCAGATTACCTGGATAATATTGAAGTAACGTTTTCGCAATGGTTCAATTTTGCAGTTAGGACGTGGTGTTCAATTCCATCAGAAACGAAAATTTTCTTTGAAGACGGTCGTAAGCTTCTATTCGGGTTTTCATAGACGAAAGAATTTGGTTGATGATCGGGAAATATGATTCTACTTTGAATCTGCTCGATGAATCAAGTCATGTGTCTTCAGATTCACCTTTCCTATCCAACCTTACTTTTCTTCTTTTCTTTCTTAAAATTTCTTCAGTGTAATGATGACAGCCACTTAATACTTGACCTCTTCCTTCGAATTTTTGAAATTGGGATCTTCGAAGTTGAATAAAGTCATGTAGACTCCAAAGCAAATTTGTTGCCCTATTCAAAGTCATTTTGCTGTCCTGCACAGCCTGACTGGTCTCATGAAATCGTTCCATCATGCACGACCATACCTCGAGTAAAATACCAGTTTCAAGTTTTTCCATTGATAAAACAAAACCCCTGGCTGTTTTTTTAGTTTGATATTTTTCATCATTGTCATCACACATTGCCTTCAAGACTAGAAGAACCGCTTGTAAACCTTTTCTAAGTGCATGTAGAACTTGTAAACCTTTTCTTAGTGCATGTAGAACATCATATCGCGCCTCCCGATGTGTATCAGACAGAGGCTTAATTGTTTGACATTGAAGTGGTTTCAATTCATCAGTAAGGAGATTCCACTTGTGTGTTAAAGCTGAAAAGAAAAGTCCTTGAACAAACATGAAAAAACAGACCGCGGATTGGCAACACTCAGCAGCACATTTTACCACAAGATTCAGGAAATGTGCTACACAAGGAACATATTCCGCTTGGTGGTTGCGTTCTTTTATTATAGCATGCATACCTTTATATTTTCCGCTCATGTTAGAAGCGTTGTCATAAGATTGCCGTCTGAGATCTTTCAAACTGATCCTATTGTCTTCTACAGTATAAACTCGAAAAGTTAATTAGCCAATTGGTGACCAGTGTGTCCACGGGTGAGTATAAACTTGACAAATCGTTCCGCCGAACCATCAGGTAAAGCATACCGAACAATTATTGTTAACTGGTCAACATTTGTGATGTATGGTGTTGAGTCCACAGACACTGAATAATACTTTGATTGTTTTATTTCAAAAATAATAATATCATAATATCTAACTCTTTTGTTGCAATTACGTCAATGAATTCCTCACAAACAGTCGATGAGAAATACGAAACATGTGCCTTGCTTTTGTTCACTTTCTTTTGAATATGCTCAACAAGGAAAGTATCGTATTCTGCCAACAACTCAAAAATTCCGAAGAAGTTACCGTTTTGTGAAGAGCCAACCAACTCACTACTTCGGCGGAAGACCAGCCCTCTCAATAATAGGAATTTTATCACACTTAAAACTCGAGCCAATACTTTGCACCAATATTTTCTGTCAGATTCTTTTTGCTCTTCCATATCTTTGAAAATGCTTACTTTTTTTGCTCTTCGAGAGACATATGTTGAAAGATAACTCGCGTGTTTGTTAGAAGATTCGTGCCTGGCCAGATCGTTTGGTGCATGCTCCCAGTCGCCATAACCAACTGATGCCAGCATGATTTTTTCAGAATCAAATGCAAAAAGTTTGTAAACAAAGCGGTAAAGTTTTTTTGATTAAGGTGAATAGCACGACCATTCGCGTTTTACTTTTTCGCCATACAACTGTTCTCGTCAAAATAGCGATTTAGAATAACGTCGTTTGAATTTATCGCCAGTAAAACATGTCTCTGAAGTAGAAAAATCTGCATCAAGATGTTGAAACTCTAAACTTCCTACTTGGCAGCAGTAATCTCTCAGATGGTCTGAAATTACTCCCCAGCATCCAACATCCATGTCGTTTTGAATAGTTTCTTTTACCCTATGCGCTATGCGCTTTACCCATTAGATGACTTGGTTTGTAAATTTGGTTCCGATGAAACAATTTTTATATTTGGCTCTGACTCTGCAATACAGTCACTCGAAGATGAACACAAAGCAGTTGCATTACTGGACGTCGTTTCTACAATGTTGCTTTTTCATTCGCTTATATGAAAACAATCAGTAACTTTTTTAAATTTTGCTACAACTTTCTTCAGTTTATCTTCTGCTTCTTTTCTCTATTTCTCCTTTTCCCAACCGCTTTTATACTTCGTGATTTTTATTTTTTAATTGGTTGAAGTTTTAAGATTAGAAACATTTAGATTAGTTAATATTGGCAAAAGTGAAGTTGGCTCCCCCCCCCCAAAGTGGCTATTCCCTATCTATTTCAAAACAGCCATTTCAGACCTTTTTGATTTCAATATATGGGAATCCTCTAATAAATTTCTGTTGTAAAATTAAACCTTCGTTTGCTCAAGAATGGTCTAAATTTATACACTTGAAATTTAGTTTTGAGTGAAATCACAATTCAAGGAAATTTGCTCCTTGAATATACTTTTCTAATATATTTTTTCTTAGGAAGTAGTTTCCGAAAACTAATTATTAAGGCGCCCTTGAAAAGTTATAAATACTTGCAGTGCACTATTTAAGCAAAAAATACCATAAAATTGTATTTAATCCATCTTAAATATTTAAAATGCAAAAATATTGAAAATATTGAAATTAAAAAAGTTGAAATTTGCAAATAATCATTTCTAAATGTGCCTCCATTTTATATCAACATCGATATATTTTTCAATAACAAAAGAGAAAAAAATAATTAATTTCTTTTATGTTTTTAATATTGAAAGAAAATGTCTTGTGGAATCAATATAAATCTCATTTAGCTATTGTAAATTAATTTAGAAGTAATTTTTTCTTAAATATTTCAAGGAACAAATTCCCTTGAATTGGGATTTCACTCAACTATTGTTGCAGTGAGGAACCGCTATACCAGGCGTTTCACTGCTGCTTCTATTTGGGAGATCCTGTCTCTAATTGTGTTGCTCACCAGAGATCCTCGACGCACGAGCACACACCAACTTGCAGAACATTCAAGACTGTATTAAAGGAGAACAGAAAATTTTGCTCACAAATTAGCTGCACCACACGCATCAATTGCGACACGCTAGACGTATCTGGCTCTAGTTGTTACAAGATATTAAAGACTACTGAGAGATCTCCTAAATACAATTCATGCAAATAAAGATATAAGCGAATGCGAAATAAGGGTATATTATCAATTAAGGCTAGCATTAGCTGGCAGGCAATACAAGCAGTTTATTGTTTCCCAATTGTTCTGGACACAGACAAGCGCCTTCAAAATACATAAACAACTTGCCACTAGCATTAGTTGGTGATGAAATATTAGGTTTCTATTCGCTACCACCCCATACTAAACACTGCCAAAGTAGAGTGAGCTCATAAACAGTCAATAGGCCTATTTATATCCACAAATAAATATGAGATCAATCAACAAAATTGTCACATAACCATTAACAAGAAACGAGAATAACAGGCGTTAAGTAAAGAGAAAACAACTTGCCGTATTAATTTATAAATGATTCACCGTACCAAACTTACGGTTTTCCATTAAGGGTCGAACGTAATAGAAAACAATTTGGGAAATATAAAAAACAATTCATTAGTCATCACATACTACAAAACATCCCTATTCCTCACTTATTACAAATGACAATCTATTAAATGAGGCGGCAAACATAACAGCTTAGAAGGCGAAAGCTTCCGAACAACTATGACACCAAGAACATTAACAGTCACTTTACTAAAGGCACAAAAACAGTGGTTCCCAACCGGGGAGGAATTCCTCCCCAGGGAGGAATTTTGCCATTTCAAGGGAGGAATTTCAAAACTTCGATTTTAAGATAACTAGTGGCATTTGCAGTTTACTTCTATGATGTTGGCCGGCATGGGATTGCATTTGTTCTTGTCAAAAGTGTGTTTATAGCGTAGGTATTGCTGTAAAGCCCGTTTACATTGAGGTTACGAAGAAGCAATGGGAGGTGATATGAAGCTGTGTGAAATGCCCGCAGCTGACTTCACTGACGTTTGGCGCCGTTTATATTTAATGGGAGTTTATAATAGGCGCGGTGACGGACAGATCTAGAAACCTATGCGAGACGTTGTAAAAGCAGTTTAGCTCTGCGCTCTCAAGCACATTTATTGCTTCAGAGCGAACAGTAGCAAAACCTAGTCATGAAAAGCGCGCTCAAGAGCAAAGTGATGTGCTTCGCTGAACTCAAGCACACAGAAAGAATTAATAAAGATTTGTGCACAGCATCGCGTCTCGTAACCTGTCTAAACGGGTCTATAGTTTAGTATCTTAAGCAAATTAGGATTGAAACCTGCAAACTGTAGTGTAGAGGGCATATGCTTTTTTCTTGTGGGCGTTGGTATGCCTTTCTTCTCTCTTATCAAAAAGGTTTTTCTTTGTCTTGCATCATCTCGATAGCAATGGGAAAATCCTTGCAGGTGACCAACGATGTACTTTGATGTCACAGAATTTCGGAATGTCAATCAGTTTAGCTTGCACGTTTTAATTCAATGTTCGTTATTTTCAGACAAATTCCTAATTCTGATTTGTATTTATGCAAATACGTTTGCAAATTTTAGTCGAATTAGTCTTAGCAGAATGAGTAGTAAAAAGCGTAAATATGATGATTTTTATATCCAGTTTGGTTTTACGTCAGTGGTTATTGATGGTATGGAGAAGCCACAGTGCGTACTGTGTAATAAAGTGCTCAGTAATGACTCCATGAGACCAGCAAAGCTAAAGCAACATTTGGAAAATGTGCACCCTCAAAGCAAACATAAAGATAAAAGCTATTTTGAGCGGCAAAGTAAAGCTCTGAAAATGATGAGACTGGATAATTCAGGTGAATTTTTTATAAGAAACAGCAAAATTGTGGAAGCATCGTATGAGGTCGCGTTAGAAATTGCAAAGCAAAAAAAGCCTCACACTATTGGGGAATCATTAATCAAGCCGTGTGTTCTAAAAATGGCTGATAAAGTTCTTGGAAAAGATGCAGAAAAAAAATTAGCTGCAGTTCCACTATCAAATAACACAATTCAAAGACGAATAAGTGACATGTCCAATGACATCAAAACTCAGGTGGTGCAGCAAATTAAAGATGCTCCTTTTGGTCTTTTTGCTATTCAACTGGATGAATCCACAGATGTTTCATCTTGTGCACAGTTGATGGTGTTCGTAAAATATATTTACAATGGTGCATTTAAAGAAGAATTCCTTTTCTGCAGCGCTCTAGAAATTAACACAAAAGCAACAGACATTTTCGAAAAAGTCTCATCTTTTTTTGAATCTGAAGACTTGGAATGGCAGAATCTTGCTGGATGTTGCACAGATGGAGCACCCGCGATGTTGGGCTGCCACTCAGGTTTTCAAACTCTCGTGAAGCAGTTAGCTCTCACAAGCAAAGGTGTTCACTGCATGCTCCATAGACAAGCCCTAGCTTCCAAAACTTTGCCTGATTCAATTCAAACCGTTTTAGAACAGATGGTACAAATTGTCAATTTTATTAAAGCAGGAGCTTTGAATTCTCGAGTTTTTAAAAAGCTGTGTAGCGACATGGATGCTGACCACCTGGTTCTTCTCTACCATACTCAAACACGGTGGCTTTCCAAAGGAAATGTTACTCGAAGATTCTTTGAACTCAAGGAAGAAGTGAAAGCATTTTGTGAACTCAAAAATAAGTCGCAGTTTTGTTCCTGGCTGGATGATGAAGAATGGATGCTCTTTTTGGCGTACTTATGTGACATTTTTGAACAACTTAACAAACTCAATCTTCAGATGCAAGGCAAGAATACCAACATCATTAAATTTGTAGATGCATTGAAAGCTTTCAAATCAAAATTGTCAAATTGGAAAAGAAAAATCCGTATGCATAATTACTCAATGTTTGAGAAATTGGACATGCTTGTTGATCACCGAGAGATTGGACTGCCGGTTCAAATCAAAAGTGACATTTTGGAGCATCTGTCATCACTTGAAAGTGAATTTGAGAGATACTTTCCAGAAATATCTTACGATGAACTTGATTTTGTACGAAATCCTTTTACGTTTTCCGTTGAAAAGGTTTCAGATGAATGCCAAGACGAATTTTTGGACCTTGTGAATGATTCGTCTGCAAAGCAAGTTTATCACGAAAAGCTTCTTACAGAGTTTTGGATCGAAATGAAAACTTCATATTCTAAAATTACTGAAAAAGCTCTTCGTGTTCTTATTCCTTTCGTGTCCACATACCTGTGTGAGGCAGGATTTTCTACTCTGCTACAAATCAAAACCAAACAAAGAAATAAACTTCATGTTGAAGATGACCTGCGTTGCGCCTTATCTCAAACCTCTCCCCGCATTCAGCGACTTTCAAATGACAAACAAAAACAAGTTTCGCATTGACTAGTTGAGTTACAATTGAAATAAATGACATTTCGTTAAATTAGTGATTGTGCATTCTGTATTGCTTGGGTATTCTGTATTCTGTAGTGCATATTTAGATTAGGGAGGAAATTTTTTTTATATCAGCAAAGGAGGAATGTAGCAAAAAAGGTTGGGAACCACTGCACAAAAACAACTAAACCAATGACAGGGCTCATAAATCACGTTAACAACTATTCCATCTGCTTCCTTCTAGTGTAAACTATTTGGAAGAATTTCATCTGCTTCCTTCTTCAAATACCGGACTATAGAAAATATATTTGCTTTTATCTAAACTTTTTCTAACCTCACTTTTCTTACCCAGCATAAACCTGTCTGCATTTTTTTTCAAAACTTCGAAATAACTGGCAATAATTGAACATGTAAGAGTCTTAGAAAAAATCATTGTTACGGAATAATGTTATATTTTGTATTATGACGTCAAAATGTGTTTACATGTTGGTTACAATGCTTTATCCAACGAAAACACAATTGAAATAGTATTTCCTACTATGACACAGTTTCGCTTGTACTTTGCACGATGACGAGGCCTCTAATGGAGAACGCCTTGCCCAAAATAATTCTAAATTACACCTTCACTATTTTTTGAAAGTGATCGTATCAGTAACTTTTATGACTTCATTGACTTGGTATAGTGGTGGGCCTATTTTTGGGTGGACCTGGGGCTGCAACCCCATCATCCCCCACCTTAATCCGGCCCTCCCTGCACACCAAATTGTGATCATCATATTCTCTTAATCATGACTAGTAATGCTCACAAAGAATCTTGCCACAAAAGGAGGGACTGAACAACAGTCAAAAATGATGTTAGTAGGTAAACGGTGGTTGCTTTCACAATTACAGAAATAAACCATTTAGTGGTAAGTCTATTTTGCAATGTGATGCTGCCCCTTTCCTATTTATATTTATGGTATTAAGTTGCTTAGGCTGCGCTATTTTTCTTGTTTGCGGCATAGCGACAAAAGTGGCTATGGCTTCCCTACAATCATTCACCATATTTTAGCAGGGCGCATTAGACCGAGTTATTTTCAAACAAATGTTCTCTGTGAATTCAGTTTTACAAACTGTTAGGGTTATAATTTTTTGTTGATTTTTTCTTAAATGGGGATTTTATTACAATGTTGTAGAGTATAGACATTAATACCTTAACAGGCAGTGTCGCGTGCAATAGAATTTTGGTTCTATCGCAACTTTATTTTTTTCTTGAAATTCAGGCGACTCATAGTATCGCTCGAATAATTAATTCTGACTGCAACTTAACAGCTGGGTGAAGATTGGCTTCTACTTTGAACCACGCACTTCTCGATCAAGAACAAAACAAATATATTGACAAAACACTTTAAAACTTTGAATTCCTTTGCTCGTCGATCACAGAAACTTATGCACTTTATAATATATCAGTCAAAACCCAACCAAAAAACTAAATCCACCAATTGACCGCTTATGTCTTGTCGCGCTAATAATCCACAATAAACCACCACAGAACAACACGCTTTTTTTTCTTTAGTCTCTATACACTTCCTACTCCACCACTCTCTGAGTGCGTAAAAATCTCGCCGCCTTATATATAAATGGGGCGGCGGTCCAGAAATTGCCAGAACAACATCACGTGACAAAAGAAAAAACACCGCTAATAAATAACGTAATCGGCAATCAAAAATCTTCGAGAAGAAACAAAATTCACTCGATTACTCTGGAACTTAATACGAAATCAACCATTGTGAAGTGTACGTTACAAATCTTAATGCGTAGGATAAAAGGTCTTTTGCGAACAACAGACAGTTATAAAAATCAAATTTAGACTTAAGACAATCAGATTTACGAACAAAATAATCACGGCAAAACAAAAGTAACAGATTACAAAAACTATACATATATAAAAACTATTCCTACAATGCAAATTTACTTATTCATGACAGGCAGCATATCAGCAAAAGAAAAAAATCCTTGCTTTATAGTATATACGACGGCGTCGCCCGTAGAGCCCATATCAGTAACGTCGAGATTGAGAGTGTCGGTTCAGCGGGCTAAGCCGGCTTCACCTATTAGGCTCTTGTGTGAAGAGTTACCAAAAGTTTATGTGTTTTCTGCACATGAGATTTTCACGACTTTGTGTGCTCCTTTTCCCAATAGAATTACTCATTTCAAGATCCTAGCTACGCCTCTGGTCTATGTGCTCTGTTCATTGCTGACACGAACCCAAGGGAACCTTGCGTTTTCCGTAGTTTAGAAGGAGGGAAAGGCATTTCCAATGTTAATCTATTTTCAATCAAAATAGCAAAAATGTCTTTCGTGTGGTGCGATTTCACACAATGATGCTGTTTTCTGTTGATTTTCCCCTTAAACTTTCTCGGGTCCTCGCTGGCTATGCATAGTCTTGCATGTTTTTTCTCCTGCTTCACGTGCCCTGGAAAGTTAAAAGAGTCTTTGTTGTCACGAATAAGGAAATTTGTCTTGTAAGAGTAGTTTTTATATGTGTGTAAAGTGCTGTATTATTTGTTCGCTCGGCTACTGATTGAGAAAAAAAAGACCTTTTTTCCTCGCAATTGGATTTGCTGTAAGTACGCCTTTATTTCGTCACAATTGTGTATGACATAATAAAATTCCAGATTGATCTAGTGATTCTAGCTTCTTCGAAGAATTTCGTTGACCGATTACATAACCAATAAAACTTTTTTCTTTTTTCACGTGATTTCGTTCTAGCGTTTTCTGGATTGTTTTTTTGATTTATATATAAGGTGAAGAGTTTTTTTTTAGTAGTAGTAGAGAGTAGTAGAAAAGTGTGTAGCGGGGAAAGAGAAAGATTGATTGACGGAGTAAAGAAGGGCTATTGTTTTTTTGGGATAATTTATTGTGGATTCTGTGGACGTGGCGAGTATTGAACAGTTATTGGTGATATTAGTTTTGGTGGTTTCCTGATTGTGTAGTAAAGAGATTATTTCTGAGATCGTTGAGCGAAGAAGCTTCAAGTCGTGAAGTATTGTTTCTGTGAATACACTATTCTGTTCTTAATGTGGTTTAAGGTGTTTTTTAGTGGAAGCTAATCTTTTCCAAGTTTTATTAAGTTGCAGTCTGACCTAATTATCCGAGCGATTATCATGCGTCGCCTCAATTTTAAAAGAAATTTAAGATCGAGATAGAACCAAAAATTCTATATTATTATCAAAACGCGACATTTACTTTTCTCCAAATGTTAGGTTTGACCTAGTAGTTTTATAAACTATTGTAAAGCAAAATACCAATAATACTGTATATTCCATGTGGTGCGATTCAGCACAGTGACGTTGTTAATTTTGATTTCCGCTCAAACTTTCTCAAGTCCATGCTGGCTACGCATTATGATTCATATTTGTTTTTCCTTGCTTAGGTATGCTCACAGAAGTCAAACGAGTCCTTGCTTTTCCCAAATTTTCAGATTTGATTTCGGTAGCTCTATAAAGCTATTATGAAGCAAATTAGAAAAAATGTTTCTCCTAAATATGGTGCGATTTTACCCCGGCAGGGCGTACCCTCACCCGTGCCGATTTAAAACGCATCAATTAATGCAGCTGCACCGGCTTCACCGCACAAACATTTGTGAGAGCAAAAACGAAATGTTTTATTAAATATAAGCCATAGTTTCTGTGCATGCAATGGTGATCATGTTGGTCTATTAATCAAGACTGACAGAATTTTTAGAAGTGTAAGGAAGGTGAAACACAGTCAAAATTGATTGTGTCGCCCAAATGGTGGTTATTTTGACAATTAAAGAAGTGGTAGGCCTATTTGACAATTTGGTGACTCCGCTTTCATATTTATTTTTGTGACATTAAGATTTCTGCCGGCGCTGTTTACTTTTCTTCGGCCCTAAGTCATATAACCTATTGCAATAGGCGCCTATTAAGCTCTTTTCAAACAAAAACATTACCTCTTAATCCAGTGTTCAAATTGATACTAATATTGTTTAATTTTGATCTTTTCTTAAATTTGGGATTTCATTACATGTAACTTTGCCCTTAATCCAGACCTCCCTACTTTTAAATGAAGATAAGTGCTTTGTACCGATACAAATATCATTAATAGGCTTTGCCATTTATGTTCGCTATCAAAATGATAGCGGATAATTTTGCTGCCTGTTGCTATTCTCGTTATATTGTGGCAAGCATTGTAATGTCATTTAAGATTTTCACTTAACAGTTTGTTTTAAGCCATTACTACTTTTTCGTTACCTTAGGGCGTAAGCGAATTAATATGAACTAACGTCTCTGACTGCGTGCATGATCCTTGGCCCTGGCATAAACGCCGCCAAGCAGAGAGCAAACCAACCCGAAACGAAGCACTCACAGTTAAGTTATAGCAATAGCGGGGCCCCCATTAATAATGTCAAGGTTAAGAATATCAAATCAGCTGGCTGCGCCTACCTCACCCAATTGCAAAAGAAATTGCTTCCACATTTAGATCATATAGGGTGGCACACGAGTTATTAACACTAAAGTACCTACTGTCTGTCTGTATCGTATCTTCAGATGGTTGATTGCCACAATTTCACGCATTTCTTTGCGGTGTCGTTAAAAGTGCTCAAATCGTCACGAGAGCAAGGGGTTTTGAGCAGTGGGCATTGCAGTAGGTGTTCTATTGTTTGTGTCTCTGTGCCACAATTACACGAGGGGTCGCCAGTATCGTATCCCCATTTGATTAAATTTGCCCTGGTACGGCCTACGCCAGATCTAAGCCGATTGAGTGTTTTCCATGTTGGCCAGGGTGCATTGCTTCCTGGGGGAAGACTCTTAGATGGTTGAATTCCCATATCGACAGAGGGTGGTTAGGATTTTAACTTATCGATCTATCGTTCCATGTTTGTCTCTGCTTTGGGCTGGACAAGGGGCTGGACATGGCTCAGAAAAGATCTTCTTGATTTTAACCTCGTCGGTGCTGGCTCAGATCCAAATAGTGGGTGCCTTGGGTCAGTAGGTTCGCGTAGGTCTTTCCGCTCTGCTGGCTGTCTCTCTTCTAATTTCGGGTGGTGCGATACCAGCAAGTAGGTGTAGGTTGCTGGTGTTGGTAGGTTTGAGACAGCCTGTAATGGTCCGACAAGCATTGTTTAGGGCTGGATCTAATTTGCCGGCATGTACAGATCTTGACCATACAGAACATGCATATTCAGCAGCTGTATAGCACAAGGCCAGGGTTGATGTTCTGAAGGTATGAGGCGTGCATCCCCATTTTGAGTTGGTCAATTTCCTCAAAATGTTGTTCCTGGTGTTGACCTTGGCCTTAGTCCTCAGAATATGGCTTCTATAGCTGAGTGTGCGATCGAGTTTGACTCCCAGATATAAAGGGTTTGGGTGGTATTCGAGCGGTGTTCCGGACCAAGTAACTCAGAGTGGTCGGTTTGCTTCCCTATTTCTGAGATGAAATGCACACACCTGAGTCTTTGATGCATTTGGTTTCAGATGGTTCTTTACATAGTACTCAGTCAGCAGAGTAAGAGAGTCTGTTAGATTTCGTTCAACAGCTTCAAAGGAACTTTCTTGGGATGTAATGCACAGATCGTCTGCATAAATAAAACGAGATGTTCTTTCGTCCGTGGGTTGATCATTGGTGTAGATGTTATACAACAATGGGGCTAAGACACTGCCTTGAGGGAGGCCATTTCGCTGTTGCCGCCATCGACTTTTCTTCTGATTCAGAGCCACATAAAACACCCTGTTCTTTAGAAGAGTACCAAGGAGTGTTGTCATTGCTTTATCATTGGTCATCTGGTAGATTTTAGTCATCAAGATAGGATGATTCACTGTATCGTATGCAGCAGATAGGTCGACGAAAACAGCACCCGTCACCAATTTCTTCTCGAAACCATTTTCAATATGCTGCGTGAGGTTAAGCAGTTGGCCAGTTGTCGATTTACCTTCACGAAAACCAGCCTGTAGTGGAATGATCTTTGGTTCCACAACTGGGGTAAGCCTTCCAAGCAATGGCCTTTGGAACAGTTTATATGGGTGGCATAGTAGGGAGATCGGTCTGAAGCTCTTAGGCAATGATAGGTCTTTGCCTGGTTTTGGGAGAGCAATAACGCGTGATTTCCGCCAGATCTTGGGAATGTGATTGGTTTCCACGCATCGATTAAACAGTTAAATTAAACAGTACCTACTAAATCTGATGTATTGGTTATTCTTCTTTCTAAGTTAGCTGCCTGTGCTTTGCAGAGGCAGCTTTGGGTCTTCATCAATCGGTTGCAAGATTACAAGATTCTGCACCTATTAAAATTCCCAAAATAAATTTCTATGTCCTTCCAATTAGAAGTAGTGTCTTTTTCTTTACTGTTAATACACTCGTGCGCCACCCTGTATGTAGCTAGACACTTATATGTTGTTGCAAAAGATAAGAAAAAATTATCTTTACCCCTTCGTCTTTTTCTTGGATGATTACCAAGTGTTTTGCTTGGAGTAGGCTACGTATTAAAATTTGTAGAGACTTCATTTTTCGATGAATCTTTTTGAATATTTTTATAGGCAATGCTAAAGATCCATGCTATCGAGAAAGAACAGACAAAATTTATCAAAGGATTTTTTGTAGAAATTGCAATTTTGTGAAGTGCAAGCACCAAAATTTTGCGTGATTTTTTTAATCGGTAGACTACGTTTCATAAACATTTAGAGACTTCAATTTTTGATGGATCTTTTCGAAAACGTCGACAGATAATGTAAAAGAACCACGCTTGTGTGGAAAAGTAGTCAAATTGAACCAAAGAACTAACTTTGTCTAACAATTACAAGTTATTAGGTCAACTAGAATAATTGTTCAACTAAAAATGAAACATGATGTACGGCAATCAATTTTTGATCACCCATTATAAACTAATCCTTAGCCTTAAGTAACTGGAGTCACATATTGCTGGAAAGCAAATTTCCTAAGCTTTCGAAGGACAGTAATTGTTAATACCTTACTATCACGTTTTTGTACTAAAGCTACCTGTTTTTACTGAGCTTATTATTTTTTGGAAGGGGTAAAAAGTTTCACCACAGGTCTTAAAGTTCAAATTTTTTAGTATGAAAACAAACATTGATCGTGCATATTATACAATGTCGGAATCGCCTTGAAATAGCCTTTAATTTGTTAAAGAAAGTTTGAAAATCAGTTGAGAAAGGAAGTCACAAATCAGTTTTTTAATAAACCGAGTTTGCAAAAAGGCTGCAATTTCGGAAAACCTCTTTATATTATGATTTGCGGTAGCGAGACTTGTGTTAATCGTATGAGACATTTGGTTAGTTGGTTGGTTTACCCCTTTTTTTCTTGGAATCGAGGTACAGCGCGAACGGCAATCGAGGTTCATGCTCAATTGAATTAGGCTAGAGGAATAGTGGCAGCCCATTTCGAACCAGTCATGAATGCAAATTACTGACTGGTAGCCCCACCACCAACAGGGAGGACTGCCATTGGTGTGTACCCAAGAGTCGCTTGTTACGATCTGCTGGGTGAGCAGCTTCACAATTTTAACTCGATAATATTATGACATCGTAGAGCCAGTTTTAAGCGTGCAAGAAAAAAAAAAAGAAAAATGCTTAGAGGGCTTAAAGTGCTTAAATAAAGGATTGCTCGTAGCAATGTCAAATAAGCTATAATTATTATAAAGTTGTTTTTATCAAAAGCATTTCCTGAAAGAGCGTTCAATCACGTTTCTGCGATCAGTAGTTTTTGAGGAAGAACAAAAAACAAATTGCGCAATGAAGCGTCGATTGTGACGTCGTTTTAGACCCCAAAAAAATAAAAGCTTTTGTAATGTGGTAAATCGGAATCTGGTTTTCGTTTGAGCAAAAAGCGGCTCTTTTCTGCTAAGTAATGCATATTAAAAAATATTTTAATTATGACGTCACGAACACCCTTATGACACTCACCAGGAGGTGGTGATCAATCGTGCCAAGTTTGATGCTTGTACCTCCAGCAGTTTCAGAGGAGTTAAAACAGACAGACACATAGACAGACAGAATTGCGCTTTATATATTAGATATCTATATTTCCTAAGATTGTTTAAACGGCATTGGGCCACCACTCACCCGGGTAACGTGGTCAGTTGAGGCAGTTCTTTACCAGTGCATTGCCTGTGTAAAACCAAAGGCCATTCGCGACGCGCATGTCAATGGAGTTCATGAATCAAGAAAACTAGCTACAACGAAACCAATGTGCCGGCAATCATGACAAATACCAAACACAAAATTTTTTCTGTCTCAGTTGTTTTGCTACTTTTACTTCACGCCGCTTTAAGCAATGCTATCGGTACTAAACGTTACTAGCAGTGGTGGTCACTAGCGCAGCTATTTTTGTCACGAACTAGCAAGCTTTTTCAAAATGTAATTGCTGCTAGCGCCAAGTCTACTTTTTTAAAAAGAAATGTTTGTTTCAAGTATATAGAATCTTCTAAAAATTACAAGCTATCGTAGTGATTCCATTAAATTGTACATCTCTGCGATGTGCATGATATCCATCACAATGCTTTAAAACGTCAAGTCACCCCAACTCTAACCCAAAACCAAATCCTAACCCTAGTCTTCATTCTAATTTTGTATGTTGCAGACACAGCGAACATGTCAGACTTGTACAAACTAGAACATCTTTAAATAACGATATTTGGGTGGAAGCGCAGCAGTAATGAAAAGACAGCAGCATTGAGAACCGGACCGTTGAGATAACAGTCCGGGCCCAGTACCAACAGTGATTCCGAGATCCCTTAAACAAGGATTTGGTAAACTGGAGTTCCCGGGTTTTATCCAATGACAAACGGATAAGTGTTTGGCATAACTGCTCTGAAATTGCTTTTCTTTCTGCGCTTTTTTTCTTTTTTTTTGCTTCACTCTGACACGAATAAGACATTGCTGTCTGGCTGCTCTGCTATTCAAATAATCAAATTTCTTTATGTGAGGTAATAAATCATGTACAGTTATAATACTACAGTATGTCTATGGAATAATATGCGGCTAAAAGTAAGTCAAAAAAACAAAATGTCAATAATATACAATGCATCGTTATCAGTCACATGTGGAGAGTAAATAAAATGCGCTCTTCCTGTTTAACAGAGATAACAAAACATAGGCTAACAGGATTGATGTGAAATGATTTTGTAAAATCTGACCATAAACAAATTGATTGATCCAAATGGGATATCTAAGTTTGAGATTTAGGTGTTTGGGGCTTAAAATTATGTAATGTTTAGAAAGCTATGTGCTTTCAGGGTTACAGGAACCAGATTTTATGTTTCTGGCCACGGGGCCAAGAAGTATTCTTGGGGTCAAATTTTTTTTAAAAAAGAGTACTTAAGCAAGTTTTTTGTGGCCAAAATGAAAAAACAGTCATCATGTCACAAAAATTATTATATAGGTTATGCATTTGTTAACAGAAAAAAGAAATCTGAGGCCTAATTTATGGTTAGCATTGCGCGCGACGTTTTCAAAAATCTGTGCCCCCCAAAAATTTCCGGGCCCGGTATCCCCTGTCAACGCTCCTGATTGAGAAACTGTTATGGAACTTCTCGAAGAGGTAGCCTCTACAAGAGTCCAAAAACAAAGCGATTGCTACGCGAGTGAATGGAGTTTACCACTCTTCTTTTTTAGAATGAATGTACCGCATTTATACCGTTAAACTAATGTAAAGTAGGATAGAAAAAAGCGGCCGTTCATTTTAAACAAGTGACGAATACAAGTTACATACAGGTAGTCTTACCATCCACATGGCTGACTGCCATTGTTAGCTACCGATACCGAAAAGTCGCCTCTTACGATTTGCCAAGTGACCTTCACCATTTTAACTCGATAAAGATGCAAAGTTTCTCTTCAATATGACATTCAGCTAGCTGTTTATGACACAACGCCACCATACCACCCAATGTAGCAAAAGAACGCCTGCTTCAACTAGGGAAGGATATGCTGAAGCCAAAACGAACTGGCCGTATGTAGGAATTCCTCAGCAAAAGCACGAATCAAAAGCTAATTTAATATATATTTACACAATTCTTAATTAATTACAACAAAACCTTATTCAAATAGAATCGTTAGCGAGAAAAACACTCAATCTAGCTACAGTTTGTAGGCTTAGATCATACTTGTCTTTACAGCTAATCGAACTCAATGCACATGTGAAATTGTGGACGGCGGAGCATGACGCTCCTAAAGGATTTAGTATAACGTGTAGTGTTTGGGTACCAAATCACTACTCGTAGTGACGAACATTTCAAAATGCTCGTTTTTGTATGTATAGCCTATCTGTTTGTTTTTGTGACAGCTACTGCTTTTGTTAGTGCTACCAATTGGCATAAAAATCTTTTCTTAGCTGGCCTGAAAATAAATTACTATTTTCGCTTTACAAGGCAAAATTATGAGTCGAATCTAGTTCGAAATCTCAAACTTTTGACCACTGCTTTTACAGTGCATCAGCGGGCGCTCGTACTTGCTAGCGTAGGCGTTTATCGCGATCAAGTAGGAAGTGTTTAAAAGAAAGCGTCAGCGCTAATAAAATTTTGCGAATCAGCGATAGCGCCGTTAGTTGTCACTAGCGGGTGCCCACCACTCATTACTAGTAGGCTAGCTTTAGCCTATGTCTCGATCAATGATTTCAAACCTTTTCGAGCCGGTGGACCATTAACCGATAATCAATCTACACCGCCTTGAACCACTACGCTTCCCACATACAAGGAGTAACACTTTAAAAAATTAAGATTTGAGCTGCTAATTCAGCTTGGGCTGCAACGCCTACAAAGACTTTGATAGTTAATAAAAATTCTAGGCTGTCTGTATTATCCCAAAAAGCGAGAGGCATTAGAATTCTTATGTAATCGATGCTGACAACCGTTACAAGCAGCCAAATTCATAAGCTCTGAGCCTAACACCCAGGTGGCCTTGGCTGTGCGACAGTACAGTACCGTACCAAAAGCAAACGCAGTAATGCCTATCGTTGAAAATGACAGAAAGACTCACGTAGAATCTCTAGAATGAGAATGTGGTAAACAGTAAGTTTTTAAAGAGGGACCTCTCGGTGGTCGATGGACCATCGGTTGGAAATCTCCGGTTTAGATCACAACCTTTCGTTTTACAGCGACTCAAACTAGACTTGGTAATAAGAACATACCCTAATGGATCAAAATGATTGTAATTGCAGTACCTTTTGTTTCTTTGCTTTTTTCCTAGAGTTGCCAAATTTTTTAACCTTTTCAAAAAATTCTTGTTAGTGTGAATTCTCAACCTTTGATATGGTTTTAACTTTGAATAGATAAAAATTGCTAAGGTTTCTTTAAAACAATCGGTTTTCGTAGATCACGAAGCAACCCTGTAAACTCATCTTGCCTAACCAGCCACACAAAGATGTTTGTTGGCAATACTTCCTCACAAAACTCTACACAAAATATTGTATTTGTATAAATATTCGATTGTTTGAACGTCAAGCGAGAAGGCACAACCGCAGCCAAATCAAGCCACTGTAAATATTGGTTGTAACATAGTTTATAAGCCGACATGATACATAGTATTATCGACAAACTCGCGTTCAGTTCAGACTAGCTTCTCTCGAAGCACATATTAGGAGAGGAGACTGGGAAAACTTTAGATTAGGTGTATAACGTCACAATACGCCATTGGGCGATCATTTATATTGAAGCTTTAAGCCTCCATTGCAACTGGGTGTGATGTTTGCAAGCATGTCTGTTTTGCTTAAAAATTATATAAAAAAAATTTTCAGTGAAAGTAGGTAGGCTATTTGAAATTTTGTTCGTGAGCTTATATCTCAATTGCAGCCAACCAAAATCAATAAGATAGTGGG
The DNA here is from genome assembly GCA_963675345.1 of Trididemnum clinides. Lineage (NCBI taxonomy): Eukaryota > Metazoa > Chordata > Ascidiacea > Aplousobranchia > Didemnidae > Trididemnum > Trididemnum clinides. The sequence goes on along the minus strand of OY776290.1, from coordinate 24,037,562 downwards.
CGAGGTTGTAGTTGAGAAGCATTGCTCTGACAAGCAAATGAGAAGTTTGGCAAGCAGTCCACTCGTCAGCCATATTTTTACGCAGTCACAAGGTTGGGGATATTTCAGACAAAACTACCGAAGTGTGTCCGAGGTATCCCAAGGAAAATCAAACTTAACTACAAATATAATCTTAAGCGCTGTTTATTGTTTATTTTCCTAAACCAGCAACAAGGACTTATAAAAAAATTAGGGTGGAATATGCCTCTGATGAAACTAACTGTCGTGGCAGTAATTAAAAAGGGATACTCATATAGACTGAGTGCCAATTAATAGAGTGAACAAGACAACTCTTTCAGACTACGTGAAGACACAAAATCTGGTAGCTTGACTAGATGTTATCCAAATTTTTACGTCAGAGATTTGAAGCAGTTTTGGCAGATTAATTAAATTGCTTCAAAATGTTTTAAGGCCTTCCACCAATAGCAAATCGCCGATTGGCATATGAATATGCTATTAGGAACTGCGTTAATGTTCCAAAAAAAAAAAAAAAAAACAGAGCTGGAGAAGACTGGGTTTCCAAGTTTATGAAAAAAACAAAATTTAAGTCTCCGAAAACCGAAAGCCACAACTTTAGCCCGAATGGCTAGTTTTAACAGAACAAATGTGACGCGAATTCAAAGCAATCTTCGTAACCTGCACGCAAGATTTCACTTTAGGTGGTCGGAAATTTACAAATTAGATAAGATGTGGGTTGACTGCTACGAAAAATATAATACAATAACACACAAATTTACAAACTTCAGTAATCCCGCAGTATCGGTCAGATGGCCAGCGGTGATGCGCTCGCCTCTGGAACGGTAGGTCTGAGGTTTTTTAATTCATAATCGGCTGAATTGGGCACAGAGTTGCTGTAGTGCTATTGTTGTCGCTACCCGAGGGATGGGGGCATGGTGGAAGACCATGGAGCCCCAGAAGCCGGGCAACTCCCCAGGGCCTCGATCAGAGGTGGTAAAGAGACAGGGAGTCACCAAAGAGTGAGCGGCGCAGAGTCCGTAGTTGTTGGACAGTGCAGAATGAGATGAGAGGTGTCCTGGGACGAGTGTCCGCAGGCGCTGCAGTAAGGACTCTGCCAATCCTAGAAATAGGAGTTTAACAGAAAGCTGTGTCCGTTGCAGAGTAGACGAGAGAGAACACAGCGAGCATGACGAGGAGCACAAGTTTCTCCGTGGAAATCGAGGGAACCTGGGTGTCGAAAAATTTAGATTGAGCCAGTACGCCTCCAGTCCGAGAAAAGTGGATACGAGAGATAAGAGGAGAGACTACAAGGGATTGCATAGGGCGCAAGTAGCGCACCCGGTCTGGCCAGCTCATCAACCGCGTCGTTTCCCAGGAGAAACGAGTGTCCGGGGACCCATTGTAACCTGATAGAACAGGAGAGAGAAGACAGTTCCTGCCAGATCTGACTAAGAGTTTGAGGTAAAAGGAAAGATGGAGGAGAGAACAGAACGAGAGTCAGATAGGATGAGAGAAGTGACAGACTTGTTGGTGCTGCCGAGACCAGCAAAAAGCTTGCAGAATGACGCAGGCTTCCGCAGAACAACTTGCTGCTGAGAAGGCTTGCTGAGAAGGAAAGAGTGGCCTCAGTGCTACAGAAAAGAGCAGTTGGCAAGTACGCCGCCTTTTCCAAAAGGAAAGGGAACAGAGCCGTCAGTCCACAAAGAACCAGATCGTGAAGGGCGAGAGAGTCAAGTTAAGCGAGAGCATGGAGAGAAGAGGGTGGGCTCCACAGTGGAGGAACGCAGGATCCAAGGAAAAGAGAAAGGGCAAGCAAGAGGAGCCGCCCTAGGGGAAGTATGAGCGGGTGAGTGGGCGCAAAAGCTCTCCAGGAGGATTTGCAGAGCCTTGGTTTTACTCCATCACCCAAAATTTTGTGCTCCATATAAGTCACGCCAGAATGCGTAAAATCATATCCTGGGTTCGGGCACGAAAACAAACTTCAAGGGGAGAAAAAGAGGTGGTTCGCTTATTGCCACCGACACACCTGAGAAAAAAGCTACCAACGCAAACAAAAAGCGAATTAAGTCAAATGATTATTGTGATCGTAAGCTCCTCTCTGATAAATCTTTTGTTCCAGATATAATGCAATCAACCAATGATATGTTGTCTAGTGAAGAAGACAATTTAGAAAAAAGACAAAGAAAAGTAAATACAAAGAAAAGAAAAAAGAAAAAAAGAAAAGAAAAAAAAAAGAAAAAAGACAAAGAAAAGTAATACCTTGTCATAATCGTTATCATATGTATTACTCTGGCAACCTGTTAAATTTTCTAGTTACTTAGCAGCTCCGGATAGGAAAACTTCATATCGTTGTATCAGCTTAAAGTGTGCAGTGTTTTCTTGTTGCAGTCAGTTCGGTTTATTATAGAGTTAGTTTTGTGAGCCTGTTCGTTCAATTTGACGTAAGTATATATAATTTATCATTGCGGTTGCTTTGCAGAACACTGATGATGCTAATTTAGTGAAATCGATTTGTTAAATAAAGTGTGAGTTCTAATATTGACTGATTCCAGTCACAACTTTACTCTATAAAGTTTCAGTCTAGAAGACAATTTACTTTTTATTGTGAAAAAAAATCGGAAGTGGGGTATTTTATACTAAGTTAGTTAAAGTTAACTCCAAAGGGAAAAAAGGGGTCTTCTACGACGCTGAAGTGATTGACTTCAAAGATTTCGCGGACGAAGGGGAGGAAAATTATCTTAATATTTAGTTTTATAGAAAGAGCTCAAAAGTTCCCTATGCGTTTGTTGAGCTGCAAGTTGAAGATATTTATGCGGTGGAAAGTGCACGAGTCGACGTGGTACTGCCAAACCCTGTACGAGTCGGAGCTTCTGAACGGCACGTGGCCACCGTAATACTGTATTTCCCATAAACCGTTCATGATACAACATGCGCTGATGTGCCATTGATGCTGATAGATTGCGTTTGAAATTTTATTTGCTTGGTAGGCTTACATGGCAAATGAATGCCTCTTCAATTTTCTCTTAACATTTAACGCTACGACGTTCCAAATGTTGGCTGTTGCATCCAGGGGAAAAGATTCGGGGGTGGATTCCCTAAATCTTGAAGCGCTGCAAGGCAATCATTATCGAGCAATAATTAGTTAAGTTGTGCTAAAAATTGCAGCATTTGAATAGCTGAACGCTTTGCCCCCATGCCATTTACTTGAAGTGTTTCGGTGGTATGTCTACGCTGCATAAACAATGTACATTATTTAAATTTCATCATAGCGTTCTAACTCAGCACCCTTCAACTCCTTCATAACTTTTGGTAACTGGGGGCAATGAAAATAGTTAATCTGCCCCTGTGTAGAAACTTTGTTGATTAAATGGCAAACAGCTACCTCCGAGATTTTCACTTAGTTTTTTTGTTTTGCATTACTTTATTTGCAAAATAGACTCAAAACATGCACAAAAATTTACTGTCAGAGATAACCCCAGGCAAGTCCGAAGCTACCCCTGCGCCGGGGTCACTTCGGAAATTTGAGTACTGTTCAAATTCGGCTTCTTGTAAAGCCTTCCGTTTGCTGACACAAACGAAACTCCTACCCTTTTAAGGCAAAGCTTTATCTTCACAAAATAGCACTTACGCACTCGCTGCGTAATTCAAAAACAAAACGAGTTATTTTCGAAAAACCGTCAGAGTTATTCCAGGTCTCTTCTATAACATCCACAAGGCTGCATTAGAAAAATATCAATTTCTACTGAAATCGAACTTTAGTTTAAGCATGACTCAAATTTTGTATCAAAACTGAAGCCAAAGAGCTTGCACCAGTACTCTGCAGTTATGGCATGTTGTAGTTAAAACCAAATTGATCAAAGTAATTTTACGTTCTCGGCCACCTTTGCTACTGGTCTAAAGACTAGGAAATCTTATGTTGCGCCCTGAAGAGCGGCTGATTAGTAGAAATAAACTTTGTCACAGTGGATAATTAAATTAACTTTGGTTGCATTCAACATCGCCTTCTTTGGAAGCTTTCAACTTCTTGAATTCAGCAACAAGAAGATCTTGATCATCCAAAATAGCTTTAGGTTTTTTATACTAAACAAAAATAACGTCAAATTAAACCTTTAGCTCAGTGGTTAACGACAATTTTGTAGCCACGGATGGTCAGACATTGTCAGTCTTGAGGACCCGCACCTCAAATTTGCTTCGAACTCGATGAACTAAACATTGATTCTTACGCTACACCAATTCAACCAAATGTTTTTAAGTTTATTGAATAAAAACTTGATAATTGGGCTATTGCAGATATTTCCTTTTTTTCTGCAGATCAATACATCCTAAATTTTCTTTGACGGATAAATGTGAAAATTTTTTTGTAGTTCCAATTGTTTACAACCATTAGCAACCCTTTTTGGGGTCGCGGCCCAAACTTTGGCAAACACGTTCACAGTTAATTCTGCGAACCACCAAAAAATGAAATCAAAAATTTAACAAACCATCAATTGTTTTTAGCTTTATCAATATGCAACAAAGCATGTACTCGAGATCCCGTGAAATCTTCTCACGGACCGCAGGTGGAAACCGCTGCTTAGGTAATACTTTTACCACCACCACAAAACATAAGTTGATGTAATAAAGACTAGAAAGCATTAATATAAACCAGAAACTGATGTAAATCATAAACTGTTGATAATACTAAAAATACTCAGACACTATCTCAATGCTAAAAATTTACAAATTACAAGATGTGCTTATTTTGTAGAAGAGCACAACATACCTGAATTATTAACGTGTTGTTAGCATGAGCAAAAGTCAAGCAATCAGAATCAAGCTGCAAGTTACATCTCTTCATATCAGGAACTCCTATCTTCTTAAAATACTTCTTGTTTGATGTTCGAACTACAATCTCTTGGTTGTTTTCAATAGTAACATCATAGGTTGATAATGGATACGGCAGATTACGAATTCTCCATTGAAAGGCTCGTCTGGTGTCACGCCGGACACATACTGGCTGAAATAACCAATATTTCAATGAAATTATTTCATAAAGCGATGTAGCAGGTTAATCAAACTTACCACAAAAAAATAATTATAAAATTATTTGGTGTTTGAATTCCATTATTTTTTCTTTTTGATGAATAGTAAACAAGTAAAACGATACAGAAGAGTGAAAACTATAATGCGTGTAACAATAAGGCCTACTACAACTATAAAATTTTAGTGCAGACTCCTCAACCGGTTGTCCACAGAAAATAAAAAACAACTGTTTTATTACATATTACATATACCTTTTTCAGAGAACGCCTCATAAGCTGCAAAAAGCTAAATTGAAAATCTTTCAGCATTTGAGATCAGCTATTAAATAAGTCTATACAGTTCTCAGTTTACGTTAAAAATAATAAAAAGATTCAGTAACACAGGCTAAGTGTAGGCAGCACAGGCCCTGAAGTTTTTTTTTTTAATTGCAGAGAAAGCAACAATCGATAGTTTAAATCAGTGGTTCTCAAACTCTTTTCGCGACAACGCATTTGACAAAAACTTCTGCACTTGCAACACACCAGAACACATTACACATTGAGATTTTTGTTTAGCGAGGTATTGTTCCATTTTCCAAGTCGAAAAATTAACGTAAAACGATTTTTACGTATCGCGTACTCTTGTTTCTTATCAAAATTTTTGGCTACTACGCGTCGACATTGGTGTTATTGAATCTTTGTAAGAGTTGAAGACTTGTTTTTGGTGATCAACTTTACAATATTAAATTTATAGTTTGTTTAGAGGAAGGAACATCAGCAGATACAAATACTCCAACGACGCTTTTGGAAAATTAAAACAACGCCCCCAGGAGTTGGAATACACATTTTGAAAACCACAGATCTAACTGTACAATAGCAGCAAATGCAACATGCTGCCTTTAAATTAGTATTTAATTCCTAATACAAAGATAACTTAGCAATAAAATCAAAAGGAAATTAGAGAAGGCTGGCAACGAGACAACGGTCCTGCTTTTTCCCAAACAAGGAAGCTCTTTCCTTCTCCAAGTTAAGGGAGGAGCGGCGTTGTTGTTTCTTTAAACGATGCCCATTCCCCAAAGTAAACATGCAGCCTATACATATCTCAAAGTCTGCAAAGCCACATACATACGCAAACACGCTGTTCCGTTAAAACATGTAAAAGCAGTACATAACATTGTAACATCAGAGTAGATTTCCGAGGGGTAAAAATAGTTTAACGAGGCAACTTAACTTGAAAAGAGGAAACAAAAAAGGTGAAGCAATAAAAAAACTTCAAAAGGGGAGCAGAGTTACTGCTGCTAGCAGTGCTCTTTTACGAAAACAGCTGTGCTCATGCTCCTTGGAAACAAACATAACAGCATTGCAACACCCGCTCCAAAAGACTGCTCTCCTGCCCACATCTGACTGAGGGAGATCATTAATACAAATCCACACTTTAAGTATTGGAATTCATCTATAAAGCAGCAGTTTGGTAAAAAAACAAGCAATGAAACTGAGCAATCTTCACAAAGAATACAAAAACCTAAATTTGTTCATTCTGAACATTTTCAACAAAACAAAGATGATATTTTGGACCACATGCAGCCCTCTGTAGAGCAAGCTAACCATTTAAACGTGTAAGATTACATTGTATCAGGTCTACAAGCAGACACGATGGTACTGCTGGTTAAATCCTTTCGGTGCTGCCTGATCACAACCGGCTAAAACGTGACTCGTTGACTTCAATAAGAAGATATTACAACAGCCAGTTTATTCGGTCTTCCTAAAGAATTTTCTATTACAAGCAGCTACATACCTTCGCACAGTATATCACTCTAGCATCAGTCAACGTACCGCCAAATATAGAATGAAATTATCGAAGTTTTGATTTCTTCGCAACTCAAGCTGTTTATAGCATTTAAATCTTACCACAGTAGGCCAACAAAATATTGAACAAAGGTAACAAATTTTGCTCACAAAATACTGGTTCGATTCCACTGTTTATACAAAAACTCAAAAACAAGACAATTTATGCATCGACAACCTATCACTGCTTTATGTCGTATAACTATTAACCTAAATAAATTAAGAAAAATGACAAACGTTTAATTAATAAACCTTAGAATGCATAGCAGTCTCAACAAACTAAACATTTTTGACCGTTTTCGGCATATCACATGGCCCTTTCAGAGAATTAAAATTCCTTGTTCATTCTTATACAATAACAGCAATTGTTCAATCTACTGCATCCTTCTTTGAAATAGACCATTAAAAAAGCAACGAAGTTGCTAAACTTTTTAGACGTTGAAACTAAAATTTTAGATGATGGGTTTGAAAGCTCAGAGCATAGGAAACACTTGATACAGATCTTATCCTAAATTGTCATGTCACAAGTCCAAAGGAAATTTGGTTTACAAATATGCCTGTTACTTAGAGCAAAGTTGATTTGTTCGACTGTCTTGCTGTGCAATAACGAAGTTACAAACGCAGGCAGAATGTTTTTGCAAAATAGTTTTTCTGAGTACTTTGTGCCTTAATATATAGGTTTTTGCAAAATAGTTTTTCTCAGTACTTTGTGCCATAAAGTTCGTGTGCACTTTAAAAAATTTATAACTTTATTTGTATCTGCAATAAAAATAATCTGTAAAAAGAATTGCAAAGAAGAAAATCTAGATTTTTTACGGTCTTAATGAAATTATATTTAAGTTTCCACATTTCCTCCATCATTAGCAATGCAAAAGGTAATACAATTTCGCAGTTCACAGAAAACATTTGCCAACTGATTTACAGTAATACCCGAAATCACATTAATTATTTTAACTTTCAAATCTTGTAATGAACTAGGTTTGATTGCGCACACAATTGTTTTTACATGTCTCCATAAAAAAATCTAATAAAGTGAAATCTGGCAAATGCGGAGGCCAAGAAAATGGTCCGCCCCTTTCGATCCATCATTTAAGAAATTCTAGATTTAGAAACTGTCTAATATGCAGAGCAAAGTGGCAAGGAGCTCCATTTTGTAGAAACACTGCATCAGTTGAAACACTGTTTCTAATTTTGTGGTAAAGAATCATTCAATAACTGCACTCAAAACTAGGTAGATGAAACTTTATAACACTTTTTACAGATTATTTCTATCGAAAATACAAATAAAGTTATAAACCTTTTAAAGTGCACCCGGACTTTATGGACACCCTGTATTTTATAAGTTATTCCTTATTCCCTACATTAATTACTTTGGCACTTTTCCTACCCCACAACTTTGAAATTATGTTCTCTCGTGCATGTGGTTGTGGCCAATGCAAGCTGCAGTTTAAACCTGCAAAATCGGCTTTCACCTAAAGACTAGCTTGCCTGCGTTTCAAACATGAAAATATTTACTAGATTCAGATGAAAACTGTACATTTAATTTTCGTTAATATGCTTTGTGGCGATGACTGCCAAACCCATGCAACACGAAATAGATCGTAGAATAGTGCATTGCTACATAGTCAACTGTCAGTCACCAGCCGTGAAGTAAAAGTAATGACTATGTTTCTGGCAACCAATCATTTCCAACTATTGCTATGCACTATGCACCTCTATATAAGACTTTATTTTTCAGTGACTTAAGAATGTTTTATTTTTATTTGATGTTTACTACGCCTAGACACACAAATGCCGATTTTCTTATAAGACTTTGCTTAACTGATTACGGTTCTTTTCAAAGTCAGATGTCAAACAAACTTGGCATGCTGATAAACCAACTTCCTTGGTTGCACCATCCCAATGCAATAACTCCAGAAAAGCTCAAGGAACGATGGAGTATGGGTATGGCAAAACCAACACCAGCAAGGTAGTGTATACGGAGAGAGCCATTTTATTGATAAATTTGTGTTTTCAGTTACCGGTGCTTGAAAGTATGTGCTTTCTTATAAAAAATAATTTATAACATACATGTTGTTTGATTATCTAGCCCTCATCATGATTAAAATCACACGTGTAGTCCATTAAAAAATAACTTGCCACTCATGATTAACCAGTAAGCGCATGTTTCAAAAGTATTAAATATCAACTTACATTTGTGTTGCTTTCTTGCAATAATTCTGTTCCAATGCTTAATGCTGCCATGCTGGATGGTAAGTCAGGTTCTCCGACTTCAATTTCCCATGGCTTTACTCCACCCAATGTTGATTTCTTCCTCCATTTTCGGGTGAGAAGATCATTTGTTTTGACATCATATTCTTCACACAATTCTGTTCCATCACCAAGTGTAAAATGAATTTTTCGCTTTCCTACAAAAACCACCAAAACAACCGCATAATCGCAGGAATTCAAAGATAAATACAGTGATTTATAAATACAAAACTTAAACTTAATATCTATATTTCCAAAATAATGAAATGGGCACTGGTGCTCTTCTAAATGTATCTACCTTTTTAAGGCAACTTAACAAGCATCACATGTAAACGCTAGCGATTATGATTCAAAATTGCTCGTATTATCATGTAAACAAGTGAGGGAGTAGAGTTAGGGTTGTACAGCTAATCATGTATTTGCCAGCAACTCAACTCTAATTTCAACTAAAAGAGTAGGTGTTTTGGTCATGTGATGTTGCATGCAACGTCAAGTTTTTATTCAAAAAATGTCAGTCAAAACTAGGATAGCACAGAAGAATGGTGTTTTTCTAATTTAATATTAGACAATTAACGTAAAATTGATAGCCACATAAACTTTGACTAAGCTTTTAGTATTACACAAACTACAATATTTTCAAGCACACACTAGTCGGCTGGGTAGAACATGCTATGCTGATTATTTACATATATATGAAGTTACATACCATCTTGAACAAGAGCAGTTTTTTTTGCTGCAGTTAATAATTCAACCCATGGTGAAGGTTTGGCCATTTTAAATGCTCATCAAATTGCAAATTAGTCTAAATTTTACGAATACACATCAAACACATTTATTTAGAAAGTAACAATATAAAATAAATTCAGGATACAGGTAGAACTTACAGCTAAAAAAAGGCAAGAATAAAAAACTGTCATGAAACAGATGGAAGCTTTTGAAAACAAAATATTGGATGAAACTTAATTAACAGAATTACTGAAATTAAATTAACAGGTTAAAAGTAATCTTTAAGGAAGAACTTTAAATGCATCATATAAAGATCAGACTTATAGACAGTTGAAGTAAGCAAAGTGACATTTTTAAATATCTTTGTCACTGTAAACTCTGATAACAAGTCTTCAGCTAGTGGTCTGTGTAATTTCTGTAATTCCATATTGCACTGAAAAAGCTTTTAAAATATATTTTTGTTGGTAGTATCACACAATGGAATGAGCGCCAAGACGTAAAGTCAAAAGATTGCAAATTGAGCATTCAAAGCAGTTTGTTGCATGCAGCAGGGCAGAGCAGAAATGGCGTTTGCATTAAACCTCACATTTTGGGCTCAAACTATGGTTAGTTCTGCTTCCAACGACAGGTAAGAGTGACAGAAGACTGTAAAGTCATTTTGCAGTCTTCCAAACGCTTTGGTCATCTAACGTTTGACGAGTTAAACACAAGCTCTTATTACTTCCATTTATTTAGTTGCTATGCATACAGCCTTAAGAAAATTCTTTGATTAGGCACAAAACAACTCACAAGCTTTGGCTCAGACCTCTGCTTCAGGATTCTGTCTTACTAGTAAGCCCTGGCTCATGATGACAGTTGAAAAAAGACTAGATTATTGAAGTGAAAATGGCTATACACATCTCGATTTAGTAAAGTTTAAAGTGAGAGAGAGCAACTGTATGGACACAAACACATTCATACCGTGCAACACCAACACTCACCAGGCAGAAAAACTAAAATCAACAATTTCAGTTGCAAAATAATGCAATCACTCCAGAATATAGAACAAAACAACATTGCAATACAGAAATTCAGATTTACAACAACCTGTAGAATAATACTAAAATGTGGAAATGCTACATAGATTAATGCTAACACCAATTCACAATTATGAAAATTTTTAGTGCTATCACATTTTCTGGAACACTTTTTGCAGAATTCCACGTTACATTATAATGCAAATTCATAGCCTATTGAAAAATAAAATCACTGGTACCAAATCAACAACATTCATTCTACAATATGGAATTACAGAAATTCATACTAAAATAAGGAATTATGAAAAAACCACCTACTCAAAAAGTGCAAAAATTGCAAAGTACAATAATTAACAAAATTTGATAAAAAACTAAAATTTAACCACCTAATTGCATAAAATTAGGTCATCGAATTGAGTTAAAATATTTATTTCACTATTGAATAACTAAGTTGGTCAGAAGATTAGTCAAACAATTTCCACAAAGTTGTTTATTTCTGTGATTTCTGTTTATCAGTTAGTGTTTCTTAATATTTCTGAAATTTACTTTTTCTTATTTTAGTGATTGCCCTTTACTGCTTTTGACATAACAAAATTTTTCTGATAGAGCTCAACTTCAGAGCTCCTCTCTGGAAAGCAGGTAAATGTATGAATAGTTGAACATGAATGTACATTGTTCATGTCCACATAGTCTCCCTCTTTAAAGCATAATTGAATGCACACTTCCATTTTCACTTTTCACCCTCTTACTAGTACAACACACAGAGACACAGTACATAAACATTTCAACCATAAGCACTGCAATCAAATAGAAGTGCTACACTACCAACAAATTTGAACTTGAAATTAGTTATGCCGGTCGTTTTAAACCTTTCTAGTGCATTTTTTCCTTACACATTTTTCACACTGTTCATTTCTTCCTTTTTGAAATGAAATAAAAAACACACGGCTTTGTTTTTTACGTCCTATGGTTGATAACATCATCCAATCCCAAAATAACACCAGCGTGCAGCCTGACTTAAAAACAACACAATGTCATCACCAAAGCAAGGATTTAATTTTGAGAAACCATACAGTGAAATGGGATGCCAAGTTATCACTACTTAAGTCAACAGCTATCATTTTGTACAGTTAAACAGCAGAATATGCCAGGCTTTGCCAGCTCTATGTGAGAAAGATGTTGCCATACCAAAAACTCAACTCAGCCCTTAACTCTTTTGCTCCCGCGATCATCAATTGATGATCTCGTATTTTCAGTGTTTTTCCTCAAATTTTTTTGCAGAGTTATAAAATCAGTTTACTATAAAAATGGATTTGTGACTTTATTTCTCATCCGATTTTCATAGAAATTTCAAATGATCACGCTTGATTCCTCATGCATTGGAAGATGTAAGATTTGTGCCCTAATTCTTGCATTTTCTTACCCAAAAAGGATTAAAAAGAACGAGAAACCAGTTGCAGATGACAAAAATTGCAAAACTTTCAGTAAGAGCCAACTACCTTGAAATCAAACTAAGATTACATATTTTCCAGGAAAGCAAACCCTTTATCATTAACATAGTCTAAAAACTACTCTTTTGAGGTATCATTTGACAAAATTTTAAGGAATAATATAAAAATTTACCAAATAAATTTTCAAATTTTTTAGGGGTCACAAAACCCCCCAAAAATATTTGTATGGTCAGTAAAAAAAGTAAATTTGGTGCATAAAAAATATGATATGTTACTAAATACTGGTCTCAATTAAAAGCTTGGGAAATTTGCTTTCCAGGAATATATAACTTTAAATAGTCTAGCACTCTAGGCTAAGCGGTATATGATATTTACTGATCAAAAATGAGTACAATGCATCATATCAGTTCAAAACCCCTAAAATTTTTCGACCTACCTTCACTAAATTATAATTTTTAGAAAAACTACATCTTTGAAAAGATGAAATAAATTGCAACTATTTCACCAATAAGTTGTCGTTTTGTATCAAGTTTCCAAGGAGACAAAAGCTAAAATACAAGTTTAGAGGCTGACAAAAGTTTGGATTCTCTAAATCAAAATTTGCAGTATCTCCCTCAACAAGTGGGAGGGTCTAAAAAAAGCATCTGTTTCATTGTTAGTGACAACATATTCTATTTAAACATGATATTTTCTGAATCTTGAAGAAATTTGCTTTTCAAAAATACATATTGTTACATGATTTAGGCAAGTGCTACTCAATTGGCAGACTGCAGTCCAAACCTGGACCTTTTAAGTGTTAAAACTGGACCTCAAGCTCCAAGATGAGCAACAGTAAGTGCAGCTACAAATTGCATAAAAGCTCAAGCCCCTTTTACCAAACTTTGTGGACTACTCAATACCAAGTTATTTTCAAACAAAATATAAAAAATTTTTCACACTTTCAGCACAACTGCACATTCTGAGCATTGATCTTTACAAGCAACTTTAAAGGACTAACAAACAACATGATCAGCATGAAAAACAGGAAAAAACCTACTTTCCAGTGTTGAAGGTCTGTTATCCATGCCTGTTTCGTCCACCAAATTTGCCTCTGCAATTTAACAGATCAAGTGTGGTAAAGTTCAAAATCCAAACAATATTCTGCTAGATATATTCTAAAGCACTGCAGCCTCAAATGTGTTACATGGCTTAAAATTCTACACAGCCTGCATGACCTACCAAACAACCTCCACAATATGGTGACTGGCTGCTTTTATCTCGGTACCAAAACCTGGCAATGCAGCTGATGACTGAAAGAGCTTCCAGCACATATCGTTGCTAAGCGTTTTTTACAAGCTTTTTGAGCAGCTACTCTTGAGGCATCTACAACCTGTTTTTGACCTGTAAAGTTGGCTTTAGGCTTGGTCAATGCATAACCAATCAAGTATTTAAACTAGCCTATGATGTTAAGCACTGCTTTGAAGAAAATGAATTAGGCATTGTGTTGGCAAATCTTACTGCCGCACAAGATTGCCTACTGTATGGTACCAGGCCAAACACCCCACCACTGCCTTTGATTAGGTGGTACTTCTATGGACCAAGTTTTAAGAACTGATGAAAAATAAGAAATGCGCTATTTTTCACAAAATTAGCAGAATAGAGCACAATAAGCTTATACTATTTTTGATTTTGATGATTAGTGTATACTGAGAAAATACATGTATTTTTCTGTATTTACTGGTAATGATAGTTTCATTTTTATCATTGCAAATCAAAAATTCTACTGGACTTCTGGGAATACTGAACTTCTCAAACCGAACCTTTATCAAAATTAGTTGGTAGCTCTGGTTTAGGCTAACCTCTAGCAGATAATGACTGATCATAATTTAGGTCGGTACCAGTCAAAAAAAAGATCATGGGCCTCAGAAAGTTGCAAATTGTAGAAAACCTAGGCTTTTAGGTTAAGTTTTGATTGATATACCTTGAAAGCTTATTTTCTTAGCATCATCAAGCAACCATTTCTAAAAAATTGGTAGAAAAAATCTGTAGTGATCTTTGAGGTAAGGATACTACTTTAATTTCAAAGACAACTCAGCACCTATTGGGGGAGTAAATTCCATATTCAAAAAAATTTTATTTATTCAGAGTGATTCAAAAGTCTCCATACAAATGATACAAATGCATAAAAAATTTATTGTTTGCTTATATTTTCTAGTTTTATTATTTTTGGTTTTTAGGTACCCTTAAGATGTTATTGACCAAACAACAAAGAATTGAAATCATATTGATGTCTGGAAGTAGTCACAAGATTGCTAAAGAATTTAACAGAAAACATAGCACCAGCATAACACACGATACTGTGGCAAAACTTTTTGTGAAGTTTAAAAAAAATGGAGCGGTTGAAGATCAAAGAAGTGGTAGACTATGTACAGCAATGGATGAAAAAACAACAGTTAGAGTTTTAGAAGCATTAACAGAGTCCCCAAAGAAGTACACAAAGATTGTCTGCTAAAATTGGGGTTAGTCAACCGAGTATCACTCGCATTTTAAAAGTAAGTGGCATCTCTACAAATTACAAATGCTACACCACATAAATGAAGATGACCCAGATAGACGACTGAAATTTTGTGAATGGCCAGTTGGCAAATTGAATGATGATGCAAACTTTTCAAATAAAATCATGTTTACTGATGAAGCTAACTTTTACATCAATGGTGAGGTTTATCGCCAAAACATGCGTTATTGGAGTAATGCTAACCCTCATTGAATATGTCCAACGAAAATGCAAGGTGCTGGTAAAGTGATGGTTTGGGCTGGGAATTGGAGTGACAAAATCATTGGACCAATTTTCATTAATGGAAATCCTAATGCCAATAAGTACTTGAACATGTTACAAGAAGAAATTTTTCCATTGCTGTTTAGTGAAAATGGTAACTTTCCAGCAAGATGGTACCCCAGCCCATTATGGTATTCAAATGTAACAATACTTGAATCAAATACTTCCAGATGCATGGGTTGGTAGATGTGGACCACTTGAGTGGCCTCCTAGATCCCTTGATTTGACCCCTCTTGATTTCTATCTCTGGGGTCATTTGAAAGCTATAGTGTATCAAGAAAATATAAGAGACAGAAACCATTTGAAGGACTGCATTATTAACTCATTTGTACAAATATCTCCAGAGGTGTTATTGCAAGTTCACAGTGAGTGGGTTAAACGTATCATGATGTGTATTCAAAACAATGGTGGCCACATCGAGCCTGTCATTCAATAAAATTTTTTATACTAATAAAAAACATTTTCTATGTATGGAGACTTTTGAATCACCCTGTATTTGAAATCCTCAAGAAATGGAGATTTCAATGATACATAACACTTGATGCAACAGTAAATAGATGAGTAATGATTTACAAACAAACTTGGGTATATAACTATGATTGATTATGTCAGTTTTTTTGCGCTGCCACCTCACAGATATTTTTTTTGCTATTCACACGGGCGCGCAAAAGAGTTAACAACATGCTGACTCACACATACCAAAACTAACAACTTCCACATTTTAGCCAGTATTGCCTCACTCAAGTTCAGAAAAGAACTTGCCAGTGCTGTGAAAAATCACAGGCAAACCAGTGATGACAGACACCTTCTGTAAGGACAAACTGTGGTAAGACAAAAGTGAAATCCAATATGAGTGCTTTCAGTCACAACACTGGCTTGGAGAAATTGTCCCCTGAAAAAAAGACCAGACGCTTTTGATAGACCTTCTAGTAAGATTCTCCTAGCCATGACATTAGATACCTCTGACTGAATGCCGTTTGCCAGGCTGTAATGAAATTCGGGTCAAACAGAAGTGCTTTTACCTCTGCAGGAAAATTCATTGGACTAAAGTTGGCATCTCAGCATGGAAGATGCCAAGGATGAAAGGATCAAAAGATTTGACATTTCATCCTAATTTCATCATACAAGTTTCTAGATTTGTGTCATAAAGCTACCTTACTCTTTAATGAAAACAAAATGTCAAGCAGCACTAGATAACATAAACAGCCTATATAATCTGTTAATTCGCAAATTAAAAAATAAATGAAATTACATTTTAAGGGACTACAATCATATCTTCTGGAACAGATGTCATACATATTTAGAGGGATGATGGAAAAGAATTTTGGCAAGGAATGGAGGAAAATGCCTGCACATAAGTCAAAAAATCATTTTTTATTTCATATTATGCTCCGCTCAACTTCCCTAAAATAGTGACACAATCCTCAACTTAAAATCCATCACTGCATGCAAACAATGTGTAGAACAGTGGGAAAACATCATATAAAATCTCAACACAGAATTCAATGGATCATAAGCACTGTTCCCTTTAAAAATTTGATCAATGTGTAACAATAGGGCATAGGATAGGACATCATAGAACATCTCAACACAGAATAAAATGAATCAAAATTTACGAGAAAAAACCTATTGCATCTTAATAAACAACTAAGCAAAATAAATGACTCAAAAAATCGATTGCATAGCTGGATATGTGGAATTGGAGGATACTACTCAAATGCAAAAATTACATGGAATTGCAGATCAGCATTTTAGAATGGAATCACTATGAGTTAGAGTTAACATCAGTTCAAGCAACATGACAAATTCTTTAGTATAGACCCAAATAAACTATATCAATAGATCGAGAATAAGATGTTTTATTGGCTTGTATGAGTGTGTGTGTGTGTCGAAGTCAATAGGTTTCTTTTAATTTTTTTCAGTATGACTGGATTTATATTAAATTGTCCAAAATTACCCCAGTTTATCCTACCATTACTACCAGTATGGGATTACTTGGTTTAATTCAATCCAATTATTTAATATTCCTTAATTGGCTGGTTGTACTGTTATACTTTTGGAAGTGACTATTTGCTGTTGAAGGCATTTTACCATAACCATTCATGTGCATTTAAGTAGCCATAATTGTTTGATTCTGCCAGTGATGCTATGGCATGTGGATAGTGCAGTTGCCTTGCAATGCAATGGTTACAGGTTGGAATCTTTGCTGGCAGGGCACTTAGAAAAGGGGAGTGTACACTGGAGGGAAAGCCTGGTATGTGAATGTATGGGGTAGTGTACACTGAGTGTGTACAGTGTGGGGAGTGTACATTGGGGGTATAAATTTTTTGATTCATTAAAATTGACTAATCACAAATGTCTCACAGCCAAATAGCCTCCAAAGGTAAAATGCTGCTAATGGCAAAATAGCCTCTACTTATTTTTTAGTTTTTATAGACTTGTCTAAATTTTCGTAATTCAGGGATTTCTGTACTTTTAAGTTGGTAGTTTTCCATATTTCTGTTGAGCCAGTATTTCCTTATAAATGCACTTCAAAAATTCCATATTTCCGTCATTTAGTAATTTCACCATTCAATATTAATATCTGTGTTTTTGTAATTCCACATATTTTGGTATTCTATTATTGTCATTGAGTTAGTTCATGCAATACAGCCACATCTTAAGGAGAATTTAAAGTAATGGCAATTGAAAAAATTCTGAAAAATTTGAGAATAAGTTTTAATGGGGTTACTTTTGAGCCTATGTTAGGACAAATACCAGATTATTAAACGTCAAGGGGTCATTTGTTCCTTCGGTAATCCTGTACTTTAGCGCGGTAAACTATTAAAGCTGAAAGGGCAATGTACACTGTAGGGCCAGGCCCGGCATGTAAATGTACGGGGCAGTGTACACTGGAAGGGAGTGTACAGGGTGGGTTCCAGTGTACACTGCCTTGTACATTTACATACCGGGCCTGGCCCTACAGTGTACACTGCCCTTTCAGCTTAAATAATTTACCGTGCTAAAGTACAGGATAACCATTCCTTCTTTTAAAATGATGGCACTCTTTTTGGAGTTAACATGGGATGTATCTGTGTATGCTTTTAAGGGATATCTGAAAAATGGTAAGCCTATTGAGCTTTCGTAAATCAGCCTGTGGAAAAATGAGAAGTGTACTTTTCAGCAAAGCTTTTTGCGTATCTCTGAAATCGTATAACACCTAAGTACTTGAGAATTCATAGCATCATACTGTTAAAACAACTTGCCCAAACTAAGCAAAATTGTGAGTTAATCCTTAAACACAATTGTTCTATCAAATACAACAATATTAAATATTGATGTACTGATACTTTAGTATCGGTGGTATCAGCCTATTTTTATGTTATCGGGTAGTAGCATTGGTATCGGTTAAATATAGCCAATACCTAACGATACTTATTAAGCACAAAATATAAAAAAATTTTGTTATATTTTTTCATAGAATAAATATAAAAAATGTTTGTTTCCCTCCTGGAACTGGATTTGTAACATATTCAATGATTTGTAGTGTATCAATAATGACCAGGGAAAGGGCGGCCTTCCAAATAGGACCCAAATACTGTGTTCATATCAATATACATGTTAAAAGTATTCTATAAATTTCAGTTTCTCTTTTAACTTTAAAGGCAGTGGTTAATAAAAATCACTTCTAATAAAAGCATTGTAGGGAAATTTCTTAATGTTAAAGCTACTGATGCCAAAACAGTTATCTGCAATTTATGTAATAATGAATTTGTGAAAGCAGGGAGTGATGAGAAAGTTTTTAGTTTTGACTTTAATATGAATGCAGTTTATTTGATAAAAAGAGTGTGCAGTTTGTGAATGGTTTTGATTCTTTTAAGTTTGGTATACACATTTTTCAGTTTTGACTTACCAAGCTGTTTTTTTTTGCTAGAAAAGGTGCAGTTTAGTGGTGTATATTTTTAGTTTTGACTTGTGAGTGCTGTATGTTTGATAATAGCTGCAATCAGGCCAGGAAAAAATGGGAAATCCAGGAATGAGATTCCCAGGAAATTTTCACCAATTTTCTAAAAAAAAAATTTTGAGATGAAATTTCTGAAAAAAATTTTTGAAGTTTTTGTGGTAAATCAGCATCTAGCTACGTTAAAGCGAGGCCCACTCATTAGTGAACAATGGGTAGTTTAAAGTCGCATCATGCAGGTCAGTGCATCCTTTATGAGCAAATCATACTTATGACATCACAACAACGTGATTATTGGGGCTGCCTGCTTCGCCTTCGAATCTCTTTGATAGCAACTTGTGTTGCCAGGTCACTTTGTTTCCGTTAATTTAATAAAACCTTGTCACATTAAAGGTGCTTAGTGCAAAAACTGTAAATTTGATTTACCAACGGGAGTGAAGCTGTTTTGTGCAATCTTGTATCCAATTCCTTATCAGAGTTAGTGCGTTTATGTCATGGACTCATTCATAGTTATTGGCTTACTGAGTTTGCCGACTGCAAATTAGTTGTAGCAGTGTACTTGCTGGTAGAATAATGGCTTCAAAAGAAACTAGATTTAAATCAAAGATTTCCATTCAGTGTGGTTGTTGTAAAGTATCTATGAAAAGGGACAGGCTTAGCGAACATACCTGTCAGCAACATCCCGGTTTGCCTATTAAAGAACATGGTCAAACAAGTCTCACAGATATTTTACCCTGGAAAAGACCACATGATTGAGAAAATGAAGCAGAAACCAACCCAACTGCAAAAAAGAAAAAGATTGATGGACCAGCAGTGTTCCCTCTAAGATTTTAGTAAGTGCGTAACTGCCGGCACAAGTGCGAAATTGCTAGCAAATGTACGAAAACTGCCAGACAAATTTGCAGGGAAAGGAAAGTCAAAACTGTGACAATGCGCTTCTGTGATGTAATAATTAGCGTGACTATGTCAGCCCCAAAATGTTCACAAACAGGTAGCCTATCGGTTGTTATAAGATGGTGGCGAAATACCTGGCTATTTTTCTTCAGTAAGTTAATTGTGGTTAAATTTGGTCTCAAACTTTACAGCCTTTGCAACAGTGATTCGTAAGCACTTTAGAATGACAGATGAAAAATGCGCATAAATAAAATTAACCCTTTGACGATGCCCGACATGAACAACAGAAATAGAACTTTTATGAAGTAATGTGATGTTAGGTAGGTTATTACGACTATGACACAAAAAAAATTACTTGCGAACTTTAACTGTTGCTTGATTGCAGTAAATAATTAGATAACTTACATTGCTCTACCGTAATCAATTAAAACAACAGGTTTTTGCAATTGCAAGCAAACTTTCAATCTCAGTTCGGAAATTATTTGAAGGGAATTCAAAACTAGATTGGTTAGAAGTTGTATTTTTTTTATTTTTAGTGTTTATAAATGGCAAGTAAAAGAAGGTTATTTATTTGCAACGTACAAAAACTGAACCAATCCCTCAAAAATGGTGTTTTTTGTGCTTAACTGAAAGCGAGAACTATGTGCTTTGTTATCTTAACAAGCATGATTAAAGTTAGCGTTGAAACGTAAAGAAAACAAAGATTTAAAGCAAGTTTAGTTTCAAACTTCCCTCGAAAAATAATGTCTTGTGCTAAAACTGAAGTTTGATAGCTGCTTGCTATTACTGCTCTTTAGCTACGATTGAAATCGGCTGGGAAAAAGTAAACAAAAAAGTTGATTTTACTTGAGGTTAATTGCTGGAGAGATAATTCGTTATACAAAAAAGTGAGGCAAAGGCATGCGCAAAATTTAAGTTGCCGTCACTCGATGTTGCGTCACAGCCGTGAGATGTTTGCGCTGCTCTAAAAAAGCATCTGTCCTAATGTGGATTTCTTTTCACTGTCTCCTATGCATTTAACAGTTGGTTAAGATTTTGCTAACAAAATTGCAAAAATTTTAACAAAGTGAAAAAGTTACCAAAAACCGCCAGACTTTTTTTAAGCACTGTTAAATTTTAACTGCAACTCCGCCAGACATAATTTTGCAAATTTGCACTTTTTTTGTGTGGACCAGATGAAACACAATCTGGTAGTACTGCTGCCTAGCAAAAGTGCAAGTCAAACAGATTGCCACTGAAATACAATCCACAGACAGCGTAGCATCAAATACCCAAAAAACCCGAAGAACCTTGTCGTCGCAAAAGTAAAGCAGCTGAAGTTGAACAGATTGCTAATATGTGATGCTTGTTCCACTGATGCAAGTGCTAAATTATGCTGCAATGCAGGACTATTAAATTACCACTTTGCTCTTGGAATCTATTTCACCGAGAGTAACCAGCCAGTTGGTTTTATCAACTTTAAAAATTCATAGCAAGACACATAGCTGCAGAGAGGCATCAAGCAAATTTGGTTTGTATTATACTAACTATAAAATAATGCTTTAGCTATCAACCTTTTGCATGAAGATTTTGCCAAAAAAGAATGGTGTTAAAGAATTATGACGTCATAGTTGCCATTTCAAGCTGTGGGAAATTTTTAGTTCAAAAAATGGATTCCCAGGAAACTTTGCATTTTATCCAGACATGACTGCAACTGGCTAATACTTTTTTATTAATACGTCTATGGGAAATTTTTACTTGCCGAGATGTTTTCATTATGTTGTCAAGTTTGTTTTTTTTCAGTTACGACATTGTTACTTTCTCATTTCATTTTATTTTTTTTAATCTTTTGTGTTTGTAAGGTAAGCCTATTTTCTTTGAATAATAGTATTCAATCCGTTGTTTTAGTATTTTGCTATAAAAAAGTACTGCTTGATTAGTTCAACTTTCTTTTACAGATTTGCAATAATATTGTAATGGATAATGATAAATACCCTAGAAAAAATTCAAAACGCAACAAAAAGCTAGATTTACTAAATACATTCTTTGGTACTGCCTACAAAAGCTTTTATTGCTGGTGCTCAATAGATAAAAAGCATTGGTGGTATGGGCAGTATTGGTATCAGCTCTTAATGCTGGTATTGGTAGTAGTATTAGTATCAGCTTAAAATATAGTATCGGTACATCTCTAATATTAAATGATGTAGAACTCTTTTAATTTTAATTAAAATTTCTAAAGCCTGAAACATGAAAACTTCTTCCATAAATGTGCAAAATTCCACCCTGCCAAAAAATTCTACCACAGTCAAGAACCACTAATTTATGTTGTATCATTTCAAGTTTAGAGATGATGAGCAACTGCACAGCTCTAGAAGTAACCCTTTTTAATTGTCAACTGTAATTTCCAAATCCAAAACACAAGAGAATCTCTACAGCATACCCAACATAAATTTTATGACAACTAAGTAATCTACTCATCGACCTGCCTACTTGAACCCAGTGTTGCTGGAACATTTTTACAGCAAGTACCAGTAGCCAAATAATTTGAAAAAAGTCCAAAAATTATTTGGCACAGGCTTTGTAACCACAAATTCAATTAAATAACCTAATTTAATAATTAGGCAGTGGCTATTTTGCCATCGACGGCAATTTACCCTCAGAGACTATTTTGCCGTGAGTTACTTGTGATTGGTCAATCTTAATGACGTACTAAACACGTGACTTTTGGTCGTTTCTGATTGGTCAATTTTAAAAACCAATTAAAAAAATTTTGCACCCAAACGTCTCTATCCACCACCCTGTACACTCCCTTCCAGTGTACACTGCCCAGTACATTTACATACCAGGCCTGCCCCTGTGGTGTACACTGCCTTTCTTTCAATGCCCTGCCAGCTGAGATTCAAACTCGCAACCATGGCATCTCCAGACCAGCGCACTATCCACTACACCACATATCACTGGTGTAATTATAGCAAGTATGGCTATATAAACAAACGTGAATGATTACGGCAAAATAGATTCCAAGGGCAAATTGCTGTCAACGGCAAAATAGCCACTGCTTAATAATTATAATTTCAAGCAAACTTTCAAAATAAAACGTTTACAAACACATGAAACAAATGCTTGGGTGCTGATTTTTATTTTATTGAAACAGGAGCAAAGTCTTTGTTTTTCAATTAAAATATACCCATATGCAAAATGTTCTCTTTTTGTCAATTTCATTAATCCTTAATAGTTAGGCAGTGGCTATTTCGCCGTCGACGGCAATTTGCCCTTGGAATCTATTTTGCCGTGATCATTCACGTGTGTATATATAGCCAAATTTGCTATTACTGCACCAGTGACTCTGTGGTGTAGTGGATAGAGCGCTGGTCTTGAGATACCGAGGTATCGGGTTCGAATCTCAGCTGGCCAGGGCTTTAATAGAAAGGCAGTGTACACTGAAGGGGCAGGCCCGATATGTAAATGTACTGGGCAGTGTACACTGCAAGGGAGTGTGCAGGGTGGTGGATAGAGACCTGGGGGTGCAAAATTTTTTTTTTTGGTTTTTAAAATTGACCAATCAGAGACGACCAATAGTCACATGTTTAGTACGTCATTAAGATTGACCAATCACAAACAACTCACGGCAAAATAGTCTCTGAGGGTAAATTGCCGTCGACGGCAAAATAGCCACTGCCTAATAGTTACAATTCTTCATAAATCCTTCAATTTTCTAAATCTTAACCAAAGCTTATTACAAGTCACGATTTTGAGTCAACAGGCTTCTGCCACTCTGGCTTTGCTCATGAAGACTACTACCAACAGCCTTGGGTATTTCAAAACACGTCAAACAATACTGTTATCTCAAACCGCCCAAATTAGGTTACCTAGCTCTGGTAGCTCAACTAGGAAGAAACCTTCTCATTTACATACAGCACATTCTGATTGTTTGTGATGGTAATTGGCAATATATGATGATAATAATGGTCATCATTTGACAGTAATATGACATAATTCGTTAGGTTTCGATCGTGATGTCGACGGAACAGCTGCATAAATTATAATCGCAAAAGCATCTAAACTAACTTTACTATTAAAGATGAACAAGGCCATTTTCTTTAAAAAGTTGATTTACCAAGCAGTCAGTTTTTATCAATATCGCCAAAATGTGCTAGCAAGTATCCCAAAGACTTGCAAGTCGCCAAACCTAAAGTTTAATCGCCAATCAAGACCAAAAGTTGCCCAATTGACGAAAAGTAGCCCAAGCTGGCAACACTGTTTCAGCCCGTTCCATTCATAAAAAAATTTTGAAAATTTTGCAATATAGGATTAATATGTTTAATCAACCGTAAAAAGGGATTGACAAGTTCCTAAATGCGAAAAAAATTGCTTTAAGCGGAGTTGTTAGCAATTTTTTGCTTTGTTTGTACAACTATTCGTGTTTTGTACTTTTAACGGTAAGAATAGAATACGACAGATTTATTGTCTTGCAGGAAAATTATGTTAGGTGTTAGATGTTATAAAATATAGAGGTTGCTAGTTTCTAGTGAGCAATTTTTTGTACAAACCTTCAATTTAGAATGATCTGCCTCTAGCATCAAACAAAAGTGAAACAGAAAAATCACTCAAAAATAATCAGCTGGTTACCAACATTATACTGTACAAATACAACAATCTAATGCATGTCAATAACTCGCGACCGGTTTTGACCTTATTGGGTCTTATCACGATGAAACAAAAAACACGCAATCGTAAAAATGCTTAATACCAACGAATTAGCCATTATGTGCAATAATGTTGCAGTAAAAAATAACATAGTATAGCAATGCTTTTATCAAATGGATCTCATTTAAGTATGTTAGATAAATTAGCTGAATTCAAAATGTTGGACCTATGAACCAAAATTCATATTTTTGTCAGTGGAACTCAGTGGCGGCTCGTGGTTGAATTTACTGGTGAGGCTGCAAGTCATTTTTAAAAATTTTTGCACTCTTTGTTGACAGTTTATTTGCCGTTATTCAGCTATAAATGTGCAAATTTTCCGAAGCTCTGCGTTGTATCAGTTGTATAATTGTATTCAATCAGGCATTGCTTTGGCTGAATATTACGGATTGCGCAAGGCTAATTTGGTGTGCAGTGCGGTAATTCTAATTTGTGAAAATATTTTGTAATCTACAAAGAAAATAGAACAAATACAAAGTCTCGCACATATTACGAGGCCTAAAGACTAGCCTGAAGAGTGAAGCACATGAACGAGTGCAAGTCGTACGAATTTATCGCGCTTGAACTTATAACTGGTTAATTTGACCACTTGCAAAATTTCTTTCAGCATCCTTGGACATCAGCAATATATGTATATATTTTTTTTAGTTTATACAAAGAGTCACGATCTAAACAACGTTAGTATAGCAAAATAGGCGGAACCATCCCTCAAATACGGGTAATGAAGATGCATTATCATCACTAGGGCTCTTGACAAGTGTAAGATACTTTACGTGGCTTCTGGCTAGCCCGATATCCAACATTGGGCTGTATACGCAACAAACCCAAACAATCCAACACAAAGCACAAGACTTAGGTACCGGTACCGTTTACTTTTGAACCAGGATTCTTTTGACGTTACTGCTAACCGCGAAACTGGTATCCTTACATGAAATTGATCACACAAAAGCTAATTAGGCATAGAAAAACCTTCCAATGACTGTATACTAAATGTGGTTTTTTAAGGCATTAATGGCAGTAGGAGATTACACGATAGCATGTCTCGGCATGCACGGAAAAGCAGCTCGAAAGACCTGGGTTCGAAGCCCACAGGAACCAGAGACGATGCAATGTACCTCCGGGCAAAAATTAGTTCTACGAAGAGTCACGATTTGAACAACGTTAGTATAGCAAAATAGGTGGGACCATCCCTAGACTCAGGTTTCGGCCTTTTGGCCTCATCAACAAGGACTTGTCCCACCCAAAGCAGTGCCCCCGGAAGGGGCGTTGTGCGCCTAGAATTAGAGATTAACGTTGCTCCCTGCATTGCAGGTGGACGCGAAGCATGACTAAGCAATGAATAGTTGCGGTTTCGGGGTTGAGCGATGAGGTATCACGAACTATAACAACGCATTGACGAACGTTAAAAGTGCGAGCCATGGCTCTGGTGGAATCAGACCATCGACGCCTCCAAACCAAGTCGTCAGAATCTACGTAGCCCGGGACTGTCATAAAGCGGGCAGTCGGGCATGTGGTGTTTAAATGAAATTTTTGTAAAATACGCAAAATAAATTTTGGTTGCTAGACAAAACCAATACTTGTGCCCCACTCGAAAACAAGGGTCGGATGCTTCGCCCCCCCTATCCCTCGTTTTTTACGGTCATGTGGGTTCAATGTAGGGGGAGTCGTAAGAGTTTAGCCACTCTTGGTTAGTCGCGTGCAGCAGCAATATTCCCCCACGCAGTTGCGGTAGTCTGATATTTAAATGACAAAGCGAAAATTTTACGACTTTTTTGACCGGTAGCAGGGAAAAAACAAGTTAAACAACTTTCTCGCCTTTGGATAAGTTTTCTTACTTTCAATTTATTTGCCTAATTCATTAAATGATACAACTGAATGGCAACATTTGACTTTGCTTGCCTACTTACAATCTAACCAATTACGGCAACTAGCCCTGTTTTAGAGCCACAACATCAGCAAGCTCAGCGGGAATTGTTATGTCGCAAGAAAAGATACAAGAATCAAGCGACCGTGAAAGCAACGCATATACTGTACGATATGCGTCTGGGCGCTATTGATTTTGCCCTTCCTGCTGCTATCTTTTGCAGCTTAACGAGCGGTATTCAAAAGTTAGAGATATTCAGTTATACAAACAAATTTGGCTTAACTATGTTGACAATACTTGTAGAGGCAAAAAATTTTGTTATGTCACACAGAAACTAAAACTTTAAACCATTTATGAAGCAACCAGATCGCTTTACAAAATTATAGACTCTGGCGCTGCAGCTGCAGCCCGTCCTACGCACTATTATGATGTCACATAGAATCCCTATGTCTCACATTCACTTAGTTTAGTGCTAGCAATATAGGAAAATTTGTCTTTTCAGCGACATAAACTGGTGCATTGGTAAATAAGGTATAAGCTATGACATTATAAAAAATATTAACATTATAAAAAATTCGAAAAAAAACAGATTACAAAAATGCGTGGGGGGGGGCTGCAGCTCTGCAGCCCATAGGCACGAGCCACCACTGGTGGAGCCACCATTTTAAGTCGTAATTTCTCCTATTTTGGACAAATTGAAGTTCATTAGCTTACTTTCATATTTTCTAGTTTAGAATTATGTAACGCTTAAAACATGCAAATTACAGAGTTTTAAAGAAGCGTTTCCCAAGTGGTTAATTACACCTGGGGGAGTAATGAACCAGTGGGTGGGACCTGTGAACCGGTTTATCAATAGCATTAATAAAACTTGGAAATATAGGTCAGATAGTATAATTGTTTATACAAAACACCAGTAGGGTATGACACAAAATGACACAAAAAAGCAACAATGCAGTATTTTGGACAAAATGTCGAGTTATTTTAAACCCCAATGTACAAAATGTATTAAAGTTTTATGTTCCGCAAAATTTGATATATTTCAAACAATGTTGAATTGGTGATGTCATCTGAAACTCTTAAAAAATACTTTTTTAAAGGTAGACATTTTGCAATAAACTGAAAAAACAGTATAATAGGACCATTGAACTAGTGGTTCATAGGTCCCATAATCTACTGGCTCAAAGGTCCCTAAACAACATTTTTTACTCTTTACCTCCTCAGATCTTAAAGTCAATTACATTTAAAAATTTTTTGCTAAACCTGACTAAAATTTGATTAATATTTGTGCAGACCCCTTATTTCGTAAGTGTTTTGCAAAAGTTATGATTACGGAGCTGTAAATGGACTTTGAGTTATAATAGATTTGTGGAGTGAAGTCCCGTGCTCGACCAAACTGAATTCTTAAGGTTAAGATATTGATATAATTATAAATGCCTTAATATAAAAATAAATGCCTAAATATGAATGCCTTAATATCAATTAATTAAATTAATATCTTAAACAGACTAACACCAGCTCCAATAATTCGTATTGTAAGTTTGTAACCGGTTAAAATAGTTGTTTAAGTGCAAAGATCGTGCATGCATGCTTAGCTTAAACAATATCACAACTTTTCACTAACCTTCAAACACAATTCAAAATATTTACTTTTCTGCCCAAAAACACAATAACCCGAATTTCTCCAAAATCATGCCAGACAAGTCAACCAAACTTAATCAACCGTTATTTTCTAAACGTTTCAGTCAAACAAAAATATTATTTTTTTAATTTGTGCAAAGAAGCTAAAAAGTGGTTCATTGGTCCCAGTTGTTCATTGGTCCCACATCTCCCCAACTTTTCATCACCAACTAAACATAAAGGGTCTTTTGATCTGTTTAATCGCAATTTCTTCTGGACTACATCAAAGAAATCGCGGTTTTGACTGCATAAATTAAGATAAAAATTAACTTTCCTATCTTTTCTGTCTCCTTACTTTCTGTTGCAAGTCATTTTCGTTTTTGGAAATCTTTGTCAGAGTCCACGAACGGGTTAAATTTTCCCAGAGTGTCTTCATATCATACATCTGATAAGAGTTGAAATTTTTTGTTTTATCTCTAAAACTCAAAAGTGTTTCAATAGATGCTCGATAAGGGTATGTGTTGCCTGACTGTGAAATCAACGTCTCGTTCAAGTAAAGATCACTTGACATGACCAGTTGTATAGAAAATTACAAACAAGAGCCACTATACTGTCGTCTGCGAGGTCGGTGCCGTGATGCTTTTTAATTTTCGTGTGCACATGCAGCATGATATTCAAAAGATCAACACAAGAGTTGCTTTCTGCTGGAACAACAAACTCGATTGGGCCGGTGCTATCAAGTGTGGATATGGGGTGATATTCAACATAACTACTTTTCTCTGGAGTAGTCTGGGTAGGTGAAATGGAGAAAAAATCCAGCTCTTCTTTATGACTTACCCAAAAGTTCTTATGTATGAGGCTAGCCATTGCAATTCAATATGTCACACTTTTGACAATTTGCTTTTGAAGCGCTTTTTTTTTCTTTTGATGAGTCTTTTCTTTTTCCTGAAAATGTAACCATTTTTTGCAGTAAATTAAAACCGATCTCTTTGGATCTATTTTTGGCCGATTGTTTTAGATTTCTTCGTTGCAAGACATTAGAAACAAAGTTAGTTCCTCTTTTCTAACCTCCCTTCATACTGCTTTAGCTCCTCTCTTTACCAGCAGCAGTACAGCTTTTCCAAAAGAAGCGAAGATATTACTTATCCCGTAATCTCATTGGTACTCTGCTCCGAAAAAATAGGGCATCCTATTTCCAAGTTATGATAAATACTAATCTTTGTTAAATTCGGGGTTGCAGTGTTGCTGTCTCATAGTGATGAAAGTTTTTTCACCTTAGGTAAGGAGTAATAATTACCTTTCATTTCTGAAAATGGATGCGCTCTCCAAGGCTGTCACGGAATGTAATGCGAATATCATAAATACTCATTCTTATAACAAGAATGTAGTGAATTCTTATGACAGGAATTTGGCGCTTTTTCATCTTGATTTCAGATTATTTAATGCACAGTGTCTCCTGATCCTCATAATTAGCTGCAGAGGGGTAGTATTTATTGTTGTGTGACGTTGTTGCAAGGAAATAAAAAATCGTCCATTACATTAATATATGTATAGGTGTTCTTGGCTTTAAATTATCCCCTCAATTTCGATTTCCAACACTGAATCAATCTTTCGGCAATAGTGGCTTTTGTATCATAATTATGTGTGTGGAAAAGTGAGACATTGTGTTGTTTTATCCGCTTCTGTAATGCGTTGTTAGTAAATTCACTTCCATGGTCAGTTTGTAGCCTACATGGCCGTATGAGAGGAAGTGCACCAAAGTAAATTTTTTAACGCTTCAACCACGTCAGTTGCTTTTTCTTTTTCACAGGCTCACTGCAACCAAATCGGCTAAAGATGTTGATTTCTACTAGGAGAAATTGATAACGACTATTATGTTGCTTTCAAAGTAAAAAAAATCCGCTAAATTAGCTCAATGTTGAAAGTTAACATAGGGAGCAATAGTTTTTCATCTTTGATAGTTGTCTCGCTGATTCAAAAAACGTGTATACATTTTGCCTTCTCAATCATCTTTGACAGATTTTTACACAATTCTTTGAAAAATTTGGATCCTAGGAAATGACCCAAGAGTTTGCAACAAACATTACTTTACAATGTCTCCCAAATTAAAGATCGAAACAACTTAGAAGCAGGAAAGATGTTCTTTCAACAAAAAACTAACAGAAAATGTTCCTTCAACAGAAGCTGTAGTTGCACGAAAGCAAAAGATATATCCAACAATGTGATACAGAGCTGTATTTACAGCAAGCTGGAGAAAAAGTGCAACTTAATAGCAAAAATACAGTTCTTTTGTTTTTTTCGTTATTATGACATTTTTTGTTAAAAAACCGAACATTAAGAACGACAGTACGGCCAAAAAATACGAAAAAACGGGACTGTCTCGTTCAAAACGGTACATCTGGTCTGCCTATATTATAAGGGTAGAGTAGGGGTGTGCAACCAGCTATGCGACACATTAAGTATTGTGGCCGGTGTAAGGGTGTAAATGCTTAATTTCGGGCTTTGAAAATGATGGTTTCCAAAAAAATTATTACTCTCTATTTCGATGGAAAATGCGTCAATTTAAACCAAGAATTATGTAGCGGCTCTTTCACTGATGGCTTCTATCGTTTTGGGCTACTTAGTACTGCAAGTGTGGCCACCCCTGTCATATTAAACTAGATATATGGATGTTTCTACAAGTGTTGGCGGGCGGCACAAAATGCTCTAGGGGGGACATAGTTTGCCCACCCTTGCTTATCAAATCAGTCTGCTATTGTTAGTTATTGTCTTTACTAGTCTTGGTTTAGCTTGGTGAAGCAGTTTCACAGTAGGAATGGGTCGCATTATTCTGACTTGTAGACTTACATATCTTGTTCAAGAGGAGCTCTTGAAGCTTTGCCGCACGGAGTGTATGGAGGTTAAAACAAAAATATATTTTAATAAAGCAACAAATTCTGGGACAGCAAAAAATAAATGAAAATTATCTAAATTCAACGTTAAAATTCATCACAGATTACAAGCGTCCAGCCTTCAGCAAACATAAATCCTGATGAATCCTTTTCAACTTTGACAAGTTCAATACTGTAGCGCTCAGTGCTCAGCGAACAATTACCAAAGGCACGGAACGCTGATTGCTTGCAATGCGGCAGAGCAGACTGCACATGATTACATCAATAGAAAACATGAACAGATGTGACAATGCAAACTGAGATAAAAAAGCAAGTGTTGGACACAAGCACCCACCAAACCAACAAACAGAGGCGGTGCTGTAACACACCTTAGCCTTGCTGTCATGTTAACACATAAACAATTGATCTTCTTCTGGAAAGATGTTGGTTCTGAGACAGAGTTTGTCGGGGGTGTCACCCCAGAAATTAAGCAACAAATAACCAAAATGTTTTCTGGTGACATCGAAAAAGCTTGCTGAATTTCTCTGAAGTATTTAGGGTAGATCTGTCTTGTAACGAACAAAGCTTGACCAGTTGATAGTTTATCGAAATGGTTCGGTTTTTTTATTGAAACAGATTTTACACTAGGCTAAAGATTGTGAGATTGAGGTGGTGTGACCGAGTGTAAAGAGTTTTGTGACAGTTTCATTTTTTTCTCCCATAAGATCGCCAATAACAAAAAGGATCCTATTTCTATTAAAATAATTTAAGCTAGGCACTCCTTAAACAGGTTTGATGTTTTCAACTTGATTGTAGCCATCTTATCAATTGCTGTAACCCTAGATTATTCTCAGAGGTTTAGGGGCCATTAAGTAAACCAAATCTTTTAAAAGTTTAGTTTAAAAACAAGTCTTTTACGAGCCAGTGGATCGTTCTACAATGATGGTCGTTAGTTTGGTTAGAGCAAACACGCTGAAAAACAGTGTCTAAACGAAAGCTATTGAATAAATTTTCTTCCTCTTTTTTTCAAGAATTATCAAGGCTTCGTAGCAAAGAGTTCCCATCACGTGTTAAAAAGCAAAGTAACGTTTCACGGGGAAAATTTAAAATAACTTCTTAGCCAGTTTGCAGCGATTAACCTAACATTCTGCGGAAAAATTTTAAATAGTTTCACAATTAATTTTTTTCACAAAATCGTGGCATTTGGCCTCCTGCTGTACTTTCTCTAACTTTCCTATTGCAAAATCTTTCTTTGACGCGCTTTACAATACTAGCGCTATCTTTGGCTCGTCGTGATTGCCTACGTCCATTTTACCTACATAAAACACTTACTCATTCTAGATCTTCCCTTTTGAAGTGATTTGGCCACTGATGAGAGCATCACGAAAAGCTTATGGCTCAAACAGCTTTTTTCAAACCTATATTAAAATTAATTTTTTGATATCTTTTTTGTATTCCACCAGAAGTGAAGAAACGCCAACCAAAAAACGAAAAAAATAGCCTTAGCTATAAAATTCATTCTCGCGTTTTTGGATTCACAGTGTTTTCACAAAATTAAAAAAGTGAGTTAATTGATAAGTTTACAAAAACAATATTATTTTACAAAATGTTCAAATGCGATTTCTACTAGAAATATTATAACATTGCTCATTTTCTTGAGCCAAGAGGTGGTGCGACAGAACTGAACAATTAAACAATTTTTTTATTTGGTATGAGTAAGTCATTCAGATTTTGTTTATTTAAGAATGATTTTGAAACACAGAAATAATGATTCAATCATTAAACAACAGAGAGATAAAACTAGATTTTGAATTATTTTTCACATGCCAAATGCACAAATGTAGATTTAAAACCAGAAATGGTTACGGGAGGCATTACATTCGATGCCTAAACAAACTAAAGATGACAACATTAACAATTTATTAAAATGAATATGCAAGAAAGCAATAATAAGTATACCACCCAACCAATTTAGACGAGAACATCCCTGGACGTGTTTCGTCCATTTGGACTCATCAACAGGGCCCGTCCCGTCACAAGCAAAAGTAACCCACTCATTAACGTTATTCTTAAAAACAAGCAATGCACATGCAGAAGCACTGAGACTTCAACTAACGACGTATTGCGTTGCTTAACAGGGCGGGTTGACTAATTGGTTGGTTTTGGCTGCATATTCACTGGAAGATCAGTTTACACACTGATCTGAAAAAGCAGATTAAACGCTGCATATATAGCCTAGTGCCTTGTCTTTGCAATGCCATCACGCTCGTGGCGAGTGCGTTGACAATTCACAAGATGGGTGCCGGGCGACCTTTGATACACGTGTCGAGCAAATCTATGCTAACCAATTTTCACTCTATCTCACTTCACAGTAAACTGGGCCTTCTACAGTTATATCATAATTTGCTTTTTTTACATTCCCCAGATGAGAACCAATAAAGTCAAACACAGCCGCGTTGTATTGCTTTTGTTTGTTGTTTTGCTGTATTTTGTTGGCGAGGCTAATCGATGTCGGTTTTACAGTAAATTGTACTCTGTTAAAATGACATAAATTTTTGTCCCTTCTGATAAGGAGACTACCTGTAATCACTGTTCGTGGGTGGACCGCAAATATTCTGCTTCTGCTGTTGCCAAACATCTCACCCCCATCTTGAAATGTTAACACTTTCGCTCCCGCGCGGGTAACCATACCCGCACATAAAACAGAGTTTCCCTCAAATTTTTTCAATTTGAGTTACAAAATCAGTTTACTAAAAAATCGATTTGTGACTTTATTTCTTATCCGATTTTCATACAATTTTCAAAAGATCATGCTTAATTCCTCACGCATCGGAAGATGTACAATTTGTGTTCTAATTCTTGGATTTTTACACCCAAAAACGGTTAAAAGGACCAAGAACCCAGTTGCAGACGACAAAAATTGTAAAATTTTCAGCAGACACGTGCAAGAGCTAAATATCTTGAATTCAAATCAAGATACTTGGTTTACCACAAAACCAAACCCTTTATCATTGACACATTCTGAAAACTACTCTTTTGGGGCATCATTTGACAAAATTTTAAGCAATATTAATAAAATTTAGCTATTAAAATTTTCAAATTTTTTAGAGGTCTCAAAACCCCCCCAAACAAATTTGTACGGTAAGTAAAAAAAGTAGATTTAGTGCGTAAAGTATATGATATGTTGCTAAATACAGGTCTCATTTGAAAGCTTAGGAAATTTGCTTTTTAGCAATATAGAACTTTAAATAGTTTAGGCTAAGCGATATATGATATTTACTGATCAAAAATGGATACTGTACATCATATCAGTTCAAAACCCCCAAAGCTTTTTTGACTTACCTTCACTAAATTATAATTTTTACAAAAACTACACCCTTTAAAAAGATAAAATAAATTGCAAATAATTCACCAATAAAGTTGTCATTTTGTATCAAGTTTCCAAGGAGACAAGAAGCAAAATACAAGTTTAAAAGCTAGCAGAACTTTGGCTTCTCTAAATCAAAGTTTGCTGTATCCCCTTGTTTCTCAACACATGGGAGGAGTGTAAACAAGCGGCTGTTTCATTATTAGTGACAGCGTATTCTATTTAAACTTGATATTTTCTGAATCTTGAAGAAATTCCCTGTTCAAATATACATAATGTTACATGGTTTAGACTAGGGGTGGACAACTTTTTTAGCCGGAGGGCTGCATTGATCACTGAAGAGTTGGCGAAGGGCCACTGCTGATGTAAGTGTCCAAAAAAAGTCCCACTTTCTTACATTGTCGTATTATAGAACGTGGACGCGATGGTCTCCAAAAAAAAAAAGGTTGTCACCCTTTGAATGGGTGTGTGTGCAAACTGACAAATGCCTTTTTCATCGTGGCATGTGAAGTTTTTGGCTCTTTAATACGGCAATTATTTCCCCTCTTATCATCGTCACTCAGGTTTACTGAAGTTTCAAAAGTGCTCGCGGGCCGCCCAAAATGCTCTCGGGGGCCGTAGGTTGCCCACCCCTGGTTTAGGCTAACCTGTAGCAGATAATAACTGATCTTATTTTAGATACTACATTTGACTAAGAAAATTTGGTACCGGTCAGTACCGGTAAACAAAAAGGTCATGGGCCTCAGAAAGTAGCAAACTGCAGAAAACCTAGGATTTTAGGTAAGTTTTGACTGATGTACCTTGAAAGCTTATATCCTTAGCATCATCTAGCGACCATTTCTAAAGAAATTGGTAGAAAAAATATCTGTAGTGATCTTTGATGTAAGGGTACTTTAACTTTGAAGACAACTCAGCACTTGTTGGGGGTGGGGGGCTAATTTGCATAAAATTTGCATATTCAAAAAAATTCTTTTGTTTTTATTATATTTGAAATCCTCAAGAAATAGAGATTTCAACGATATATCACACTTGATGTAGAAGTAAACAGACGAGTAATGATTTACAAACAAACTTGGGTATTTTATGATGATTAATTATGATAAATTATGACAGTTTTTCACTCTGCCACCTTTCACTCGACATTTTTTTTCGCAAAGGACACGGGAGCGAAAGTAAAATTTTTAATATTTTCCACCAATTAGCAAACGCTACGGATTATACAAATATCTCGCCATCTACTGCAGGCCTCATTCTAGTGACAACTTCGAAAAAGAACTAGACAAAAACGTTTGAGTTTTCACTTATTTATGAAAAAGAGTGCACACTATGAGATGGTCAATAGCAATAGCGATATTAACGCAAACCTTAATTAACAGCACGCTTTCAGAATGTGTAAATTCCATGATGTGTGCTAGGTGATAGACAAAGGTGAAGGTGATGCCAAAGTTGAAGAAAAACCAGCTGATGAAAACCATACTGTTTACCGTTCTGAGGCCTTCTATGTTCTGGAAATGGCATGGAGTTGGTATGAAAGACCAGAAGAATGTGTATCCACACAGCATTTTGTTCTGAAGCAACTGCAAAACGTGGCTGCCCTGAAAAGACAATCGTCTCACTGTCACCAATAAGGAAATTTGCCTCGTAAGAATTGTTTCGTATTGGTGTAAAGTGTTGTGTCATTTATTCGCTCGGCTACTGATTGAGAAAAAAAGTCCTTTTTTCCTCGCAATTGCATTTGCTGTAAGTACGCCTTTATTACGTCACAATGGTTATTATGACATAATACGATTCCAGATTGATCTAGTGATTCTAGCTTCTTCGAAGAATTTCCATAACCGATTACATAACTTAAAATGCTTTTTTTTTCTTTTTTCACGTGATTTTGTTCTATCGTTTTCTGGATTATTTTTTTTCGGTTTATATATAACACGAGGGGATTTTTTTTAGTTAGAGTAGAGAGAATATAGAGAAGCGTTTAACGAGGAGAGAGAGATTGATTGACAGAGTAAAGAAGGGCTATTGTTTTTTGTGATAATTTATTGTGGATTCTGTGGACGTGGCGAATATTAAGCAGTTATTGGTGATAATAATTTTGGCGGTTTCCTGATTGTGTAGTAAAGTGGTTAATTTTGAGATCGTTGAGCAAAGAAGCTTGAAGTCGTGAAGTATTGTTTCTGCGAATACATTATTCTGTTCTTAACGTGGTTTAAGGTGTTTTTAGTGGAAGCCAATCTTTTTGAAGTTTTATTAAGTTGCAGTCAGACCTAATTATCCCAGCGATTATCGCACGTCGTCTCAATTTTAAAAGAAATTTAAGATTGAGATAGAACCGAAAGGTCTATTATATTATCAAAACGCGACACTCACGCTTAAAAAAATAATTAACTTCTTTAAAGAATAAGGCAAATTTGTAGAGGCAACATTGTGCGAATGTGTATTTCTGTATACACGTTTACCTATATATGTATTTGTGCTTATAGAAGTAAACAATATAAAAATCCACATAAATTTTTTTGTTCCAGCTTAGTTTGAGCATTTGCGCGATTATACAGAAAATTTTATTATCCAAGAAGACCTTCGTTTGCATTATTCCGGACAAACGGCGTTTTACTGTACTTTGCATGTAATACAATAATTTTTTTTAAAGGTACTGGTACCGTAAGGTGCAATGGTACTTTTTGAAAAACGTGCCGATTACCAGTACCACGGTACTTTCATTTTGTACCATGCTCACCTTTTTGTATTTGTCTAAGATGCGTAAAAATTCTTTGTTTTTCTATTCAATTTTATGCACGGAGCGTTTTTTCCCTTAAAAATAACTTCAAATAGACAAACAAAAAATATTTACGTATGTCGGAAGGTTACGCTTAATAGAAACCACTTTTTAGCTTCTTCATTCACGATATTGTATTTTTTGCTGAGAAATTTTTATTTTTTGTCCTAATGATCTTTATGGGGAACTGTCAACCCAAAATATATATTTTTTCATTAATTATACAAATTACGATATGCGTACATTTGTTTGCATTGTGACTGATTGAGCTGAACAATTGTGCTCTTTATGAGTCAATCATCCAGAAAGCATAATTTCTTTGAGCTTCATAGGACATAACAAAAGTGAATTTTTTTCACGAAAAAGAATTTATTTTCCCAATGACACACAGCAATTACAGCAGTCTGATTTAGTGTAATAATCTTGATCTCACGCAGCAGTTTGTTTCCCCAAATTTTCTCAACCATACTTCATGTCTTGTTCATCTTGCAGTACTTAACAAGATGTTGTTTACTTCTTGTGAAACCTTGTGAAGCAATTTTTGCTCTTATTCAAGCAGAGAAAAACATTGCACTTGACCCTGCTTCGACCTCTAGAACCTTCCAACTTGCAGTATTGCCCTAGCCCATTAATACAATCTGGCCAATGACCAAAAAAATCATACTGCACATCCTGCACTGGCTTGATTGTTTTCTTTGCCCTTTTCTGAGGCGGAGAAGCAAGAGATCTAGCTTTGTGCAGCTCTGATCTAGGCCAGTCTGCAGATCTAGCTGGTACTGTTGTCATTGTCAAAGCACAACCGACTTCATTTTGGAGAGCCAATAAATCGGAAATGTTTGACTTTCGTGTACCATGTTTAAGCTCAAAAATCACAATACTCCAGCCAAGAATTGGCAACTGCCAGATCTAAGAAATGGAAAAACATATGGACAGGACTCTTCCTGGTTTTTGCTTTGATTCTGTACACAGAAATAAGATAATCAATTTTGTCCACCTTGCCCCTGTAATTGTTTTATACACCAATAGAATGGGGACAGTCAATCATGATATGTTCTTTATATTGGCAGACTCGCTCCAACGTCTTACTTGATCAATCGGTTCAACACCTGCAAAGGTTGAGGCAAGTGTCACAACTACATTGTCAAGCTAGCGACTGACACAAATGTCTTTTCCAGCTGAGACCTTAAAGTCAATTCCACCGTAGATCTTAAAGCCGTAGCACTGTAGACCTTAAAGCCGTAGCACTCAGTGATTTCTTCTTTTTTTTCCCTAAAGTTGTTTTGTCAAAGAAGATGAACTAGTACTTGGTATTGTGTCGGGCTCATTAGTATCACTGAATCCCAATTCAGATTTTGATGATGACTTATTTGGCTCCCGAACATACTCAATATCGTCATCTTCTTATTCGTTGCCTGTGCTTGAAAGATCTATATCGGATCCATCCAACTGGGTCAATACATCATCCACAGATATATTTTTTCGTTTCTTTCGGTTTTTGAGCAATGCTAAAAAACAGATGAAAAATTCTTTCTACTCTTGTGAATTACCAAAGTTAAATTATGAATTCTTTTATTTAACAAACTTGATGGCATAAATTTTTACGTAATCCTAAACTGGGGTAATTTTTGTCAGTGCAAACCTATTTGGTAAAAGACAGAATTTGTAACACAAAACTCAGATTAAAACATATAACAAAAAGCGTCGCCTATAACTATAGAATATCATATGAGATTAGTATTATTCCATAAACAAATGGGGGCATAATTGTACTCAGGAGCAACATTTCTTCAATAAATATTGTTGTATTCCATTCACACTACGTGTTCAGGCTAAAGTTGAAGTGGGAGACATTGCGTACGATTGTACTAGGTTTTTATTTAAAAAATTTTCTAGGGTAATATTTACCAGTTATAAGTACTCTATGTAATACCTAAAAAAGTTCTCTATGTAATACCTGAGTGTTACTAATCTATCATATTTACTTCATTGCCAATTATCTTCTCACATATTTTCAATAATTTCACTTATTTTTACTCACCTTTATCACGTTCGTACATTTTGGTAGTCACCTTGTTCGAATGGCAGCTAGTAGTTCCAGCACTTTGATATCACAGATCAAATCTATTTTTTAAATCACCCAGTTCAGTTCAATTATATCTGCGACAACTAAAATAGTCCACTGTAAAGTGTGCGCATAGGACAAGAATTTTAAATAGTGGTACAATTGTGTGCTTGGTGACCGAAGGCATTAGACGCATTTTCTTAAGCTGTCAGTTCACACTATTTCAATATGTTTACGCCACCTATTGCGTATGACTGCGTCTTTGCCTGAATTGCATTGAATATCTTTTTACAAAGCATTAGTAGTGTAGCGCAACGGCAGGCATCTGACTGAAGTCCGGCGTCAAAAGAGTGCACTCCATATGGCGACTAGTCACTTCTATCATGATGGCTACTTGCGCAGATTCCGTTCGATTTATAAATCAAGACTGCTGTTGGTGACTTTTGGTTTGTGGTTTGTAACATCGAAATTGCAGAGGCTGCAACAGTAGCACTACGAAATATTTATCAATTAATCATGGCCTACTTAAATACAAATGTTGCGGAACTACCATCTTGCTGACGAGTTATAGCATTAATAACTTTACTAAATTTTTACCCTAATGGTGAGTGCGGTTTTCTGTGTTGAAGATCGAGTAGACCTTAATTCGTAACCGCAAATGATAATTGTTCACTACAAGTAAAAATCGATTGGAGCCACGCAAATCAAGGATGCAAAACAATCAGTATAAAGCTTGACAGTTAATATCTTGCTGCAATTGATAAAGGAACGACTTTGAATTCTATTTTTGTTAACATTTCTTGTAACAATAACTACTTGCGTACCCCCCTCAGACCCTAAAAATGAAAAAACGTAAAGCAAAACCAAAAAATTTTAGCAAAAGCAAAGCTAGTTTGTGACGTCACACGATTGTGACGTAACCTTCGCCCCCCCCTCAGAAACTTTCTGCGTACGCCACTGACAGCAAATATCTAGTACCTACTTGGTCTAGACAAGGTTTAGTTTTTGCATGTTGCTATAGTAACTGAAAGCCTAAAAGCCAATAACTTGCCAACCAGTGACTGGATGAAGCAACTAGCTTTTAGATTACCGCCACCAAGCAGGTAAGTTTACGTACAAAACTGCTTTCCCGAGTCCAAACTACAGTCTCATGCTTTTCTGGTCTTTACAGAAACTACTTCAACTAAGTCCCGTAGCACTCCAACTTCGGGCCCCCCCAAAGTAAGCGCAAGAGCCCCTGCGCACACGTCATATCACTTTAGAGGTGTAAAATTGAAAAGCTGCATTAAGAAAATACACCACAATTTGTACATAACTAAACAGGCTAATGTCAGAATAAAGCATGCCGATACCGAAGGTGCAAGTCATAAAAAATTCGGCACCGATGCCAGAGTTCAGTAGGACATTTATGCAGACACTGCGAAACGAAAGCAATGACACTGAAAAACATGAAAAAGTTATATAAACACAGTATCATTTAAATAGTCTGGAGCGAACCTTTTTGTTCGCAAATGCTGTTATGACATTGTCATAATCAAGAGATCGGGCGCAGTCATTTTCGATTGACAACATGGCTAATGAAGATAGTCTACTGTCTGTCATAGACGTTCTATTAAAAGTTTTGATCAGTTTCAATTTGCTGAAGCTTCTTTCAGCGCTGGCAACAGTCACGGGGCAAGTTAGTAAGATTCGAAGTGCGATGCACACATTCGGATACAATTCAAATAAATGAGTCTTTAGAAGATAGTTCAGAAAGTCTTGAGCCGTATTGAGATTGCGTTTTTTTTGTAAAATTAAAACAAACCGCTGTAGCTCAGCGCTCATTTCATCAGAATCAATGTCACCGAACTTTTTTTGGAACTCTTTACAGCAAGTAAGAAGAGCATTTTCTTGTTGCACAAGCAAACGTTTGTCTCGTGTGTACAAAAACGAAAAGGCGGAAGAAACCTCACGTAACAAATTAAAGCGCTCCTTTATTGACATAATAGCCGGGTCTACTAATGGATAGAAAAAGTTGCTTTTAAATTTCAGTTCAGGAGTAGCTCGTTGTTCCTCTTCACCTTGGTAATCAAACAATCTTCTTTTCTTTCCACTTCTTGACGGAGGAAAAGAAGGATCAATATCCAATTCCTGTGCTATTTCAACAGCAGATGTTGCGGCACTGTCATAACCCGTTGTGCGATAGTTTTGCAAAAACTTTTCAGTTGCCTGGATTTCCGTTTCCATTGTATGAAGGGAGACTCCATACGATTGAAGAATCTTGCTTGCTTTATTGACTTGGAATAGGATATCATACCAAATAAACACCGACAAAAGAAAACTCCATTTTGATAAATGAGCTATCAACGATTTTGTTTCTGAGGCAGCTCTTCCATCTTTTCTTTCTATGGAAATGGCTTCCAAGTCTTTCAGTGCCAGCAACACCTCTTTTAAATTGTATCGAAGAGATTTGATGCATTTAATTCTGCTTTCCCAACGAGTATCAGATTGTGACTTTATGGACAGCTCCACATGTTTCTTCAAAATTTCCCAACGCTGAGCAGAGGAAGAAAACAGCACATACAACCTTGTAAGTACTCCAAAAAATGTCAATGCTTCCGTCGATGAATTAGCACTGTCAACAACAACTAAGTTAAGGGTATGGTTTGCACAGGGCACGTAAACAGCTTTGGGATTGATGTCTAGCATTCTTGCTTGGACCCCAGAATGTTTTCCTTTCATGTTAGCACCATTATCATATGACTGACCTCGACAATCAGACAATTCGAGTTGCAGTTCGGTCGCTTTTTCTAAGAAAGCGTCCAACAAGCCTTTCCCAGTTCTGTCACTTATTCTAAAGTAGCCAAAAAATGTTTCTTTAACAACAGCAGCTTCTTCATTACATAGTACATAACGGAGAATGACAGACATTTGTTCATGATGTGACATATCTGGAGTGCAGTCCAAAATTATAGAAAAATATTTCGCCAATTTCAATTGCTGTAAATTTTCTTTTTCAACTTCTGTCGCTAGCAATTCAATTAGTTTATTTTGTATGGTAGGACTCAAATAGTGATCTTTAGTGTTTTTATTCTTGATTCTGTCTTGAAGCTCTTTTAGGATCGGATCTCTTCTTGCCAAAAGCTCAAATATACCCAGAAAATTTCCATTGTGAGGAGATCCTAAGACTTCTTCAGATCCTCTAAAAGCAAGATTCCTTTCCGATAGAAACAAGGCAATGTCGATAAGTCTCTCTAAAACATTTCTCCAAAAACGTCTTTCATTGAAAAAAATATTCATCTCGCGTTTGTCGATAGTGGATGAATTTCTTATCCCTTCAGCTAGCAACATCCATTGACTGCAGCATTCTTGGTGGGAAATGCCGTTTTCATGGTCTTTCAGTTTTTTCGAAAAACCCTCCCATGTATTTATACCACTACAAAAGGGGCTTAGTGTTTTTCCAAATAGCTTACAACAAAAGCAAAAAACTTGATCTGATTCCCCACAATAAACTAGCCACGACCGTAAAACACTTTCACCATTAGGTAACACACGTTTATAATGGTTGGAGGAAAAACGTCGCCTTGGAGTTGTGTTATTATATGGAAAATTCATTATTAGTTGATGTGGTCCACGCTTTACTATATCACATCGTTGAGCATCAGAAATACTTTCAGGCCATTTACATGGGTCATCAGGGATAGGGGTAAATTGAGATTCAGTTATTTTTGATATTGAAGGTTGCGTATTGGCAGGTAAATGACAACTTACATTTTCTGGAAATTCACAATCACTTTGATGCTGATCGTCATAGTCTTCTTTTTCTTGTACATTACAGTTTTCTTCATCCCTCTCGGTACTAGTGCCAGGTCTACTCTGCTCAGTAATCTTGAAAAAATCTGTGATCTTGGGCAATTTCGCTACAGCATCTCGAGCAGTGGCTGCTTCTTTTCTCTTTTGAGCACCACTTTTTGAACGTTTCATTCTATACAATGTCAATAAAATACTTTATCTGCACTCTGCAGTGTATATATATTGTCCCGGTATTTCTAGCCAAACAGAATTCCAGACCATTCTATGATTGTTGCGTAACAACGGCATTGTTACGTCAATCGAATATTCAAGATTCTACCAGAAAATCAATCGAAATATTCTAGATTCTGCGAGATGAAATGACGTCGCATTCACTTATGATGTCACAAGCCAATTTCTTCCTACAGTTTAAATCGGTTGTAAACAAGTCTGCTGAACTGAAAATAGTCACGTAGCCAAAAAGCAATTTCAGACTAACTTGGGCCCCCAAAGTTGGCCTGGCCCCCCCCCAATTGGGGGGTTTGGGGGGCGGCTGCTACGTCTCTGCTTCGACTGCATTAAAAAAGTACTTTCACATCTTGCAAGTAGAAAAGCTGAAATTTGCTTATGC
This sequence comes from Trididemnum clinides, assembly GCA_963675345.1. Taxonomy (NCBI): domain Eukaryota; kingdom Metazoa; phylum Chordata; class Ascidiacea; order Aplousobranchia; family Didemnidae; genus Trididemnum; species Trididemnum clinides. The sequence goes on along the minus strand of OY776290.1, from coordinate 23,993,990 downwards.
TGGACTAATTTAGTGTACATTTTGCTGCTAAAAAGGCCCTCTTAAGTGCACTGCTGACTACTGTATCTCTGGACTCTAACACATTCTATGGATTGGAATTTTTAGCCTATAGATTTTATGTTCTATTCGCGAATCTGTTTCAAACTAGCACAGCATTAGCTATCTTTGAAAAACTACACTTTGTTTTTGTAACCATATTACACTTCTAATAGCTAAATTTTATTCTATAGCCAAAAATCGGACCGGTTATCCAACTTATTGGAACAGCAAGTCACTCGCTCACTATTTTTACTGCATTCCTAATAGCACGTATTTTGTTCTGGACTCAAAACTTTAACGTTGCCACTAACAGACGCTGGACAGCAACCAAAGACACAACTTTTTCACCGCACTTACAGACTTTCAATGTAATGACCAAGATGATGGTATTGTTTTAGACAATATACCAAAGCGCGGAAATTTAGGGAAAGCTTTCGAGAATATTGTATGTTGCTAAAAAGAGAATATGCGGAGAACTGCAGATCAGCGTTAGAGCTTAGGGTTAGTGTTGCGGTGGCCTAAAGGTTAGGATCAGAATTACATTATTGCATTGCTGTTGCCGTGTTGCCACCGTAAATTACTCGATCACATTAAATTAGTTGGAGTTAGATTTGAAGTTAGTTTGGGTTAGAGTTAGGGTTTGTTACCGTGAGACTTTTGGTTGCTTTGCGAAATTTCCCGGTTTTAGTGATATCCTTGTTTGATTGTGCTCTCAGAATAAGCAGGTTGTGATCTGGTAACAGCTACACTGAAGTTTCGGAGCCTCAGACGTGCTGATTCAGTGTTTGTCTACTACCCCACACTCGCTTTCAAACCAGACCTTTTACTGAAGCAATGTAGCACTTTAAATTCCGGATGCCCTTCCTGACGAATACCAGGAGGTTCCTATACGGTTTTGAACTTCAAACTTTTTGCTGTGAAGCTCGCAACAATACCACTACTGAGTTGTTACTAACTAACTAGAGTAAGTCAGCAGATTAATTAAACTATAGAAATGTCTAAAATCAGTCCCAAGTCAGTTTTGTGCATATTCACCAACTATCTAAAAGATTATTAGCCAGGTTTGAGAGGTAAACTTGTACCCACTTCATGCCCTACCCAATGTTTAGCTTGTATTTCCAGTTATTTTGGTCAGCCATAAGCTGTAGGCTTAGCCAGTGTAAAAACTAGAAACTAAAATTTCTGTATTTTTGTTTCTATTTAAGTTTGCAAATTGGTATGTACAACTGTGAAATTAAAAGTTATCAAAGTCAGATGCCGCATCTTTTAGGTTTGCTTAAAGACAATAAAATTAACCAAAGATAATCAAATTTACTTTATGAGGTGGCAGCTGATTTTGATTCTCTTTTGGTCTTCCTCTGATAGAAATTCCATCAAAATCAATATCATCTTTTGAAAATAGAAAAAACTAAACGCCTGAGTCAGTGGAAAGATTTCCATAAAGTTGCATTCTCCTAAAACAGGGAAATCCTCAGCACAGATCAGCATTTAGGGTTGGAATTAGGCTTAAGGGTAATTAAGGTTGGTTAAGGTTAGGCTTAGGATCACTATTAGGTGTGGGGCTAGTGTGTAGAATTTTTCTAAATTACTGCGTTTTAGGAGCATCCTTTGAATATTGTTACATATTATTTCCGTTACCATGTGCCACACGTAAAAATAAAGAGTCTGAGCTGAGTGTGATTTTGAGCTATGTAGACAAATGCTATGCTATTTGTAACGGTGTGAAGTGCAGAATAGCTTGTATCTTGCAAAACCATAACAGATTATCCAAGTTTGTGAAAGTAGAATTGTTTTTGATATTCCTCAATCAATCTTGAATTTTTTGAAAATGAAGTTTTTGATTTGACATATGTGACTCACTATGCTACTTTTTATTTTATTATTTGCTGCAATCCTACCAGTGTTATCTGAATCAGGTATGTTTGTGTCAAGAATATGGTATTTTTTTCATTTTGATGATATTTATTAGGTAGTGGCTATATTGCCTTCATCAGCATTTTACCCTTGAAGACTATTTTGCCATCAGACATTTTTGATTGGTCAATTTTAATGATGTATTAAACATGTGATTTTCGGTCGTTTCTGATTGATCAATTTCAATGATAAATAAAAAAAATCTGCACCCCCAGTACACACTACTTCGCACTGTACACTCCCTCCCAGTGTACAATACCACATATATTCACACACCAGGCCTTCCCTTCAGTGTGCATTGCCTTTGTCTAAGTGTTCTGCCAGTAAAAATTCCACCCCATTACCGTTGCATTTCAATGCAGCTGCCCTTTCCACTTCACCGCAGCATCACTGCCTAAATTCTGTCAAATATGGGGCTATTTAAACACACTTAAATGATGACAACAAAATCGCCACCAAGGGTAAAATGACATCAACAGCAAAACAGCCACTTCCTATTTATCATGGACAGTGCTTATCAGCTTTTGTAATCATGGCACCTATCTTTAATTTAATAGAGATTCATTGCCTACTTCTTTCAAATGACATTGCAATTTCAGCAGTTCAGGGACGTTCTCTTGATTATTTACTTTAAAATGTAAAATGTCAAGTGGAGGCCCACCTGAAAAATATGCTCTGGCCCAGTGGTTAAGTTACATATTTTTGTTCTCTGTTAGTTACTCAGTTATTCTACAACATTTTCGGTAGAGTGCAACCATTTAAGGGAAATTGCTATACTACCAGTAGCCTATACTTTAAAAACACAGAAATTCTGCTAATTAACCTTAACCCGAATTGGTTACTAGCAATATCTTGATACTACTAAAATGCAGAAATTTTGCAGAATTCTACAGACTACTCCTAACCTTCATTGTACTCCCTAACTCCACGTCTAACAATAAACCTAACTCTATCTCTGTTTCTAAACCCAACCAACCTCAATCAGCCCTAATCCTAACTCTTAACCCCAACCCTAAATGCTGATTTGCACTAGGGATTTCCCTGTTTCAATAAAATTCAAGTTTATGGAAAACTTTGTACAGATTTTCATGTCATAATTTGTTCTGTAGTATCATCACATTGTGACCTCAGTAAGGTATGCAATTAAATTTTAACTCTAGTCTTTAACCCTATCACTGCCATAAACAATTTGCAGGGTGTTACTCCTCCAAATTCCTTATAGCAACCAGTTTGTTTGCTTTGCTACTGCAAAATACTGGAGTCTGACATTTTTTTGCTTTCTTGGCATGTATGTCATGAAATAATATAATTTGTTTGAATATTGGGATACTACTAAAATATAAAATTTTGCACACTAACCCCAAGTTTAGTTATAATCAGCCATATCTCTGACTCTAGCACTGATCTACTATTCTGTAGAATTTCCACATTTTAGTCACATCCAAGTTTCTGGAATGCTTTCCACATTTTTGTATATTGGAAGATCTTGCAGTAGTCTGAAAAAATTTTTCCTATTTTGCATGTGACAAAATTACTGGTAACAACCCCACCTAACACTAACCTTAATCAAAGGCTTAATATTGATGTGCAAAATTGTCAAATTAAAGTCAATTTTTACTGGGCTAATTCTCTCCAATCCTTTCTGTGGAATTCTGTGTTTTAGTGTCTTCCATTGCCATAAAATGCTTTTCCAAAGAACTTGGCAACACAGCCGTCTCAGACTTGAAAGCATGATTAAGTTAACATAGACCATTCTGTTTAACTCACTTAACTCTGCTGTCAATAGTGTATTTTAAAGAGTTGCTTGTTAGCGTTTTTAAAAGCAGTTGTAATTAATTTTTATCCCAAACTTTCAGGACAGAAGTCAATAAACCCAAATGTGTTAAGTGAAATTGAAAGTGAAAAATTATATTAAAACTGACTAGTGTGAGCTGTTTTTTTTAGACTCATACCAATTTAATGTCAAGCAAAATTTTTTGATATATGGGGAGGCACAGCTTTTTTGATAGCTCTTGCATTAAATACTTAATTTAGCATTTAGGCATTAAGCTACGTTTTTGGAAAAATAACTGACTGGGGCAGACTAATCTCCACTTTAAAGCCAAAAACTTTGGACACGCTATAAAGTGAAAAACTGCTGCAGAGAGTGAAAGCTGCCTTCTTATCTACCTGAGATACCTTTTGTTTTCTATTGTGATGATGGTAATAATCAGAAGAAATGAGTAGTTTAAGTCTTTAGGAGACTGCAAAAATACTTGAGGATCTTCAAATCAGCAACCACTTACACCATGTTGCCCACACAACCTTAAGTGCGCCAATGCTGATTTCTTGTCACATTTTATTTAAAGTATACTTATACGAAAACCTCCACCCGTTAATTTTGTCAACATTATTTATAATAATATTATATTTATTATATGTGTATTATTAGTACCGGTATATTGCATCCTAACTAACCATCATTTAAATCACAAAATTACCTGAATTATGAACTGCTGTCGATTTTGCTGTTATCTTTTTAACTGCGTTATGTGTGACACTAGCATTAGCTATCAGTTTACTCAATTTTGAGTTTTTAAGAGAGCTCTTTTGTGCAGATTCTGAATCATTATTGTTACTGGCCAATCATGTTGATGTTCGTGTAATATCTACAAAATATTCAAACCATTCTCGTGTGGTTGCAAGTAAACTTCACCAAGCTAAAGCTTGTGATTTTGTATATTCTGATGATCTTGTCTTTTGGATTGATGCCGAAGATTACAAGAAAGTAATTTTCTTGATTAGTGTCGTAGTTGCTGTAAAAAATGCTTAGTTCATTTTGTGCACTGTAGCATCGTACGCCAGTTATTTCAGCATGTGGCAGTGTTTGTAATCTGTGCTGTCAGTGGCAGATGCATGGGGGGAAGGGTCACTAGATTCTGTATTTGTACAATTTAGAAAACAACATATCGAAATCAATTCTGTCCTTTGCCACCTTGGGGCTTATTTATTTTTTGAGATATGAACTTGTTGCTTTGTCAACACTATGTTGGCTTGTCCGTGTTTTTCTATTTAGCTGCCTCTTCATTATTTGCTATGGAAATTTTAGTCTATTGTTGATCAAAAATACAAACTTAAGCTATGACTACATATTTGATGAAATCACCCCCACCCCCCTTAATATTACTAGATGGATACGCCCCTGTCTGCTGGCAACTTGAAGTAGATTTGTTAGTTACTCTTTATGTTGTAGAGACTCTCCTGCGACTTTGTAATAAAGGTAACTTTATAATGCATTACAGCACAAAGATCATTTTTTCTGGTGTTTTTGTAGGGAAAAATCCAGTTCACAAATCTAACAAATGCCGCTCCAAGAAATGTGGTTACTGTTGCTTCTCACTTGGAGCAGCCTGACGGGTTAGCTTGTGACTGGATCGGGAAGAAAATTTATTGGACTGATTCAGAAACGAATCGCATTGAAGTGAGTGAACTTGATGGTTCATCTCGAAAAGTTTTGATGTGGGGACGATTAGATCAACCTCGTGCAATTGCTCTTGATCCTCATAATGCGTAAGTACTAAGTACCGACCTATTTAGACCTTCATGTTATATAGGCTACTATGACATGAAGAAATAAAGCAAGTTCGCCTGTGAGCTTTTTTGTCAAACGTGCTGCTATTACTGGCAACTATTTGGCGTTTTAAACTAATTTATGTTCTGTCGAATTTCATAAATTCGTGTAATCGCTGCATCAGTAATTGCGTGTATGTACTGCAGTGTAGTAAGATTTCGGCGTTGATTAAGCATTACTCCTACAACAACCTTACAAGCTCCGTTTATACTGAATTATTGTGTATTTTTGATATCGTCCATAATTAATTTAAATTCGATTTTTTTGTAGTTGAAGTCCAGATTAAATGATCGCAATCAGTTTTAAAATGTTTGCTATCAATTTTTTATCAACATTAACTTTTAAATGAATTTAGTTTCGGAATCCGTTTTTTTTCACAAAATAACCACCATTGTGGTGGCTGGTTAGTCTGGTGAATGTCACCGAAGCAGTGGTCTGTTATCTATGGGTATACGCACTGACGTTGCGTAGGAAAACAAAGAAGCTGGTCACTGTTACTTAAATGTTTAAAATGTATTTACAACTTCGTTTTAAACGACCTAAAAAATTTAAGCCTAGGATGTTGCTTTTTTTTTGTTTTAATGTCGTCAACTTGCGAGTCAAAAGTTGTGGTGCACTGCAATGTTATTGAACTGTGTCAGCAGCACTTTCACACTAGCTTCGAGTTTCATTTTATGAGGAGCTAATTGCGTAGTTTATGTGACCCATAACCACTGTTCGGCGTGCGTCTTAATGACAGTGAGATAGCTTTTTGTATGACCTCAGTAACCAGAGTTTTTCTTAGAAAAATTGTAATTAATGTTTAAAGATGACGTGCCCGTGCTTCTACACCAGGGCTACTCAAGTGGCGAACCGCAGTCCGAATTCGGACCTTTCAAGTGTTGAAACTGGACCTCAAGTTCCAGGATGAGTAACAGTAGGAGGAGCCACGGGTTGCGAAAAAGCCTATGCCGCTTTTATCAAACTTTGTAGACTTTTTTCTTAGTACTAAATTATTTTCAAACAAACTAGCAAAAATTGTTCACGCCCTCGGCGCAACTGCACTTTTTTAGCATTGACTAACGGCATCTATAGAAGGACTACCAAACAAAATGGTCAGCATGGAAAACAGGAAAAAACTTATTTCCCAGTGCTGAAGGTCTGTTATCCAAGCCTTTCTCGTCTACTAAATTTGCCACTGCAATTAAACTGATCGATTGTGGTGAAGCTCAAAGCGCAGACAATATCCCGCCAGATATATTATGAAGCACTGCGACCCCAAATGTGTTCATGGCTTCAAAAACTCCACTCAGCCTGCGTGACCTACCAAACAATTCCACATTATGGCGACTGGCCACAGTTATCTCGGTACTAAAACCTGGCAAAGCAGCTGATGACTGAAAGAGCTTCCAGCCCGTAACACTGCTCAGCGTTTCTGACAAGCTTTTCGAGTGGTTACTCTAGAGACTTCTAGAACTTGTTTTTGACCCCCAACTTCTTGGCAAACAAGCTGGCTTCGGGCATAGTCGGTGCATAACTGATCAAGTGCTTAAACTAACCTATGACGTTGAACACAGTTATGAAAAAACCAATAAATCAGGCATTGTGTAGACCAGGGGTGTGCAACCTTTTACGCTTAAAAGGGCGCATTAAAAATTATCTTTAATCAAATGACGCTCAAATTTTGGGACTAGGCAGCCTTTTACGGTCGAAGAGCCATTTGGACCTCTTTCCCACAGCAATGAGAGCCACCATACATGTAAGTCTGCTGAGCTTGGGTGTGTTCCAAAAGAAAAAAGGCTCTCACCTCCAACCGGTGGCAATAAACCGAGTATCAACTCTTTCCAGGAATGCCAAAAAAGTCGCAGATTGCCGATCTATGGCAAAATATTTTAAAACATAATGATGAAGCAGTGATACATCATGCCTTAGATATATAGAAGTTAAAACAATGTATTTATTTACGAAGCCGCATATGGCCGCACATTAACTATGAAATGGCCTCATGCGGCCACATGATCGCCGGTTTCCCAATCCTATTATAGACAGATCTTGATGCCGCACACGATAGCCTATTGTATGGTACGAGGACCAAACACCCCCACCCTCTTGGATTTGCTGTTATTTCTATTGACCAACTTTTAAGAACTGGCTAGAAATAAGAAGTGCACTTTTTTCACAAAATTAGCGGAATAGAGTACAATAAATTCGTTTTGTTTTTGATATCGATGATTTGAGTAGAGTGTGTAAACTAAGAGAAAATCCAAAGTATTTTTAGTATTTGCCGATAATGAAAGTTTCATTTTTGTCATCGCAAGTCAAAAATTTTACTGGACCTCTGGAGATACTGAACTTGGGCAACTGGACCTTCTTTAAAATCAGTTTAAGTAGCTCTTTTTTACTGTAGACTATAATCTTGGTTTTTGTTGCAAAAATTTGACTCAGTCGCTCTGTTTGATTAATTTTTTTCAGCACGCAGCCAATGTCGCAGTACGCATTCGACTTTTCCCTCTTCTAAAAGGCTGAATTCATTTTAGAAAACATTAATACACTGTATTACGAAACGCCAAAATCAGCTAAAATGTTTAGCACTTTAGCACATTTTTGTCTCATATTTCCTGCTGTTCGGCTACGAGTGGGCACTTAAAATTAAAAACTGTAACTTTAAAAGAATAATATTTTTAAAATGAGGCTTTAGTGCTTGTGCAAAAGTCAAATGTTTGTTGTAACTTTAGCTCAGTTTAAATGCTGAGAATATTTGGCAATTACTCTTTCTATTCTTTGTTGTTACGATTGAGTTACTTTTGGCAACCAAAGTAGATTACCGGAAAGCTCTGACATTTATTAGCTTCAATTATAGTTCAATCAATTGCTCTAATCTACAAGCCATTTATAGACATTAAGGGTCAAACATTCCTAACGGGAGATCTTGTTTGATCGAACTCAGGGGCGTGCAACCTGCATCGGCTGGCAGGGCGATGTGACATTTGGCATGCATCCACAAATTTTTCTCAAAAGTTAAGATAAGGTATTCGTCTCGGTAACTCCGCCCGCTTGTCATTTATCTCCAAAACAGAAACTGAAACAGTCTTCATCGTCGAAAGGCTTTCGCGCCTTGTCCGCGTTCTCATTCGGTTGAGTAAGCTTAGTGAATGCGACCCCCTCCGGAAAAGGTTGCACACTTCTGCTCTCGCTGTTTTCAGTTTGACTTAGTGCGACTGTTATTGCATGCGTCATGTATACTTGCGAAGATGGTTAAAACGTCTGCTTTACCGTTTTTAGTGCATGCGTTTTGTGGTAATTAAATGGCAACTTTTCTAAGCATATCTAATGATAACTTTTGAAATGTACATACCATCAGTCGAGATTTTAACGTGAAATTAATTTTAGATACATGTACTGGACTGACTGGGGTGAAGAGCCGAAAATCGAGCGAGCTGGCATGGATGGCTCTCACCGTCAGTTGCTAGTAAAAGACGATATATATTGGCCTAATGGCATCACACTCGATTACGTCGAAGGGAAAGTATATTGGGTGGAAGCGAACTATCATTTTATTCATAGAATGAACATGGATGGAACCCAGAGGTACGTGAAGCTGGCATAACATAAATTGAGACGAGAGCTTTGATTCCGAATCAAGCAACTAATGTGATTTAACATCTTGAATTTGCATATGTTATTGCTTGCCACCGCTGCAAAGCATATAATTTTACCCATGTTCTTTCAATTTGCTCGCTACTTGAAATAAGTGTTGGTTTATACAACGACTTTGTTTTTTGTAAGTGCATGTTTTGCTATGAAGCTATGTTCTTGATCGCTTATAGCATCGAGGCGTGCACACTTTGCCAATTGAATTACCCACAGACTCTAACAACTGACTGTTCCAATGAGCTTTCATCAAAGCATCTACTCACAAGCACCGCATCACATTAATGCGATGACTTATTTTAAGAAGACAGTACGATGTCAGAATATACTAAGTTCTAAAAGCTTTTCTTATTGCGGTTCCTAACAAGGTTATCTAAAAGCACAAGAAGATTCCTATTGACTAGTCTGCTAGGAAGAGCGAGTTATATTCGATGGAATAGTTGCATTGCGATATTATGCTGCTTTTCAGGGAAGAAGTTTTAAATCAAAACTCGCTTCGTTTGTCTCCTTTTACGAAACCTTCTCCTTGGAAAGAGCTAAGCTCCACCTCTGCCACTAACAACCCTGCTCCTTGGGATCCATATGAGGAGGGGAAGGATGACAGTGAAGAGAAACATCTTCAAACGCTTCAACATCCATTTGCAATCACTCTCAGGGAAGACTGGCTATATTGGACCGACTGGGCCACAGACGCAGTACATGCTGTATTGAAAAATGGTTCGGGGTCTCCAAAGTGGGTAAAGAAATCCGGAATTTTGCCGATGGATATACAGGCGTTCGCCGCGGATCGACAACAATCTGGTTAGTTTTTTAGTTTTGTTGCTCTGAATTCTGAAACCAATTCTCTAAGGCTGCTCTATTTGTTTGCTTTCCAAGGTAACGCTAGAATTCGATATTCAGCCTATTTTGTAAATACACTGACCACAGCTCACGTATTTAAAATTTTGGTGAGCGTCAGTAATTATTAAAAGTTAGGGTAGCGTTCGTCTGTAGACGTAATTGGAAATTAGCTAAGTTTTTTTGATGCCCCAAGTGTACAGATGGATCTTGTATGTCATTGTTTTTCCCCCAGTTCATTAGCTCATTTTAAATATGAGCTTTAGCTTTCACATTCCTAAAAAAATAATGCATTTAGAGAACGCAGCGGGCGGAAACCGAGTAGCTCTTTAAAAACTTTGTGAATAGCTTTTGCTTAAGCAGGCAACAACAGCAAATCTATCGGTTTTATACTACCAATCTGATACTGCGGACAAGTTAGCTTTGTTTTTCGCTAATTCTTGTTATCATTGAAAACATTTACGGCATTTGCAATGTGTCACAACTAACACTGGTGAGGTGATACAACCCACTTAACAGTAGTTTACTAAGTTGGAATGTGTGGTTGTGTGTTTGCTTAAGTTTCGACTTGATTTACTGTTCGCTAGCAGCAACATTTTTAAAGGTAGGGCACCTTTATGGTTTCGTATGCTCGGTTTATGAGCGTTTGAAAAAACGCCTTCACTTTTTGAACCATTTTACGTCAAGCTCATGTGATCAGACCTGTTTTGAGAACACGAATAAGATTTTTTATTTCCTCTATAGTAGCGATCGAGAAAAACATTCGAAGAGAAGATTAAAAAAATTGACGGCAAAAATTGTGTAGATTGTAAGATGGCTGCCGCACCCAATTTCAACAAAAAACACACGCAACAAATCATACGATGAAAAAAGTGTATTCGAAAATGTCCTGCATTAAGTGCTCTAAAATCGTAACCCTGACATGGAAGGCTAACAGCTTGCACGCCATATTGCCCAAAGATGACCCTAAAGCGACTACATTTAAGAGGTAGCTCCCTACCGATCTAAAGCGAAACATGGCCGCCGGCTTTAGTTTCAAGTGATATTCGTGACAGGCTTTCAACCCAATTCTGTACAAGAGTATTTTTGTTGATGTATCCACGCCAGCTCTCAACAACTTAAAGGGATGTTTTTTTTCGAAAAAACGTGATTTAAATAAACTACGTTTAACAAGGCAGCAACAATGCTTCAGCACACTGTTGCAGTGTTTGCGAGAGAAAGCAGGTCGACATCGGGTTACTGGGTAGTACAGTACCTTGTTGTGTCTGTAAGTATCTGCCATGTCGTTAATAATCTGGAGCAGAGTGGCAGACTTTAATTGAGTCGCTCCTTCGGCGACAAGCTATGATGCATGTTTCTATCTTGATCAGCAAAAGTTCTTTTCTTTTAAACTGTACCAACAAAGTTTCTTGAACGGATATATTAGCGACGTGAATGGCTAGCGTGTATGATCATTTCATGACAAATACATCAAAACGTGTTTTTCGTTAGAAAAGGAATTAAGTGTGTTAACACCAACAATATATCGAAATTAAGAAATTTCAAAAGTTAACTCTTATCTCTCATTCGTTGCCCTCAGCTCCAACCCAACGATTTTCTAAACACTTGTTTACCGAAAGTTTTGTCGAATATTTGCTGGTTGTATTATAATGAATCTATGACCTTGAAAAAGTTTTTTACATTTATTGGCGAAGATAAGAGAAAAATCATTAAAATTGATAAAATAAATTTACATTTTTGCGTTCATTTTCTTCAGAAAAAAAACAACATCAGCACATTTCAGCAGCCAAAAAGCCGCCATCTTACTGAATAATTTGGATAACGATCAACTGATGGACGAGCTTTCGTTACAGTGGTAGAAACCGCATTGTTTTTCCTCATAGCCAAGAATCAGGTCAACTTGGGCATTACTACCTGTTTTTTTTTGCAGTAGATTTATGAGCAATTGCATCAACCACTGTTCTGCTCATTCCACGGCATTTAACACCATGAGCTTATTCGCCTGATGTTTTTAATTAAGCCGCACAGGAAAATAATCTTTCAATCTCGGTTGATGTCCAATTTTCATAGATAAAACGGCGGCATACATCAAACAGAGAAATCTGTTATTCTTTCATGTTACTCATATGAATGATTCAATCCGAAGTTATTATAAGGCTCAATATTGACAGAACTTTTTGTAATAAGAATTTGAGTTCAAACATTCTGCTACGACAGGCTTTAAATCACATTAAAAATCGCTGTGTTAAACCTCATAGCGCAATTTGATTAAAACAAATGTAAATTGAAATTTTTAACCTTGTGCTTGCCTCCCTGTGTAGTGCATATGATGAATGCATGAAGAATTTGATTGTAATTCCACTAATGACACATTATGCACTTGAAAGAATTTTTTTTATGCTTTTTTGTTGCGAAATAGCAATCTAGACACGTTATTAGAATTTGTTTGGAAAGGATAAATAACCATTATTTTTATCGTTGATGGTACCTTAAAACACGAAGCTAGTTTTGGGTCCATAGGCTTGTACGCGAACATTGTTTACACCTTTTAAAATTTACGCGTATGGTAATTGCATTAAGAGTTCTATTTGGTTTCCACGTTTCACGGTTTTCATTATAATCATTGCGCCAGAAAACGTTGTCGGATTTTTTGAGTCATTCTTCAGAACAATTTTGACATTTCGTAACAACGATTAAGAATATTTCACGTTAGAAAATTCGGAAAAACTCGGTTTTATTTTCCAAACTTGTTTTTCTGTTGGCACATTTCAAATTGCTTTACAATTTTGTGTATTAATTTTTCGGTGGTTAAATGTTTTGATGAAAAACATGTACAGTACATATACCAGACAGCTCCAAGCACAGCACTGGACAGGACCTATATGCTTGTATCCTTAACACCTGCTGACATTACCTCGCATCAACTAATCATGCTCGTTTGCGCATTATCTTAACATTTCGACGTTAATCTTCGACTTAAGCCGTGTTTGCATTATGCTTCTCTAAGCGATCGACATTGGTGAATTCGAGTGCTGTATCAATATTTGGGCTTCAGCGAAGTACCTTCTTGAAGTCTAACTCTTTAAGTTTCGAGAAACAACGCAAATAGTGGCGTTGTATGATTATAAACGACTAAAACTTGGAAATTCGTTGTTAAGTAAGGTAAAAATGAATAATTGTTCATATTCTTGTACTACTTCTAAAGTGCCGAAGAATTCAGCTAAAAGCTACGACGCAAAGCCTGCCAAAGCAAAAAGCGTAGTCGAAATGATCTTGAGGTTCAAAGCGCCCCCATAATCTATCGATTGTGAAACCCTAGCCACGTAGGCTTTACGTAACTTGAGTGAACGGTTTTGCTTGGCAAAAGTGTTTTGTAGTGTTGCGTGCGCAGGTTTTAAAATTGTTGAACATTCCAGTGCAGTTCAGCGCCACTTACATGCAGTTGTGATCTTTTTTAAACAAGGTTTTGACTTTTTTTCAACCAGCGACGTTTGAAAATGCAGTGGAAGTCATAACAAACTAACATTCTCCATTTCCGTTTCGCCGGATCAAGTTTCGTGGTATTTTGTAAACAGTGACCCAACCTTGGTTCATGTGCCCTTGCTGGTAGGTTTTGTAAATATGACATTCGAAAAATATCTCGTTCAGTAGGTCGTTTCAAGTTTTTATACCCTTGGGTCGTTCACGTACGGTGAAGAATCCTAGTGCCGACAAAAGTTTAGTCGTTATTCAAAGTGGATTTATTTGCATTAATTGGTTTTGCTTCAACCTTCAGCATCAAAGAAAAGAATTGTTCTGTTCATCAAAGGCCTTTTGGTCGAGCTATATTGGTCTGGATTACATGTTTGCCATCTCGTCATTAAATGCGCGTTTGAAAATGCGCCCGCTTTAATGATTGCTTTGCGTTGGGTCGCGTATATGAACGGATTAGCTTTTCTTTTTATCTTCATAATTACCATTGGCAATGTCTGTCATCAGAGGATCGGCACATACTAAGCGATAATGACCTTTGAGACCTATTCTCATACTTTTTGATGACTAATCAAGTTAAGAATTCTTTATTTTGTTGGAATATAACTAACTGCGGTCTTATTTTCGGTGAAAGAGCATTGTGCTCCTTTAGTTTGCCGTGTAAAATGTATGTAATTCCGGCGATGAAGTAAGGAATGTCCCAAATTTAACAAATTAAGCAGGTCTATTTCATACTGTGTATCTTGCCTTGTGACTGAAATTGTAAACAGTTTTTAAGAGTTTTGGAGATTTTGTTAGACCTTTTCTGCCAAACATAACTTTCAGGTAATGCTAAGAAATTTTACTTTAGTTTTTTACTGGTAAAATTAAATCTGTAATTTTGCATGTTCGTCCAGCTAGTGTGATTAGGTTTTGAATCTGTTACTTCGTAGTTTAAAAGCCAAGTTTTTTAGCTTCATACTGGTACATGCGATGCGCTTTTTGCTCGTTTCAAGCTGCATTGTCGTTTCGAACGAGTTTTCGTCATGTTTACCTGGAGCGCTGTGTGTGGCAGATGCCAGTTTTTGAATCTTATCTTTATTTACACAAAGTCAATGTGGCTTTTATCTTTCATGCGCTTTACCCTGTGGATACGATGTAATATGTCAGTTAGCAAATAGTCGTAGATATTGATAAATTTTGCGCCAGCATTGAGAGCATTTGATTCTGTATGATTTTATAACCTGCGGAATGTTTTGCCCAATTTAGACTATCCTTGATGTAATACCCAGCTTAGAGAAAACACTTTAACATTCGAGCTCTTGTCATCGAGAAGTGCTCCGTGGAGACTTAAAACTTTATATTGCTATCGAAAAGGCTTTGGCTTTGATGTTTTCAAGACGTCCTCGGCTCAAGCCTCACGTTCAAGTCGAGCTTTGTAGATGATAGCTGCCTTTTTTTTCCTATTGTTGGCACTTAGCGTCGCAATTACCTATTTAATAACTGCACGACGCCTAGCAACTTTGCCGCAAATGTACAGTTTTGCATGATAAATCGAATGTAGCCCATCAGAGCTGCGCCAACAGTCCATTCCACGCTCTCGCTTTACTTTTGTTTGATGAGATATAAGCATCTGTCGTATGTAATAACTAAACTTCGCCTATTTTTTATAACTAAGCTTTTATGTTTTGCACAACTAAAGATCTTTGTAATTTTTAATAGATTTTACATCGTTCGTACTTCCAACCCAGCACGGCGTAGAAAGCGTGCCTATTGGGCATTCGCCAAGCAGTCCGCCTTGTATTAGTTTTTGGGCTTCCAGTTGGTGATTTTTATCTATGACTGAACTGCCGCTATTCTGTGACCCAGCTGTCGGGAAGCTAGGATGAATAAAATTTTGGGGTAAAAGGCACCAGGGCAGTGTTCTCGATTGTTGAAATTTCATTTCAAAATAAGCGTTTTTGCACGAAGAGTTCAAAAACATCAACTTCAACTGGCGATCTCCAAAGATTTTGCTAAAAAATGACAAAATAATCACTTTCAAATATTGTTTGAAAAAAAAAGATCTTCCTGTTTAAAAAGTACATAAGCATCGATTTCAACTAGCAATCCTAAACCTTCCCTGAATAATGATTGCCTCTTGTGAATAGACAAAGCAATCGATTGTAAACTGTTACCTTTATAAGAAAACTGCTCACCGTGCATCATGAATTTAGATCCTGATTGGGTGTGATCTTTTTCAGTGTTCAAGTATTATTAAGACAATTGCATTGTTCTTGACACAATTTGGGGTTGAATCCAAAAAAGTTGCCAACCCTCAACCCTGACCATATCTGAGTTGGACTTGCGTTCTGATGTGGACTTCAATATCCGTTTCATGCCGTTCCTTGTAGGGAGAGATAAACGATAGCATTATTCATATATACGTAATGATGTGCTTGCAGTTCCTAATCCATGTGGAAATAACAACGGCGGTTGTTCCCATTTGTGTCTTCTTTCACCCCAGGCTCCGTTCTATCGATGCGCTTGTCCAACCGGCGTAAAAATACTATCAGACAACAAGACATGCAAAGACGGTGAGTAGATTCCCCTTCATGTGTCCTTTGTTTGCTGCGAACTATTCAGAGTAAACAGATCCGTTTTTTTGGCGTTACAAGACAGAGAGCTGATAATGATCAAGTCATTTTGTAATGAAAAGTGTATCATTTACTGAAACACGAAAACCAGCCGGCCGAAGCGAAAGCTTAAGTAGCTGCTTGACGCAAGCTTAACGACCGAAAGGAGGCAACACTAAAAATACCGAAAAATAAGGAATTGCGAAAATGCAGAAATTTTTACGGAAACGTTGAAAATATGTCACCTAAATTGCGGAAACCGCAGAAATACGGAAATTTACAGAAAATCTTAGTCTAACTCATCTCAATTATGACAGCAAAAGTAAATATACTACCAGGAATCTACCCGTGAAGTAACTTGCTCGAAGCGATCCAGGTTGATAATCATATAATAGATAAAATTAAGGTACACTAGATCAGCTGAGCTACTTTATTATAAGAAATATCGATTTCGCCTTATACAGGCATTTTCAATTTCTTATTCAAATAGAATAAGAAATTGAAAATGCCTGTATAAGGCGAAATCGATATTTCTTATAATAAAGTAGCTCAGCTGATCTAGTGTACCTTGATTTTATCTATCATCTCAATTATCTAATTTTACCCTATTGGTGGTTATACTTTTAGTTTTATCGACTTCCGTAAATTTCGGTATTTTTGCGATTTCCGTACTTTTTCAGTTGGTAGTTTTTCCATATTTCCGTGAGTCAGTAATCGTTTTTTTGAATGAATTTCCGTAATTTTACGTTTAATATAAATTTCTTTAATTCGACATGAATTTCCTTAATTCCTTAATTTTCAATATTTTAGTGTTGTCCTCAAAAAGTGTCTTATTTTTCCATCAAAGCCATCCCCAGCACAACTGAGGTCTAACTTATCTTTGGTTTGCCGATGGGCAAATTGGCCTAATATCCATATGTGCAATTTTTTATTTCTAACAGCATGCTCAGACAAGTGTAGCTGAGATGAAGAAAATGTTAAGCAATGGTAGAATGCGGAAGCTGAATTTCTAGACGACATACTCATTTACGAGTATCCAATACTCATGTTATTGGTTACCTGTAAAAAGGAAAGATAGTCTCGATTCCAAGCTTCGGGATAGGAAGGTTAAGGATCCGATTTTCGTGAACCTACGCTTTGAGCAGAGCAGCGGGCTAGTTTTTGACTCTCCGCCGCCTTTGACACTAACAACTATACATAGCATTACACCTTAGGTACAAGCGACGAACTGTTTTTTGAAATTCCGACTCATGCAGGATTCAATCTTTGTTCTTTCGCTTGCGAAGCGAGTGCCATGTACTGATGCTGTTGTTGCAATATTTTTTAAAGCTTCCCGTCACGCTTTCATCAGTGAGAGTCAAATGAGAGAGCTATAGTCAGGTTACCATTTCCCTAGAGCAGTGTCTACCAAACTTTTTCAAGTCACGATCCACTTTTTAAAATATGAATTTTCGAGATCCACGTAATTTTAAATATATATTTCGAATTAGCGGTTGATATTGAGTTACCTCCCCTTTCCGGGCATGCTCGATTTTGGTGTGAAATTGTTTTACGTAAAAAATCTAGTCGTGAAGTTTCTCCAAAAAAAAAGGGAGGGCATCATTTGTGCTTTCACTAAAAAAAGATCTTTCGCCGCCCTCCGATCGTGACCTCTAGAATCTTGTGCAGAACTTGGGCAGCGAGGGGCCCCTCATGAATTCTTGATTGTGGCCCCTATAGTCTCCAATCCACCACTCCTTTGAAGCACTAGGAAAGAGTGCAGTGAAAACAAATGTTCAAAATGCTAATTTTACTCCTAATTATAATTATATGACTTTAAAAAAAAAAATTTCCGAGAGGACTCATTTAATAATGCGATGTCTGTGTGAAAAATGTGCTTGTTTCTTGCTGTTGTTCAAAACTGTAAATGACTTTCGCGACCCACTGAAATTCCGTCCTCAACCCACCAGTGAGTCGCGACCCATAGTTTGGGAACCGCTGGCTTAGAACAAAACTTGAGCACTCTGTGGCAAACGATGTATTCTCATAGATTCTTCTTCTTCTTAAGGTCATTATGTCAAAATACAAATTTGACACAATACTTACTCAAATGCATGGCGTAGACTTCTTTTGGAGGTCCAGATTTTGAATGATAAATTTTCGAAACAGACACGGTTTTTAAGACAAAATAAGTACAAATCTTAGAAATAAGCACGAAATGGTAACCCTGGCTATGGTGAACATGTTTTTATAATCTCGAGAAGTCGGTTGTAAGCCAGCAAAGTCTACTGCTCAACTACAAATGATGTTGTTTTTGAACTTTTTTTGTTGTGATCTACATTATTTTTTAGTACCATTTGACGCGATATGGCCTCTGATAAGCGTCTCATGATAACTTGATAAACCGTATTTTTATAATTTAGTTTGATTAATAGTCTATTTCTATTCGAAATATATGCTAACGACATTCGTGGACGGTTTGTTTAATCAGGACCAAGCACAATTCTCCTGTTGGCCCAGCGCTCTGATCTTCGCTACATTTCCCTCGACACTGACGACTACAGTGACGTATTGATACCGGTGACAAATGCAAGGCATGCTGTCGCAGTTGAGTATGACCCGATTGATAATCACGTTTATTGGACCGACACAGGGCAAAGAGCGATTCTCAGAGCTCATTTAAACGGCACAGGTGGGACTTGCTTTAGTGTATTCTCAAACCATAGGGTTTCAAAAGATTAGAATACAAAATAGCTCTATAACTGTTATGTTTTTTGGTGGTTATCACCAGTGCAAAAAAAATTAAAACTTGTAGGAAGATAGTGAAGACAACTTCATGTTTAGCGTTTTTTTTGCTATTTTTAAAATTTTTCTAACAGTTTTATGGTAATTAGATATGAGTAGAATTTGTTATAAACGACAGGAAGATGCAAATTTTTGCTCTTCTGGTGTTTAATTGGTTTATTTTTTCTTTACTTCGTTAATTAAAGTAACATGCTGTAAATAAGGAAATTATAAGTTTTTGATATCTTTTACTATTTTCATCAAACCTTATGTTGGAAATGATTTTATACAATGAAAATGGGCTCAATGTTTTTCTGTTTTGCGCCGACCTTACCTGGAATTTTTATACTGACATAATTTATTCTAATAGCATGCTTTGAAATTTCGTCTAGCATATTTTGGGGAAAATCTTCAGAAAGGAAATGATAGAGGTAAACAGCTTTGGCCTTTAAAAGGCGTGGTCATTTTCGAAAATATGCATTAAATGCATTCTTCACATTTAGCACTTATAATCATCATGGTTCAAGCATTGCTGATATTTTAAGGATCCGAGTTTGTAGTAACTCACAATGTAGAGCAATCCGACGGCATTGCAATTGATTGGATTGCCAGGAATCTGTATTGGACCGACACAGGAAGAGATTACATTAGTGTTGCTCGGCTCAACGGCTCATCACCGAAAGTATTGATAGAAACAGACATAGAAGAACCAAGGTACATCAAAATTCTTGTTAATTGCGTGTTTTGTTCTCCAGTTGCAAGAAAACACCCGGAGCAGTATTTAGACAACCGTTAAAGTTGCAAATACCATTGCAACACGTGTTTGTAGCCACACGGTAACCAAACGCCGTTGTTGTTGCCGTTGTGGCGTCAACGAAGGCAGAGTGCTCAGCCCATCGCACTCCAGTCACTGAGTAAACTCGATTTCATATTTGACCTTTACGCAGCTCTTACTGCTGAGCGTCAAGTAGATCTCTGAATACCATTTTTATAGTGTGTGGTATCACTCGTCAAGGTTCTTTAGCCCTCGTGTACCGTCTGTGAAGTGACCACTCCTACACCGCGTCGGTTACCAAATGCCGTTAGCAGAGGGATTCGTCCCGTTGACACAATTTTACGAATGGCAATCTAACGTACTTATCTCTTTTTCATGTCCAGTGGGTGGTTGACAATAGCTATTATTTTTGTTTTAACTTGAAGTGAGGCGCTTCGAGTCCACCTCCGGTGACACTGACTAGTGCTGCCACTGCTGCAACCAAGCTGGAGACATTTTTGCCAAGTACCATTACAAGGGCAAAACGACCCTGAAATCAAAGCCGGGTCTTCTCAATCAAGAGCCTGCGTTTTATCACTCTCTTATCGTTGTAGAGGTTAAAATCAGATTTTGGATTATCTGTTGCTCATAGCCATACTATCGACTGGCGCAATCAAAATGCGTTTTTGGCATTTATTTTGGTATTGAATTTCACTTGCACTTTGTAAGAGTGGTTTCCCGTTATGGTGCATGACGTATAGTTTTGGAATGTGTTCCAGCATTATTAAACACGGATTATGCAATTCGATAGCCGACAAATATAAATTGGAGTTGCGCTATGCTTCTTAATACGTGTTATATATCGACGGGTTTTCCTTAGTTAGAGGTTTGCATTAATTGACCACAGTTTTCTCTCACTTACGCGTTCTGCAGTCTACAAGTGAGCTAAGGAATTCTTTTGATGTTTTGTTTTGAGAGAATACACTCGCCGCGTTCGCTCTAACAGTGTTTCAACATCATTATATTGAATAGTTTGATATAGTTTTGTTTTTCTTCAGAGCAATTGTTCTTGATCCCGTTGCTGGTCAAATGTATTGGTCAGATTGGGGGGACAAGGCCAAGATAGAGAGAGCTGATCTGGATGGAGGTGACCGCATTACGCTGGTCAAAACAGGAGTGAAATGGCCAAATGGTTGGTATTTACTTCACTTATTTGACTAAATAATCGATTAGAAGCTTACAGCTTAACTTAAAGTTGCGACTTGCAAGTTATGCGAGCGTGCTATGAAGTGCTTTTATTTTATGTTGTCAAAAAGTGGTGAACAGTAACACTTAAACGTATTTTTGAACGACGCAAAAATATTGCCAACTTCTGCTTGTCGATTGACGAATGTTTAAGTGCTAATTAGTTTTTACTCTTTTAAACTGAAATCGTTGTGGCAATGGCTCTTGACCTTTTCATTCATGCCGAGCCCCTTCATACTTCTTCAAACTTTTGTCGAACCCCTTAATTTGTAGCATTATTTAGCTTTTAAATTTTTCTAAATTCTCAGTTTGTGACGTAAGAAAGCAGCTTATAATTCAAACGAAAGCCAGCACCCGACTCACTAACATAAAAAAACTTTATTTTTTTGGGGGAAAGTTGACGTCACAATGAAATTTGTTTTCTTCATTTTCTGAGATTTTATAATTTGACTGCATAGATTAATAGCTTGGAAAATAGATTTACTACTGCATACCCTTGCTGACGTCAACCAAAGTTATAAGTTGTGAGCTTAGCCTTTGCCTAAAGAGGCAGTCCTGCAAGACAGGTTGAATGGTTAGTTATCTTGGGGCGCCGAACATTCGCCCAAAGCCGGAGCCCCATTTGTCAAAACAGACTGCGCCACAAGCAGGTGGGATGGCTCATGGATGATCAATCTATGGATGTGGGCCACAAGTCGCTTCTTTGGCAGGCAGCAGTTTGCACGCCCCAGATCTATACTGTAAAGCGGAGTTCTGTACAATTCATTAATTAAGCTTTCGACCGTGTACCAAGAAGAGTAATTTGATGGGCTCTAAAAACGGCGTTATGGAAAGGGGGGTAGAAGCGATTGCGAATTGTACGATGGAGTTAAAACAGCTGTGAGGTTGGAGGATGGAAGATCAGACCCGTTTGATGTAGATGTTGGAGTTCACCAGGGATCAGTTCTCAGCTCTTTCTCTCTCTCTCTCTCTCTCTCTCATTTGCTTTAGTGTTGGACGAAATAACAAAAGATGTTGCAGAAGGTATTCTGTATGCCTATGATTTGGTACTGCTTCGTGATAGCTGGTCTGAAGCAGAGAAGTATAGTAAATGGAAAAAGGCCCTAAACCAAAAAGGTTTAAAGATAAATGCAAGCAAAACGAAGTCGTGCCATACTGGGCCGAGAACTACATCTGCATCTAAGATTAATCCTTGCGCAGTATGCGGGAAAAAATGAGTTGCAACTCCATCAAGTGCGTTGCATGCTGCAAACTGGTCTATAAAAAATGCACAAGGGTACAAAGACTTACTACTAGTAAAAAATTTTAAATCCAAAAGTTTCCAAGCAGTTGTGCAGAAGAGTCTTGAAAAGAAAGTAAATCTGGATGGAGACACGCTCGAAGTTGTTGAAAAGTTTTGCGACTGGCGAGACGCACCGAGCCCAGATGAAAGAGCGCATGATTCAGTTGTGTTTGAAATCAGAGCTGGATGGAACAAATTCAAGGAGCTGTCTGGTGCTCAGAAGAAGGGAGCTATCTCAAAGAATGAAAGGCATAGTTTATAGAATTTGTGTGAGAAGTGCAATGTGTTGAAAGAGCAGAAAGCTGGGCTATGAAAGTCGAGGATATCAACAGGTCGGAAACAACTAAAATGAAAATGCTCCGAATGATGTGTGGAAAAACTTGAAAGGATAAGATCAGAAATGAGTGTATCGGAGAGATGACTGGAGTTGAAAGAATTACGAAGTTATGGGAAGCCAACAATTGAGGTTGTATGGGCATGTAGCAAGAGTGACCAAAGGTGAAGTGCCGATCAGGGCAAGAAAAATTGTTGTTCATAAAAAAAAAAAAGATTGGCAGACCAAAGAAGAGATCGATAGAGCTGTTAACGAAAGACAAGGAAAAGGAAACTGTAAGGAGTTGATCCCCGCAATAGATGCACTTAGCGAAAAGGCGGCAAAAACCGGTGGACTCCTGTTAGTAGGGACGAACAACGAATCTCTATTAATTTAGAGACAAATAGAAGATGATGAGATTTCTTCATTTTTTGAAAAATTCTTTTTTTCACAGTCTCAAAAAGTACTGATCGTAGAAACGCAGTTGAAAGCTTTTGCTGGAGATTTTAAAAACCGTTACAATAAAAAGATTCTACCTGAAAAGTATTGGCGGGGCAAAGAGCGATTTTTTTAGGCATACTTTCTCCTTTGTTTTCTTGGACGCTTCCATTGAAACTGTTCTGCGCCACAATGCTGTGTGGTGCGATTTAGTATATGGCAGAGCTTTTTACTGGTGATGTGAGGTAGAAGTGTATTGTATTAAAGCAGGAAGAGAGGAACGTACGAATTGTTGCATTTCATGCTTTTTGTATTAAAATTTAATGTGATTTGTATTTGAGTTTGAACAGACCCATTTTCTAGCCCAGAAGTCGTAGAAGTATTTTGGTGATGTTCACTAAAATTATGAGATTGCAGTTCTAGGCTTTTATAAAGTTTTTGCTGGGCTTAAGGCACGATTATTGTCGAGTTGTTGCAGTAATGCAAATAAGTGTATAGAAATTCCTGTTATTGTGGTAGCATGTTGTTATCAGTACTTTGCCAATAAGCCATTTGCAAACTTATTCGGCTCTTTCCCGAGGTAACCCTAATGTTCGAGCGTATAATCAATGTTTATATTCCGCGATGATTGATCAGACCAGCAAGCTGCTTGCTGCAAAAGAAGCAAGCAAGAGTCTTTAGGTTTTAGGCTACGCAATGTGAGCCATGTGGACGGATCAGAATGGAAAAGACTGAGCGAGTAGAGTCAGCAGAATTGATTATTTATTTTTGCTAGAATATTTCCGACAGAGGACAGTGAAAATTTGATGACCGTATTAGCTACTGAACACAAAAGCAGTATTACTAATCACATTGCCTCTGAGGTTTCCGGTAGCGTGAATGTACATGTATGTATGTATGTAATTAACTAATGTAATTATTTGCTTTTTTATGCCATTTTTTACGCACTGAAAATGCTTGAATGACACGTCAAATATTTTTTGTAAGCCTGCCTTTTGACATGTCGTTTTTTTGTATTTGATTGGTTTGCAGCGGTGAATTATTTTCGTATTACAGTCCAGTCAGCTATTTATTTCACGCTTCAAAACGAACCATTATACGGTAGCGATTTATTTGAAGTTTGTACTAACGGTAATTTTGAGATTTTCTGCTTCATTAAGTGGCTTTATCGAACTCGGCAGGCGGCAACAGCACGCTAGCATGAATCATTGATCTATTGGTTGCGGTCATTTTTGAGCCAGCTACAGTTGTAATCTCTTTGCAACGCAGGCCTTGCCTTGGACCATGGCAACCAGCAGCTTTTCTGGGCAGATGCTCAGAGTGACCGGATCGAAATGATTTTTCTAAACGGAACAGGACGAAAATTAATTTTATCGCACGAAATTCCGCACATTTTTGGCTTGAGGTTTGTTTACTTAGCGGTAATTAGCTACTTTGTGTTTTTAAAACAACAGTGAGGCGATATCTTGTTACACGTTGGTTGATTTTTTTTACAGGCAAACCGTCTGTCTATTTCACTTCAGCAAAATATAACACGTCAGCATTAATTTCAGTTTTGATGAACTTACGTAAACGTACAGTTCTACAGTATGGGGCATCTTCAAGCAACTGACAAACGCGCTTTCAAATTTTGTTTTAGCACAACCAGCAACAATGGCTAGTAGCTCTAAGACTGGTACTCACAATTAAATGGTCTGGTGTTCAATGCTCGCTTGAGATGTTTTCTTGGAAAGGCGCTCTAAGGCCATCTCTTGCTTGTTTAAGGCTGGTTTCCATTAGGCGTAGATTGCAGGCGTGGCGCCAAACATTTTTCTTGTTTCTCTATTTAGTTTTAGCATGATATTAGTTTTAGCATAAAACTAAATAGAGAAACAAAAAATGTTTCACGCTACGCCTGCAATCTACGCCTAATGGAAACCAGCCTGTACAGTCGCGGCAGAAAGAATCATGGTGTCTTCAGTACTGGCAACCCGTAAGCGCCTCTTCATAGATTCAACTGGTGAAAATATAGAACTTTTCTCGTAGTAAAATGCATTCTTGTTCAGCTTGCTGGGCAATTATCTTTACTGGACTGACTGGCAACGTAGGCGGATTGAAAGAATGAAAATAGGAAACCGTAGATCACGACGTATCATCATTGACCAGTTGCCAAACATTTTCGGCGTGAAGGCATCTTCAATGACTGTGCCTCCGGGAACTAATGCATGCGCTAAAAGCAATGGTGGATGTTCGCATTTATGTCTGTACACTCCACGGGTAGGTGTAACTAACCAGTTTATGCATAAGAGTGCGCTTGTTTCAAGCAGTTTGTGACGCCTTAGCGATTGAAGCGGGTTTTGAAACCCACCCTCAATGCCTGGCAATGGCGAGGCTGTGGGTTCGAATCTTATTTGAATTGTTTAGCTTGACGTATTGTTTCATGCTATTAAAAGCATCCTACTTGATTTTATAAGTCTTCATCTTTCATTGGGTAGATAACAGCACATGATGTCAAAAAACTGCCGTTAAAAGCAATTCTTTGCTGTGTTTACTTAAAATTTTATTAATGCTGTGTCCGTCTACAGTTTTTGCCTGCTATTGCAGTCATTATTTTCTGAAATTCTTTCCGACTTGTTTGCTTGCGGTACGTTGCAAACCTTTAAGCTTTCAGGCCATTTTTGATTTTTATTGTATTAAGTCAGGTGCTTTAACAAATTGTAATACCCTGTCAACGAATTTCTTGGAAGAGACAAAAACTTGAGTTCTGCGGTAGTAGTCGCAGATCGCTTTCAAATCCCAAGAGCCTTTGGCCGGTTTATTAAGATTTAACTGCAGTGACCCTCTGTTTAGGGTCCCAAATGTCATTGTCCTCCTGGTCTGGTGCTATCGAGTTCGTTGCGGGATTGCATGGTACCGGAAGCGCTTCTGTTGTGTTCTTTCACCAACGTAGGAGGGATCCGGAAGCTATCACTAGGTTCACCACCAAGCAAAATGCCGATTCCATTCCGAGGCGAAGTAGATCCTAGTTTTCTTGGTTTTTCAGTTGATGACAATCGAGTTTATTGGACAAACACGAAGAAAATGGTAAAGCTGGCTGATTTTTTGTTTGAATTTTTGTGCTAATTGAGAAAGAGCGAAATCGAATGTTTTCATATTAAGGTTTGTCTCCGTTAACGTAGGTGGTCGGATTCACCTTTTATTTTGCGAAAGTTCGTACACAGGATTTGCGCCACTTCTTTCCGTCGATGGCATCTTTCATTTTTAATTCAGTTTGTTCCACCTGATATCTCCATGTCAGCTTTGTTCGCCTTCGTCCACCAACCGTTTCAAAGTCCAACACACCATCATTATCCCTCCTCAAACACATGTCCATACCATCGCACTACATTCGCTTTGGCTGGTTAGTCTATAAAGTTTCTTCCAAATCTAGCAAATCCATGAGTTCTTAGCTACTTCTTTGCTCAATTAATTTAGCACCACACATTGCTCTTATGACGGCTTTTTCAGATCTTTAGATTGCCATCGCATTCTGCCTCAGGCACCATCTCCGCTTCCGTACAACAACATTAAATTGAAATAATTAAAAACATCGTTAGAGCGAAATCGATATTGAATTTATCGATAAAGAGCGATTAACCATACTATAATTGCGAGTATCTTTTTTTGACCAATTTCTTCTTGTCACTTAAAAGACTATACTAAAGAACCTATTCTTGCCGCTTCAAAAGCATTTTCCGGTTTGTCATGGATACAAGGAATAATGGAAGGGACGATGGATTCGATCCAGAAGTTGTGCGATGAAGTGGAGACAGTGAATGGATTTTGTTATTTGGGAGACAGACTAAATGCTAGTGGTGGTTGTGAAGCGGCAATCACAGCAAGAGTAAGAATCGGTTGGGTAAGATTCAGGAAATGTGGAGAGTTGTTGCTTGGAAATAGGTTTCCTCTGAAGATGAAAGGTAAAGTTTATTGTTGTTGCGTAAGATCAGCAATACTGTATGGAAGTGAGACATGGTGTCTGAAAGAAAATGAAAAAGCAATTTTAAGGAGAACGGAGAGAGCTATGGTGAGAGCCATGTGCGGTCAGAAAATTGTAGACAGAAAGACGACTGAAGAACAGATGGATATGTTAGGGTTGAAGGAAACGATAGACCGGTTAGCAACAGCAAATGGAGTTAGATGGTATGGACATGTACTAAGGAGGGATGGCGATAGTGTTTTGAGGGTTGCTCTGAATCTTGAAGTGACTGGCAAGAGAAAGCGAGGACGACCGAAGAAGACCTGGAAGAAGCAAGTGGAAGAGGAGACAGAGAAAGTTGGTTTGAAGAAGGAGGATGCTCTGAGACGAGACAAGTGGAGGGACGGAGTGCGAGAAATTGCAGAAGGAATGGGGTAAATCCGGCCATCTCTGCTAAAGGGAAAACACCGGATAAAAACTGAATAACTACTACTACTACTACTATCGCTTTTAATTTAACTTATCCAGATTATACGTTTTTTTTACCGATATTTTCAAGCTTAGCCGCGTTAATTCAATGTACAGTATGTGCTACTTTGTACGCGCTTTCGAACCAGAGTTTTTGCTGGAGTAACGTACAATTTAAATTCCGGATGCCCTTTCTGACGAATACCAATGACGTTCTTATGGAGTTTCGAACCCCAGGCATTTGGTCCTTAAGTCGGGCACATTTACCACAAAATCACAAGGGAAGAAATGAAAAAAGTTTTCAGAAGTGGTTCTGATTTACTGAAATATCCATCTCCACTCATGAAAATGTCTGTTGGTCCGGTTTGCTTGCATCATGTACAAGGTCAATCTCCTCAGTTTCACGTCAAAGTATTTTTTTCGTCTTTTTGTTAAAACAAAACACGTTGAAGCCAGTAATCTTGCTTAGCAACAAAAAGCTCGAAGTTGGTAACACAACAAAACGTAATTGGCATTTCTGTGAAGGGCTATCCGGAATTTACACGCAGCGTTGCTCGCGTAGATTTTCGAAAGCAAGTACAGTAGTTTGCGGTAGAAATGACTGAACCTGAACCTCTAAACGTGAAAAGAGGACGTAAACTCCATCATTTACGTGCGTATTGAAGTGTTCGCTCGCAAAATACAGGTGTTAATTGAAACTGATTTTGCTTTTGAACACTACAGCTGTAGCATTAAAAACAAGCTCTTGATGTTATCAGAAAAAACACTGTACTGTCATCAAATGCTCTGATGTGGTAATACTGTTGATTGATTGGTTAAAACGTACTTTTGACGTTGACGATCAAAGAAGTTCAACAACTTCATTATGTTGGATCCAATATTTCCAAGTGCTGCTTTGTATTGACCTATCATTGACCGTTGTCATAAATTTAATAGCTACAGTTTAGTTAATAGAAGAAAAGCATCGTAAAATTCATCTTAATTTCTGTCCAGATGAGCGAATAGTTGCTATTATGTTTATTGATGATACTTTCAATGATTTTTGTGGTTCATGACCTTGCAGTGTAAACACATTGACTGGAGTTAAAACTTTATCAAGGCATAAAAGTTTCTTTCTAATTATATTTTAAAAAGATCTAGAAAGCCGAAAAAAGCGACAGTTAGTTAGCAGCTGGCATAAAGTTATTTTCGTGGCGTTGCAGGCTTAGACGTGCTCGTTCAGTTTGTTACCTGCACAGTCTACCGCTATCCACTCGATTTCGAACAAGACTTTACTGGAGCAGCACAATGCTTCTAATATTGAGTGGCTTGCCTGACGAATACCAAAGGCGTTTTTGTAGAGTGTGGAACTACGACCTTTTGTTCCAAATAGTGTAGTTAATTTTGATAACAGATATACTGTATATAGCTTATCCAACTCCAACGTGTTTGAACGATTCTTTTGCTGTTTCTATGAACTCCGTAAACTACGATTGGTATGTAACTAAATCAGCTCAGAGTATTAATAATTGAAATACAATAGACAAGTGCATTTCGCTAAAATCGCATCATCAGTGCTATAAAAGAATTATAAATTAAAAACTTTTAGCTTTTAGCTATACTGACACTCTACACTCCATCACGTGCAACAGTTGTACGTATTTATCCGCCACAGCAATTAAAATTTGATTTTATGCTATTACCCACACGGTTCAAATTTGATTTCATAGCACGCTAGTGATCGAGTGTTGAGTGTCAGCATAGCTAAGTGCATGTTCTCTTATATTTGATTCTTTTACAGCACTGATGATGCGATTTTGGCGAAATGCATTTGTTAATTGTATTTTAATTTTTTATAGTTCGAGCGGATTTAATTATGCCAACTATACTTTCGTTCCAAAGTGCGAAATAAGTACTCTGCGCCATTGTTGTATAATTACGCGCTGGCACGCTGGTTTGAAACAGGGTATTGCTTTCTCCAATTTGATCAGCATGACTTCACTGCTTGATTAGCTTTACGGTATGAAGCTAGATGCTTTTGTTCACGATGTGTTTTCGTCTCGACCTTACACGATAAGAGTCCGCCATAGATCCGATGGCTTTTCTTGATATAAAACATGTGTCGGGTGTTGACGTAACATTTGAAACCAATCTTTCCCGAGTCATAGTTCAAAGAAAACTTCATAATTACAGTTAATGTGTTGTTGTAGGTGATTATGCGTTCTTTTCTTAACGGCTCCCATGTTGAACCGTTCATCAGCACCGGTATTGAGTTGTTGGAAGGAATGGCTATTGATTGGATTGGTCGAAATGTCTACTGGGCTGACTCTTCAACCAATAAGATTGAACTTGCTCATATGGATAAACCGATCAGAAAGCTCGTAGTTTGGAAGGACATCGAAAGCCCACGGTGCTTGGCTTTAGACCCGGCTAATGGGTGAGCTGACGCAAAGTTTTTTGAAACAGAAATTTCCTTTCCAAAAGGGTAACAATCTTTTGGTCATTGAATCATAGTACAATCCGCATCTTTGCACGCTCGCAGCAGCAGACTCTGTCTTCCACTGCATGCTGCACTCGCTTCGCAATGAAGTGTAGTGCATTGGTGTGATGGTACCAACCTAACTTGTATTTGTGTTTACGTTCATAAAAACCTTGTTTAAACACCTTGGTTGTGGTAATCCTTGTAACTTTTTCTTATAAACGGTTATTCATGAGACCCGCCAATTTTTTAGATGTTAGTATTAATGCAGTTATTGTCACCTACCGCAAACGGCTTACCTATGGGAATTGGATAGGCATATTTGAATATCTACAACTGCGCAACATGGTAATCATTCTTTCATAGGTACCTTTACTGGTCACAGTGGGGCAATGAGCCTTGTATTAAACGAGCAGCTATGGATGGCTCGGATGTGGTACAGATAACGAAAGGAACAAATGGACGATCAAATTCTCTGACAATTGATTACGAAGGCCAACGACTGTACTGGGTTGATTTTGACATCAACAACGTTGTATCCTCTGATATGAATGGTAAGTTTAGCCGGTTTTACATCGCAGTCTTAAAATCGCTGGAAAATCTTGCAGTTATACTGTACAAGCTGGTTTTGGAGTTACCAGTGATGCTGCGCTGTACCCGTTTGCTGCATGCACTGCAACCAAAATGTTTTTTTGCAAGGACAGAACCCAATCTGTCATTGGACTCGAAGTCTCTAGACTGTAAGATCCAAACCGTGGTTGACCATTTAGAACTTTAATGGCCAGTCACGAAACTGTTTTGACAGGCAACCAAGTGATTGACGTGGTCCGGGGTGGAGCAACAAGAACAATATCAGCGGTGGCGCTGTACGGCGAATTCGTTTATTGGTCCGATTCAAAACGACACCTGATTGAACGAGCCAATAAGATGTCGGGAAATGACGAGTAAGACAATTTCGACAAAACTCAGCGAACTCCCGCTACCATTGCAGCACTAAAATTAGACTAATACCTGTATACTTTGTGGTATAGAACCTGAATACAGCTTTGAAAAAAGCTATATCTAAGTAGGAGCAGCCTATACATCACTATCAATGACACTAGGCTTATTCGTTAATGCGTAACAGCTCATGCTCTCTTTGCTAGCCTTTAGTCTGAATGATCCTCAGCGCCTGAAATACTGCTCGTTCCCACCACCTGTCTGGAATCCCGTTAAGGATCTCCTAAGGACACTAGAGCTGTGAACTTGCCGACTTCTGCAAGCAGGTAGAACAATACACGTTTTGACGTTAGTTTTTATAGACACGTCATCGCTTCGACCGACATAAATGACATCGACGACATCGTCATCTATCACGCGTCGCGTCAAGGTGGCGTGACGTCATGTTCCCATGACAACGGCGCCTGTCAGTACTTTTGTCTGAGCTTGCCACGAGGACAGCATACGTGCGCGTGTCCGGATCATTACTCGTTGAATCACGACAATAAAACTTGCACAGGTGAGATTGGAATTGCAGACATAGAATGTTTACAAAGAAGGTTGGTAACCAATGAACGAAGACAATTCGATGAGATTGAAACTCGTCACCCTCGATGTAGTAGCTCTAGTGTATCTCTACATAAATAGAAATTACAAATCTCGTTGAAAGTTAGATCCTGTCACGTATGGCATTTACAGCAAAGATGTAGAGTCTCAATCAATAATTAGTCACTCTTATGCTTACGATAGTGCTTACTAGTCGATTTTTCTATTAAAACAACGTTCTCAATGTGTGAGCATGAAATTGATCGATTTATAAAGCGACTTATTAACTGTGCTATAGTATTTGTAGTTTATTATAATAAATTTAGCAAAATTGTTATCCGCCTTTAGCCCTTTGTTTCGAGATTTCCCTCAATTGTTGTTGCTACCCGACCCCTTCCGAAGGATCGGGCATGGCGGAGGACCACAGAGCCCCAGAAGGCCGGCAACTCCCCAGGGTCTGGACCAGAGGTTGTAGAGAGACAAAGAGTCGTCAACGAGCGAGCGGCCAAAGAGTCCATAGCTGGACAGTGCAGAATGAGTGAGTGGTGTCATGGGACGGATGCCTACAAGCGCTGCAAGAAGGATTCTCGATTCTGCTAATCCTAGAAAGATGAAGGCTTAACAGTAGGCTGTGTCCATTGGAGCGAAGACGAGAGAGCAGTGGAGCACACAGCGAGCGTGTCGAGGGAGCGCCAGTTTCTCAGTGGAAACCGAGGAAACTTTGGGGCAGGCAAAGAGAGCTTTATTGGGAGAAGTAGGAGAAAGGATAAGCGGGTGAGTGGACGCAAAAGCTCTCCAGGAAGATCTGCAGAATCTTGGTTTCACTCTAAGTCTGGCCAAACCTGAAATGGGGAAGGAGGGTGGTAGACGAAGGGCCCGCTCGTAAGATGGCAGAACAAAATGAGTCAGGGTGGCTTGTAGAGTGGAGGTTGAGACGCCTCAAATATAAGTGGGATAGGGGAGGATGAGAGGCAGCCGGAGATGGCGCGACTAGCCGCTCGGTGAAGGCGTTACGACTTTATAATATTGGTAACGCTTAGAAAAGGAAACTATCCGGATGAAGCATAAGTGAGAAGGGGCCGAAGAAAAGCTTCATACAGAATTGATATGATTATAATTTTTAAAGCTTTATGCAGAATTATATTTCTCGTAGATCTTGATGATTGACTTTGAAACATCGCTCCACGGTTGCGTTTTATCGATATCCACATGTTGTAAACTAGGTGATGCACTCATTGTCAAATTATGTAGCAAACGAATGTTTTCCAGGGCAGAGAGCTACAGTAAGACAACGTAGCAAAACCACTTACTTGTTTTACACTTTGTTCTGTGTCACCGCTCATCAGCTGCATCTAATATTATCAATACTTATAAACTTATAGAACCTACTTAACTTTACAGGGCGGTAATATATGCTTTTGTATATTTTTTGTAAATGTATCTGTTGAGTCTAAGTCAAAACAGTCTTTAGGGGTATAATGTTCTGCTCTGCTGTACCATGCTACCAACCATAAACTTTATGTAGATAATTATATTTTGTCAGAAAAGTAATGTGAACATGACAGGAACAAAAAACACGCAATAACGTTGTCCATTGCGTATTACATTTTACTATCGTATGTTCATGAAACATCAAATAATATTTCTTCTCACTGTTTTTGTACTTTACGCTGATGTGACACACGAAAGTCGCAACATCGCTGCCTTTGTGTAATCATGTTTATCATTGCAGCTCCTTCCAACTTCCTCCTCATGAGTCAGACATCGTATATCGCGAGATTTATCTTCCAAGTAGCAGGAAGCAACCAAACAATTGTTCCTGGCCGCGGCAAATATGGCTCTAGATCGCGGAAGTATTATTTCCGTCCCAGTCCGGATGCTGTGCTACCTATATCTGGCATTGAGGTAGGGGTTGTTTGTATGTTTGATGCGGTTTTGTGAAGTGACTTTGAAAGTAGCTATCTGACAAAAACTTGTGCTCCAAGCTGTCGGTAACGAATCTTTACGAATGGTAGAGAGCGAGAACAACTTCTATTACAGAGAATACAAACTGCCATCATATTGCTTCATCTGATAATGGAGTCTTTGCCAAACTCAACATAAATGCCAAAACGCTGTCATAAACAAAATATACAAGGTGTCCGTACAGTCTTTTTACAATTTAAAGAATTCATTTACAAATGCAGTTGATGAGATATTTTAACCAAATTTGTTTTATATTAGTCAGTGTTTATTTAAGTTTTTATTAACATTAGAATTTTGTGTCTTAGATATTCGGTTAATGGATATTAGATATTTTAGGTTTTAATTATTCTATTTGATTTACCCTTATGAAATAGCTACCCCTCAAGAGTCGACACAATATATATCCTAGTTTATTGAGACAAAATCGGATGTGCAGACTCAGCGAAACCACAGAGCTGAGTGTGGAAGAGATCCACCGTGACGTCCTTCAGTTCGTGCATGGCGCAAGAACTTTGTGGTGACAGGAATGGTGTTGGGTAAAGGGAGGAGTGGGCGACCTAGAACATCCGAAGAAAACGTCGATCGCGTAAGACAAGCCTTCGCTCGTTGTCTTACGAAGTCCGTTCGGACTGCTGCCTCAGTTGGAACTACCGCGTTCAACAGCGCACCAGTTCCTACAGAAGAACTTACAACAATACACTTATGAAGTGCAACTGTCACAGGCACTTGAGCCAAATGACTAGCCATGACGAAGAGAGTTTGTAGTTGATATGTTGGAATGAATTTCTGAAGATAAAACATTCCTGAAGCGAGTTTGATTTAGTGACGAGGCAACCTTTCATGTTTCAGGGAAACAACTGTGCCCGTGCGAGGTGTCTCAAAAATAAATATACACTCGCAAATTTGATTTTCTTTTCAGGTGCTGATCATAGGGCACTCATCTTTTCAGAGAACATAGCGAGGATAACTCTTAAATTTTAGGTGTAGTTTACACTTTACGCCAATCCACATAATGACAGGAAGATTAACCAAGAAATGAGGTGCAAAATTGCTGTTTGGCAAGAAGCACATTGATCGCCAAGGCAAACTCGGCGCCTCTTGGACAGGGAATTTGGAAATAATTCAGCTCCTACACGACGATCAGTTTATGCAATTCATCGCAAATTTGTGGGAACTGGCTCTGTAGCTGACCGACAACGATCAGGGAGATCAAGGAGCGGATGCTCAGAGGAAAACATTCAGAAGTTAGAAGAGGTATGGGCAATGAGTCAAGGGGAATCCATTCGTCGTGTAGCGGTAGAGCTGGACATCAGCCGATCATGCTGATGTCAAATGTAACACAAAGATATTAAGGCTTTTCCTACAAGTTGCAAACTGCACATAAACTCGAAAAAGAAGATAATGACCGCAGTCTAGAATGTGTGAAACGCTGCTCAACTACTACGAAAACGACCCGTCCACCCTTGACGACATTTGGTTCATCGACGATGCTGTTTTTCATCTGTCTGGAAGAGTAAACCGGCACAATACTCGAATATGGGAAACAGAAAATCCTTGAGCTAAAGAAAGAGCGTGGTTCACCTAAGCTTGCTGTGAGGTGTGCTATCTCCGCTAAAGGCATCACAGGCCCATATTTTTTCCATGATCAGAGAAGAACTACAAGTGTTACAAGAGAAAATTATCTGGAAATGCTTGAAAAATTTTTCTCCCAGAGCTGAGAAATAATGCAGTTGTTGAAAGCTGTTATTTTCAGCAAGATGGAGCTCCTGCACATTACACCAGGCAAGTCTGAGATTATTTAGATCAGCTCTTTCCCGATAGGTGGATCGGGTGCCCAGGTTCTCTGGAACGGGTCGCTCGTTCACTTGATTCAACACCACGTGACTTTTTTCTTTGGATTTTCCTTAAGAGCAAAGTTTACTCCCCAAGACCGCAAAGCCTCCAAGCATAGGAACAACGGATTAGAGCATCATGTGGACTAATTACACAAAATTTATTGCAAAGTGTCGGACAAGAATGTCGTCAAAAGATGGCTGAACTGTCTCAAAATTGGTGGTTCCCACGTTAAGGTTTAATATCCCGTGAATAAGTAAATTCAACAAGATAATAGGAGTTAAAAT
Source organism: Trididemnum clinides (assembly GCA_963675345.1). Lineage (NCBI taxonomy): Eukaryota > Metazoa > Chordata > Ascidiacea > Aplousobranchia > Didemnidae > Trididemnum > Trididemnum clinides. Next base: position 23,958,628 of record OY776290.1, on the reverse strand, counting down.
TTTTATAGTTGTTTATAGGACATTTTCGTAAACTCTTGACACACTTGAATAAGCCACAAAATATTTAAAGTGTATACTTATGTATTCAATGAGTTAAAAAAAGCTTTAATAAACAATGATTAAAATGAAACAAATGTGGTTTGGATATCTTATCAATTGCCTTATAAATTTTTTTCTCTATAAAGAGACTGTATTAACATTAGGACTGTTCAAAAATGCACTTTTTTCTTTTTTTTTCAAAACTCGGTGGCCACACCCTAGATTGGTTCCAATTCATGACAAAAGACCCACAAAAAATTTGAGCTCTCTCGAACATCTCGAGGAATGTAAGAGTTAGAATCGTATCTTATTTCGTGAAGAGCTTTGAAGGCATTTTCAAAAATTTTAGAATCTGCTCCAACTAAAGAATTCGCAATATGGATCGTGTCTCCAGCGAAGTTAATAGTATTCTATTTTTTCTTTAAAATCTCAAAAAAAACATAATTTAAGAGCTACTACATTTCCCAAAGATGCTTTTGAAAACTTGTGACACAATTACTTCGTGCATATGATGGTAGCAGGCAGTCCATAGAAAAGGATGGTTTAGCAGTGCTTCCAAATGTTTGCATGCACCGTTGAATTTTCCAGAGTTGGATGCTGTGGTATCAAAACACATAGCCACCCTCTGCTTATTTAACTCCCAATTATCTAAGATGCTTTTAATTGCTTCAGCTTGATTTTTTCCAATTCCTTTTTCTAGATAAGTAGTTCCCAGCAATTTTGTTTCATTGCGATGGCTTGAAAGAACTGCAATATGCTCAAATGCAGTAAAATCTCTTTTTGAATTAGATTTTCATCCCGATGAATGGAGACAAATTCATCCTTCACTAATACCTTATAGTTTCACTTTTTTGTATATGTTTCTTTTTTTGTATATTACATATGTAACGTTTCACTTTTTTGTTGTAACTAAATAAATTGCCAGCGAAGCTGTTTTCTTTTTCTGTTATCTGCCCAATCTTTGCCAGTCATTTGTTTTAGTACTATCATTCATGGTTTTTGTGAACCTTTTAGCTGCTATAGATTGATTATCGCTGTGCTTAAATTGGCCTCTGGCTCCTTAACTAAACTGATAAGTAGCATTCTATGAACTTAAACTGGCAACTTGACTTCCATATTGACAAGTAGCACTTTTCACCATTAATAACTAGTTTAGCTAGGGTACCACTAAAACTAACGACTATCACAATTTAAAGAATAACAATCCAACACCCGTTTGTGAAATTTATTTTTTCAACAATTGGTCGAAAGTTATGTCAAATCTCGAAAAATCTCATTTTTTGTCCAGATTTTTTATTTTTTTAAGTTTGTTTTTTGCTACAAATAATATGCATTTTTTACACTTCAGTGTAATGTGTATTGGTATTCTGCAGATTTTAAGTGGTCATATGGTCTTTTAGGACTTCTTGTTTGGGAGTTATGTTCGATTTTGTGTTATGGCCCCCCAAAACCTCATAGTGGATTCACACGGTCGATGCTTGAACGAAAGAGGTCAAATTTTTTGTGGGGTCTTTTGTTATGAATTGGAACCAATCTAGGATGTGATCTCCAAGTTTTGAAAAAGGTGTATTTATGAACCGCCCTAATGGACACCCTGTATTATAATACTGCATAAATCTTCATTGTCAACCATATCCCTTCTAACTTTTGGCGAAATTAGTTGTAACGTCACAGTATGTGCTTCATCACAACTGTGTTTGAATTAACCAAATTTGACATATTCCTTTAGCTCCAGCATTACATTACAGGATGCTTGTTCGATTGATTTCGACCCAATTGGCGATCGGTTGTATTGGATTGATTGCAAGTTGGCTGAAATTCGAAGTGCAAGACCAAACGGTTCTGAGGTAGAGTACCGTATTTACAGTCAATACGTTAAGATGTTTGCTGTATTGGTCTTGCCTTGATAGAGGCAGCTCTATAGCTGAAAGGGTAGCGCTAAGCCCTGAGTTTAATCTGTTATCCACTGGCTCAGGTGATTGATTTTACGTCGACTATTTATCTTTTATCTTTCGGCCACGAGCAAACCTTTAACGATTGTCGATGAACAGTAGAACAATTTGTTTTCAGACTCCTTTACCATTGTCGGTACTGTCGGCACGGTGTATGTGCACCACAAACTCTTAACCAAGCACGAGGCGTTCTCGTAAAGTGCCTTTCGCAAGCGTATAGCTGTTTCGAACCCGGATTTTGTGTTAACAGTGTTTTTGACCTAAGTCGTCTTCTATCTCCTTATCTTTTCAGCACTTTTGGTTAATTTCTTTGTTTGCGCAGATTAGTTAATAAGGCACATTTAAAGTTTCTGATTTTGCTTCTCTTTTACTGTGTTTAATAGATTCAGTTCAGTTCAGTTGGTTCCGTTTCATGTAGTTCGGTATGTTCTGTTCGATTTGTTAATAAATGGATTCATTCTTTTGTTTAACGTTGTGGTCAATGAGAAGCAGTAGTAAAGATGTGCAGTTTTACGTACGATTGCCTGTTATCCAAACTGGTGATCGCTACAACTGACACCGTACGGCAGTGGTTTTCATCCTTTTTGCCGGAGCGGAACTCCAAGGAAACATTCTAGTGGCTTGAGGAACCCCTGTGCCATAATTCAATTGTCCTATGCAAAAAACAGCATTTAATTTATTTAGCAAAATAAAATAAAAATTTGTGTAACTTCTGGCGGAGCCCCTGGACTGAGCTGGCGAAACCTGGTTGAAAACCACTGCCGTACGGTGTCAGTTGTAGCGATCACCAGTTTGGATAACAGGCAATCGTACATAAAACTGCACATCTTTACTATTGCTTCTCATTGACCACAACGTTAAACAAAAGAATGAATCCATTTATTAACAAATCGAACAGAACATACCGAACTACATGAAACCGAATGAACTGAACTGAATCTATTAAACACAGTAAAAGAGAAGCAAAATCTTTACTACTGCTTCTCATTGACCAAAACGTTAAACAAAAGAATGAATCCATTTATTAACAAATCGAACAGAACATACCAAACTACATGAAACTAAACAAAACGGAACCAACTGGACTGAACTGAATCAATTGAACGCAGTAAAAGCAAAGACGAATAATTATAACCAATTCAAAATATGCTAAAAGCAAAATCAGAAACTTTAAATGTGCCTAAATTAACTAATCTGAGCAAACAAAGATATTAACCAAAAACGCTGAAAAGATAAGGTAGCAGAAGACGACTTAGGTCAAAAACACTGTTAACACAAAATCCGGGTTCGAAACAGCTACAAGCGAATGGAGATGAAGGAGCCATGCATGCGTAGAACCCGTAACTTCCCTTTGCAAGCCAGCGCTTTTTCCCACCGAGCCGCTATGCCATCAATTAGAAAAAGCAGCAGAGATGTGAATAAAGTTAGTGTCGACTGGAAAGACATCTTTTTTTAGATGAGAATATTGTTATCTAACAACGGAACGAAGTACAAGCCTTTTGACTTGGCAGTTGATGCCTACAGCAAGTTGTTGTTCTGGACTGATTCTGCAACTGATTCTGTAAGTAGGTTGTGTGCAAGTTTTGTCACATTGGATAACTAAACCAGGAGCTTCATGGGCTGCGCCATGCGTTCGTTCTTACGAGTTGGGTTTTCCTACCGAATCCAGCAACTAAATGTTTTGATATCATACCAATCATTGTGGAATATGCTCTGATGAGTGGTTACAAGACGAAACCCCAGCATCGGTGACGGTCAAAAATTTTTCTTACAACTATAACGATTGTAGTAGAACGATCAAGATAAACTTTATTTGCCCAACATTAACTGATTGAATTTATTTTCGTTTTGCCAAAGCAAGTTATTTTCATTTTTCAGTTTCCATTGCAATTGTCGCATTGTTTGTGCTTGGGTTGCTAATGTAGTAATGCTTGCAATTGTAGCAGAAAAGCGGATATTTTTTTTGCTTTGGCCTATATTATAATTCAGTTTATGACAGCTCTCGTATAATTTAGACTTTGCAACTCTAACCTGAAAAAATCTGTTAGCATGTAAACAAAAAATAACCTGTAATAATTAATATTTCGTAGCCATTAGCAGTGACAGCAAGGTTTTAAATTCTTTGTGGCAACATTTGTAGACTTGTTCTGTGAGATTGAGCTGGTTCAATGAAGTTAAAACCCACAGCCTCTAGATTACTGGTTAAACCTGTAAATTTCAATCCCACCGAAATCACTTTAGCTCTGAAAATTTTCTAACTTCGGTAATGTGTTACAATGCTCAAATTCCGTTGCTACCAGAATCTTACTAATTTTATTTTGAACGTTTGTTTGTCACTGGAATCAATATTTAGCCTCCTGATTACTAGTTAAACCTGTGGATTTCAATCCCACCGAAATCATTTTAGCTCTGAAAATTGTCCAACTTCGGTATCGTGTTACTCACATAATTCAAATTCCGTTGCTACCAGAATCTTATTAATTTTATTTTAAACGTTTGTTCGTCACTGGAATCAATATTTGCTGTCGATATCTCAATAATGCGAACAAATAGATTGTCTAATGCGAACAAATAGATTCTGTATTCACTGGTGGACTCCTACAAAATGCCTTACACTTGTACAATAACCTATCCCCTTACACAAATATCGTAAATCTTTCAGATCAACTTAATGAGGTTGGATGGTATGGCTGTCGGTACGGTGTTAACCGGTAAAATTACCATTTCCGGTATCAGCCTCCCAATCGAGTTAATGCCGAGGAAAATCGCTGTGGATTCAATGCGAGGGTATGTAGGCTGGATGCGTGCTACTTTGTGCAATGGTCTGATGGGTTCTAATGTTTACAAGTTGCATTGCCACCCTGATTTTTTCTGTTCCAATGATCAACCGTGTATAACCAGGCGAACTGCTATAGGCGGCAGTTAATAGAGTAGCCAGTTTTTTGAGACGCTGCGTCGGCAGTCTTGTTATTCCTGTATGACACCGCGTCGCAAAGGAAGATTGATTATCTCGCTATCCACAGGTAGCGGAGCAATGCTTACATGGGCGCTGCATTGTGTCTCAGAAAATACTCTAAAACAAAAAGTTTGTTTGCAGTACTTTTTATTGAAATGCGCTATGTCAAGGCATACCCATTTACAACAGTGCAAGCTCTTCTTCGCACCTGCTCATTATGTTCGTAGATCACGAGTTCTTAAACTGGAGTAGTGGAAAATTTATGAGGGAGACGCGAGACCACGGTGCAGTAACCCCCTTTTGTCCGAGTTGCGTCAAAATTAGCGCATTGTAGAATCCTACATCCACAAGAAAAGATCTGCAAATTACTCGTCATGTTGTTTTGGAGAGCAAATGTGGGAAAATGACCGTTTTGAAAAAAGTTGATTTCCGAAAAAAATAGAAAAGGTCTTTATGTTGTTGTAGATAGCAAATATGGACAAATTTCCTATGAGAAAAAATCGAAAAAAAGCACCACACGTATTCAAAGGGGCGTAGGTTTTTGTTGGTAATTGTCAAAGGGAGCGCGTCTCAAAAAGTTTTAAGAATCGCTGGTGTTGATTTATGCATTGTTAAATAGATACGATAGAAACTGTTTTTGTCCCCAATAGTTAAAGTGGCGAAGTTCACCTTTTTGATCACACATTCGGTTGCATCGTTTTTTTTCGACTCATGGTGTTCTTCAATCTTGTTTTTCTCTCATTCCTGCTTTAACAATGTCATCATCGGTTCCCTTCGCCCATTTCTGTGGTGATCTGATTAGTTTCGAACCTCAGCTTAGTAAACGAATGCTTCATTTGTGTGATCATGTTATTTCCCTCGATATTACGCTTCCTGGCGCTCTACGTTAAATTTATAGTTTATTGTCAAGTTACTTGACTTTAGTGCTAGAATTCTTGAGGCAGCGATGTAAGTTGTTCAGTTTATTATTGCAAGTTAGATAACTTGTGTTATATGTTATTTGTATTTACGTTCTATTATGTTTAGGTATTTCTGGTTTCTTGTTGAATAAACCTTTAATTAAGGGAATGTTTTGATTTACGTTTCATAACTTGTAAAAATATAAAAGACTGATATTCAACACAGGCGACTGTACTTTTCGAATGCCTGCGCAAATGTCAATTCATGCCGCTATCGAATCATGCAAGCGGCATTGGATGGGTCGGATTGTATTGAGTTCTTCAGATACGAAATACGGGTTGTGACAGCCATAACAGTGGATGCGCCGATGAAAAGGTTAGTACGAAGGAGATTTGCTACAAACCAAAACAACTGAAATTAATATCAGACGTTTCTTGGCGGCGTTTTGGAGTCTGAATCGCTAGAAATATTGTGTAAGTGATGGTTTAATTTTTATTTTAGATTTTGTGTGGTTGCAAATATAAAGCATTAAATCAGTGGCTCCCATTTTTTTTGTTTGTGGTCCTTGTTTTTCTCTGTAGCTTTATAAAATTAGCACCAAATTTATATCGGATTATAGATGCTGTTATACTTACTTCTCCCTTTTTTTGGGATAAATGCACGTCATGAAACGGTTTTTAATCTTCACATGGCAAACCCAATCAAGATCAGGATAGGGGAAAGCGGCGACCCATTTCAAGCCAGTCATGAATATGAATTGCGGACCAGTAGCTGCACCACCAATTTTAAATTTCCTCCTAAAGACATCCTGGGTGAACAACTTCAATTTTCTAATCTGGTTAACCAAAGATGGTAATTGCATCTTCACAACTCCTGGTTGAGAATCATTCTCCTTGATGTCCTAATGTGGCCTTGCGCGTTAAACAGTTCTGTCCGCATCAAACGTGTTGTTTATGCAGATTGTATTGGTCAGATGGATCCAAAATAGAAACGTCAAACCTTGATAGTAGTGGTCGAACTATTTTGGTCGATGCCAATCTCAAAAAGGTCGTTGGGTTGACCGTGTTTGGCCAAAATTTGTACTGGGCTGATGCCCAAATGGACGGCGGCCTGGTCGAAGGGGCCAACAAATTGGACGCATCAAAGAGAAAGAAAATACAAAGTAGAGTTGGAAACTTGCGAGATCTTGTCAGTGTGATTAGCATGGAAAAAAGTGTACTAAGTAAGTGTTGTGGCATCCTTCGGATAGTTAAGTGTACGTGTTATGACTACATGCAGTATTAAATATCTAGCGAGTTTCTAGCAGTTTGTTTCCGTGCTATAATTGCAAACACAACTTCGATGTGGAGTCAATATTTGTCAAGAAAGCGTTTTGCGTTGATCAGTGGTTGCCACAGATAGCAACACCGATGTCTTTATGCTTTGCGGCAGTTCTACACACAAGTTTTGTATCATCCAGTTAGTTTCGTTGTAGTCGCGAAAGAAACAACTTTGTTCCAACGTTTTATGGCGGCAGTTGTCGCGCTGCCTATTGACCTGTATTTGGAAATTACTCTTCACTGTAATTCTTCCTGCTGGTTGAATTGCATTGTACGTGCAGCACACGAAATTCCAAAACGGCTATGTACATTGGTTCTAGCATAACCGACTAAAAGTTTTCTGCCACCAATGGATACTCTCGTTCCTGTAGGACAAGTACTTGACTGTGAATGGCAAAAATATGTGAGTGAAGTGATTTTTATGGATTGCTCTTTCATCTAGCTCACCACCCTTGTTCTGATGATAACGGTGGTTGCTCTCATATATGTGTTACGAAGGACGATGGTTCGACTCGCTGTTCGTGCCCGAATCATCTCACACTCACTTCTAATTTTCAATGTGGTATGTCAAACATCTTCAATATTAATCTTTTTTCTGTTAATCTAACATAAACGTCTCTAAGATGTTGTTGTTGTTGTGATTGCCCCTCCTCTTCCTCGGAATGGAGGTACGGCACGAAATTAGGCCAGGGGAAAGATGGCAGCCCATTTCGAACCAGTCATGAGTGACTGGTAGTCCCACCACCAAGGCGGACTGCCACTGGTGGGTACCCAAGAGTCGCCTTTTACAACATGGTGGGTTCGCAACTTCACAATTGCAACCCGGTGTAGTGCGAGTAGGCCACCTATCTGCCACATAAAGGTGGAGGCGTCCCGTTAAGTGCCTTGCCCAAGGACACAACAAGCAAGCTTGTCGGCTTGTTCCCTGCGCTATCCTTTTTTTTTATGCTGAGCGCCAAGCAGGGAAGCTGTGAATACCATTTTTATAAACTCTCCAAGATCATCAGTTTCTGTTTTCATTACGGGGCCGGTTTTTCGCCGTTACCTTAAGGCTAATTACAAGTTATTTTTGTTGGCGTTGGGTTTTTAACAACTATAGTTGTTTTCTCCCTGAACTGCAAATGTTCGTGGTCAAAAATCGGGTATTAGAGATTGAATTTTTGAGTTAAATTTTTTGTTTTGGGTATCGGGAGGCATATTTAAGCACTTAACAACCAAGTAATCACCAAGTTTTCTTTTTCTTTTATTTTCAATCCAACTTTTCGACTTATGCTGAAAAAGACAGGGCCAAGATTAACTGAAGGCGCTGATTAGACTACCGAAGTGCTGACTAATTTTTCGTTTTGTTTCTGCGTCTAGAAAAGATTTTCATATATTTATTTCGATGCAAATCTGTTTTCATTTAGGCGAACCTTCAACCTGCGGTCCTAATTACTTCACATGCAAACGCAAACAGCAGTGTGTGCCGATGTCGTGGCGATGTGATAAGAATCCGGAGTGCACAGATCAAACAGACGAGGAAAATTGTCCATCGAAACCGGTCGGTAATGGTTTAGTAGCGTATTTGAACTTATTAATTGTTGCAAGCAGTTTATCTGTAAAGAACTGTTTCTCGGTAAAATTCTTTTGTGACACACTGGTCGATAGCGGTACCGCATTAGCCATTCCAAGAGCACAACATCGTAGAACCGATGCGATAGTTGAACCCACCACCTCTTAGTCGCATGGTGCCTCATCAGGTTGTATTTGCTCATATTCCTCCTTTGGATGGAGGCGCTGCATGATATAGTAATCCACGTTCATGCCTCAAAACTTATCAAGATCAGGGTAGGGGAAAGCGACAGTCCATTTCCAACCACTGGGGAATATAAATTGCAGACTGCCGTTTGTATGTCCCACAATTGTTTATCTGCCTTGTCAGTTCTGGGCATACCCGTCTGTATTTATGGCTGGTTCGAAATGTCTTCGGCTTTCTTCTAACCTCGTCAGCCTATCCCTTGGTTGATTGGCAATGCAATACGAGTTTTTGTTGTTCTATTTCGGGCTGTGCCTTCATTTGAAAAAAGTCGAGGGCAAATCCATCCACATAATTTACTTTGCATCTGGTTTTATAGGAATGCAAAAAAGGACAGTTCTCTTGCGGTCCTATCCGTTTGGAAGGTTCGAAAACTCCTGGTTTGCTTCATAGTTTGATGGAGACCAGACCGCAATGCATAGAAATGAGTTTTGTGTGCGATGGTAAAGACGATTGCATCAACAGGCAAGACGAAAAAGAATGTCGTAAGTGTTTGTCTTTTACAGCAATCAGTCTTCCGTGCAGTGCTAGGCACCATTTGACCGTGTCTGGTGGTGCCCGTCGAACCCTTGAAGCCATATGATAGCAGCAGCGGCAGACGTGCTTTGGATGGCTAAGCTTTCCTACGTAATGCACACTAATTCCCTATGCGTTTATCACCAGCAGATTGGTTTCTTAATGTTACGATGGAGTCGTTTTTTGTCTCAGTACGCCTACCACAAACCGCACCAATTGACAATAGAAATAAATTCAATCTGTTTGTGACAAATTTACCACAAAGAACAACTTGATTTAGAACCGAGTAAATCTAATTGCAAGTGCACAATCGATGTTGAAAGAAATAACCAAATTGCGAAATATATCTTCTCCGTAACGAGGCTGCGAAAACAACCTAAGCATTGTTTGCTGGTGAAGAGCGAGTCAATCATGCCAGAACTAGCTTAATGATCGTGTTTTTGTTTCTTTGCAGTGACGTGCAAGGCTGGAGAGATTGCTTGCCACAACGGACAGTGTATTCCTTCATCGATGTCGTGCGACCAATGCCAAGGTGCTTCGTGTTCAAAAGGTGAGAGCCAAGCGTCTCATACGAATTTTAGAATATTGCCCCGTGAGTCGATTTGCAACGTCTGGTTTCCCCTGACGCCAAGCGCGGCTCGCGGCTGAACCAAAATAACACGAACTCTGAGTTAAGCTTCAACAGACCAAGCTTGTCACGTGTTGGAGCGCTGTTTTGAAGCGATGATGATCAAACGTACATGCTGTACGTTCACCTCTCACGGCGACTGCGTCATGGAGTCATGAGAAAAGCGCCGTACGAGGATTTCCTATGCTTTAGGAATTCTAACAAGCAGTAAATTCATTGAAAGTATATCAAGCAATTGAAGTGGAATGTCGAGAGTTCATACTTTGAAGCAGTTCTTCCGTGGTTAGCGTCACTTTGGTGTTTTCTTGAGTCTGGAGGATAAAATACTTTAACGAGAAATAAAGTCAAATAGCTTTGTTTCGGTATTTAACGATTGGCAGCAACCCTGTCGTAATAGATGCGAGACTACTTTAGTGTAAGACCAGGGTGTGCGAAGCACTTCAGGCACAATTTTGCCAGATTCAGGTCTTAAAGTAGTAGTTATTCAGTTTTTTTATCCGGTGTTGTCCCCTTAGCAGACATGGCCGAGTTCACCCCATTCCTTCTGCAATTCCTCGCACTCCGTCTCTCCACTTGCTTCTTCCAGGTCTTCTTCGGTCGTCCTCGCTTTCTCTTGCCACTCACTTCAAGATCCAAAGCAACCCTCAAAACACTATCGTCATTCCTCCTCAGCACATGTCCATACCATCTAACTCCATTTGCTGTTGCTAGCCGGTCTATGATTTCCTTCAACCTTAACCTGTCCATCTGTTCTTCAGTGGTCTTTCTGACCGCACATTGCTCTCACCATAGCTCTCACCGTTCTCCTAAAAATTGCTTTTTCGTTTTCTATTAAACACCATGCCTCACTTACATACAGTATTGCTGATCTTACACAAGAACGATAAACTTTACCTTTCATCTTCAGAGGAAACCTATTTCCAAGCAATAACTCTCCACATTCCCTGAATCTTACCCAACCGATTCTTACTCTTGCTGTGACTGCCGCTTCACAACCACCACTAGCATTTAGTCTGTCTCCCAAATATCGAAATCCATTCACTGTCCATTTCATGGCACAACTTCTCAATCGAATCCACCTTTCCTTTCATTATTCCTTTACATTTCAAGCAAACAAAATGCATTGCCAACCTAGCGGTAGCTCTCTTTATTACAGTAGATTCCGCTTAATTGGGCCGCCGGTAAATCGGGTCAGCCGTTTAATTGGGTCAAATTGTTAAGAACAAAATCCAATCAAAGATAATGCACTACGTTAAATCCGCATAATCGGGCCACTATTCCGCTTAAGCGGGCCACAACTGTAGTCAGACATACACTGGTTTAATTGCAAAACTGCCTTTGTAATGAAATAGAACTCAGTATCACAAAGCCAACTATATTATGTAACAATTGAAAAATACAGGCGCAAATTATTTTGTCATTTCATGCCCTTGGACATGGTAATTGGGTTTTGTTGCAAATTTTGTGAAATCCCAAGCAGAGATGCCACAAAAAGAATTAACAATTGCTGAAAGGGTTGTTGTCTTAAGAAAAATTAAAGAGCAACCTCCAAACATTAGTCATCGCCAGCTAGCTGAGATAACTGGTGTACCAAGGACAATCCTTGCACAGATACTGCAAGACTTCGGATAATCGGGTCAGCCGCTAAATCGGGCCAAATGGTGCTTATCCCGATGTGACCCGATTAAGCGGAATCTACTGTATTGTACATTTGCGATGAACTCAGTTTCCTCATTTTGTGCACAACACTGAATTGGCCCCGACTCTCCTCCCACAAACTCCACATGGATATACAGGGTGTTTCATCTCAATATGTCACTTTAGAAAATCTCATATCTCAGTAAGTGGCAAAAGTAGCGGGATAAAATTGGTTTCGTTGGAAAGGTAAAATCTCCAATTTTGTTGCTGCGGTGATTTCGCCAGACGATTGTTACGTCACAATCAAGGTTTAAGATTTTTGCGTAAAATGCCATTTCTACCGATTTGCCTCTTATTTGCTTAAAATGTCTTTTACTGGAATGGAGAAAGCGTTTTGTGTTTTGGAATTTGATAAAAACAACTCGTGGACATGTGTTCAACGTAAATTTCGGACAGGATTTTCAAAGCAGCCACCAGACCGACGTACCATACAGAAATGGCTCGCGAAATTTAAGGAGGAGGGATGTTTCGATGTGTGCCGTGTAACCAAGGGCTCGTATATTGAACATTTGTGAAAAGTTTAATGAAACGTTTATTTCTTTGATTTTTGAGTTCAAATTTTTGCTGCGTAAACTTAAGATCATTAGTTTTCAAAAAAGAAGTTTGGTTTTCATGTCTTCACAGTTATTGAGATATAAGTTGTCGTAAAGTGACATATTGAGATGAAACACCCTGTATCTTGCTTTCAAATAGTTTTCCTTCTGACCCGCTTACCATCACTGTTGTTTTTCTGGCGTTGACCTTTAAACCTTTACTTTCCAATGCATCCTTTCAATTCCAAAATTTTTCCTTTAAGTCTTCCATGTCTTCGCTCATGAGAACAAGGTCATCTGCATACAATAATTCATTAACCACACCCCTTGCATTTTCTGTAATAACGTCCACAATTATTGCAAGCGATAGTGGCGACAGCACAGATCCTTGATGTACAACAACTTTTACTTCGAATTCCTCTGAATATGCAGATCCCACCCTCACTCTTGTCTTTACACCATCATACAAGCTCAAAACTGCCCGAACCATTACTTCTGATAGACCCTTCTTTCACATAGCCCACTCCATCACTTTTCTTGGCACTCTATCAAAAGCTTTTTCCTTGTCAACAAAACACGTATACAACTTCTCGTTCTTCTTTTGATATTCCTCCTGCATTCTTCTCCCAATGAATATCGCATCCACTGTTTCTTTTCGTGGCATAAATCCAAACTGCATTTCATTCAAATTGACTAGTGTTTGTATTCTCCTCTCTGGTACCCTTTCGACAATTTTCATGGCATGTTCTAGCACAGGGGTGGCCAACCGTGGCGCATTGCATGTTTAGAGGTGGCGCATTCCAGGTTTAAGATTTTTCGGGCAATTTGGGTAAGTGTCCTTTCATCTGGCCGAAAAATTTGTCACACCAATAACATCTCCAAAAAAAAAAAAGTTCGCACTTGGTTGGCCTCACGTTTGGTGGCATATTTAAGCCAAAAGTCATGGAAAAGGTGCAGCGAAACAGGGGATGACCTTTTTTTTTTTTTTTGGAGATCACCGCTGAATATGGCCTTGTTTTGATTTTATACTTTGAAGTCAAAACAAGACCATATTCAGCTGTGATCTCCAAAAAGAAAAAAAAAAAAAAGGTCATATATTTATACTACAAATATATTACCACACGTTTGAAAGCAATGAAAAGCTATGAATGTTTGTGTGGCGCATCTTCAAATGAATGCTTGTGTGGCGAAAAATTTTGGCGCATGGACTGAAAAGGTTGGCCACCCCTGCCCTACATTTATGGCGCATCCGACACGGGTTGGTAGAAGAGTTGGCGCTTTGCATAAAAAGCTTGGCCACCCCTGTTCTAGCATTTTCACTCCTCTGTATGATCCACAGCTAATCGCATCACCCTTTCCTTTGAAGATAGGCACAATCACACTTGTTTTCCACTCATCAAGCATTTCTCTACCATCCAATACACACTGACACAGTTCCATCATCACTTTCACCCCGATTTCGCCACTTGCAATTATTATCTCTACGCTTACTTGAGATGGTCCAGTTGCCTTTTCTGATTTCATCCTTTGCATTGCTTCCACAATTTCATTACAAGCCACTTTTTCCACTGGTCCTTCTACTACATCAGTTTCCACCATGTGGTTCCATTCGTTCTCTTCATTTATGATCTTTTCCATGTGTTCGCATTTTTTGCCCTACCCTCTTCACTAAAACCCAATCGTCCGTTTCTTCCTCTTAAGCATCTTCCTCCTTCCACATCCTTCCCTTCCATTTTCATTCTTCGAAGGAAGTAGAAAACACTATTGGAATTCTGACATAAATTATTCAACTACTGATTAGCTTCTATTCTCATAGCTCTAGCAACAATGTTTCTCGTTTGATTTCTTATATGTTTGTATTTAGTCTTATTTTCTTCTGATGGAAATCACAGCTTTTTTATTGCTGCTTTATTTCTTGCTATGGTATTCTTGACCTCTTCATTCCACCACCACATGTCTCCTCGATCTCTCCGAGACTTCTTTTTTCCACACACTTCATCACATGCCTTTAGAACACCATTCTTGAAAGTTTTCCACAAATCAGGTGCATCTGTGCTTACTAGTTCTTTAACTCTTTTTTCAAATCTTACTCTTGATCGGTTTTCATTCAACTTCCAAATCTTTCTTTGATCCGTTGTTTTCTCACAACCTTTTTTAGAATCTAGTATGTAGATCTACGACCACCAGCCTGTGCTGAAGTTCCCATGGAATCACTTTCACATCCCTTATATTCTTTCTTTATTTTTCTCAAGCACAAAATCAATTTCTGTTTCACATTCAGTAGCACTATAAGTGATTTTCCTTTTTGTCTGTCTTATTAAACCAAGTAGTTTGCCACGTACAGCTCTCTTTCATCACAAAACTCTAGCAATCTTCTTCCTTCTGCATTTCTTTTCCCAATACCGTTCCCCCCTCGCGTGTACACCTTCAAAACCCTAAGCACATTTCCCCACATGTCCATTGAAATCCCCAAAGAAACAATGATTTCACTTGAACTTCCCAAGTCCCACTCACTCGCCATTTCATCATAAAACAAACTTTCTCTGCGTCTGGTCTCCCGCTTTTGTGGCCCATACGCACATATTATGCGCATCACTTCTCGATCTAAAGTTAGCACAATTGCCATTACTCTGTCGCTTTTTCTTCTAATTTCCACAACGTTTCTAGATATTTCTTCTTTCACCAAAATTCCAACCCCTCCGAATCCTGCATCATTTCCTGTCCACCACAGTTTATACCTTCGTCCCGAAGTACCCACAAAACGAGCTCCTTGGTCTTTCATATTACTTCTTGGATGCAACACACATCAACTCTTCTCTTCCTCAGCTCTTCACACACTTCTGTTTTCCCTCCACAAAGACTTCCCACATTTAATGTACCAAATCTTATCCCATGACATTCAGATTTAAACCCGAGAGATTTTTCGCACTCCCTGCTCATTTGAGAGCTGCTGGGGACTAGGGGCCATTTGTTTATTTTTTCAGGTCATGGGGGTTTGTTGGTGCAAAATTTTTCTACAGGGATCATGCCCTTACTTACCCCCTACCGCAGTTTTCTGTCATGAGTGGTCTAATCAAGCTATTAAGCTGGCAAGCCTACCATTAACTGTCAGACTAAATTGGTAGGCACCCAGTAGTTGCCTCTTGCGACATGCTGGGTAAACAGCTTCACTATTCTTCAAAACCAGTGAAGCACGGTTATAGCTGTTTCTGTGTACCAGACTTATAACTGTTTCTGTGTACGGCTGTAGGCTTTGTTATCTTTAGCTTGATCGGCATGCAATAATTTCTAATGGCAAATGAGGATTAGTTTTGGATTGTAATAAGTAGTACACAGCACAGCAGTTTGAGACGACAAAAACCGCTACAAACCGTCAATATGTTTACAGAACCGAACACCACGGACCAGGGCCAGGACAGCACTTTCTTGATCGTTATTGGCATCATTGGTGGTTGTGTCGTGGTGGTGATTGCGTTTTTCTTCCTTCGTCATTGCAAAGTATACTCAAACAATTTATATATTTTTTTGTGTCAGTGCAGGATCAGATATTGTTATCGCGGCGTATGTCTAGTTTTGTCTTCTACAATGCTCTAATGTTTGCATCCAGCTTTTTCACAACCGTGGTAAACAAAATCGTTCTTTCCATTTTTGCCGTGTTTCAAAAAAGAATGTGCAATACCTTTTTTAGCATGTCTTTCAAACATTTTGCGAAATCTTTACAACGGCTGGCAGCTGACTGTCTTCGTCGGTGTGGTATTGTCATTAAATTACTGTTGTGGCATGAGCTGTTTACCCGAATTTTTTTCACTCTTGTAAAAGTCGTTTTGTTTGTGGTACGTAAGGGCTCCTTCAAATATTTGGCAGAAGTTACTTCGCCACTGCAATTAGGAAAACTAATAAAAAACGATTGAAATAACTTGGCTACGAGAATTCTAATTAGGTAAGCGCTGCAACAGCTCACAAAATTTAACCTAGTAGGTAACATTTTAATTACAACTGATGATGCTTTCAGTGTAAAGCAAAACGTTTTGAAATAAAATGTTCACTATTGACTGACTATCATATTTCTACTCTGAAACTTGTTTTTGTTTTTCAGTCTCATGACAGCAATCCATATCCGCCCGGGGTCGTTATGGTGACTCCAAATTCAAATGGTCTCCTCAACCTCAACGTCGAATTTCAGGCCCGCGACGATTCCAATCCTACCCGGGCCGTGGTGGTTGGGGGGCGAAAAAAACAACCGGCCCTTAATTTTGCGATCGTGCCCCCGGGAAGTACTAACGGTTCCCAAGTAACCAACCGGTCAGAGTGGCCCACCCATAGGGACGGAAGGCTGGCCGAGCGACCCAGTATTCCTGGTGCATCGACTAATTCAAGTGTCAAGCGTCACACGACAGTAAGTTGACCCTTTTTTGAAAATGGGATTTTGAAAGGTAGATTTGCCAACACCTCTATTTAATAGTCAGTACGTAATGAGGACTACATATAAAAGCTTTGGCAAAACAGCTTTTGATATTCAATATTAGAAAACACGTATTTTTATTACCTGATTGCTGAAACGTTTTCGTGCAGTCACTGACAGTCAAGCATCTGATTGATAAAATGTGGTGATGCTTAGCACGTCATAGTTCGCAGCCATGTTTAAGGTGGTTAACATCTCGTCCTTGGGATGAAGGCACAATGTGCCACGGAGCATTTAGTGTTGCACCAAAAACCTTGTCCAAGAAGAAAATGCACGATTATCAGACTGTGGGAAGTGGCAATTCGTTTTGAAGCTATCGCAAAACTAGTAGCCTCCCAATTTCAAGGTTGAATGGCGTTGATGGAAACTTAAAGTCACCTTCAACATCGAGCTGCGTGGGGTACATTTTTATTGAAATCACGTGAGCCACAGAGGCCTATCACAGAAATGACGTTTGACACGCAAAGGCCCTTGCATCAAATCTTGAACAAGTTTACTTCTGCTCATGATTGTAAGGCTTGATCAAGATTTTAGGTTAACTTTACCGTACAGCAAGAACGCAAAACAGACACAAATTTCACGAAAAATTTCCAAACGTTGTGCTTTTAGCTGTTAGATAAAGTCTTTTCCGTATAGTGAAGAGTGGTTACTGCATGCTAAAGTCTCATTTTGGCACCAATGTACGACTTCTGGTCCAGGCCATTGGGAGCACCCCAATTAAAGGATTCCGATCATAAATTTTCCGATTTCTCAGGTTGCTTTTCATTCACATCAACAACTTTTCATTCTGTAAGACGATCCTCTTGGTAGTGGAATCTTACTAATAATTCAAATACCGTTGCTCACTGCATCAGTAATTTATAGTTGCATCAACCTTTTGATCTCATTGATTTCGACATGGTAGAAACTAGTCTAAAAAGTAAGATTTGAACCCTGATCTTTACTAATCGGCGGAACAACAGTCAGTATTTCCTTATTAGGAGAGTCGGACTTCACGGTTTGGTGTTTCTATTGAGAATCGCGTAGGATTACACTGGCATAGAGTGATCACTAACTTCGACCGTTGTTCCAGGCAAATCGCAGCTCCGCGAGTGAAATCTGCAATGGTGAATACGTGTGCTCGTCGGACAGTCATTCAGCATACACGAACAACTACTACAGATGCAGGAATGGGCACAAGCACAGGTATGTCGTAATAGTGGAGTCACAGGTATGATGCACATGATCATGTAAACGAACATTCGATCTCGAATTGCGGAATCAATTGGTCTTATGCGAAACCATTACAACTAACCGGCGCGATGGTGTAGTGGTTAGAGGGTCCGCTTCGCAGTCGGTAGACCTGGGGTTTATTCCCTAAGTAGAGTCATACCAAAAGACTTTAAAAAATGATATTCACAGCTTCCCTGCTTGGCGCTCAGCATAAAAAAAGGATAGTGTAGAGAACAAGCCGGCAAGCTTGCTTGTTGTGTCCTTGGGCAAGGCACTTAACGGGACGCCTCCACCTTTATGTGGCAGACAGGTGGCATACCCGTACTTCACCGGGTTGCAATTGTAAAGTTGCGAACCCACCATGTTGTAAAAGGCGACTCTTGGGTACCCATCAATGGCAGTCCGCCTTGTTGATAATAGGGCTACCAGTCATCATGACTGGTTCGAAATGGGCTGCCATCTTTCCCCTAGCCTAATTTCAATTTGGTTGACGGCATGAACCTGAATTGCCGTTCGTGCCGTACCTCCATCCCGAGGAAGAGGAGGGGTAATTACAACAACAACAACAGCAAGCCCATCTAGCCCTTGCGGACTATTTTTGTTTTCAGGCCGTTTGAGGCAGCATCTGTAAATCATCGTGACAACCAAACCGATATCAGGGTGTGGTGGTGGAAATTTGTAGTTGTAGTCGTAACGAGTTGAGGTTCTAGTCCTCTGATAGCCCATTGTTACAAGTTATATGTTCTTCGTCTCGCTGTTTTCAATTGATAAAGGGAGTACTTATTTCGTGTGATAGCTTTATATGGAGCCAGCAAAGCGGGCTCCTCACTTCTATCCTTTTAAAGATACCGCAAAGCGTCCTTTTATGAAGGTGTTAACAAGTAAATAGCCCCCCTTGAGTTATTACTCTTGTGGACATTGCTGAACTTGACACAATTGTTTTTTTTCACACAGGAGATCGTTGAAACCCCCCGTACACGGTCCCCCGCCTCCCACCCCCTGTAGCACTGATACGTGTGAAGATTTTGAACGTTGCAGCTATCGAAACAACGAAAGTCTGCCTCACGAACCGCCTCCGCCCTATTACCGGCATCACTCGTGCTGCTATCATTGTTATCATCAGCACAATTATCCTACCGGTTCGTCGAGCGGATCCGCGTCATCGAGACGATGCGGCGTTGATTGTGGTGAACCTCCGTCCTACGACCGCCACAAAGGAAGCAGCCGTAAGCGACATTACTACCGGCAGTTTCTCGGCATGCATTCGGATTCGGATCCATGTCCGCCGCCTCCTACTCCCAGGAGTCAGTATCTGTCGGAAGCGTGCGAGACGACCGAAGTGGAAGATGTGCCGGAGCCAGAATCGGACGTGAATCGCCTGTCGGAGGTCGAAAAGGAAGAGGATGACGACGAAACTGTGGTTCTTCTGCCGTCATCGTCGCGCAGGGAGTCGCTTTCGATCACTGAGCGAAGTTACTCGACGTTACTGGATAACCCTCCACCCTCTCCTGTTACGGATTCGTCTTGATTGCTACAACTTGTTATAGTGTTATCAAAATGGCGGGCTGTTCAACGCTGCTGTGATGACATCATCGTCATGTCTCAAACAACAAGTTACTGAGCCAGTATTTATAGTAAGCTTGCAGGCTTCATAGCAAACATCGTGGCATTAAAATGCACAATAGTACGACCGCAACAAAGTAACAGCCCTATTGAGGGCCTTGAGCACAATGTGCGGGCGTACGCGGTACACAGTGACCGGGAGGCCAAAGCTCTCCATTTTTGGCCAGGGCGCTTGCCCCAACAAGGGTGAGAGACTTTTTTCTGAATTATCAGCCAACGTTTTTGCTGCAAGAAAGGGTATTGTGGATTTAATTACTCTCTCTTCCTTCCCTTTATTGTAATACCCTGAGCGCGCGCCTAGCTCTGTGTTTTATAAGCCTCTTGATTGGCGTTGGCCACCAATCAACGTTTGACTTTTATTTTTTATTCATGCAGTGAAGCTTTTTGTATAAAGACCTGCTAACGTGGCGCTGTTTTAATTACACTTATTTTTATAGCGCCGATTTTCGATACCTCACTTCTGGGTGCCTTGTACAGTACGGTTGCCAACTGTTTGCACCAAACTGGGCTGTCGGCGTCCTAGTATTAATGCAGTGTCATATTTTGTTGAGCTTGTTGTTTTTTTACGACGTAAATTTGTCTTCTTGAACAATAAAAAGGTGTGGGTTCCTTTTTCGTTTTAGTTGGAACGCTTAGTACAGTTTTAAAAAAGCTGCTTAACCGCAGCCAAAAGAGGTAGTTTACTTTGGGTTTCAGAGTGAGCCTTTTCGTTTTTGATACTTTGCAGACAACAGTGATTTATTCCGAAAATTATCGGCAATTTGTCGATCTCAAAACGAGGAGAAAGACCAGCGTGTTGAAAATTATTAAAAATCAAATACCTGTGAGGTATCAAATCTTACCATAGTTTTAAAGTGACAAAATTTTTAATAATGACACGCATGTGGTCACCAGACACCTCCATATAATTTGGTCTCCATACGTCAAGAGCTCTGTCGGCGGAAAACCCTTACCCTAACTAGCTTCAATATTGGTGATAATGCAGGCGCAGAGCGTTACTACAGGTCTATGTGAAAGAAGATGCTGTCACGTGCTTTTTCAAGAGCAAAACAGGGATCGAAACGTTTAATTGAATTATGAGCTCATTGCCGTCACAAACCAACATCTTTATTCGTTCTACCATTTCGATAAAAAGTACACAGTTAAGACTAAATGTCTATTTGATGAAAACTAAGTACAAGTCCAGCACATTCTGGAGTCTATTCTGTACTCCTTAGCTGAATCTTGTAACTCAAATCCTAACTAAACTTGGTCTAGGCAAAGAACTTCTTTTAAAATGAAGTTTACAATTCGACTGCACTTAATCCCACGGGCCATGTAATCGTGGTAGCTGAATATTTTATGTAAAATTCCATGAACACGAGGGTAGTGTGAGTTGCGAAATATGAGTAAATGATTGGCAAACACACTTCCTGGTCTTGCCATCACGGCCGAAGTAAACGAGGCTAAAGTCCACATGAAGACTAAAAATTTACTGAAACAAGTGATGTGCAAACAAGCAGTAGATTATTAAGCAATCAAAAACTTTCGTGAGTCTGCAAAATAGAAACCTTTCAGACGAAAAAACAGGCGTTTGCAGAAAAAATCATTTTGAAGGAAGAGCAAATCAAGAATAATAATGGCTTTTTTTGGTGAACGTATGTGAAGGTCGTCGCTGCGGTAATATGGCAAAACCTAATACCTGCAAAAAATTATGGTCTTGAGAATATTGACTATGTGGTCGTTTATTATTGTTCAATAAGAGAACAACTGAACCAAATTATTTTCAGTTTTTCCTTGAAGCTGTTAACTGTACGAACATCAATTATTTGTTTGCGTTTGCTGATCAGTGGCTTTATATACATAAACGAAAAGAAATCAAGGTTGTTTGTAATATTTGAAATGTAGTTGTTAGGTTTTGCAATTTCTCGGCAGGGCGTCAAAAGTAAAATTTTAAGCCTTGCATGCCTTGTCATCAGGATTACCATCGCCCTAGAACAAAAATATGCTCGCAGTGGCGAAACGATATTTTCGCTGTACATTTGCGATGCTTACCCCCAATTTAAAGTGTAGACCTTTTTTTTTATCTGAAGGTCATTATTTGCAAGCACATGGCGTAGACTTCTTTTTTTTGACGGTCCAGATTTTGAGCGATAAATTTCCGAAACAAAAATCTTTTCTACGATAAAAATAAACCCATTTTTTAAAAATATACATATTTGTGTTTTCTAAGAGAGCATTTTGGAAATTAAGTACAAATATTAGAAATAAGCACTAAATGGTAACCCTACTAATCATTACGGCAAAGTTGCGGACCCTTGAACCACCCTCTTTCTAAAATAAAAAAATTCAAGATTTTTTATCAGGTTAGTTGTAATGTAATTAGTTGTAATCCCTACTCATAAAATGTGTGAGCGATTTGGCATAGCAAAAGAAAATGGCGACGATATATTAATTTTAGGCTTAAAAACTGAGACTGCTTTACTTGTTAATAAAGCTGTCTGTTCTTTTAGTCAGGCAACACAGAATTTCCTCGATTTCATGA
This sequence comes from Trididemnum clinides, assembly GCA_963675345.1. Classification (NCBI taxonomy): domain Eukaryota; kingdom Metazoa; phylum Chordata; class Ascidiacea; order Aplousobranchia; family Didemnidae; genus Trididemnum; species Trididemnum clinides. The sequence goes on along the minus strand of OY776290.1, from coordinate 23,936,471 downwards.
ATTTTTGAGCGCTGATTGGGCCTTACAAAAAATGTGTTTGCTTCGGCAATGGCGTGTTTTTGTGTTGGAAAAATTGAAATCTTTTCAAACTACCGGTACTTTGGACACTTGAACCCCTTGGACAGCGGACCTTTGAGCCATGGTTTAAGACTCCCAAGTACATGTTAAATAGTTATTAGTAACGTTGTTTATCGTTATTTTGTGAAAAGGAACATATTGATAGGTTAGTAAGCAAGATTAATTGTTGTAAGCAACAAGTTTGAACCTAATAGTTTGAATACTTCCAGCAAAAGAATTGGTAATATTGCGGCAACTGACATGAAGAAAGCTGTAGAAGCTGTAATTAAAAAAGGAAAGTCAAAAGAAAAAGAGGATTAAGATAATTACGTAGGGATCTGTTTTGCGACGTCATGCAAAAAAAGTAGCGGGTTTGTAAAACCAAATGCTGATGATGTGCATTTTATGGAGGCTTCTACTATTCTTTTTGCACTTCCTCTCCCAATAGTCCGTTCAATCAAGATATTGGAAAAGATCAAGAAGTTTCCGATTAATTTGCGAACTTTTGATTTTGTTCGAGTGATTCAAAATGAGTTGTGACACTTTGAGTTTTCACGTTTTACTGTGATTACATTTCGATTAAATGCTTAAAGTCTGAGTGATAACAATAGTGGCTGAAGGGTCAGTTATGGTAGTTCAAGGGACAACGTATAACCTGACTCCTGAACCACTCTGAGTAGACTGCATATTTTGTAGTGTATTCGGGAATGCAAACAGGTGCAGCTACAAAGTGTAAAAGATAGCCCCGCTAGTTAATGCTTCGTGTTACGTACAAATTTCACATCAAAATTTTTTTAGGTAAAGAAGTGACACATATTCAAGTCAAAAGTGACTCAACCGTCCACGCCTTCCTCGTACCAAGGATTTACGAAGTTTGAATTTGTAGCCATAAGAGGTTACTCAATTTTTTCAAATCTAACCCGCTGCCCTTTTAGCTTGATCCGAGGCGATTTTTCACCAGTTTCATGAGGCATGTTCCTTAAACTTATCAGGTAATAGTTTCTTTGAAACATGATTTCAAATCTGTATGGCATTGAAGATACAGAAAGGTTATGAAGACAATAAATGTTGATGAATATTTATTGCCTATAGGACTACCGGTACTTTTTGGTTTTGTCAGTTTATTTTGATTTGATTCCTGTTAAGCGAGAGCGTTCAAAAGAATGAATCAATAAAGCAAAATCTCAAAAGTAATCATTGCAAAAAGTAGGGCAATGCTGTCTGTTTATCTGAATCATTGCATTAACTTTTCCTTTTCTAAAACTTGAAATTAAAGTATGGGACTGCCTTCGCCTTTTTTATATCATTCTCTCGGTTAGAAGTCCATGGGGCCGTTCACAAATCATATGACATTTTTGTCCAAATTTTAACCCTCTCCCACCATATGACACTTTATGACGTTTTTGTAAATCCCTTCCTCCTGATACGACGCGTCTTATAAAAAAATTGCTTCAAAAAACTAAAGTTATTCGAATTTTTCACAAATACGTGTTTAATTAATCAAATTAAAACTGTAATTTTTGTACCATATAAGCAAGTTTGTCATAAATGGTATCTTTAATCACTACTTTTCCTATATAACAGCAAAATGACGATTTTGATTCCCCCTCCCCCTCTGGTGGCGTCATATGATATTTGAAGGACTCCTACCTGACAAAAGTTCATTTTACTTTTCGTGGAAAAAGCAAGCTAGTCATGCAAGTGTGCATAGCCTACATACAGGCGCTCCACCAGGATTTTTGCAGAGGAGAGGGCTAATCCAAAAATTTTAGATGCCCCAAAAATGAGTTCTCATAGCTTAGGAGAGGAAACCGGTTTTTACCTCTCCCGTGTGGTTGCATTCTACCCAAGAATGACTTTTTTGTATAGTTTGCTATAGCTACGCGAAAACTTATAATCAGCTGTTAAATAAACCAAATAGCTAGGCAGACTAGACTACTTAATTTTTAACCTACGGTCACGAGGTAGTTGTTTTTTACTCGAAGACAAAGGCCTAACAAATGGCAGCGGTTATGTTTCTCTGTCTGCTTACATTGCAAATATAGCAAGAGTGCAGGTCTATAAATAGGGCTTCATTGAATAGACCGTCAGAGAATGTCCTATTGAGATCCGTTTGAGCCCAAACGAATATTACTTTGCTTGCGAATTTCTGAACACCAGCACTTATAAAAACACCTAAAAACAAATTTAGATTTGATTACCGGCTATGATCATAGTGACGTAAGGGCAGAAAATGGGGCACTGGAAACCAGGCCCAGAGAAACAAATTATTAACTTGATCAAAAAATTTAGGTTTGTATATTTTGTTATTTGTAAAATTATATTTTATTTTATTTGCTTTAGATTTGTGCAAGGTGACGTAAATAATATAAATAGTCCCCAAAGCAACAGTAAAAGGTTTTCACTATAGACGGAAAAATTATAGATTATTAAGTAATGGTACGAAAACCCTGAGAATATTATAATGAAGAGGTCTTTAGAAATGCCCTCTTCTCAAAATATTGTTCGCAAATACTTCATGCTTCATTCTGTACGTCTTAGCCATCGATAGTATCATTTGTGTCAAAACAAATGTATAATAGTTCCACCAATTGAGCGTGATTAGTTTAAAAAGCTACAACTCAATAGTACAAGGAATCAAAAAAACACGTCGTTCATTACATCTTTATAACCAGGGCCTTGAAAAATTATTTGTGTCCCAGGGAGTGATCAGCCAAGCGTAGACTCCTAGCTCCTATTACTATTTAGAAATGCTGGAGTAAAATTTGATTTATTAAAAGAAAGGCTTGGAATCTAAAATAAAGCTTACAAACGAAGATTATGACCTCTTCAAAAACAATTACCACCCGGTCTCTTATTCTCATGCTCCCAACTACTTTTTTTTTAATTTGCAACGTTGAGGTCAGAAAAACTTTATTACTGATATTGTTGGAAATCCACCAGTGAATTTGAAAAAAACAAAAACGATAAGTAGACAGGTGCGAATGGGCCAAGTCCCTTAAATTCGCTGAACCTAATTCTAGTTTTAAATAAAATACCAGTACTAATCGTATTTCCACCAATGAAGCATAATTACCTTTGTATTCTGTTTGCTACCGACCAAAAACACAGGAAACCAATAATATTGAATTGTTCTTTAGACCTTTATAACCATAGCCCTAGAGTCCTATCGGGTCCTGAACAACAATGAATCACTTAAAAGATAACATCCATAGGCCTTACCATTCAAACACACTAAAATACCGTTCGCTCAGTTTAAAGCAGAATTTACAACCTGCCCGCGGGATAAAGCTATACGGTTCGCTGAACAATGTGACTTTTTATCTTAAAAAAACATGTCTTGCACTCTGGTCCAAGGTCTTGTTTGTTTGAGTAAATTGAGTGGATGAGGCCCTCTTGCGCAAAATGTTTTACATTCTTAATTTAAAGCATAGCTTTACAGCTAAGGCGAAGCTTATAAACAAAAAGTACTGGGTTTTTACTAAACAGTAATGACGTGGATTTTAAATTCCATGCTTCCTGAATGTTTTGAAAATTTTTAACTTTAAGATGAAAAAAGATTTTTATTGATTTTCTAGAAATCAATTTGTGAACACTCAAAACTAAAAACTTAAGTGAAACAAGGGGAAAAGTGGTCATGCTCCTTAAATTTTTTGAACCTGATCGTAATATCAAGTTGTTTGTAAATGAAATAGAAAAAGGCTTCGTAAGCAGCCCACAGGAGTCCTTCATACTGAAAAAAACAATTTTATTTCTGTGAAATCAGCTATAAAACTATTGCATTAACAAAGTTATTTCATGTAACTTAATAAGATGCGAAACTTGCTGAAAAGCGAAAAACGTAAACGTGAATAAAAGCACCACAGTTTTGGTTGAACTTTTTCTTTTGAGAAAACAAAAATTATAGAACAAATTTGCCCACCAATTATTTTTGGTTACGCTCTTAATTAAAAACGAACAACCCAATTTTTACTTATTTCTTGATGCTCACTGATGAATTTGCGAAAGTGAGGACGAGGGATTTGGGGGACATCATCTGTTCGGCCCCAACATATTTTCTGGCTACACCATTCATCATGGTTCTACCTCCTTTCATACTTGCCTACAAGGTCAACTAAATGTTGCCTGAGATTTAGAAAACTCATTGGGATAAAAGAGCTAAAACTGTGTTACAAAAAGAAGCGAGATAAATCTCAAAATTGCTTTCAAATCAAAGGTAATTTTTAATTACAATGCGATAAAACTCTTTTGAAAAACAAATATCAGGTGTGCAGAAAAAAACCACTCTGTAAAAAAGAAGCAATTAGAAATGGTTTAATTTCTCACCTTTGTCCTTCCTACTAAACAAGACAAAAAAAGAAAATTTTTATAACAAACAAGCAAGTTTTTAACGTTGAAAAAAGCAGTAGGTTTAACAATTTGACGTGCTTGACATCGCGCTTAATGTTGAAGATGCTTAAAAAGCATAGTACCTGCAGCAATTAAATAATCTTATACAAGGGGTAAATATGAGTGGGCTATGATGGCTAACTCCCTCTTGGCCATGACACACAATTTGCCTCAAGGAATGGGTGAAAGTGCAATTTTTCTAGATATAATCTCCCCCTTTTTCCTCACAAAAACGATGCTATTGCGTTAAATTTTGGAGACAACTCCAAAGACAAAATTGTTCTTAAGCTCACCTTTGCTTCAAAAACGTAGTTGCTAAATGTTCTCTGCGCGGTTAACAAGTTGAGAAGTTCTGTGGCTAACAGTGCAACTTTTATTAAAGAATTGCCAGCATGTCTAATGAGTTGAGACAGCCAATATGGCCGATTTCTAAACAAGAGGCAAAATTCTAGTTTTTATACCCAAAAGCAAAAACTTTTTCTTTCTTTTGTCGGTGTCTATTCATTTAAAACAACTAAATGTGCAAACGTGAAATCGGGCGTGATTAATCACGACGACGGGGAGAGAGTCGTAAAGAGGTTGGTGACGTTATCAAAAAAACCTTTTTCAATATATATAAAGCATAGCTCTGTACGCACGTGCATAGTTACGTGCGTAAGTACACCTGACTCCTTCAAAATTACTGGGCCCACACAAATTAAACTTTACCCAATTGATCACCGCTTCAGAAAGGCTGTCATGATGGGATTGGTGGGGTCATGACAAGGTCATAATCAAACATTTTTTTTTTATTTTGATTTTTTTTACGGAAGAAAATATTTTTTTGCTCAAAAAAAGTTAGGCCTTAACCTACCAACTTGCAAAAACTTTGTTGTTTTAGGGTGCAAGATGACGTCACAATTAACGCTTGATTGAAGAATTTGTTTTTTGTATTTTCTCAAAAAGTTCTGGCCGTAGAAACGCGACTATACAAAAAAACTGTACAACGATTTCGGCTGACTTGGGGGTGCGCGACGATTCAACCCGTGTTTTTAGCCGCCACGTAACCGATCTGTGCCCTGATATTGTAATAACTTCATTGTCAGCGCTTGACTTTGGGTAAGTTTGCCCTGGCTGCGTTTGTGCTAGGACCAAGCAGTACACACGCAATCAAAGACTTTACGTCATACAAATGGGTCCAAACTTACAAAAAAGCAGATAGTACTGGACCTAATATATACCATTTCTTTTCCTGAAAATACGTATCAATCACTTGGAGTCCCTCCCAAAACTTTGAAATTATGCTTCCATGCACTTCATAAAATGAGCGAATAAAAATTTTTGTAAATGTTGGCTGTGTCAATCGTGGTCAAGTCCAGTTTCTAAGTACCAAACAGGGCAAGCAAGACGTAGCCAGGAAATCCAAAAACTTTGGGGGAAACATAGCGGCTATGTGTAGCCATCTATAATGTTTTTTAAGCTTTAATCAATTTCCTTTAAAAAAGCGGTACTTTTGATTTTAGAACTAGAATTGGATATGCCAAAAACACATCATCTTTTTATTATTGTTCTCACAAAAATTCTATAGGGTAAAGTCGGATGAACCGATGTTCTTAACCTCGACATTAATGATGGGGGCTCTGCATCTGTAATAACTTAGCTGTAAGTGCTTCATTTCAGGCTCCTTTGCTCTCTGCCCAGCTGCATTTATGCCAGGACCTAGCAGCATGCACGCAAATAGAGGAGTTAGCTCACACAAATACGCCTACAGTTACATAGAAGTGGTAAGTAGAGGGCCTAATATTTAATATCTTTATCCTGAAAATGCATATCATTTACTTCGGCGCCCTTCCACAAGTTTGTTATACTATCAAGCAGTTGTTGAATTCAACGGATAACAGTTTACTAAGTTTGACCCTATTAGGACAAGGAAAGGGAACGGGTCGATTCGACTCTCAACAAATTGAAACTGTTGTAAATTAGCGACCGCACAAGACAAATGTTTAAAATTTTTTGAGGTATCTGGCTTTAGGTTGGTCTCAAACTAACAAAGACACTCATCATAGTTTTGAATGAAACATAGCAATCGCGTAACCTGCAGCAAATTTCTTCATAAGATTGCTTTTGTATAAAAGGGAAAAATGAGAAAGAGCGCACACGCAAAACCGTGACGCATTACCCAAACCACAGAATTTTTTTGAAGTGACGCGATGACTTTCAAGCTTCACTGTTCCTCAGAAATCTTTTTCTCCGAACCTTCTGTTGTGGTTGCCCCTTCTTCTAGGAATGGAGGCAGGGCATGAAACAGTTTTTCAGATTTATGACGCAAACGTAATTAAATTAGGCGAGGGGAAAAGCTGCAGCCCATTTCGAACCAGCCATGAATGCAAATTATAGTCATGTAACCCTACCACCTCGCTGTAAATACCAACTCTTAATTCGACAAGTCAAATACATCAAAGTGTTTTCAAATACGCAGCTGTTTTGTTACTTTTTGTCAAATAAATAATATCTTCTTGACGCTAAGCCATGACCCACGAATAAAGTAAGGCTAGATAATATACCGTAATTTTGATAATTGACAAATGCAATTACATAAATAAAATTGTTCCCAAGCGCATAGCCAGCAAATAACTTTGGAGGTGTGCTAATATAGTTTTCGCTTTTCATAGTGCTGTAGTAATATTGTTACTGGTTAAAAATAGGTATTGATAGGTGGGTGAGCAACGAGTGCATTGACTAATCTTATTGGATTGAAAATATGCAACAGTCGCTGTTACGTGAACTGACAAATAGCAACATAGTAAGGAGAAAATCCATAAATTATGAGCGAAGTAAATAGGGGCCATTTACCATTCATTTATAACTGACATAGATTTAAACGGCTAGCTAACATTAGTGTTTGCATGAGGCTGCAACATTGTGAATCATATTCCTGAGTCCGCAGTTATACTGAAAAACAACTTAGCACAACGGAAGGGGCTATGTTTTTGATTCGCCCACATAAAGAACGACGAAGTTTAATTGGCATAAATTCTACTGTCGTTCGCAAAATTGAGACATATACAGGGGGAAAAATATCTTCCAAACCTGTAAAAACGTCAAGTGGCTTTTTTCCTCATGAAAGTGAAAAACGAAGACGTTATGATATACGCATCAGTAAGATTATAGGAAAAGCAGCAAAAGAAAAGAAAAACTAAATTTCTAAGCAATTGAGCCAGTGCTGAAAGTGCTCAAAGCTTTTGCGTAATAAGCATCTTGCTCGCATTTGCTTGCAAGATCAAGCTGTTGTTAGGCTTGCACATACGGATAAAATCGCACTGCCTTAGTTGTTTTTGAAACATACAAGCGTATGGCTGCTTTAGTGTATGATATCTACTGTTGAAATTATAGGTAATTTTAATGTAGTGTTCCCATATTTTCATATTAGACGGTAAATTATAAGCAGAAACAGCATGGCGTATGACTGCAATATACCAGCTAGTCCAGAAATAGCCGATTTTGTTTCGCATTTGTAATACAGTAGTCCCCACTTATTAAGCCCACCTCGGGACCGGACGACTTTGGTCTTATTCAGCGGGTGGGTTATTAACCCATGGGCAACTTTTTGCAACTCTCTCGGGCAAAATTGTTTATAGCTAATTACATTACAGCTAAAACTTCTAAATCTAATAATATTTTACACAGAAATCACACATATGGATCAATAACTATAATTATTCATTAAAGATCAAGAAATATTCTTTTCCGTGCGAAAGCATCAACAGTAAGTTGCCTCATGGGTTGCTAATGACGTCAAAAATGCCGCTCATGAGGACAGAACTTCTCATTACATCAAATACCACATTTGGGACAAAAGAGATTAATTAAAAACTAGGTCATTGTCATTACCAAGGTGGTTACGGTGTAAAAGGATCTAGTCAAAAGCTTTGACCAACTAAAAACCGAGCAATTATAGCTGAAGATTATTAGTGTCCGCATATATTAAATAATCAAATGCTATAGACAATATAGGCTACATCTTTTACATACCGATAATCAAATTCAGGCAATCGTTTAGCTTTAACTTTTATTAACGGGAATTATATTTCAACTATGTAATAGTTATCATCAGTTCCTGGTAACAGCATAAAAAAGCATTAGGCTAAGTTAAAACCTCTGCATGGCTAGCGTAAAAAAGGTTTAATATCTCCACAATACTTACAGCATAATCTTACAAGTAGCTGTAAATCGGGTAGTGGTAGTAATATTATTAAATAGAGGATGAATGTAAATGTATCTATGGATAAAGAATTAAAAAGCTTATAAATATCAGAGCAGTTAACATAACATCAGCAGAATGTAAGACTAAAAAGTTAACATGACGTCATAAACCAATTAATAAAAGTGAAAGGGACTGAAAGCTGATTGTAGTAAAAACCAGTAGACATAAGTTAAACACAATTGAGTAGCTTGAAAATGAGTACCAAGTAGTAAAGTTATCGAATTGTCAGCGTAATCATTGGCTGAATGTTAATTGAAGGTTTGATTTTGTGCCACCAAAAATCTTCATGAAAGTCTAGAAGTGCTGCTTCAGGTTGTTGTAGGAAAATTAGTCTATAGTTAAACGAAAGCATGTTATTCCGATTCAAGTCACTTAAAAATAATGCTTCGAAAGTGAGCTGTGGTTATTGTCAAATTTTGAGTTTTGTTTGGTTCAATTGGTTCTGTGAGCTCGCCACCTGGTTGAGAATTTTATATTTAGCATTGCAAATAGTGCATTCTGCAGCATATATACCGTAGTTTCGACAGGTTAAGTTTTGTTTCAGTTTGATGGTTTCATTGTCCGTTTAACATTCAGCTAATGATTGCGCTGACAATTCGATAACTTTACTACTTGGTACTCATTTTCAAGCTACTCAATTGTGTTTAACTTATGTCTACTGGTTTTTACTACAATCAGCTTTCAGTCCCTTTCACTTTTATTAATTGGTTTATGACGTCATGTTAACTTTTTAGTCTTACATTCTGCTGTTGTTATGTTAACTGCTCTGATATTTATAAGCTTTTTAATTCTTTATCCATAGATACATTTACATTCATCCTCTATTTAATAATATTACTACCACTACCCGATTTACAGCTACTTGTAAGATTATGCTGTAAGTATTGTGGAGATATTAAACCTTTTTTACGCTAGCCATGCAGAGGTTTTAACTTAGCCTAATGCTTTTTTATGCTGTTACCAGGAACTGATGATAACTATTACATAGTTGAAATATAATTCCCGTTAATAAAAGTTAAAGCTAAACGATTGCCTGTATTTGATTATTTAAAGCAGCGGTCTCCAACGTTTCTTGAGCCACGGACCGGTTGAAAGTCACTCAATATTCTTGCGGACCGGTTTGAAGCACGAAAGATAAACAGGCCTGCATGCAACTGAAACATGCATCAACTGGCATTGTGAAAATTAAGTTAATTTATTAAATCTACCTGAAGCATAAGATATAAACTGTACAAATGTTCAGCCTTCAAAATTACAAAATGAATAAAGCAGTAATAGTGTATACCGGTAGTTATCGTTTCCTGTGAGGCCCGGTAACAAGTTACCCACGGACCGGTACCGGTCCGGGGGTTGGGGACCACTGATCTAAAAGATCTAGTACAACAGTGTAACCCGTTGTAAATCAGTCAAAAGAATGAATAAAATTTGTTAACATTTTCGGACCGGAGAAATTTGAGCTTATTGAGCGGGTAGGCTTAAGAAGCGGGGACTACCGGTACTGTATATTCTATTTATTGCAGATGATTTTTTAATTAATAGCTCGATTTACTAACGCCTCAAAGCAAAAGTTACTATGATAAAGCTCAAGTTGATGGCATTATAATTAATCCAAGTTGAATATAAAAACTGTAAGGACCGTTTGATTATCATATGACGCCTCTAAAGGGAAACAAAATTGCCATATTGGTGTTACTATGGAAAAAGGGATAAAAGATAGGCTACATGGGCTTATCGTTGAAGGACAAACTTGCTATTAAAAAGAAATAAGGTTTACAATTGTTTGATGTAACAGGTTTTTGTGGCAAATCTAAAATTTAATTTGTGGAGCACCTTTTTCATGTAACTTGTCACACACGCAGTCTAAAACAATTGAATCAGTGATTCCCCATCTTTTTTTAAAGCGACCCAAATTTTCTGAAAAATCAGTTTAGTGAAATCTCGTGATCCAAGAATATGTTTTAATAAGTGAGCTGAAAGGCATATTGTGAAATCTCTTTATGAGAACAAAAAATAAATGCTATCAAGTTTTTACGTTGTGATGCTTCCCACTTTACGCAACAACAAATTAGCAACCGCATTGTTCCAGGTTCAAAACATTTTTTTGAGTTAATATTGCCCTTTCTTTTTTCAAACTACCAATCTAGTTTCAAGACTTATTGGCATCCTTTTCCGTCGAACAACAAACGTGATAAGATATTAAACATAAATAGGAAAATAATTGAGTTTCAAGATGAAATTTGAATGAATGATTGTGACCGTGCATGATCTTTTCGTCATTTTTATTTTATTTATGTGTATGTTCTCGTGCGCTTTTTACCAGTCTTTTGTCAGACTTGGTTCCAGCGACAGGAAGAATTCTTGACTTTACCACCAGCTTGCCATATGATGATGGGGGTGTACCTTAAAGTGCTTCACCCAAAACACAACAAACAAACTTGCTCCCTTTCCATCCGCAATGTTCTTTTCGTGCTGTACTTCAAGCAGGGAAGAAGTAAATACGGTTTTTAAAGTGTTTTGTATGACCTGACAAGGGAATTGAATTCAGATATATCGCCTGCAAAGTGGGCGCTCTAACCACAACACTACCGCTCCGGTTTTTGGCATTCACAGAGCGCAAATAGAAAATGTCATTTTAGCATTCATAGAGCGCAAAAGGGAAATGTTAGTACAAAGTGTTAGACCGGCAAAGTTTTTTGGCCAAGTAACAAGTCCAAATCCGGCCTCAATTGCAGTTGCCCGAGTCCAGAACAAAGACTTACAAACGAAGTTGACGCTATTTCAGCGAAGAAATCGTTTAATCTGGAACGTAAATGGGATCGATTTTATACCTTAACCTGAAGCATCACATTGCTGATACTGTTTGATACTTCGGAATGGTTGGACTGAGTGATAAATTCAGCAGCATTCAAAAATTTACATTTTGTTATTACCGTATTCTGTTTCAATTCTTTTTTCACGTCAAAAAAACTTTTTATAGATAAGCATAGCCAATTGGCCGAGCTCATTCCATTTCGAGCCTGCACCAATCAACAGCCGCCTCAACGTGGTGGTGCGGTCCCCTACCCCGTTTGGGTTGGGTCGAAATGGCTGTTGGCCCTCCCGAGGGTCCCAGTTACCCCGGGCACTTCCCTTCATTTTTTCGCTAGGCTGCCCCCTGAACGACCGCACAAGGTCAGCACACAGCATCTACAAAATCGGTCGCCTGTTTTCACTTTTTCTTATCTCCTGCCCTACTCTTGCCTTTTTTCGTCTCCTCATTCTTCTTCTTCTCTTGATGAGCGGTAACGTTCATCCCAACCCTGGCCCCATCTTTCCTTGCTCTGTGTGCGCTGGAAATGTGACCTGGCGAGGCAAGTCAGTGCAATGCTGCACCTGCTCCAAATGGGTCCATCTAAGGTGCTCACAACTTTCCCTCTCCAAATTCAGAGCTCTTGGCAGCTCTCACTCGTGGAGCTGCCCCCCTGCCGTAACACTATGACTTCCTCCTCTCACTCCTCCGACACGTATACCTCCACTGTACAATCTTGCCCCCCCTCTACTGATGCTGCACTCTCGCTTCACCCTCATGTCCAAACCTCTCATCCCCCATCTGTCCATTCTATATCTCCCTCCTCTGCCCCTCCACCACCGTCCCTTGCTTCTGGCCGTCCTTCTACGTCTCCTGCCTCCTCTCCTCCCCCTGACTTTCTCAGGGTTCTTCAATGGAATGCTGGAGGTCTCCTAGCCAGGAGCACTAAAATACTTCACTTTCTCTCGTCCCATCCTGTCGACTTTATCTGCATCGAGGAATCCAATCTTAACTCCTCTTCCTCTTTCCGGATTCCTGGATTTTCTGCTCTGCGTTCTGATCGTATTCACTCCCGGTCCGGCATTCTCTCTGCTGATGCCACGCACGCCAGCGGTGGCGTTGTCATTTTCGTCAGGCAAGGCCTATCCTTTTCTGAACTTTCTACCTCCTCTCTTTCTTCGCTCGATCCCTACTCTGATTATGTAGGGATCAACATCTCTCTTAACAACTCCTCGTCGGTGTCACTTTTTAATGTGTACACCCCCCCCTATTTGCTCCTCCCCAACGGATGGCAGAACCGATTTCTTCTCTCCCTCAATTCTTCCCTCCTCCAGAAATCTCTTCATTCTGGGGGACTTCAATTGTCATTACCCCCTCTGGGACTCAAGAGGTACTTCCGATCCCCGCGAGGAGGAAGTATTCGACTGGGTCATCTCCTCTGACCTCCTCCCCCTCAATAACCCTGACATACCCACTCTTCTCCATCGCTCCTCTCCTGACATCTCCTTTGCTCCTTCCTCTCTTGCTCCTGGGAGGTGCTTCAGGACCTGGGTTCTGACCATCTACCAATTCTTCTATCCGTCCCTCTCTCTCCGGTCTATCGCCCCAACGAGCGTCCCCCTTCCTTCAATTTTTAGAAAGCTCGCTGGGATGGCTTTGCCTCCTACTTTGACTCTCACTGTCCCTCTGCAGAGGAATACTCGTCTCTTTCCTCTGCAGCTGCTCTCTTTATCTCTCTGGCACTGAATGCGGCCAAATCTTCCATTCTTTTCGACCTCATCAAACGCCCTCCTAAAGCCTGGTGGTCTGCTGAGGTGGAAGAAGCGGTTAGTGAAAGACGCAAGGCTTTTGCTGCCGCTCACAGAAGTGATGAAAATCGCCAGGCTTACATCTCTGCTTTTCGACGCGCCTCGTCAGTCATTGCCAAGGCCAAGGCTGAGGCATGGCAGACGACTTACTCTTCTCTTTCACCTAGGTCTAACCCTAAATCTGTGCACTCTCTCCTTCGCTCTATCGCTGGCTCTCTTTCCTCGTTTTCCTCCTCTCCTAACTGTTCTTCTCCCAGGGAATCGGCTTCGGTCTATGCCGCTTACCTGAGATCTCACTTTTTCGTTTCTCAGTCAAAGGCCCTGCGTAGCAGAGCCAGAGGCTACCTCTCTGAGCTCCGCCGAGCCACGTGCCCTAAGGAGTCTCAATTGCCCTTTTGCTCTCCTTTCTTTCCCGCTGAATTTCTTGAAGCTGCCTCCAACCTTACCTCATCCACTGCCACTGGCCCAGACAAAGTTGCCTATTCCATGCTAAAGCATTTTCCTCGCTCTGGCATGGATTTTCTTCTTCACATCTTCAATCTTTCCTGGTCTTCACATCCTTTCCTTCCATCTGGAAGACATCTTCTATTATTCCCATACACAAGATGGGAAAGCCCCTTGACTCTCCTGCTTCCTTCCGGCCTATCTATCTCACCTCCTGCGTATCAAAGCTGTTTGAACGCATCATTCTATCCCGTCTACTTTTCTTTCTGGAATGTAAATTTATTCTCTCTCCCCACCAGGCCGGTTTCCGCCCTGGACGGTCTACCCTCGATCAAATTCTGTACCTTTCTCAGTCCATTTCGGATGGGTTCAACAAACCCAGGCCGGGCTCTCGGACGATTCTCTCTACTATCGATTTCTCTAAAGCTTTTGACTCTGTCTGGCATCCCGCCCTTTACCATAAACTCATTTCGGCTGTCCTCTCTTCTTGCTTTGCTCGATGGACTCAATCTTTCCTTTCTGATAGGTGCGTTTGTGTGGTTTTTCAAAATCACAAAAGCCGCTCCTTTCGAGTCTGTCGAGGTGTTTTGCAAGGATCCGTTCTTGGCCCTGTACTTTTCTCTCTCTTCATTAATGATCTTCCGGCCTCTCTGCCTTCTTCTGTCAGCTGCTCTCTTTACGCTGATGATCTGGCCATTTGGTCCTCCTCCCCCTCGGTCCCCACAGCGGTGGAGGCCACACAAGGAGCTTTGTTTCGATTGGATCGCTGGTCGGAGTACTGGTGTTTTCCTCTCAATCCGAGCAAATGTGAGGCCTCCTTCTTTTCAGTGGATTCCCACCAAGCTAATTTCCAGCCCAACCTCCTCCTACTCGGCTCCCGCCTCCGTTTCAACCCCACTCCAACTTTCCTCGGGGTCACCTTCAGCCGCACTCTTTCCTTTTCTAAGCTTGTATCTTCGCTGAAGGCCAAGTTTTTCCCACGTCTCAAGGCCTTACGCTGTATCTCTGCTTCCTCATGGGGCCCCTCTAAGGAGTCCCTCTCTGTTCTGCATAAAGCTTTTCTTTGGCCCCTTCTCACTTGTACTTCACCCGGATGGTTTCCGTTCCTAAGCGCTACCAATTTTACCAAATTGGAACGCCTCCACCGAGCGGCCAGTCGCGCCATTACCGGCTGCCTCTCGTCCTCCCCTATCCCTCTACTACTCACCGAGGCTTCTTTACCTCCCCTACGAGTCACTCTAACTCACTTCACTCTTTTTTTTCTTATGAGCGGGCTCTTTGTCTCCCAACCTCCTTTCCTATTTCAGGTTTGGCCAGACTTTGAGTGAAACCAAGACTCTGCAGATCGTCCTGGAGAGCTTCTGCGTCCACTCACCCGCTCATGCTTCCTTCTACTTGTTCTAGGGAGGGTCTTCTTGCTTGCCCTCTCTGTTCTTATTGGAATCTGCCCTCGTTCACCGCAGAATCCATCCTTTCTTCTCCATGCTCTCGCTCTGATCCCCCTCTCTCTCGCAAAGGTGCGGCTCTCGCCCATCTTGACTCTCTCCCCCCTCATGATCTGATACTCTGGACATACGGCTCTTTTCCTTTTGGCAAGGGCGGCTCCGGCGTTCTTGCCAACTGCTCTCTCTGTGGCACTGGGGCCACTCTTTCCTTTTCGGCAGGCCCAGTATGTTCAAGTTTTTCCGCTGAGGCCTGCGCCATTCTGCACGCTCTTTGCTGGTCTCCGCAGCACCAACAAATCTGCCATTTCTCTTCTCCTCCTGACTGACTCTCGTTCTGTCCTCGCCACCCAGTCCTCTCCTCCATCTTTTCTGTTATCTCAAACTCTGTGGCAGATCTGGCAGGAACTGTCTTTTCTTTCCTTCTGTTTTATTAGGCTACAATGGGTCCCCGGACATTCGTTTCTCCCGGGGAACGACGCGGCTGACGAGCTTGTCAGACGGGGAGCGCTGCTTGCGCCTTCCGCAATCCCTTGTAGTCTCTCTCCTCTTATCTCTCGTATTCACTCTCGTCTTTTCTCGGACAGGAGGCGTACTATCTCATTGAAGTATTTTGACACACAGGTTCCCTCGATTTCCACTGAGGAACTTGTGCTCCCTCGTCATGCTCGCTGTGTCCTCTCTCGTCTTCGCTGCAATGGACACAGCCTTCTTTTAGGTTCTTATCTCTCTAGGATTGGCAGAATCGAGAATCCTTCCTGCAGCGCCTGCGGACACTCGTCCCAGGACACTTCTCATCTCATTCTGCACTGTCCAGCTACGGACTCTTTGTGCCGCTCACTCATTGGCGACTCTCTGTCTCTTTACGACCTCTGGTCCAGACCCTGGAGAGTTTCCCGGCTTCTGGGGCTCCATGGTCTTCCGCCATGCCCCCATCTCTCGGAAGGGGTCGGGTAAGCAACAACAACAACAGCTCATTCCATTTCTTGTGGGGAAATTTTTCCTGAAATTATTTGTAGCTCTAGCGCAGTGCATTTCTTCGACAAGCGTTTCAGTCTACCCACAAGTAAAATGCAACTAATTAGTCAAGTAATTTTCTCAAAAGCGTAGCAATTTAAATCAGTGTGGTGGACACTTAAATAGCATTGTGAACCAATAAAATCGAAAGCAGATTTCTGAACTCAGGCTTTTTCTTTCAAGTCCAAAATTCTGTGGTAAAGATGTAGCTTACGGATATTTTTGAGCCATAAAATTCTTTTCAGAATTTACATTTGTACTGCCGTACTTTAGTTTTACACAATTTACTTGTCACGCACTATTTCTTTTACTGGAGTAAAAATGAATAACGTAGCGGTTGACTCAGCTCTTGCAAGTGTAAAGAGTGTAGTGTTTGCAAGCTCTACTGAAAAGTCTCAAACTATTTACGACGATTGGAGTAATGCTTATGACGAACACATGGTAATACTTGGTTCGTCATATGCACCTGAAGCTGGAAAAATGTTCGAGAAATACGGAAGAGATTGCAAAGTAATGTTGGACTTGGGAGCAGGTATGTGGCTGCTTGTATACATCTTTTTAATGGCCAAGGTTGAAAATCTTGAAAGCTCATAATCAAAATTTTCAGGTTCAAACCTTTCTTTGGGAAAAAAGGATATTAAAACTGTGGAAGCAAACTTGTATTTGGGAAGCAATACACATTACCCTGGTTCTTAAACAAAACTGTAGGCAAAGTTTATGAAAATTAAAACACTTTTTTCGTATCCAGTGCTTCTCTAAGCTGTATTAGTAAAGCTACTTATCTTTTACGTCTTTGCGACTCTTGGGCGTCCACCAATGACTATCTGCCTTGTTGATAGTGTGCCTATCAGTTTATAGTTGGTCTTTATAACCAGTCCGAAAGGTACTGCCTTTTTTCCTTCATTTTTCCTACCTTTGATCTTGAGTAAATATGTCCGGTAAACCTGGATGACTGTTTTATGCCATGCTCCTCCTTCCAAATAAGTAAAGGGGTAAACAAATGAAACAAGGAGCACTGTTCTAGAGTTGTATTTCACGTCTCTGTTGGTTAGGATAGCATTACTACTTTTGCCAATCAAACAAAACGTACCGGTGGCAACGTTTTGATTTGGAGGGAGATGCAAAGTGATGGCCATTAGTGAGATTTCGAAAAAGATGCAAATATTCTTTCTTAAATGCAAGGGTGTAGTTCTCAACACAAAACTTTATTCTTTTACCGAATAGTTATAATTTAAGAATTATTGGATAAGCCTAGGCATGAAGTGGCTAAGGGTTGGCGCATTTTAGCTCAACGCTGCGTCACACAATGTGTTTATATATTTAGGAACGGGAGCAGTAATCGAACACGTACGAAAAGTTGGATACCATGGAATAGTTGATATTATGGACGCCAACTTAAGCATGATTTTACAAGCAAATTCGAAAGAAAATTTGAAAATAAGGTAAATCATAATGTTATAAAGAGACAGTTTAGATGGAATAGAAGTTGCCTATTTCTTAAGGGGGGATAGGACACCCCCAAATGAATAGACCTTTTTCATCATTTTTATGCATGCGTAACAAGTTAAGTAAAGATTAAGTTGGAAGAAACATCAAAATAAATACAAGAACTTTGCTTTTGCTGGTGTTGTGACCATGTTTATAAGGCCGGATTTACCTTATGGCACTTCGAGCGACTGCTACTGCCCTCGCGCTTTCGGGGGCGTCATTTGAAAAATTTGTTAAGTTGTAACATCTACAGTCTAATTGTCTGAACAATTTTAAGTTATTTGCGTTTTCTGTGCCGAGTGTCGTCAAGTCAAGTTTTTACCTGCGAATATTTACCATTTAGCTTAATGACACGAATCGGGAACCAAAAGTCGTAATCTTGATTTGCGATGTTTGATTCGATTCGAGCAGGAAAGAGAGAGTGTGTGACATCAGGAATCCTACCATGTAAGCAGTGCATCTCCACGATATTCACAATGCCCCTCCATGTCAGTCCACCCTAACTTTAACTGTAACTCTAACCCCAACTCAGAACAAATCCCAACCTTAACCCCAGGTCTTATCTTAACTCTTTTCCTAAATCTTTATTGCGCTCATTTGGTACATCGTGGGCATTGCCATCTCAGGCAAAGCAAACATACTATTTACCACAACTGAGCCATCATAGTCTATGAAGTTATCTTAAGGTAATGATATTTTCAATCGCATTTTGCGCGTCATATTGTGAGTTAACTGCAAAAGTATACATAGTGATTTTAATACTGCAGCTGTTGGTTAGCAATAACGTAAAGAGCTTTTTTACAACATCAATGGCAGTTGTTTTATCATTTGAGTTTGAGAATTGACTGTAGTTCAGTACCAAAGAAGAGGTGGCATGGGCCGCTATGAGACCCGCAAACGAGCGGATACCGCTAGCGGTATGTTTTTGGCGGCCTGCTAGCTGTTGTCATCAGTTTTTTGATAATGGGCTGCCAACAAACCTGACCAAATTTACCAGCATCACGCTGATTTTGCTTTTTCAAAAACGGTAACGCTAACTTAGTCAAGTTAAACTCTCCAAAATAACTCTCTTATGGCCCGTCAAGATTTCACATTAGTAAACGTGACCCGCATTGTAAAAACTTTGGGTAACCCTGCTCTTTTCGAATACAGTAGCTTTAGGTAAAAACTTTGGGTAACCCTTGCTGGAACGCGATTTTGAATATTGCAAGACAAATACGCAATTGAAACGTTAACAACATGTTGAAGAAGCATATCTCTTCTGTCTATTGTACACTAAAATCCGGCATTGGCCGTTCTACAAGATCTCGAACAGTAGCATTGACAGGGAGTATCTATGAATGTGAGCGCGGAAAATTTTGAGGGATCGGGAGAGTCTTCTTACAACGATCTTGCACTTGAAAACGGGCAAAAATATCTAGAAAAAACGGGCTCGTGCCGCAAGTTTTCGCTAAACAGTTGCTTTCAAACAGTTGATTTCTGAGAAATAGCGGTCTTCAACCTTAACATGGGCAAAAGCATAATTATCATCTTTTATAATTTCTTCCTCCGAACCCTAGATCAATTTTTGTGGCCCTCTTTATCATTCAAGTTGCCCATCCGTAAATCTAGAATATTCATGGCATTGAAATATGCGTCACCAAGACACTTTAAAACATCTGTGACTTCGTCAATTCCAGTGGCAGTTCCCTTTGAGAAATTTCTGGTGAAACCGTTTCTGCTTAAAGTCGCCTCCACCAATGGAATTTCTCTAAATGATAATTTAAAGCCAAATGAGAAATTCCAAACTTGAAAAACTTAAGCATTATCCGGTGCAGCCAAGGCCTTATCCATTGGCGATTAACGTGGCTGCTGAAGAACTTGATACAGAAAAGTATAAAAACATCAAGAGACAGATAGAATTGTTGGGTTTGGAGGAGAAGTAAAGAACAAGCTTCTAGGAGATAAATGGCGTCGAATGAGAGAAGCCGAAGCTAATACTAGGCTTGAAGAGCAGACATTGGTAGCTTAGCATGATAAGAGGAGATTAGCAGCTGAAGCGGCCCCTGGAAAAAGAAGATCAGCTGCTGAAGAAAAGAAAGCTGAGCATGAAGTGTAAAAGCCAAGGCTTAAGATACAAGCTCATAAGCTTGCTCAGTCTCAAAGTGGTGAGTAATTTAATTACAGATTTGTTGAGACCACTGTGAGAACAAAGCCGTCATACCATCATTTGTGGACGGCAAGGATAATTTAAAGAAATATCTTTTGCGATTTGATAGATATGCTGATGTGGCTAAATGGATAAATGGACTGAGCTACTCAGTTAAATCCGTTGTTATCGGATTTATAAAAGTTTATAACAGAATTTTACTAAAAGAAGCGATGGATTATGAATGCCTCAAAGTTAGTCTTTGGTAAGATATGAATTTACAAAACGTAAATATCGCAAGAAATTTCACAAAGAAAGCCAGCTAATCATGAGAGTCCAAGCGAATTTATATTTATATTGAAGAATCATCTAATGTAATAGGTCGAGCAAACCTACAGTATAGTGGCATGGTTGACATTATTGCACGCGAGTAATACACTGATTCTTGTTCAAAAAGATTATCAATATGGCTTAGGTAAAGTGATCCAAATTCCTTAGACGAATCGTCACGATTAGCAAATCAGTATTTGGCAGTGCGTAGCCAAAACTTATCCAGTAACGAGGGGATCAAAAGTGACTGCACGAGAATTGGCCTTAAAGACGATCCAGACGGACTACCTGACACAAGTATCTTATTTGGAACTAAACTAACACAGAAGATGATTATTTGGAACTAAGTTCGGGAGAAAAATTGACGTGCGTAATGGCGTTTGCATGAGTGCTGAAGGTAAGAAATGTATGCCTCGTGGAACAGGAAAAATCGGAAAAAACATGGTTGAAATTTTATGTGATACAGGCTGTAATGATGTCGTTGTTAAATAGGAGTTTGTTGACAAAGAAAATTTGACAGGTAGCATGGGTCATGTACTGGCTATTGATTGTTCACTAAAAGACTCGCTCGTTGCCGAAATTAAAAGTGGATACCCCATATTTTACTATAGTAATTCAGGCCATATGTTTTCGTGATTCTCTGTTCAACCTTATCATTGGAAATATTCCTGGATCCCGGAAGCCGCATGATCTGTTTGTTGAGGAAAAACTTGTGTTGCTGCAGTTAAGAGGGCTCAAGGTTGGGTGGATATTGCTATTAAACACTCCGTGGCAATTGGCGTGACATCTTAAACTTCCATTACAAAAGATGAATTATCTTGACTACCGCTTAAAAATGATAGTTTAAATCAGTACCTAGAACTGAAGAAAGCCTCAAAAGTTGCAATCATGAAGTGAAATATGAAAAACGTAAAGGTCTATTGTACAGGATTCGGAACCGATTTGATGAATTAGGTGATTGTTGGAAGCAAATCATGGCACCTAACATGCTAAAAAAAGAGTCATACAAGTTGCACACGACCCAATTTTTGACGGAGATCTTGTGATTAAGAAAACGAAAGATCAGATTCAAACCAATTTTTACGGGCCTAAAATGCAAAGCAATATTACTTAATAGTTAAGCGCGACGTGTGCCAAACTACAGTTGCAAAAGGATCTGTTTTTCGTGCCCCGCTAGAAGATATGCTCTTAATTTATATGCAGTTCTTATTGTTTGCCTACAGAGAAGTATGTCGCGAAGCCACCGGGTTTTCGCCATTTGAGCTGCTATATGGAAGAACTGTGGACCAATCCAGATTTTAAATGGGTGGCAGACTGGAGAAACGGATGCATCAGACGTACAAACAAGTTATCAATATGTTTTTGAGTTAGGGAAGCAATTTGATAATACCGTAAAGATTGCTTTGGAGGAAATACAAAAAGTCAATGGAAAAACAGGAGGTTGTATAACCAGAAGACAATAGAAAGCGTTTTCCATGAATGCAATGGCGGAACTCTAGCGTAGTACTCAGTAATTGTGTAGAAGAGAACAAATAACGCGTGGATGTGAACAATAAGGAGACACCTTATCATGCACGCTAAAACAGTACATCGCCAGAAGAAATGATGACGAAACACCAGTACTGAATCGTAAAGATCAACAAGCAACAGCTTGCAATGCTTACGGTAGAATTGTTGGAATAAAGGACAAACTTAGCATTAATGAAGATGAATTAAAGGAATAGGTTA
The DNA here is from genome assembly GCA_963675345.1 of Trididemnum clinides. NCBI lineage: Eukaryota > Metazoa > Chordata > Ascidiacea > Aplousobranchia > Didemnidae > Trididemnum > Trididemnum clinides. The sequence continues at coordinate 23,914,609 of OY776290.1, read as the reverse complement.
TCGTCAAAAAAGACAATGCGAAATGTTAATTTGGGAATTGGTTTACTCAAGTTACTGCAAGGATGTGATTACTGTGTGCTGGACATGCAAGGCAAGGAAAATGTTGTTGCCGCGTATTTTAGTCAAGTGATGATCTGATCTTGATTGTACTGTATATGTGTTTGCCGTTTGTGTCATGAATTACGTGTACGTTATCGCTTGCTTAATACGAAGAGTATTTTGAAAATTATAGGCCAAGATATGGAAATTGTAAACCTCGCACCTAATTGGCAAAGTAGCATACGGGCGCAAGGGGCATTAACAATTTATTAAAATGAATATGCCAGGAAACAATAATGAGTATACCACCCAACCAATTTAGACGAGAACATCCCTGGACGCGCCGCGAGCGTGATGGCATTGCAAAGACAAGGCGCTAGGCTATATATGCAGCGTTTAATCTGCTTTTTCAGATCAGCGTGTAAATTGATCTCCCAGTGGATATGCAGCCAAAATCAACCAATTTGTCAACCCGCCCTGTTAAGCAACGCAATACGTCGTCGGTTGAAGTCTCAGTGCTTCTGCATGTTTATAGTTGGATTTTTTTTCCTTTTTTTTAAGGATAACGTTAATGAGTGGGTTACTTTTGCTTGCGACGGGACGGGCCCTGCTGATGAGTCCAAAAGGACGAAACGCGTCCAGGGATGTTCTCGTCTAAATTGGTTGGGTGGTATACTCATTATTGTTTCCTGGCATATTCATTTTAATAAATTGTTAATGCCCCTTGCGCCCGTATGCTACTTTGCCAATTTGGTGCAAGGTTTACAAAGAGTATTTTCGTTAAAATTTGCGTTGAAACGGTTTAGACTTGGCTTAGTTTCATTATTCGTGTTTTTTCACTTTATTTTCGACAATATTTTCAGACAGAGCGTATAACGCGAATAATATTGCAGCAGCTTTAAAGCGGTTGTTTTGATGTTAGGCTCCGTATCTGATTGCACCGTGTAACAAATAACATTTTTTCTACGTTTTGTGATAAAAGTACTGGATTCAAGCAGTATGAGTTGCGCTGAGCCCAGAAGTGTTATCAGTTTTTTTCTAATATTCGGTGTTGTTGACTTATTTGTGATTTTAATATTACTAGTTTAATCACTATAATGCTACAAGCACATTTGTTTATGCTCAACAAAACGATTTTTTTCTAACAAATAATCAACTGCGACGTTATAAAGCTTTTTATTAGTTTACAATTACATTAAGTAGCTAATGTTAAAGCGAAAGTTTTATGGTTATGACTAGTTTTTTATCTCCTGTGTAATGTGGATTATTTAGCTACAAACATAAACTATTAAGATGTTAAGTTATTGAGTAAACTGTAGCACACTGCTTTTGTGTCTGCACTTGCGTAAATGCAAAGCCTGATAGTGAAAGGCTTAACTGCTCCAGTTTTGTATTTCTTCAAGTGTAGATCCAGAAGAAATAGAGTTTACTCAAAAAATTAATTTGTGCTCAATAGCTTGTGCTCGAAGATAAATATTTCACATTACGTATGAGATGAAAAATTAATCATGTTCGTAAAATTTGCGCTCCAACATTTGCTACTAATTGCAATTGTTAACTATTCAATAGCGTTATGACGTTTAGCAGCTAAATTGTTACAAAAAAATTGTTGTGTTGTGCATAAACAAATATACTTGTTGCGTAATAAGAACTACACTAGTTATATCAAAAACGCAAATAAGTCAACAAGTCCCAATGCTAGTATAAAACTGATGCTACTTTTAAAATCAGCGACCAAAAGCGCATTAAATTAAGGGAAAAATATTGAAAAAACATATTTGCTGTTACGTAATGTTATTAAGCCAGACTTGTTTACTACATTTTGATTGTAAGATTGTAATTGTAATGTATCAGTGGCCCCGTAAAGAACTGCTCAAATTCCTATTAATGACATCTTTGTGATTTCCTTTTTTCTTAAATCTGCCATCACATCTGGAATCTTTTTCCCTAAATATATGTGTTACCAAAAATCTTATAAGTATGTGAGTAATAGATAGGTAGTGGTGAAGCTTGTCTACGTTTATTTGCCCTATGTTTGGTTGTTATTGGAAGCCGTAAAGGCTTAAGAGAATTAGATAAAATCGTTGAAGTTAGCAGTGCCGCTGAGGTTAGGTTTACTTGTAAATATGTTTCTTGTTATCTTGAACAGGAAGTGGTTTAGATCTACAACGGGTGGATTAGATATTTGGCATTGAATTATCAAAACCTCGGAAAAGCTACAGTCAGACCGATTTTGTGAGCGACGTTTTCCGGCGCTTCAATTTTTAAATATTGTTATTGAGATATAACCAAAAATTTATTGCGCGACAGCTACCCTTATCTTGCCTACTAAGGCTAATATCCTATTTTGTAGAAACATGTTTCGACATTTTATTACTGAAAATGGCAGCCTTCCAATCAAAGATGAAATGTATGACGTAGTTACCTCCGCTGGCTGTTTCATTCCGAATCATGTTCCCGCGACTGCGTTACGGGTATGATTGTTGATTGTTGATTTCGGTCTAAATATTCAAAGCTAAAGATACATTAACAATACAAGAAGAAAGACATGACTTCTACCTTTTTAAGCGTTAGCGTTAGTTTAAGATAGTTTATTATAGAAATGGAAAAGTTTTTGGTAAATATTCCCAATTTAGATTAATTCCCTATCACCTTTGTAAACGTGAAGAGTCAATGACAATTTCTTTCGGATTTTTCTAGCCCCACATGCCCCTCCGTTTCCTCCTGAAGCCCCAGTTAATATATAGTGGGCTATTGAGATCACCTGAAGAATTGCCACCCCAAATTGGCTTGGGGTGATAATTCTGTAGGTGATCCAATACAGGTATCTGTATATGATTCGCTGTTTCTATTTAAAGTCTAGAATGACAATTCTTTAAGAGGAAACTCAGGGGTAACGATTCTTCAGGTAATCCGGCTATTGTGACCAAAGAAAAAAGAACTAAAAAGCAATTTTTGGTGTCTGGAAATAGTAGGCTAGACTTATCATTCTTTGATCTTTAAAGGAGCAACCAAAAAGGGGCCTTCTCACCAGCACGTGACCTGGGTGCAAACAGAGTTACAAGTTTATCACTTCAAAGTAGATAATGGTGTTGCAGTCTAGAAGGTATTCGGCTATTCAGAAAAGTAGATCATAATTTTTAGCTTTTTTATCAAAAATGTTTAGGTTTTTTGGGGTCTCATACTAGACGATTAACTTATTTTTTTGTGCTAAACTAAGTGACGTTCAGGCCATTTTAGGCTAACAATTTTACATCTCAGGCACTTAGACCGCAGCTTTGAATATTTCTTCATCTGCTGATATGCATTCTAGCCTCATTTTATTTTAAACACTCCACTTCCCAGCCTGTATGACCAAGTGACTGCGGTCTCTTTGGTGGTCGATCTATTGAAATTTGTGCAGTGGAGTAGCTAAAAGTTATCCTTAGGGGAAACTGTTCGTGCACTTTAGACAGTTTGTTTTTTGGATATTTTTTAAGTGATTTTTGAAAGAATATTTATCTTCTATGACTGCCAATTGTCTGGTAGTATTTGAATAGAATGTTTGTTACACAAAGCAAATTTTTTTATTTGGGGTGGACCCCTTTTGCCTCTTTTTTCCATACTTTGCCAAAAATCGGTAGCCTACCGGTATCATACGGGGAAGTAATCTCGGTAACGTGGCGAGATATGAACGTGCATTACGTGCCTGCGAGCAATCTTATAAAGCAATTCCAATACTGCATCTGATTATACCAGTTCCGGTTTGCGTTTGGTGTCCAAATGTTGTTGAAAGCGGTGTGTCTAATCGAGACAGTTGGGTAGCTGGAGAACAGGGCGACCCGCCTATTATTATACCATATGTATTCCTGGAGGTGGCACTTAGGCAGGCATGTCTGTTGTCTCATAAAATAATGGTTACAATATCTAATATTTGGATTGTCAAAAGCTATTAGTTTGGTTGACATGCATTTTTCAAGTCGAGTGTTGCGGTTGGCTTTTTGGCTCTGGTATAATGATGTCGCTAAAACGACCGACAATTGAGTAAACTTTTTTTAGGGAGTCATTGACGTGATTCGGAAAAATGGATATTTTATTGTTACAACTCGCAGCAAAAGTACTGAGACCTACAAAGCGGAATTTGATGCCATTGTCGATGAGCTCAAAAGCGATAGAAAAGTTGAGGTGGTGGAGACAAAAGAATTTCTTCATTTTCCGAACAGCAACCAAGACACAAAATCTATGGTATACGTCCTTAAAAAGTTGTGAATTAACTAGCAACGTGATACAGTGTAAAATAAATTTGCAAGGTTTAAAATATTATTTTTTGACAATTTTTTTAAGACACTATAACTTGTAGGGTACTTTAAGTTCTATAACTGGAACAAGCATAGCCTAGGCATAATACTTTGCCTTTTTGTGTGGAGTGTTGTTCTGAGACAAGATTTTACATGAAACCCATCGACCTGCTTTTAATATCCCTATCCCGCCTCGCCGTCTTGATCTTGAGTCACCACCAACATCTCTTTGCCTTTAAATTTAATATTATTTTCAAGCTCGTAGAAATCTTGTAAAGAATTCATGACAAGACAAGAACGTAAATTAACTTAAAAATACAGGCAAAGTACTCAAATCATGAATAGCTGCTTCTAAGGTCTTATCAAACTAGAGGGCAAATGCTACCTATTTTATTAACTGCCAATCAACTTAGATATTTACACGTTTACTCCCCAACACTCATGCTTAGTTTCTTTTCCAAATTACTTAATCACTCCAAAACATTATACAATAATCTCAAAGCAATGACGTTACACAATATGTTCGAACATAACAAATCTTAATAATAAAATTTAACTACAACAACAAAAAAGAGGCAGCGTAATAAACCAGACACTCACGCAAACAGCAAGGGGCCTGACATAATCAATCTATTTTTGACCAAAAAAATGTTGTCTGAGCTAACAAATTTACTAACGTAGTGTTGACCATTTTTGCTAATCATGAGCATATATTTGCCTTTTCTTAATTTGAAAATCTTTTTTTAGGATATCAACTTTTTGATATTGCACGTTGTGTTTATTTTGGTTACGAAACAAAGAAGTAGTCAATTTTGATTGTCTACTTTTTGAAATCTACAGGGAGCGGATAACAGACTGAGGGGGCTACAATAGTTTAGGGTAGTGGAGGGTCCAGCTTCTCGTCCTCCTTACTTTTACACCTAAGGGAAGGGGCTAGCCAAATGTTAGCTAAGTCTTAAGTAAGTTGCTAGTAGGCTCATTTTTTACAAAGAGACTTATAGTAACATATTTATTTCAAAACAATTCATAAAACTAAGTCAATTAATATACAGGGTGGGTCATAAGTTTCCATACATAGGCAAAATAAACATTTTATGTTGAAAAACCATTTTTATTTATATAATGTGCTCTATATGATTCCCATTGTTTTCAAAGCACATATTAACCCGTGTTTCCCACTGTTGATGAACACGCATCAGCACATTTGAAGGTATGCTTCTAATGGCGTCGGTGATTCGCTCTTTTAGGTGATTTATGTCTTGTATCTTTACCTGATACACCATAAACTTCAAATGCCTCCAAAGATAGAAATCAAGAGGGGAGAGATCTGGAGATCTTGGAGGCCACTCTACAGGACCACGCCGACCACGTTGATTTGTTTTTGTTTTTGTTTTATTTGCCATATTTATCCTCCATTCACGAGAAAGCGAATTGTATCGCTATACTTTGGACGGTAAGTCCGCACTCGCTTGGGAGTTGCCTTTTTCGAGGTTTATGGGTCACCTGTCTTCCACATGAAGGTGGGACGTCCCGTTAAGTGCCTTGCGCAAGGACACAACAAGCGAACTTGCCGGCTTGTTCTCCACAACCTCCCCTAAATGCCGAGCGCCAAGCAGGAAAGCTGTGAATACCATTTTTTAAAGTCTTTTGGTATGACTCGACAAGGGGAATGAACCCCAGGTCTACCGACTGCGAAGCGGACGCTCTAACCACTACGCCATCGATCTGCAACATTTCCAGTTTTCTTAAACTTGCTAATAAGTTTAGCCACAGTGTCATGTGTGATGTTCGTTCCATGTTTTCTGTTGAAGTTCAGTGCAACCATGCGACTGCTTCCCGACCCAGCCATCAGTATAATTTCAATTCGTTGCTCTTTCGTCAAACGCATCTTCTAGGGTATGTGGAAAACAAAAAAAATACACTATGTATGTATTATAACAAAAACAAATACACTATATATCTGGAAAACAAAAAAAATACAATATGTATGGAAACTTATGGCCCACCCTGTATTTCACTTTTACGGTCAAACTCTAAAGCCAGAGTTTTGAAGTGTTGCGGATGATAGGCTATTCGATCAATCCTTGATTCATTCTGCCACATGGTATTCTTGGTTGGCCTTGCTAGTTTCCGTTTTCAAGCTGAAACTATGTGCCACATTGGTGTCTGATCATACTCAAGAAAATGGTTTCAAAATATATTAGAAAGGTCTCACTTACGTCATCAAACGTCATCAAAATTCGCTTTCGAAAAATTTGGCTGACCACTATCCGATTTTTGCGTTGAATTGCATCGGAAGGATATCCTTTTGTGTGAACAAAACAGACAGTTGTTAGGCAAACGTTAAATATGTTTCTACCGATGTAATGAAATGAATCTGTAGTCAACGTAAGGTAGGCTGACTTGTTAGTGTTGGTAATTAGCCTAGTTTTATGAGCCGATCATGTAGGCTTATTTGTTGCCAGCTTCTGTTTGGGTTTCATATTCAAAGAATAAGCATATTTGGAAATGTTCCGATATAGTCAAGTGTAATGTGCAACTTATACAGCATATAAAGTTCTAAAAGCATATTAGAGAATTGTAAACCTAGATTTTACTGTAGCCTAAATGACAGGGCAGACTTCTCTACAGTTTACCATATGTTGCATTTGATATTGATAAGTAAAATTAATAGTCCTTAAAAATTTTTTGTCAAAATTGCTTGCAGTTTAATCAATTTATGTAATTTACAGCCTTACCTATTCCTAAAACAAATTTTAGGGCTATGGCCTTGGTTGCTTGACCAAGAAAGGCGTAATTAAAAAACTTACACTACCGGTAGTAATGATCAGATGATAGTTGATTTTTCAAATGTATTTACTCTATCTAAATGGCATAGAGTTATTTATAAAAAAAAGGTATAAATGACATTCAGATGGTACTTCTGCAATGGCCAATTTTTTTGTCAAATTGGCGCACCCACTTAAGCTCGGACTCATCAATTGAAATCAGCTTATCTCAACCAGATCACTTTTGATCTGTCTTGTTTGTTTCCTAGTAACAAACAAGCATTCATTCACTCCAATATTTAATTAAAATTCTGATTAGTTTTCAACTAATAAATTAATTTCAACTAATAAATTGTAACCCCTCAGGTTGATATTCGCCGTATACCTTTCCAGCGTAGCTTACACCTACTGGTCAGCCACTTTATTCTCCTGCCAAACATGTGACTTCATATGCAACCTCCCTGTTGTTTTTCACACAATTACTTTATAAAAATCACTAACCGTCTTCGCCCGGCGGGGCTTTCGGTCAGTTCTCTTGGTAAAGTAACATCGGTTCAACCGGCTGAGTCGGCCTCAACCATGTTACATTTTCAAAGCCATTTAATACATTAAGCAGAGTTCTGCCTGTAACACACGTATTTACGTACGCTTTAACTCCTCCCAAACTGCTGAACATACAAACATCAGACTTGCCACAATTGAACACCTTCTTGAGATGAGTGTCTCAAGTGGGGGCGTGATGACGTCACAATCAAACATAAATTTTTTCAATTTGCATTTCTTGATAGAGAAGAAGAATTTCTTGCTCAAACGAAAGCCAGCCCCCGACTAACCAACCTACCAAAAGTTTTATTTTTTAAATGTCTAAGATAACGTCACAGCTAACGCTGGATTGCGCAATTTGCTATCTGCATTTTCTCAAAAACTACTAATGGTAGAAACGCCATTGAAAGTTTTTGGCAGATATTAACAAGGCGCTTTCGATTAAAAAACTTTACAACAAATTGGGCTAACTTGACGATGCAACAAGCGATTCCTTTTTAAAGCATTTTTAGTCTTTTGAGCATGCTTCTTTTTTTCCTACACGCTCAAAACTCGCTCTATAATGACAAAAGGTGTCTGGTACGATCAACTCCTTCGCTACTAGAGATCATGGTTAGAGCGTCCGCTTCGCAGTCGGTAGACCTGGGGTTCATTCCCCTTGTCGAGTCATACCAAAAGACTTTAAAAAATGGTATTCACAGCTTCCCTGCTTGGCGCTCGGGGTTAATGGGAGGTTATGGAGAACAAGCCGGCAAGTTCGCTTGTTGTATCCTTGGGCAAGGCACTTAACGGGACGTCCCATCATTATGTGGAAGACAGGTGGCCCAGACATCTTGGAAATAGAAACTACCAAGCGAGTGCGGACATACCGTCCAAAAACATAGCGATACAATTTGCTTTCTCGTGAATGGAGGATAAATAAGGTAAAAAATAAATAAATCAAATGATAAGTTGTTCATATCTTGCAAAACTTTTACAAAATTAAAGTTTAATTAAAGACTTATTTTTGACCTCATTTCTCAACCGATTTTCAAATCTTTTTTTAACAAATTAAAGTTTGTTTTGAGGCAATTATGATAATAAATGACTTTTGCTTTTACTATTTTTTTCATACTGAAAAGATTGACTTTTAACACTTGTAGTGCAACTTTTTACCCCTTTTTAAAAAGTAGTAAGCTGAGTAAAAACAGGTAAGTTCAATATATAAAGGTTATGATCCGGTACTAACAATTAGTATTATTTCGAAGCTGAAGAAATTTGCTTTCTAGCAATATGTACTTCTAAATAGTTGAGGTCAAGGATTAGCTTAGTAATGGCTGATCAAAAATTGGTTGCCATGCATCATTTTCCATTTTCAGTTGTCAAATTTTGCTTCCAGACCTAAAGAACTTGCCATTTTTAGAAAACGTTAGTATATATGTACATATATATATCTAATATATATAAATATACTCGTATATCTAATATATTCCAATATCTAATATATAGTATATATATATATATATTGTTAGTATATATATATCGTATATATAATCGTGGCATTTGGCCTCCTGCTGCGCCTTCTCTAACTTTTGCAATTGCGAAATCTTTCTTTGGCGCGCTTTGCAATACTAGCGCTATCATTGGCTTGTCTTGATTGCGTAACGTCCAAATTATTCACATAAAAGACTTATTCACTCTAGATCTTCCCTTTTGACGCGATACCGCCACTGATCAGAGCGTCACGAAAAGCTTATGGCTCAAACAGCTTTTTTCAAAGCTATATTAAAAAAACGTTAATTCTTTGTACGTTTTGACTATTTTTCCTCCCAAGCATGGTTCATTCATACCATCTATATACGTCAGCGAAAAAATTTATCAAAAAATAAAGTCTCTAAATATTTGAAAAAGTAGTCTACTGGTTAAAAACATTCAAATTTTGGGGCTTTGCTTCACAAAATGGCAATTTCAAGAAAAACGCAGTCCTTTGGTACATTTTGAAAATTTTTAAATGAAATATGAATTTTTGGTAATATCTAGTAAAACTTTCAAAAATTTTCATCTAAAAATTAAGTCTCTAAACATTTCAAAAATTAGCCTACTCCAAGACATGTGTTAGTGATCCCCCAACAAAGATAAGTAAATACGGCTCTGTTTTTATCTTTTGCAACGAAATACTAATGTCGAGCTACATATCAATTTTCTTTCCAGTTGGCTGATTTGATTACTGTAACTACGACATTAGTGATGGAAGCTCTGCAACTGTAATAACACAACTGCAAGTGCTTCATTTGAGGTTAGTAGATTGTTCCCGAAAGTACATCTCCATCGCCTTGGTGCCCCTCCTACCCCACAACTTTAAAATTATGCTTCCATGCACTTCATAAATGAACAAATAAAACTTTTGAAAGAATTTGCTATGGTAAAAACATATTAACCTTTTATTTCTGCTATCACTAATAAGTCTATCAATTGGGTCAAGCCATCTGAACCAATATTCTTTATCTCGACACTTCTAATGAGGAGCTCTGCGGGGGATGGAGGAAGATCCAGCTAGAAAGCGATAAATTGATATTAAAAGCTCTTAATCCCGATTGTAATGCGAGTAATTTGAATTAAGTGAGGCCTTAGAAACGCAATTACAGATCTGTTGTTTAGAGGCACGCATATTTCACGACTTGATGCAACCCCTCGTGAAAATGATAAACAGAAGCGAACCTAAGAAATCATTATAAAATAAAGCGAACCCAAATCCTGACTTTCCTGTTGCTTATTGTCACGAATAAGTAAATTTGCGTTGAAAGAATAGTTTTACACATGTATAGTTTATGTAATGTGTCGTTTTGTTCTGTGGTGATTATTTCTTTTGTAAATCTGAATTGTCTGAAGCCTTAAACTTGCTTTTTATATCTCGACTGTTTTCAAAAAAACCTTTTTTCTTCACATTTAGATTTGTAACTTACACGCCTCTTCTTACGTCACAACAGTTGACTACGTGACTAATTTCCAGATTATTCGAGTGAATCTTGCTTCTTCTCGAAGATTTTTTTGTGATTGCCGATGCGGTTACGTAATTTTATTAGCGGTGCTTTTTTCTTTTTCACGTGATATTGTTCTGGCTTTTTCTGGAAGCTCCTCTCGTCCTTATATAAGGCAACGAGGTTTTTACTCATTCGGAGAGTAGCAGATAAAAAGAAAAGAAAAAAGCTGTGTTGTGCTGTGGTGACTTATTGTGGATTCTATTAGCGGATAATTGGTGGGTTTAGTTTTGGCTGTTTTCTAATTAATATATTAAAGTATTTTACTCTCTGATTTTGAAGAGCAAAGGAATTCAAAAGTTTTAAAGTGGTTTGTGGATATATTCGTTCTGTTTTTGATCGAGAAGAGCGTGGTCCAAAGTATTTTAATGGAAGCTAATCTTTTCGTAACTATTAAGTTGCAGCCAGACTTAATTATTCGAGCGATACTACAAGTCGCCTCAATTTAAGCAGTAAATTAAAGTTGAAATAGAATCAAATTTCTATTGCACGCGACATTTATTATGCGGCCCACTTCCGAGGGAACTGCTATTGGTAAGTGTATTGGGTTGTCCTACCTACAGCACAAAATAATGTGACGCAATCAAACACTTAGTATTGTGCCAAGCAGCAAACTAGGTCAGTTAGCAAAAACACAATCGAGCCAGCAGTACCCAATAATCATTTTATGCCAGAGTATAGCTTTCTCTCTGAAGTAAAAACGCATTGAAGGTTGAGACACTTTAAATTAATTATTCCTAACAAAAGCAAACACTAAATGAAGGTAAAAATATTTTACTAGCAATATTAAGCGAGAAGTAAAATAATAACTCAATTGTTTTCCTTGAAACACTCCACACTTGATGAAAACTGGTGTCATTAACAAAGAGCCCATTATTTCATCTTTCAAAAAAGGTTTCAACCGCGTTTGTGCGGTCAGTATTTTTCGAGAAAATCGCGAAAGCAAATTTTACAATCGATTGTCAATTATGACATCATCCCAAACAACAAAGAAATGAAATTTTTGAAATTTGGTGAGTCGGGTGCAGGCTCGTTTTAGCACAAAAGCGTTTTCTTCCGTCAAGAAATGCGAATTCAAAAACAAATTTGTTCCATTGTGGCGTCAGGGTGATGCCAAAATCCCCATTATGACACTCGCCCCAGGAAGATGATCAATCTTGCCCAGCCTAATTTATGCCTTGAGCAGTTAGAGGGAAATAAAAGGCAATGCCCCTCAAACGGTACGAAAAGACGTTCAAAATCTTGATCACCAAGAAAAAAGTCGTTATGTAGCTATATTTGAACACAAATACGAGCAAAATTCTTACTTTCAAAACGAAGGTCTCAAAAAAGTATTTTTGCTTGTTTGAAGACCAACGTTGACAAAATTCTTACTTTTAAAAAATTGATCTTCCTTAATGTTCTGCCCTTCCCTTTCCCCATTTAAGACAGTGCTCACTTATGTTATAAGATTGCTTGACAATATCGTTGAGTTTACTTAAAGCTCCGCTCACTCCTTCTTCCCCAAAAAAGAAATTGTTCGTAAATACGCCATTGATTAGAGCCGCCATGCTGTTGTAAGTAGCAGACGTTTGGTGTGACCAGCAAGACAAGATATCTTTTCACATTCTGGAGTTCCTGGCTATGTGTTGCTTCACCTGTTTTCAGCTCAGGAGTACTTAGGAACTAAACTGACTCTTTATTGAAACTGCCAATGACTTTAAAAAGTTTTAAAATCAACCCAAAGTCAAGCGCTTACAGTTATTGCAACTACAGGTACCCCATCAGTAATGTCGAGGTTAAGAATATCATTTAAGCCGCTAAGCCACCTTTACCCAATGCATAGTAGTGAGAGCAGTAACAAAAAGTTGCGATTTTTTTTGGCACAGTCAATAATCGGTCTAAAATGAAAGGAATTGTGTTTGGGAGGGGGGTTGCACATGGGCGCTATATTTCTCCCAAAGTTTTTAAAGTCCCTAGCAACGTCTTATTTTTCCTGTGTTAAGCACTTACTTTGGGAGTGGACTTGCTCACAATTGAAACAGCGAATATGTTTATACACACTTATTCGTTTATTTCACAACTTGCAAGGAAGCATATATATAAAGCTATGGGGGAGGAGGGCCGCAAGAGTGATTGTAGTGTTGAATAGGCTGTTAAATATTTGGCATACTACCAACGACTTTTTGTAATTGCAGGCCTATGCCTGCTTGTATGGCCTAATATTTGTGGATGCGCGCAATTTGCTAGGTCAGTGCATAATCGCAGCTACGGAAAGCGCAAACTAAGCCAACGTCAAACATTTACAGTTATTAAAATAGGTTATGGTTCACAAGTGTAGGCCGAAGCTATGGACAAGGTTTTTGTGATAAAGTTGCGGTTAATTGATGAAATTCCTGTGAGATTAATCGTGAAAAATCATCAGTTTGTTCAACTTGCTTCATTTGATTAATATGTTCTAAAGATTAAAATCACGACTGTACAGAATTATTGCAACTTGCCGTTGCATTACTAAAAACCTGATTTTTGACCAACCGTTTATACTGTAATGTATCATTCTTCTTTTACAGGAAGCATATAAGTTATTAGTTTTTGAAACAATCTTTATCAAAACCTGTTGCCTTTTTCTTTTTTTTCACTTGAATCGTGCCAAACGCATTATGACATCATCGAATAACTTTGAAGCGTGCAAGACAAAAAAGCACGCTTTGTAATGCTTAAAAAATTCTGCTGTTGCGTCAATTCAGCTTAAATTGTTGTATAAATTTTTCATTGAAAACACTTTACTATTATCTCCCAAAAATGCTTTTAATCGTGTTTCTACGGTCAGTAGTTTTTAAGAAAATACAGAGAACAAATTGAGCAATTAAGCGTAAGCTATAACGTCATTTTAGACCCTAGAGGAATAAAATTCTTGAAAGTTGTTAAGTTGGGGGCTGGATTTTGTTTGAGTGCAGCACCGTTTTCCTCGGTCAAGAAATGCAAATTTTAAAGAAATAGGTTATGACGTCATAATGACGTCACGAACTTCGTTATCAGATTCCCTTAGAACAGGGGTGGGCAAACTGCGGCCCGCGAAAGCCTCAAGCAAATAATTAAAAAAATTAATTAATGTAGAAGAACGTGATTGGGTGCATTTTTCTCATTGATAGACTTTGAAAATTAAATGTGCTTGCATTTTCAATTGAATAAAATTACTTTGATTCATTTGAGTAATAATCATTGGTTTTTAATGTTATATTAAATCTAAAATGCAAATGAATTAGAATGATATACCAATGCGTTCGTTAAAAAGTGCGGCCCTCAGCTAGCTTCCGTGACCGCGATGCGGCCCGGAAGCCAAAACAATTGCCCACCCTTGCCTTAGAAGATCAATCGTGCCAAGTTTGGTGTTTGTACCCACAGTAGTTTCGTAAGATAGACTTCTAAATTATTAGGCTATTTCTCCACTGTTAAAGTAGTTTGCAAGCAAAGTTATTACAAAATTTACATTTTAAGTGTAACTTCAGTACTAAATAGCCTAAATAGGCGTCATTTAAAATAAAGCTCTCTCGTCATCAGCAAAAGTTTAGTAGGCTTTAGCGGCCTTTCAAAATTCTGAGAAACTCATCATTTTCTATTTTATGTTATTGCACCCTATATAGTAACTGATGTTGATACCACAGGCGCTCTGTGACAACTGATTTTGACTACCAAGCAATTTTGTCTAAAAAGAGCAAAATTCGCTATCACTTGTGGTGCGGCAGCACCAGGTTTCAACTCTTTGATTCCCGCGCCAAGCGTACCGTCGTTGATTAGCACTGAACCAGTAGAGTTGCTTTGTAGAACTAGTGATATTAGCTCTATGGATCCTTTCTGCTTCGCCAAACAAAAACAGGAAACGGTTGAAGCTTTCTTGCAGTGTTTTATTCACAAATATGCGCAGCTCCTCCCAGCGTGCACAGGACGAAAATTCACGGCGATAAAGGCTACCACACAGCCTTAATAACAATTACACAGGGGGACCAACACTCAGGCCCAAACAGAAATCCGAAGCATAATCAGTAATCAGGCCGAAACGAAAATTTACTACTCGTTTCGCCACGTTGACGTTTTGACAAGAATAGCGAAAATACACGTGGTCACTATATATATACGAGCAGATGCACCTGTTCTATATATGAGTCAAACATGTGGCCTTATTTAACCACAGGGAAAAGACCAAAGAAAGACAATACAACAAAGGAAGGCTTTTAGAAGTACCGGTAGTCCGTAGTAAGCCCGGTTATAACGTCTATTACTTCTCAGTAGGGGCTAATTGTTCGGTTCGCTGTAGGGGTCTAATTTGAAGCTATATTACTTAAACTCCTAACAAAACAACACGAGATCACTTAATTTACCACAATATCAATCAATTTTGTAAAAAATTGCTTATGAAGTCTTTGCGTCACGTTCTCAAGAGACTACGCTGTATGAAGTCGAATTGCTGTAAAGGCCACATGGCGATTGGCGGAACATAGCGGCCCCTAATTATGACGCAGCAATGTCATAATTACAACAACAAGTAAAGTCAATCGATTTTTAGTTAAGACAGGTATCTGTGTTGCCTAATACATTTTGCTAGAGCAAATACGAACATGATACATAACAGCAACACAAACTTTAAGCATGCAAGCAAATCCAAAAAAAAAGCACAAGAAAAAGAAACATGGTTGATTGTACAAACACAACACTTAATTGCGATCAATTTACTACACATTTTTGTATTAGCGGGGAAGCTAGCCACAGCTGTCGTTTGGACGCGCTCAAGGCATGCTACTGGTTACGCATTCTCCACGGGAGCTAAACGAGAGACATCCCGTAACACATACTCAATTATGACCTCCCCCGTTGTATCATTCTTTTTAGTTACGGCCACCTTGGCCCGTCTCACTATGGGTTTCCCATTTCTAATTTGAGGAATCACCTCCTCTATCCTCCCAAGCTTGTACCTTCCACGTTTGGATATGTCCTCTAACGAGCCCATAACCACCAGTTGCCCAGGTTTCAAATTTTCAGATACCTTCAGCCACTTTTTCCGCCCCTGCAGCCAAGGTAAATAGAAGGCTATCCACTTTTCCCAGAATTGCTGTGAGAGAGATAAATTAAAGCGATAATCTCTTCTAAGCATGTCTCGGTCATGCGGTTGTCCAACTGCTACATGTGGGTCCAAGTAAGGGGTTAAAAGTGAAGCTGGAGTAATAGCAGTAAAATCCCTAGGATCGTCACTTAGTGGTACCAAGGGCCTTTCATTTACAATCCTAACTGCACTCCCAACGTACGTCAACAACTCAACAAACTTTGGCTTATGCACCGCGGTGTCCAAAATGTGAGAAAGAACAATCTTGAACTGTTTCACCATTGCCTCCCAAGCACCACCTTGCGCTGGAGCATACGGAGGTATAAATTCCCAATTTATACCTTTTCTTCTAAGGGAAATGTGAAAGTCCTTGGTTTCAATCAAGTCCGGAAGCTTTTTTGACCCGGCCTGGAACGTGCTTGCATTATCTGAGTAGATCGTATTGACCTGTCCACGCAGGTCTGTAAATCGAGTAAAGGCCAGTAAAAAATCATCCAGCGACAAAGATGTTACCAACTCTACATGAATAGCCCGAGATGCCATGCATGTAAACAGGAGCCCCCATGCCTTCTTGTTGCTTCTTCCCTCTGCATAATTTAGAGGGCCAAGGTAATCCACCCCGGAATAGAAAAAGGGCTTTTTATGAGCTGTAAGGCGTGCCAGCGGTAAGTCAGACATGAGTTGTCTAATGGGCGTTGCCCTTTCAATAGCACACACACCACAATCACGCACATATCGTCTTACAGCAGCATTACCATTCGCAATCCAAAACTTCCGTCGTGTAGACATCAGCGTATGTTGCACACCACAATGGCAGTCTCGGTAGTGATAGAACAATACCACTAACCTAGTCAGGGGGTGTTTAGACGGAAGGAGGAGGGGGTGCTTTGCTTCCCATGATATATCTGGGGATTTGCTTAAGCGTCCTTCTATACGTAGCCTTCCCTCCTCGTCTACACAAGGCCTATACTTCTTTAGCGATCGCAACTCTTTCAAGCAATCTTTCTGGCTTGGCGAAGCGGTAACATTACACTGTTTGATCACTTCGTCAAGTGCATCAGCAGATTTACCCTGCATCGAACAAATCACATTGCCATACACCTTGTTCTGAACCAACTTCACTATGATCAGTAGAGCCGTTTCTAAGTAAGCAGCATCGAGCACCGGCTTTATAAATTTATTTTTTCTTACTTTACAGCATTGGAACCAATCGACGAAGGCAATCAAATAAGCTACTCTTTTTTGCAGAGTGTATAAATTAGGTGCTTTCTCAATCAGTTTATCAATGCCGTCGATACGACTACGCTCTGACAAATTTATTCTATGCGCTCCAACTTGAACTACATTCTCTACCAATGGCTCTGCTGCATATTGTTGCAACAGTGACGGGCCATTTATCCACAAATCACGTGCTTCTGCTTTACGCATGAGATCCGGTCGCGAACCCACGTCAGCCGCATTCAACTTACTAGGACAAAAGCGCCATTCAGTCTCACTAGACAACATCAAGATGTGGTTTACTCTTCGCGTAATGAACTTATTCAAACGTAAGTCAGGGTTCTTAAGCCATTGTAGCACCGTACGGGAATCGCACCAAAAAAAATTATTGCAATTAGGTATTTCCAATGCGTCAGAGGCTTGCTTCAATAGCTTCGCTGTGTTCAAAGCTGCGACGAGCTCCTTCCTAGCAATGGGCCACGAAGACTGATTAGCCAAGACAATGTTACATTTACCAAAAACGAACGACACGGCTGGTATACCATTCACTAATCTGCGTAAGTAGATGACAGAAGAAAATGCTAGATTCGAAGCGTCACTAAATCCATGCAACTGGAACTCAACGTTGTCATCAGGGCTGCTCAAATCAGCATTCAAAAAGTACCATCTTGGCAGCGAAAAATCTTTTAACATTTCTAACGAGTGAAGCCACGCTTCCCACTCTTTCACGACACTTTCGGGCACCTCTTCGTCCCAGTCAAACTTCTCTATAGCTAACTGTTGCAAGATCAGACGCGCTTTCAGAAAAAACGGCGAGCCAAATCCTAAAGGATCAAAGTTTTGTCCAAGTTGGCTAAGCATGCTTCTACGAGTATACTTTGTCAGAGGCTTTAGCGAGCACTGGATGCGCAGTTCGTCAGACTCCGTTACCCACACACAGCCTAAAGTTTTAGCTGACGGCATAGCGACACTATTCGTCTCCAAATCTACTTCGCGAATGGATGGCGCCAGCAATTCGCTATCCATTCCTACCAACACATTCACAGATTCTTTGTTTGCACTCCATTTTACCAATTCGAACCCGCGGCTACGAAACAAAGCAATCGCCTCATTGGCAATTAGTTGCGCATCATCAAAGCTATCCGCAGAAAAAATAAAATCATCAACATACATGTTTTTTGACACAGTACCAAGCGTCAAATCACTGGCTTTGCTAGGGTTTTGTTCCACCATCTTTTTAATGGCTAAGCAAGCAATATACGGGCTACTTTTTATACCCCAAGGATGCACGCAAAAACGAAAAGGAACTAACTTACCCTTATGGACATCATCGTTTTCAAACCACAATAAGCGACATAAATCCCTTTGTGCAACAGGCAATTTAATTTGAAAAAAGCATTTTGTGATGTCAGCCATCAAAGCGTATTTACCTTTGCGGAACCTAGCCAACACGTGAACAAGCGGGTTTAACAAGTCAGGACCGGTCATAATGACGTCATTAACGCAGACCCCTTTGTATTCGGACTTTCCGTCATAAACAATGCGTTTCTTGGCCTGCGACGTCACAAAATATGGCAAATACCACTCATGCTTACTATCATAAACAGACTCATTAGCCTTTTCAATGTAGCCATTAGATTTCAAATTTTGCATAGTTTCCACAAGAAATTCGCAGAGATCGTGTTGCTTTAAAGCCTTTTTTCTCAAAGCGATAGCTCTGTCTCTAGCAAGCGCTAAATTATTGGGCAGCTGAATATCAGTTTTCAATGGCAGTGGAATTTCAAAATGATCATCGCACAGCTTAACATTTGGTTCTACCAAACCTTTGGCAATTTCGTCAGTACGAGATAAATCCAAAGCTTCGTTCTGCACAGCCAAGTCCCTAAGCTGACCCTTCAATGCAGCAATTTCCCTATCACGGGCTTCCAGGTCAAGCTTACACTGCGACAGATCGTCATTAGCCACACAAGTTTGCACTCTAAGAACCTTAGTGGCCCTGGCATATAAGAGCGATCTTCCTCCAGAAGCCATCCAACCCAGGGGGGTGAATATAGCATGAGGCTCACCTCGACTTTCTCCCATGCGCTCTTCCTTCGCACACATTAAAAATGCATTGTCATTGCCGATAATAATGTCGACAGTATCACAATTGTCGAGAGTAACAAGTTTTACACCGTCAAAATGTTGCAAATTGCTCAAATCCTGCTTATGCGGCAAGGTTTCAACGTCATCTACCCAAGGGGGGATAACGGCCGCAGTCACGTCACCAAACAGCTCTTCAGTATCTATAGACTGAATATTAAACTTAACCAAATTAGCCAAAGTATTTTTGTCGCCAACCAAAGTATCCAACTTAAAGGACGCGGTGTCAAACGGCTCTAGTCCTAAATCCTCTACTAAGCTACTGGCGATAAATGTCAGCTGAGACCCCGGATCATGTTGGCAGTACACTAACTTTGAGTGGCCAGTCGCGGGGTTCATCACGCGTGCGGCAGTCACACGATTATACGCCGCTTTCACGCTCTCAATTTTGACACTGCGCACAGTTACTGCGGGTTCAGCACTTGTTTCAGGCAGCCTATGCCCGGAATCAACAAAGTAATCGTGTAGGAGAAAATAGTGCTTTTTATCACAAGCATTACCGCACCTACGGCAATTATTATCACGCGTGCAATCTTTCACAAAATGATCGCGCAAGCAATTCAAGCACTTCCCAGATTTCATCACGACATCCCTGCGGTCTTTGGGATTTAACTGCAAAAAGTCTCTACAGTTTGACAACCAGTGGTATTGATCCTTACCATTTAAAGAACAATAAATGCACAACGGTGCATTTCTTGTGCCACCACCTGTCGGGCTCCGGCTGTCACCTGCGCGGTAAACAGGAGCACTATCCGATGATTTTGTCAAGGGGTGCGACTCGTTTGATTTCGCCGTGGTCTGCCTTACTCTGCACGTGGCTTTATTTTTATCAAATTTTTTGTTTTCTTGATGGCTCTGTGGCTCACCCAACAACATTATTCCAAAATCAGTGGATTTGCACAATTCTTCACGTTTTACAAAATCGACCAAACTTTGATAAGTGGGCTCACTTGTGCTACCGCATTTATCGAGAAGAAATTCTAAATACCTTTGCTTAGCTTCAAAGGGAAGCCTTTTAGCCAAATCCAAAACAAAACTACCTTCTAATTTTTCACGCTGATTATACGCTCTAGCATACAGAAGACATTGATCTAATTGATCTTTAAACTCTTTCATAATATTCGCGGACGAAGAGACCAATTTATTACCATAGCGATACTTCCTAATTTCAGGTTCCGAGAGAAACCCGCCACGGACCCCAAATCGCTGTGACAATCTTTCTAAAGACATTTCTATTCTGTCTTTTTCCGACAAGCCAGGCGTGTCAGATGTCAAATTAGCGATTGTTTGTGCAGCTGTTCTAACACAAGCTGCTTGAAGCAGAGTGAGACAAACCCCCTCAAAGGGACAACTATCCATTAACGCATAAATACGATTTTTAAAGAATATGAAGGGCATGTTAGCGCCATCATAGCCAATCAACGCCGCTTTATCCATAAAGGTTTTACAATTCTGATATTCAAAAAAGCAATTTTGCTGATCTGCGCTCGAATTACCAGATGAAGGCGAGAAACCGATATTTCTGCCATTGCTAGCATTCCTAGTCAATTCGTTTTGATAGCCGTCATGTAATTCTGCCGTGGTTTGACGATTTTTCTCCGGTGGTGGATATCGGCTTAAAGCGCACTCTCTGACGTCACCACGCTGCGGAAACCGACTCACAACAACATCATTCATATCCCGCACACGTTCAGATACATGACAATCGGCCCTACGTGGTGGTAATACTTCACTCGGCCTTGAATCCTGAACGAAGCCACACTCGAATCCTGGTGGCACCTTCACTCGGGGCGGCCCCGAACATTTACCGGCTCCACTAGCAGACAAACCATCTCGTCCAAGAACAGGAGGGTGCTTTTGTGTAAAAGGGTTAGTCGCAGCTGAAGGCACTACACAATTTTCTGTTTGAGCAGCTGGGTTAGAAAAATCCTTTAAAATGGCATTAGAGCCCCAAGGTTCAGACAACGCGGTTTCCCCACAGGCAATCCCACGCAAGGGCTTAACTAAGTGTGACGCGTCACCAGCGGCCCCGAGACCCAAATCAGTCTCTCCAGTTCGAGGGGCTACAACCTGATTGTCCACCTTCTTGTTACGTCCAAGAATGGCGGCCACATCGGGTCCCGTGCCTGAGTAGGACTTCCTACTGGAAAGTCTACTTTTGTGGCTGATCCGGGAGCCTTCTCTAAAACTGCTCGTAGCCAAAATTTCTTGCCTGCGCTGTTCCGCCCTGAGTTTAGCATCCATCAGTTCAAATTCGGCTTGCTTGGCTTGCATTTGTGCTTGAGCCTTTTTAGCCTCGATTTGAAGTTCCTCTCGCTGGAGTTCCAAATCGATTTGAATCAAAGCATTAGCAGAACTTCTAGAAAGGGCCGTGCCTACATTGGACACGCTATCCTCTGGCTGCACCTCGGAATGGGGCTGCTCTAATATTTGGTTCATCTTATCCCGACATTTTAGCTTTAAACTTTCAAACGTGAGCCCCACCTTGTCCTGCACATCAGCAGACGCAGCAGTGTCTCCATTATCATTTAACAATTGATGAAATTTGCTCACGTCTTCGCCCAAATTTTCGAGCTTATCCCAGCAAAGCAAAACTTCTCGCCTATTGGTACACAATGAAAGCTCTTGACCAAGTTCCCCAATGCGGGTAATAAGATACCTTTTTTGACAACGCACCTCACGTTCAAATTTGCCTCCCTCAGTGGAAGCGACGCTACCACCGGGTAACTGATGCTGCTCCCCAGATGCCCTAGTCAAGCCTGGGAGAACCGATCCCTCGGTCACACACCCCGATGCACCCCCAACCGCTGCGGCATGCTTTAGCCCGCCACCTACTAGCGACATCATTCACAAAAAAATTCACTTCAAAACACGGAATATATCTAACAAACGTGAAATGCACAGAAAGCCAAATACTTTCAATTTAGGGGGCAGCAAAGAAACAATTTAAATTTTTTGGCTAAACACGCGTTAAGCCGTCTCGAGCAGTCTGAGATTATACAAATACAACAAATATCAATACCTTCGTTGTAGGGGTGTAGCTTCGCCCCTTCTGGCGTCTTCTAGCGTACGTTCACTTCACTTCACAAATTTCAAAAATGTAGAAGATGCCTTGATCTCTTGCTGGTTGATACAACTTCAATCTTCGATCGAGCAGTCTACGTTCTCTTGCTGGTTGATACAACTTCAATCTTCGATCGAGCAGTTTATGTTTCGATTTTATGGTGCGGCAGCACCAGGTTTCAACTCTTTGATTCCCGCGCCAAGCGTACCGTCGTTGATTAGCACTGAACCAGTAGAGTTGCTTTGTAGAACTAGTGATATTAGCTCTATGGATCCTTTCTGCTTCGCCAAACAAAAACAGGAAACGGTTGAAGCTTTCTTGCAGTGTTTTATTCACAAATATGCGCAGCTCCTCCCAGCGTGCACAGGACGAAAATTCACGGCGATAAAGGCTACCACACAGCCTTAATAACAATTACACAGGGGGACCAACACTCAGGCCCAAACAGAAATCCGAAGCATAATCAGTAATCAGGCCGAAACGAAAATTTACTACTCGTTTCGCCACGTTGACGTTTTGACAAGAATAGCGAAAATACACGTTGTCACTATATATATACGAGCAGATGCACCTGTTCTATATATGAGTCAAACATGTGGCCTTATTTAACCACAGGGAAAAGACCAAAGAAAGACAATACAACAAAGGAAAGCTTTTAGAAGTACCGGTAGTCCGTAGTAAGCCCGGTTATAACGTCTATTACTTCTCAGTAGGGGCTAATTGTTCGGTTCGCTGTAGGGGTCTAATTTGAAGCTATATTACTTAAACTCCTAACAAAACAACACGAGATCACTTAATTTACCACAATATCAATCAATTTTGTAAAAAATTGCTTATGAAGTCTTTGCGTCACGTTCTCAAGAGACTACGCTGTATGAAGTCGAATTGCTGTAAAGGCCACATGGCGATTGGCGGAACAACTTGTCTCCAAAATGTGACTCCTATTTAGTGCTGTTAGTAGTGTTGTTAGCCTAGGTTAGCCACAGATTGTTATTAACTTAGTTACCCGGCATAAGCTTGTTACGGTGTATTTTCTGCAACAAAAACTGCTTAAAGATACCTATTTGCTGTTTCTTGGATAAGTTGTAAATGCAACCGTACGCATTGCAACTGATTTAAAGACTAGGTTGATGGGCAAAGTCTCCAACAGTTTTGCCACATTTTCTGAACAGCTGACGGTGCTTTCAGTTTCTCATTAAGTCAGCTCCACTTGCAAAATTACGGAGAGCTGCCTTTCATTATCAGAGATCTAAATCCGATAACCCTGTCATAGCGAAAAGCTTTTTTCTAGTCACCACAAAACAGGTTATAGACCTGTTATTTTGAATATTTGTAGGCTAAAAACAGCACCCAAAGCTCGTGAAGTCACTCCCAAATATTTCAGTGACATTCTATCGGCTTTGGGAATAAAGTGCTGTGTTGCTCCACTCAAGCGAGTAGTGGCAAACACACAGAAAATTAGGCTGCCCCACCCCTCAAACAGAGC
Organism: Trididemnum clinides; assembly: GCA_963675345.1. Classification (NCBI taxonomy): domain Eukaryota; kingdom Metazoa; phylum Chordata; class Ascidiacea; order Aplousobranchia; family Didemnidae; genus Trididemnum; species Trididemnum clinides. The sequence goes on along the minus strand of OY776290.1, from coordinate 23,890,978 downwards.
AGAAATCGAGGTAAAATTGAGCTATGGCGCTTTCTTTTCCAACACTATCCTGCGTCGTTTCCCATAGAATAATAATTTTATTATGAAACGTACTCCACTATTTTTACCTTGTCTTACTATCTCTACAATCAGATTATTTGAAGTAGCCTATTACACAAAATTTTGGTTTTTTATGACGACTAATCGGTTCGGTCATAAAAAATTAAAACAATCTACCGTATTTTTCGGACCATTAGGTGCACTTGTAATCCTCTAATTTTCTCAAAAATGAAACGTGCACCTTATAGTCCCGATGCGTCTATTGTATGGGTCAGGTTGCGCTTTGTCATCAAGCTCTGAACAAATTTTATGCTGCAATAAGCGCTACCAACGCAATAGTAGCTACCTCAACTCGTTCAAACGCCTTGCATTCGCTCATTTATTGTTTGATCATAAAATGCAAGTACAGCACCCAAAAAATGCGTTGAGTTTTTGTTTCATTAAATGCGCCTATTAGTCCGGAGCGCTTTATGTATGAAAATAAACGCGTTGGAAGAGGTTTATTGACACTGCGCCTTATAGTCCGGTGCGCCCTACGGTCCTAAAAATACGGTAATCGATAAATAGCCTTACCAACAAATAAGCAACCTGCAACATCAAACGACCCGATGTGTACTCAATAAATATATTTTAACTTTTAAATTGCCGCACATTGATGTTAATTCGCGAATGAGCAATAAAAAGTTCAATCGGATCATTTCGGAAACATTCGGATTCACTTTCCATTATTCTCGGTACAGCATGATAAGCCATGCGCGACGGCCCACTCATAATCAAAACATCACCAGAACGAATAAAAAATGGAGTCGGAGGAGAAGACTTTTCACTTCCTACAAAGAATTTATACTTACACCCACTAGCCACAAAAAACCTTTAGTTAGCTTTACATATAAATTCTATATATCTTTATCCTCCGATCGCGGGAAAATCTTTTGGGAGCTATATGATAAAGTTGGATGGTATGGACATGGTTTGAAGAGGGATAGTGGAGATGTGTCAAGAAGAGCGTTAAGTTTCGCAGTAGTAGGAAGAAGGCGAGGGCGACCAAAGATCACATCGAAAAGTCAGGTGTAAGAACAAAAGAAAGATGCTATCGGCAGAACAAAGTGGCGCATGTTGTTCATTAACTTTCGAAAAACATGTGAATTCGGCAACTCCGTTAACGGATACAAAATCTGATAAAAAAGATCGGATCTCTCACTCACTAAAACAACGTTGTGTTCAGACTCACTTTGGAGTTGTCAGACCTGCTGGCAAAGTGCATTTATACGACCAGCAGGTGAAAACGAAACCAAGTGCCTTTCCCAAGGACACAATAAAGCAGCGATCGAGAGCTTTAAATCTACGATAGTTCCACTACAAACAGCGCTCCAACCACATCTTGCGTTCAAATCAACTTTGAAGTTGCAGGTACCGCCAACCAGAGGTGATCAGTAACAAAGTATTTCTATGTAAGTAGGTTTTTCAATAACGAGATATCTACTCGAGCAGTTTTATTTACTTAATTTTTCGAGAAGATTAAGTCGTAAATAACGCCACTCGAGTAGTTGGAACTTCTACTTAAGTGGATGCTTAAATTTGATTTCTATTGAGTTGGTATGCAAGCATAAGAAAAAAGCATTGAATTCACGTTACTTTCTGGAAATGTTCCATTGAAGTGGGTTATTTTTCAAGTTTTGAAAACCAACTGGTGGACTATGTCTAATTCTATTGTAATACTGACTAGGTAAGGTGCGGCGACTTAAAATCAGTGAGTCGTGTTGTCATACCTTTCGATTTTAACAGGTTTTATTGCGACAGAGATAAATCTAAATATTCCCCATTCGTTAATTTTTCGCAGTTTGTTTTATCTTTTCAAGTATATATTAGTTTGTTCACAAACCACCAACTCCTCGTGTCAAGGAAAGTAACGAAATGTGAGAAAGGGGCAATTGGCCTAACAAACAATTTATACAAGCTTTGTTTGGGGCTGAATTCTTTCGAGTCCTCTACAAAGGGTTATCATGCAAGCATTATCTCAGCAAATATCTTTAATATTCGCTTAACACCATTGATAGCCATCACAATTCTTCGGGGATCTTCAAAAACGACGAAAAGACGGTCATCAACCAAAACGAAATCCAAAATATAGAAATTTCGCCCCACCTCTCTCAGAAATTTTTTGCTTGACAACACCATTTGGCTCTAGATTTGTAGGCTGACTTTGAAATATCACAAAGATCCAAGTTTTTTTTTTATTATTGAAAAGACACATGGATCTTACTGTAAGCCTAAGATTCCAATGTAGCGGCGGTACTGTACTTACCTACCTACAAATCTTTTTGTATGACTAAATCTTAATTTGCGGACTAAAAGACTTTAGTCTCATCTAATCGCTCCATATTTTAACGACTTTTGAACATTAATGAATGTTATTTCAAAAGCATAAGACAATCAAAAAATATAATAAAATAAACCTAGGCCAACAAGTAGTAATTACCAGAATAACCAGGCCAACGTGTCTGTACAACATTGTACCATTTGCGTCAGATCAGCGGATCTCAATGCATCTCAATACATCTCACACTCCGTAAAAGAAAATATCAAACCAATACTTTTGGAATTTCGTTCTGGGAAGTACAACCCTTCCTATGAAAACTTGTTTTCCCGGGACAAACTCCAAGTGCCCGTCCAAAAAAAAAGCCTTCAACCTAAACGAAGGTAACCGTTTACGAGTCTTCTAAAAATAGTGTCATCTCCTAACGTTCTCTTGGGGCTAACCCTCTTGTGGTGAATCTATTTCCTGCATCATATTCGTGAACCTTCAACTTGGTCGATAACATAGGTTGAGATACTAATTTTCAGGAAAGTGTACTTTAACTTAGTTTTCAGAAAATTTTCATCTTCAAAAAGTACTTTTCATATCCAACGTGGCGCGAGCATTCCCAATAACTACAAGAGCCATTGTTTGATAGATCCAGAAAAAAACTATTAAAACATGAAAACACTTTCTACTTTCACTTCTTAAGTAGTTTAACTGTCGACTACTTTTTTACTTTTACTCAAGTATAAATACCTATTGTTACTTTCAACTTTTACTTTGCTGCAACTTGCTTTGAACAGACGTTTTGAAACTTTTTCGCTTAGCGATTCTGTTTTAGAAAAAAAATTTATAAGGAACTTCTTGAGAAATTTGTTCTCACAAAAAGTAATTCCTTAAAAAGACGCAAAATTTCTTTTTCAGGTTGTTCTCCGAAAGAACGACGATTTTAGGTGCTTGCTTTTAAAGTAAACAACATATCTCCAGGTATATACAAATGAAGTTTTTCTTTGATGCATTAATTACTGGTATTGTAAGCAACTCTCACCTCCAATCAAAAATATTGCCGGTAAGCCGAAGCTAATAGAAATTAAAGGTTTGGTGAGATCGTCCTCGGAGTGATCGGTGTGAGGCGACAAGGTGGAGCCAACGTGGTAGAAATTAACAATGGCAGCCTGAAAATTGAATATCAGATTACCAAGAAAAGCATATGGCAAGTTTTTTGCAATCGAGTGGTTGCAAGATTAATGCCCACATTGCAATTGTATCGACCTGCGCTTGAGCAATGCAATTGCGAGTGTTTTGGTCTCTGTGCTTGTGATAGAACGACTTTGTGTCGGCTGCAAACATTGTACAGGGGACTCCAAAGCGGGATTGAACGAAAGGTGCTCCGTGTGCAAAAGAACTTCACAGAAGTCAACCACACATGACAATGACGTGGGGATGCTCACGATATTGAAACACTCCACAATGCTTTTCGATTGGCAAATAGCTGGAGCTGCGTTAAACTGGGCGTGAACCGCGATGATAGTCCCATAATTCAATTTTACCGCAAAATAGATAAACACTTTTCAGTTTTACGTGAAATACTGGTTGTTATAAAATCCATTCTTTTCACGATCAATTTCAGGTACTCAGGATTATTTACCTTTTGGTTGCAAGAAAACCTTTACAGTTAAACATAAGAACAATCACGCTTACGCCCGCTTTCTTACAGTGCCAGGAAGGCTCCCAGTATAAAAATTGCGAACAAAATTGGCATCTGCTGTACCTGGCAATCAAGAAAAAATCAAACATATGTTATCTACCTGAGACTTATAATCATAAAATCCAACTGAACTGGCGAAGAGTTTAGTCAAATCATTAAGCTCACAAGGAAACTCCGAGCAATTTGATGGAGAATAAACTTTCGAATCCCAGTCATGATGCAAACCAAGGGTCGACCATCGTAACTTCCAAATTGAGCAGTTTTTCAACACTTTTACTTGACCTGAATTTTAATTTTTTTCAATTAATCAAATTTTTCAACACTTTTAATTAATCTTTTTTAATCCGATATTGCTCACTGCAAAACTATGGAAAGAATTTGCATTAAAGACACAAAACGTTTCATATGCTTTTTTTAACAGAATCACTGCAGGAACTTCAAATCAGGTCTAAACAACAGTGTTCTACACGCAGGTAGGTAACCGGATATATGTGGGGGAGCTGGTCAAGCAACTTTTTTTAATCGAAAAAAATAAATTTTCTTATTTGACTTTTGCAGCACAGCTATTGGCAAGAGAGGGAATTTAATCCTTACGTGGTTGCACTACTCTATATGCGTAGCTCGCAGGAACGGTAGCGTAGCAAACACACAAAAAAATAAAATCTATTTCTTGGTTAACCTGATTCGAATGTGGTTACACCTGTTGTTTAAAACATCTCTAAGGCTATTGCATTTCTCATTATCATCATTAAACCACCTACAGTGAATTACAAGTTCTATAATACAGATCTATCTTTGTAAGACTGTTATTTACTAGAATTCGTTTCAAAATTTTCTTCAGAAATTGATTGTATTTGTCTGCAAGTGTCTTTCCATAAGGTGGCACTTTGATGAGGTAAATTTGATTTGTTTGGAGGATTGCAGTAATCTTGTAAGCAACGATTTACCCACATTATCGAACCATCATTCGTAAAAGGATTAGGAATAAAATATAGGCCAGGTATATCGTTGTAATGGTAAATATGCCATTCTTCAGTTTTTTTTAATCCCAAATGCTGAAGGTCAGTAGCAACCTGACAAGCCACTGATGATACATTTTCTAATGGGGGATTTTTAAAATCGACAACATCTTTAAAACAAGGCGTTACTGATCGTTGCTTGTAATACTTAAATACAGGCCTAAAACAGTCTTCAACACTCATAATTTTAATTAATAAATCAAAAAACGGAGTGATTATTCTGGTCCTCCTCGTTGTATGAATTCAAGTTCTTCAATATCAACAGGACGTCTTTGAAAGCGAGTTGGCACAACTCGAAAAACATCAATGGTGTCAGGAGCTATAGGAGTGTGTTGGACAGAAGCAACAACCTGAGGTATGGAAGCAGTTTCTGGTAACTTTGGAATCCACTTAACACGCTTTGGAAATTTAATTAAAGGCACGTGAGCTTTAACTGTTGAAATCAAGCGGCTCATTTTGCATATCTACTGAAGAATGTATTATACCAATTGCAACCTGCAATCAAAAATATTTCTGTGATTACTGATAAAAAAAGGTTTTGGTTTAGCACACTTTTTGTATTTACCATTATGCAATGCCAAAAAATTTGAAATTGAACACCAAAAATAAAAATTGCTTAGTTGGTTGTCAACTCTTTAAAGTTTCATTCACAAAATAAAAATGAAAAAAATGGATTTACCCCATATTGCATTGCAGACAACTTAGGTTGATTGCATTGCTGATTTCCCAACTTTTTTTATGCAATTTTCTAGAATTAGTCACTATATAATGCCTGGCTAGTAATTTATGAAAATTGAGTTGATACAATTATCTTGATTTAGCTGTAAAACCTTTTCACTGAGACAAGCCAGCAAGCTTGCTGCTTCTGCCCTTGGGCAAGACACTTAAGAGGATGTCTCCACCTTTATGTGGCAGACAGATGGCAGGGCCAAGTAGTCTACCTGTCATCATGGACCAGACCAACTGAAGCCTAGAAAAGAACTCATGAGAAGCTCATACGCTTAACACAAAAACAATTGACAGCATGAAACCAAATGATAAAATATTCAATTCAGTATTTATGTGTTAGTAACAAGTATAATATAGTATTCACCAGGTCAAAATAACTACAAAGTGCTTAATTATAACAAATATGTATAAATGCACCCTATCAGTAGCAGCAACAAGTGCCAGCTAATCTACTCATGCTATTTGACAAACTTGCCAGTTATCTTGCAACACAGTGAATTTGTGAAAGGGATCCAGTCATAAAAAATTTTCAGAAAACAATCATGTCATTCAAACACAATAACTTTGTCTTCTCAGCAATTTTCTCTGAAGGAAAAATAGTGGAAAAAAAGTCAGGGCATCCAATTGTGTTACAACTGCTTCACGCTCATAATCATACCACAGAATCCCCCAGCCCTATTGATATTTCACAACAAAAATAAACTTTTACATGACCAGATCACTTGGAACATAATAACTGAAATAAAACCACTTGCTTTTTTGGTATAAGCAAAAATCACATGATCAAGTTTACACCTTGCTATATGCAAATTTGACAAAAATTGCTAGCAGATAATTGCTAAGACCATTACTGACAATTGTCACATATAAATAAAATTATGACAACATATGTAGGATGAGCAATGTTGAAAATGTCATAACTTGCTAGAATCATCCTCATGAAATTGTAAAGGATAAGGCTGAATATGTCCATATCGCATCTTACATGATACATGAAGAGAAACATTCTTGTTGGCAAGATCAAATCGAGCATGATCAAGTTGGTTGGGATGTTCTTTCAACATCTCTTCATGGGTGAGTGGAATCTCCACAGAATCACAGTTCACTTTTGGATACCAATAATCATTAGTATACAATGAAAGAAACACCCCATCACTTGTAACACCTCTAATAGGCAACAAACGCTCCATACCTTTTGTTCCACGATTCGCAGCAAATACTGCAAGATCATGATATGTTGAAAACTGGAAAAGACGAGCAATTTCATAGAGTTGTGGGGGGCCAAGAATAATTTTACGTGATTTCCAAGCATTGATTATTTCTTGAGGAGTGTTGTATATTAAATGAGTAATTTCCTTGTTATCTTTAGCAGAATGAGTAGGTGGTTCTTTCAAAGCAACTTTATAGAAAACAGTGTCAAATCTTTGAGAAAACTTTTTGAGCATCAAAGATGGTGTTAACCAATTTGACCATTCATGAAGCGACCAAATGTCAGGTACACAGTTGATTTCTTGAAAAAGTTTAATAAACTCACTTGCATCATCATGCACACGTTTTCGCCAATGATCAACATCATCTTTGTTGAAAAACTGATGAGCAACACCAAATTTAACTAGTTTACCTCGATCAAGATCATCAGTTTGAGTCCGAGAAAGTAACACACCAGTTTCTTCAAATGTTTCCCTAATTGCACATATTCTGTATGATACTTCATGCAACAAAGAATTTTTAGCATTAGTTGAAAACATGGGTGAACGACGGCCATCTGTTTGATGAACTTTTAATTTTCCAAAATGCTCAGTAAAGGATTTGTGAACTGAACGAAACAAATTTAGCCAATCTAGATCACAATCAGCTTTATCAATCCTACCACCAGGAAAAACATAGGCATTTGGATAAAAAGAACTTTTTGAACTTCTTTTTAGCATCATCACATTGAAATCTGCATTGTTTTGGTTTTGTTGGCCCGACAGTTTGGGAACTGTGATCAGAACTGTTGCGGCATCAACCCACGAACTCATACTGTTATAAAGCCTCACACTTGACAAGTGCTTGTGCATTCTAAAAAATTTAATGCACAATGTTTATACAAGAGTCTTTCGTGATTATTTCATAAAATTTTTGTTAATATTTGACAACACTTAGGCCCAAATATCTTCCTGAACCACCTGCCATTAGTTTTTTACTTAAATTTTACGAAAGTATTCGTAACTTCAAACTGTACTGATAACTAGTCATAAATTTAATCTGTATGTGCTCGTTTGTCATTGAGCTGTCTTCATCTTCCCAACTATAGATCCTATATTTTCCGTTTCACCATAGACCAGTGATGGCAATTCTGTGGCACGCGTGGCCTACATGGCAGCCGCTTTCTCGCAGTCTGGGCCATTAGCACGTCTTTCGGAAGTGTTAAACAGAAACCGAACCTGCCAACCTGGAAGGGTAACCCCTCACCCTGATGTTCAGCAAGGGCCTACTACTCGGCAAACGCTCTTTTCAGGGCACACCGTCAACAAGTTCCGAAGGCCAGCAGTCATGCAGCTGAACATCGAAGGCCTCATTGCAAGCAAGATGAATGTACTTCATCTTCTCGCCGTGCAGTATGAGGCACTCGTCATTCTTCTTCAGGAGACCCACTGCACTTGTGCAGATAAGCTAACAGTATCAGACAAACCAAGTTAACAATACCTGGCAAAGAAGCAGCGAATACTAAGCAATTGAAATGAAACGTCCAAACTAGTAAAAGTATCCGTCATTGTATTAAAGTGAAACTGACCCAAAACCAATTTTCTTCTAAATAGGTCACTGCAAAGCAATTTACAACATATTCGGAAAAGAGAAAAATTAAATAATTTTAATACTCTAGCTTATCCCATTCTCAAAATATGGCACAAATTACAACCAATCTGCTAAGTCTTGCTTAAGAATGACGTCCTAACAGCAAATAATGTCGTTTTCGTTCAGCGGTAAAACATAAATCTACTATTATATAATGTTTGTTTTGTTATTTTGCTGCTAAAATGCTCATATTTTCGGTTGCCTACAGAAGTGATTGCAGTTGATGAAGACATTGGTCTGACAAAACGCTTCAAACGGATTGCCTCTATTGTTAGCAGCATACTGGAATTTTTTAAAAATGTACATGGGTGTCCCAGTTTTTAAAGTGATTACCCCATTTTTGGAAACAAGCGACCACTTTTTCAAATAACCAACAACTTCAAAATAAGCGACAAACTTGGCACGTAAATACTTAGTTGTTTAAATTTTATTGTCGTTGTTCATTTCTTTACAAATGATCGGAGGGTAAACATTTTTGGTAGGTGGAATCAGGGATGGATTAAGAGATCGCGGGCCCCGTGGCAGATAAGAGTGCGGGGCTCCTAAGCTATGGAACCCGAAAACAACTAAATTAGATTTGGGTCGCGCTCAAAAAGTTTGGGAGCCACTGATTTAGTAGATCTTAATGATAGAAGACATAAGAAGCTCTTACCTTTCGGGAATAAAGTGTCCCTGAGGTAATCCTTGGTAATTAAAATAAGTAAAGTATAAATGCGTTAATTCAACTGTACAGTATTTATTTTAAACTAAAAATTGATTTTTTTGGCTTATTTGTGTTTTTGTTTGATAGAAATTTAAATTAGAAAACAAATTTTTATTTTGAATAGCCTATTATTTATTTAAATCAAAGAGGTTGAGTCTAATTTGTTATTTTGATTACCAAAAAAAATTGATTATATTGATTTTGTTTAAAATTTACTTTAAATTTATTTTAAAAGGTTAAATATAGAATAAAATTTTCGCACTGTTTCATTAACGAGGCAAATATAAGCAACACAGAAAATACAATAAACAACACAGAGAGTGCAACACAAAAAAAAAAAGCTCAGGCAAATAATGTATTGCAACCGGTGTTTTTGGTATTTCGCTGCTGGAAATTTATCAATAATATCCTCAAAGCTCATAGACTTTGTGAAACTCTTTTTAATACAGAAATCACAGACGTAATCCTGCGTCAGGGATGAGCGAAGATAGTTTTTCACTCTTTTCAATGCCGAAAAAGAACGTTCACCTTCCGTATTTGCAACAGGTAAGGTCAGATATATAGGAAGAATAATAGCCACATTTGGAAAAGTTTCAATTAAGCAGTTCTTTTTCAAATAAGACAGCGGTTCTTGCGCAGTATTTGTCTTCGAACCAAGATCAGGAGATGAACGTAGGCCTAAATGAAAAGCGAAGTGCACGACTTCTGAAGGAAAGTCGCTATCCAAATCGCTTGCACATACTTTCAACAACTTACTTGCAGCGTTTTCTATATCACTGATAGCCCAAGTGTTCAGATTCAGCAAAAAATTAAAATTCTGTTGCACTATGCAGTAAACAGATTTTCGTCTTCTTACTTCTGCAATTAAGGTATTGATGAATGGAAGGTGAGTTCAAAGACGAAAGGATTCTCAAGCATCTTCCAAAGCTGTAGTGCATCCAGTGTTCTCTCCTTCATAATCAAAAGTCTTCTTCGTTTTTCCGTTTCGTTTGTTTGTAGATACATAGGTTTTTTGTATACCGGCTGTGAGTTTCAAACCATCCTTTTCAATTGTATCAAATTTATCCCGTAAATGCTGGCAAAAACTCTCGATTCCATTGTAAAGTGCTGCGCAACTTCCTAAAGACATGTCAGCATGCTGTAGACTTTTGCTTGAACTGTGAAACCTTTGAAGGATTTTGTGCCAAAAAACACACAATATGGCTGTTTCTAAGGCATCTATACTCTTTTTCAAATACGATGAATCTGATTTGGTTTGATTTGTTTCATTGTCGTTCAACGTAAAATCTTGTAACAGTTGTCTCAACTTAACAAAATTTTTCTTGAGGGCTGTAGTGGTGTCTAAGATTTCTTATAACTGCTCTAACCTTTGACAGTCGTTCGCAGCCATTAATTTGAATGCTATTATACCCAGGGATGTATTGGAGGGGGATCAGGGGGGATTGCCGTCCACTTACTTTTTTTAGAAAACGCTTGACTGAAGGTACATTTTATTAATACTCAAAATTTATTTTTATTTTATTGTTTCTATAATATGTTTTCAAATGTACTTTTATTTGAATAAATTTGTTTTAATCAGTATACCCTTTATTGTGAACAGTTCAATTATATGTTGTCTATGTTTCCCGCCTTGCGCTGTAGCGAAGTTTGCCGTTGCGCATGTCTCTCAGACCATAAGGTTTAAAATCAGTTCCAACCGTCCACCTACTTTATTATTGAGCAATCGTCGAACAGTCCACCTACTTTATTGTTTAGCAACCGTCCAACTATCCACCTATATTATTATTTAGCAATACACCACTGATTATACCAGTCTCTACAGTGACGTCACAGTTATTTTGTCATTGAAAGCCTGTTTTAATTTTTTTCGTACAAATAATAACTGTACCGGTATGTAAATATTTTGATTCTTCAGTTCAAGCTTGCTGGTAATGTAGGTTATAAGGCTACAAATTTATTTCAATTCAATTCAATAGTTAATAGCGCTAAAAAGCGCGGGGCCCGGGGCAATTGCCCAGCTTGCCCATTGCTTAATCTGGCCCTGGGTAGAATAGGGTATACCTTTACCCTAGATGCTCTCATTGCTATTTAGACGTTTGACGGCAAAATAATATTGCTAACTTACATCTTTTCTTACTAACTGTCTGAAACCTTTAGGTGTTGTTAAGAAGAACAAGTGTACCAATGATGTAACAATCAGACAAATCACTGTGCCGGTGCAGGATTATTTTCGATATGCTGATAAGCGTATAAAGCGTCGTGCACAAAAGGAGAAACAAATGGATGGAAACAACTGAAATTTTTTTGTGGATTGGATGCTTTTCTTGTTGTGTTTAATAAAATTTTGGTAGTTTATTATTTTTGTTAGTTTGCCGCGAAGGTTGAAGCAGCCCCACTGTGAGATAACGTGGTAAACTTGTTATGTAAAAATCACGTGATTTATGCTAGGGACACATAGCAAACTTGTGTTTGTCACATAAAAACACGTGATTGCTAACAACTCGAGCTACAAGTTCGTGGCAAAACTGATATCTTAATTGGTGGCAATCACGTGGCTAATTAGTGGCAAAGACTTGTGGTCCTTATGTGCAAGATCACAAGAATATCATTTGATTATAACATGATTTGCCACGTGTCCAATGCAAGATTCTTGTGAATTCGCCTCAAGTTTTTCATGTGTTTTTCTCGTGAAAATGTTTGCGGGGACATATATAAAAACTATTCTTTTAACGCAAATTACTTATTCGTGACATTCATATATGTGAACCCTTTCCCCCTTCGCAAAATTTTTCCTAGTTATTTATCTGCATTGACCGTTTTACAAGATGGGTTGAGGCTTACCCAATGCCCGATCAATCTACTTCGTCTGTAATTGCTGCCCTTGGCAATCATATCCAAATGTTTGGAACATTTTCTTACATTCATTCTGATTCTGGATACCAATTCACTTCTGCTGCCTTCAAAGACTACTGCTGTTTTTTGGGCTGCGAGCATCGGATGAGCAATATTCGGTACCCACAATCAAACGATTTAGCAGAACGCTATATCAAAACTATCAAGACTGCACTTATTGCAAAGCTCGACCGAAATGATTGGGTAATGTATATTCCCCTTATTTTCCTACCCATCAGCAATACCTACAAAGCCTACATGAATTGTAGTAGCGCTGAATTAGTTTTCGGACAAACTTTACGCTTTCTTGGCGATCTATGTTTTAATACTCCACTATCACGCATTACTTTTCCTGATGATTTTGTGTTGTCAATAAGAAAATTTGCAAATGAATGCAAGCCCACTGATACTCGAGTAGAACAGTTTAATCTTACTCACATACCAAAAAACTGGAAACTTGCACACACATTCATGTGCGGAATGATTCCATCAGGCAAAATTTGACGCCCACTTATCACGGTCCATTCCTTGTACACTCAAGAACCAATAAAACCTTCAAACTTTTTCGCAAAAGTAATCTTTCTTCCGTTGCCATCAATAACGTAAAACCTACATTTACTCTACATGACGCTACCTCTCAATTACCTTTTTGTTCTACAACAATTCCTTCTAATCCCCACTTACAAAACTTTTCTCATCACCCATACAATTTGCGAGCGGCTCCACAAGCACCCCGTTACACTGATTATGTCATATATTGATGTTGGCATTTTTGTTTAATTAGCACTGCTAGTGCTGCCCATGTGTACAAACGTGTGTTGTTCCTATTTTGGTGTTATCGTGTTAGTTGTCTTTGTTTTTTACTAGAAGTGGGAAAGGTGTAATGACCTAGTCACCACCATTGTATTACAAACCCCAACACTCACAATTAATTGTATTGTATTTAAGTGGCTGCTCTGTTACTACACAAAGTAGTAGTAGTGGTACTTTTGTTCTGGCCTGATGTATATGTGATACTAGTTTTACTCTGGCCAGATGTACATAGTTTTGCTGTAGCTTAGCTGTACATATGCTTTTGCTTTGTGTCTTACGCTTTTGCTGTTATACTATAAGTAATTGTGATGCAAGAAAGGGCAGTTTGACTAGATGATCACTAGTGATCTTTTACTGTCCTGTTCAAATCTCGTACGTTTATTTGAACGAAATAAAAGTTGTTGTTGTTGTTGTTGTTGTTGTTGTTGTTGTTGTTACGATTACTGAACCGGAACCAACGAGCAGGGCTGGCTCTAAAGTGTAGATTTAGCTGAGAGATGTCTGCTTATTTTGTTTCAGAATTAGAATAATAAATAATCTTATTCATTCTGAAAAAGAGGCGAATTACAAAAGATTTATTTTGAAAGCTAATTGTGTCAGTGCATACAGAAGATACGGTTCTGGATTTAAGCATCATTCAAATCAAAATCATAACAAAGATTATTTATATACATCGGTAAAAGATTGTTGCAAATGTAGGAGATCCCTACAGATGACAGGCTCCAGACCCAAAAAAGTTGTTTTAAGTTTTTGAAAATTTCAGTGTAAATAAAATGCAGTCTTTAATTTACCCCAACAGAGCAAAGACTTACAAAAGTATGACGATGCTAGTGTTACGTGAACTGACAAATAACAACATAAAAAGGAGAAAATCCTAAATTATGAACAAGCGATAGGGGAGTTTACAATTCATTTATAACTGACATAGATCTAAACGCCTAGTTGACATTCGTGTTTTTGTGTGGCTATGATGCTATGAGTCATACTAGTGAGACGCAGTTCTAATGGAAAACAACTGAACACAACCGAAGGGGGTTGATATCCCTTTTAGTTTATTTATTATGAACAAGATGGAATTGTACCTGGAAAACAACTCATGGATACTGCTTTCTCCTATGACTACAGTCGGTTCGTTCTCGGAAAACAAATTATTCAAACCACTTTCTCCAATTCGGAGAAATTACCCCAAAATCGTTATAAATAACAGCCCCGAATTCTGTTACGGCAGATTGAAGAAAGCATTTGTTACAAAGTCATGCTGCAGTATTCATCAGCTTTGATAAAGCATTAAGCACGGTACGTTTATTGAATGCTGCTCTGTACGAATGTGTAGATATAGAAATAGTAATACTGTATGATTCTTTGCATTTGTAGAAGTAAGATAAGCTGAATTTACACATCATATTCACTATCTTGCACTTAGCCCTTCCCTCTGTTTGTCTTATGGCCCGTGAAACATGTGGTGTATTTGAAATCTGCAATAAATAAATGAATTGCTCGCTCATTGTTGGGCCATCAATTACCGGGAGACGAGAAGAGTGAACCGATGGAATTCTATAGCGTCGTGCTAACAAGGAAATGCTGATTGACGTGCCGACCCGTTGGGGGAGTACTTTCCTCATGCTTCAACGATTAGCGGATTTGAAATTGTTCAGAATCTTGGCTCACATGAATCACACTTTACCGAAAGCAATTGGGCTGAGGTCAAGATGATGGTCGAAGTATTACAAATACCTCACGCAGCGACAGTTTATTTTCAAAACCAAGATCTCACTCCGGGAGTCATGTTTAAATTGGAGAAGCTGGATAACAATTTGGCTTCTGCTCTTGCCACCGCCCTGCAATCACGCCAAGAGTTTTTATTGCGGAAAGAGGCTTTCTTGGCAGCTGTTTGGGTAAGTAGTGTTTGTTGACCTAGTTGTTGTGACGACCTACCAATATTTTTTGTTGATACTATATTCAACTCAATACTGATAAGCATTTGTGCACTTGATTTTATTTGAGTCGAGAACAACAACTAATGTATTAGTTATATTATGATTGACTGACTTGTATAACCGTGATATTATCATTTTATTTTCTTCCTTGATAAGTTAATGCTCGATCGAGAGTCCTCTTAGGCAACCAGGAGCAACTACGTGCAAAGAGCGCTCTTCAGTCAATTTTCTTGCGCATTCAAAGCACTTCAAACGAAAGTTAAATGCTGATGCAGAAACTGACTCAAGCGGAAGTGAAGCAGCATCAGAATCTGACTTTGATACGTATTTGAACTCCTTACATTTAACAGTGGCTGCTAAGGCATCACCTTCGGCGTCTTCAAAATGTGATCTTACTGCGTTTGCTGAGGCGCTTGTTGATGTAGAGCGGCACGGAAGATTGAAACTGCCAAATGTTTGGGACATTATTTCCAAATACCCCCTTATTGTACAACCACTATCGTGAATCATTAGTTGTTTACCCTGCCTGCAGGTATCCGTTGAACGTATGTTCTCCCACTTAAAGCTCGTGCTTCGTGAAAACAGAGTCCGAATGGGCAATGTATTAACTGATGCCATTGTGTTTATATGGACAAATAAATCTGTGTAAAGTTGAAATTATTTTATTCTTCGCTGTCTTTTTGATTGTTTGCTTTTATTTTTTCTTTTAGTCGTTTTTGCCACTTTCATATCTTTGGTTACACTCTTTGATTGTAATAAATGACAAATTTTGTACTGCTAAGGTCAATTGTCGTTTACTCGTTTTTTGTCAGTGGAAGCGGAAGCGGTTGAAAAATCACCGCTTCGTCATTCCTGGTTACATTATGATGAAGTAAAGCCTTCTGCTTACATTTAATCCATTAACCGGCCAGTTCGATTGTACGGAGGCACTTTATTTTAGTTTCTGTCGAATAGACTACAAGTTTTGACTACCCAAAGATGAGTAAGGCAAAAACGCACAGTGGAAGATCAATCCAAGAGGCCTGGACAGAGTCATTGGGAATGATTGAAAGCACTGGAAAAGTATTATGTATCCTGTGTAACGAGAGTATTATGTGTCGCACGTCAAGTGTTAAACGGCACTTCGAAACCAACCATAATGGTGTTGCCAAACTTGGTGAAACAGAAAGAAAAGATATTAAGGAACTATCGTAAGTAGTACGTTGACTTTAGCAACTACCTTCATGGTAAAAATTATCTGACCGCTGCCACTTCTCAAGTTTTTTGTGCATAGCAAAACATGGTAAGTCTCTCTCTGATAGTGATATTGTGAATGAGGCCATGCTGTCGGGATGTAATTCCCTTTTCCATGATTTTTCAAACAAGAGTAAAATTATTCAGCACATCTCTGAGATGTCACTTACCAGAAACACTGTTTTTGTATGTATTTTGTTCATGTTCATCCTCCATTCAAGAGAAAGCGAACTGTATCGCTATATTTTGGACGGGACGTCCGCACTCGCTTAGGAGCTGCCATTTTTAAGGTGTTTGGGCTACCTTTCTTCCACATAAAGATGGGGCGTACCGTTAAGTGCCTTGCCCAAGGACACAACAAGCGAACTTGCCGGCTTGTTCTCCACAACCTCCCCTAAATGCCGAGCGCCAAACCGGAAGGCTGTGGTTACCATTTTTAAAAGTCTTTTGGTAAGTTCAGGATTGAGTCCCGCCCATGGTCAATGATATTAGTCAGCAGCTCACCATTGACTTACAAGAGGTATCTTGTTATTCTATGAGCTTGGATGAAAGCACAGACGTGAATAATCACGCAAGGTTTGCAGTGTTTTTGCGCTGAAGAGATCGTAAAGCTGTGCTCGTTGCCAAAAAAAAACAAACAAGGAATAGACATCCATAATGCTGTGATCGAGACTTTTTTGTCAAATGGCATAAGGCCAGGAAAAGTAGTTTCTATTATTAGTGAAGGGGAACCCTCAATGGTGGGGAAAACGTCTGGTTTCATATAGTTGTTTATTAAAGAAGCAAAGTTGTTCAGTTCCATTGCATATACATCAAGAAGCTCTTTGCGCCAAGGACAGGAGCAAACAGTTGAACAAGATCCTCAAGGTTTTTACAAATATGGCAAATTTCATCATGGCTTGCGCTCTGAATTGACGACAGCTGTAAGTACTTGTTGAAGAGGTTCATGCAAGCAACAAATGCTTTCTTATGTGCAACAATGTCAAGTGGCTGAGCAGAGACGTAGCAGCCGCCCCCCAAACCCCCCAATTGGGGGGGGGCCAGGCCAACTTTGGGGGCCCAAGTTAGTCTAAAATTGCTTTTTGGCTACGTGACTATTTTCAGTTCAGCAGACTTGTTTACAACCGATTTAAACTGTAGGAAGAAATTGGCTTGTGACATCATAAGTGAATGCAACGTCATTTTATCTCGCAGAATCTAGAATATTTCGATTGATTTTCTGGTAGAATCTTGAATATTCGATTGACGTAACAATGCCGTTGTTACGCAACAATCATAGAATGGTCTGGAATTCTGTTTGGCTATAAATACCGGGACAATATATATACACTGCAGAGTGCAGATAAAGTATTTTATTGACATTGTATAGAATGAAACGTTCAAAAAGTGGTGCTCAAAAGAGAAAAGAAGCAGCCACTGCTCGAGATGCTGTAGCGAAATTGCCCAGGATGACAGATTTTTTCAAGATTACTGAGCAGAGTAGACCTGGCACTAGTACCGAGAGGGATGAAGAAAACTATAGTGTACAAGAAAAAGAAGACTATGACGATCAGCATCAAAGTGATTGTGAATTTCCAGAAAATCTAAGTTGTGATTTACCTGCCAATACGCAACCTTCAATATCAAAAATAACTGAATCTCAATTTACCCCTATCCCTGATGACCCATGTAAATGGCCTGAAAGTATTTCTGATGCTCAACGATGTGATATAGTAAAGCGTGGACCACATCAATTAATAATGAATTTTCCATATAATAACACAACTCCAAGGCGACGTTTTTCCTCCAACCATTATAAACGTGTGTTACCTAATGGTGAAAGTGTTTCACGGTCGTGGCTAGTTTATTCTGGGGAATCAGATCAAGTTTTTTGCTTTTGTTGTAAGCTATTTGGAAAAACACTAAGCCCCTTTTGTAGTGGTATAAATACATGGGAGGGTTTTTCGAAAAAACGGAAAGACCATGAAAACGGCATTTCCCACCAAGAATGCTGCAGTCAATGGATGTTGCTAGCTGAAGGGATCAGAAATTCATCCACTATCGACAAACGCGAGATGAATATTTTTTTCAATGAAAGACGTTTTTGGAGAAATGTTTTAGAGAGACTTATCGACATTGCCTTGTTTCTATCGGAAAGGAATCTTGCTTTTAGAGGATCTGAAGAAGTCTTAGGATCTCCTCACAATGGAAATTTTCTGGGTATATTTGAGCTTTTGGCAAGAAGAGATCCGATCCTAAAAGAGCTTCAAGACAGAATCAAGAATAAAAACACTAAAGATCACTATTTGAGTCCTACCATACAAAATGAACTAATTGAATTGCTAGCGACAGAAGTTGAAAAAGAAAATTTACAGCAATTGAAATTGGCAAAATATTTTTCTATAATTTTGGACTGCACTCCAGATATGTCACATCATGAACAAATGTCTGTCATTCTCCGTTATGTACTATGTAATGAAGAAGCTGCTGTTGTTAAAGAAACATTTTTTGGCTACTTGAGAATAAGTGACAGTACTGGGAAAGGCTTGTTGGACGCTTTCTTAGAAAAAGCGACCGAACTGCAACTCGAATTGTCTGATTGTCGAGGTCAGTCATATGATAATGGTGCTAACATGAAAGGAAAACATTCTGGGGTCCAAGCAAGAATGCTAGACATCAATCCCAAGGCTGTTTACGTGCCCTGTGCAAACCATACCCTTAACTTAGTTGTTGTTGACAGTGCTAATTCATCGACGGAAGCATTGACATTTTTTGGAGTACTTACAAGGTTGTATGTGCTGTTTTCTTCCTCCGCTCAGCGTTGGGAAATTTTGAAGAAACATGTGAAGCTGTCCATAAAGTCACAATCTGATACTCGTTGGGAAAGCAGAATTAAATGCATCAAACCTCTTCGATACAATTTAACTCTTTTGCTCCCGCGTGAAAAGCGAAAAAAAATGTCCATAAGGTGGCAGCGCGAAAAACTGTCATAATCAATCATAATTAATCATAATTATGTACCTCAAGTTTGTTTGTAAATCATTACTCAGCTGTCTACTTCTACATTAAGTGTGATATATCGTTGAAATCTACATTTCTTGAGGATTTCAAATAGAAAAAAAAACATTTTTTTGAATATGCAAATTTTATGCAAATGAACCCCCCAACTGGGGGGTTGTCTTCAAAATTAAAGAGGTACCCTCACCTCAAAGATCACTATAGATTTTATTTTCAACCAATTTTTTTTACAAATGGTCGCAAAATGATGCTAAGGAAATAAGCTTTCAAGGTACATCAATCAAAACTTACCTAAAAGCCGAGGTTTTCTACAATTTGCAATTTTCTGAGGCACATGACCTTTTTTTAGACCGGTACCGACTGGTACCAAATTTTGGTAGTTAAATTCAGTACCTAAAATATGATCAGTTATTATCTGCTAGAGGTTAGCCTAAACCATGTAACATTATGTATTTTTGAACAGGGAATTTCTTCAAGATTCAGAAAATATCAAGTTTAAATAGAATATGCTGTCACTGACAATGAAACAGCCGCTTGTTCACACCCTTCCCATTTCTTGAGAAACAAGGGGGATACAGCAAACTTTGATTTATGAAAGCCAAACTTCTGCTAGCTTTTAAACTTGTATTTCGCTTCTTGTCTCCTTGGAAACTTGATACAAAATGACGACTTTAGTGGTGAAACATTTGCAATTTATTTTATCTTTTTATAGGGTGTAGTTTTTCTAAAAATTATAATTTAGTAAAGGTAAGTCAAAAAAGTCTTGGGGGTTTTGAACTGACATGATGTACAGTACTCATTTTTGATCAGTAAATATCATATACCACTTAGTCTAAACTATTTAAAGTTATATATTGCTGGAAAGCAAATTTCCTAAGCTTTCAAATGAGACTGGCATTTAGCAACATATCATATTTTTTACGCACTAAATTTACTTTTATCTACTTACCACTCAAATTTGTTTGGGGGGTTTTGAGACCCCCAAAAATTTGGAAATTTAAAAATGTAAAATTTATTATTATCGCTTGAAATTTTGTCAAATGATGCCCCAAAAGAGTAGTTTTCAGACTGTGTTAATGATAAAGGGTTTGGTATTGTGGTAAAGATGTAATCTCAATTTGATTTTAGTGTAGTTGACACGTGCTTAGAATTTGGCAGATTTTGTCGTCTGCAACTGGGTTCTTGGTCATTTTAACCCTTTTTGAGTATAAAAATCCAAGAATTAGGGCACAAATTATACATCTTCCAATGCGTGAGGAAATAAGCGTGATCTTTTGAAAATGTTATGAAAATCGGATAAAAAATAAA
The DNA here is from genome assembly GCA_963675345.1 of Trididemnum clinides. Lineage (NCBI taxonomy): Eukaryota > Metazoa > Chordata > Ascidiacea > Aplousobranchia > Didemnidae > Trididemnum > Trididemnum clinides. The sequence goes on along the minus strand of OY776290.1, from coordinate 23,870,463 downwards.
GTCACAATCGATTTTTTAGTAAACTAATTTTGTAACTCAATTAAAAAAAATTTGAGAAAAACACTGAAAACACGAGATCATCAATCGATGATCGCGGGAGCGAAAGAGTTAAAAGAGGTGTTGCTGGCACTGAAAGACTTGGAAGCCATTTCCATAGAAAGAAAAGATGGAAGAGCTGCCTCAGAAACAAAATCGTTGATAGCTCATTTATCAAAATGGAGTTTTCTTTTGTCGGTGTTTATTTGGTATGATATCCTATTCCAAGTCAATAAAGCAAGCAAGATTCTTCAATCGTATGGAGTCTCCCTTCATACAATGGAAACGGAAATCCAGGCAACTGAAAAGTTTTTGCAAAACTATCGCACAACGGGTTATGACAGTGCCGCAACATCTGCTGTTGAAATAGCACAGGAATTGGATATTGATCCTTCTTTTCCTCCGTCAAGAAGTGGAAAGAAAAGAAGATTGTTTGATTACCAAGGTGAAGAGGAACAACGAGCTACTCCTGAACTGAAATTTAAAAGCAACTTTTTCTATCCATTAGTAGACCAGGCTATTATGTCAATAAAGGAGCGCTTTAATTTGTTACGTGAGGTTTCTTCCGCCTTTTCGTTTTTGTACACACGAGACAAACTTTTGCTTGTGCAACAAGAAAATGCTCTTCTTACTTGCTGTAAAGAGTTCCAAAAAAAGTTCAGTGACATTGATTCTGATGAAATGAGCGCTGAGCTACAGCGGTTTGTTTTAATTTTACAAAAAAAAACGCAATCTCAATACGGCTCAAGACTTTCTGAACTATCTTCTAAAGACTCATTTATTTGAATTGTATCCGAATGTGTACATCGCACTTCGAATCTTACTAACTTGCCCCGTGACTGTTGCCAGCGCTGAAAGAAGCTTCAGCAAATTGAAACTGATCAAAACTTTTAATAGAACGTCTATGACAGACAGTAGACTATCTTCATTAGCCATGTTGTCAATCGAAAATGATTGCGCCCGATCTCTTGATTATGACAATGTCATAACAGCATTTGCGAACAAAAAGGTTCGCTCCAGACTATTTAAATGATACTGTGTTTATATAACTTTTTCATGTTTTTCAGTGTCATTGCTTTCGTTTCGCAGTGTCTGCATAAATGTCCTACTGAACTCTGGCATCGGTGCCGAATTTTTTATGACTTGCACCTTCGGTATCGGCATGCTTTATTCTGACATTAGCCTGTTTACTTATGTACAAATTGTGGTGTATTTTCTTAATGCAGCTTTTCAATTTTACACCTCTAAAGTGATATGACCTGTGCGCAGGGGATCTTGCGCTTACTTTGGGGGGGCCCGAAGTTGGAGTGCTACGGACTGGCTTTAGGTTTACGATATATTTGATCTTGTTTTCTAAACTCCAATACAGATGTAAAAGAAATGAAGACTAGAACTAAAACTTTGTTCTTGCCTCAGAAAAAAATGTGGGAGACCAACAGAAATTTGTAGAATGATATATGTTGAAAGTTAAAACGTGTCAAATACTGGAGTACAAAATCTTTTTTTAGAGAGCACGGCCTCAAGTTTAATCTGAACCAACTATAAACTGATTGCCTACTAGTTGTGTAAAAGGTCTTCAGCTTCTCCCCATTATGGCGAAATTTAAAAAAAGTAGCCTAGCTCATCTCATCTAATGAATAAGGTTGTTTTCTGGTCATCGATTAAAGTAGTCAAAAATTCAAGACAACGTTAGTACTTCATAGTTGCACCCAATTTAATATTGGCCTTTTTTTACTAACGTATTAATAAAAACAGCTATTTTGGTTTTGAGCACAGCGTAACAGAAATTGTCATTATCGACTACCGCTCCTGCATGGTTGTAAGCTTTAATGGTGTGTTCTTAAACAAGCAATTTGACTACAAAAGCTATTTCCATCAGTGCAGTATTCAGAAAGGTCATGTAAAAGATTTCTTTGCAATGTTTGGATAATTCGATACCGTACTTCACTCTGCGAAACAAATGACGGATTTCCTATTACAATTCATCAAATTTTATGGAATCAATTGTTATATCCTCCTCGTACAAATTTTTTTCATATTTTTTCTTGATTACGCCTTTAGTCAAACCTTATTTGATTGATATGTTCTAGTGCTTAAGAGTTATTTTGGTTGCGTTGAAAAAAATTGATGTCACTACGTGAAATTTAAATATTAATGTTAGTCTATACTCAAAAGTCGAAGTGATAAAAGTTAGAGAATTAAATGCTTTCACTAAAAGTGTGTGACTCTACCGAAATGTTATCAAATTTCATTTTGTCAAAGTGCTTTTGTTGTCCTCTAGTCAAAACCGACTTCAAAAATTGGGATTTGTTACGCGAACGACTCTTGAGCATACTGCGGTAAACTTAGAAACTAAAATCTATGGCTGTTTAAAAGTAGACGCCTCAAAAATTGCTCGACTATTTCCTTCAAAACCTTTTACAAAATAAAATTGCAGCGTTGGACCGGCATTTAAAAATATGCAAAATTACGACTCTCGCTAATAACACAAAATTATACAGTATAATTAATTTGTATTTCATCGATTAATCCAGCAAAAAATAAATAGAATCTACGCTTTACTTAAATCAATTTTTGTTTATTTATATTTATTTTATAAATCAATATTTATTTATTTACATATATTCAGCTTAAGCAATGTGCATAGCTGAAAATGAGTGCAACTTAAAGAATGTCAAAATCGCAATAAAATCGCTATATTTTAACACACCTGAAGTGATGAACACAAGCCCGCACTATCAGCACCTTTCTAAAAGCACACGACCACTTGTTCGAGATACATCGCTTCCATCAAGTGATCCTAATCAACCATCCTCAAAAACCGGAACATAGGCCTATATTATTCGATCCAGAAAATATTTTGAGCTTCGAAGGTAAACAGCCAATTTACCATATTGTATTGCAACCCTAAATAAAGTTAATAAAAAAGCAGATTTCACTCCCATCCCTGAACAATTGCAGCAAAATTTGTCCCTTTTTCCCGAATTCAAATACTTCAATTCGCCAAAGGCTGGTGGTTTGAAATAGCATCAACATTCCAGAGTAGAACAAACAGCTAAAAATTAGCCATGAAAGTTTTTTTGGAAAAATGCTGATATTAGGCTAGATTAAAGCACGATTAATAATAGGAAACTTGGTGTATTTTTATGAAAATTTTCTTTACGCTTGCTTTTTCAAGAAAACAAATCAAAACTAAGAAAATGACCGAATAGAATGCTTGCTATCCCATTAGTTGATTTCCTTGAGAAGAAAGCATTTGGGAACCCACTTGCGACATGTCACCTCAAAACAGATCTTCATAATGAAATATCGCAACATCAGCAAGACAATAATATAAGCAAAAACTTCAATAAAGCTTAGATTATAAAGCAACCCTTATATTTTCAAGTTTAAAGGAGCACCTGCATATTTTAAGTTCGAAAAAAATACGGTGTAACACTGGTCGGCAATTACCCTTGTGTTAATGATATTAATGCAGTCATTATTTCTTCACCTAAAAGTAATAAACTTTATGACATTTTATAACCATAGTAAGAGGAATTTTAAAAAGCGAGTTTTTGAAGTCAAAAGTAACAAATGCTGAACTATTAATGCAAGGAATTTTCGATATCATACGTGCAAAGTCAAAGGAGTCTTTATTACAGGCAAATGTTCTCAAATCGGTCGAATTACTTTGTTGATCCAATCAGCACTTTCATATAAGATTAAAACAATCGATGCTGGTATTCTTCTTGATCTAAATTACACTCTTTCAAAAACGACTAATGGATGCTCAACGCAACAAGGCTTTACTTATTGCTACATGAACAAAGCATATGCCACTGTGGTTAAATAATAAATACATACGTAAAAAATTGTACTAATCAAAAGCACTAGACAGTTTACAAACTCAATAAAAATTACATCCACTCAAAGCTTACCGTAATTACGTCGCACTTACAAATAAACGTCCATAAAACAATAGCTCGTCCGACAGTGGATTAAAAGTAAAATATATATCAAAAAGGTTCAGGCATCTTGCAGTCACAAAACAACGGTACAAGGTACTATAGCTAAATAAAGTGATGAAGAGAAATGTTTGAAGTATTCAAAACATACCAGAACTTACGACAGTGAGATGCAAGACATCTGGTTCAAGAATCGAGTGTGCCAACAAAACATTGAAAATGCAACTGATGTGAATGCGGAACAGTTTCGAAATGGGAAAATTTTTGTGCTGGGCAATTTTCAGTGAATGGTATATTTTTTAAAACACTACAGAATTTTGTTGGAATTAAGTGCAACATACCATTATTTTGAGGTATTTACTGGGAAAAAGCTTAAATAATAACCTACTTTTATGAAAAAGATTTACGAAATTATTCAAAAACATGGGTTTTGCAATTTCTTGGGGTTGAGAAGCAATTGCTCCACCGGCTACGCTCTGATGGGCACAAAAAAGCCATGGAGAGGTTGGCAACTACTCCTGAAACACAAACACAATGTAGCCTTGAAATTTCTGTATCCATTGATATGCAACGTGTTTAGTTTCACTAACGCGACACTTTTGTCAGAGTGCTACTGGCTAATCGAGGTCGCATTGACCCTTGTTGCAGCGCTTATAACAGTAATTTAATTACTAATAACGCTTGTTTCTGTTGTGATTACAATGGTGACTCAGGACGCAAATAAGGCCAAAGTCCTGCATTCATTTTGATTCATTCTTGGCCATGCCATTTACACAACACACGTCACGGAAAATTGGTTTGATTTTATGAAATTAAACACTAATTGAATCGTTGGTAAATAAAAAAAATTCGCAAAACCTTCTGGGTCAAGATACTGCACAACAGTAGGTAGCTCGCAAAATATTCAATCAATCATCCGATAAAAGCGACATTTCTAACTCATCATTATTTTCATGATAAGATCTTTTTTTTGGTTCTTTGGTGGAATTCAGCAGCACAACACCGACAACGATTGTTACAAAGCCACATGCAAACCCCAGCCAATCCTCGGCACTCATGGACTCCTGGAAGAGCAAAATCGATCCAAAAATAAGCATTAAATTGGTAAAAACGTACTTGATCGGCGTAACCGCACTGGTATCGAACAAGGCAAGCGCCTTGTTAATATAAACAATTTGTACAGGTATACCAAACACATTGCCCAGAACTAAGATCCAGAACAAAGGATGGAGGTACGGCTGTGGTACGATACCAGCGAAGACATCCTTAAGCGATATACCAAGACCTTTCCCGCACAAAACAGTTAATGCTCCAACCATATTACATATAGTAAGATAGACCATGATGTCTTTGTGACCTCTTCTTGGAGCAACAACAAACATCAGAACGAGAGATGTAGCAACAAGAATAATACAATAAATCAAAAACCCTGAAATAAAACAGCAGGTAGGTAACATATTGCAAGCGCAAGCATAAGTAGTATTGTATATATATCAGCGCCAAAAGACAATGGCTTGAAATCTTGAAGATGCGAGTTTAATGCTCACGCGATAGAATGAAATACTGAAGTCATTCGCTTAATCACACCAAAGATGAAGAGCTTAGAAGCCTGAAAATAATCATTACAGTTTCGAGTCATTAATCACCACTATATGTTGTTACAGTCGAGGGAATTACTGTCTCGTGTCAGTAATCTCCTGGATATGTTGTTGCGGTCGGCGCAAGTTGGAAACCCGCAGCAAGAGCTTTAAAATAAACGCCGATTCCGCTCGGCAATGCTGCGTGCAGTATAACAGTTTGAGTGCCCTCACTTGGCGCTCTTTCGATGACAAGTTTTACGCTACATCCAATGCGCCGCGACGCCAGCTCTTTTTATTATTGCTCAGCCGAGTAAAGTACGCACAAAATAGCAATTTCTCTAGCTTGGGTGGCAGCACGCGTGGTAGAAGTGCACTTTACCAGTAGTAGCACTGGCAACTACAAAACAGGGCCGGCACAAAGAGATTCTATGAAAAGTACGGTGAAGCAAGTCAAACGAAATTCGCAGTCGTTCTGCCAGCAGGAGAGATAAAAACGCAAACAACAATGTTGAACCACAATGCTTTCTCATTAAATTAAGGGAGGAGTAATATCACTTTTTATATTTTTTCTAAAAAATCACGAAGTGAGGTGATGCGCGTTTTCTTAAATTTGGCCTAGCAACAAGTACACTATTATAATGCCATAATGATTTTGCTTCTTCGGACTTACATATGTCAGTAAACCTTTCCACCAGCTCCACGAATGTTGAAACTCGTTCTTGTCTCGGAGCATGAATAACGATCATGGTTGATCCAACTAAACTCAGTAAAATTCCAGCTTTCTTCAATTTACTTAAAAATTCGCCCAGGAAGATCGAAGAAAGAACAGCGCTGTAACAGCATCATATTTACGTTTGACGTCAGAGTGTTTATCTAACGAAAAACTACATTCTTCTATAGTAGACAATTTAAATCTGAAAACTAAGCAAAGCAGACGACTTAAACTTCAACAAAAATTCTTAACAGCGTGAAATTATTTAATGAAACCACATGTTTTACATCGTATCAGCGAAAAGTTACCAAGATAAATCAAACGATATTAAATGATGTGCGGTGGAAGACTAATCACATCATTATCTACTCGATGCTATCAGCCAATAATCACCCGTTTCCATTCCACAATCGCACACTGGAAAGTTTGGCTGCATATTTAAAAAAATAAAGCAAAAAAGAAACTTTTAACGGTACAATTGTGAACGCCAAGTTTGAAACAAGGCCAAAAATTTTGTCTTATCACATAAAAATTATTGATATATATGACGTCATAATCAACAAATGTAACAGCTAAACCATGTAAAATTTTAGACAGATATGTTATAAGTAACAAGATAGGACAAGCATTTTTTAAGAACTATACCTTCTAAAATTTGTATACTTAACAGCGCAATATTGGAAATAGATTATTTGTAACATAATGGTACTCTAAAAATTGTGTTTACTTTATTGTACTTTTTTATGCTTCAAGTAAAAACTTGTTTTGAAAAAGATTAGACTGAAGGAAAAGGTAAGAGATTAATTAGAATTTCATAATAAATGCATAATTAAGTTTGTCACATTTTCAAGGGCTGTGCTAAAAATTAAGCCATCTTAAAATAAGTAAAACCCAGTTTTTTTTGCAAGAACATTGTCTCTGTTGAACAATAAACGTTTTTTTTTATTCTTTTCAAAGATTTTAAGTGGATTCTTAAATTTGACACTGAATTTTACAGCTAAATTGGTGACTCAGCTCTTAGCATCTATAAAACTCTTTGATTCTTTTCAATAACGTGACTAAACTGCCCGGGAATTAGCTATATCGTTCATAAAAACTAAACGTAGCGTCATTAGCTTGCTTACATACCACTGCGCCTTAGACACAGCAAATTACCTTCAAAATTATAGCCTGCATACAATTCAAAGGTTGATGAGTAGCTAGCCGTGAGAGTTTTCAATATACAACTTACCATACAATGTACGATCTCGAGGTCAACTTGCAAAGTTAGTTCAGCGAACATAAAAAACCAAGAATAGCCTCAACTGCACTCGGCAAAATTAAAAACCTGATATTATGAAAGGGAATTTTTCGTTATCCACCAATGAAAATCTCAGTGTAATTCAATGTTCAGCTCCATCGACTTACTTCGCTCGTTCAAATATAACGATAAGAAACAAAACCCGTCGTACAAACTATCCACAAGTACTTTAAGCGCGAAATAAACGTGTTTCCTTGGGTTGAAATAATAATGCTCCATCAGAAAATTTGTTTGTGGTTACCTCTCCTCCTCGGGATGGAGGTACGGCGTGAACGGCAATTCAGGTTCATGCCGTCAACCTAACTGAAATTAGGCTAGGGGAAAGATGGCAGCCCATTTCGAACCAGTCTTGAGTGACTGGTAGCCCCACCACCAACAAGGCGGACTGCCACTGGTGGGTACCCAAGAGTCGTCTGACACGATGGATTAGCAATTTCACAATTGTAATCCGGTGAAGTACGGGTGGGCCACCTGTCTGCCACATAAAGGTGGAGGCGTCCCGTTAAGTGCCTTGCCCAAGGACAGAAGCAAGCAAGCTTGCCGGCTTGTTCTCCACACTATCTCTGTTTTATGCTGAGCGCCAAGCAGGGAAGCTGTAAATACGATTTTTTAAAACCTTTGGTATGACTTGACTTAGGGAATGAACCCCAGGTCTACTGACTGCGATGCGGATGCTCTCACCACTACACCATCGCGCCGGTCCCTCAGCAGGTCGTTTTGATCACCCACCCACAGCAGTCCGCCTTATTGGTAATTGGCCTACCAGCCTGCAATTTGTATTGATGGCCGCAGTGAAATTAAGCGCCCCTTCTTCTTTGCCTCACTTTCATAGGGTTTATATTAATTTGAATTGCTTGTTTCACGAAGTGCCTTCGTCTCAGTCAAAAGAAAGCAAACAGCACATATACACGTCTCACTAAATCAGTTTACAGGACCTTTCTTACAGAAAGTTCTATACCACTTTGACCATGCAAAGCACAGTGGTAGTTCCACCGGTAAAAGCAAAACTGCATTACCTACAAGGCGGAAGGTATATGAAGTCTTCTCTCAACTTCATAGAGTCAATCAAAACCAGCAAAATCTTCCTCACCAACGCCGATAGTGAAGCCACAACAGGAAGGTGAAACAACTAGCTTTCTCATTTTTTTAATTATTAAGTCGTTTGTAAGCTAAATCTGTAAGAGGTGGTGCTGGCAGAAATTTAAAGAGCGCGAAAAAATGACGAAAAATGAAAAAATGATTAAAGAGCGCGAACTCGCGAGGAATAAAAGCACTTTTCCACCTGAATAGTTATGTATGAAAGCCTGGAACTTCGTTTTTCTTCGGTTTATTTCAACAGCTTTGATTTGTATGAAAAATAAAAAATCTTCATAAATAGCGGTTTAAGTTTTGGTTTTTTAATAAAGCAAAGGCAGGCACAAAAATTATTGTACTGTCACTGAACTGTAGGTTGATAACACGCTAGAATCCCTTTCTCGAATAGTTAGATCGCGCGCTTGAAAACTCCTAATCTCTGACACATTTTTAGCACGAGTAGGAAAGTGAAACAAAATGCCAAGTGCCAATGTAAAATCTAGCAGGATTTGAAAAATATGCTTTCCTTTTTAGCACAAAAACCTGGTCAGTGGGATTCACTTGAGAAGTGACTTAATATAACTTATTATAATATTTCAATCAAAGATGCTGGACTAGCGACTCTGTTTATGCTGGGAGCAAACAACATATGCGCCGACAGAGGTTACAGCTTATAACTAGACGTACACTTAATACTTGATAGCTTAATTCCTGTCAATACATCAATCACTTTAGCATCCTTCCGCAAATTTCAATTTATGCCTTTATGCATTTATATGTAGTCAAATATAATTTTAGTAGTAAGAATAATCAGGCTAACCAGGTGAACGGATGCAACACATTTTGTCGGAGATATAGTTCCATTTGCTCTATTCTGGAACAAAGGTACACAGGTGCAGCCATGAACTCGTTGTTGCAAATATGATTACAAGGAAAGTAACACGAAGTCGTGAAATAAGCCTACCGCCAAACAACCTATTTCTGTAATCGTAAAACAAAAACCATTACGGTGCCCCCACCCCAACTTTGATTTTGTACTCCTATACTTATCGGAGGGAAGGGATAGAATTTGTGAAATAATAGAGTCTGTGGGTAAGACCAGTCTTAATTCAAAGGGTGAAGATCGGAGTACGGAGAAAGCCTCCATTTATGCCAACTTTTCGTTACTGCTCTCAAAACTGTCGTTGAGTAGTGTCGGTACAGATGGCAGAGCTGATATTTCTAACCCGATATAACTGATAGACGGTAACGGCGCTGGCAGAGCGGGATAGCAACTAAAAAAATAAATCAAATTAATGCGTATGAGCTCAAGCTTTGTTTGCAAGTATTGGTTAGACTGGGCCATCGTGACGGACAGACAGCTCGGCCCGGCCACCCGTCTGCTACATTAAAATCGAGGCATCCTGTTAAGTGTCTTACTAAAGACCCAAGAGAACTTGCCGGCTTTTTCTCCATGGTACTCTTTCGCGGAGAGCGTCAAGCATGAAAGCTGTGATGCGTTTTCAAAGTCTTTAGTAGACTTGACAAGGGCATTGAGCCTAGGTAAGCCGATTGCGATGAGGACGTTCTAAACCACTTTATCTCTGCACCGGTTCATATAATAAATGAAATCAAACAATTGCACAGCATTTTACCGGAGACTTTCTTAAGTTTACAATCTTATTTAAGTTTCTCATTTCATTCTAAACTGGTGCGATACTACAACATAATTACTTTTTCGGTTGCCTGTGTTGTAAGTAGTTTTACAAAGACATTACTAGCAGCCAACAAAAATGAAAAAAAGGATTACGATGGTACTATGATAATAAAAAAAAAGTAAAAAATTGCAAAAACAATGCATTAAAAAAATTTTTTAAATAACGGTGAAAATGAAATTCAAAGGCAACTTAATGCAATGGGTGAACTCATCAAATAGCTGCAGCATCAACTTCTATCCGGAAGACTTGTTTAATTTTCATGTCGAACAACTTTGAAAAAGGCCCTTCAAAATATCTTTTGCCGGGCATTTATCAGCAACTAGTAACGGACTAAAAACTTAAATTTTTACAAAATGTACTCTGCCAAACAAGGCGCCACAAAACCAACAGCTTTTAAATCAAGAGAATACTAAATTATTTGCATATTTATTCAATGTGAAAGCTCTGAAAGAAGCTTAATTAACGAATATGTTGTCATAGCATTGGATCAGAGACGAAGTTGCCAAAGCTGTCACAGAAAAAGTCACCAATAGTATTACAAAAGCGAAAAAAATACGGAGTACACGTAAGCAATGGATCAACGGCGAAACTAAAAAAGATTTTTGGTTGAAGAAAAAAAAGACCGTAACAACTGCTCACAGCAAAATATACGCAAATGACTTGTAATCTGGCCTTCCTCTATGCGCATTACTTAACCACATCATTCTAGTGTACTAAATCGATGGTATACCAGTAAGCTATTTGGTTAACACACCTTCGTTGGTCGTTGCTCCCTGGAGTGTATACTGCACATTCAGTTGTTCATTCGCTTGTCCGTCCGTCATATTGTGTTAATGAACTTATATGCATAAGTATGGGCAATTTTACACATTGCGAAGTAAAGCAATCAATCAACTGCCTACTCTAAACAAGATCTGACACCAAAGAATTAATTTCAGCGCACCATATTCTCTACTCTGGATCAAACTAAAACTTTGATCTATTGTAACATCCTAAAACTAACATTTATTTTTAGACACAAACGAAGAATTATTTGGGAGTTGAAGAAGAAATAAATGCGCAGCATCTGAAAAAATTACAACGTATCTTTTTAAGCACAGGTAAGCTTAAATACAGAAAAGCAAACCAAAGGCACAACCAAGTCCTCCCTCCACCTACTTATTCAAATACTCATAGCACTTTGCCTTAAAAGTGTTTATCATCGTTTGTAAAATTTTAGTTGCATAAATGAGCAAACGTAGGAAAATGAGTGAGTAGCCTTCTCCAATCAGAACTGGTGCATAAGAAATATTAGCCGCAACGTACAATCAAATTCTCGTACAAAATCTGCAGCATAATTCTTTATTACTAGATCTACAGTTAGGGTTACCAACTTTCAATTTCGCCATTCCGGGACACCTTAATTACCAAGAATTCCAAGATTGATGCAACAAAAGCTTACGAAACACGATAAACATCAAAAGCAACAGCGCGTACTGCGCGTTGTAGTGATTGATTTTGCAGCATTATCCTAACAACCTCTAAGGCCCTAATTAATTTTATCATAATAGAAGAAACTTGTGAAATGGTGAATCTTTAAGGCATAAAATGAAAAAATACTAAAATAGGGAAAATAAACAATTTGTACGAAGTAGATTTATTTCTCCAACAAAATCACAACAAATTTTTAAAGACATATCAATCTTAATTTACGGAAATATAGTAATCTATGAACTCTCGCTAAGACAAAGAACTATCAGTAACTTCCGGGACAAAAGTAACCCAGCCCGGGACACGGGATGAAAGACGTCAATTCCGGGACGGTTGGCAACCCTATCTACAGTACAGCAGAAGTTAGCAATTAGTTTTCAAGAACTAGAACTAGAGTGCTCAATGATGCTAAAAGGAAGCAAAACTTTGCCAAATTTAACACATCTAAAAAGTGTAGATAAACGTAATGTCATAATCCAATTTAAAATCAAGAATAACAATTCACGAAGATTTGATTGATAGGTAAGATAGGACTGAGTATAGACCAGTTCCGCGAAGCCATGAAGAAAACAATTGCAAGTGACTTTACAGATGAAGAACTAAAAATTCTTTTCATGAAGGTATATATAATAGTAGTAAATTCCTTAGTTAAAACAGCTTGAATCAATTTGCTAACTAAATTACCTTTATTTTCTGGTCAAAAAAAAATATAATTGAGATTTTAAACATAGAACATGTGGATTTTAAAACTGCTTTGGAATTGCCAGTATTGCTCGGTCTGACAATTATAGCTAACGACACTAAGAAAGGAAAGCTACATTCTTGTCTCGACGAATAATCTACGTACATGCCATAATTCGTAGACTCGCGACCTAGGAACTTGGCCAAAACGCACTATCTAGCTCATACGAAAAAATATTGCTGAGATGTGTATCTATATTTTACGCACTGTACGATGCAACTAAGCATTAAGAGCCATTTTCGACCTAGAAATCATTATGGCTAAACCCATGAAAGCATTGTGAACATGACTTCACGATAGCGAGATGAATGCCATGCAACGTCAAGCTAAGGATACTTACTCAAATAGAATGAGTGCAATTACGTTTTCGCACCGGATCAAAAGTTTTTTGTCACACATGTTTAAGATGAGATCCGCAAAAGCAAACTAGCGCAAAAACGACCATGTACAGACTGCAAAAAATGTTCTACATGACTGCCCAACTTTATAAACAACCAGTAGCTTTGAAGGTGTCTCCAACAAAAATCTGCTAACTACCTACTTGAACTTCAGTTTTACGAAAGAAGACCTTGAGCCAGTGCCCTAACAAGCGTTTTTCATGATTACTAACATCAAATAATCAGGGCAATTTTAGTTGCAAACACATGGTTTGCGCTTGCACATTATGCAAAGCGCACTTTTTAAGTAATTTGATGACTATAAACAAAAACATTTTAGAGCCGTAAGGTAGTTACTGGTGGATAACAGACTGTACAAGCAGAGATCGGTCTTTCAAACCAGCACAAATATGATTCGCACGGAAAACGTTGTGTTAAACAGCGATTCTAATGACTCTGCACTGTTCTAAATTTGGGTGTTAACATCGAGTTGCAAGATGCTTTTGTTCAGATGGATGCTAACATGGACGGCACAGTAGAATGGAATGAGTACATATCTTACCTTCTACTAGAGTATCAAGAACGTCAAGCAATGCTAACTTTTGATCAAGATACACCGTTTCCATTTCCGATGGAACTCGTGCATAGCAATCATCTCGATTCAATAATGAAAATATCAATGTTAGAGGTATTGAACAGCTTGCTAAAACGAAATTCAAAACCTTGTTTTATTTCACAGGATTGTACCTTTTGAGTGCCTAAATATTTCCTGTATCTCTTTACCGTGATTCTTATCTTGAAACCACTTTCAAAATTCGGTATTGTAACAATGACTACCTCTAAGCCGTAGGATTTGCGTGCCAACACTGAAATCCTTGTGGGTGCACAGGTAAAGCCGGAACGCCAACTTAGAGGGCGCACATTCCAAACACACCATATCGTAATTACTCAAATACGGCTTAAAAATGCGGCATTTGCCAACTTAAAATATTTCCATTGTAATGGAACAATTGCGTATTGCGCGCATCCATAATAAATCAAACAAAAATGAAGTAAGAAAGTATCTACAAGTATTGATGAAACTATTCTCGCTTTTCTACAACAAAGATCATGAAAATTTAAATCTGTTTCTTTTATTTGCACAATTGGTTTATTTCAATTAATTCAAATACCCGCACTGTTGCATATTTTGCGCACATGACGCTCAATCAACTTATCAGAACTCTTGTCACTAACCAAAAATCAATTTCAAGGGCAACACCAATATGTTTGCCAGTACACATGACGCACAACCAACTTATAAGAACTCTTGTCACTAACCAAAAATTAATTTCAAGGGCAACTCCAATATGTTTGCCAGTGGAGGGGTAGAGCCTGATGATTCGTCAAGCCGTTGGATTTCATTGTCAAAAGATGCAACGCTGAATGTATGGAATAGATATTGGCACCAGAACAAATCGTTCGCGCTAGAAGGGCCTAAATCAATTACAGACATGGTGTGTATGTCCAACTGCAACACAGTGGCAATATCTTCAACTGATTATGAGGTAACATTCTATGCAATCATGCCACATGCGGCTTCAAAACGATTTCAAATCAAAGGTAATTTAAAGAAGAGGTTCACTTCCTCTAGTAGTGGATTAGAAGTGTTTTTAGTGTATTTCAATTTTTCCAAAATTTCCTTATACTCACAGCTAGGCCTATGCTCCGGCAAATGCCTGTGCTGACTGCAAATTGTTTATACCTTTTTGTAGAAAGACAATTGACTTTGAATCGGCTGGGAGAAGAGTGTGTAAAATTTATGAAAAAAAAATTATTATTCGCATATTCTAGCAAAATAATGATCTATGTTATGGCAGTTAATCAAATGACATCGCCTAGAAAGTTTACGCTTTTATGAATTTGAGCCAAAGTTAGAAGTGTTATTATATGTTATACGTAGCCTTCTTCATTTTCCACAAAAAACTTTTTGCAGCATTTATCAGTACTGCAAAAGAAACTAAACATACCATAACGAACAGTAACATGCATTTCACAAATGATGATGATTTTGCAGATTTAAAGCATTGTGCATTAACATTGGATTATAATTTCAATCCATTCGACCCAAACAAAGCTCTAATGGTATGGGGAGACACAAGCGGCAGCTTGGTGCTAATTCGCTTTTTCATCAATCCAAACGTCAGTCTCTTCACTGCCCCACCACCCACATGCATCAACAACACTGTGACGTTTTCAAAAATTCTAGAAGGTGGCTTGCAAGGAATTTACGCTGAAGTATGCAGCACTGTCCACGTGGATTGGGTGCGACAAGTTCGTTACTTCAGAAGCAAACAAGTACGGCAAAGTTGCGAAAAAATAAAAAGCTACATGTCGAACTTTTGTCAATTTCTAAATCATTCTAAACAATCAAACCGCAGTGGCGAAAAACAAATTTTTTGATGTGTAAGTCAGCATTGAACTAGAGATCAAAAAATCACTACTATGTATCATTATACCAAAGCCTAACAAATTTTTCTAAAAAAAATATCTACTCTATTTGATAAACCAGTTGATTGAAGGAAATTTAAACATAATAAAGTTAAACAACTTTGAATCACAGCCTGTGCAAGGCAATGTTAGGCAAAATAAATGACATTGGTGATTTTAGGGACAAGAAAGTTTACTGTCGTGTTGCTCTAAAAATGAAACTGCCATCTTTTTCGCTGATGTGACTGAAAAGGCAGAAGAGTATGCGGATTTTAAACCAGGAGTGTCACAAATTCACAAGTAATGTCACAAATCTATTCCTCAGAAAAATTGCATTTCTATTGAAGAACAGCAATTGTCTATCAAAAATTGCTACTTGTGTTTGTATAGAACAAGTGGTATGATTTTCCATTCTCAATGTCGTCATGTAAACAAGCTTAAATAATAAAGAAGCATCATCTTCGGGTGAAAATCTTTCTCAAACACTTTTTCTTTTAACAAATAAGTTTATTTAAAAAGGAATTGGAATAAGAAACAGTCGGGAAAGTTTTTCCAGAGGACCATCACCATTTCCGAAATATATGTAGACAGTGGTATCAACTATCACTTAATGGTCACATAGTTCTAACATAACCCTAAGCAATTTCCAGATATATAAGTTCCTATACACCATCAATGAATCAACCCTAACTATTCCCACTTTATGTATCTTCTTCGCAGGAGTATGCATTTTAAACTATCTAAAGGAGTTACATGCCACGTATATGACTCAGATCTAAACCTAATAGCAGCTGGCAGCAACGATACAAGAGTGAGAGTATGGAATCCTTATTTAAAGCAAAAATCGATGGCAGTTTTAAAAGGGCATAGTTTTTCAATAACTTACATCCTATTAAAAGAAGCAGAACATCAAATAATAAGGTAACAATTATCATGTGAATTGTTAAATGCTAATGCTACGGTAATTCAGCCAATCAAGCTAATCCAGCCAAACTAATGCAAGTTCTGCAAATTTAATAGAAAAAGCGTTATGTTTCAAATAACCAATTGTAGATAGAAATAAAGAAGTCAACAACAAACAAACAAAGATGTGGCGGTCTAAGCTATGCTTTATTAAAAGCCTCTAGCTTCTTGTCGGTCACCAACTGCACTGAAGAGACCTGATAGGTCGAAACAGAAAAAAAGATGTTTTTGTATAATAAATATAACATTAAAATTATACCTATTTCAATCTAACTAAAGTTTTCGTTTAGTATTAGCAAAGACAGCAATATTCGTGTTTGGAATCTGCAAGACTTTACTTGCAAGCAAGTGATTCATGGAAGGACTATCAGTGTGGACTTATTAGAGATTTCAGGAGCATTTTATAACAACAGATACAAAGAACTGGCACTTGGCTCAACCAAAATTGGAATTTACAGGCCAAAGTTACCTATTTTGAGCGTAACCAACAAGCCTCTACCAAAAAGCCATAGAAAACCATTGGTAAAAATTTTATACAACAAACTGTATGATCAGGTAATACACACTTGTAAACAGCAATTTGTAGTATGCTAATAACACCAATATTTTTACGATGTTCTCATGCCCTTTAATATCAATGCCATAGCTAGGAGTAAAGAAAGTCTACACAACCTAGCTTTGAACAGCAAATCATAAATTACATATTTTTGTCATAACTTGTTATGATATGCATCTTTTCATTTTGCATTACAGTAATTAGCAAAAGAAAGCGAAAACTATGTAGGAGTATAATAAAGTGAGTAGAGCAGTGGTTCCCAACCTATGCGCTGCGGCACACCAGTGCGCCGCGAGATGTCATCAGGTGCGCCGCAAAAAATATTGAAGTTAAATTCAATCAAGTACGCTTTAAAAAAATTCCATGCCGCCGACATTAGTCAGTACGGCACACTAACGATATTGTTGGTAGTAATTGAGTTGTTTTTGGTTGGTGAGTGTATCATTCAAGTTTATTTACGCTTGAATAAGGTTCGTTGTGTGGCTGCATTGTGCAAAATAATGCATGAAATAAATAGCGATTGTGACATATACAAACACTGACACACATCTAAGCCAGTCGACTGTGCCCTAAATACTACCGTACGATACTAAACTAAATTGTTTGCACTCGGTCAAGATATTATACTTGTCGCGCTTTAAGTTACCCAATAAAATGGATAAATTTATCAAGAGGAAACAAAGTGATGATAATGAATCAGAAAGTAAACGTTCCAAGGCAGCAAAGCCCTGTGATAAAGCACCAAAAGCTTGACCAAAACGTCATTACTGCGATGATTATTTGAAATATGGATTTCACTGGACTGGTAGTGAGGATCAACCTTTCCCACTGTGTCATTTGTGGCGAAAAAATGTCAAACGAAGGTATGGTGCCCAGCAAGTTAAGAAGACATTTTGTAACCAAACACTCGCAGCTTCAAGATAAAAATCTGAACTATTTTCAGAGACTACTAGAGCAACAATCCAAACAAAAAACCGCTTTTCAAAAAGTGTTAACTGTTTCTGAAAAGGCACAAGCTGCTTCCTATGATGTCGCCGAAATGATCGCGCAGCAAACAAGATCACATACTTTGGCTGAGTCGATCATCTTGCCTGCTTGCAGAAAGATAGTAAAAAGAATTCTGGGTGACAAAGCCGAACAAGAAATACGCAAGACTCCCCTGTCAAATAATACAATCCAAAGACATATTGTGGATTTGTCTGCTAATATCGGGGAAACTGTACAGACTAAACTTCAAAGCATCGTTGATTTCGCTTTACAAGTTGACGAATCAACCGACATCAGCGGCAAACCACAGTTACTTGCGTTTATTCATTTCGTTGATAGAAATCAAATAATAAATCAATTTTTGTGCTGCAAGGAAATGTCACTCACCACAACAGGCCAAGACGTCTTTGACATATTATCTGCTTACCTTGAAAAATGGAATTTATCATGGAACTCGTGCATTGGAATATGTACTGATGGGGCGCCATGTATGGTTGGCAGTATTAAAGGTTTTGTATCACTCGTACAAAAAGAAAATCCTAATGTTGTACAAACCCACTGCTTCCTCCATAGGGAAGTACTTGTTTCAAAAACAATACCAGATGACTTAAGTCAAGTTTTAAAACAAGTTGTTCAAATGGTTAATTTCATCAAAATGAGGCCGAAGAAGTCTCGTTTTTTGAGAAAATTTGTGATGATAAGGACTCTCGGCACAAACGTTTGATTCTGCACACTGAAGCGAGGTGGCTCTCAAGAGGAAAGGTGCTATGGCGTGTATATGAGCTGCACAAGGAACTTCACGCATTTTTCAAAACAGAAGAACATGAACACTTCTGAGAATATCTTGAATGTGAATTCTGGCTTTAAAGGCTAGAATATTTGGCAGAAATATTTGCACATCTCAATGGCCTCAACAAAAGCATGCAAGGCAGAGAAGAAAACATTCTGACTTCATCAGATAAGCTGATTGCATTTAAAAAGAAAGTTGCAATTTGGAAAAACAGAGCTAAAGATGGTAACCTTGAGATGTTCCCTTTAGTACGACAAAGCTACATAAAGAAAATTAGCCCCATTGTATTTCAACACTTAACAACTCTGGAAGAAAAAATTAACTTTTATTTCCTATCACTGAAGACCGATGAGTATGACTGGGTTCAAAATCCTTTTATAGAGCATTCATCTAGCACTGGTCTTTTATTATGTGAAGAAGAGGAGTTGGCATGTGTTTCCAGTGATCGTGGACTTAAAATCAAACATGCTGGGGTACCAATAAATACATTTTGGATTGCTGTCAAAGAAGAATACCCTTCATTAGCTAAAAAGGCTTTGACCATTCTGATGCAGTTTTCGACATCATATCTACGTGAGCTCGGATTTTCAACACTCCACAATATGAAGTCCAAAAAACGAGAGCAGCTTTGTTGCATTGAAGAAGAAATGAGGGTTTGTCTCTCTGAAATACGTCCTGACATTGAAATGGTTGCTAAGAAACATCAAGCACAAGTTTCTCACTGACAGAATTGTTGCAATCCTGTCATAAAGACGCAAATACAGTCAATTTCCTGAACAAGCTAAATTACGGTTATTGCCTTCATTTTTCATTGTGATATGTAAAAAACGGTTAATTTGAATAAATTTTGTATTCAAAATATTTGAGGTGTGCCAAATGATTTTCTTTTTTTCTAAAATGCGCCGCGAGAGAAAAAAGGTTGGGAACCACTGGAGTAGAGCAATGCTTCAGAGAGTGATGGCGTCCTATCTATGCCTGACTGCGAGACAGAACACCATCATCCTCTGAAGTGCTAAAAAATTTGTATTATTGCAACAGACCCACTAAAACCTCTAAGACTTTTTTTCAACTCTACTCACACATGAACTATTTCAATTAACATATTAATTATGACATAACAAAGTTGGCATCACCTAGATACATACATCCTCAAAAACTACTTCTCCTCACCAGAGGATCACAGGGTTAGCAGTGCAAAAAATTTTCTATCAATGACACGTCTCCAGCTACATCCACACTCAATGGGTTATGGTAGGAAAACCAGTGACGTTTACGTGGGACTACTAGTAAAATAAATTTGAATACTGGAAACGATAGCTCACCACCACCTAATTAAACTTTTTTGTCTGGTTGGTCAAACAGGATGGGTTAAGGGTGCAGCCAACCTCAAAGATATCCAACATAACCCCCAAAAAGTTCAGTCACACAGCTCATAAAAAAAACTTTGATTTTCCTTTGTAATATAAGCAGCTTAATGCAAATTCATAAAACCTAAAAAAATATCAGGTGGACTGAGGGGCTAGCCACTCCCTAAGATGGTGTTATGACCAGGGCCTGCTAGAGTCAATAGTTAAAAATTTTGCAGGACTATGTTACATCATCAAACTTATATCAACGTTGGTTTTAGTTGCTAAGAACTCTTTTCAATAAGTTTTAAGGTCAAAATGAAGTTAAAATTTGTCAAAATTTTATCTCATTTCATGCTTTATTCCAATGTTTGCAACTTTTTGTAAATTAGCAACAAAGCAGTTTGTGTGGAGAAATAGCATAACCTTGTTTAAGCAAGCTTAAGAATTATCACAACGTAAGCAAAAAAGAGCCACTATCCTCAAGTAAACCACAACTTTTTGTTGATTTTGTAAAATAGCAAGAAGCAATTTAGATGGAGTGAAAATACTATGCTTTTATTTGTACACTTCTTCTTTGTTTTTCAACTTATTCCCGATTAGGGGTCGCCACAGCAGATATCTGCATTTTCATAACATGGCAATTGTTTTACGATCGGATGCCCTTCCTGCCACCAACCCTCTCTTTGGAGGGAAAACTGGGCCACCTGTCTTCCACATAAAGATGGGGGCATCTCCTAAGTGCCTTGGAGACACAAGCGAACTTGCCGGCTCGTTTTCCACAACCTTTCCTAAATGCCAAGCACCAAGCAGGGAAGCTGTGAATACCATTTTTAAAAGTCTTTTGGTATGACTTGACAAGGGGAATGAACCTCAGGTCTACTGACTGCGAAGCAAATGCTCTAACAACTAAATCATTGCACTGATTGGTCGGTTTATTTGTACACTAATGATGCTATTACTTTTTGAAGGATTATAAAGAAAATGACCACTATCCCACAAAAAAACAGAATTTGGTCAGATGTGACAAATTAGCGATAAGCATGATGTGCATAGGAGAAATATCATACTGCATTAACGCACTAATGACATTGTTTGGGGGGTCAGAAACAAAAAGCCACTACCCACCAACAAACCAGAATTTGGTGTTAAACTTGGTAAACTAACAATTAGTAGTCTGTGTATGGTGAAAATATCATATTTCATGTATGTATTAATGAACTTATTGTGGGGAATCACAAGCAAAAAAAGGACCATAACTCTCCGATAAACCAAAATTTTTTGTAGATTTTACCAATTAACAATAAATAGTATGTATTCAGCACAATATCACATTTAGATTCAAGTATAAATAATCCTATTTTGGGGGTCGTAAGCAAAAAGACCATTACTTTGAATCTATAACAATTTTTTATAAAATATTGTGAATTGGCAATAAGTATTTTGAGAGTAACAACAAAAATAAAGTTTCAGGATCTTCAGGAAAATCTACCCTCTTAGTCCATCCAATATTTTTATCAGCATTCGTAAATTTGTGATAAGCAATCTGTATTGAATAGTAATTATAAAGATTTATTCATGTACAAATTATTCCATTTTTTGGGCTCATACAAAAAGAGGTGCCTGACTTCTTTGTCCACCACAATTTTTTGTTAGATTTTGTGAATTTGCAATAGCAACATGTTAACAAAAATTTTATACTAGGTTTTATTTATGAGCTAATAATCCCATTTTTTTGGAGTCATAACACCATCTTAAGGGGGTAGCTAGCCCCTCAGTCCACCTGATATTTTTTTAGATTTTGTAAATTTGTATTAAGCTGCTTATATTACAAAGGAAAATCAAAGTTTTTTCATGAGCTCTGCGACTGAACTTTTTGGGGGTCATGTTGGATATCTTTGAGGTTGGCTGCACCCTTAACCCATCCTGTTTGACCAACCAGATAAAAAAGTTTCATTAGGTGGTGGTGAGCTATCGTTTCCAGTATTCAAATTTATTTTACTAATGACCCAACTACAAGTCAGTGACTTCCTTTATATCGTTTCCAGGTCTTAACCATGCCAAGTTGCTCATGCAATTCATCCACTTAGTTATTGAGCGGCTCCAGCAAGGCATTACCAATTAATGATCAAAGGCACAAAAAGATCTTGAAAGTGCATTCAGCAACAAGTTTATATGTTCCTAGACCTTGACTAACCAAACACCATCAAACACAATAATTTAAACCAGTGGATTTATATATTCTACAATTCCGTTTCTCAGCACATTAAGTAAGGAATACGTGTATGTGAGCCCCAAGCTTAAAAAACATTAATTTACATTAAACAAAAGCTATCCACATCACTTCTCAGTGCATAAGCAATATCAAAAACAGCAGCCCACTGATAATCAAAAATGCACAAACACAGTCGCATTGGAAAACTTCAGGTACACTTTATTGAAAACTTTTTAACACTACGAACTCTCAGCTGCCTGTCTAGAACTAGCCAGCCTGTTAGTCTACATCTCATAGCCTGAACTTGTATACTACTCATCCTGCTCAATAATAATAACAACAGGTATCATTTCTCAATGAATAGAACAATTGTAACTCAGCAGCTAATTCACTGAACTTGGTTTGTGGTTTTAGGCGTTCAATAAATCAGGGTTATTTGCTAAAAAAGGCATCATTTTGAAGCACTGCATTTTTCCCATGAAAGATCTGGCCTAACAACTAGTGAATAGTAATAGACACACACACTGAACTTGGCAGTGCCCAACAACTGGCATCAAACAAACTAGGCCTACTAAACGCTGGACTACCTAGGCAAAGAACAAACTATACACCAATGTATTCAAAAGTTATCAACTTTGAAAAAACTCCAGAGCATGGCCATACTTAATTCTTCTGACTGGTAACCACTAGACGCATGGGTTTTTTGATGTGCTAAAATAAAACAATTAAGACGCATTGTTATCCCAGATTTGTAGATCTTGAATTTAATACCCAACCAAAAAGTAGGAAGAATGTAAACATTATGCACTCATATGTTCCAACAGCATGAGCGGAACAAAATACAGTAATTTTGTTAATGTCAGATTCACTCTCAGGTATCAGATCACTGACTCACTTTTTACGGTAGTTATGAGGCTACAAAAACACCTTGTTTCACAACATTATCAACAGTAAACAATGCATTTGAGGCTTACGACACCATTTAGATGGCACCTTCTTGAACGTCATGTTGAATGTGGTTTTGACTTTTGAGCAGCGAGACATTTTGACTTTTGAGTGGCAACAAAAACAACTTTGTGCCTGTTTTTGTAACAGCATTAATATGCAGTAGTCAAGTTAATCTCTTTCACAGCACACTTATGCTTTGTATTGCGTTGATAAGAACTGTTCCGATTATGATCTGAGTCGTTAGGGTGAATGACGTGTTTTTTATGCAACAAATGAGTTACACTTTACTGTACACATACAAACTAAAAGAGATCGACAATCAGTGACGAAATGGATTGCCTAAAAACTTTTACAGTGCATGTATTAGACTTGGCACTTTGCTTGTGTGAAGAGAAGAATCTGTGATATTTTCAGTGAAATAAACATTACTTTGAACAAAGCATTCAAGTATGTCCATTTCCAAAGTATTGGGTACACTCAGCAGTTTTGTTTAAGCCACCAGACTGATTGGGTTTCAACAGTGTATAGACTGTTTGGCTCTATTTGGATGTAGGGGTTATTAATAAAGTGTCTTTTTTAAGGAACGCAACAACTTACCCTAATTGTCAGTTTGAACATATAACTAGAAGCCAGCAACCTTTTGATTGCTAACTCCTTACTTCAGAGCACAAAAAATGGAACAGTGGCCAAACAATTTTAAAAACCAAAAGGCCTTACAATCCCCATCATCATGAGGCATTTGAGCATACACCAAAACCAGTTTTAATCTTACTTATTTATTAGTAAAAACCCAAAAGTCTTCCGAAAATTAGAATGGTATGAGCTATTGTTTGGATTTTTACTTTTTGTGTCAATACCATCACTATGGTAATTATTGTGTTTGCTCAAGAAAAGTTTCAGGCAGCTGGCGAATTTCTATGCCAAGGGTTTTCAAACTAGGTGCAGCTGAAATTTTTGCATATTTCATGGAGAATATTGTGGTAACCTTTTAATCAGCTGCATTCTAAACTTTTAGCCCATTACACTTCAAATCAGACTTACTTTTGTGATTTTTCTTTGTTATTTTCAAAGAACTTTTGCACATGTCCCAGGACAGACAATATTTTAGGGGAGCAATTGTGATCTAGGACAGGACCGCTTAACTGCCATTTTAGTTTGCACACCCAATACCCTATGTGTCTAGTGGTATTGGCAATCAGTCTAAAGAATTAGGTAAGTACAAATCTGTTAGGCTCGGCAGCTTTTTTTTTAAGTTGGCAACTCTTTTAAGTCGTGGCGTTTAGTTTGTTTTGGGCTTGTTTGGTCCTGAGCCAGCTTTGTCTGTTGTCTAGTTTGTTCCATCCAGTTACATGTGCCTAGTTGTCGTGGATCGTGAACATGCACGTTTAGCCAGAAAAGTGAGAAAAAAAGACTAAAAATGAAGCTAATTGGACTCATTAATGATTCTGCTTTCCTGACTTACATGCAAGAGCAAGCATCCAATTTCCAACTAAAGAGTTAAAATCAACGCAAAAAGATTATAAAAACAAGATTTCAAAATTTCTGTGAACATCAAAAGATTTGTTATGCTCTTTTAAAGTTTGAAAAGTTGAATGTATTTGTGTACCCCTTGACAAAAAAAAGTTGACCAGAATTACTCTTTTGAAAGAGTATAATAAATCTGTCATTGTTTAAAAAAATTTTGAAATTTTGTGCCATTCAAAAAACAATAGTCTTTACTTTCTCATTAAAATAAAATCTTTGCAGATTCTAACCATAAGCGCAGACTCTGCAATAAGTCTCTGGAACATTAGGACAGGCAACAAGACAATGCAGTTTTCAGCAGAAGATCAAGATGGTATATCATTTATAGCATTTGACAACACAATGAGAAAACTACTCACAGGTTAGTTAATAGCTTGCACTTTTACTCACATGAAATAGCTTAAGTTTAGGCTACTATTTTTGCTTAGCACCAAACACAGTTATCTTACCAAAATCATTTTGGAAAAAAAGCACAAATCGAATTACAAAAAAATGCTATTATGTTTCAGGTGGACGCAATGGTGAACAAATATTGTGGAATTTCAATAATGGAGAAAAATTAAGAACTTTACAAAAAATGGACCAAGGAATAGCTGATGGAATGTATACAAAGTATACTCACACTCATCAAAAATTTTGAAACAAGTACTCTGTGCAACACACCTAGCCATCAAGCCTAATAATTGTTAATATCAAGGCCTACTACTTCTGGTGAATGATAGACTCCGCATCAGAGGTGTCAAACTGGCGGCCCACAGGCCAAATCTGACCTGCAACGTAATATATTCTGTGGCTTCCACTGGCAAATACCTGCCCTCCAAATTCAGTCTTCAAAAAATTGTTCTCCAAAAGAAAAAAAGATCTTCAAGTTGTAATTAAAAATGAATATAGCTGCAGCAGCTGTCAGGAGAACATTTATTTTCAAAAAAAGTTCTTCCCAGTAGTTAGTGACTGAAAAATGCGAGAAAATTATCTTTGAAAGCATTGACCTCCAAAAAATGTACAGGGTGTCCCAAAAGTCTTGGGCACATTTCAAGTCCTCATTTCTGCTGATCTATGAATGGTAGTTGAATGAAACTGTTATCATTTTAATGCTAAATTCATTGAGTTTTTTTTGTCATGCTTATAATTGTTTCATATATTTTCATGCAGCTTAAATAACTAAGATAACCTAGATCCACCAATGGCTTTCACTCAACCAGAAAAAGCGTTTTGTGTCCTTGAACTTTCAAAAACTGATTCAGCGGCACTTGATGATCGCATTCTCTTGCCCTGATATCCTAGGTCTCCAGATGTCACACCTTGTGACTACTTTTTGTGGGTTTCGTGAAAGCACTGGTCTATGTGCTTCCCCTTCCAAAAGATGTAGCTGATCTCAAGGCCGAATAACAGAAGTTGTTGCAACTTGCAAACATAGACAACACAATGCTGGAACGCATTTTAGCAGGAATTGGACTACTGGCTTGATTTGTGGCGTGTGACTAACAGTGTTCACATTGAACATTCTATAAAAAACTTGAGACTGCAAGCTTTCAGAATATATCCGATGCATTGTTATTTCCTTAATAGTTTTTGACATATTCAACAACAAAATGTGCCAGACTTTCGGGACACCCTGTATATATAGTCTTATCTCATTAAATTTGTTTACAACATAGTCTAGTCCAGATTAAACCCAGGTATGTAAAATGCCCACAACATTGAATGAGTTTGACACTCCTGCTCTACATTATAGTGATGCCTCATGATTTTGGTGATCTTAAAAAGAATATTTTCAAACAATTACACTCAAAAAATTGCAGAACAGCCAACCAAGGATGTTTCAAGAAAAGTTGACATTAAAATGAGTATAGCCCAACACCTCATTTTGGTGTGCAAAAAATAGAGGCACCTGCAGGCCAGAATTGCATGGAAGTGGTAAGCATTTTTACATAAGACAAGTATTGCACCATCAAGCCCATTTGACTAAAATCCCATCACACTCAGCTCCTGGTATATGTTTAAGTAATTTCTTGAATGACCCTAAGGTCTAAATCCTAATTCATTTTTGCAGAGATAAATTACTGATCGCAGGTGCTAACAAACAAATTCGAGTGTACATGGATGACACTGTACTTGATACGTTTCACATGCTCAAAGAAAACCACCAGGATGAGATTTCAAGCATAGACTACCACAACAAAGATCATCTAATGGCATCATCTTCCTACAATGGTGATATTTACATTTGGTCAATAGATTTGAGCTTAATTGTAATGTCTTTCAATAAATATGAAAGTGTTATGGCCTCAAATCGGCAATCAAAAGCGATTAAAATCGTGCTGAAAAAAATAGCTGCCAATATTTCTGTTCCAACACGTGGTGAGTACAGGATGTTCCTATATTCTGTGATATATCGTTTGTAGAAGACTTTTTTGAAATTCAAATTTTTCAGCTTTTTCAAATTAAATTAAAGTTACTTTAGTTTTCACAAATTAGATAAGCAGAAGAACAACAAATTAGCAGAACCAAACAATTGAGCTGAAATCCAAACTAGAATTAACCTTAATTTAATCATTCCTCCATCAGTAACCAAAGCTGCCTATGGTAGTGATGAGTAGATTCAATATTCAGGACTACATTTCAGTTCTGTATGCTTCTTAACACTTCTGCGCTATGCTTAGGTCAGCCAAAGTACATTTTAATTAGTCTAAAACTAATGAGTGTACAAACATTAAACTCGACACAATTGATCACTGTGCCAAGGTGAGTGTTATAACAGGTGGATGACGTTATGATGACATAACAATTATAGATCAGATCAATATGCACTTATTACCATTGCTGTTTTGAAAGCGTATCTGGTAGCTAACACAATGCAGGCTGTTAGTTGAGTATATTTAGCAAAAACAAGTGTTAGCAGCAGTGAGACAAAGCAAATACAGTATGATGTTCCATGCTGTCGTTTATGAAAATGTTAAATTTTTCAGCTAAGGAGGCAGATGAAATGCAGGGTAGTTAACACCAGAACTGTTAATACTGCTCTACTTAGCTACATGAAAGTAAAAGGCCTATTTTATCAGTTCAATAAGATGAGTCATAGTAGCCAATTTAGCTATATAATAAGCGCTTACAGCAGCTATGATGGCCTATTTTACTTCATGTTTTTTTTGCAATCATGGAAGCTTTACAACCAAAATTGCATAAAATAGCTTTTCCTGCAATCTAACATTCAACAAATGCTGTAATGCAACATATCACCAATCAATAATTGATTTTATACACATAAATTTTATCGTTTCAATTTTTAATGATATCAAATTATGGAAAAGCTACTGAAATCCAAATTTCAAACAGAAATCAAAAGAAAGCAATGGCCTATGTAAAATTGCACAAAAAGCAGAAAAGTTTTATATGGCTTAAATGACTTGCAAAGACTGGGTGCAAAACATAGGATGGAGAGGTATGACTTTTTACATCAATAACGACATTAGAGCACATAAATGCAGCCAAGGACTTAAGATCACACTTTGAATTACAAAAAAAATCCCATAAAGTTGTGAAATAGGCCCACTATTTATAAACAGAATTCTGGTACTAGTCAACAATCACTATTTTGGCACTCCCCATAACCTGTTCTTTGTGCTACATCATCACTGAAAGGAATGGTTAAATGTTTGTCAGTACAACCAGTCTCTATTTAAAGAGTGGGGAGATTGAGCTTATTAGCCTACTTAACAAAAATTTAGGGCTAAACAAGAAATCAAAATTTAACAAAGCCTTTACACAAACTCTCACTCTAGAGGAAAAAAATTTTGCTTAAAAACAGTTTAACAGCCTTATAGGGAGTTGAGTGATAGATGGCTGCAATACTCCATAGCCCTGTACATCCAAACCAAAGCACATAGTTACAGCCAGAGACCTGGAATCACAATTAGCATAATGTGAGAATTCAACCATATTGTAAATACCTTATTTCTTTAATCACAAATCTGATCACTATGCTGGTCCCAACTTCAATTTTGTGTCTTGAACGTGTACAAAAAAACAGATAAAAGTTTGTGAAACGAGCTGCTTGTAAGTACAACCATTTATGATTTATGAGTAGGATGACCAGGAATGGGGGCCAGGGCACATGCCCACCATTCACTACCATCTTTTATGACTGCCCTCAGAAATGTTTCCTGCATAAAGCTAGTTAGGTTGCTTGAACCAATATTTTTTTACCCCAACACAATTGACTGCTAGCTCTGCTGGATAATGCTCGCAGAGCCAGGTAGTTGTCTTTAGGATTATCAGAGGTTACATATTACCACTGCTTAGTGTTTTTATTGCATGATCAAGCAAACAAAAGCTTAGTTGTTTATAGCCTAATTTTGAAGGAATCATGCAATAGTAAGGCCACCTACAATGATGAAAATTTGATAAACGTATACTGTAGATAGTAAAAGATCTACTGATGGAAGATTATCTACAAATGAGCAAATGAGACAAAAACCATCAAAACTTGACACATTTCGACCTGGTGAACATACACGAAGATTATCAAAAATAAAACAAAATCAAGTAAGAGTTCCATCAATGCTAAATGAGCTGAAAGAGTCAGAATCACAAACCAATCAACCAATAAAGTTTCTACCCAGCAATTTACCTTGGCTTAAAGCAGATGGGAACTCAGGTAAAATGATATTCTATTCAAAAAATATATGTTAGCTAAATGCAGTGATTCTCAATGTGGGCTTTGTGGAACCCATGGGTTCCACAAAGTAAAGTCAGGGGTTCTGTAAAGCTACATTTATAAAGAATTCTGCAGTGAATTCCGAACATAGCTGCCAGTCTTGCAAATATATCCCAAGACTACATGTCAAAAGGTGATTGATCTCCAAAAAGAAAGGCCTTCATGACATTAACATCGTCAAATATAACATAAAAATGATTCAGAAAGTACGAATTCTGCAAAGATTAGCAAAAACCTGTCTACATAAGGAAACTTTTCATATAGACATTATATTTTGATTGAAAATATTATGAAAGTTCTGTCAATTTTACTGCTAAAAGGCATGATTTAGATGCTGAAGAACAAGTACCAAAAGCAACAAAACTTGACTCTGTAGAAGACAACTTTCCTGATTTAAATGCTCGTTCTGTTTATAAAGTCATGTTTCTTCAAACAAGAAGGTGTGAAGAAAAAGTTGGAAATTTGCTTTCCATTGACACAGATGGATGGATGAGCATTTGGTCTGTGCATTGCCGAGGTGGAATGCTTGCATATTTTTATGGCTGTGCTAAAAGAGAATTGGGAGACTCCGTTAGTGTTATGGCAACTGACAGACTAAACGAGTTATTAGTAACTGCAGACACTAGAGGGTACATCAGAACTTGGGATATATCAAGTTATTGCAATGGCAAAGTGACAAAAGCATTGGAACAAATTTTTAATTCTTATGAAAAACACAGAATGAAAACAGTAAGTTTTGAAAAGTTGTAAAGCCTTGAAAACCCGTTTTTACTACATAGCTTACTTGACATTAGCAACCTAGACTAAAAATAAAGGGAGAAAGAGATTCAATTTCGTAAATCTGTTTTTGTCTTTATTAATGAAAGCAGCTGGGTTCATGTTGCTAGAAAGTTCATAGACACCATTATGCCACTTTGTTCTGTTGGTGGCATTCCTTTTTCAGTCCAATCCATTCAACATGTTCCTCTGTTTGCTTTTTCCATATCATCTTTAGTCGCTCACCCTCTTTTCTTCACACCATGTCAAAATCCAATGCTCTTCTCAACATACTATCATTACCCCTATTCATAACATGCCTATACAATAGTGCTTACTCACCCTGCCCAGTCCGAGGAAGTATCTTCCAAACCAAGCAAACTCTTGAGTTCTTGGCCACTACTTTTCTCAATCATTTCAACTCCATACATTGCTGTCATTGATGCTTTGCAGTTGATTTCTAAAATTTCCATTTCACTTCCTTTCAAACACCATTTCTCACTCCAACACAGCATTGCCAATCTTACACATTACAATAAATCCTCCATTTTATCTTTAACACATACTTTCTTCCTCAAAGCAACTTCCTACATTCTCCAAATTTTACCCATTCCATTCTCATTGTTGCCGTTGATGTTGCTTCACTTTAACAACTGCCATTCAACCTATCACCCAAGTAATAACAACTCTTCACATACACCACCAAGAAAAAAAAAGAAATTTCATCTGGTTCCACAATTTCTTTTATCATCTGAACACATCCTCACAAACAAAACCTTTTACCAAATTGACAGGTCACTCATTTATTTTTGCACATCTATCACATACCCATTTGCCTGTGGACATGACCAAATTTGCCTTTACCCTCTTGCTACACTTGGCAAATGAATCTATTTTGCTCTTGAATACTTGACTTATTGAAGCACTCACCATCACTTTGGTCTTCTGGAGGTTAGCCTTCAGCTTTTTGCTTTCACACGCCTTGCTCCATTTCAAAAAACTGCTCTCAAATTTTCTATACTTTTACTCTTTTACTCATACTTTCACTCATAACAAAGCCATCTGCATGTGAAATTTCATTCATGTATTCTTCTATTGCACTCTCTGTGATTTTGACTGCAATTTTGCTCTTTAATACACACCAACTTGCACCGAAAACTCTTCAGTAAACTCTGATACACTTCAACTTTCGTCTTTGCTCCTTAGAGGCTTATCACTGCTTTTACAATTACTTTTGGTAAATCTTTCTTCCTGATTGCTTACTTCATCACCTTTTTTTATATTCTATCAAGTGCCTTCTCAATATCAACAAAACACATATACAACTTTTTCTATCTCTAAATTCCCTTTTAATTTTCTCACCATAAATATTTATCGTTCCTCTTCCTGGCCTAAAACTAAATACAGTCAAATCCAGTTAATTGCATATCGAATAATTGCATTGAAATCGTAAATCCCAAACCACAGTCAATCATTTGTTAAGAAAATATTTTGGATAATCGCATAGCAGTTTATTGCATAATCTGCTTTAATTGAATAGAATTGAAAACAATTATTTAAATTACTAAACAAAAGGTTGCAAAATTTCAATGACAAAAACACGATTGTTTCAAAGTCTTAACAGAAACAAACTGAAAGGTAAAGAACAACGCCGATTGCCAACGTCACAAAAGGAAAAAGGTTGCCCCCGATTAGAGATAAAAAAAACAACGAACGTGCGATGTGATTGATGTTCAGTAATGCAAATCTTGCTCTCGTATATCACGTTTTTGTGAAGACGTTTTATAAAGCAATTAAGTTGAGAGCGATGATGCTAATGAAGAAAACTCTGCCGACGCAAGTGCTGTGATTCCACCAAAAAATAAAGAAGTGCTTCACGCACTTGATATAATTAGACAACGACTGCAATTTAAAGGGGAGAATATGGACACATTTTTTCAACTAGAAAGAAAAATGCAAGATAGCATGCAAAATAAAATCAAACAAACAGCAATCGCGCAGTATTTCGCTTGAAACAAATAAAATCCAATTAAACCCTTTATTTGCATGTTTTTATTTACTTTTTGAGCAAGAATAAGACAATCGCATTGCGCTTGCTTTGAAGTATGACGTGTAGACGTTTTTATGCGTGACGACTGTTGTGCTTCAGTTCGACTTCGCACTTTTGCATAAATGCAAAATTCATTTAATTGCATAAAAAGGCTTGGAATATTGACTATGCAATTAACCGGATTCGATTGTAGCAATGCATCAACATTCACTAATTCTTGCACTGTGCTTCACTGGTTTTGAATAGTGAAGCTGTTTACCCAGCATGTCGCAAGAGGCAACTATTGGGTACCTACCAATTGCAGTTTGACTGTTAATGGTGGGGTTGCCAGCTTAATTGCTTGATCGGACCACTCATGTCAGAAAACTGAGGTTGGGGGTAAGCAAGGGCATGCTCCCTGTACAAGAATTATGGTCCAATAAATCCCCATGACCAGAAAAAATAAACAAATGGCCCCCAGTCCCCAGCAGCTCTTAAATAGGCAGGTGGTGCGAAGAATCTTGGGTTTAAATCTGAATGTCATGGGATAAGATTTGGTACATTAAATGTGGGAAGTCTTTGTGGAGGGAAAACAGAAGTGTGTGAAGAGCTGAGGAAGAGAAGAGTTGATGTGTGCTGCATCCATAAAGTAAGATGGAAAGGCCAAAAAGCTTGTTTTGTGGGTACTTTGGGCAAAGGTATAAACTGTGATGGTCAGGAAATGATGCAGGATTCGAAGGGATTGGAATTTTAGTGAAAGAGGAAATATCTGGAAACGTTGTGGAAGTTAGAAGAAAAAGTGACAGAGTAATGGCAATTGTGCTAAATTTAGGTAGAGAAGTGATGTGCATAATATGTGAGTATGGGCCACAAACTGGAAGAGTAGAAGCAGAGAAAGTTCGTTTTATGATGAAATGGTGAGTAAGTGGGACTTGGGAAGTTCAAGTAAAATCATTGTTTCTTTTGGGGATTTCAATTGATATGCGGGGAAATGTGCTGAGGATTTTGAAGAAGTACACAGGGGGAATGATATTGGGAAAAGAAATGCAGAAGAAAATTGCTTGAGTTTTGTGATGAAAGAGAGCTGTGCATGCCAAACACTTGGTTTTGTAAGACAGACAAAAGGAAAATCACTTATAGTGCCAGTGAATGTGAAACAGAAATTGATTTTGTGCTTGTGGGAGAAAAACAGAAAGTATATAAGGGATGTGAAAGTGATTCCATGGGAACTTCAGCACAGACTGGTGGTCGTAGATCTAGATAAAAAGGTATTAAAAAAGGTTGTGAGAAAGCAACGGATCATAAAAAAGATTTGGAAGTTGAATGAAAACCGATCAAGAGTAAGACTTGAAAAAAGAGTTAAAAAACTAGTAAGCACAGATGCACCTGATTTGTGGAAAACTTTCAAGGATGGTGTTCTAGAGGCATGTGATGAAGTGTGTGGAAAGAAGAAGTCTGGGAGAGATCGAGTAGACATGTGATGGTAGAATAAAGAGGTCAAAGATACCATAGCAAGAAATAAAGCCGCATTTAAAGAGCTGTGCAGATTTCCATCAGAAGAAAATAAGACTAAATACAAACATATAAGAAATTAAACGAGAAACATTGTTGCTAGAGCTACGAGAATAGAAGCTAATCAGTAGTTGAATAATTTATGTCAGAATTCTAATAGTGTTTTCTACTTCTTTAAAAGAATGAAAATGGAAGGAAAGGATGCGGAAGGGGAAGAGATGGACGATTGGGTTTTATTGAAGATAGGGCAAAAAATTTGAAGGAACACATGGAAAAGATCATGAATGAAGAGAACGAATGGAACCACATGGTGGAAACTGATGTAGTAGAAGGACCAGTGGAAAAAGTGGCTTGTAATGAAATTGTGGAAGCAATGCAAAAGATGAAATCAGGAAAGGCAACTGGACCATCTGAAGTAAGCATGAAGATGATAGTTGAAAGTGATGAAATCCAGGTAAAAGTGATGATGGAACTGTGTCAATTGCATTGGATGGTGGAGGAATGCTTGATGAGTGGAAAACTAGTGTGATTGTGCCTAACTTTAAAGGAAAAGGTGATGTGAGGAGCTGTGGATCATACATAGGCAGTGAAACTGTTAGAACATGCCAGGAAAATTGTAGAAAAGGTACTAAAGAGGCAGATATGAACACAAGTTAATTTGAATGAAATGCAGTTTGGATTTATGCCAGGAAAAGGAACAGTGAATGCAACATTCAGTGAGAGGAGAATGCAGAAGGAATATCACAAGAAGAACAAGAAGTTGTATACGTGTTTTGTTGACATGGAAAAAGCTTTTGATAGAGTACCAAGAAAAGTGATGGAGTGGGCCATGAGAAAGAAGGGTCTATCAGAAGTAATGGTTCAGGCAGTTATGAGCTTGTATGATGGTGCAGAAACAAGAGTGAGGGTGGGATCTGCATATTTAGAGGAATTCAAAGTAAAAGTTGGTGTGCATCAAGGATCTGTGCTGTTGCTACTGTTGTTTGCAATAGTTGTGGATGTTATTACAGAAAATGCAAGAAGGGGTGTGGTTAATAAATTACTGTATGCAGATGACCTTGTTCTTATGAGCAAAGACATGGAAGACTTAAAGGAAAGATTTTGGAATTGGAAGGATGCACTGAAAAGCAAAGGTTTAAGGGTCAATGCCAAAAAAACAAAAGTGATGGAAAGCGGTCAGAAGGAGAATTGTTCAAAAGCAAGATAGATCCAAGTGGAGTTTGTGGGAGGAGAGTAATGGCCAATTCAATGTTTTGCACAAAATGTGGAAACTGGGTTCATGTCAAATGTGCAAAAATGAAGAAAGCTACCGCTAGGTTGGCAACAGGTTTTGTTTGCTTGAAATGTAAAGGAATAATGGAAGGAACAGTAGATTCAATCAAGAAGTTGTGCGATGAAGTAGAGACAGTGAATAGATTTTGTTATTTGGAAGACAGACTAAATGCTAGTGGTGGTTGCAAAGCAGCAGTTACAGCAAGAGTAAGAATTGGTTGGGTAAGATTCAGGGAATGCGGAGAGTTATTGTTTGGAAATAGGTTTCCTCTAAAAATGAAAGGTAAAGTTCATCATTGTTGCATAAGATCAGCAATACTGTATGGAAGTGAGGCATGGTGTTTAAAAGAAAATGAAAAACAATTTTAAAAGGAATGGAGAGAGCTATGGTGCGGTCAGAAAGTTGTTGACAGAAAGACGACTGAAGAACAGATGGACATGTTGGGGTTGAAGGAAACTATAGACTGGTTAGCAACAGCAAATGGAGTTAGATGGTATGAACATGTGCTGAGGAGCAATGATGATAGTGTTTTGAAGGTTGCTCTGGATCTTGAATTGAGTGGCAAAGAGAAAGCGAGGATCACTGAAGAAGACCTGGAAGAAGCAAGTGGAGACAGAGAAGATTGGTTTGAAGGAGGATGCCCTGAGATGAGCAAAATGGAGAGACAGAGTGCGAGCAATGGCAGAAGGAATGGGGTAAACCGGGCCATTTCTGATAAGGGGACTAGACTGGATAAAAATTAAATAACTACTTTTCTCCAGCACTCTTCCAGCAATCCTCAAAGCATAATGTAACAGCTTTACTCCTCTGCATGCATTGCAACTTCTTACATCTCTTTTTCCCTTAAAAATTAGTACCAGAAAACCAGTTTGCCATTAACTTAGGATTCCTTTTTCATCCCAAAAACGTTTACAAAGTTTCATTATCACATAAATCCCTATTTTTTCACTAGCACATATCATCTCTGCACATACTTCAGAAAGTCCAGCTGCCTTTCCTTGTTTTACTGCTTTTATTGCTATCGTTATTTCTTCACAGGTAACATTTTTAATTAGTCCCTCTACCACACCAGCTTCTGTCCTGTGATTTCAATCATTCTCTTTATTTGCAATTTCTTCCATGTGAATTTTTCATATCTATTTCTTGCTTTTTTCACTAAAACCTAACTTCCGTCATTTACCTTCATGCATCTACCTCTATCAATATCTTTCCCATCATTTCTCATAAACTTTATTAGTTTAAATATACAGGTTTTGTTAATTCTTACTTGGCTTTTTTCCTCATAGAATTAGCAACTACTTTCTTAGTTCCATTTTTCATGTTCTTTTGTCAAGCCTTGTTTCTCTCTGATCCATTTAGGCACATCTTTTCATTGCCAACTTTCTTTTGTCATATTGCTTCATTCACTCTTCATTTTACCATGACATATCACCATGGTTTCTTCTGCCTTTCTTCTTTGCACATACTTCATCACATACTGTTTTTAAAACCATTCCATACATTAGGCATATTGACCAATTTCTAAACTCCTTTATAAAATTTCACTTTCAAGTTGTTTTCCTTAATTTCCAATCCCTCCTTCTAATACTTTGTTCATTCTTCACTAATTTCTTGACCTTTCTTTTTTCTATTTCTGTTACCACCACTCAACGTGGCCACATTCGAGGGATTGATTTTACATCCTTAAAAATACTTTCTGTTGTTTCTAACAACCCATAACAAATCAATCTCAGTTTCATTTCCACCCATACTATATGCTATTTTCCTTTGCTCCTTTTTAAACAATGTGTTTGCTGCTCACAACTCCTTTTCTTTGCTAAATTCGAGCAGTCTTCTTCCCTCAACATTTTTTGTGCCAACTCCATATTCACCATTCATACCTTCAAAACCATTAATCTATTTCCCATCATATCCGTTAGTCCTCCATACCAAGAACCATCTC
This sequence comes from Trididemnum clinides, assembly GCA_963675345.1. Classification (NCBI taxonomy): domain Eukaryota; kingdom Metazoa; phylum Chordata; class Ascidiacea; order Aplousobranchia; family Didemnidae; genus Trididemnum; species Trididemnum clinides. The sequence goes on along the minus strand of OY776290.1, from coordinate 23,833,501 downwards.
ATCTAGGGTTTTGCTAATCCCACTCACTTACTGTTTCACTATAAAATTGATCTTTCCTTCAGTTTGATCTTTCCACCAGGGGACATATGCACAAATGACTCTGATAATTACCTCCAGACAATTCATCACTCTGTCACTTCTTCTTCAGACTTCCATAACCTTCTCATATAGATCTATTTTTACTATAATTCCCACACCTTCTATTTCATCATCTCCAGACCAACATAGCTTACAGCCCTACTTTCGACACCAAGAAATCGAGCTCTTTGTCCTCTTTATCAAAAATAAAAATCAAATTGCTGATGCACACTACATGCTGCAACCTCTTGTTTGTCAACATAATTAACAAATTACAGCCACTGATGCCAAAACGTAGTTTGACCACAAGGTTCTCAATACATAAAGCACTATGCAGATTAACAGATAATTATAGCCTTTATCAAATCATGGGCCACAACCCACCATTGGTGGCAAAGACCTAACATATGGGTCACAGAGAGAATCGCATTTTAAATGGATCAAAGGCAATGAGCTCAAAGACTTGGTAGAAACAAAAAAAGCAACAGTAAAATCTTTCTGGAGGCAAAAAATTTACTTTCAAAGTCTTCATGTGGTTTTGAAGACTAACATGGGCAAAATTTTCACTTTCAATAAATTTGATGTCATAAAAAAAGGTTTTCATGTTGTATTTGAATACCTGGGATATCACAGCAACTTGTGTTTGTGAACAATTGCAGGTAGCAGAAAAAAAAGAGGTTGAGAAACGCTACAACATCATTCAATCTATGATAATTCAACCACGAATTTTTTTCAGGGTTCCAGTAATACAGAAGAATTTGAAACACTTCCACTTGAACGACCTCCACTTCCAATAAAATCATGGAGAGGCCATTTGTTAAATGTAACAGCAATCGAATACATAGACCGGCACAGACTTATAGTTACAGGAGGTGTTGATCGAACAATCAGACTGTGGACACGTCAAGGAAGATATATTGGAACATTTGGACAACCCCAAAAATGGAATATTGAACTGCCATTACAGGTGAAACAAATTACCCAGATCATATAAAAAACATAGCCATAAATACAAACATAGTACCCAAATCTTCACAATGGTGCAAAAGGAACACTATAAGTTATTAAAGAATTAATGCACCACTAAATATAACAGTGCTTCCGACTGATAGCTTTTCTTAGCTTTTTTAAAAAAACTTCAGCAATAGTGATAAAACAGACTAACTACATAAAATATGCAGCATTGCTAACTGCTGTAGCAATTAGAGCTATTGCTGGTGACTAATGAATCATTTAAAAAACTGACAAACATGGTCTAGCTAATCTTCAATACATCACTTCTTTCATTGTTTAATTTTATAGGATGACAGCTTACCACAAAACGTACCTGAAGATCTGCAAGGGGTTGCATCAGTTAAAACCTTAAGTGTCACTAAAGGCGTATCTTTCTCAAAGTGGCAGAGACTTAGAACTCTAAACACATTGCTAAAAGGATTAGGATACAGCACTATTTCAAGCAGGAGAAGAGAATCTGGGTCAGTATCTTCAACAACAGCAAAAGTGATCCCACAACAATCAGATGCAAGAAAAACACAATCAGAACAAGTGCCAGGACCACTGTCAAAAGGCACTTTTAAAGCTCTAACTCCAAACTATCAAAAATCTGTAGAAGAATCATCGTTTGATATAAAAAAATCTTTGGAACTCATCTCAGATGCAAGACAATCTCAACTGACATCAATGCCAGACAAAAAACAATTTGAAGATGCACCAATAACAAGTGTTAGACCTTCTAAAGAAGCACCAGCAACAATTCTTCAGGTAGATTTTAGCTCACTGGCATAGAACTACCAGTAAACCCTGATTATAGCCCACCATAAGAGTTCTTGTAAACAAAGGGCACACATAGCTTATCTGAAACTGTTTTGTTGTTTTTCTGCTGTAGCCAGTAGATGTCATGAATAAGGCGACTGGCAAAGTGAATTAGTTATAAAAACAGTAAATGAAACAACAAAAACGTAATATTTTTGACCTCAGCTCATTTTAATTTTCAGTCTAGGCTACAATAATTAAATAAAATGCTTGCTTTGCAAAACTGGCAGTGAACCACAGTTAACTTGGTCAGTTGGCCTATAAATTTAATGACATCAGCATTTACACAATAAAACAGTTTAAGATGAAAATAACTGCATTTGAGTATAATAAAAAAAAAATCATATGTAATTAAGGATCTGAAAACCAGGAAATTCAAATTTAAAAAATAGCTTAGGATTGCAACTTGCAATAGCAAACATTCAAGTACTGTTCCGACTTAGCCATTACTTCTGTATTTCAAAGCATTTGTTCCAAAACAAAAGGTGAAAAATGCAAAAAACAAAATCTGAACTGACTTTTTTCCATTTTTTGATGCTTAACTTGATGTCGTCTCTTAGTGGGACAAATACTAGGTCATTTTATAGCTTTTTTTCTGTGACTGACTGTTATAAAGTTTTATATTTTCAACAGAAATTATTAAAAAGAATAGATGACAAAGATAAACAACAACCTGTATATGTACCATACTCCAAAAGGCATGGCCCAGAACAGGTAATTGGTCCCATACAACCACACATCTGATATAATCAATAAAACACTTGCAGCAGTACCGGTATGTATGTTCTAACCAATTTGCTGTTTAAAGGTCGAAGCAACATTTAAGCGTATTCAAAAACATGGAATAAAGAGTGCTGTTCTTGGCAAGATCAACTACAAGCCAAAGAAAAGACACAAGCTAGCATCTATCAAGGCAACTATTAGGTAAATCATAACACACCAATTGAAACATTTAGCTTCTACATGCATGAACACTTATTTAAAGCCATGTGAAACTTTGCAAAAGCTTAAAAACACTGTCTATTAATCATAATTGATCATTCAATCACACGAACTGCTGTCTATTAAATGCACTTTTTGTCACCAAGAATCATCTCAAGAAGTATTGAAATATTTTGTAGCTGTAGTCAAAAAATACCAAATATTGTAGTTCCCAGTACTATACAAATATCGGATAAAGTCAATATCATTTCATACAAACAACTATGTTACTTTCTGCTTATCATATATCATTTGAGTACCATAAAACCTCTATTTGAGCGCCACCTCTATTTGAACGCCACCTTTAATAGAATGCCACTATGGGGGAAGGGTTGAAAAATAGAGCACCATCCTCTAATTGAACGTCACCTCTAATAGAACACCACTATGGGGGAAAGGTTGAAAAATAGAGCGCCATGGCAGTGAAATAGAGGTTTTACGGTAAGTTGATGAATTTAAATACAAGTGTTCAGGAAAATATACCGAGTATACGTTTTTTGTGCATTTAATCTTGCACATTTTTGTGAAAACATTTTCATCTGCTTTGATGCTTATATATAATGCTTTGCCATGGCCTACTGAAGACACAGTCTGATTTATCACATTTTGCTGGTCGATTCTAAAAGGCCTACCACCAAGGCAGCAAGAAAGCATCAATTTTGCATTATTTACTTTTAGCAGCTAATGCACACACACACACACACACACACACACATGCACAATAGAGATGAGTAGTTAATTGAAAACTGCTTGTGAAGTTTGTGGCAGTGGATGAGAGAAAATAGGGCAGCTATTTGTGTTTTGCATCAGTTGCATACAGATGTAAAGATAATGGCAAAAATCTATCAGTTTTGAGATCGTTACAGATATTTAGATTAAGTGCTTAGACTCTGAATAATCTAGCATGGAGTACAGATATTACAATTTTCAATTTACCTAGTAGTCTGTTTTACCAAGTGAGTTTAAATGGTATTTCATGGTAGGTTATAATCTTATTTTACACTACAAAGTAATTTTAAGTACCGAAAAACCTTGTATTACATCATACGTTGTAATCTTGTTTCACTGAATTTGTGCTAGATATAGTGCAAACTTATAGTTGTAGCAGTAATGGTGAATATGAGCATTGCTTACAGCTGCAAATCAGGATATTCATTGGGAAATACCGCAAATGTGCTAAAACTTTTGACTTTTCTGTTTAATAAACCAGATCTGCTAAAAAAATGGTCACAGTTTGTCCATTGTTCAAACTGGACCCCAACACATTCTTTCATGCTATGTACTAAACACTTTATGGGAAAAAGACAAGTTGAGAAAGGATATGAATTCATGTACAGTAATGCAAGAGGCTAGCGATGCACTTAGCAAAACTGCAGACAGTGTACTGACTTGTACTGACAGCTTGTGCTGACAGACCTTCCACCAAGTGGATCTAGTATAGATCCCGCAAGTGTGGCGGTCTAAGCTATGCTTTATTAAAAGCCTCTAGATTCTTGTCGGTCACCAACTGCACTGAAGAGACCTGATAGGTCGAAACAGTGTCACTGTCTGCAGTTTTGATATGAATTCAATTCCTACCACGTTGTTGTTGTTGTGATTACCTCTCCTCTTCCTTGGGATAGACGTATGGCACAAATGGCAATTAAGGTTCATGCCATCAACCTAATTGAAATTAGGCTAGGGGAAAGATGGCAGCCAATTTTGAACCAGTCATGAGTGACTGGTAGCCCCACCACCAACAAGGTGGACTACCACTGGGGGGTACCCAAGAGTCACTTCTTACGACATGTAGGGTTAGCAGCTTCACAATTGTAACCTGGTGAAGTATAGGTAGGCCACCTGTCTGCCACATAAAGGTGGAAGGTATCCCATTAAGAGCCTTGCTCAAGGACTCAACAAGCAAGCTTGCCAGCTTGTTCTCCACACTATCCCTGTTTTATGCTGAGTGCCAAGCAGGGAAGCTGTAAATACCATTTTTTAAAGTCTTTTGGTGTGACTCAACTTGGGAAATAACCCCAGGTCTATTAACTATGAAGCGGATGCTCTAACCACTACGTCATGGTGCTGGTAATTCCTGCCATCAACTGTTAAGCTGCGCAATTGAATTCTTCAGCATTGTCATCTATTAGCTCACTAACTTTGCAAAAATCCCCCAAAACAGCAAATTTTTTGAGAGAATGAAATAGATCAGTTTTTATCACAAGATGTAACCTCTTGTTTTGATAACCTTAAAGAAAAAAATGCTCCTTTGATTACCAATTCTATAACAGCACTGACTTTGTCATTTACTACAAAATTGTGTTTGATGCCACAATCGCTTTTCCAAAAGTTGTTGGAGCCAACAAGAGTGGAGACCAAACTTAGAGTTAAACTGCAATATTGTGGCAATAGTGTTCCTCAACCAGCATGGTATGTAGCAGAGATGTACTGATACAACATTTTAAGCCAATACCGATACTACTACCAATACCAGCATTTAGAGCTGATACTGCCGATACCACTGATACTTTTTATCTATTGAGCACCAACAATAAAAGCTTTTGTAAGCAGTATCAACAAATGAATTTAGTAAATCTAGCTTTTGGTTGCATTTTGAATTTTTTCTAGGTATTTATCTATCATTATTCATTACAATTCATTTACAACAGCAAATCTGTAACAGAAAGTTGAACAAATCAAGCAGTACTTTTTTATAGCAAAATTCTAAAACAATGGATTGAATACTATTATTCAAAGAAAATAGGCTTGCCTTATAAACACAAAAGATCAAAAAAAATAAAATAAAATGAGAAAGTAACAATGTCGTAACTGAAAAAAAAACTTGACAACATAATGAAAACACCTTGGCAAGTGACAATTTTTCATAGACATATTAATAAAAAAGTATTAGCTAGTTGCAGCTACTATCAAACAAACAGCACTCACCAGTCAAAACTAAAAATATACACTACTAAACTGCAGCTTTTCTAGCAAAAAAACAGCTTGGTAAGTCAAAACTGAAAAATGTGTTTACCGTACTTAAAAGAGTCAAAACCATTCACAAACTGCAACTCTTTTTATGAAATAAACTGCCTTCATATTAAAGTCAAAACTAAAAACTTTCTCATCACTCCCTCCTCTCAAAAATTCATTGCTACATAAATTGCAGATAACTTTTTTGGCATCAGTAGCTTTAACATTAAGAAATTTCCCTACAATGCTTTTATTAGAAGTGATTTTTATTACCACTGCCTCTGAAGTTAAAAGAGAAACTGAAATTTATAGAATACTTTTAACATGTATATTTATATAAACACAATATTGAGCATTACACAATGTTTGGGTCCTGTTTGGAAGACCGCCCTTTCCCTGGTCATTATCAATATACTACAAATCATTAATTATGTTACAAATCCAATCCAGTTCCAGGGGGGAAACAAAAATTTTTTATACTTATTCTATGAAAAAATATAACAAAAAATTTTAATATTTATTTTGTGCTTAATAAGTATCTGTAGGTATCGGCTATATTTAACCGATACCGATACTACTGCCCGATACCATAAAAACAGGCTGATACCACTGATACCGATACTAAAGTATCAGTACATCACTAGTTTGTAGATGGCAAAAATGCCAAACTCACCAAGTATAGCATGCTCAACAATTTTTCAGCCACTTACAAAGCTTCCACAAGTCCATTAACAACCGAAATAAAACGTCATCAGCTTTTTACAGCAAAAGGGCAAATAACTTACTCTTCTGATTGCATTCGTTTTGCTTTGTTACACCACTGCAAAAGCCTATTAGGTACTACTTGACTACCATCTCTAACCATCGATGTTGTTACTTCAAACATTTCAGCTAAGAAAAGTGGACACACTAAAAGCTGCAGGATTGCATCATGACCAAAAACGTTTTGACAAATGACTTAATTTTGTTAGCTGACATAATGTATCTGCAAAAATCTATTCAATACAGCAATGGCAAATTCATCAGTGCTGATGAAAATAGAAATGTGTATAAAGGTGAGATAGTATTTATCATCTGGGGTTTGAAGCAGTTAGTTTCAGTAGTGCTAAAAGAATGTCCTGAAGTTGCCCTCACAGGTAAATGGCTTGGTGATCAATTGGCAGATTGTGCGTTTGCTCTGGCACAGGCTGGGTTTAATGTGCAAAAAATTGTGATAGGCAATCAAGCATGTTACATGAATGTTTTTGCTGAAACGTAAAAAGCATATTTAAGTGCCAACCTTCTATGCATGCAGCATTCTTGCAATGTGCCTCCTACTTATCTATTTTATGATAATGTGCACATCCTAAAAAACATTTGGAACTATCTTTTGAACTCAAGAACATTTGCTTTTCCTGTTTTCTCTTTTTAAGTTTGAAGAAAATTACTACTTTCTGATGGTGATTTTATTGCTTGGAATAATATGAAAGCTATTTATGCTGTAGACAGCAAAGTTTCAGCCAATTTAAGAATGGCACCTCAGTTGATATTCAGAGCACTAAATCCTTTTAACAATTAGCAAAATGTCTCTTTGGCAACAGCAATATTATATCCCACCACTGTGGCTACTTGCAAAAGCTACTTGACTCAGAGGACTGACTAATCTTTGTTTCTTGCACTGTTCAGTGAACAATGCACAATTATCAACTGCAACAGTCGTTTTTCTTACAACAAATTAGCAAACGTCATTGTTGAAGGCAATGGCAAAACTGACTTTTTCATATTCCCTGCGAACTAATCATAGAAGTGGTGCAATTCTAGATGTGGCTTGTGTTTTTCAAAGCAGACTTATGACATGTTGATAACAACTCTTCGTGCACACGCTCATGTAATGTCAAGCTTGCTTGCAGATGGATAGGACTTTGTCATACCAGCCAAGTTGCAAAGCAACCTGCTGAAAAGGCATTTCTCTCAGTACTGCTAGTTGAGCAGGGGATATTTTCTCGTAAGTTTACATCATGCTGTAAACTTGGAAAATAGCCACTACTGCTTAAAGAACATGTTGATATCTGAAATGCAGATCTGCTGATCAAAAACAGCATCTCTTTGAATTGCAAAGACTACTTTTGACAGTTTGGCACAACAAGTTGACGCCAATATATTGTTGCTGTCATTTCATTAAACATTGATCAGTATTTGTAAAATTTTGTTTTTACCACTGACTGTATGTGCATATGTTGGGCTTCACTGCATTTTTTTTTGCGACTGGCTAATCGCTAATTGTTTTTTTATACTGTAGCAATCAATTTTTGGTGGGGGCCTAATTACAACCTAGAGCAATCACTTTTCCCTAAATTGGAGCTTTATTGGTATATTTGTACTGCTTGATATTGCAAAACATCAGACCACATCAACACAATTTTGACGTCCATGCCATGCATGATTTGACTACAATTTTGATGTTTATTTTATGCGAGTTTTCATTTCTATCAATACTTTAGAATAATAACAGCACAATGTAGGGCTAGTTTTAGGCAAACTGAATCATATGCACTAGTTTAAGAAATAACTGAAATGTGGAGTCTTATCAGACTGAATTGACCATGAAATAGTTACTATGCAATAAGCCTTTTAGAGCAAGGCCTCAAAATGTGGCATATTAAACCGTATCTTTAGTAGACCATGTCTTTATGGCATATGTTGCTATTTAAACATCCAACTTTGCCTACAAAGTACATAGCAAAAGCATATTTGTTGTTAAAAGCAAAAATGTCAAAAATTTTTGCTATTTACTTTGCAAACAAAACCAGACGTCTACACAATGAGGTATACAGTGCAAAACCATATAAATATCCAAGAGGATAAAATTTCCAAACAAAAACATACATGTATACCTTTAGCCTTTAATATTATACAAAAAATGATTAGCAGTTATTCTCACCAATGATTTAAATATTAAAGTAGCACCAAGTCATTAATTTTCATATTTTTAGATGGAGTGAAAAGTACCCTCTGGTGTTCACACAACTGCCATTTGAAAAGCTTGAAATGCCAACTTTACTTGAAAAACCTGCCATTGAAATATCTGATCACCTCTTAAGACCTAGCAGCACAACTTTCTCACACAGCAAATCTATTACAGAAAGTCAATGATTTATTTGAAAAAAGACTGGAAGAGCACACTACTATTTCTTGATAGAACTCAGAATGTTAAAATGAATATTGTAAAAAGAAAAGAAGTGAAAACCTTATGTGGAACTGTAATGATACTATAAATTATAGCATGGCCAACATAATTACAAATGCAAAATATCAAGCGTTTACATTAACATGTTAAAATCGTAAAGTACATATACTAATTTGATATCTAAAAAATATCAATTTGATGTCAAACAAGTGTTTAACTCATGCCTGTATAACTTGACAATAATGTCAACAAAGGAGGTAAAAATCTGAGAAGGCTGACTTCTCTTGTCACCCGGGGCTCAACACCAGTGATATCAAGAAATGCTGGCTTCTGGTAGCAGCAGAGTATATTTGTTTGCTGCTAAGACTGTGAAGTTTTGCACCAGTTCCTGAATTTTCACAGCTGAATTACAGGATAGAAGCAATACAGCTCAGTATTCATCATGAATAGATAAAATGAAACGGAACATTCACCCTAGATTCGCATAAAAAAATGACCACGTATTACAAAAAAAATAACTAACCTAAACCACTTAAACACTTCCAAACGTCTTAAATTTTTATATGCAGATGTGAAATGCTCTACAAAAATATTAGATTCCAATGCATAAAAATCCCTGTCAATTAACATTTGTACACATAACAATAAGTATGAATATAATTTGCATAACCAAAGCATCAAATATTTACCTTACTATTACACGTAATGCTCCCAATGGTGTTATCAAAATTGCTGGAGCAATTGTGTAAGCAATGAAATTGATGACTTCGCCTGAAGCCACTACAAAACAAAAAAGTTAAATCATTTTTCAGCATTGATACAGGAAAATAAACGATGATTTACCCAAGCTAAAAAAAACGCAGAAGTAGAGAAAGAATATATAATTGTTTAATTTGTTGAAATTTCTATATTTGCTAATGGTGTGAATCAGCCTCCAATATATTGTGATCAATCTGCCAACACAGTAAGCCTATAAAGATTAATAATTTTAGAGCTACATAAAAATACTGTTCTAAAAAATTGCCACTACTACATGAAGTAGGAGATTTGCTTTCCATGAAGCTGTAAGCAAAACAGTCAAAAGTAACGTTTTGCTCTTAGTATTGTCAATAGTATTGTCAAATAAAAGATGGTAGTATGGTCAAATAAGAGAAAACAACAAAGTTTTAAGCTGCTAACAACATTGCAAAAGAAAAAATGTAAAACTTTTTTATTCACACTGCATCAACATTATGCATAATAGTATCCCATGTTTAGGTCCTAGAGAAAAGAATTTGTTTAAAAAGTAAGCTACACTCTCCTCTAGAACCTATGCGCTTTTGGAATCCCATCAATGCATTGCAACATGTTTGAGAAAGCAAATGAAGGCAGCATTAGTTCAAAATACTCTAGTAATTTGTATATATTTGCAGCAGCCAAACAATAGTTTGGCAATTATCCTCACTGAAAAGAAACAAACAGTAGTTTGGGATGCCTAGCAATATCAGGAGGAGTTTAGCATGAACATAGGTAGTATCTCTTCTACGAAAACGCAGTGATTCTAAAGAAATGTATAAGAGTAATGGTTTGAAGTATTGCTGTTGTGGTGTTGGTCTAACAGCCACCAACAATCAGTGAAATGGGAGAGCAAGGGTATTTGTGGAAATTGAAGTTGATAGCTGAGCAAGTTTGCTTCATTTAGGTATGCGCTTCAAATATCAACAGCACATTTTGATTAGTTAAGTGAATGACGTTAACACTCCTCTACAGAAAGTGAAGCTTAACGAGTGTGCTAACACATTGGTAAACTTCAATGCACATGTTGATATGGTTAACCATAGGTGAAAAGGAATGATCAGTAATTATAGTGATCTTGATCTTTATGCAACAAATGAAGAGCACTAGTTAAGTATTGCAATGAAATATCAGAGTGGGAGAAGTCAAGTATCTTGGGATCACATTCGCACCAATGGTTGACAGAAAAAAATATTGACATACAGATCAATAAAATGCTTATTTATGATTTTTTAATCAACTACCATGTGAGGCATGTGCTAAAACGCATTTCTCTTTCATATATCTTTGAACAACCGTTCACTAAAGTGCATTTCTCTTTCATATATCTTTAAATTACCACATGCACTAAAACACCTTTCTTTTTCATATATCTTTGAATTACTGCGTACATGATCACTTGCATGTTTGCACTCAACATTTGGCTTTTTATTAACCTGATTATAACAGTCTGTGATTTTTTGGTCATTTCATTTATTCTCTTCTGCAACCTTTTGCTGTGATTGGTGCATTTGGTGTGTTATGATTTGTAGGGTTGGCTTAAATGCGAGTTTTTGTAAAATTCACCAATTTAGGGTCGTTTTTTAGGGGTCTGCTTATATGAGATATTGACTTACATGTGAGTATATAAGGTAGTTTGATAATTTGTTGCTTTTATTCTGTCATGATTATTCTTTTTGTGAATCTACAATTTGTCTCAAGTCCAAAGTTGGTTTTATATCTCGACCATTATGTTTTGCAAAAAACCTTTTTCTTTCGCATTAAGATTTGTAGCACACACAGCTCTTGTTATGTCACAATGGTTGATCATGTGTTTATTTTCTGAACTGATCAAATTGATGCTTTTTTTCTTGAAGATTTTCGATTGTCGATTACATAATTTAGTAGTATGTGTTATTTTTGTCCCATGACGTTGTTCTTGAGTTTCCTGGATCACGTCCCTTTCATACACAGAGTGTTCAGAAAGTCACTGTGCACTTTTCTAATAATTTTTTGGGGGTAATCTGATAATCCTCACAGTTTGAACAAAACACCCCTACATGATAAGAAGGTTGGTGTGTGGGTTGTGATTTCCAGATGTAGAATTGTTAGCCCTATTTTCTTTATGAACACAATAAACAGCAAGCGCTATTGTTCACATATTCGTCATGCCTTCATCAGTCAGATGACAAGTGATGAAATCAATTACTCATTGTTTCAACAGGATGGTGCTATTTCCCACACATCTAGCAGATCTATGTATTTATTAAAGGAATTCTTTGGAAGTTGCATTATTTTGAAAGACATGAGGCCCCCACATTCACCAGATCTGAATCCACCAGATGTTTATCTATGGAAAGCAGTAAAATCTGCAGTGCAATGAGATTGTTCGTGCATGCTGGATGACTTGCAAGCAGCAATAACAGCATTCATTCAGTCTATTTCAAGCAAGCAACTGATAGCAGTGTTTAGAAACAAAATAAGAAGGGTCCAAGCCTGCATTGATGCTAAGAAGGGTCACTTTCAACATAATTTATAATTGTCATTCATAATTACCTCCTGTATTCCATATTGAATCATGTATGTCAATAAACATGTAAGTGCATAGTGACTTTCCGAATGCCCTGTACATATAAGGTGACCAGATCTTTATGCATTCAGAGAGTGTAGAGATTGAAGAAATAAAGACAAAGAGAAATAATGTGAAAGAGCATGTTATTTTGTGGTGGTTTGTTGTGGAATATCAGCATGACAAGAATCAAGCAGTTAATTGATTGAGTTATGTTTTTCTGGTTGGTTTCTGATTGATATATTGAAATGCATTAGTTTATGTTATTGAAGGCAAAAGAATTTAAAGTCTTGAAGTATTTTGTGAATACATCTGTTCTGTTCTTGATTTGAGAAGTGCATGATTCAAATATCACAGTTAAGTTCTTAGTATAAGCCAATCTTCACCTAGCTGTTAAGTTGCAGTCAGAACTAATTATTCGAGCAATACTATAAGTCACCTCAATTCTTAAAAAAATTAAAGTTGAGATAGAACCAAAATTATATTTACACAACATAAACATTTAGTGTATATATCCATATGTAGATAACACCACTGGCACCTAGTTTTCCACCAACAAATAATGTACTTACTGCAAAACATTCCAAGCCACCAAAGCCATTGTTGTAGATATGCAAAGCCTTTATGCTTATCTAAAAATACATGCATTAAAATTTGCTGGCATGTTATCAACATTGCTTATGTTCTCATCCAGTTTCTGTTTCACATTCATGGCAATCAGCAAGCTAAACAGTAAAGTTGTAAATTCAAAAAAACTTTTACAATTAAACCAACCACAAAGCACATTAAAAGTATCAAAAATCTGTCATATAATTTTTTTAAAAGCAGTGGTTATATTGCCACCAATGATATTTTACCCTTCAGGACTATTTTGCCACTAGACATTTGTGAGTGGTCAATTTTAATGATATACTAAACATATGACTTTTGGTTGCTTCTGATCAATCAATTTTTATGATGAATCAAAAAAATTGTACCACTGTTGTACACTTTCTCACACAGTACCTTTTCCCAGTGTATACTACCCTGTGCACTGACATACCAGACCCCACTCCAGTATACAGTGCTTTTGTCTAAGCACCCTGTCAGTGAAGATTGAAACCCATAACCATTGCATTTGAATGCAGCTGCACTATCCACTACACTGCAGCATCATTACCACAATGGTAGCAACACACATGCACATTGCACGGTGACAGCAAAATTGCCTCTTAAGGGTAAAATGCTGTTGACAGCAAAATGGCTACTTTCTTTTCATATGCCAAATTGATTACTTTCAAGGGATATCAGCTGCAATAGAAGTTTAACAACATGATTATATACATACTGGTACCATAGAGTTAAGTCTTGATCAATACTGTATTCTGCAATTGTTGAGCTTTTGTTTTGTAAAATTTCATTGAAATCATTTTTTTATTGGCAGTAGCTATTTTGCCGTTGACAGCATTTTACCCTTGGAGACTATTTTGCCATAATCATTCACAGGTGTTTGCATGGCCATATTTGCTTCTTTTCAGCCAGTGACACTGTGCTGTAGTGGATAGTGTGCTGGTCTTGAGATACCATGGTTGCGAGTTCAAATCTCAGCTGGTAGGACATCTAAAGAAAGGCAGTGTACACTGAAGGGGCAGGCCTGGTATGTAAATGTGCAGGGCAGTGTACCCTGGAAGGGAGTGTACAGGGTGGGAGGGTAAATACTGGGGGTGCAAAATTTTTTTAATTGGTTGTTGAAATGGCAGTGGCTATTTTGCCGTCGACGGCAATTTGCCCTTGGAATCTATTTTGCCATGATCATTCACATGTGTTTATATAGCCAAATTTGCTATTATCGCACCAGTGACTCTGTGGTGTAGTGGATAGAGCGCTGGTCTTGAGATACCGAGGTATCGGGTTTGAATCTCAGCTGGCCAGGGCTTTAAAAGAAAGCCAGTGTACACTGAAGGGGCAGGCCCGGTATGTAAATGTACGGGGCAGTGTACACTGCAAGGGAGTGTGCAGGGTGGGGGATAGAGACCTGGGGGTGCAAAATTTTTTAAATTGGTTTTTAGAATTGACCAATCAGAGACGACCAAAAGTCACATGTTTTGTACGTCATTAAGATTGACCAATCACAAACAACTCACGGCAAAATAGTCTCTGAGGGTAAATTGCTGTCGACGGCAAAATAGCCACTGCCTATTGAAATTGACCAATCAGAAACAACCAAAAATCACATGTTTAGTACGTCATTAAGGTTGACCAACCACAAATAACTCAAGGCAAAATAGTCTCTGTGGGTAAAATGCCGCTGATGGCAAAATAGCCACTGCCTTTTTTATAAGTGAAAGTAAGCTAATCTTGTAGACCTGGGTAGTGGATAGCCAAAGTTTAGTCTATGTAATAGCCTGTATAATTGCATTATAAACCAACATATAACTTTACCTTTCAGGGACAATTCAGAGGTTGATTTTATAAGAGCCTTCTTTTGTAATATAAAGCTTCCTCCAACTAGGAAAGCAGATATCATTGATAGCAAAAGGCCAAGAAAAGGATGGCTTGGTTTATCTGTTTGGGCATCTTGCATTATGTCTTGCTCAACTAATTCAGAACCACTAATCAAACTTTTTTTATAAAAATGTCTAAGCATATTTTCAATTGACCAATTTCTACAATTTACTAGATCTGATCAAAAGAAAACAGAATTGTACTAATTAGCCTAGCTATATGGTAAACATGCTGAAGTTAAACGAAACTATAGATCAATTAGCAACAGCAAATGGAATTAGATGGTATGGACATGTGATGAGGAGCAATCGACAATAGTTTTTTGAGTGTTGCTCTGGATCTTGAAGTGAGTGGCAAGAAAAAGCGAGGATAAACAAAAGGCAGTGGCTATTTTGCCGTCGACTGCAATTTACCCTGAGACTATTTTGCCGTGAGTTATTTGTGATTGGTCAATCTTAATAACGTACTAAACATGTGACTTTTGGTCGTTTCTGATTGGTCAATTTTAAAAACCAATTAAAAAAATTTTGCACTCCCAGGTCTCTATCCCCCACACCCTGTACACTCCCTTCCAGTGTACACTGCCCCATACATTTACATACCGGGCCTGCCCCTTTAGTGTACACTGCCTTTCTTTTAATGCCCTGCCAGCTGAGATTTGAACCCGCAACCATGATATCTCAAGCCCAGCGCACTATCCACTACAGCACAGTGTCACTGATGCAATTGTAGCAAATATGGCTATATAAACACATGTGAATGATTACGGCAAAATAGTCTCCAAGGGCAAATTGCCGTTGACGGCGAAATAGCCACTGCCTAAACAAAAACGACCTGGAAGAATCAAGTGGAGGTGGAGGAGACAAGGAAGATTGGTTTGAAGAAGGATGCACTGAATTGAGCAAATTGGAGAAATACAGCGTGTTCCAAAAGTCTTGGGCACATTTTGATGTTGAATATGTCAAAAACTATTAAGGAAATAACAATGCATCGGATATATTCTGAAAGCTTGCAGTCTCAAGTTTTTCATAGAATGTTCAGATGTTCAATGTGAACACCGTTAGTCACACGCCACACTTCAAGCCAGTAGTCAAATTCCTGCTAAAATACGTTACAACATTGTGTTGTCCAGTTGTCTGTGATTGCAATTTGCAACAACTTCTGTTATTCGACCTTAAGTTCAGCTACATCTTTTGGAAGGGGGAGGCGCATAGACCAGTGCTTTCACGAAACCCACAAAAAGAAGTCGCAAGGTGTGACATCTGGAGACCTAGGATATCAGGGCAAGAGAATGCGATCATCAAGTGTCGCTGAATCAGTTTTTGAAAGTTCAAGGACACAAAACGCTTTTTCTGGTTGAGTGAAAGCCATTGGTGGATCTAGGTTATCTTAGTTATTTAAGCTACATGAAAATATATGAAAAAATTATCAGCATAACAAAAAACTCAATGAATTTAGCATTAAAATGACAACAGTTTCATTCAATTACCATTCATAGATCAGCAGAAATGAGGACTTGAAATGTGCCCAAGACTTTTGGGACACCCTGTATAGTGCAAGCAATTGCAGAAGGAATGGGGTAAAATTCGGCTATCTCTGCCAAAAAGACAATACTGATTAAAAACTGAGCTACTACTACATATGATACCCTGACAAAAACAAAACCGATCTCTGAGGAACTAGGCCTTTTTGGTGTACAATTTTGAGTGCAAAAAATTTACTAGCAAACTAAAATCAGGCCTTCATCAAGCAAAAGATACAGTCAGATATCAAACTGCTATTTACAGTAGTTATGCTTGCCAAGTGGAAATGCACAAAAATCCCAAGATTGGGTAAAAAAATCCCAAAATTGGCTATATTAGGGTAAAAAACCAATGCTTCTGAAAGGCTTTGTCACTTTGCGTCTTTTGAGTTTTGGCACATTAAAATTCTTTTTACATCAACCAAATTCTCGCTGATGTGGTGTTACGGATATACATCTCCGATTTAATGTTTATTTGTAATTGGCAAACTATTTGCTTGGCTTTGTGTTGTTAATTGACCAGTAGCGAACACTATATCAACTAGTAGAAATTACCCTTATCGGAGGTAATGAACCCGATCGGGGACATTAGTCACGTGTTCGTGACGTCAACTTAGTATTGCTCCCCAATCGGGGCATTTTACATCATATCTTCACTACTATTTATTATTGGGATAGGTTGCGTTATGCATTTGGGCCTTTCTCTATGAGCAAACTTGGGGAGGTAGACTAGTAGTCATGACGACAAAGATCAAAGCCGATGAAAACCGCTATCTTTTTTACTTTGAAATTCGAGTGTTGGACATCCTGTAACAGTAAAATCAATTTTATTTGATTTTATCACTAGCCTAAATTATTTTTTAAATTTATAGTTAGAGTATAATTTTTTTTTAATTCTGGTTACCGCTGGCTGGTAAGTCAATCTAACATGAAAACTGGATGACATACGATACGAAGAAGAAAGAGCTCCGGAAAGTTCGCATAAGGATGTATTTGCGTCACAAACGCGAATAACAAATCTCGCTTGCTGATTATATAATTAAAAAAAGTAAAAAAATGAAATTGCAGCTTGTCAACGACGTGCAAGCACAAAATCTGCTACCATGCTCAAACAACAGAAAAAATACCTAATGAAAGCATTTGTTTGGATTGTGTAAACTATGCTGAAAAGTTGCGTTTGACTTCTGATAAAAGTTTCACTTTCATCGAAGGCAGACAAACGTTTTATGACAAGCCCACTAGTTCTGAAGATAATATGTTCAGTAAGTTAGACAAAGAAATTCCAGTTTTCGACATTGAAAGCCTAAATTCAATAATTGATAGGGATATTGAAGAACAAGTAAAGAGAAGCGGTGCTCAGAGCTTAATTGTACTTCATCATTTAACCAGTCTGTAGTTCATCATTTAACCAGTCTGTAGTTCATCATTAACCTGTCCAGTCCCAACGTATCTTGGGGTAAAGCTGAATAAGTCGATCACTTTCCCTCACCTCCTCGAGGCTTTGCGCAAAAGACTCTCCATCCGAGTTGCGCTGTTGAGGCGACTTGCGGGATCTGGGTGGGGTGCAGGTGCCAAGGCATTGCACATCTCTGCTCTTTCCTTGGTCTACTCCATAGCTGAGTACTGCGAACCAGTTGGGTGTCGTAGTACGCATACTCGCCTCATTGACAACATTCTCAATGATGCTGGGCGCATTGTCGCTAGATGCTTGCGTCCCACACCAACGGATGACTTGCCTGTCCTCGCAGGCATCCAGCTAGCTGAACTCCGCTGATTAGGAGCGACATTCTCTTTGGCGAATCGTGTTATGCATGATACCGACCATGTACTGCACGGACAGTTGGTTGGGTAGCAGAATGTGCACCTGGAGAGACTTAGATCAAAACGCCCATTTGTACCTGCTGCGTGGAAACTATCAGATAGTCTGTCTAAACTTAGAGCTACCATACGTCCTCGTTTAAGAGGATTTGTCCTCTTTTTTTAAAAAAAATGAATGGTCCTCCGAGGACACTAAAAAGTAGCCTAATGTCCTCTTTTTTACCATTTAGATTAATATAATTATTATAAAGTAAAATGTGGAAAGCTAAATAAAGCTAAACAATGATCCCAAAGAGAAAAACTGTTTTCAGATGAACTACGGCAGAAGCATCCTTGTTTCAAAAAAGGACGTAGCGATTTTCAATTTTATAATCACGTTAAAGCTGATCCTTCCTTATAGAAAAAAGTTGGGGCAACCGCAAAATATTCATGGGCTGAATCTGACAAATAAATTTGTCTTGTTATGTTGTCTATTTTTTTGCCGTAACGTTTGCTGAATGTAGCCTAGGGGATGGTCTTATCCTACTTGTATTTTACTTGCTGACGAAACTTGTCCTCTTTTTGGGCAACGAAAATATGGTAGGCCTATCTAAACTGGACATCCGCATAAAGCAGTTGACGAAACATAAATGGAACGCGGACTACTTGGAGAGTATTGATACTTCAAGTAGTCCGTGCTTTTATTCCCAGGATCATTTCTTGGCCACTTCGAATGAGTCTGCCCAGAGCATCTTGGGTAACGCTCAATTAGCCTGCGGACTGGTGTAGGACATTTTCAAAATGGGGTCTCGCTTCATCACCGAATTGCGTATGTGGAGCCACTGAGCAAACTTCGGTATTCGATGGTCTACTTTGCCTGATCTATATGGCTATTAGGAACATCAATAATCTCCCTGCTTCTATGCCTTCTTCCGTCAGCTGCTCTCTTTATTGCTGACCATCTGGCCATTTGGTCCTTTTTCCTTTCAGTCCTTACTGCGTTGGAGGCCACACAAGGAGCTTTGATTCAATTGGAGCGCTGGTTTGAGTACTGGTGTCTTCCTCTCAGTCCGAGCAAATGCAAGGCCTCCTTCTCAGTAAATCCTCATCAAGCTAACCTTCACCCCGACCTCCTCTTATTTAACTCCCTCCTTCGTCTCAATCCCACTCCAACTTTTCTTGGGATCACCTTCGACCGCACTCTTTTTTTTCTAAACATGTATCTTTGCTGAAGGCCAAGTTCTTTGCTGGTCTCAAAGCTTTACGCTGTCTCTCAACTTCCTCATGGGGCCTGTCTAAGGAGTCTCTCTCTATTCTGTATAAAGCTTTTCTTTGGCCCCTTATCACTTATGTTTCACCCGGATGGTTTCCTTTCGTAAGCGTTACCAATATTACCGAATTGGAATGCCTTCACCGGGCGGCTAGTCGCGCCATCACCGGCTGCCTCTCGTCCTCCACTATTCCATTTCTTCTCTCTGAGGATTCTCTTCCTCTCCTATGAGTCACACTGACTTATTTTGCTTTGCCATTTTATGAGCGGGAACTTCGTCTCCCAACCTTCTACCCTATTTCAGGTTTGGCCAGACATGGACTGAAACTAAGATTCTGCAGATCTTCCTGGAGAGCTTTTTCATCCACTCATCCTCTCATGGTTCCTTCTACTTCTCCTAAGAAGACTCTTCTTGCCTGCCTTTCCTTTCCTCCTTGGAACCTGCTTTTCTTTACTGTGGAGTCCACTCTTTCTTTCCCATGCTCCCGCTCCTCTCCTCTCTTTCTCGCCAAGGTGCGGCTCTCGCTCATCTTGACTCTATCCCACCTTGCAACCTGGTACTCTGAACAGACGGCTCTGTTCCTTTTCCTCTTGGCAAAAGCGGCTTTGGCGTACTTGCCAACTGCTCTCTCTGTGGCACTGAGGCCACTCTTTCCTTTTCAGCAGGCCCAGTACGCTCAAGTTTCTCCGCTAAAGCCTGCGCCATTAAGCAAGCTCCTTGCTGGTCTCGGAATCATCAACAAGTCTGCCACTTTTCTTCTTTTCTCCTCCTATATGACTCTCGCTCTGTCCTCATTATTCTGTCCTCTCCTCCGTCTTTCCTCTTACCTCAATCTTTCTGGCAGGAACTGTCTTCTATCTCCTTCTGTACTATCAGGGTGCAATGGGTCCCCGGACACTTGTTTCTTCCGGGAAACGATGCAGCTGATGAGCTGGCCAGACGGGGAGGGTTACTCGTGTCCTCTGTAATTCTTTGTAGTCTTTTTCATCTTTTCTCTCGTATTCACTAATCACTTTTCTCGGACTGGAGGCGTACTGTCTCATCTAAATTCTTTGACACACAGGTTCCCTCGATTTCCACCGAGGAACTTGTGCTCCCTCGTCACGCTTGCTGTGTGCTTTTTCGCCTTCGCTTCAACAGACACCGCCTACTGTTAAGCTCTTATCTCTCAGGATTGACAGAATCGAGAATCCTTCCTGCAACACCTGCGGACACTCGTCTGAAGAAACCTCTCATCTCATTCTGCACTGTCTAGCTACGGACTCTTAGCGCCGCTCGCTCTTTGGCGACTCTCTGTTTCTCTACGACCTCTGGTCCAGGCCCTGGAGAGTTTCCCAGTTTCTAGAGCTCCATGGTCTTTTGCCTTGCCCCCATCCCTCGAAAGGGGTCGGGTATCAACAACATCGAACGAAAACAGAATTAACAAACGCCCCATTTGCCCTTTGCCTTGAGTAAGGTGGATTGTTATCAATCTGAAATTCTGCCTCAACGTACTCTAAGTTTTCATTTAAATTAAACGATAGATCATATGACTTTACAGCTCCAGTTCTTGCAAATTCTTTATAATTATCTAAATCATAAAAAAATTAAGTTATTTTAAAACAAAATGTCTGGAAAGGTTTTTGAAAATGTTTCGCTACCATGAAAACCGTATTACGCAGAGCAGATGATAGCCTTGGCCAAAAATGGGCGCAGAAAAAACCTAGGGGTATCTGAACTTCCTTCCATCCTTAGTTGGTGTAGGTCAGTGAAATTATTTACCAAACAGAAAATTCAACCAATTAATCAGCTAAAAGCTTAACTAATAAAATATAGATTAGCTTAAATGTGAAAAAAAATAAAAGAAAAATAATAAGCTATTTAATCAATATTCTACGTTGCTACACTACTAACCTTAAAACTTCTAACTTTTTTGGAAAATCACAACGGTAAATTTTTTTTCCTCTTCGGTAACTTAATTTTTTTTGGGGTGGGCAACACGATGGAAATGGCAAAACATCCCGATTTTGCTCCGTTTTTTGCGCATTTTAATTTTGTAAAATTCTTTGGTCCTAAATAATGTAAATGACCCCGATCGGGGAGCAGATTTTCCCCGATCGGGTCATTTTTCCTGATGTGAGCATTTTCCACCAGTTGCTCTAGTGCTCTCTACTGTTGACTGGTTTCCTTTTAAGTTTGGTTACTGGCTAGTCCAGCCACTAAGTATTTTGGTATCTTGGATAAGTCGAATTTGGTTGTTTTAAGGTTAGCGATGCCTATATATGTCTAATGTTTTTGTTTCACGTTGAGTTTATCATTTGTGTTAAGTTTTGGTTGGTTGGCAAGTAGCCTGACATTTTGTATCCGTATTGAAGAAAACCAGTAGCTGTAGTGAGCCTTTAGTTATTGCTTGGTTTGGTTATTGCTAGATGTTAGCAGTGTATTTATTGCCTTTGAACTTGTTGCCAATCTTTGCCTACTTTATAATGTCTTTACCAGTAATAATCCCGTTTTTATGTTTGTGATTTGCCAATTCCTAGTCTTTACCTTAACAAGTCTCATTTAGTGTTAGTTGATAAGGCTGTGTTTTATTAATTTATTTTGTATTCAGCTTTGAACCTTTGGAGCTTGGAATTTAATTATTTGTCTAGCCACATCGTCAGGTTGCTTATTTTGACCAGTCACTTGCTTATTGCTTTGCTGCTAGTGTTAATTTGTGTTTGTTTATTTTGGTGTTTTAGTTACCGCAACGCAACGCTACGATGCGTTCTCTTGTCTGCATCAATACATCATTTTCGTGAAACATTGCGCGTTCCTAATGAGCTGACGTAAGCAGTTTAATGATTTAAGGATCCAACAACAGTGGTGTTAATTTCTAAAAAAAGAGGCCATCACTTTCCAAGGAACACAAATTTGCAGAATTTGATGTTCCAATGTACATAAATCTCCAAAATCTTGCAATACGATCTCTACAGATGAAAAGGTCTTCACTTTTTTGAAAAAAAATTCCTACATTTTTCTAAAGTTTCCAAAATTATCCTAAGAAATTTTCAAAAAAAAAGCATAAGAAAATTCCTAATGGCCTTCAAAATTTCCAAAATCTTGAGATAAGCCCCCAAAATTGGCAGCTATGCGGTTTACTAGTTCGAGAGAGGCAGGCTACATTGACAGAAATCACTCAGTGACAGAGGTGCCAACTTGAAATTGAAAAGTCCCATGGGCACAAAAAAGGCAAATTTTGTGTATAAAATACGTTTGGATGCAACAAACATTTCAGGGTGATCTCCAAAAAAAAGGCAGTGCCTATTTTGCCGTCAACAGCATTTAGTCCTAGAAAGCAATTTTGTAATTGAACATTCGTGGTTGGTCAATTTTAATGATCTATTGAAAACGCAATTTCTGTTGTTTCTGATAGGCCAATTTCCAAAATGAATTTAAAAATTGTACCCTAGTGCATCTAGCATCCTCCAGTGTACACTTCCCATATATTCACATAGCATTTTGTTCAAAACAAGAAAATTACAAAGTTTAACCTAAAAAATTCCAAGATTTTTTCCAACACATTTATTATACGAGTTGCATTGAAATGGGCAGAGCCTCATAAAATTCATCCAGTTTATCCACGTGTCAGCACATACATTAAACCCTTGAAAAGTTGTCAGGTGGAATAATTTTGGTTCAACATTTTTGAAAAGCTGTACGTTGATAATTCAAATCGCTAATGCATGATTTTATCTTTCTGACTTTTTCTTGTTGTTTTGAATCAAACGTATAGGATACAGATCTTTGTTCGGTAATTAAAGAAAAAGGATTGCTGGCACATAACCCTTTGAGGGACATCGTAACACATGTGTAACATGATTGTTAATTGTTATATCATTATGACGTAATAACCATTTTTCTGAAATTTATTGTAATTTTGTTGTTACCAAACAATTAAGGAATTGTCTCAAATTTTATGAATTAGAATCTTATGTCCCTCAAAGGGATAAGGTAGTAGGCCTACTTCCGCTTACGTACTGCTTCAATAATAGCAGCAGCCTCATTTTTTACAAAAGAGTGATTTTGTGCCGTTATATTTAATGTTTTTGAGAAAAAGGTCTCTAGTCGACTTATCTGACTAGCTAAAGCAAACTGCGCGTATCTGCTTTGACTTCAAATGCAACTGTTTTATCTACTGCACAAATAAAACGCAAGTTTACGTCGATTTTTTAAGTTACGATACGCTGACAAAGCATCCTTTGACAAAGAAAAGCTTGTATTTTGAACAGCTTAACAAGCCAATTCTTAGATAAAAATTATATGGGTTATTAACATTACTGAGTAAGTTAATTCATTGACGGACTTCCTATATAAATAAGTAGTAGCTTCTTTCGTATTCATATTTATAATCTTAAGTTCTTTGGCTGCGCTGTTTGCTTTAATTCCGCCATAGCTTAAAAATAGGCTGTGCCTTTCCCCAAAGCGATACACCCTGTTCCATTTGACGCCTATTGAGCTATTTTCTAGCAAAAACGCTTCCTCTAAATTAGCGGTTCTTAATTGGGGGTGCGAGAAAGGACTTTTTGGGGGTGCCAACTTCTCTGCCAAACTGTAGCTAAATTTATATTACCGACCCACTTAGGGATTTACGTGTGAGGTTTAGGATATGGCTTCTGCCCTCCCACTCTGTACTTTTTCGATGCAAAGCAAAAAGAAAAGGAGCTACATTATTGGACCATAATGCAGTTCTTGCCAATCCAGCAAAATCCACTTTATTCATGTTTTATGAAAGATTCACTGTGATGTAATAGAAGACATGAAATTTCTCACGTCATAAAAACTCATTGTCTGCCATTACCAAGCGGAGCGCCTATTCCTACGTTAATATCCTTCTGTTTGTGTTAGTGACTAACAGTTAGTCAGTAGTCTGAAATCGACAGTTAGGATACTTTCGGCTATTTGATTATATTGTGCAAAAGATTTTAGATAGTGAAAGTAGGGCGAGAAGGATTATTTAGGTTAAAAGAGTGTAGAATATTGTGAAGGCCTATCTTTTAAACTATTAATAATCATTACAGTCATTCTAGTCGTGATCTTCACGATCTATACTGCAGCATGTCAAAAGGCAAAGTGAGAAAGTGGAAAGAAGAATACAGTCAGTTTGGTTTCACAGCCACCAGAGTTGACGGAGTTGAAAAGCCGCAATGCATTCTCTGTGATGTTGTGTTTTGTAATTTAAATCTAAAACCTTCAAAGTTAAGTGAACATTTACAAAATAAATATTGGGGAGTTGAGGCTGAATATAATGCTGAAACTTTAAAAAGAAAACGAGCTCGTTACGATCGAAGTGGGACGCTTCTGAAAATGGGATTAATTAACGTCGAAAAGCCTGATCTCCTTGCTTCGTACAAAGTAGCTTATCGCATTGCAAAAGCAATGAAACCTCACACGCTTGCCGAAGAAGATATTTAACCTTGTTGTTGACATGGCTGACATAATTTTGAAAGATGGTGCTGCCAGGAAGTTGAAACAAGTTGCGTTGTCAAATGATACGGTTTGTGGAAGAATCAATGGTCTCATTATTGATATTCGCAATCAATTATCTCGGACTTGAAGGCCTCTCTACTAAAAATCTTGCTTCAACTGATTGCAATCAGTTAATTTACTTTGTTTGCTATATCAAATAAAAGAAAGTTGAGGAAGAGTTTTTGTTTTGTGAACCACTACCAAGGACAACAACCGCAAAGGATGTATTCAAACTAGTCAAAAGATTTTTTAACAAGCACAATCTTGATTAAAAAATAATTGGTTCTATTTGCATTGATGGTGTTCCAGCTATGTTAAACAATCGTTCTGGTTTTGGCATTATGTTAAAGGAGATACTCTCGTTAAAAATAACTTATTGTCTACCGACATGTTCTTGCTTTCAAAAGACTATCTCCGTGTCTGAAGGATGCCCTTTAACTTCTGCATGAAAATCGTAAATTACGTCAGAGGTCGTGCTTTGAACCACCGATTGTTTCTGTCGCTCTGCGAAGACGTCAATCAAAACGTCAATCATGTTCTTTCCTACCACACTGAAGTAAGATGGTTATCAAGGAATCGGGAACTGAACAGGTTTCTGCAACTTCGAAAGGAAATTGAACGCTTTTTGGAAGATTGCAACAGTGACTTGCTTGTTTGCTTCGAATCTGTTGAATTTATACAAATGACAGCATATCTTGCTGATATTTTTCACCACTTCATTGAGCTAAACTTGTCACTACAAGGAATGAATATGGTAAAAGCGTCCGAGAAACTGAAATGTTTCATCGGCAATCTGCCTCTTTGGAGCCGCCGGCTTCAGGGTGGCAACCTGGCAAAATTCCTTTTTCTTGATAAAATAGTTGTCGAAGATGGTGCTAGATTGCAGAGAAATGTGCAGTTGAAAATTGTCGCACATATGGAATTTCCCAGCCCATCCTTTGACAAATACTTTTCTTCCGGTGAATGGAACATCATAGAAAGTTGGACAATCGATCCGTTTACGTTCAATGTAGATAAGCTTCCTAATGACGAGAGTTGCAAGAAGGATCTTATTGATTTGAAGGAAAGTCGAAACATGAAAATGGAGTTTGAGTCTGTGGTTTTGGAGAAATTTTGGAGTGCAGAGCTGAAAACATATCTAAAGTTGGCACAAAAAGCATTGGCAGTTCTCTTTCTTTTCTCGACTACTCATCTGTGTGAACCCGGGTTTTCTTCCTTGGTTTACTTAAAAAAAGTATCGAAATCGGTTGGAAACCGTGGAAAATGAGTTACACGTCGCTTTGAGTAACAGAAGTAATAAATGAAAAAGCAAAAAGCAAGAAAAAATAAGTAAATAAACTTCTTTGTACTTGATTGATTGTCATTGATTTTGTTTTGTTTAAATTTATTAAACATTTTGTTTGTTTTTATTCTTTAAATTCTTTGTTTCATTTCTTGTTTTGGGGACTTTTGCGACTATTGATACCAGCAATATTAATGCAAAAAACATTAAATCAAATGGTGCAAGGGGGTGCAAAAAGGATTTTTCCATCAGGTCTGGGGGCGGGCTTCAAAATGAATTAAAAATTGCTGCTCTAAATCAAATTTAAAAAATTGATGCTATTTTTGTTTTATCTTGATCTCAATTTGGGATTTTGTTGCAATAAACTTTACCTCTAATTCCAACCTTCCTACTTTTAAAGAGATTAGTGTTTCGTACGGATACAGAGAGACTATCAATAACAAATATCAGCGATAGGCTTTAACTCTTTCGCTCCCGCGATCATCGATTGATGATCTCGTGTTTTCAGTGTTTACCTCAAATTTTTTTTAACTGAGTTACAAAATTAGTTTACTAAAAAATCGATTTGTGACTTTATTTTTCATCTGATTTTCATAAACTTTTCAAAAGATCACGCTTATTTCCTCACGCATCGAATGATGTATAATTTGTGCCCTAATTCGTGGATTTTTATACCCAAACAGGGTTAAAAAGACCAACAACCCAGTTGCAGACGACAAAATCGGCCAAATTCTTAGCACGTGCCAACTACACTAAAATCAAATTGAGATTACATCTTTACCACAATACCAAACCCTTTATCATTAACACAGTCTGAAAACTACTCTTTTGGGGCATCATTTGACAAAATTTCAAGCGATAATAATAAATTTTACTTATTTGAATTTCCAAATTTTTTAGGGGTCTCAAACCCCCCCCCCCCCCCCAAACAAATTTGAATGGTAAGTAGATAAAAGTAAATTTAGTGCGTAAAGTATATGATGTGTTGCTAAATACCGGTCTCATTTGAAAGCTTAGGAAATTTGCTTTCCAGCAATATATAACTGTAAATAGTTTAGACTAAGTGGTATATGATATTTACTGATCAAAAATGAGTACTGTACATCATGTCAGTTCAAAACCCCCAAGACTTTTTTGACTTACCTTTACTAAATTATAATTTTTAGAAAAACTACACCCTATAAAAAGATAAAATAAATTGCAACTATTTCACCAATAAAGTCGTCATTTTGTATCAAGTTTCCAAAGAGACAAGAAGCGAAATACAAGTTTAAAAGCTAGCACAAGTTTGGCTTCTCTAAATCAAAGTTTGCTGTATCCCCCTTGTTTCTCAAGAAATGGGAAGGGTGTAAACAAGCGGCTGTTTCATTGTCAGTGACAGCATATTCTATTTAAACTTGATATTTTCTGAATCTTGAAGAAATTCCCTGTTCAAAAATACATAATGTTACATGGTTTAGGCTAACCTCTAGCAGATAATGACTGATCGTATTTTAGGTACTGAATTTAACTACCAAAATTTGGTACCGGTCGGTACCGATCAAAAACAAGGTCATTTGCCTCAGAAAATTGCAAATTGTAGAAAACCTCGGCTTTTAGGTAAGCTTTGAGTAATGTACCTTGAAAGCTTATTTCCTTAGCATCCTTTTGCGACCATTTCTAAAAAATTTGGTAGAAAATCAAATCTGTAGTGATCTTTGAGGTGGGGGTACCTCTTTAATTTTGAAGACAACTACCCCCCAGTTGGGGGGTTCATTTGCATAAAATTTGCATATTCAAAAAAATGTTTTTTTTTCTATTTGAAATCCTCAAGAAATGTAGATTTCAACGATATATAACAGTTAATGTAGAAGTAAACAGCTGAGTAATGATTTACAAACAAACTTCAGGTACATAATTATGATTGATTATGACAGTTTTTCGCACTGCCACCTTACGGTTTTTTCGCGGGAGCAAAAGAGTTAATATCTATGTTTGTTATCACAATGATAGTGGTCAAGTGGACAATTTTTCTGCCTTTTGTTGTTATTACCATGTAGTGGAAGGAGTGGCGTAGCAACGCAATACGTCGCCCTTGGATTTTTGCACGAAATGCTGCCCTTAACATGGTCATAAAAACTGATTTAAACTCCACACAACAGAAGAATTAAAGTAAGGTTTGTTTTATTTTATTAAAAGTTCAAAATGGAATACCTCGAGCTTTGATTGAAGCAAACTCAGAAATTATATTGTCAAAAGATGATGTCTCGACTAAATCACTTCCAATGGACAGTATTAATAGCGCAGACAGTCTGCTTTCTCCCATAGTCGATCTCAAGTAAGATTTTATCAACTTAAGTTTTGAAAAACTTCTTTCGCAGCTTGCGATAGAAACAGCAACAGTGAGGTAAAGCTTTAAGACTTATAAATAAATAAGGTGTTGATTTACATAAACGATGTTTGCTTAACCACTGCAGCACGTCCAGCGCTGTAGCGTCATTTTTAAATGTAAAACCACTGGATTGTACTAGTCGATTAAACCTAGCGATTTCTAGTTTTAAGTCGGTAAAATTTAGGTCATCAGCATACAATTTCTCAAATTTGCCCATATCTATTTCAATACTGTCACTTCGCAACAAGGTGTGGGGATTTAAAAAGCCGAATACCTCATTTAGCAAACACATTTCGCTGAACCGCTTTACCGCTTCACTAGGAAATCGGTCTATAGCTTCTAGCATGTATCTCTTGATTTCTTCAATAGCCGAGAGACCAACGTCTTCTGCATGTTCGCCAGGCATCCTTTTCTTCCTTCTGATCTGTCTCTCTTCAATCGGTATTTCTTGCTCTTCGCAGATCTTGATCACTTTTTCAATGCATTGCTTAACCGGCGCATCACGCTCATTGATCAAAAAAGCAATAAATGCATTCATGTTGTGGGTACAGTCTTCCAGAGACAGACATTTTTGCTGTAAATATTTTTGGGTGCCATAAGATTCTCTTAAGACTTCCAACCAAAATTGAAAAAGAAACAAAGGAAAAACGCTGAATTGCATCCAAGATTCCACCCGCTTGTCCTGGTGTATCAATGTTTTCATTTTGATTACAAAGTTTGTTTAATGCACCCACCACATCAACGAAACATTGCTGAAGCGCTTTCACAGCTTCATAATGCACACTCCATCGTGTGCCAATCACTCGTTTTACCACATTTGGTACATACTAAAGTAATACCTTCCATCTGTGAGTAGAAGCAAAAAAAGAAATAAATTCTTTCCACAACAGCAAAAAATGTTTCGGAACTTCCGACGATCCCACTGCGTGAACTCCTGCAAGGTTAAGCGAGTGGTTTCCACATGGGATGAACAAGGCCTTAGAATTAATATCTTTTATTCTACGTTGTACTCCAGTACGGACTTCTGCCATGGTGGAAGCATTGTCGTATGCTTGGCCTTTACACATCATTATGTCCAAGCGATTTTGCTGAAGCTTATTGCAAATAGACTTGGTAATTTCGTGTGCATTTTTTCCGTGCAGTGAAAAGAAATTTAGAAAGGATTCCTTTATATGTACCTCATTATTGATTTTGATGTATCTAACCATAAAAGTCATTTGATCAATATGAGAGACGTCAGGAGTACTGTCGAGTAAAATTGAGAAATACTTTGCTGTTTTTATCTCCTCCAGAATGAGATATTTTACCTTTTTACTAAGAAGCTCGATTAATTCATTTTGGGTGGCTGGTGAAAGGTACGTTGTCATGCCCTTTTTAGAGAGTCGGTACCAAAAATGTGTTCGTTAATGACTGTACTGTAATTTGCAAGAAGTTTTAAAGTTTCAAGAAAATTTCCCTGGTTCCTTGAATTTGAATCTTCCCGATGACCGTGAAAAGGAAGATTTTGTTTACTGAGAGGCTTTATGACTGCGACTACGCTTTGCATGATTTCTCTCCACCTATTTTTTTCCTTATTCATAAGATTTTGCATTTCTTTGTCAATTGTTTGATGAACCTGAAGCCTCAGTGCGAGCTCATTCCATTAATCAAAGCACTGTTTGTGAACTTTTGAATTTTTGTGACTAGAAATGCACGGATTAAGATGCCAATAATTTACAAAAGGTTTGAAAACAAATGGAGAATTATTATTTCTCGATTGAAATAACTTGCAACAGAAACAATATAATCCTGAGTGGCTATTCGAATAAAGCAACCATGATCAGAGAATTTCACCACTATTCTTTAGCGTCTTATAAAACCATTTCTTACTCAGAAAGCTTAAGGATTCTTTCTCTTTGTCTCCTTCTTTAATTACTCTAATCGCTGGCTTGAACGGTCCTTTTTATTCTGAAACCTTTCGGGCCCTGGATTGATCATCTCAACTCTCATGCTATGAGTTAATACTTCTGGCCAAGTAGCCACATAGCTATGAGAATAATAGTTATCATCTGTTTTATTTTTATCTCAAAGTGTTTCATTCATAAGCCGACTTCTTTCAAAGATCACTTCGTTATTGTTTTGCTCTAGGTACACTTCTTCTTCCGTCTCAACTTGGGATAGCGATTCACTGTGGCTGCTAACCTCTTTTGTTTCTTTGGCAGTAGCAATTTTTACGAACTTCAAAATGGCTCCTTCGTTCTTTTTTAGTTTCTCTTCTCTAGTTTTTTTTTTTCTAAAAAAAGCTCCACTTTTTTTTACTCTCTTCATAGGCAACAATTGACTTAAAAAATGTGCAACCTAAATCTTGTTAACTAAAATCTCTGGCACAACAGTTAAAAGAGCAACCGTAATTGCAAATTTGTTGAGTTAACTCTTTCGCTCCCGCGAAAAAACCGTAAGGTGGCAGTGCGAAAAACTGTCATAATCAATCATAATTATGTACCTGAAGTTTGTTTGTAAATCATTACTCAGCTGTTTACTTCTACATTAACTGTTATATATCGTTGAAATCTACATTTCTTGAGGATTTCAAATAGAAAAAAAAACATTTTTTTGAATATGCAAATTTTATGCAAATGAACCCCCCAACTGGGGGGTAGTTGTCTTCAAAATTAAAGAGGTACCCCCACCTCAAAGATCACTACAGATTTGATTTTCTACCAAATTTTTTAGAAATGGTCGCA
Source organism: Trididemnum clinides (assembly GCA_963675345.1). Taxonomy (NCBI): domain Eukaryota; kingdom Metazoa; phylum Chordata; class Ascidiacea; order Aplousobranchia; family Didemnidae; genus Trididemnum; species Trididemnum clinides. The sequence continues at coordinate 23,802,253 of OY776290.1, read as the reverse complement.
AAAGGATGCTAAGGAAATAAGCTTTCAAGGTACATTACTCAAAGCTTACCTAAAAGCCGAGGTTTTCTACAATTTGCAATTTTCTGAGGCAAATGACCTTGTTTTTGATCGGTACCGACCGGTACCAAATTTTGGTAGTTAAATTCAGTACCTAAAATACGATCAGTCATTATCTGCTAGAGGTTAGCCTAAACCATGTAACATTATGTATTTTTGAACAGGGAATTTCTTCAAGATTCAGAAAATATCAAGTTTAAATAGAATATGCTGTCACTGACAATGAAACAGCCGCTTGTTTACACCCTTCCCATTTCTTGAGAAACAAGGGGGATACAGCAAACTTTGATTTAGAGAAGCCAAACTTGTGCTAGCTTTTAAACTTGTATTTCGCTTCTTGTCTCTTTGGAAACTTGATACAAAATGACGACTTTATTGGTGAAATAGTTGCAATTTATTTTATCTTTTTATAGGGTGTAGTTTTTCTAAAAATTATAATTTAGTAAAGGTAAGTCAAAAAAGTCTTGGGGGTTTTGAACTGACATGATGTACAGTACTCATTTTTGATCAGTAAATATCATATACCACTTAGTCTAAACTATTTACAGTTATATATTGCTGGAAAGCAAATTTCCTAAGCTTTCAAATGAGACCGGTATTTAGCAACACATCATATACTTTACGCACTAAATTTACTTTTATCTACTTACCATTCAAATTTGTTTGGGGGGGGGGGGGGGGGTTTGAGACCCCTAAAAAATTTGGAAATTCAAATAAGTAAAATTTATTATTATCGCTTGAAATTTTGTCAAATGATGCCCCAAAAGAGTAGTTTTCAGACTGTGTTAATGATAAAGGGTTTGGTATTGTGGTAAAGATGTAATCTCAATTTGATTTTAGTGTAGTTGGCACGTGCTAAGAATTTGGCCGATTTTGTCGTCTGCAACTGGGTTGTTGGTCTTTTTAACCCTGTTTGGGTATAAAAATCCACGAATTAGGGCACAAATTATACATCATTCGATGCGTGAGGAAATAAGCGTGATCTTTTGAAAAGTTTATGAAAATCAGATGAAAAATAAAGTCACAAATCGATTTTTTAGTAAACTAATTTTGTAACTCAGTTAAAAAAAATTTGAGGTAAACACTGAAAACACGAGATCATCAATCGATGATCGCGGGAGCGAAAGAGTTAAGCTAAGTGATCTATTTCAGAACTGAAACTTTAAATTAAACCTTTCACGAGTTTGCTACCAAAGCTAAAAAGCTAAATTGACTGGACCATGCAATAGCTTACAAGTTACAACCGACATTCTATTATGAGTTCAACAGCATGAGTATCATTATACTGTCACAGAGACCATATAGTAAGTCACAATCCAAAAAGTTGCTAACTAATTGGAGGCGTAACTTATGTAATTTTTTGGCTTCACTTAGATCAGTGTTAACTTAATTCGTTTAAGTCTGAGTCTCTCTGAGAATAAATAAACACCGACGCGATGGCGTAGTGGTTAGAGCGTCCGCTTCGCAGTCGGTAGACCTGGGGTTCATTCCCCTTGTCGAGTCATACCAAAAGACTTTAAAAAATGTTATCTATAGCTTCCCTGCTTGGCGCTTGGCATTTATGGGAAGGTTGTGGAGAACAAGCCGGCAAGTTCGCTTGTTGTGCCCTTGGGCAAGGCACTTAACGGGACGCCCCACCTTTATGTGGAAGACAGGTGGCCCATAAAAACCTCGAAAAAGGCAACTCCCAAGCGAGTGCGGACTTCCCGTCCAAAGTATAGCGATACAATTTGCTTTCTCGTGAATGGAGGATAAAAATGGCAAATAAAACAAAAACAAATAATGTGACTGTCTTTGTTTCTTTAAAATATTATCACATTTTTCCGCCTCCAGCAACTTGCCGCCCCTGGATTTATCCACAAAGTCCAATGGGTAGCTACGCCACTGAACGGAAGCAATGTAATGTCACTTAAGATTATGACGTAACAGTGCTGTTTAAAGAATTCAAGACCGAACAAAAAAGCATCCTTACAAAACACTTAAATTAATAATCTTTTGTTGCATCTTGATACAGGGTAAGGTGTTATCAAATTACTTTTAGCCCAATTACCTTCTTCATATCTTCCGAAAATGCTGTCAACGGCGTTTCTAAAATGGGTATTGTTTGAGAAAATGAAGCAAACAGATTTGAAATAAATTTTGATCATAATGTGATCCTAGTTCCCAAAAACATAAAATTTTTTGAAGTTGGCAAGTTGGGCGCTGGCTTAAATTTAAGCCAAAATCGCTTTTCTTTATCAAAAAATGCAGGTTTTAAAAATCTATCTTCAACTACACGGTCACCATAATGTTACCAATCTTTTTGTAATCCTCATTTTGGTGTGGTAATGATGCCAAGTTTAGAGTTTGTATGTCTACTCTAGTAAATTCAGAAGAACCTTGTTGGTGGTACAAAATTTCAATATAGCTTTGAAAAGGCCTGTTTAAGCCATAAGCTTTTCGTGATGCTCTCATCAGTGGCAATATTGCGTCAAAAAGGAAGATCTAGAATGAGTAAGTGTTTTATGTGATTAATTTGGACGTTTGACAATCAAGACGAGCCAATGATGTCGCTAGTATTGTAAAGCGCAACAAAGAAAGATTTTCGAAAGTTAGAGAAAGCGCAGCAGGAGGCCAATACCCCGATTATCGAAAGAGTTTGAGAGCGTAAACCAACGTTTACGCTTTTTTACTTTTTTTGTTCACGCCCACAAACCCTTTCAATAATCGCGGCATTTGCCTCCTGCTGCGCTTTCTCTAACTTTCGCTATTGCGCTATTGCAAAAAAAAAGAACTCTGTTTTGAGAATCATATTGTTGATATCTCCTGAAAGAGTCATCAACCGCCTTTCTACAATGGGTATTTTTGAAGAAATTAGGGAAAATCATTTTTACAATTGATAATTATGACGTCATTATGAATCCTAAAAAGTAAAATAGTTTTGAAGTTGGCAAGTCAAGTGATGGCTTTTATTTAAGCTTACACTAGCTTTCGTCAGACAAAAAATGCATTTTTTGAAAAACTTATTTTTTATTGTGACGTCAACAAACCCTTAATGAAACTCAACTAGGATGGTAATTGATCGAACAAGTTTTATATTTGTACACCCGGCAGTTTAGGAGCATTTAAAGCGCACGCATGTATCGACGTATGCATATTTAAATCTCTGCATTTAAATGGGATGCGACGTCGTTGTGATGTCATCAACCGCTCAGGGGAATCACCTCATTGTGGCCATGAATTGTGCTCAGCTTGATGTTTGTACGCGTGTTAACTTTTTTTTGTTTTTTGTTTTGTTTTATTTGCCATATTTATCCTCCATTCACGAGAAAGCAAATTGTATCGCTATACTTTGGACGGGAAGTCCGCACTCGCTTGGGAGTTGCCTTTTTCGAGGTTTTTATGGGCCACCTGTCTTCCACATAAAGGCGGGGCGTCCCGTTAAGTGCCTTGCCCAAGGGCACAACAAGCGAACTTGCCGGCTTGTTCTCCACAACCTTCCCGAAATGCCAAGCGCCAAGCAGGGAAGCTGCGGATGCCATTTTTTAAAGTCTTTTGGTATGACTCGACAAGGGGAATGAACCCCAGGTCTACCGACTACAAAGCGGACGCTCTAACCACTACGCCATCGCGTCGGTAACTTTTGATCAATTAAAAAGACAAAAAAAATCAGGAAAAATAGATAGTTTTGTTATACTGTATATATGAAAGAAGATAACAGTAGATAGCTTTATTTAAGTTATGCATGTTTTTAAGTTAAAAGATGTAAAAGCTAATAGGAAGGAAAACAATTTGCTCTCCTTTGTGTAAATGTAAGTAGTTTAGCAAGATGTGATTTTACAGTATCCACAATAAAAATTCTGTCGGCATATTGGCAAAACAACGATATAGAAGATTAGTTTTTTATTTTCTGTTTGGTTGTAATCTTTGTCAAGCGGCTTTAAATTAGTACCTTGTTATCACATTGTAGCGCAACGGCAGGCATCTGGCTGTAGTTGGGCGTCAAAAGAGTGCACTCCATACGGCGACTAGTCACTTCTGTCATGATAGCTGCGCATGTATGCATCGAAGTTGCAGTGGCTGCAACATGCCTTCCCCGCCATCGATGAGAGAGAGATAAGCTTCCCAGTCGAAGTGAATGAAATTCCGGTCAACACACTGATTGGAAGGCGTTCTTGAGGTTTGGGCTTGGCGACTCAACGATGGCTTGTGTTGCTTGATGGAAGGCGCTGCCGTCCAAATAGATGTTCTTTTGCGGGGTCACCATTTGTAGCACTACACACTACCTTATTGTTCCGTTTCCGTTCACTTGTTCCACTTAATCAGATTTTATGCACCATTAATTTCCACGCATCACTTCACATTACAACTCTTGATTTGAATTTAATGCCGACGCGTCAGTTAAAAAAGGACACGTCGGCGTACAGGCGTAGCTCGGCGTGGGAGACATCTTTAAGTTTGTGACTAATCTTTTGTTTTGTATTCTATTAGAATAAGGTCTTGTTTAATTCTGTTAGTCTTTACATGATTACGAATTACCGTAGTAAATAAAATGATTTTTGGAGAAATCTGAACTCGAGAATTGGCACAAGTGATAACGAACCACAACCTCCAAGCATCTACGAGAACCAGAGAAAACGCTGCCGTTGTGTTACAACATAACTTCAGGTAACTATATAAGCCAAGGTCTTCGGCAGCAACGATAGCTCTTGTGTCGTATGCTGTTGACTATAATCAATAATTTTGCTAGATCTAATTCTCGTGCGTTCTTTGTAATTATGTTTTTAAAAATAAAACTAAATGCCATTTTCCCTGTTTGGTGCAATACTTGTGATAAAGATTTACTGTTCTTGTAGTCCACACCCTTAACTACAATTATTAAACGTAATTACAGCAAACTTAGTCGTAGGCCTAACATTTAGTATCGGGAAGAATCGAGTCGTTTCAAAAACATCGACTTGGTTAGAGACATTCGCGCAAAATAATTCGGCTCAAAACTCTACATTAGTGATTCATGACTTAAATCGAGACAATATTTCCTGCAATTTGTACCCAACATTGCATGACACCAACCGGCAAACAAATGCTCCCGGAAACTTCGTCGTTTGAGCTATTTGCTGTTAGGATTTTGCAGGAAGACGTATATACACTGCGTTAGCGCTTACGCTCGGTTTGCGAGTCTTCAGTTAGACTGGGGCCACTACGATGGGTAGACTGCTTGGCCCCACCACCTGTCTGCCACATAAAGGTGGAGGTGTCCCGTTAAGTGCCTTGTCCAAGGACTCAACAAGCAAGCTTGCCGGCTTGTTCTCCACACTATCCCTGTTTTATGCTGAGCGCCAAGCAGGGAAGCTGTGAATACCATTTTTAAGAGATTTTTGGTATGACTCGACTTAGGGAATAAACTCTCGGTCAACCGACTGCGATGCGTACGCTCTAATCACTACGCCATCGCGCCAGTACGGAAACTTAAATAAGTCAACAGCATTGCAATTCTCTTGCTGTGATAATCTGTAGTACGCCTAAACGAAGTTGAAGACTACAACATAATTAATAGAACAGTAGCTTAACTCAGTAAATTTCACAGATAACTCCAATGTTCAATCCTAAAAATACATTAGGGGTGCCAGCAGTGCCGTCATTACGTGAGAGCCAGGGGGCCGCGGCCCTGATTGAAGATAGCCTATTCTGAATTTCTTGCTTTGCTTAGAGTACCTCGTAGCAACATGTCAACAGCTAAGTATAAGACAGTTTAAATTTGATTTGAAAATGAATCAAATATATCTGTTGTTTTTTTCAGGCTCTTTTATCTTTTGAATTTTCCGGTTTAGGGGTTGCCATAGCAGATCAATCTTTTCTATTTTTCTCGGTCCATTACATCCTTTTCTATCAATCCAACCACCTTCAAATCATCCTGCACTTCATTCACAAGCCCTTTTTTTGGGCTTTCTGTTTTCATTTTATTTGGTAATAGAACACTGCTTTTGCCTTTTGTTACAAAAATACTAGCTTTCTTAATCTTAACAAGATTTGTTGACTTGAAAAATCAGTTTTACGCATTAACTTATTTCAAAAATCAGGTAATGCATAAAACTGAATTTCAATGTCTCCTCATCTCGGATTTGTGCCTCATTACTGTATTTGCTCTGGAGAATGTATTGGGTGCCAGCCAGGGATGTGGAAGTGGTTATTTTTCAAACGCTTCCGCTTCCACCTACAAAAAGTGAGAAATCGACTGTTGACAATTTTTTTAACTTTTGTGAGTCTGTAGCTTGTCTTCTACTACACTTTATTATTTTGAGGAGACAAAAACCTTCATATATTGCTATTACTTTACCTACTTCGCTTGAGCTTATTGTTCCAAACTACTCTGTGTTTCTCTTATTTAGATATTAAAACTCGTGTTGAATATAGACCAGTGCTTTACAACCTTTTTGTGATTGCGAAACCTCTGTTGTACTTTCGCGTTTGTCACGTAACCCCCACTAACAAAATTTAGAAATCACGAATTGCTTGCAAGAAAATCAAATATTTTGTTACTAGAATTCAAAAACTAATTGAACACTTCAACAAATAAACAGTTATTACAAGTTCCTTCACTGCTTACAACCACTTTTACAACAGTTAAGTTAATGCTTCTCAGATCTAAACCGTATGACCACATGTTACAGCTCTCGACAATAACCTGTCGTCACTACAACAAATTACACCATATAGCGCTAATTTTTCCTCTCTATCCTCAGCTAACTCTGACTTTGGGTTAACTTCAACTCTAATCATCATTTTGGACTTTCTGTCCGTCCCCAAATACATATTGACTCCGATCTTTTTGCATAGTGAAGTGCGAAATTTCTGTCGTATATATAGTATATACATGTAAAGCGAGCAAAATTGAACTACACCAATCAATAGCTGCCTCGACGTGGTTGTGCGGTCCCCAATCCTGTTTGGGTTGGGTTAAAATTGCTGTTGGTCTTCCCGAGGGTCCCAGTTACCCCGGGCACTCCACTCACACAAAGCATTTTTTCGCCGTGCGGCCCTCTGAACGACCGCAGAAGGGTAGCACGCAGCCTCTTTAAAATCGGCCTGTTTTCTCTCTTCTCTTGTCTTTCTCTTGCCCGTCTTCTCCTTCTTCTCCTTCTCCTGATGAGCAGCAACGTTCATCCTAACCCTTGTCCCGTCTTTCCCTGTTTAGTGTGCGCTGGAAATGTGACCTGACGGGGTAAGTCAGTGCAATGCTGCACATGCTCTAATTGGGTTCATTTAAAGTGCTCATTACTCTCCTTTTCTAAATTCAGAATTCTTGGCAGCTCTCACTCCTGGATCTTCCCTCCCTGCTTTTTTGGAGATCCCACACCTACCAGCACTGTGACTTCCTCTTTGGACTTCTACAGCTGGTATACCTCCTCTGCTTAATCTGGCCCCATTCTGCTAATGCATCACCCACACTCCATCCTCGCCTTCAAACCTCTCATCCTTTTTCCGCCCACTTTGTATCTTCTCCCTCTGCACCCGCACCACCGCCTCATGCTCCTGGCAGTTTCTCTTTACCTCCTGCTTCTTCTTCCCCCCTCGACTCCCTTAGGGCTCTTTAATGGAATGCTGGGGGTCTCCGAGCCAGGAGCACTGAACTGCTACACTTTATTTCGTCTCATCCCGTTGACCTTATTTGTATCCAAGAATCCTATAGCTGTAAACAGAATTACGTCACAATCTGCAACTTGCTGTCACAAGATTCCATTACTAACTATTTATTCTGCATACCCGAAACACCACTACATATAAGAAATCAATATACTGAAATAAGAATAATTACTAGTAATAAACGAAGCCTATGTGCTGCAGGGCTGCAGCCCCCCACGCGTTTTTGAGATCTGTTTTTTTTTCGAACTTTTTATAATGCTAATATTTTTTATTATGTCGTAGCTCATGCCTTATTTACCAATGCCCCAGCTTATGTTGCTGAAAAGACTATAATTTTCCTATATTGCTAGCACTAAACTAAGTGAACGTGTGACGTAGGGATTCTATGTGACATCATAATAGTGCGTAGGACGGGCTGCAGCTGCAGTGCCCTAGACTGTAATTTTGTAAAGCGATTTAGTTGCTTCATAAATAGTTTAAAGTTTTGGTTTCTGCGTGACATAGCAAAATTTTTGCTGCTGCAAGTATTGTCAACATAACTAAGCCAAATTTTGTTGTATAACTGAATATCTCTAACTTTTCAACACCGCTCGTCAAGCTGCAAAAGATAGCAGAAGGAAGGGCAAAATCAGTAGCGCCCAGATGCATGACGTAATTGCGTTGCTTTCACGGTTGCTTGATTCTTGTCACTTTTCTTGCGACGTAACAATTCCCGCTGAGCTTGCTGATGTTGTACCTGTAAAACAGGGCTAGTTGCCGTAATTGGTAAAATTGTTTGTAAGTAAGCAAATTTAAATGTTGCTATTCAGTTGTATCATTTAATGAATTAGGCAAATAAATTGAAAGTAAGAAAACTTATCTAAAGCGAGAAAGTTGTTTAACTTATTTTTTCTCTTCAATCGGTCAAAAAAATCGTAAAAATTTCGCTTTGTCATTTAAATATCAGACTACCGCAACTTCGTGGGGGAATCTTGCTGCTGCATGGGACTAACCAAGAGTGGCTGACCTCTTACGACTCCCCCTAGATTGAACCCGCATAACCGGTAAAAACGGGGGATAGGGGGGCGAGGCATCCGACTCTCGTTTTTGAGCGGAGCAAAGGCATTGGTTTCGTCCAGCCGCCAAAATTTATTTCGCGTATTTAACAAAAATTTCATTTAAACACCACATTCCCGACTGCCCGCTTTATGACAGTCCCAGGCTACGTAGATTCTGACGACTTGGCTTGGAGACGTCCATGGTTTGATTCCGCCAGCGCTGCGGCTCGCACTTTTAACGTTGATCAGTGTATTGTTATAGTTCGTGATACCCCATCGCTCAACCCCGAAAACGCAACTATTCATTGTTTAGTCACGCTTCGCGTCCACCTGCAATGCAGGGGGCAACGTTTATCTCTAATTCTGGGCACACAACGCCCCCTCTGGGGGCACTGCGTTGGGTAGGACGAGTCCTTGTTGATGAGACCAAAAGGCCGAAATCTGAGTCCAGAGATGGTCCCGCCTCTTTTGCTATACTAACGTTGTTCGGATCGTGACTCTTGGTGAAAATTAATTTTTGCCCATAGGTACAGTATGTTGCGTCGTGTCTGGTTCCTGTGGGCTTCGAGCCTGGGTCTTTCGAGCTGCTTTTCCGTGCATGGCGAGACATGCTATCGCGCAATCACCTCCTGCCATGAATACCTTAAAAAACCACATTTAGTATATAAACATTGGAAGGTTTTTCTATGCCTAATTAGCTTTTGTGTGATCAATTTTATGTAAGGATACCAGTTTTAGTTCATACTTGCACGGTTAGCAGCAACGTCAAAGCGAATCCTGGTTAAAAAGTAAACGGTACGTAAGTCTTGTGCTTTGTGTTGGATTGTTTGGGTTTGCTGCGGATACAGTCCAATGTTGGATATTGGGTTAGCCAGGAGCCACATAAAGTATCTTACACTTGGCCAGAGCCTTAGTGATGATAATGCATCTTCACTACCCGTATTAGAGGAATGGTTCCGCCTATTTTGCTCTACTAATGTTGTTTGGATCGTGACTCTTTGTAAAAACTAAAAAAAATGTATATACTTATATTGCTGATGTCCAAGGATGCTGAAAGAAATTTTGCAAGTTATCGCATTAACAGGTTATAAGTTCAACTGTGATAAATTCGTACAAATTGCACTTGTTCATATGATTCACTCTTCAGGCTAGTCCTTAGCTTGATGATATGTGCGAGACGTTGTATTTGTTCTATATTCTTTTTAGATCTCAAAATATTTACACAAATTATAATTACCACACTGCACACTAAATTAGTCTACCGCAATCTGTTAAATTCAGCCAAAGCAATGCCTGACTGATTACAATTATATAATTAATACAGCGCAAAGTTTCGGAAAATTTGCACATTTATAGCTAAACAACGGCAAATAAACTGCCTACGAAAAGTGCAAAAAAATTAGAAAATGACTTGCAGCCCCACCAGCAAATTCAACCACGAGCCACCACTGTTAACCAAGGTTAGTTAAGTTTAATCAAATCATCATTTTATCAGCTATGTTTCATAGTCCAAACTACCTTTTTCTTGCCCGTAATCGATATAAAATGTGATGCTAGTTAAAAACTTTTTCTCGTTCTCTCACGCTACTGATATCACACGTTCATTCGTACTTATAGTGCAACTTCACCGTTTAATCCACATTGGGAAATGGACAAAACTTTTTCGCCAAGTTACTCTTCAAGTCAAATAACCTATGTGGAAGCGGAAGTGGTAGATTTTTCGCGCTTTTGCTTCCGCTTCTAGCTTCCGCTTCCACATCCCTGGTGCCAGCACACATAACTTAGTAGATAGGAAGCCTTATCATGGATGAATAATCTCGCCGTTTTCGTTTTAAAATATCGTTTTCATTACTTTAGAAAACAGATAAAAAAATTGCACAAGGGTACATTTTATTTTTTCTAATTCTTAATAGTTTTTTCTAATATTTTAATCCCTTCTTTTACAAGATTGAAAAACCAGAACCTTTTACAAGATTGAAAAATATTTAAACACTACAGAATCAAGTGATGCTTTAATCCACTTGGACTTCTCATTATATATTTGCTCCGAAATTAATGGGAAAATATGCTGAAAACTAGAATTAAGGAGCTCTGCAGTTCTAGGACAAAATTTTTGTGCAAAAGTAGGTTGAGGAAACGTTTTAGCGTTATTGAGTATTTTCATAAGCAAGTGTTAACCTTTTAACAGATTAGGTAATAGCCTGGTATGAGTTCTTAGTCTAGTTAAAGTTCAGAAGCACAGACAATTTAAAACATTAAACCCAAATCCACTGCCCGAGAGCACCAGCAAATAGAAACTTTAGCAGCGCCTACAGGGTCAGTGTTAGAGTTCGTTCGAAAAGATGGATATTGTCGTAAAAAAGATGATGTAGTTTTATTGAAAGGCGGCTAATGCTATATGTACCAGTTTAAAACTAAACCTATTAATGTTGGTACGGTAATGAGGCACGTTGGAAAAGCGGCAGCTATTTTTATGTAAAAATTACAGAAGAAAGATACCGTCGCTAAAATTTAGTATTTACTTGAGGTAAATCAGTTTTTAGAGTTGAAACAGTTCTGGAGCTGCTCTGATGTAAAATTTGCCTACATGGTGCCAGTAACCTAAAATCATGCCGTATATCCAGTTATTTGTTGGTAAACTGTTAACTTTTTAGACTTCCAGTTACTGTGGCCAAGTGCAAAATTGGACATTATAATTACTAGATAGTTGCTATTACGCGAATTGTAGACAAGACTAGAATTAAAAATGCTGTCTTTATCGATAGTAGTAAGGTGTCAACTGTCAAGGTTGATATTTATCGTTTTGAATGTTTAATTTGCTTGACTTGAGTTGTTTGTTGTTTTGGTCCTTACGTATTATCGGGAGGACCTTTGATTTTTAATGTTATTTTATTTAAAAGAAAGGCAGTGTACACTGAAGGGGCAGGCCCGGTATGTAAATGTACGGGGCAGTGTACACTGGAAGGGAGTATTTTATTGTTTTAACCGTTTCAATAAATAATTTACTTCAATTTTTGAGTCGTGTTTTTAAAGGTCCTCCCGTTAATACGTAAGTACCGTTGTTTTGTTTGAACAACTATCTTCTTCTTCTTTAATTGCCTTGCCTGAACCAGGCGTTGACGGCCTCATGAGTAAATGTTGCCCATTGATCTCTTTCGTAAGAATTATGGATAATGGCTTGAGTGTTTTTATTGAATTGGGTCAGATATGTTTGTCTTTGTTTGCCAGGAGCACGTTTTCCAATTATTTTACTGGTGAGAGAGAGATGTTCTAGTTTCAGTTTTCGATTGATATGTCCAAGAAATTTGTATTGTCTGATTTTGATGTTTTTCAGTAAAGATTTGTTTTGATTTACTTGATGTAAAACAGCTTCATTGGTTTTTCTAGCCATCCACGAGATTCGTTGCATTCTTCGGAAGCACCACATTTCAAAACTGTTGATTTTACTAGCCATTCTATTTGAAATATTCCAGCTTTCGCAGTTGTAGTGAAAAATCGGATATATGTAGCACTTTAATACACGATATCTTGTCTTGAAGGAGATGTTTTTGTTACAGAGAACTGTTTTCATTTGTTGAAAGCTGGCTTTTGCTTGGGCAGTTCTTGTGTTTAGGTCAATTTCGTCTCTTGCGTCCCAATTTATCATGGTACCAAGATATTTAAATTTGTTAACTTGTCGAAGAGATAGTCCATTCACAGTTAGACTGCAAGTTGGAATGTTGGTTTCTTGTTTCTTTGTTATCACCATTGTTTCGGTTTTCTTAGTTCAGGGGTGTTCTATCTAGGTTACATTATTTGTTTGGGTTACAAATTAAGATTCACACATTCCTTAATACGAAAAACGGTACGCTTTATGGTAAACGATAAAGCGAAGTTGACTATGTCGAAACTCGTCAGAATGATTGCAGTTCTGTAAAATTAAGTTCTGTTTTTTTACAGAACTGCAATCATTCTGTCGAGTTTTCGAACGAACTCTAACACTGACCCTGTAGGCGCTGCTAAAGTTTCTATTTGCTGGTACTCTCGGGCAGTGGATTTGGGTTTAATGTTTTAAATTGTCTGTGCTTCTGAACTTTAACTAGACTAAGAACTCATACCAGGCTATTACCTAATCTGTTAAAAGGTTAACACTTGCTTATGAAAATACTCAATAACGCTAAAACGTTTCCTCAACCTACTTTTGCACAAAAATTTTGTCCTAGAACTGCAGAGCTCCTTAATTCTAGTTTTCAGCATATTTTCACATTAATTTCGGAGCAAATATATAATGAGAAGTCCAAGTGGACTAAAGCCTGACATATTTGTCGCATTTACACGGAGGGTTTTATCCACTAACTAAACCAGAGGTGGGCAATTGTTTTGGCCTGCGAGCCGCATCGCGATCATGGAAGCTAGCTGAGAGCCGCACTTATTAAGAAAGGCATTGTGAGGGCCGCATTGAGGATTGAAGAGTCGGTCGAGGGCCGCATTGACCAACTATAAGTGACCGAGGGTCAGTGCTCAGGAATTTGCAATAGCTTGCGTCAGCTTCATGTTATACGAGACCTCCTTACTTTGACCTTAAACCGCGCGTGGACATGGTGGTCTCCAAAAAAAAAAAGATCATTACCCCCTAATTGGACGGAAAATACGTCTGTACAATCTATCAAAGGCTCTTTTCAGCATGGCAGGTAATACCTTTTTCTTGCCTCTGTAATACGGCTATTGTTTCTCCACTTATCATCGTAAATCAGCTTTACTAAAGTTTCAAAAGTGTTCGCGGGCCGCATAAAATGCTCTCGGGAGCCGCACTTTGCCCACCCCTGAACTAAGCTATTTAAGATGGCTTCTGATAAAGTTTTGTAGGCCTGATGCATAACAGCAGAATCTAATGTGCTTTCCATCATAGTGGATTGCAGGAATAAGGATTTTGTTAAGGTCACTAACTAAAGAGGTGAAGTCTCAGTGAGCGCAATCTGTCGCTCTTTCACGGTAGTATGGGGGAGTTTAGAGATACTCAGTTAGTAGCTTGCTCTGTTGCTTGTTTTGTTGTTGGATTTGCTGCCGGTTATCAGTTTGCTGTACTTCGAAGGAAGTGGTTGAAAGCCAAAAAAAGTTACTTGAAAAAAAGCTTGGATGAAACTAAAAAACGTCTGGACGTTTCATAATTCTTTGTTCTTATTGTGTGTAAGTGAATTATGTCAATTTAGTTAAACATATAAATCATTGTGTAAGATTAGTTCCGGTTAGTGTAACGAGTAAGCTGCCGATTTGTTATGAATTTTCTCAATTGGTTGGCCAGCAAACACTAGTGAAGTAGCCAATCTTGGGAATTTACCCCAAGATCTTTGAAATTTTAAAGATTTGGGATCTTTTCCAAAAATGCGTTGAAAAACGTCTTGAAATATGTTATTTTTTGGGTAATCCTGTACTTTAGCGCAGTAAATTATTTAAGCTGAAAGGGCAGTGTACACTGTAGGGCCAGGCCTGGTATGTAAATGTACGGGGCAGTGTACACTGGAAGGGAGTGTACAGGGTGGGTTCCAGTGTACACTGCCCTTTCAGCTTAAATAATTTACCACGCTAAAGTACAGGATTACCATTTTTTGGTCAAGATATTTGGTAAAATCACTTGTTTTTCGAGTGGAACCCAGATTTCAAAAAAATTTGGCTGAGGACATTTTTTTTGAAGTCTAATGTCAAAAGTTAAGATTTTGCAATAAGTGAAAGGTGAAATTCTTTTTTTGGAGGTCAACGTCACAACAAGAAATATTCTGTAAATTTTTGGGAAATTGGTTTTGTGGCAGTAGTCAAACATATGACGTGCCAATATCTATAAATTGTTTTCCAAAAGTTTCTGTTGTGAGTATTTCTGTACTTTTTGGGAGATTTTTGCACAATTCAAGTTGGCAACAATGCTGACCAGTGAAGCAAAGATATGCTTACCAAAAGCAACCCTAACATACAGAAATCATACCAAAACTGGAATTGCAGAAATACAAAAATTTAGCTGAAACATGGGATTAATAAATTGGAAGTGGCTACTTTGGCATTGACAGCATTTTACCCTTGGAGACTATTTTGCTGTAATTATTCACATGTATTTATATTACCATAAACGCTACAATTCTGCCAGATATGCTGTGGTGTAGTGGATTGTGCACTGGTTTTGAAATGCTGTAGTTGTAGGTTTGAATCTTGGCTGGCAGAGCACCAAAAGAAAGGCAGTGTACTCTGGAGGGGCAGGCCTGGTATGTGAATGTACGAGGTAGTGTACACTGGAGGGGACTGTACAGAGCGGGGGTGTATAATTTTCTTAATCAGCTATTAAAATTGACCAATCAGAAAGGACCAAAAGTCACATGTTTAATTCATCATTAAGATTGACCAATCACAAATAACTCATGGCAAAATAGCCTCTAAGGGTAAAATGTCATTGATGGCCAAATAGTCACTGTCTAATAAATTACAGAAACAAAAAAATATCAACTAAACTAGGAGTATCACAAATATGCTAATTTACAGAAATTGTATCACTAATCTACAGACAATCTGCAATTTTGTTATCCTTGAGCAGTTTAGTTGATATATTTTGTATTTCAGTAATTCTATGGGCCTATCACGGTAAGAATTTCTGCAGTTCTATAATTCAATGATTTATTATTTTAGTATGAATTTTCATATTTACATGATTCTGGTGTTTTAATTTTTATACTAATTTTCTTGTTTTCTTAAATCTAGATTTTCATAGATTGGTATTACTTCTTACCAATTTGTTTGTGCTGCCAAAATACAGTGGACTAACAATAAATGGTGGTTTGTGCCTTTGACAAGTAAAATAAATACTTTTTCATTATAAGACAGTGCTGCAACACCTATTTGTAAGCCTGCTTTATGAGGCTATGTGTGGTAACACTGTACTATGAATAAATTCCTATCATCATTTTCAGCTTGCTCTGTTGCTTCAATGTGGTGTGTCACCATTGTTTACCTTTTCTCAAAATAATAATGTTATTAATAGAAATTAGTGACAGTGATATTTTGTTGGTGTACTGAAGAATTTTTTATTTTCAGAGTCAAAATGTTTTCAAACTCGTCTGCAGTGCTGAGCAGCCATAGTTTAAAATTATGTTCTGTCAAAGTTCACAGTCATTTATTTACTTCACGTTTCTTTACTCAAAGTACTTGCTATCCGCAAATTAAAAATGAAGTTGATGGTATATCAAATTTAACTGACTATGTCAACAGACAAATGTTTTTATTAAAGCCAACAGCACCAAAAGAGAAAGCTGAAACTATAAACATGCTTTTGCACGACTGCCAATCTGCTGATGATGTTTTGGAATTGATTGGAAATATGCATAGATTAAACAAGTTGTGGGTTAATGAGCTTCCTCACTATTATCAAAGACTTGTTGATGTGGCAAGCTCTATTGTCAATGTAAATGATGCTGAATGTATCATGCAAAGTATATTAAACCATGAAAATTTCCATCTTTTGTTAAAAAAGACTTGTTTATCATTAACACTAATGAAATCACATGATCTTGTGCTTTGCTTTGTTTTTTATGCAAAGCTACAAACACCTGTAGATAGTTTTGTCATTTCACATATTGTGGAAGTTATTCAGAGAAGAATCAATGACTTTTTTCCAAAGGTAAGTTTAGTGTGTTTTGTATATTTATAAGCAGAGCATTGAGCCATTCAAGATATTGCTCCAGTTTTGGTTAGAGTTCAGCAAAATTTATTTTTATCATTCAATTTTGATTCAGACTTAATGCTTTTAACTCTGTGGTTCAGGTTTGGTTTGGGTTTACCAGTGTCAAAATCTAAGAGATTCCTCTTTGGTTTGGGTTCAAATCTTGAAGTTTTGAGGTCAGTTTGGGTTCATGAATAAAAACAATTAAAAACTGCTTTAGGGGTAAATTTTTTCTGTCTGTTTTTATGGCATGTTTTTGCAATTTATTTTTTCTGTGTCTTGTAGTTATAAATGAATTTGTATTATGTAAACAAATTCTATGAATTTAGTTGGCCAGAAAAATATGGGGCAACCGATCTCAACAAAAGTTTCACTGAGCTGATGGCCGTCAAAAGTGGGATAATAATTTATCCACTTAAACCACAATAGTTTTAAAATTATTGCTCAACTTTTTAATGGTTTTGTTCAAAGTACAGAGAATTTGTCAAGACTAAATTAGTTAGATCTTCAAACAAGAAACTTATTACGTAGCCTTGCACAGAACTCAATATTTCATTGGGACTTTTTTAAATTATGTGACACATAGAAGTGCGAGAATAAATTAAGGATAAGTCTGGTTATATAAATCAACCTGCTCTAGTTTCTATGGTAAGTTTTAAGTAAGGCAGTTATTGTTTGACTTGTCAAAAAAGTCAAGTTCAATACTTGATAAAAATTGAGGTTGAGGCTCGGTTCACATTTTGGACATGTAGCTGTAGAAAGGTTGCATATGACGTCACACATTTTGCACCAAAAAAAGTGGCTGACCAAAAGCTGTAATTTATGCTGGAAAGGTATAGGATGAACACCAACTTTTGGGGAGTATTTTGAAAACTAATGAGAAATTATTTAAAAATTGGAATGAAATATTGCTAGTTGGATGATCGGAAACAAATAAATCTAATCAAAAACAATTTGGTTGAAATTAGGTCTTTCAGTTGGCTAGTCAAAACTTAGCACTGTGTGCCAATTAAAAAAATTGTCCCAAAGACAAGTGCCATCTAAATACCATTTGCTCCTCGGTTAAAAATAACTCAATACCAATTAGATACTCGTCAGTACATTAGCAAAAAAACCATTATCTGAACATTACTACCGGTACTGTAAGCTTGCTGGCAAGCTTGCTTGTTGTGTCCTTGGGCAAGGCACTTAACGGCATGCCCCATTTTTATGAGGAAAATAGATGGTGGGGCATAGCAGTGTACCTGTTGTGGTGGCCCAGTCTGATGAAAAACATGCAAACGAAGCATGAGCTCATACGCATGAATAAATGAATCGTTGCCATAAGTTTTTAATTACTCTTGGCCCAGCAGCCGAGGCAATAGCCCAAAAATTGTTTAGAGTAGTTATGGTCACAAAATTATATCTGATGTATCAATATGACTAGTCTGCAAGCACTATTGACAAAAAATTTCAAAGAATTACTGATTTTATCCATCAATATCTAATCCAATGCATGACAAACGGTACAGAAGTCTACCCTGTCATTTAGGCTACAGTTATAATTAAAGTTTACAATTTTTCAGTATGCTTATACAACTAAATATAGTGTAGAAGTTGCACATTACAATTAACTTTAACTCAGCAATCCCAAATACACTGATTAATCGAATATGAAACCCTCACAGAAGCTGACTACAAATAAGCCTGCATGTTTAGCCCATAAAATTAGCCCAACTATTAGCAATAGCAAGTAAACCTTAGGCCTTTTTACCTTACTTTGGCTTTAGATTCATTCCATAAGATCAGTAAAACAACATATTTAACGTTCATTTAACAAGTGTCATTTTTATTCATTTGATTTGCAAAAAACGATATCACTCCTATTCAATTCAATACAAAAACACTGAAAGTAGTCAGCCACTTTTTTTCAAAAACGCATTTTGATGACGTTTGATCACGTGCGTGCAACCTCCTATTGTTTTATTTTAATTTACTTTATGCTCAACATCAGAGATGTCAAACTCATTTAGTGCTCTAGGCTATGTTTACATACCTGAATTTTATGCAGCCAGATTATATTGTAAAAAATTATAGAAGATCAGACTATATATATTTTTTAAAGATCAATGCTTTCAATAGGGATGTTCTCGCATTTTTCACTCATGCTACTTGAAGAACTTTTTTTGAAAATGAATATTTTCATCATGACGTTTTTCACTATTTTCACTTAATCACAACTTGAAGATTTTTTTTCGGAAAATAATTTTTTAAAGACAAATTCAGAGATTAGGTATTCACAATGTGCCACAAAATCCTTGTGCAGGCCACAGAATGCTATGTCAAGTGCCAGATTTCGCACACGGGCTGTCAGTTTGACACCCCTGCGCTACATTATTTTGTCAAAACATAATGTTATAGTTTATAGTCAGTATGGCTTTGTTTTGGTACTTCTAGTTGTTACCAATTCTAGATATTGATTTACAATTTAAGATTGTGTAAAGGCATTTTTAAAGCAAACTTTGCATTGAATATTTGCTTCGTGAAAAATACAATAGTTGTCACGTGCGATTAAAACTATGCTTGGGGTTTGAACTATGGCTTGTGCCAACTGTAATGGCATTTATGGGTATACCTGAAAATTTCAAGGTTATTTGGAAAACTTTGAAACTTTGTTTATGTTGTTTATTTTATGCCCTAATTGCAGATTCAGTTTTGTTTTCAGTTGTTTCTAGAAGTGTTATGAATCACAAATGCTAGGTTATTTATTATTTTGTTGCATTGTTTAGGATGTTGCTATTTGCCATTATGCATTGAAACAATATGGCTTTGGTACTCAACAAATGAAAGCACTTGAAAAGGGGTTGATGATGCATTTAGAAAATATTTCAAAAGATGAAAATTTTTTTATTCGAACTGCTACCGAATCTGGCTTAGAAACTATATTTTATCTTGTAGAAAATTATGCCAACACAGGTATTACATATGCTTAGGTATTGGTTTGTTTAGCTTTTTCCGGGGTTAAACACGACTACTGATATCTTTATTGATACAAAATTTTACAGTTTTCAACTGCTTCACGACTGCATCTGCACATAAAAAGCTAATGTATTTGTCTAAGTTTTACTTACTTTTGTGACCAATGAATTGCAGGAGTGCATGATCAACCTAGCTTTACTATAAGCTTTATTTTAGCGTCATCGGAATTGAAAAGATGTTTAAGCAATTCTATTGGGAGATCTATTCGGCTACAGCAAGGATCTGAACCGAACTTTGATTCTGATTTTGCAATTCGTCTTTTATCCATTCTTTCGCAGTTAAAATATCACAACAAGCCTTTGATTTATAAATCATTAGCAGTTTTAGATACAGGTAAATACTAAACATTTATTACCTACGTCTAATATTTTTATGTTGAAAATTGGTGTTTGAACTCACCACAGATCTTTAATCCAACACCAGGCTATCTTAAAATTGCTAAGCTATTTTATGTGAGAATTTCTGGTCGATGTATATTACACTGCGAGTTGCTTATGCAACTGAAAAAGTACATGTGTATGAAACTGCTGCGTGCAATTTAGTGTAGTTTACAGCGATGCAGATTAAGTCGTAGACTATATGTTATCTTTTTTTACGACAAAACTTGTATGGTTGTACACAAAGGTGGTCAAAAATTTACTCAAGTTAAAGTATTGTTACTTATCCAATTAAAATACTCAGGTAAAAATTGAAAAATAATGATAGGCGTAGCAAAAAATTAAGCTACTGAAGTAGCAGAAAGAGGAAATAGTTTCATTTTTTAGCAATTTTTTCCTGTTTGTATCTGTTCTAGTAGTCATAAACAGAACAATGCAGTACAGAGGTATATGTATTCTAGTAATCAATACTTTTTTGTACGTCTATTTTATGGAGTTAAGGATCAGAACAAGCTTTTGTTACATGTATTGACCAAGACAAGTTTCAACCCTGCCCGCCTTGATAACAGTAACCAACGTATTTAATCACAGGCCCTGATTGAGCATCAGCAAGCTAATTGCTTAAGGCACAGAGACAACCAGCGTCACATTACCCTGCATATTTGATGTAATTTTTTAATTGTGTTATGCTTTAAATCATGAATTCTTTGACTGTTTTCTTAAACTTCTTAAAAATCAGACCAGTAACTAACGTGGAGGACGAGGCCAAAGCCGAATAAACATGGAGAACCAAGCTTTGCAGAGGCAAGTCGCAGCAAAAGGACTATGCTACCTGAAAAGATTTTACTGCAAAGCTGGAAAAAGCCTAGTAGGGTTGTCAGGGACATGCAAGGAATATCTGCGTATCCAGTTTTTTAAGGGTGCCGGAAATGCTCTGGTGTGTCCTTCTAAACATAGATTGCACGAAAATTGATTTCATAAATTAGTCCATCACTAAAAAAATGATTTTCAAATCGGAGAAAAGGCAAACACATCGATTTCAACTAAAAAAGCTTCAAAAGTATTAATTGAAATAGGTCTGCCACGATAGGATGTGAAACAATTGCTTTGAAAAGTTGATCTCCAAAAGAAAAAATGAAGAGGTCTTTAACTTGACTAACAAGAAAAAGATATATTCTTAAAACTTTATCTCCAAATAAAAAGAAGAGCACAAAAGCTTCCCAGCTCTGGTGTGGAGCATTGGAGAAGTCTCATGGCTGCTTGCCCAAAACTTCAAAGGTTTTTCTATTTCGTAAGATGTTCTCAAGTCACCACATTACAAAAGGTAGTCCGTAATTGTTGAAAATTATTATCATGTGAAAGCATTAGGCCGTCAAAGGTATTGTAATGATACAAACACTGATTGGAGACAAATGACCACTTCTCTGCACACGATCGACCTATAATTCGTATGATACGTACACAGCTGCTATGCTACAGGCTTGTGTGATTTACTTATTTTTATTTAAACACAAGTGTTGTACTTTTAAGTTTTTGTAATGTTTTACGAATTCTGTGGACTTACGCACTCCCAAACGCTCTCTCATAAAGTTACCATGCATTCTCATTTTAGGACATGTCCTCCTTTTGCAAGATAAAATAATTGTACGAGGTTACACAAAAAATGCCAAAGTGTCTCTCAGTATTTATCACCAGTTTCAACTCCAAAACCTACACGCAGTTGCATCATAGTTTTATTTCTGTATAAAACCAATTCAAAATTTGCGTCGTAGATAATATTTTTGTCAAAACGGTTGAAGACTTTTAGTCACTACATGGACGTTATCTTGGAGAAATTTTTTGTCACTATATTTTAACCCCAGAGTAAAGATGGTGCGTTATTTAGTTATTGCTCTGCTTTGAGGCCCAAAATGGTTGTCTTCCTTTTGGGGTTTGAAAATATGCCATCCGTTTAAGCATCACCTGGTTTAAATGGAATGTTTGTTACCGGTTAGAAAATGATATAAGGTGGAGCGACTCAATGAAGCCAGGATTCTTCTACTTAGTAAATAACTAAAATCTTTAGCAATTACAATAAGTGGAGCCAAAGCGTAACCAAGCGAAAATTTCGGAAAGGAACAAAATTTTTTGCGCTGGTCACATTTTTGGCAATCACTTTTTATCATTATTTGTAGAAACTAAAGGTTTCGAGCGCGGTTTTATGTTAAGTGTTTCTTGACGTTTAGTTAATTGCTTTCACCTCACGTTACAGCGCACGTTTTTGATTTAACTTCGATCGTTTGCTAAGTTCACGGTGTTTAGTTAATTAACGCACATCTTTAGTTTCTAATTCAGTTCAAGTTAGGAATGTTGTGAACAACATTTTGTGTTCGCTGCCCGCATACATTTTTGTAAGGCACACTGCACTCTGCCCTTAATTTTTGCCTCAGCTTACACTGCTTTGCACTGCATGCTTTTCAGAGACTGAATCAACTTTAATACACAGTATGGCATTGGCTTAGTTGGTTCTATCGATTGATCTGAATATTAGACAAAACTTTTTTCGGTCGGAATTATCAGTTGAAAACCATTCGTTACATGATCCTAAATTTCTAACGAGGAGTTTGTCAAATATTTTTCAATGAATTTCACGAGTCGACTTTGAGCAAACACGCCAAGGCTGCTCCTGGTGCTTTGAAATTGAAAATGTGAGTGTCGGAAAAGTTGAGCTAACTGCCTGGTCATTACCTTTATATTGTCTAATCATAGCTAGCAAAACTGCCTTGAATGCGTAACCAAAGCTGCCCCGATTTTTTCAGATATCAAAGTCAGTTTTCATTTTGATTTGGCCGCTTGACCATTCATTAAAGTAGGCTAACCTGGTGTGCAAGACAACTGTGTTTTAATGCAAATTTTAGAAATAGTTTTCTGCTAAATTATCTGCTAGCTAGATGATAGGTTATCTCTTAAAAATTCAAAACCCGAAAGTTGAATTTGTCTATGCATAGCATGATGGCCTAGTCTTTGCAACCGCCATGCTTTGCCAACTCACGCAACCACACCGAGAATGAAATTCAGCCTCAGAAATTAGGCCTTTTGTTTTAACTCAAATAAATAATTAGCGAAATGATCGTTTTAATGCAGTAACCTCACTAAGTTATCTAGCCATTACGCTACTCTTACCTGCAGCTGAGCTGATAGCAGACTGGTGATTAGACCGATAACTGCGAAACTAGTTATTTAGTAATTGGTCGGATACTCTGATTTTGGAATAATAAAAATGCTATAAATCCGATTCCGCAATCAATCCACAGTTGATTCGACATTTGAAATTTCTTTTGGGTGTACATTGCGTGACGTGGTATGCAGTAAGATTAAACCAAAATAGGTTTACGCGGCACGGTGCGGTTGACATCACCAATTCAAAATTGTGTCAGTTCTGCTTCGTTCAGTCTGTAAACATTTCTGTTCAATTCAGTGTAATTAGTAAATGGATCCACTGTTGTTCAAAAATATTTTGAGTTGTATACGTGCAGCCATCTTTTGTAAAAACGCCCGATTGCCAGTTTCCAGAGTGGTTATCGCTATAAGACAACCAGAATTTTGGTAAAAATTAGGTTATTGAGCAAATTTTGGAGAAATTTGCTGAGGTTAAGCTTATGTGATGAGTGATGACTTACGTTGCTGAGGAATTGAGCCAAAAAGATACTTTTTTTATGTTTTTTAAAGAAGACAAGCGATTCTTCTTTGTTCTTGCTGACCTAAAGCAATGGCTGGCAGTGATATAGTGAAGACCGCAGGCAGCGAGGCCAAGACATCGTTTTTAAGACCAAGATCACTTGCGACCCTAGACTGCATGTGAATAACAACCAATACTGTTATTTCGCAAAAGTCAAAAATCAAAGATACTTTTATATGTGCGATTAATGGTGACTAGTTTACTGCAGTATACAAAGTGAATACCTGAGCGAGTGAGGTTACCCCTCTTTCTTGGAATGGAGGTACGGCATGAACGGCAATCCATATTCACGCTCTCAACCTAATTAAAACTAGGACAGGGAAAAGCGGCAGACCATTTCGAACCAGTCATGAATGCTAATTGCAGACTTATAGCCCAACCACCACCAAGGCAGACTGCGTTGGGGAGCATCCAAAAGTCGCCTCTTACGACATGCTGGGTGGGCAGCTTCAATAATCTGACCCTGTGAAGCACGTTGCACACTACTGGTGTGAATAACTAAATATGTTGTGGTCTTTTTGGCAAAACCTAAATTCGCACAAATGTATCTAGTATATGTGCAAATCATGTTTGCATCACAGGCTGCAATTTGGCAGCCTATTAACTACAAATGATTTACTCAAGCTAAGCGTACTGTTTTAAGTTATGTAATTTTTATCGTAAAGCCAGTTTGTGTTTTAAACGAATATTAACAATGTAACATACAATTCATGTTGGCGCAAAGAACTTCGTTTATTGGTGAAATTAATTGTATTTGGTTCGACCTAGTGTAACAAACTGCGTTGATGAATTTATGTGCTTCTGCGAAAAACCAGCCATGGTGGCAACTACAAACCAAACTTCTGCACTTTCATTATTCACATTTCGTTCAAATTGGCATTGCGATGGCAGATTAGCTTAAAATCAATGCAGCATATTTTTTTATTGAGCACAGGAACCAAGTGTCACCATTCATCACAGCAAAAAAATGAAATCGGGCAATCACCAAGAAAAACAATTTTGAAATAAATTGATCAGGACTTTCTCGTTATTGCACTTTAAAAATATCACATACGACATCGTACCAGAAAGTCTACTTCGGTGTGGCCAGCAAATAATTCCGCGTTAGTTTATAAATGGGCCTGTTACTAATCTATTACCGATAACATATAATTGATTGTACGTAAGCTACTTAATATTTCCCACTCCTGTTATTGTGACGGCTCGCACCTTCGAATCGTCAATTTTTTGTTGCAATATGGAACTTCTAAATTACAAACCACAATATTAATCGGTGTGAAATGAAGTTTGCTCTTTGATTTTGTGTTGTTGATTTCATTTCACTTCGCGCAAAAGCCGTTTGCATTGCCCAGACGTCGTCAAAAGTCACGATTGTCGATTAGTTAGCAAGCAAAAGTCAATGTTTTTTCGATTTCACTTGAAAGAAGCTTTCTACTCTCCGCGTATTTCGGAATCGCACAGTCGCACCTGCAAAATGCCATAAAGCTTCTGTCTTTTTTTGACTATTTTCGGTTAATGTCAATCAAAAGAACTTTCCATTTACTTCAGTATTTCGCAGTCGCACGTTCACACCTGCTAAAAGTCGCTTTTTTTGATTGCCAAACAAAGACTCGGATTCGCTACTAACTAATGTCACGTCTCCATTTTAATCGTGGTAAATTTTTTTTTAAGTTTCGTTTGGAGTGATTCAACACAATCACCATAGAAATAAACACGGTTTTTAGACATTTCGAATTATGACAGTCGTTTTAAAGACCTTTTGGTCTTGGACCAGAAAATTAAAACGTTAAGACCTTGAAAAATGGTCTTTAAGACCTGCATCACTGATGGCTGGTTTTCAAATTAACCTATAAATGTTTGGAAAGAGTAAACTGCAAAAAATTAGCACTTAATTGATATGTCTGAACTTTCTAAGCTTTGTGACAACGCGGCTAATGGCGTGCGTTGTGAGAAGCAAATTTTAAGGGTGGGTTAAAAGTTTAAAGTTAGTTGGATGGACTTATTTTGGAGGTTAATATTTTTTCCCACCCAATTTTGTCCATTTTTTGCTCAAATTATTGGATTTCGCAATCTTTTTCTTGAGACCTATGTTTTGTAGGCGTAAAGGTTTATTTCCATGATCGCATTCAAAAATTTCCCCCCTCCCAAGCTATGCCTATAAAGACGGCCCACTGAGAATAGTTTACCAAACCTTGCTGATTAGCATCAAATTGTTGCACCAGTTTGATGTCTTGCATTATCCCTGGAGCTAGGATGACTAGATCGGCCTACATACTTGGTATGCAGTCGTAAAAAATGTTGCATACAGCATTTGAACAATGTGCAGCGTACTATCAATCAATCATTTTTTGCCCAAATCAGCATACATAGAAAATAAATTTGACAGCAGTGGACAAAAAAAGGAGATAATGGCAAAACAATATACGTTAACACATGGACATGAAAAGAATTTAGATTAGATTTGAAGGTAGTGGCATGGCTATTGCACCTGTAAAATAGCAGATAAATAAAACACACACGAAGAAAAGCATACACAGTAGAAAAACTAGTGCTACGTAGTGCGGTACCAGCACTATTGCACAATTTAAGGAATGAAAAACATGGCTTAGATGACTTAGATCGGTCAATTAGGACCCCGAAGGCCTTTCCACTGACACTTCGGAAATACCCATGGTGTTGTCCACACGGGGAATGGGGAGTCGACACGGTGCGGACATTTTGCGGGCAAGGTGTAGGAACGGTTAATTTTTTACGGACGTCTTTCATAGATAGCCCTTTAGTCGAGTATAATACCACTTTAGTAGCGTTAAAGTAGAAAAAATGAAACTAATTTAGTAAGTGGCTGGTGACTCAAAAGTTTGATTGTAGTTTATTTAATGTAGCTGTTCGTTAATGACCACCTGATTGGGCACAAAATATGAGATGCTCAGACCTGGTTCAAAGAGTTGCCAGATCACTCCATGTGTAAAATTCTATCACAACGACAGTTACCTAATAGCTGTTTATTCACAAACTGTTGTGATCTACTTTCATGATGCAATCTCAAAGTTACTCTATTATTTATTTGTCTTAAGTTGCGTGCTTTGCTGCAGATAATTTATCAAGTTCACAAAAGAAAATCGTTGAATTGTCATGTAGAACTCTTGGCGTGACGTTTAATGAAGATCAACTTGAACTAGCCTCACATATGCCTAATCATTTATTGAGCGAGTAACGTATTTTACGCAGTCGTGTTATGGTTTTTTTCAAATATAACTATCAAAATCGAATATTCCGTTTGGGTCATCATAAAAAGAAGAGTTATGCATCGACATAAAACCTTAAACGTAGCCTGGTACTGTTTGTCAAGGAAATAGCTGATGAATTCAGTTTATTTTACTAATACTCACCGCTAATTACGAGGTGACCGTTACTCGTACAAATGACCGTTAATCTACAAATAAAACACCAAATTGCATAAAAAATAGTACCAACGAATGACAATATTCTGTTGTGTCGGCATTATATGATTACTCAGGATCACTGATTAGGCTGCAAGCCGTCTTGACTCGCCAGAGCGTTAAACATAACCGAGTTTGAAGTCCTAGAAATACGTCCAAACACCAAAAAGCGTTTGGCAACATGCAGTGTATGTGCAACAATAGCAACATCCGTACCAAAGTGATAGCATGCACCACGCGCGTGATGTGTGCGAAGGAATTTGTAATGGGATGATACTACATTTTCATATTGCAAATATGGGGTTTTGGCTTTTGGTAATGTCGTGACAGGCCCTGCTGATGAGTCCAAAAGGACAAAACGCGTCCAGGGATGGTCTCGTCAAATTATGGGAGGGAGGCTTTTATTTGCAATACTATTACTCTGTGAAATAACCACGTCATTCGTGTGAACATGCATATAAGGCGATTGGCAACAGATCTGAACTACCAATCCTGCCCTTTTTGCAAGCTGTTTAGGAGATGTAACCAGCGCCGTCGCTACTGGGGAGGGGAGTGTGCCCCCTATTGTCAGTCAGCACCGCGTAACGACAAGACAACAAACAATAGTATCAAGATACATACATTTCTGATGCAAAATATCGTTCCATTCAACATAATTGTCGTTTGACGCTGTCGATTCTTTGCACAGTTGTGGCGCAATTAATTGCTGTGTAGAAAATATGTTCCTTAGAGCAAGAGCCTGCTGACTGAACCCCAATTTATGGAAACCATGGTAGTCCCAAAGGAAGGAAGCACGACAGTACGGTAATGTTTTGATTGCATTGAAGGTCAGACTCCAATTGAGGCAAACAATCAAAATCACCTCCGTCCTTCGCGCTGCACCCGTCTACATAAACCAGGTCACTGTGCACGTCACATGAACAAAAGCAAGAGACTGCGGGAAAGGCAAGCCGGTCAACGAGCTACCACGAGAAGAAAAAATAAATATTATCTAGCTCTAATAAAAAAAGAAAAATATATGTGTGTGATTTTAGACAAAATAATAATACACGAATACACATAGTAAAAACTAGAATCACACACAACGACGGGAGTGAGGTGCTGAGCCGCCGAAAGCAAACCAACAAAAAGAATAAAGAAAGAGGACAAAAAGATTTTTGGCATGGGAGCTCGATGAAGTGAGAGGCGCGACACGCTACAGCTGTAACACAATAATTGTGACACAATAAATCGTCTTATCAACAACTGCAGCAGATGTTTTCATTTCGTTTATTTATTGAGGATGTAAAAGGCGCAAAATGAGTTTGAGAGATTGGTTGCAAAGTTCCAATTCGAGTGAAAGTTTGCGAGGTCTCCGCTCGTCCTGCTAATTGCAGAGCACCTACAACATCTGCTGCAAGTAAACCTATGAGCAAACGAAACCTGCTGATGCTAATGATTTGGGAGTTGACGACCTGAAGCAAGTTAGGCTGCGTACTTTTTCTGTAAGCATGTTTGAGGCCGAGAAAAATGCTTCAATGCTGCGTGGTATCAGAGGTGGGATTGGTTGGAATATTCTGTGAAGTTTGTTGCAGGTTTTGTCTTTTCTTGCCTCAGTTTTGAATCTAAAGTAGGAGAAGTCTTTCTAGGAATGCGCTGTGAATCAACTTCTACAATCGATGGCTGTCGTAATTGAAAACATGCTACCAAAATGAAAAGAGGGTTTTCCAAGCATCCTGCATCCAAAGAACACTTAAGAGTGCCTGGAAAGAAAAAATCAAACGGTATGAATTGGGTAAGAAAATTATCTCATTGGTCAACAGAAGCAATTGAAAGAAATTGTTGCTATTCTTCTAACTTAATTGACATAGTAGCTTTTTTGGCTACCCATCAATTGGCATTCAGAGGAAAAAATGACGTATTTGAAAGCAAAGACAAAAGGGAAGATGGACTCTTAAAGTTTGTTTAATTACACTTGAAAAAACCAGCGTTTACGTGCAATCATTTAAACTATCTCGTACATCAGTCCCGATATGCAAAACGAACTTATTGCTGCTATGAGCTCAGCAGTAACTGAAGGTTTAAGCTAGAAATTTTTGTTATACAATTAAAGTTGATGGCGCCAAGGACCCAACTGTTGCAGAAAAGAATTCCATAATTGTTCGTTCCTTTAACGAGCATCCTTTGAAAGTAGCTGAACTCTTTTGCTTTTATTAGGCATCATTTTGGGTGATGCGAAATCAATTACGGATGTGATTTTGGCGGAGCTTACTAAAGTAGGGCCGACTTCATCAAAGATAATTAGTCAAATCTATAATGGCGCATCTGTAATGGTAGGACTCTGTGGAAAAGTTCAACGTCTGTTGCAGGAACGAGAAAACAGAATGATTCCTTGTGTGCATTGCCTGAACCATCAATTGCATCTTGTAGTGGTGCACGCAATGTCGGTTAAACAAGCGATCAGCAATTTTTTTCCCCAACGGATGGCAGAACCGACTCCTTTTCTCCCTCCATTCTTCCCTCTTCCAGAAATCTCTTCATTCTGGGAGACTTCAATTGCCATCACCCCCTCTGGGACTCAAGAGGTACTTCCGACCCCGAAAGGGGAGGAAGTATTCGATTGGGTCATTTCTTCTGACCTCCTCCCCCTCAATGACCCTGACACACCTACCCTTCTCCATCGCTCCTCTGGCAGTTGCTCCTCTTCTGAGATCTCCTTTGCTCCCTTTTCTCTTGCCTTTTCCTGCTCCTGGGAGGTGCTTTAGGACCTGGGTTCTGACCACCTACCAATTCTTCTATCCGTTCCTCTCTCTCCGGCCTATCGCCCCAACGAGCGTCCCCCTTCCTTCAATTTTCAGAAAGCTCGCTGGGATGACTTTGACTTTCACTGTCCATCTGCAGAGGAATACTCGTCTCTTTCTCTTTCCTCTGCTGCTGCTCTCTTTACTTCTCTGGCACTGAATGCGGCCAAATCTTCCATTCTTTTCGGCCGCATCAAACGCCCTCCTAAAGCCTGGTGGTGTGCTGAGGTGGAAGAAGCGGTTAGTGAAAGACGCAAGGCTTTCGCTGCCGCTCACAGAAGTGATGAAGATCGCCAGGCTTACATCTCCGCTTCTCGACGCGCCTCGTCAATCATTGCCAAGGCTGAGGCATGGCAGACGACTTGCTCTTCTTTTTCACCTAAATCTGTGCACTTTCTCCTTCGCTATATCGCTGGCTCTCCTTCCTCGTCTTCCTCCTCTCCTAACTTTCCCAACTGCTCTTCTCCCAGGGAATCGGCTTCGGTCTATGCCGCTTACCTGAGATCCCACCTTTCCGTTTCTCAGCCAAAGACCCTGCGTAGCAGAGCCAGATGCTACCTCAATAAGCTCCGCCGAGCCACGTCCCCAGTGGTGTCACACTCGTCTTTTTGCTCTCCTTTCTCTCCAGATGAATTTCTTGAGGCTGCCTCCAATCTCTCCTCGTCCACTGCCACTGGCCCAGACAAAGTTGCCTATCCCATGCTAAAGCATCTTCCTCGCTCTGGCATAGATTTTCTTCTTCACATCTTCAATCTCTACTGGTCTTCACATTCCTTTCCTTCCATCTGGAAGACATCTTCTATTATTCCCATCCACAAGATGGGAAAGCCTCTCGACTCTCCTGCTTCCTTCCGGCCTATCTATCTCACCTCCTGCGTATCAAAGCTGTTTGAACGCATCATTCTATCCCGTCTACTTTTCTTTCTGGAATCTAATTCCATTCTTTCTCCCCGCCAGGCCGGTTTCCACCCTGGACGATCTACTCTAGATCAAATTCTGTACCTTTCTCAGTCCATTTCGGATGGGTTTGACAAACCCAGGCCGGGCTCTCAGACGATTCTCTCTACTATCGATTTCTCGAAAGCTTTTGACTCTGTCTGGCATCCCGCCCTTTACCACAAACTCTTTTCGGCTGGTCTCCCTCCTTGCTTTGCTCGTTGGACTCAATCTTTCCTTTCTGATAGGCGCGCTTCTGTGGTTTTTCAAAATCACGATAGTCGTTCTTTTCGAGTCCGTCGAGATGTTCCGCAAGGATCCGTTCTTGGCCCTGTACTTTTCTCTCTGTTCATTAATGATCTCCCGGCCTCTCTGCCTTCTTCCGTATGCTGCTCTCTTTACGCTGACGATCTGGCCATTTGGTCTTCCTCCCCCTCGGTCCCCACAGCGGTGGAGGCCACACAAGGAGCTCTGTTTTGATTGGAGCGCTGGTCTGAGTACTGGCGTCTTCCTCCCAATCCGAGCAAATGTGAGGCCTCCTTCTTTTCAGTGGATCCCCACCAAGCTAACCTCCAGCCCAACCTCCTCCTACTCGGCTCCCGTCTCCGTTTCAACCCCACTCCAACTTTTCTTGGGGTCACCTTCAGCCGCACTCTTTCCTTTTCTAAACATGTATCTTCGCTGAAGGTCAAGTTTTTCCCACGTCTCAAGACCTTACGCTGTATCTCTGCTTCCTCATAGGCCCCTCTAAGGAGTCCCTCTCTCTTCTGTATAAATCTTTTCTTCGGCCCCTTCTCAATTACGCTTCACCCGGAAGGTTTCCTTTCCTAAGCGCTACCAATTCAACCAAATTGGTACGCCTTCGCCGAGCGGCCAGTCGCGCCATCACCGGCGGCCTCTCGTCCTCCCCTATCCCTCTTCTTCTCTCCGAGGCCTCTTTACCTCCCCTGCGAGTCACTCTGACTCATTTCACTCTTTTTTCTTATGAGTGGGCTCTTCGTTTCCCAACCTCCTTTCCTATTTCAGGTTTGACCAGACTTTGAGTGAAACCAAGACACTGCAGATCGTCCTGGAGAGCTTTTGCGTCCACTCACCCGCTCATGCTTCCTTCTACTTGTTCTAGGGAGGCTCTTCTTGCTTACCCTCCTTTTTCTCCTTGGAATCTGCTTTCCTTCACGGTGGAGTCCACGCATTTCTTCTCCATGCTCTCGCTCTGATCCCCCTCTCTCTCCCCAAGGTGCGGCTCTCGCCCATCTTGACTCTCTCTCCCCTCATGATCTGATGCTTTGGACAGACGGCTGTGTTCCTTTTCCTTTTGGCAAGGGCGGCTTCGACGTTCTTGCCATCTGCTCTCATTGTGGCACTAAGGCCACTCTTTCCTTTTCGGCAGGCCCAGTATGTTCAAGTTTTTCCGCTGAAGCCTGCGCCATTCTGCACGCTCTTTGCTGGTCTCGGCGGCACCAACAAGTCTGCCATTTTTCTTCTCCCCTCTTACTATCTGACTCTCGTTCTGTCCTCGCCGCCCTGTCCTTTTCTCCATCTTTCCTTTTATCTCAAACTCTGTGGCAGATCTGACAGGAACTGTCTTCTCTCTTCTCCTGTTCTATCAGACTACAATTGGTCCCCGGACACTCGTTTCTCCCGGGGAACGACGCGGCCGATGAGCTGGCCAGACTGGGTGCGCTACTTGCGCCCTCCGCAATTCCTTGTAGTCTCTCTCCTCTTATCTCTCGGGTCCACTCTTGTCTTTTCTCGGACTGGAGGCGTACTGTCTCATCGAAGTATTTTGACACTCAGGTTCCCTCGATTTCCACCGAGGAATTTATGCTCCCTCGTCATGCTCGCTGTGTGCTCTCTCATCTTCGCTGCAACGGACACAGCCTTCTTTTAGGTTCTTATCTCTCTAGGATTGGCAGAATCGAGAATCCTTCCTGCAGCGCCTGTGGACACTCGTCCCAGGACATCTCTCATCTCATTCTTTACTGTCCAGCTACGGACTCTTTACGCCGCTCACTCTTTGGCGACTCTCTGTCTCTTTACGACCTCTGGTCCAGACCCTGGGGAGTTTCTTGGCTTCTGGGGCTCCATGGTCTTCCGCCATGCCCCCATCCCTCGGAGGTGGTCGGGTAAACAACAACAACAACATCAATGATTTTTGCACGTTTTTTTCGCAAGCCCACATTTGCACTTCACAATAATGATGAAAAATTGAAAAGCTTGCTTGAGCAGGGGTGGACTGGTCATCTGGCTGCAGTAGCTTTCTCAATTCTTTTCAACATACAGTATACCATCGCTTCTCCAAAAAATGAGTACTTCAAGGGCACATAAAGCAGAAACACATACAGAGACATCAAGGCTGCTTCGAGAGGTGCAGGAACAAAGTTTTTTGTTCATTGCACAGAGGCTTCACAAGGTATGTATTGCTATATAATCATTCTTATTGTCTCAATTTCAAATAATTGGTTGATGGTGACAATTAAATTTATGAGCTTGTGCTGTGTTTGTCAGTCTTGTTATGCTCCTGGGCCACCATAAATGGCAGTAGACTTTTTGGTTTCCAGATTAAAATAGAAGCAATTAAATGGTTTGCTTCAGATCTTAGGAGAAGCTCGTATTACAACCCATTTCAATGTTAAAACCAGTGTGATGGCTTTATTATATTAAATGAAAAACGGCACGTAAGTCTTGTGCGTTGTGTTAGTTTGTTTTATATAAGTCAACGTTGAGCCTATTGGGGGGATCTCTTGGCCCTTGGCAAGCCCTGCTAATGAGTCCAAAAGGACGAAACGCGTTTAGGGATGGCTTTGTAAATTTGAAAATATCTCTCAATAGCATTGCTCCCTTCGGAAGCCTCGCGCTTTCAGCACTCGCTTTGTTGTTTTGTTTCTCCCTTATAAGACGCTCTCCATCGATCGTAATCACTTGAAACTAGCAATATAATATTTCAGTGCTATGAGTGATTTCGGTACTATCTGCTTCACAGACCCGAATTCATTTCCTCTGACTAGACTTGAAAAATGGCATTCACAGTTTCCCTGCTTGGCGCTTATAACAAAAAAGATAGTGTGGAGAACAAGTCCGCAACTTCGATAAGTATTGTTCGGTAAAGGCATTTAACGCTATATCTGATGTCTCCATATTTACAGTAGCAGACAGATGATGGGGCCAAGCAGTCTACCTATTCTTGTGCTCAGTCAAGCAAAGGACGAGCAAACAACACTCAACAATTTATGTGCCAAAAAGAAAACATGTAGCTCATACGAAGAGAATAAACATCTTTTCTGTGCTTAAATTTAATTGGCATTTCGCATTTCTTTACCTAATATTGTATGAGGCAATATTTTACATGCAAATGTTGTGAGCAAATTAC
This sequence comes from Trididemnum clinides, assembly GCA_963675345.1. Taxonomy (NCBI): domain Eukaryota; kingdom Metazoa; phylum Chordata; class Ascidiacea; order Aplousobranchia; family Didemnidae; genus Trididemnum; species Trididemnum clinides. The sequence continues at coordinate 23,768,219 of OY776290.1, read as the reverse complement.
CGTTTGCGTAATGCAAAAAATTATTACTTGCAAGGATATTTTTATAATGTTTATGTATAGCGCAAGTTCATATCGTGTCCAGGAAGCGATAATTGTCAAATCACAAAAAGTTTTTAAATTGCTTCACGTATCTCTTTGCTTTTTGGTTGACCGTAGCCACAGATCGGGCACTTTAAGTGTTTGATTACTTTCTGTAATTTTACTGTTCTACAATCACAGGTGATTTCTCTGTTTTAAGAACAGCCTCAAGTCACCAGTTTGATGGGTTAATGTGAAAGGCAGTGAATGAATGTGCGTCTGCAATATAGATTACCCGTTGGTGCTATTTGGAAGCTAATTAAATTAATTAAACATTAATTTACTGGGTATATACCTAGGGTTACCATACGTCCCGCTTTTTGAGGCCTTGTCCCGCTTTTTTCATCGAAAATCCCGCTTTTTGCTTCAGTCAAATAGAACGGATTTTAGCAAATTTATGGACTTTTCAATTAACTCCTTGACAAAAGCGGGACGCTAAGATACGGCTCTAGACTTGATATTCGAGGCTAAGGTGCAGATTTACAAAAATAAAGAAAAATTGGGGTGATCTCCAAAAAAAAAAAAAGGTCAGCACCTGCTTGGCCACAGGGATTATCCACACGTGGCCTTGAAATTGACACAAACCGTGCCACTAAAAACATGATGACCTTTTTTTTTTTTCTTTTTGGAGATTACCCCTATTTTTCTTTCTCTTTTTGCATCTGTAATTTTACCTCGACAATCAACTCTAGATCCGCTCCTCAGCGTCCCGCTTTTGATAAAAAAAAAATTGAATAGATCAGAAATTTCGTCTCGTGAAAATTCGCCATCCAATGTCCCGATTTTTGCTCTTCCAAATATGGTAACCCTATATATACCCTAACAAGATGTTTGTGTTTTTGTGGTCTTAAAGAGACCTAACGTGTATTATCTAGTGAGACCAAGCAGTCCTACCAAAAGACTGCAAAATAGAACCACTAAAAGTATCGTTTTAAAACGGCAAATTTCTATATTGTATTTTACATAAATTTGTTTCCTCCGTCAACAATATCTTCAAGTTAAAAATACTGACTTATCAACTGGGATGACACTTGTTGCCACGTGTGTTGAAAACGTTCACAATCTTTAGAAAGAAGAAAAATTTTGTGATATATGGCAGTGGTCCCCGACCCCCGGGCCGCGGACCGGTACCGGTCCGTGGGTAGCTTGTTACCGGGCATCACAGGAAACGATAACTATACACTATTGCTGCTTTATTCATTTTGTAATTTTGAAGGTTGAGCACTTGTACAGTTTATATCTTATGCTTCATACAGATTTAATAAATTAACTTAATTTTCACAATGCCAGTTGATGCATGTTTCAGTTGCATGCAGGCCTGTTTATCTTTCGTGCTTCAAACCGATCCGCAAGAATATTGAGTGACTTTCAACCAGTCCGTGGCTCAAGAAAGGTTGGAGACCGCTGATATATGGGATGAGTAGGGCTGGATTCAAATAAGTACATGTAATTACTTAAGTACTTAAGTAAAAATTTTACTTATTATTTACTTAAGTATATTTTGGCCTACTTAAGCAATTTCAAGTAATCTTCTCTTGCAATAAACCTTGACAAAATTTTATTAATTATTAAAAAATATAATATATATGATTAGATTGTTTGTAATAGCAACCCTGTATTTCTTTGTTATCATGTTCACGCCTTTTGTTATCAGTCCAACGAGAGTAACTATTGACATAGGTATTATATTATATATTTCTGCTGCGTAACAAATATATTTAGATTGTGGCCTTTTTAACAAAATATTTATCTGAAGCATAATTTTTCAAGGAGTAGTTTGCAGACGCAGAATTTAATATTTTCAAATAGCTTACGAAATTCGATGAAATACTTTACAATACAATCTTCATACGGGACGACCAAAAAATTATCAAAAGGTTAATTGGGTTTTGGGCCGATGGGTTTTATACCAAATTGTATTTTAAAAATTACTTGAAATACTTAGGTAATTTTAGTAAATTTTTGAAAATTACTCCTTACCTAAGTATTTTTTGAAAGCTTACTTGAACTCAGCTATAGCGATGAGGTCGTTACTCAAATTGATGCTCATTCAAGACGAACACGACTTTGTAATGCATTGGTACAAGACAATGTAGTCGAAAAAACAACTGGAAATGATAAAATGAATAAAGACGAAATGTGGAGATTATTTTACAACACACTGGATTAAGTTATCAATAAACTGGACGTGAATTTTAGCCATCAAAATACAAAACTATATGCTGCTATTTCTGCTCTTCGACCTGAAAGTGGCAACTTTTTGGATTTGGTAGACTGCACAAGTGTGGAAGCAGAATTTGTTGTTGCTAAGACGTACGTTGCAAAATTCAACGATGATGAGAAGACAAAGCCGAAGACAAACCAAACTCCTTTTAAAACACTGTGAAGCACTTAAGACGATGCCTACTGTACATCTTGCACTGAAACTAAAAGTCACTCTTGGAGCCTGTACCGCAAAAGTGTGAAAACTCTTTTTCTGCTCTGAAAACTATCGTGCGAGATCGCAGGCAATCGATAAAGCACGCTCGCAAAGCCCATCTTGTCCAACTTGCGTTTAAAAGCGACATGACAAAAAAACTAAAAACTGATTGGAAAGAAAACGTCTTTCAACTGTTCAGTACCTCAGATCGTTGACTGCATTTATTTCAGTTTCACTCAGTTAATTTAGTTTATTTTAAACTTTTCGGTGTTCTTTGTTTCACAATATCGACACTTTCACGAAATTGGTCTCGGTTTGCCATCTGAAACTAGTTGTAGAAAAACAGTGAGCTGCAATTAAGCGCAGATAAGTTACAGTATAGCGGATAAGAAATGCTTCACATGACAAATCTTTTCTGGCTGTTGATGAGAGCACTCTAGTTGACATACAATATTTAAATATTCTAGTTGGAACCCCAGAAACACCTTACATCAGTTATTTGTACAACTGTCAACCTCTACCATGTTCGCCAAATAACAACGCCATCGCTGAAGCAGTTAACGATTCTGCTGGATTAATTGGAATCAGCAGAAACTCTTTCTGTGACTTATCGACGCAATGGCGTAGTGGTTAGAGCGTCCGCTTCGCAATCGGTAGACCTTGGGTTTATTCTCCTTGTCGAGTCATGCCAAAAGACTTAAAAACGGTATTTACACTTTCCCTGTTTGGTGCAACATTTTAGGGATGTTGCAGAGAACAAGCCGGTAAGTTCGTTTGTTATGTCTTTGGGCAAAGCACTTAACGGGACGCCCCCACCTTTATGTTTAAAACAGGTGGTCCAGTTTTCTCTCGGAAGAAAGGGTCGGTGGGAAGAAGGGCATCCGACCGTAAAAACAAAAATGCCATTTAACAACAAAGCAGATCAGTAACTATCTGCTGTAGCAACCCCTAATTGGGAAAGATGTCAAAAGAACAATAACAACTCTAATGATTTCATCACATGCAAATGGTGCTTGAGCAATCGTTGTAATGTATGAAAAATATCTGTGTGGAAAGAAACTTTTCCGGTCCGTTGTTAGAAATTTTTTAAATTATATTTTAGTGGTGGCAGATACAGAGAGAGTTTGGCTCACGATTTCAGAAATGTGGTAGATGGTCATTGCATGGCCTGAATTGCAAAGCACCCAAGATTCACAAGCAGAAGAGTATTCAGCGCTTTTTGTAAAATATCTAAGCACTCCTCTATCAAGAGGTTGGAGTGAATGCAAGGCGTAGGAAGGAAAATAAAATAAAATTACATCAAAATCTTTGCATTAATTACGGTACATCATTGGATGAAAGGCATACATGGTTATCAAATAGCGGAAAAATGGGGTCTTCCTTATTGGCTGAGAGTACTTCGCGAAATTCTGAAAAATAACAATTTTTTTGCGTTCATCCACTATCATCAGGCGTTTCATTGCATGAGTAAGGTTTAACGCGGATAAATTTCTTGCTGGGAATGCATACATAAAAGGTCCACTATTTTCTGTGGCTTGAATTGGCCTCGCAACTGCAATTGCATATGTTACCAACGTTTCTCCTTCTTGCAATTTTTTGGTTCTAATTCAATTTCTTCCTCGTTCACCCATTTTTGCAATCAGATTTTCGCACAGTCGTGATCCTATTTATATTGTCAACAGTGACATATGGTTGGGGAAGAGCAAAGCGTTTTGTAAAGTTGGAGACCTTATTTTTGAAGATAAACTTTTTGAAACTTAGAATCTTGTTCAATTATTCAGCCGTTGTTTCTTCCCAATTGGTCACTTGGGGTTTCCAAATTGCGCACCAGAAATTCCGTATACCAATTCTAATCTACCATTGAGATTCCTTCAAGTTCTCATTCAACCTAAGATCATACTTCACATTGCAATAGTATGTGTTTTGAAGCCTTGAAGTAATAGGTCATAACAAACTTGACAAACCTGCTTTAGACAACGTGAAAGAATATCTTCTTGTTTAAAATAACGCATTACGTAGACTGTAGCGGAACTGAATTCAAGAGTCTCCTAAAGCTTGTTTAATCTTTTGAACATCTTGACCTAGGGTGACATGACATATCTCGAATTTAGATGCAGTACTTCCCAAATATCCTTGATCCGCTACTGACTTAAGTGCTTGCTGTAGGTTATGCGAGTTTTTCCAGGCTCTCTCGAAAGTTTTCTTTTTTTATCCATTCTAGTAAATAGCAACAAGTTAAAACTAAAATACAAAACTGGGGCAAGGGTAACAAAAATGTTACAATTGTCCCCGCATGTAACCATTTTTGAAGCACGGCAAGCATCCTCCTAATTATAAATTGAGGTAGCATATCACAATTCTTAAAGCAATTACTACTTTTAAAAAAAAGATTTTTTTGAAATCTAAGATAAAAAGGTATCTAAACCAATTTTGTTTAAAATATCAAAAATTTACTTACCTATGCAAAATATGAACTTTTCCGTTTAACTTTGTTTTCTTACCTTGCAAATTAATAGCAACTGATTTACAAGCAACCCAAAAAAATACGTTTTTATGTAGAATGATGATGCAATACAATGAGTTCCATTGCGAAATAACGTAAATGTTGCGTCTACTTCTAGTCGCGATTGTTCCCGCCCTACCCTAATATGAATTGACCCAATGGTGATTTATGCGCCCAGTCATTGGTTTAGTTCTTTTGTCCTTTTAGTAAAGTAACTGTTGATATTCTTGATATCATAATTGTTCGGAAGCTTTCGCCTTTTAAGCTGTTATGTTTGCCACCTCGTTTGTAATAAGTGAGGAATAGGAATGTTTTGTAATATGTGATGACTGATGAAATCGTTTTTATATTTCACAGTACGTTTGCAATTACGTTCAACCCTTAATGGAAAGAAACCGTAAGTTTGGTACAGTGAATCATTTATAAATCAATACAGCAAATTGTTTTGTCTTTTCTTTACGCCTTTACTTTGATCGATTTGTATGTCATTCTCGTTTCTTGTTAATGGATATGTGAAGATTTCGCTGATTGATCTCATATTTATTTGTGATTTTTCATAGGCCTGTTGACCGTTTATGAGCTTATTCTACTTTGGCACTGCTTTTAGTATGGGGTGGTAGCGAATAGAAAACCTAATCCTAATGTGTAGTGGTTAGTAACCGACGCGAAGGTGTAGTGGTTAGAGCGTCCGCTTCGCAGTCGGTAGACCTGGGGTCACTACAGTAATTGCTCGGCAATAACCGAAATACTTCAGAAAAGTGGCTATGGTGAAATAACAATCAACAGAAATGGAACATTAATCCTTAAAGGGTTATACTGACAACAGTCACAACGTCGTTTTAAAACGCAATTTTATGTAGAGCTAGATGAGCTAAACTTCGCAATCAAAGCTTTTTTAAACTAAAAATAAGGCATATGTCTGAAAAACATAAATTAACAAATCTTTACTTAACAAGCTACTTAGCAAAACGTAATCTTACAGAAACCAGATAACAAATCTCTACAAGTCTCAACAGCAACGCAGTTGCTGCAATTGCACGCGCAGAATCCAAAAGGTCATCGCTGAAGGCAAACTGCGCGCTTCAACGCGTTACCACTTCACTAGACTTTGAATTTTTATTCGTCAACGATCGCATGATGCGCGCCAGAGCTATGGTTTCACTGTCCGTGCTGACGCCCTTCTTTTCTGCGAAATTTTTCTCTCAGCTGCAAGCAATCCTCTTACACAGTACTGTACATGATATTGCGATTAAGTGTCGGAGTGTAAAGAAGAGCTACATCCGTCATCATAAACGAACAAAATACTCTGGGGATGAAAAAATGTCGATATAGGCCAACTGACGATAAAGACAAAGTTGATATAGGCAAATGTTGCTGCAGTGCTTTTTGCATAAGCTTTGATATTTTTGTAAAAATGATGGCAAGGTGTTTTTTATTTTGTTGAAGTGCCATTTCAACTAATTTCTTGACGTTTGAGAATAATTAAGTTTGTATTTTAGGAAATGTAGGCCTACTCCATACTGTCATAGTGGTACTAGAATCAGTTTTTACCGCGCTCGTTTGATTGCGGACAATCCTGACGCGCGTCTTCCCGCAAAAACTCATACGGGCCCAGGAAGTCATGCCAGTGCAAAAGCAATAGCATTAAAATTGTTAGTGTTATGCTTAATCAGAATTCACGTTATGTCGACAAATCTTTCAAAAGGACAAAATTATTCAAGTAATAAAACATTTGCCTAGAAGCTATGCATAACTGTCGATAAATAGGAAAAAACAGTATGGCATCCGACAGATAATAACTATCTCTACAAGACATGAATATAATCACCATATTATTTTGTAGCTGATTGTTCAACAAAATCTAGCAATAGTTAGACTTTTTTTGAACCAGATAGCTCTTGCCTCTAGGTAAGAGCACAGAGGCACACGTCGGGGTAATCCGCGGTTGGATGTTGTTGCCAGACCCCTTCCGAGGGATGGGGACATGGCGGAGGACCGTGGAGCGACAGAATCCGGGAAACTCTCCAGGGCTTGGACCAGAGGAAGTAGAAAGTCGCCAAAAAGCGAACGGCGCTGATTACGTGGCTGAACTCTGCAGAGCGAGGTGAGAGGTGTCCTGGGAAGGATGTCCGCAGGCGCTGCAAGAAGGATTCTCGATTCTGCCAGTTCTTCTGAAATTAGAATTTAACAGAAGGCTGTGTCCGTTGCAACGAAAACGAGAGAGGGCGCAGCGAGCGCGATGAGGGAGCACAAGTTCCTCAGTGGAAACCGAAGGAAACTGTGTGTCAAAAAATTTAGATGAGACAGTACGCCTATAGTCAGAGAATAGACAAGAGTGAAATTGAGAGGTAATAGGTGAGAGACTACAAGGGATTGCAGAGAGCACGAGTAGCGCTCCCCGTCTGGCCAACTCATTAGCCTCGTCGTTACCCGGGCAACCATTGTAGCCAGATAGTAAAGGAGGAGTGAGAAGGCAGTTCCTGCCAGAAAGTTTGAGGTAAAAGAAAAAGAGGGAGGAAAGGACAATGCGAAAGTTAGAGAGGAGAATAGAAAAGGCAGACTTGTTGGTTGTGCCGGGACCAGCAGAGAGCTTGCAGAATGGTGCAGGCTTCAGCGGAAAAACTTAAACATACTGGGCCTGCCGAAAAGGATAAGATGGCCTCAGGTCACAAAGTGAGCAGTTGGTAAGTACGCCAGAGCCGCCTTTGCCAAAAGGAAAAGGAACATAGCCGTCTATCCAAAACACCAGATCGTGAGGTGAGAGAGCCGCATCTTGGCGATAAAGAGGAGGATCAAAGCAGGAGCATGAGGAGGAAAAGGTGGACTCCAAAGTGAAGGAAGGCAGATTTAAAAGAGGAGAGGGAGGGCAAGCAAAGAGAACTTCCCTAGAAGAAAGCATGAGCGGGTGAGTAAAAGCAAAAGCTCTCTAGGAAGATTTGCAGTCATGGTTTCGCTCAAAGTCTGGCCAAACCTGAAATGGGAAAGGAGGTTGGGAGACCCGCTCATAAGATGACAGGGCGAAATGAATCAGGGTGACTCGTAGGGGAGGTAGAGACGCCTCAGAGAGAAGAGGAATAGGGGAGGACGGGAGGCAGCCGGATGGCGCGACTAGCTGCTCGGTGAAAACGTTCCAATTTGGTTAAGTTGGTAACGCTAAGAAAAAGAAAATTACCGTGTGGAGCATAAGTGAAAAGGGGCCGAAGAAAAGCTTTATGTAGAAGAGAGAGGTGAGGCTAGAGGTTGGTTGGTGGGGTCCACTAAGAGGCTTCACATTTGCTCGGATTGAGAAAAAAACACCAGCGCTCCATTCGAATCAGAGCTCCTTGTGTGGTCTCCACAGAAGCAGAGACCGAAGGAGAGGAGGACCAAATTCAGATCTCAGCATAAAAAGAGCAGCTGATGGAAGAACGCATCGAAGCAGGAAGATCATTGATGAAGAAAGAAAAGTACTGGGCCAAGAACAGATCCTTGCGGAACACCTCGACGGACTAGAAAGGAGAGACTTTTGTAATTTTGAAAAACCACGCAAGCGCGTCTATTAGAAAGGAAAGATTTAGTCCGACGAGCAAAGCAAGGAAAGAGCCCAACTGAAATAAGTTTGTGGAAAAGGGCGAGCAGCCAAACAGAGTCGAAAGCTTTCGAGAAGTCGATAGTAGCAAGAATCGTCAGAGTTAGGCTTGGGCTTGTTAAACCCATCCGAAATGAACTGAGAAAGGATAAGAATTTGATTAAGAGTATACCGTCTAGGGTAGAAACCGGCCTGTCGGGGAGAGAGAATGGAGTTAGATTCCAAAAAGAAGAGTAGACGAGATAGAATGAAGCGTTTTAAAAGCTTTGATACGCAGAAGGTGAGAGAAATAGACCGGAAGGAAGGAGAGTTGACAGGCTTTACCATTTTGTGAATGGAAATAATAAAAAATGCCTTCCAGATGGAAGGAAGCGATTGCAAAGACCAGGAAAGATTGAAAATGCGTAGAAAATCCATGCCAGAGCGAAGAAGGTGCTTTAGCATGGGATAGGCAATTTTGTCTGGGCCAGTGTCAGTGGACGAAGTGGTTTGTGGCAGCCGCGAGAAATTCAGCGGGGGCGATGGAGAAGCAGAAAGACGAATGAGACTCTTCGGGGCACGTGGCTCAGTGGAGCACGAACAGGTAGCCTCTGGCTTTGTTACGCAAGGCCTTTGGGTGGGAAACAAAAAAGTGGGATCTCAAGTAGTCGGCGAAGACCGAAGCCGACTCCCTGAGAGAGAAACAGTTGGGAAAGTTAGGAGGAAGAAGAGCCAGCGACAGAATGAAGGAGAGAACTCACCGATTTAAGCCTAAATTTAGGAGATGAGCATGTCGTCGGCCATGCCTCAGCCTTGGCGATGACAGACGAGGCATGTCAAGAAGCAGAAATGTAAGCCTGTCAATCTTCATCACTTCTGAGCGGCAGTAAAAACCTTGCGTCTTCCGCTTACCGCTTGCTCCACTTCAGGAGAGTACTACGCTTGAGTTTGGCGTTTGAAAAGTAGAGAAGGCAGCAGCAGAGAAAAAGAAAGAGAAGAGTATTCTTCTGCAGAAGGACAGTGAGAGTCGAAACAAAAGGCAGTCATCTCAACGAGCTTTTTGAAAATTGAAGGAAGGAGGCCGTTCGTTAAAGCGAAAAAGGGACGGTTAGTAGAATTGATAGGTGATCAGAGCCCAAATCCTGAAGCATTTTTCAGGAGCTAGAGAGGAGGGAGCAAAGGAGATGTCAGGAGAGGAGCGATGGAGAAGGGTTAGCGTGTCAAGGTCATTGAGATGAAGGAAGTCAGAGGAGATGACCCGATAGAATGCTTTCTCCCCACGGGGGTAAGAAGTACCTTTTGAGTACCAGAGTAGGTGATGGAAGTTGAAGTCCCCCAGAATGAAGAATTTCTGGAGGAGGGAAGGTTAGATGTCGTGAAGTAAATCTACAAGTCCTTGATAAAAGTGATAGTTCAATTGCTGAATGGGCTAGTGTAACATAGTCTAGTCATCCACTGCAGAATAAAATATTATTGAAAGATATAACTTTTTAAAACAAGGTTTGGAAACGTTAAAACAAAGTCATGGACAAGGCAAATATGAGTCATTTAAGTGATGAAATTCGATAGAGAAAATTTTGTGGGAGCCCTAAAAATTCCAAAAGCATTTAAAACTCATTTGAATATATTTTTTAAGCGCACGTTAGTCATTAAACATTGCACTTTTAACGTATAAAGCATAATCGCAAAATCTATGGCGACGACACTGCAAAATTAATAGCATAACACGGCATTACATTCGCTACAAAGTGAATTTTTCTTCCTTGAAAAACTCCACTCAAAATGCACATGCTGTAAATTGATAATGAACAATTAATCAATACTGCAAATAGAATATATGATTGCGTAACAGAAAATAGCATCAATGATTTACAATATCACTTATTATGTAGCGTTGGCATTATAATGACACTGGATTAATCATTGGGCTTCAAGTCACATTGACTATTGCATTAGCAATATAATGATACTTGCCGTATTTATAAAATTGATTTGTCGCGTTTGCAATGCGATCAAACTTGAACAGATATCAAAAAACCTCGTTCAAGAATGTGATATAGGATTGGCTACAATTTTGTAAGATGGTAGATTTGTACCTACGGGTCAAATGAGCTCAGAAGGCACCGTTGCTTTCGCATTAAATTTTGTTACAAGGCATGTAAAGTACCATAACCGCCTGCATCCTTACAGAGAGGCAGTTTTGAAATGCTTGGTCCTTGCAACATTACTAATTGATTTCATCTTATTAAAGCAGCCGCGCAACAACGGTGCCAAAGAGTAGCATTAAATACTTTGTTACCGAACTAAAAACGTTGATAACAAAGTGAGGCGATCAAGACATCAACATTTTACGTAGGATACATTTTTAAGCGCACGTTAGTTAATTAGTACGCACCGCAGTTTTTTAAAATACAAAGCATAATAGTACAATTTATAGTGGTAACTTTGCAAAACCGATAGCATAACACGGCATTATGTTTGCTACAAGCTGAATGTTCCTTCCTTGAATAACTTCACCCAAACTGCGCCTGTTGGAAATTGATAATCGTCAAGAGACTGAGCTTTCATTGCACAAGAATAACCAGGGTCCTAAGATATAAACAGCAAATTAAAGAGGCCTATTACGAAAAAGTAAACTCTGAGATGTTTATTTATTTATATCCTCAAACCACTCAGAGGAGCTGCCGGTGCTGCTACTAAACCAAGAAATCATACGGCGGTTCTCACCGCGACTAACAAGCGCCTTGGGCTGAACTACGTTGCTGTAACTGAAACAATATCGCTTTTATGCGCACTAAAGCAAGATCAGTGAGGACAGACTTAAATAACGAGACTATTTCAGGATTCGTCACATTTGTACCAGCTATTCAGCCAATTTTAGAACAACTGAAGTTATCTTTTACGCCAATTGACTGCATGCATTATTTTTTCAATGAACACCAACGCAAAAACAAGCAGCGCATATTCTATGCTTCACCACGTTGAAGTAATGAAGTTGATCAGCACTAAGGCTGTTCAAGAATACACTTTTTTCAAAATTTGGAGGCCACACTCGAGATTGGTTCCAATTCATGACAAAAGATCCCACAAAAACTTTGAGCTCTCTCAGTAAAGCATCGACCAGGTGAATCGACTTCAAGTTTTGTGCAGCCCAAAGCACAAAATCGACCATAACTCCCTAACCAGAAGTCCCAAAAGACTATATGGCCACTTAAAATTTGCAGAATACCAATACACATTACACTAAAGTATAAAAAAATGCATATTACATGTAGCAAAAAAACAAACTTAAAAATACTGATCTGGACAAAAAATGAGATTTTTCGAGATATGACATAACTTTCAACAAATTTCGAAGAGAAATTGTTGAAAAAAATAAATTTTTGAAGTGTTTAGAATATTTTTTATAGCTAAGAAACAACTTAGCCTACATAATAAATTTAAAAAACGAGTGTTGGAACTGTTGGTATCTCATATAAAACGATTTTCCCTGCATTAAACTGAGCAGGTAATGAATGTCACTTACAGTGAGTAAATACGAAGTGTTAGAATCATTTGAATTTTCACGAAGAGCCAGTTAGTGAGGCCTTCCTAAAATCAGGTCGATCACGTCTACTTTTCTCCACGCAATGTAGCATCATTTGTCTTTGTTCCGAATTTTCTGTTAATTGGTTTTTGTAATCTTCAAGAATCATGATGTCTCTTTCCCTCAAATCGTTCGTCACATGCAGCGTTGAAACCAAGTCTTTGAATTTTCGGAAACTTTTAAAGTTGTTCCACTTGGTGAATGAATACCGAAAAAGTTGAAACGTTGAAAAATGATAACTGACCTTTCACCAAGTTTGCAATTTTTGTATCTTCTGATGTTGATTGAAACACCGGCTTCTGTGGAGACATGTCTGTCTTTGAAGATTTTTGGTAAACACGAAATAACTTAGAAGCCAGATTTCGTTTAGTATGCTCCTGCAGTTGGAGAGAACAGAGAGTAAATGGCAATAGCTGTTCGCTCAAATACCAAAGATGTCTTTTCGATACTTAGAGAGCAGCATCAGATATATTCTTAAATAATGGTATTTGTTCATAAGCCAGCAGCAGCTTGTACAACTGTAAATCATTAGCAGCAGCTTCAGCGCCTACGGAGGCTTTAAACCAGTGCTTTGCATAAATGACAGCAAAAAAATAACCAAACAGTTCTAAACCCTTAAGAATCCTTGCATCCATATCAAGTTGAGTTTGAAGCAACAACATCTTAATCGCATATTTAATCTTCGGCAGAAAGATGCTTATCAATATCCTTCTTTGATATGCCAAAAAGGTAGTCAACCCCCAAATGCCATTTTTCTTGATGCTTTACCGAAACTTTAGGATCTTCCGCTCTTTTTAACACCTCAACAAGATCACTCAACTTCTTAAAAATCGTATTTCTACTCAAGTTACAAGTATAGCCAAGAGTTGCATCTTGCGCTGCAACTTCTTTTTACACAGCAATTGTTTCATCATAGATTGCACACATTGCTTTTTTTTGCAGTGTATTTTTTAATTTTTAAGTGATAAAGAAAGCATCCAACAACATCTTGATTTGTAGAAAGTTATTCCCCACAAAATGGCTCAACTCTTAGACTCTTACTCTTCCCACATCATTCCACCTGCGAATATCCTTTCTCAATTCCACTTGTTAAGATTTAATAAACCTACGGATCCTTTCAACCCGCGTAAAATAAAATGCGTTTAATGCTATAATCTTTGCTAATTACAATGCAAAATGACATGAGTGATCACATTCTGCATAAACTTTAGCAAACATTTTAGCTGCCAGGTTCAACAGAAAATGAAAACAGCCTCGCTAGCAATTTATTGGCCAATCTTTGCTAGTTATTTGTTCTAGCATATTAGTCTGTTCTAGTCCTACCGTTCATAGTTTTTGTAAACCTTTTAACTGCTATACAGTCGTTATCTCTGTGCTTGAACTGGCAACTGGCTCCTTAACTAAACTGATAAGTAGCATTCTATAAGCGAAAACTGGCAACTTGACTACCATATTGATAAGTAGCGCTTTTCACCATTAATAACTAATTTAACTAATGTACCACTAAAACTAATGTCCATCACAATTTATAATATAACAGTCAAACACCCGTTTATGAAATTTACTTTTGGGCTAATTTGTTTCTTTGCTATAAAAAACATTTCAAAAATTTATTTTTTTTCAACAATTTGTCTTTGAAATTTGTTGAAAGTTATGTCAAATCTCGAAAAATCTCATTTTTTGTCCAGATTAATGTTTATTTTAAGTTTGTTTTTTTTGCTACATATAATATGCATTTTCTATACTTTAGCGTAATGTGTATTGATATTCTGTAAATTTTAAGTGGTCGTATGGTCTTTTAGGGCTTCTGGTTAGGGAGTTATGGTCGATTTTGTGTTTTGGGCTGCCCAAAACTTTAAAGTGGATTCACACGGTCTATGCTGTACCGAGAGAGATCAAAGTTTTTGTGGGATCTTTTGCCATGAATCGGAACCCCTACGTGATCAGATAGTATTTTGCATTTGAGTATTAGAGGGTGCCTAATGCCAACCAATGGCAGCCCAATCTGGTAGTGGAGCGGCCGTTCTGCATTAATGTCAATTTTACATCCTTTCTTCCCGCGTTTCGAAGGCTCAGAAGCCCTGATTCAGTGCGCGTCCATTACTACACATCCGCTTTCGAGCAAAATTTTTGCTGGAGCAACGTAGCACTAAGAAGTTCCGAATACCTTTTTTGACGAGTACCTATCGTGATTTTGTAGAATTTTAAACTCAAGCTATTGGTTCAAATTAAACTGCTTCTTTTTCCTAGTCCATATGTTGTTATTTGGTTCAATTGTGTAATGCCATTTCATATTGCACCTTTTTGCCCCTTATTCCATATCACAAGTATACATCAATATCTCGCATCATAGGTACAGATATTCATCTACAAATTTAACTCAGAGTGATTGCGTTACTCCGGTAAAGTTTGATTCAAAGTGGATAGCAAGTGAAAAACGTACTCAACGAGCACGGCTAATCACAAAATGGCAGAACAAGAACGTAGTCTAGTTTTGTAAATTTTGATTAGAAACAAACTTACCATCGGGGGCATGTAGGCATTACCTCGAATTACCACTGGTGATAGAAAATGTTCATGTAAATGGTCAACGTACTCGCACATCCTAAAAAATCCATACTTGTACTGTAGAAAACTTGGCTTGCCATCACTGAATAGCACCTACCTGCCTTCTTTACTTCCAGAAACGCACAAGTAGTCAAACATAATAATATGTTGAACAAGCTCACATAAACCAACTCCTCCTGCATGAGGGCAAACTGGTACTGTAAAATAAAGATTACTTGAAAATCAAGTAAGACTCTTGGGAGGTCAAAGTGAGCTCAAACACCTTTAGAATCAGCATTTAGCAGCCGCCCACAGATGTCATGGCACCAGCAAAAGCAAAAGTTTGAACAAGAAACGAGAGCTCAAGCTTTGAAAGAAAAAACAGTTGCGTTCAGTAATGCAACATCTAACGTATCGTTCTAAGCAGCTTGCCATCAGGGTTTTTTTTAGAGTAGGAAATGTATCACGTATTGGATCACACATTAATTGTCAAGTAGGCGGTATTTAACTTTACGCGAATTTGGAGAAGAAGTAATGAGGCTTAAACTACACTTACGTGTTAAGAGCTTTGCCAAAAGAAATATTTCGCATAAAGTTTCAGCCGTAAAAAATCATTAACAGACGTCAAAAATTACTAGACTTACTATTAAACTTTCTCGCCATCAATAAAATAGCAATATTTTCATTGATTGAACCAACTCTACAAGAGTCGATTTGTAAGAAGCTCAGTGCCTCTGCTTGAAGAAGCTGTTTAAAGATGACGCGGTTCTGGCACTGCTCACCTGTCGCAACTCCAATGCCATAGGGTTTAAGAGCCTAAATAAACAGATACTTAAGTGATCTACATTCCAACATTTCAACGAGAGCAAAAACTACATAAAACAGTTAACTACACGGTGTACTAAACTACACAAGCAACGGGATTTGGCGATGTCTAACAAGCGTTTCTGTATTCGACAATTACAGAAAAATTTACGAAAATCGATCTTCTATCGCACAGCTTGTGCACACTGCACACAATCACATCAAATTTTTCAGTGTCGTTGATTTCTACCAGAGAAAAAAAACTGACGCAAAATATTGGTACTATAAGCATAAAAACGCTGCAGTATTGAACTCTTTGAATGTTGCAGAAATCAGCGCCTGAGGCCAGTGTTGGCCAAATCAATGTAATGACTGTTATCGATGCACACAAAAAAATGATTTTAATATTTACTTTAGCTATTGCGGCATGCCCCAGTATGTCATCTGGACTGGTTGGTTCCTCAATCCAAAGAGGTTTATAATCGGCTAATTCTTTCATCCAAGATATTGCTTCATCTACATCCCACTTTTGATTGGCATCCATCATCTATAAGAGTAATTTTAAAAAGTTTCACATACACAAAGTAGCAATTAGTTTACAATTGCAAAAACAGCAATTTTAAGGCCCTATAGCCTGCATTTAAAGTGGCAATTGCCATCAAGCATTGGTTCATAGACTCTTTGCATTTTGATATGAGGGACTTCCTTCCCCAGTTATACTCTGGCAGATGGACCTCACATTATGACTACACCACTGCCATGGCTTTCTTCCATTCAGTATTTCACTAACGCAATGCATCACAGTTGAAATGGTAGTGACAGCAACTCTCTATATTCGGCTATAATTTATATTTAAACTTACCAAATCTTTATCATATCCAATACAGTCTCGAATCAACTTGCACCGGCGTTTGTCATCTTCTAGATTGGTTCCTACTTTCATTTTAAATCTGCGAAATAATAACGCCATTTTTATTCAAAAATACAGTCATAAAAATCGCTTCCTGAAGTAGGTGTGAATGCAGCACTCGCTTGCGTTCTATAAACTCACGATTGTTTCACACAAAGCAGATTAACGCAAAGCTACTGTTTCTGCATTCGTCCTTTTCCATGTTTTTCCATGACACAATAATTGTGAAAAAACAATTTAGAACAAATAAATAGCTTGAGGATGAAACCGAAAGACATTTGATAATGACGCAATTTTATTTAGAAACGTCAAAAATTGATAAAATGTTTAACACAATTTTCATTCTTATTTTTATTCTCAACACATATCTTACTTAGTCCAGCCTTCGTCCAGCGCTGTTTTACATTTCTAAACAAAGAAAGTGAAGTTACCAAACCACGAGTAAAGGAAAAGTTTAAAGAGGTTGTGTAAATATGAACGATAGAAGTCTGTAGATCAAAACTTTTAAATCTGAAGACAGATGGTTCGCATGTTTTGTTTCATAAAAATTTCACCTGACGCAAACAACTAGAGTTGCTGAAGAACAGTCGCAAAATCAAATTAGACTTTTTAGAAACGTAATAATTATCTTTCAATCAAATATCATAAAATAGACTGTGAGATATGTCATCATCTGAAAGGAATGAAATTTCGGCTATATAGACAGATGATAAGGATTTCCTACATCAATTCCATTACTACAAAGGAAGTTTTTCGTGATATAGGGCAGAGCGCACAATCAATACAAATACCCAAACCAAGACAACTGTATTTCTAGGTAATTTTATCAATAAAGAAAATTGTGTAATTTATATTACATTTCTAAGTGTTTCATCCGAATATCCTAACCATGCTGTTGATGTTGTATATGCAGGATATCCTTCCTTCAATAGTGTCGCTTCTATAAATATAATATTTGTACAAGTTCGCAAGAAAAACGAAATTTAAAAATTTATTTCAAGAAGTTAACTAGTACCTCTTTCAGCTTGCGTAAGCTTGTTTTCTTTCAAAAGAGCCAAAGCTTCTTCTTTGGAAATTACATCTGTGCTGAAGACCAAATTTAAATTACTGCACTTTTTAACCTTGACAAAGCAATAATAACCTACATGGAAAAAGTCTAGAGCTAAAAATATCATCAAATTTTTAAGCATATTGTGAACACACTGTGACCAACATATTGTAGTTGTACAAATATTGCAAACAAAATTATTTGATTCCCATTTTGCCGCCGAGTATATTTTATTTGGGACGTTTCACTAACTGGAGTTGGTATGGTCACCTTTTATGGTAAAACGAATAATTCCACGCGTTTGCTGCGAATTTTTTTTTACCAAAAGCAATATTTCATGAAAGCAAGATACACAAATTATGGAAATCACGCAAGATTATACACAATTGGTCTAATTCCTTTAAATCCAGTTAACTTACATGTAACTAAAATCAACCAGGTTAACAATTTCTTCTGGAGTCATGTCAGCCAAAAGCTTCCAGACAGGCTAAAAGTAAAACTTGGATTTGTAGGCTATGACGTAGAGCACAATAAAAATCTACAAGCATAAATCAAGCATACCTTCTTTGCAATTTTTCCCCATAAATCCCAAATGGCATTAAATATTCCAGCAGCTGCCATATGTACAACTCCTTTTTCAGGTCCAAGCTGAAGTTAAAAAATATTAACAGCAATTATATATCACAGTTAACTTTCGTGCCTGTAACATTTTTTGCATTCACCATTCTGATATAGACTTGAAAGTAAGGGTTCCTCAATTTTTTGAGATGTGCCTGTCAACACAAACCTGTCTCCCTTTATTGTGTGAAATTCTTTTTTAGAGAAAATTTTGTTCCCAGCGGTCGCCCTTCTCCCAAATTTTTTGTCGGAAACAGCATGAAGAACTTTTTTCGAAGATTAATTCCTTCAAAGTCGTCATTATTTGCTCACCAAAACAGCACGAGGACCTCTCTTTGATAGATAATTTCTTAAAAACGCTAATTTTGACATATATAAACAATCTGTAAGGGAAAGCATGGCCTCACACCTACCAGTTTAAGAACCTCTCAATTAAGATGTTTTTTTTCAATGTAGGATGAATGTGTAGTCATATTACTTAAATTCAAGCCCTAAAAGTATAACAGTTATTGTTGACAAAATAGACTATTGTATCTTTTTCCATACTAATTGAGAATAGTTTCAAACTAAATGGATTACAGTAGGCACTGCTTATTATGACCACGGATAATATGACCAGCCGCTTATTTTGACCAATTTGGTGCGGTCAGGAATTTCTCCATTTAAAATTCTCCATTTTACATGACCAAATTTCGGATATGACTAACATATTATCCGAAATTTGGTCAACATATTATCCGCAAATGGAAGAGTTCGATACTTTTGCAGGACAAATTCGTGATTTTTTGCAAAAAGATCTTGTTCAGCAGGACATTACTGAGTTTTTTGCACCCAAAACTAACTAACGTACGTGCGTAACATTTTGAATTTGTTTTGCAGTGCTTTGATATGTTACTTTGATTAAACGTTACTTGAACTGTTATTTACTTTGTTATACTGTACCACCACTTGTATATTGTTACATACTGTACTTAGTTTTACTGTCACTTGTACTGTTACAGTACTGTACTTAGTTTTACTGCCAACGTCACACTGTTACTTTGGTTTAACGATGAATTTGACGGTATTTGGACTTTTCGTGGCTTACGGCGTCGATTCAGGTGCAGTTATGGCGGCTTCGGTTTTTATGACCATTCGGATATTATGACCAAAATGGTCAGGTACCAAGGTGGTCATATTAAGCAGCGTCTACTGTAGTTGCAAACAAAATGAGAATAGTTGAAAACTAATTGAAATAGTTGCAAACTAAATGGAATAGTTACAAACTAAATGGAATAGTTGCAAACTAAATGAGAATAATAGGTAGGTAGGTCATTGAGTGGACGAAGATGCACTGTTGTAGCATCGGGATCAAATGTCCACATGATTGGTAGTATTGGTTTTCTAGAACTGATAAACCATGAAATAAAAAGGGGCTCATTCTGCAGGAGGATGCAATGCAGTGGATTCGTATTTGTTTGAGAAACGCATACAGTCTTTATAGAAGGCCTGTTGTGGTAACCTTCGACAATGCTCCCTGCCATTCTGGTATTGAAGAGATTTTGCTGGAAGAGGAATTTAAAGATCACAAATTCCTAAGAATGGCTCCATACAGTCCCATGTTCAATCCAATTGAACATGTGTAGTATGTTGTGAAAGTGGACGTAAAGAAGAATATGGCCGAAAATATGGCTGACATGTTGAATGATAAACTCTGTGGCTCATTGACAGTTACGGAATATCGTCTTCAATTCCTAGAGAGATTCATGGGTACAAGGAGTCCTCGGGTTACGACGGTCCCGACTTACGCTGTTTCAAGGTTACGAACGCGCCCCATAAAATGGGAAATGCCGCTGGACACCCTGCCCAGCCGGAAGAATTTTACCCTAATGTCAAGGTGGTTTACTTTCCACCTAATACCACGGACCTTTTATAGCCTTTGGACCTAGGAGTAATTGCTTCGTTCAAGGCCTACTACCTCAGAAGGACAATTGCGATGGCACTACAGACAACAACTCTTTACATCAGCTGCCTCTATTGCAACAAACCTCTACCGTCCACCTCAGCTGCCTCTATTATTCCAGCTTCTCCACCATCTTATTAATATTTACTTTAATCCATGTGGTATGGAATTGTTTTCTCTTTTTCTAATAAAGTACTTTTTTTTAATTACTTTCTACCTTTTATTGTAGTACAATACTTTACAGTACGGTACCTACAGAATAATTTATTTATGATGTTCTGACTTGCACTGAAATTTGGGTTACACCGTTTCTTAAGAACGGATTAACGTCGTAAGTCGAGAACTCCCTGTATTGGTAAAAATTAGATTGTGCCTGATTTATGCTGTTCTTGTATTGCACACAATCAAGGAAAAGTGCCAAATACATTAGCTTTGAAAGACATAGAATTTAAAGTATTTTTGAATCACTTGTTTTTATTGAATTAAGAATTTGATTTTACTTTTCTCATTTGTTTGCAACCACTCCATTTAGTTTGCAGCTATTCCAATTAGTTTGCACCTGTTCTCATTTAGTTTGCAACTATTCCATTTAGTTTGCACCTATTCTCAATTAGTATAGAAAAAGGTGTAAAAGGTGATTTCTTGATATATTTTTATATTCTTAACTATCTACATGTAATAAGTGGGTACATATAAAATACTCACTTGGCTTCACAGTGCTCAACAGCAAACTTGCCAGAGTCGTAATATATTTCTATTTGAACAGCTACAGAATAGACATTAAAAACATTTAAACCACAACGGTCTGTTTTGCCTAGTGGCTCATTAGGTGGTGCGTTGGCAAAATACATATAAATCACTATAAAACGCTATAAAACCGGTATAAAAATGTAAAAATTAACCAATTAGTGCAATACATTTGAAAATTCAGCAACTAATGCAACTCGTCTCAGGAGTTAGGAAAGATATCAATTAAGCCGCCGGTGGTACCAGGTGATTTGTACATTTTTATGCCAGTCTTTATAGCGTTTTATAGTGATTTATATGTATTTTGCAGAGGCACCACCTAATGAGCCACCAGGCGAAACGGACTGTTGTGGTTTTAATGTTTTTAATGTCTATTGACTCTATTCTGTAGCTGTTCAAATAGAAATATAATAAGTGGGTATGTAGGTAAACTTTAAGTATTGGCCCACGACAAAGCAATGTAGCTCAGATAAAAGCAGGAAAAACGAATTACTAGCAACGCGAAATGATTTTCGAAGCTACTATTAATTTTCCATGTTTTGTTTTTTACCTAAATCATTATTTCTCACAATATGTTGACAATGAGCCATGAGCACTACCATGACAGCAAAATCTATTCTTTAGTTTTTTGTTGGGGAACATAATTAATATTGGAGGAGTTCAGACCAACAGCTTTGTGAGAAAATTTTCTTCAAAATAATACCTAACCATGTCTGGAATCTACAGTAGCAACAAAGAGCAGGCTTGTACTTTAGCATGGAGGCAAACACTATAAACCAAGGCCACCTAGCGTTCTAGGTGGCCTTGTATAAACTCAGTGGAAGAGCAAAATTCACTGCCAAGATTTTACTTCCATCCTAGGGTTACCTAGCATTAATAATGCAGCTCCCAAGGGTAAGCTCAGTGGAAACAAGAAAAAATGCACAACCAATAAAATACACACTACAGATACAATACAAACACTACCATTAAATACAACTTATAAAAAAGTATAGTTAATGTATTGTGATTATTTTTGATAAAAACCTTTATGGTACACAAAATCGTTGTTTTGCTTAATCAATGGGTCTGGTTGTAAGGCGTTGTGTAGTAGCTATAGCTTTTCCAAGTCTTAATGCTGTAGTACATTGTAACAAGGGATAAAATATTAACAGACGCCATAATTAACCAACAATATATTATGATAAAATACTCACAGACTTCAGCAGTTACAAAAAAAAAACTAGAAAAAGTAATTAAGGCCGGTGTATACAGCAATTCATTTGCCTTTGACCCAACTCTTGTCTAGCATTAGCAACTCAGGAAAAGGCCTCGAGCATGGTTCACAAAGAAACCCTTTCATGGAAAAACGTAAAGCACAATCATTTTGCAGCTATGCTTTGCAAGACAAAAAAATCAGCAGTAAAAGTATGTGCAACTTTTTCCAGTAGCAGAAAAAGTTGGACATCAAAAATAACGTCATTTGCAATGAATTTTTGGTTGACAGAATAAGCAAAAGCATACCCATCGCAGTTGGCCTTCTTGAGTAATAGATCTCCAAAATGTGCCAAAATTAGAAAAAATGTCAGATAATTTCCATCCAATAACAAGACTACTTATTACTTCAGCAGCTTTGACGACTATAACAAAAAAGAAACTGTTTGTAAGCACAGCATTCATTAAAAAAAGTCAAAACAGGGAATTTGTTCCAAACTGCCAATCAGAAGTGACAAATTTTTCCAATTTTTACACTAATCTATCATTATTGTCATTATCTAAAACTTTTCATCAGCAATACATCACACTTAACACTGCTACTCAATATTTACCATCTGCACAAAACCCAGGACTATCACAGCAAGTCTCAGCAGTTAAGGTTTACTACAAAATGCTGAGCAAATAACAGTACAGTAATGTTGATGTGCTACAATACTGCAATATCAGTACAATATTGACTGCAGATAACTAGTATCAGTATGCCTTGCAGCATTTGAATGTCTAAAACAACTACTGGTACCGACCAATATTGTTTCCTTTTCCAAGTGTAAAAGTAAGTCCATGGCCAACTATTCCACCATCATTATCAGTTGTAATTGTAACAACAACAGCTGAATAGTCCACTTCACCATGCTATAATGCAAAGTACCAGATAACTGATAATGTGATTAGCCTATAAAGCAATATCAAATTATTACCCTCCAGGCTCACATATATGCTAACCCAAGGGCAGGGTTACCATTTTGTACTTATGCATAAAAAACGTGCTTATTTTTGAGTGGCATAGTGGTTTGGTCTTAAAAAATTGCTTTGTTTTGAAATGTGAAGGTTGAAACAGTTATGCACAACCTGTGGCCTGCAAACAAGAAATTTTGTGGCCCTGTGGAAAGGATTTCAAATGTGGCTGGTTGTGGTAAATTTGGTGGGCTAAAATGGCAAATGAATCATTTATGTTAAAAAAAGAGATCTTCAAAAAAAGACCTCACACACAAAATTTGGCAAAAAAGTTGGCAATTTTTTGTTTGCTACCCCAGGCTGCCATCTTGGATTAAATGCAACTTAAAATGCTATGGTTACTGATAGGGTACTTGGACAAATGCAGTGTACACTGGACAGGGAGACCCAGTATGTGAATGTACAGCAGAGCGTACACTGGGGGTGAGATTCTGCCCAATACATCCAAGATGGCAACCTGGGGTAACAAAGAAAAAAGTACCAAAAAGTTGCTATAAAAATATTTATTTCCAAACAAAAAAGGTTTTTGCACTAAATTGCATGATAAAATTGCAAATTTATGGTGAAAACATTGCTTTTCTATGGCATGCTTATCTTCTGTTTAAGTTGATGGTAACCCCGCCAATAGGCTATTAAGCACATAAAGGTTAATTTAAGGCAGTGGCTATTTTGCCGTCGACGGCAATTTGCCCTTGGAATCTATTTTGCTGTAGTCATTCACGTGTGTTTATATAGCCGTATTTGCTGCAATTACACCAGTGACACTGTGGTGTAGTGGATAGCCTGCTGGTCTTGAGATACCATGGTTGTGGGTTCGAATCTCAGCTGGCAGGGCTTTAAAAGAAAGACAGTGTACACTGAAGGGGCAGGCCCGGTATGTAAATGTATGGTGCAGTGTACACTGGGAGTGTACATGGTGGGGGATAGAGACCTGGGGGTGCAAAATTTTTTTAATTGGTTATTAAAATTGACCAATCAGAAATGACCAAAAGTCACATGTTTAGTACATCATTAAGATTGACCAATCACAAATAACTCACGGCAAAATAGTCTCTGAGGGTAAATTGCCATCAACGGCAAAACACCCACTGCCTTAATTTAAATATCCTTTGGGTTTCAGTTAGGAAATTGATTCTTACAAATGTAACAGTCATTCAGTTTCTCTAGAACTACACAACCAAATTAAAAGATGCCATAGATCGACAGTCACAGCATTTTAGCTAGTATAAAAGCAAAACACAGTAGGCTTGAAAGCTTCAGCCCACCCCTTCTTCAGACGGTTCTCAACCTTTATTCATTTTAAAAATTTCATTTTCAAACCGAAAGGAAGTGGCTATTTTGACGTTGACGGCATTTTACTCTATGAGAATATTTTTCCGAAAATGTTCATTTGTTGTTATGTTGCCATAATTGCAACATTTCTGCAAGTGATGCTGTGGCACATGAATAGTGCACCTACCTTAAAATGCAATTGAAAGTTGGAATCTTGGTTGGCAGAGCATTTGGAGAAAGGCAGTGTACACTGGAGGGGGATGCCTGGTATCTGAATGTATAAGGTAGCATACACTGGGAGGGAGTATACAAGGTGGGGAGTACACACTGGGGGTGCAAGTTTTTTTTTCAATTAATAAAATTGACCAATCAGAAACGACCAAAAGTCACTTGCTCAATATGTCATCAAGATTGACCAATCGCAAATAACTCACGACAAAATAGCCTCCAAGGGTGAAATGCTGTCATTGTCAAATAGCCACTGCCAAACCAAAACAATTAACCAGTAGTTTCAATAATCTCAAAAGAACATCCTTAAGCCAGTTTTCTGACAACAATAAACAGGATAGTCATTTTCAAAGCATTGATTTTCAAAAAGTTTTTTTACATCATCCCAACTCCCTCTCTTTCCACAATATTCAAAGCATCAAACCTAAGCACACTAGCATTACAAATAGGCAGTGGTTATTTTGCCGTTGACGGCAATTTGCCCTTGGAATCGATTTTTCCAAAATCATTCATGTGTGGTTATATAGCCGTATTTGCTATTATTACACCAGTGACACTCTGGTGTAGTGGATAGTCCGCTGGGCTTGAGATACCATGGTTGTGGGTTCGAATCTCAGCTGGCAGGGCTTTAAAAGAAAGACAGTGTACACTGAAGGGGCAGGCCCGGTATGTAAATGTACAGGGCAGTGTACACTGGAAGGGAGTGTACATGGTGGCGGATAGAGACCTGGGGGTGCAAAATTTTTTTTAATTGGTTATTAAAATTGACCAATCAGAAATGACCAAAAGTCACATGTTTAGTACGTCATTAAGATTGACCAATCACAAATAACTCACGGCAAAATAGTCTCTGAGGGTAAATTGCCATCGACGGCAAAATAGCCACTGCCTTACAAATATCATTAAAACAAACTCTCACCATTGCATCAGACCCATGATGTTTTAATGATGTTGGAAACCTCACATCTTTAACCAAAATTTGTGATATTTTTTCCATTTTCATAAACGTACTTACAAGCAAATAAATGTACTTTGGTTTGAAGCTGGTTTGAACTACGGGTATTGTTTCAGATATTGAATTGCGCCACATCAAAATACGAAAATGAGGAAATTCACACGAAAATTTTGCACAATGTTGCCAGAAACATTTTTACAGTAAGTAGCCAAAACGTAGCCAATGTAACTTGAAAGCAGCCCAAGTTTAATTGGCCCAGACTTTGTAACTACAAATTCAGTTTCATAGCCTAATTTTAATGATTATGAATTTAGGAAAACTAATTCACGTGAGACAAAACTTTAAAAAACTCATGAAACATGTGCTTGGAAGCCGCTTTTTATTTATTGAAACAAGAGCATACTCTTTGTTTCAGGGAGCCGAATCGAACTCGAAACAGAGTTTTATAAAACGGTTTTATGCCATTTTTTCCGAACCTTAACCGAACCCGAGCTGTATTTCTAACTCTTTCGCTGCCGCATGAATAGCGAAAAAATGTCCATAAGATGGCAGTGCGAAAAACTGTCATAATTTGTAATAATCGATCATACGGTAATTTTATACCCCAAGTTTCTTTGTAAATCATTACTAATCTGTTTGCTTCTACATCAAGTGTGAAATATTATTAAAATCTCCATTTTTTGAAGACTTCAAATATCACAAAAATTTCTTTGAATATGCAAATTTTATGCAAATTAACTCCCCCCAATAGGAAGGTTGCACGCACGTGATCAAACGTCATCAAAATGCGCTTTTGTAAAAAGTGGCTGACCACTTTCAGTGTTTTTGCCTTAAATTAAATGGAATTTTATATATTGTTTCTTGCAAATCAAATTGATAAGCTACACAGTTGTTAAATGAACGTTAAATATGTTGTTTTACTGATGATATGGAATGAATCTGATATCAAAGTAAGGCAAGAGATGCTAAGGTTTGCTTGCTATTGCTAATAGTTAGGCTAATTTTATTGGCTAATCATGCAAGCTTGTTTTTAGCCAGCTTCACGCTAGGGTTACATATTCGATTAATCAGCGTGTTTGGGAATGCTTAGTTTAAGTTAATTGCAATGTGCAACTTATACAGTATATTTAGTTGCATAAGCATACCGAAAAGTAGTAAACTTAAATTATACTGTAGCCTAAATGACAGGGAAGACTTCTGTACCGTTTGTCATATGTTGGACTAGATATTGATGGATAACAGTAATTCTTAAAAATTTTTGTCAATAGTGCTGGCAGACCAGTTGTATTGATGAATTAGATGTGTTTTGTGACCTTAACTATTCCCTAAACCATTTTTTTGGGCTATTGCCTCGGTTGCTGGACCAAGGATAATTCAAAAACTTTAGGTACCGATTTATTTATTCATGTGTATGAGCTTGGGGTGATCACATGCATATTTGGTTTTGCTTTGTTTTGGGTTGACTGTAACTCCATTTGTATTTGGTTTCATTTTTAATATCACCATCAGTATTTCCTATTCTGGGTGTCAAATATTAAGGTTAACATTTGACATAGGAAATTGAATTGTTTTTACATCAACTTTATCAAAACTCCATTGCTTTATTGTGTCACAAGATTCAGGTGCATATATATGTGGTGCAGCAGCACCAGGTTTCAACTCTCTGATTCCCGCGCCAAGCATACCGTCGTTGATTAGCACTGAACCAGTAGAGTTGCTTTTTAGAACTAGTAATATTAGCTCTACGGATCCTTTCTGCTTCGTCAAACAAAAAACAGGAAGCGGTTGAAGCTTTCTTGCAGTGTTTTATTTACAAATATGCGCAGCTCCTCCCAGCGTGTGCAGAACGAAAATTCACGGCAGTAGTATGTAATACGACTTTCGAGCCCCTTTTTGCGGAGGTGGGAGGTGGTGTTGAGGTGAATTACGTCATTTCCGAACGTGACTTCCGAACGTGGTGATACATGAACTTGAAGGACATTGTAGCAACTTGTAAACAAATGACAACGTGTAACAACTTGTAAACAAATGACAACATGTACCAACTTGAAAATAAATGTCAATACAACATGTAACAACTTAAACAAATGTCAATACAACTTAACTCTTTCGCTCCCGCGATCATCGATTGATGATCTCGTATTTTCAGTGTTTACCTCAAATTTTGTTAAATTGAGTTACAAAAATAGTTTACTAAAAAATCGATTTGTGACTTTATTTTTCATCCGATTTTCATAAACTTTTCAAAAGATCACGCTTATTTTCTCCCGCATCGGAAGATGTACAATTTGTGCCCTAATTTGTGGATTTTTATACCCAAAATGGGTTAAAAAGACCAATAACCCAGTTGCAGACGACAAAATCGGCCAAATTCTCAGCACGTGCCAACTATGCTAAAATCAAATTGAAATTACATCTTTACCACATAACCAAACCCTTCATCATTAACACAGTCTGAAAACTACTCTTTTGGGGCATCGTTTGACAAAATTTCAAGCGATAATAATAAATTTTACTTTTTTAAATTTCCAAATGTTTTAGGGGTTTCAAAACCCCCCCAAACAAATTTGAGTGGTAAGTAGATAAAAGTAAATTTAGTGTGTAAAAATTACAAAAAATACATAAAATTTTCAAAATGGTACCAACTTTTTGGACACATTGTATATCTTATGTGGATTATTTGAAATTATTACATCGAATTATCGCATTTACAGATTTCAATTCTTGAAAAGGTCTTTGCAAAAGTAAACGTTTGAAATTGTAGATGTTTATTATTTATTAAGTCACTTGCAATAACAACAGTTTTAAGCTCTTTTTAGCAAACATACATCATGTGATAACCCCAACTTATTCCACATCTCAAATTTGTAGTATGTTCTCAAAATTTTAGTGAAAAGTTACTTTCTCAGCTGTAAGAACAATATCTGTCAAGGTAAAGTTATTACTCTTAGATTAATGGCCACGAATTGTAAACCAGGAAGTTGTTAAATACACAAAATTGATGTAACCAGGATGTTATGCAACAATATGTTAGAGAAAATGACTGGAAAGATACCAATCTCTACTGCAAACAAATGAAAATCGGCAAACGAAAAGGAGATGAGAAGCAATAAAATGATTTAGGTGTGGATTGGAAACAGGTGGTTTTTGAAATTGTGTAGTGGCAATGTTAGTTTCATTTACTTCTACAAGTTTGCAGTTGGTACACCGAACCCATCACCTATTTGTAGTGGAGAACACACTTTTTGAAGGAAACTAGTCTTTCTCTAAACAAATCATTCATACTGAGCACTAAGCTGCAATTATTTAAAAATCTTTGACAGGGAAATTGAACCCAGATCTAATACGCTCTAACCACCATATTTGTTCGTTTGATAATTGGGAAAAGGTTGCAATCATCATAAGTTTGACTTTTAGTTACATAAAATAACTTGTGAGGTAATCAAAAAATTGTTTTGTTTTGGTGATATGTAGTGTCGAAAGTTACAAATATGAGGCTTGATACATAAGCTTTTAAGAGTTTTGAGAAAAAATCAATTTACAGTTATGTACAGAGGTGAAAAATGTGATGAGGTGAGTGCTCAGTAAGAAAATTTGACATAAGTTTGAAAATGTTTTACACTGTAAGATAGGGTTTTTTTGATTTAAATTGATATGCAACACAAAATATTAGATTTATTACAAGGTGCAAAAAATACGTGATGGTTGAAAAACATCAGACTACTCGTTTACCATTGAACTGAGTTGTGATAAATTAAGAAAACATTACATTGATCGCACAAAATGTACCTTAGTAGTCTTCATCTCAAATATTTCATGAAAAACTTCAGATAAAACTTTTTATTATTTAATTGTCTCAAGGTGTTCAAAATTTGGTGAAGATTTTAACAAGTGAATAAATTTGTATCTAAAAAAGTTATAAGAAATGATAAAGTGCCCAACTACATGAACATTTTCAACCAAAGAATATAGGTAGATTTATAAAATTTTGATATGAATTTAAGTGTGTTGATGTGAGAAGTTGATGTAAATTAGGCGAAATTAAATTGCTTGTTGATCTTTGTTATACAATGAGGCATAGGAAGAGTAAATTCGATGAGAAAGTTAAACAATGATTGAATATAACATAGATATTTTGCATATCAATTACGTATAACAGTGTTAGAAATTTAAACTTGAAGTTTGGTGGATGTAATGAAAATAGCTTTAAAGTTGTATGTTGGTAAAGAAATTTAAATGGTTTGCACTTTTATCGTAATCACAACAAAATAGTGTTTCAAATAGTTATTTTGATTGGAAAGAATAAACCGCACTGTGCAGATTTTTACCTAACTGGGTAATTTTTGAAGTGATTTGATGCAAATTTGTTAGTATGTGCAGAATGTATGTCTGTTGGCAGTAATTACTCTGAGTTTTTCTTGTCGGTAAATCATGAAAGCTTTATTTTGGAATGGAGTAAGTTCAATCTTGGATGGAAGTGAAGAGATTTTACAGCGATTAATGGCAAATATTTTGTTGAATAAATCAATATCAACATGATGAAATAAGTAAGAGCAAAACAATAAACCAAAAACGAATCAATCAGAACGAGGTTATATAATTTTGATAGGTTGAGAAATAAGAATTATTTACGCTTCAATGTATAGCAATATCAGAAATTGTGCTTCTTGAAAATAAACGGTAAGTTTGAAAGGTTTGTTGTGTAAAGGAATGAGTTTAGAAGTTATCAAATTGCGAGTTTGGTAAAAAACTTGAATAAAATTTGAAAATAGTGGGTCATGATGTTTTATGTGAGTCAATACTTGGTAAAGTTCAGAAAATATTTTATACGTTTTGAGTTGTTAAAAGCGTTGAAACAGTTGTGAGGAAAAATTATTTTAAGGATGAAAAGTGGCTTGTCAGAAAGTCAGTCAAGACTATCACGAGACCACATTCAAAACTTTTGTATGTTGGTCACAGCGATCACTAATGAGAAAGACAACTGTAAGTTAATGTTGGATGCTACTATCAGAGTTTGTTCACTTTCAGCAGAGTTGATAAAGCTAGTAGGAAAACGTTTAGCAGTTGTTTTTGTGAGCTCAGATTTTACATTTTGTAACTAATGGGTTATATCTAATACTGTAGCATTGAAGTTGTTTGATAATAGATAGTAAGAGATTTTGTAATGAATCAACTTGGTCTAATCTGCAATTGCAAACGTGTGTAGCAGTGATTATGTATAACAAGTGTATAATGGATACGATGTAATGTAGTTTTGCGAGGATTTAGGTAAAATTTTTAATTTATCTATGCGGGAGAGAATATGTTGCGAGTTGAAAGTTGTGAATTATCAATAATGGTTTCAAATAGATCAAAACTTAGTGCAAGAGTTTAATTGTACGAAACAAAAGTCTTTAATCAGCTAAGACGACTTGTAACAATGTATTAGTATGTTTGATCAAGTGCTTACGAATTAACGGTTAAGTTGAAAATTTTGGTTAAAAGCAATGAGTTTTAGATTGGTGATAACACAGAGTTGGTTTTAAAGCTTTCTATTTGTGGTTTTTAGCAAACAATGAAAAGTTAAAGAATTGGATCAATAATTTCTATTTGCAGTAGATGGAAAACACTGAGTTTGATAAGAATAAAGAGAAATTTTTGTGTTTTGTTTTACTGATGTCCTACAAATAATGTTGAAAATTGTGCTTATTTCTATGTAAGTGAGCTAAGTAGACTATGAAAACCCTGAATTTTGTGTTATTGTCCTTACAAAAATGTCAAAAAATTGTGCTTATTTCTATGTAAGTGAGCTAAGGAGGCTGCAAAAACCATGAGTTTTGTGGTAACGTCCTACAAATAATGTCAAAGTTGTGCTTATTACTATGTAAGTGAGCTAAGGAGGCTGTAAAACCATGAGTTTTGTGGTAACGTCCTACAAATAATGTCAAAGTTGTGCTTATTTCTATGTAAGTGAGCTAAGGAGGCTGTAAAACCATGAGTTTTGTGGTAACGTCCTACAAATAATGTCAAAGTTGTGCTTATTACTATGTAGATGAGTTAAGTAGGCTATGAAAGGTAGTAAAAATTTCGTGTAATAAGTTTAAAAGTTGCTAAATTTCGGAAAAAATCTTAAAGCAGTGTGATGATAGGATACAATTTAGGATCGTTTTATGAAAATGAATGTAAATGTGATATGAATGTTTTATGATTTGCACACAATTAAAAACAAATCTTTTCGGTTTTACGATGTAAACAGTATTGATTTAAGTGAGGCATAGTGTTTAAAAGAAAATGAAAACGCAATTTTATGGAGAGAGTTATGGTGAGAGCCATGTGGTCAGAAAATTATTGACAAAAAGATTGAAGAACGGAGGGTTGATAGTAAACCATTTTTGAATTTCTGCTTCGACTTGTGATTGGTTAAAGGTTTGCTGACGTGCTGTTGATGTTTCCGTTTGCATCAGCTTTTTGTTGATAGTAAGCTTAGCTGTTTTTTGAGAAATTTTATGTTGATGGCTTTAGAATTTTATACTTAAAACAGTGTTATAATTGTTTTCTAGCTGCATGAAAAGATATTGTAAATTAGATGTATGGTGAATGCTTACAAGTAAAAGTTTGAAGTAGTCTCCAAACACGATAAAAGTTCAATCTTCTTGGTTTAACAATAGTAGTGACGCTGAATTGAAACAAAATTCACTGTTCTGATCTTTTCAAAATGTTTCTACCGCTGTACTTCAACTACCTCACTGTCATATGTGAAGCAAATCTACATTTTACCCAAAAGTCTGGTCAAGCTACTGAACTTTTCTTCCAAGAAAGTGTGAAACTAACATAAAAATGTAACTACCTCACTGTCAAATGTGAAGTAAATCTACATTTCACCCAAAAGTCTGGTCAAGCTACTGAAATTTTAATCTAAAAAGTAACGATAAAAGTTTGAAATTGTGTCAAATTTAATATTGTTTCTTCCACCAAACTCACAACGTCACTGTCTGTGATTTTTCTCCCACAAACGTGATGATAATCTAGAAAACTGTTGGCTATTTTCCTCTAAAACTAACGACTAGCTGTAATAAACATAAATGTTGAAAACCCTGAATTTTATGTTAATGTCCCACGAATAATGTCAAAAGTTGTGCTTATTGCTATGTAGATGAGCTAAGGACACTGTAAAACCATGAATTTTATGGTAATGTCCTACAAAAATGTTAAAAGTTGTGCTTATTGCTATGTAGGGGAGCTAAGGACACTGTAAAACCATGAATTTCATGTTAATGTCCCACGAATAATGCTAAAAGTTGTGTTTATTGGTATGTAGGGGAGCTAGGTAAACTGTGAATCCCTGAATTTTATGGTAATGTCCTACAAAAAATGTTAAAAGTTGTGCTTATTTCTATGTAAGTGACCTGAGGAAACTGTAAAACTATAAATTTAATGGTAATATCCTACGAATGATGTCAAAAGTTGTGCTTATTTCTGTGTAGGTGAGCTGAGGAAACTGCAAAACTATGAATTTTATGTTAATGTCCTTGAAATATTGTCAAAGTTGTGCTTATTTCTATGTAGATGAGCTGAGGAGGCTGTAAAACTATGAATTTTATGTTAATGTCCTTGAAATATTATCAAAGTTGTGCTTATTTCTATGTAAGCGAGTTGAGGAGACTTTGAAAGGTAGTAAAAATTTCGTGTTAATAAGTTTAAAAGTTGCTAAATTTCGGAAAAAATCTTAAAACAGTGTGACGATAGGATACAATTTTGGTTTCTAGTTGTATGAAAAAAGAATGTAAATTTGAGGTGAATGTTTTATGATTTGCACACAATTAAAGATAAATCTTTTCAGTTTTACGATGTAAACAGTAGTGATTTAAGTGAGGCATAGTGTTTAAAAGAAAATGAAAACGCAATTTTAAAGAGAGTGGAGAGAGCTATGATGAGAGGCATGTGTGGTCAGAAAATTATTGACAAAAAGACTGAATCCATTACCTACCTAGTTCTACTGAAATAGATGTAAATTAATTCTAACCAACTGCAGAAATATAACAAGGAAAATACCCCCAATAGAAGAGTAAAGAAACAACATTCTAGGGGATCAAATCGATCAGAGGTTTTATAAGCAATTTCACGAAGCGATCGATTACACGTGATTGACGCTTACGCTCGAAAGGAAGTTGTTATCAAAGGCTTTCAGTCACGATCTAAAGTTAGTATTTCCGCTTTGCAATAGCTGTGTTTACAATAAGGCAAAAGATCGTTAACGAGTTGAAAAGCGAAATTAATTGGAGAACTTTTGAAGTGGGGGTATTCTGAAGTGAGGGTACAACAAATCAATTTCAAGTTGTCATATATTTACAAGCTGCTATAAACATTTCTTTTCAAGTTGTATTCACATTTGTTTAAGTTGTATTGACATTTGTTTAAGATGTTACATGTTGCATTGACATTTATTTTCAAGCTGGTACACGTTGTCATTTGTTTACAAGTTGCTACAATGTCCTTCAAGTTCATGTATCACCACGTTCGGAAGTCACGTTCGGAAATGACGTAATCCACCTCAACACCACCTCCCACCTCCGCAAAAAGGGGCTCGAAAGTCGTATTACATACTACTCACGGCGATAAAGGCTACCACACAGCCTTAATAACAATCAAGCAGGGGGACCAACACTCAGACCCAAACAGAAATCCGAAGCATAATCAGGCCGAAACGAAAATTTACTACTCGTTTTGCCACGTTGACATTTTGACAAGAATAGCGAAAATACACGTGGTCACTATATATATACCAGCAGATGCACCTGTTATATATATGAGTCAAACATGTGGCTTTATTTAACCACAGCGCAAAGACCAAAGAAAGACAATACAACAAAGGAAGGCTTTTAGAAGTAGTCCGTAGGAAGCCAGGTTATAACGCCTACTGCTTCTCAGTAGGGGCTAATTGTTCGGTTCGCTGTAGGGGTCTAATTTGAAGCTATTTTTACTTAAACTCCGAACAAAACAACACGAGATCACTTAATTTACCACAATATCAATCAATTTTGTGGGAAATTGCTTATGAAGTCTTTGCGTTATATTCTCAAGAGACTGTGCTGTATGAAGTCAAATCGCTGTAAAAAACTACATGGCGATTGGCGGAACAATATGTTCGTATTACCCGATTTATCCATTCTATTCTGTTAATATGTTTATTGATTGTTATCACCAATAAAATGGAACAAACTCTATATTAAGTGAGGATTAGCCTTGGATTACAGTGGAATTAAAAAATATAAGTGAACTCACGACATTGGTGCCCCGAGTTCACTCTCAAATTACGATACAGTTTCAAAGCTTATCGACATTGGACCATCATCATTGGTGCCGAAAAACCACTGAAACCGTTAAAAAGCAAAATTTTTTCCGGTCAAATTGAAGAACGAAGCCGTCAAAACAAAGGCAAAGCCGAGGCGACAACGACAACAAAGACGAAGAACGAATAACTTTTTCCCGGTACGAACATTTTTATTTTTATCATATTTCTTGTTTTATAGTGTTGTCATTTTGCTCTGAGCCATTTTTTTCTTTTTAAATTTTTCGTATAATACCCATTTTACCACCCTTCTCATCAATGCATAAATTACCCGGCCCCTTTTATAATTTACGTAACCGTAAGGTAGAAACTACGGACTATGATGAGCTCATGCATGTGCTCACAATCTCCGTCACAGCTACAACTGCTCTTTCACATCCAGGCTGCTATACTTCTTTTTTGCTTGCTCCCTGTTTATCTTCCAAACCTTCGATTCTGCCTCCACCTCCACCCTTCACTTCGACCTCTCCACCTTTGCCTTTTTCTGGCACCGATATTGACTACCCACATTTTTCAATGCTAGAGCAATCTTTAAACATCGGTTGAGCAGATTCATCGTCTTCACAGGCCGTGTCCATAACCTGTAATGCGTCTCATTTACAATCGATGTACGTCGTACCCCACGTTAGTGCACTGCCTGTTTCCCACGGCTATCCACCGGCATTGCAATTTTAAGACGACCTGGCACACCTAGCCATAACCCGTTTGTCTCCCCGCATTCCCCTTTATCAGGTAATTGATCAGTGGGTATCGAGACTTTGGGTTTAGAATTTAACTACTCCACCATTACAGTCAGTGCCAAACCAACAAACATTGCCACCTATCCCTAACATCACCTTGCCAACATTTTGGGAAACCGATGTCGACCTGTGGTTTGCAGCGGTTGACCAAACTTTTGCCTCAAACGGGATTTGGGATAAGCAGCGAAAGTTTTCAGTGGCATTTAATTCGCTAGACTTAAAAAGTATTTGAAAGGTTCAACATGTCGTCTGTAACCCGGGCATGTTTCCGTATACCAACCTAAAAATAGCCCTGACCAAGACATATCGACTCTGTGAAAACAATCGTCTAGACAAGTTGTTTCATAATACTGAGTAGGGCAATCGCAAACCTAGCGAATGGCTTTACGAAATGCGCTACCTGCTTGATGCGTTCAACACGTCGGATTCTCAGAGTCAAGCGGTCTTGCGCAAATTATTTCTTGACAAGCTTCCGGTTCAGGTTCGAACCATTCTAGCAGGTTCGTTTGAACTAGCTTAGACTCCATTGTGCTGTGAGCGGACGAAATTATGGCCACTTCAAAGTCTTCCAACATTACTAATAGCCCCCAACACTTAATCAACGAAATATTTGATCAGTGTCTAAATCAGTTGGCTGCCACTATACACAATTCGCATCCCACACCACAACCCCCTCGACACCCCTGGTATGATACCGCCACTGGCCACTCCAGGGGACAGTCGAGTCGCCAGTAAGTCCCGACCACTCGTTTACATTTTTTGATCCTTCCAACAATGTCGAATTTTTAGTCGACCTGGGGTCTCCAATTAGTTTGCTACCTGTTAAGGGTTTTGCCTCTTGTGACCACTACTCAGGTCTGCAAACTTTATCCACCATTAACAACACCCATATATCCATTCATGAAACCAAGGATTTACGTGTACAGCTGCAAACAGGGATCATTCATTCTTACTCCTGGACTTTTAAGGTAGCTAATGTCGAAATGGCCATTCTGGGCTGCGACTTTCTTGCATTTCACGGTCTGCAGCTCGATTTTACAAAGATGCTGCTTGTGGACCCCTATGTAATTGGCTCGCACGATAAGCATGTAATTCAAGGAAGTCGGCTCGATAAAGTCGAGGGGTGATCTCTACCTCAACCTTCTATCAATGAGGTTGACAGCTTATCAATCACTCGCGATGTCAACGTACTCCCAGCCGAGAAAACCGCAACTACCGATATTGGTGTGGGAAGTATTGGTTAGGCTAATACAAACAATCAATACGATATCACTAGGGCCATTTTTTTGACCTAAAAAAATATTTTTTTGACTTTATTTTAGCAAAATTTTGACTTTATTTTGACCTAATCGCTTTCGCCTATTATTTATGTCTTGTTGCACTTTTTTGATTAAAAATCTTTTATAATCCGCAATTTACATAAGTTTTTAAAGAAGAAGGTAGCCTACTTTAAACATTTTCTCAATCGTTTAGTCTTGAAGCTAATGCAACAAAGCGACGCATGACGTCAAAACCTAGGATAACGAGCCATTGTGTGTATCGGTATCAATTAGTGTGTAATACAAAAAATGCGTTGTTATCACGAATGTACTGTACAGTCTGTCTATAATGTTTTTAACGAAAGCCACACAGTATAATTACCAGGACTTTTTATTGTAATACAGCATCATATATTTTTTTATGTTCTTAACATCAAAATTTCTGTCTTTTCTCAGTAATTTACTGAGCATAGAAAACGACCTCTCAACAGCAGCAGAGGTTGGCTGGGCGTTTCGCAATAGTGCGTAGCTTGTTGGGTCAATTGTCAAGTTGGTACAGTTTATTATTGTTTCTAAATCAGAGTTGGATAGTGGTTTTTTAATGTAATTTTTAATTGCGCACGGATCATCATCGAATTGCATATTCTTCAGCAGTCTGTATGCTTCGGTTATCGTGCAGGCACTTCCTTCTAAGAGCTCTACGTTGGCTGTTAGAGTCCGGTATTGATTTATTTTAACCAAGTCCGGCACCAAATCTTCCACATTGATAGCGTCTTTTGCTCTGCTGACTAAGAGGCCTGCACTTGTCCAATTGTTGACCATGTACGAACAGCTGCAAGGTTCTCACTATAATATAAGGCAGCTCCAAGCCAAGTTGCCCATCTTGTAATTACAGGGTCAGGAGGAGATGGCAGACCAGCATCATGAAAATCTTTCTTGCGATCTTTGTTTTTGATTGTTGCTGCCTTGATTGTTGCTATTATTTTAACAATATTTTTAAAATGAGCACGCACACGCATAGCGCAGTTATGTAGTAAGTGCGCAACGCAGGTGACATGCATCAAAGAAGGATATAATTTCTTTGATGTCTTTCCAGCCAAAGACATGTACCGAGCAGCATCAGTCAAGAACAATCAAAAATTCTCTTGTTTTATTTCAAGTTGTCGCAATATGTCATCCACAGTGGGCAGAATAATATTGCTATTGACATTGCTATTGCTGTCAAGTGGATGGCAATCAACGAGGAATGTCTGATTTGGGGCATCTAAACTGCCCACAAGCACACTAATATACTTTTGTTTAGCAATCTCTGCTTCATCCACAATTTAAAACATTTTTTTGTCACGAAGTAATTCTTGAATTTGCTCTTTTTTTTGGGATGCTAGTTTAGTAACAGATGCCCGGGCTGCAGTCTCCGAAAGCAATACTTTTCCCATTGTAGCAAACAGAGACTTTAAAGAAGGATGGTTCAGTTTATGAAGTGAGATATCTGCAGCTAAGTATGAAGAGACAACCTGTTCCTTGAAGTTTACTTGATCGAGTTGTAAAAAGATTTGCTTACTTTGGGATTTGCTCTTCGTCTCCAATTTTCTTTGGTGTTGCTTACTTTTTCGGTGGCTTTCCACAAAAACTTTTTGTCGCATTTGACTAACACGTCGCAAAGGTTGCATCGCAAGTCGCGGGCAGGAGTTGCCGAAAACTCATCCGGATATTTGTGGCAAATTTGCCTAACTTTCGCTGTAGAAGATTTGGCTTGTTTAGGCATTCTTTGCTTTGCAAGCTACGACTTAAAAAGACTACGTGTAAAGAGCACAAAGGTTTTATAGGAATAGATTGATTGTCTAACAATTATGTGTTTATGCATCAACAATGACGATTTGATGCATAATAAGTGCTATTTTCTTCTCAATTACCGCACGCATTTTTACCATTGCAACTATTTGAGAAGTTCAAAATCAAATAAAACTGCTTATAAAATTTTAATAGCAACTCAAAAATTCAAAAAAATGTAAATTTGTTCGTTTTTGTAAGGAAATTTTTGATGAAGACAATTTTGTTAAGTTTTGACTTTATGCAAAATTTTGACTTTATTGACTTATAAAATGTACCAAAACAGACTCCTGAACACCTGAAACGAACGTTTGTACACGTTTGATCATGTAACATGGTCCTGAAAAAAATTTTGACTTTATTGACTTTAGCGGGCCCTAGATATCACACATCAGCAGGTTAATACATGTGAACAAGGCGATGTCACATGTAAACAGGATGTCAGGGCGTGTGAACAGGCACATACTGAACTACCTGTCGCCTCGGACCCACAGGTTATCGCTACCGCCTCCAATCCAGCGAGTAACGTGAAAGTTGAAACCAAACCCTCTCTGTCGAGCTTTCCTAAGCCTCCCTCCAATCAACTACCGGCCCTTTGCGTTGTATCGCAGCCTTTGCAAAGTTGCACTGTGAATGCAACCACGTCTATCTCAATAGATCCAATTGTTAAAAATGATGTTCTGCGAGACGAGATTCTTTCAACATATCCAGGCGCTCTCGAACCCACCTCTACTCCGCAGCCTGTTCGCTGTATCATTGAGCACCACGTCATCACTAGTGGACCACCGGTTGTGTCACGGGTTTGTCGTTTATCGCCTGAAAGGTTAGCCTTTGTCAAACAAGAGATCCGACAACTGTTGGAGAGTGGCATTGTCGTGCGATCCTCATCGCCTTATGCCAGCCCTATTCATATAGCCCCTAAACAAAACCCTTGCGATTTTCGGATGGTGGGTGATTAAGGAGCCTTGAACAATGTTTTGTAACCAGATCGTTATCCTTTACCTTATTTAGCAGATTTTGTAGATATTGCTCACGGCTGCACAATTTTTAACAGGTTAGGCTGCCGCAAGGGCTATCATCAGATACCAGTAGCGAAACAAGATCAACAGAAAACTGCTGTTATTACCCCAGTGGGTTTGTACGAGTACACAAAGATGCCCTTTGGTGTGCGTAATTGTGGCAATAACTTCCAACGTTTCATGGATCAAGTCACGCGTGGGCTTGATTTTTGTTTTGCGTATGTTGGCGATGTATTTGTGGCTTCCAGTTCTTTTGAAGGGCACAGGTCTCACATGCACGAGTTAATGCGACGTTTCGCACACTAGGGGGTGGTGCTTAACAAGGACAAATGCGTATTCGGTGTCTCTGAGACAACGTTCCTAGACCACCTTGTGACTCAAGAGGGTATAAAACCCCTTCTTCAAAAAGTGGAGGCAATTGAAAACTTTTTGCCTCCTACGAATCTAAAAAAGTTAAGTCGTTTTTTGGGGATGTTCAATTACTATCGTCATTTTATTCCAAATTGCGCGGACACTTTACGCCTGCTCAATGTTCTTTTATCTCCTAGCAAACCCAATAAAAGGTCGATCGACTGGACAACAGAAACACAACAGGCATTCGCAACGATTAAGTCCCAACTCAGCGCCTCGATCTTGCTGAGCTATTCTGTACCTGATGCTACCACTGCTGTTTTTGTTGACGTGAGTGAGACAGGCTGTGGTGCGGTGTTGCAACAAAAGCACGGTAATGCATGAAAATCGCTGGCATTCCTTTCTTAAACCTTTTCGCAAACCCAGCGCAGTTATTCAACTTTCGACCGTGAACTTGTTGCAATATATCTCGCGATTCGTCACTTCCGCTATTTTGTTGATGGTCGGCAATTCATTGTATATACCAATCACGCCCCCTGTGCCACGCCCTTTTCACACGTTCACGCCATTCATCTCCTCGACAACTACGTCATCTAAATTTCATCTCTCAATTTACAAGTGAGGTGCGATACATTAAAGGGGAAGATAATTTAGTTTCCTACTGTTTGTCACGTGCAGTGGGAGAAATTTTGGGGGGACAGCCAGTTACGATTATTTTAGCTATGGCAGCGGCCCAAGCTCACGACCGCTCACTTACTGGTTTCAAAACCGGAGACCATTCATTGCAACTTAAGCACCGTCCAATTTCCGAACATGACGTTTTACTTCTAGGCGATGTGCCAAAGGGAAGCTTCCGACCCCTAGTACCAGAGGCTTTCCGCAAGTTGGTATTTGAGACACTGTATTTCTTTTCCCATCCTGGTATCAAACATAGTCGAGAATTAATATCACGAAGATTCATTTGGCCCGGCATGAATCATGACATCAAACGATAGTGCAAAATCTGCATCCCTTGGCAACAA
The DNA here is from genome assembly GCA_963675345.1 of Trididemnum clinides. NCBI lineage: Eukaryota > Metazoa > Chordata > Ascidiacea > Aplousobranchia > Didemnidae > Trididemnum > Trididemnum clinides. The sequence goes on along the minus strand of OY776290.1, from coordinate 23,727,255 downwards.
TCGAAGGTGGGTGTACATACAAAATCTCTTTTTCAAAGGTTCGAGCCAGTTTCTTCTAAATTTGCCCATGTTTATGTTGATATAGTTGGTCCGTTGCCTCCTTCAAAAGGATTCCATTACATACTTACCATCGTTGATCGTTTTTCGCGCTGGCCCGAGGCTATTCCTCTTCCAGACATTACAGCACAGTCTGTGGATGATGCGTATGTGTTGCATTTCGTGGGTCACTATGGAGCACCCGAAACCATTACCATTGATAAAGGCAGGCAATTCACCTCTACTCTTTGGCATGACTTGATGACATTTTTGGGGAGCAAGATCATTCACACCACTTCCTATAACCCAAAGGCTAACGTAGTCATGGAGCGTTTCCACCGTGTTTTAAAGGCATCGTTAAAAGCCCACACCAACCCGTCCAATTGGTTTTCTAATTTGGGTAGGGTCTTACTGGGGATTCGCTCTATGGTTTACGAAAACCACCCCTATTCGTCCAGCAAAATGTTGTATGATACTTCTTTACGCCTACCAGGCAAGTTTTTTCACCTTTCAGAGAAATCACACAGCCCTAGCGCATACAAATCCGACTTGCGTCGTTTTATGAAACGTATGCAGCCTGTCCGGGCTCGCGTCATAACCTAGTAACTTACGAATCTTCTCCCTGACTTATTATCTTGCTCGCATGTGTTTGTCCGGCAAGATGGCGTTCAACCTCCTCTCCAACAACCCCACCTAGACCCTTATCGTGACATGCACAGATCGGACAAAGTGTTTACTCTCGAACTGGACAGGAATGTAGACAACGTATGCATTGACCGTCTGAAGCTGGCAAACATGTTGGACTGTTTCAATATCGGTGCGCTAGAGCCCAATACTTTGACGGATTGCCCACCTGACGAGGGTGTTGCTACTGCTAATAGTCCTCCTTTTTCAGGACCCAATTCATCTAAGGTTTCGATTGGTGCACCGCTTCCCACAGTACCTGAAACACCACTTTTAGCCACGAGACGAGGCCGGATAGTCTATAAATTAAGCAGATTTTGGTAAACCAAAACAACTAGCGAACAATCATGGATTTGTCTTTTTTGCCTTTCTTTTACTTTTGTCGGTGGATGGCTTTTTATTTATTGTCCACTGTTGCTTATCAGTTTTTGGTACCGCTGTGCCACACCAATACGTTCAAAAATAAATTCTTTATACTACAGCCTGAAAAGTGTATCAAGCCTAACTTATTTCGCGTACATACCATGGCATTCTTATACAGGCCATACCATCGTGCATACTGCAGTCGAAACTGGAGGCGAAGAATTTTGCATACTTTATGTGCTTTTTTATGAATCCTTTTCAGATTAGAAGCAAGATAGATATTTATTGCAACCGTAGCATAATGTGATATATACACTTGACCTCATAGGCAGTCAACGATGACGTCATATGTGATAATGACGTCACAAAAATACAATAAATCTATGCAAATTTCCAAAATTTGGCAAAAATTTAATATAAAACCGTATCGCTTTACTTTTGGGATTGAGCTAGCATCAACGGTGTGGTAGTAGACTGCCTCACAACTCTTGAATTTCCCAAGTAGTGAGATTCTGCTGAGATACTCTGCCTTAATGGCGTTTGGATATGCTATAAGTACTGGCAATCACAAAACATTTACCATTTCAAAGGTATATTACGATTGTCAACCAGAAAAAATGCAAATGGTTGGATACATAAGAGTAATAGAACATCCGCAATGTTATAACAAATAAAACTTGCGGGAAAGCATTTGCTTGCTGATGACACTACATGTGTAGCCTACTAACTAAAAGTTTTAATGGACACAAAAATTTTAAAACAAGTAGGAAGACGCCTATCAATTTTAAACACAAACCGAAAAATATTAGCTTTGAGTGGGTACCTTTTTATTTTATCGGAACCTTTAAATCCTGTTATACCTGCTACTTTGGTACAGAATTTATGGTTTACAGTATGCTGAAAATTTGAAAAAATAAATCAAACTTAATTTACGCTTAGCTTAAGCACTTTTTGTCGTGGTTCTGGAGTGGATTTTGGAGAATAAAGACAGCAATGATTAAAACAAAATGTTGGCAAGTCTTGGGAGATAACAATCACTAATTGATAAATCATAAAATTCATCAATAATCAACAGCACATTACATAAAGATTTTCTGCAGCAATGGTGGGCTATTTCATGAAGCATGACATAACTGTATATTACCCATTGACAGACGGAATCTCCTGGAATATGCAAACTACCACGATTCAAGTCAGCAGTAAAGCTGCCGTACTTTTCATAATAAAAATGACTGTCATCTTCATTGATTTGTTCTCTAGCTTGTGCAATTAAAAAGCCTGCTATGTAAACAAGACCCATCATAGAATCTTCACTTATACTACACTGTATTTCAGGTAAAAAGTCCATTATATCACACATTTGTTCTGTTAATTTGAAAGAGTATTTGTCACAGTAATGACCTGATTCAATTTGATAAAGATCATTGACAGTTTCACTGTTTAACTTTAGAAGCAGCTTTGCTCTAGAAATGTTGAGTTTCTCCAAAATTTGTTGAACAGTTGTGAAATATGTGCCACCAGATCCTTGCCGAAGTTTGCTAAATTCTTTTTCCAATGGATCAATGGAAAAACTACCCAAGATTACATATTCGAATAATTCTTTACGAAGAAGATATTCACTTAATTCAACCAAGCCATTGCCAGTTTGCGGCAAACAGGCAAGTGTGTCTCTTGTTAAAGTTTTCATTCTTTTCCCCCCAGTGCAGTGCATATTTTGAATAAATGCATTAAAGCTTTTTAGTTTTTGGATGCTAGTACCATAGGGAGAAGTAATTACTGCTTTTAAGTTATCAAGTGTTTTTTGCGCAGTAAATTTTTTGAAGGAACATTTACTATTTTCCAGAATTCCAAAACAAAAGTCAAAAAGTAAATTGTTCCACTGGCATCTTGAATTTCCGGATGCACCTTGAGAGCAGATATAGTCTCATCACAGAACACTCGCAAGCACGTTCCGACCCTTTGCCTTTCGATAGGAGTAGGGCAAACAGCTTCAAATTAGAGTCGTGACATTTTGACAAGCTCTTTGCTTTCATAGTAGCACAGTTTCCTAATGTCAGACCACCTGGCTGTATATTTCTGATCATTCAAATAAAATTCTAATTCTTGTGTAGCTTCAGTAATCCAGTTGTTTCTTATGTTTTTGAAAATGTGAACGTAGTCAAACAGAAGGAACAGGTTATCTTTGGTGAGCCAAGGAAAAATAGTATTAAATTTCTTGAAAAATGCTTGATTTACTTTGTTGCCGTCACACACAATTGCAATTACTTTCACTCCAGCTTCTTTTAAATTTTACAATAAAATATTAGTTTGTTCAAATAAAAAATTAGCATTTAATTCTTTGACAGGAAGCATTTTACACAAGAACTTTGGACCACCATACATGCAAAAAACCATATAACTTAGCACTGTGTTGGCTAGCTTAGTTAAATTGTTGAGAGCTTGACCAAAAACTTTACCCCCATGATACTGTAACATGGATTTAATGTAAACTTCGTCAATGAGAACTATGCAAGTTTTTTGCTGATTTGATAAATTAGAAAATACTTTGGAATAGATTGTCATATTGTCTTTGGAGTCAGATTGTCATACTGTCATAATTACCATTACAATTTGTAACACAACATTTTCTCCCCATTTTCTGAAAAAAATGTAATTTGAGGGTTTCGGAATTTTCAAAATTTTCTGAGACAGTTCTACGAAACTGATTTGAACCAGCTGAATCCAACAACTGAATCTAGGCTTACCCATCTTTAATCCTAACCTCCGAATTTACTTAGAATTACGTTGCCTAAACAAAATGTAGCAAAATGTTACTTAAACCATGGCTAATTTACTGAAAAAAAAATGGCTTAAAGTCACAATTTAATAGCAGCAAAACTTGTCCTATTCTTTTAAGTTACATCTCATCCTTAATGTACGCTAATGAAAATGTAGGCCTAAAAGTGTATACTTCATATGCTCAACATACCGGTAGCATACTTCATACAACTTTTCCATCTCACTAGGCCTATAAGCTATCGGTCAATATTAACTTCTGTTTTCAACTAAACACAAAGCACGCTTATTACTTTTATATTAGCTACAGCTAATGGTCAGTTTAACTTTTGTTTGCAACTACTGTTCAGACTACATAAAATTAAAGTACCTGCACTTTCATTTTAAGTCAACATCTCTAAACTGACTACCGTCGATCACGTCTTGAGTTAATGCACTAGTTCAAAATTAAACAATCCTTATCGACATGCAACGTGCGCGAACATACGCACAGATGCTACTAAAACCTTCTGTCGAGTAACAAAAGAAATATAGCTCGCCTCCAGTTTTCTGTCGCCTGTGCACGATGAAGTGGTCTGTATAAGAACGCCATGGTACATACTTGTCGGGCTGCCGTCTATTACTCGAGTAAGCACGTTCTCCAGCTCCCGATTACTACTTGTGAAATGTACAAAACGACATCATCCAATACTTTCTATTTTTTTGGTGCAAAGCTCAGCAACGACGATACAGTCCCTATATCACCTCCACCTGTAGCAATCTGTTCCATTTGGGCCAGGGAGCTGAAAGGTGGTTGTTGCAGAACCTTACAAAAGAAGTCCGATCACATTTGGTCTACTACTAACTCGCCTGCAGTTAAATATGTCTGGCCCACTTCCCACAAGGAATCTGTTACCAACGCAGTGGCTTTGCGTAGCACTGCCGTTTATGATCAACTAAAAAACAATTAGGTAGCTCCTTATATCAATTAGGCAATAGGAAGGTTGCACGCACGTGATCAAACGTCATCAAAATGCGCTTTCGAAAAAAGTGGATGACCAAAGTCAATGTTTTTGCATTGAATTGAATAGGAGTGACATCGTTTTTTGCAAAGCAAATGAAGAAACGTGACAGTTGTTGAATGCACGTTAAATATGTTGTTTTATTGATGTTAAGGAATGAATCTAAGGTCAGAGTAAGATAAGAGGTGCTAAGGTTTGCTTGTTATTGCTAATAGTTGGGCTAATTTTATGGGCTAAACATGCAGGCTTATTTGTAGCCAGCTTCTGTGAGGGTTTCATATTCGATTAATCAGCGTGTTTGGGAATGATGAGTTTAAGTTAATTGTAATGTGTAACTTATGCAGTATATTTAGTGGCATAAGCATTCTGAAAAGTTGAAAACTTAAGTTATACTGTAGCCTAAATGACAGGTTAGACTTCTGTACCGTTTGACATATGCTGGATTAGATATTGTTGGATAAAATCAGTAAGTTTTTGAAATTTGTTGTCAATAGTAATTGCAGGCCAGTCATATTGATATGTCAGATGTAATTGTGTGCCCTTAACCACTCTTTAAACAATTGTTTGGGCTATTACCTAGGCTGCTGGACCAAGGGTAATACAAAAATTACGGTACCGCTTTATTGATTCATGCGTAGAGCTCATGCTCTGTTTGCATGTCTTTTGTCACACTGGATCACCGTGACGGGTAGACTGCTGGGCCCCACCACCTGTTTGCCACATATAGATGGAGGCATACCGTTAAATGCCTTGCTCATGGAGACAGCAAGTAAGCTTACCGGCAAGCTTACCGTACCGGTAGTAATGATCAAATAATGGTTGTTTTTGCTAATGTACCGACTGGTATCTAATTGGTCTTGTTTATTTTTAAGTGAGGAGCAAATGGTAGTTAGATGACACTTCTCTTAGGGGCATTTTTTAAAAAATTAGCCCACTATGCTAGGCTTATACTAGCCAACTGAAAGACCAAATCTCAACCAAATTGCTTTTGGTCAAATTCATTTGTTTCCGAGAATCCAACTAGCAATAATTCATTCCAAATTTTAATTAATTTTTCATTAGTTTTCAAAATAACCCCAAAAGTTGGTGTTCGCCCTATACCTTTCCAGCATAAATCAGAGCTTTTGGTCATCCACTTTTTTTGGCGCGAAATCCATGACGTCACATGCAACCTTCCTATTGTTATATAAAAAAAAAGGGTCCACTGTCGCCGGCAACAGAGTCCATTTTTGGGATGTACCCAAAAGATTGGAATGCACAAATGTTCAAAAGGTTAAGAGTCTTCATAATATTTCCCTTCATTCGGATATGCGTGGAAACGTATATCGGCTGGAAGTAAAAACCTTGGGCATAAGCTTACACCCTCAAATTTGATATCCTCCATCTGTTCACACTTGTTTTCCCAAGAATGCTGTATGTGACCCTTCTGGGATCGTTATTGTGCCCAATAATTATCGCAGTGTACACCGCTTGCGCACGGCACACTTGGCCACATTTATCACTCGTTCTTCTACAGACCCTCTATTTGCTAGCTTTGTCACAGAAAGTGCCGACTTCATGAGCGAAACCACTAACAACCTTAATGCCGACATCCATTTTCTTGAGTGCCAAATTCAATCTATCTTTTCTACTTTGTCTTCTATTCTCGGTAAATCATTCCCCGGCCCAGTGCTCTCTGCCTTGTTGCGTCGTCACACAGCTGCGATTGCAATTGGGATGTGCTTACGGAATTAATGTGTATCCCAGTCAATGCTACCCTTTTAAAAAGTTTAAAACACGGTAATTACTTTTCACTTCGTCCCTTGCTACAATATGTGGATCATTTAAATGTTACTCGATAGGACAGCTATATGGAGATGGTAATCTCTACGAAGGTGTTCACTTAGTTGAGCAATTTATTCCGGGTCGCGTTTTTATTTTTCATATAAATGGTAAATTCCATGCATTTCAACATTACACGTTAACCCATGCGGACACTGATATCTGTCCTCTTTCCCCTCATCTGGCTCCCTTGCATACCCATTACGAGGCTCTTGATACCAATTCTTTGTCAATCTCTTCCCTTCCTCCAGACTTGGCATTGAAGATGTCAACTCTGTGTTACAAACTCTCAGTGGGGACAATCTGATGCACTACCAGCTCACTAGACTGTTCGAGGCCAAACTGTCCTCCACTGCGTCCGCACACCCTTCTATCTTGTTGGATTCCTCTACGTCACTTTTGAAAAATGTTTTTCTTCAAATGATTTCCTGTTTGACCAATCCTTTCCTGAGCGAATTTCTTTCAATCCTTTTTATCCTTAGCCTTCTCTGGTCTTTTGTTCTAACCTTTTGGACTTTTCATGTTTTATTGCCTTCTGTCTGTAGCGCTCTTTACGGCAGATTTTGCGCTCCTGCTGATAATTGACTCCTTTTTCTATTGTGGTCGATTTCTGAAATTGCTGTGTCTGTCGACCTACCATTTTCAAAAATCTCGGATAGAGATATGTGGTGATCACATGTGTATTTGGTTTTGCTTTGTTTTGGGTTGACTGTAACTTCATTTGTATTTGGTTTCATTTTTAATATCATCATCAGTATTTCCTATTCTGAGTGTCAAATATTAAGGTTGACATTTGACATAGGAAATTGAATTGTTTTTACATCAACTCTATCAAAACTCCATTGCTTTATCGTGTCACGTAATTCGGGTGCACACACACACACACACACACACACACACACACACACATATATATGTGTTCGTATCGCCCGGTTTATCCATTCTATTCTGTTAATATATTTATTGATTGTTATCACCAACAAAAAGGAACAAACTCTATCTTGAGTGAGGATTAAAAAATATAAGCGAACTCATGACAAGCTCATACTTTTTTTTATACGTCTTTCGTCAGACTGGGTCACCATGATGGGTGGATTGCTTCGCCCCACCGCATGTTTGCCACATAAAGATGAACACATTACGTTAAGTAGAGTGACCATACGTCCTCTTTTTGGAGGACATGTCCTCCTTTTTGAAAAAAAGTAATTGGTTCTCCGAAGATGTTTAAAAATGCCCTTTTTGTCCTCCTTTTTAATAAAAACTAATTTGGTCATTCAAAGTCGTTCAAAAATTTTCTTTTTACGTTTACCCTGTGATTAAAAAATTATATCACTGCATATTAGTTCAAGTGATAATAAGTTTAACTGGTAAGGAATGACAAAAGGGAGTTTCCCAACGGTCTACCACAGACTGACTGTTGCTTTAGGTTTGAAAGAGCAAGATTACATGGAAAACGGTACAAATACCGATAAGTTTCCAAACTGCATTTCTTGTATTTTACACAGCGGAGATACGGAGATAAATTTTGCTTTGTTGTTCTGGTCGATTTACCTAACTTCAAGGAAACCATTTCGGTACATATATATTTTAGTTTAAAAAATCAAAGAATATTTTCAGTTAAACTGTTTATAAGTATCTTTGCTGTGATTTTTGAAAAATAAAACAAAAAGCTAAAAAATAATGCAGTATGCCAAAAAGAAAATCAAAGTTTACTGAAGAACTTCAACAGAAGTATCCATTTTTTTGCAAAGGACGAGATGACTTCGAAGCAGAATGCATTAATTGTGGCTACGAAACTTTTGTTTTTGTAGCAAATAAATGCAAACTTAGCCTAGACATGCATGTAGACAGTTCTAAGCATAAAAAAGCTGTCCGATTTACATTTTTTGTTCATTGGCATAATAAATTTTAAAAATAAAGTGGTGTATTTGTACTAATTATCAAAATATAATTATCAAAAGCGGTCAGTGTCCAACAAATGCCCAGAAAAATTTTCTCAGCCTTGCAGAACAACTTGTATGGCAGATAATAAATATTATCAAAAAATGTGCTGCTTTTTGGTAATGAAAATATGGTCACCCTAGCGTTAAGTGCCTTGCCCAAGGACATAAGGTAGCTTGCCGACAAGCTTACGGTACTGGTACTAATGATCAGATTATAGTCGTTTTTGTTAATGTACCGACGAGTATCTAATTTATATAGAGTTATTTTTAATTAAGAAGCAAATGGTATTTAGATGGCACTTCTCTTAGGGGCATTTTTTGGCAAATTGGCATACAGTACTAAGCTTAGACTAAACAACTGAAAGACCTAATTTCAACCAAATCGCTTTTGATTAAATTTATTTGTTTCTGAGGATCCAACTAGCAAAAATTCATTCCAATTTTTAATTAATATCTTATTAGTTTTCAAAATAACCCCAAAAGTTGGTGTTCCCCCTATACCTTTCCAGCATAAACTACAGTGTTGGTCAGCCACTTTTTTTGGCACGAAATGTGTGACGTCCTATGAAACCTTCCTACGGTGCTGAGTTGTCTTCAAAATTAAAGTAGTACCCTTACCTCAAAGATCACTACACATTTTATTTTCTACCAATTTCTTTAGAAATGGTCGCTAGATAATGCTAAGGAAATAAACTTTCAATGCATATCACTCAAAACTTACCTAAAAGCCTAGGTTTTCTACAATTTGCAACTTTCTGGGGTCCATGATCTTTGTTTGACCGATACTGACCGGTACTAAATTTTGTTACTTAAATTTAGTACCTAAAATATGATCAGTCATTATCTGCTAAAGCTTCGCCTAAACCATATAACAATATGTATTTTTGAGAACGGAGTTTCTTTAAGATTTAAAAAATATCAAGTTTGAATAAAACATGTGGTCACTAACAATGAAACAGAAGCTTTTTACACCCCTCCCATTTGTTGAGAAACAAGTGAGATACCGAAAACTTTGATTTAGAGAAGCCAAACTTCTGCCAGCGTTTAAACTTGTATTTTAGCTTTTTTCTCCTCGAAAAATTGATACAAAACATTGACCTTAGTGATAAAATATTTGCAATTTATTTTATCTTTTTAAAGGATAGAGTTTTTCTAAAAATTATAATTTAGTGAAGGTAAGTCGAAAAATTTTGGAGGGTTTTGAACTGATATGATGTACGGTACTTATTTTTGATCAGTAAATGTGATATATCGCTTAAGCCTTAGCCTAAACTAAGTAAAGTCAAATATTGCTGAAAAAAAAAATTTCCTAAGCTTTCAAATGAGTCCAGTGTATAGCAAACATATCATATTTTTATGCACCAAATCTACTTTTTTTACCCACCATACAATTTTTTTTGTGGGGATTATGAGGCCCCTAAGGAATTTGAAAATTTTAATAGATAATTTTTTTTATTTTTGTTTAAAATTTTGTCAAATGATGCCACAAAAAAAGTAGTTTTCAAACTGTGTTAATGTTAAAGGGTTTGCTTTTCTGGAAAACATGTAATCTCATTTTGATTTTGTGGTAGTTGGCTTTTGCTGAGAATTTGGCAATGTTTGTCGTCTGCAACTGGGCACTTGGTTTTCTAACCCTTTTTAGGGAAGACAATTCAAGAATTAGGGCACAAATTTTACATCTTCCGGTGCGTGAGGAATTAAGCATGATCTTTTGAACATTTTATAAAAATCGGATGAGAAATAAAGTCACAAATTCATTTTTTTAAAAACTGGTGTTTAACTCGGCAGAAAAATTTGACAGAAACACTGAAAACACGAGATCATCATATGATGATTTTGGTAGCGTAAGAGGTAAAAAGCATTGTCGTTTTTGCGATGTAAATACTGTTGAAAAGCAAAGGTGATGGATGTAACTTTGCAGGGTCTACCAGAACTGGTGCCATCATGACACCATGACCTTCAGAAATAAATGTCTTCAATGATTGACTTTGTATGATCTCAGATGATTAGTCATACAGCTGTGGCAGAGTAGATTGGTTTCTCCAAAACTACAGAAAAAGAAAAAGGACTACTTTGTTTTTATTTTTTTGTACTAACTTTCTTTATTCGTTATCGAAATTGTGCGTAAAAGGTCTAAATCTGGACTACCACATTCGCATACATTTCATAATTTTTTTCTGCTGCTACACTTGAAGATGCAAATAATGTCAAATTAAATAGAATAATTTTATATTCGTATTGTTTATTAAAAACTTGTGTTCTTGAATGGTGTATGGGTTTGTCTGTCTTATGACAATATCATGGCTTCGGCTTGATCGCACTTGACCAGTACTTTTGCAGGTTGAAACTCAGTTATGTTTAGCGTAAATTCTCGCTGCGCGATGACCGATAACTCAATCTAAAAAGAGCTTACCTGTGACTAACATTTTTGTCACGTGTTCTTCTACCTCTCCTTCTCCCTCTTAAATTGTTCTTACTATTTTAGTTTTTGGGCGCAATGTTACTGAAGTGGACACAGGGATTGAGCCAAGACCGCTTTCAGTTTGAAGAGCAAAGATGTTAAGCTCACAATGATAGGATTTGTGTAGGTTTTAAACATAGGGCCTCTACTCTCAACAATCTTGGTCGCGGCGTCCTCTTTTAATTTATTTTTTTATTTGCCATATTTATCCTCCATTCATGAGAAAGCGATGTATTGCTATGTTTGGGACGGTAAGTCCATACTCGCTTGGGAGTTGCCATTTCCGAGATGTCTGAGTCACCTGTCTTCCATATAAACGTGCGGCGTCCCGTTAAGTGCCTTGCCCAAGGACACAACAAGCGAACTTGCCGGCTTGTTCTCCACAACCTCCCATAAATGCCGAGCGCCAAGCAGGGAAGCTGTGGATACCATTTTTTAAAGTCCTTTGATATGACTCGACAAGGGGAATGAATCTCAAGTCTACCGACTGCGAAGTGGATGCTCTAACCACTACACCATTTATAATTTGAACGACTGGTAACCTTGCTGTTCTAATTGCCTCATATTAAAATTTTTTAGTTCAATTATGTTTTACAGATTATTATTCTTTTTCTTTTTTTCAGTTATGGTTTTTATTTATGAAGTTGACAATAACTTCATATACAGTAGATTCTGTTTAATTGGGCCGCCGGTTGATTGGGTCAGCTGTTTAATTGGGTCGAATTGTGAAGAACGAAATCCAATTAATGACAATGCAGAATGTTAAATCCGCATAATCAGGCAATTATTCCGCTTAATTGGGCCACAACTGCAGTCAGACACACAGTTGTGTAATTGCCAAACCGCGTTTGTAATATAATAGAATGCAATGTCATAAAGCCAACTATATTATGTAACAATTGCACAATACAGGCGCAAATTATTTTGTCATTTCATGTCCTTGGACATCGTAATTGATGTGCTTTGTTGCAAATTTTGTGAAGACCTAGGCGGAAACGTCACGAAAAGATTTATCAATCGCTGAAAAGATTGTTGTTTTAAGAAAAATTAAAGAACAATCTCCAAACACTAGTCATCACTAGCTGGTTGAGATAACTGGTGTACCAAGACATGTGACTGATCGAGAAGCAAAAAAGTGCATTGATGCATTGAGAATTTATTTTACATAAGAAAGCAATAAAGGCAGTTTTATTGCTGCTCTCACTGCATGCTCAGAATTTGTTGTGATGCAAGCAGTTAAAAAATCTCGACAGAACACGCATGATCAATGTTTTCACTAATAAATAACAACTTGTGCACATTGCTTGTGTATGCGCATGTGTTTGTTTATTGCCGTTACGACAACGACGTCATGTTCACTTCGGCTAATCGGGTCAGCAGCTTAATCGGGCCAAATAGTGCTTGTCCCGATGTGACCCAATTAAGCGGAATCTACTGTATATCAATACAATGTTTTTGTGAGATTTAGAGCATAGAAACTGCAGAAGCTGATCTTCAACTGTTCCAATACCGAAAACTGCAGGTGGAACAGGTTACGTGTAGAAGCTCTCGGCATTGCATTACTGGTATAAATTTACAGATAATATTAGAAGTTAGGTTCTCAGACTCGTTATGGGAAAATTTTGTTGGAAAGGTCATGCACTTTTCCTACGTCTCCCATCTAAACATACTGTAATGTAAAAGAAATAAGTGCACGCCCCCAAAAGTATTGTCAACCGACCTATTTTCAGAAATTTCCAAAATAGGCAAAAAACTAACTTGCGCCAGTTTAATCTGCAAAGAAAAGATCTTCAGCTTTGATTGAATAGAGCAAAAGAATCACTCAATGAAAGGATGATCTTTAAAAAAGCCCTCAACTTTGTTTTGAAGTATAAATATCTTCAGCCCCCCAGAATTATCAAAAATGGGTAATATACGTAGAAAAAAAGATCTTCATTTTTATTTGGAGGTAAAAATGGCAAAAAAGTCAATCACAAGTTGTACGATACCTCGCATAAAGAGGTTTGCAACTTTGTTGTAAAACAAAAATGCCTTCAGCCTCACCCCCTTACCTACCCAGCAGAATCTTTGAAGATATGCGTAAAAAAGTGGTCTTCACGCTTATTTGAAGCTGAGCATCGCCAAACAGTCATGCACAGGGGCAGATTAGCAAATTCAACCAGCCCGGGAACTTTAAAATGAAACCGGCCCATTTTTGACAACTAATTGCTAATCTTGCCACAATGTTACACGGTTTATCTTACAAACTACATCATATTTAGCCCATTTCAAAAAATAATATTTAAAATTAACAAACAAACATTGTCAAACACTATTTATAGAGCAACAGTCTTTGCATTTCTGCGTTCATTTTTGCTAGTTCGTCGATGATCATATGGTTTGAGATGCCTGAGAAAAAGTCTTGTTCGATGCACATCAAAAGAAGGGAATTCAAGCGATCTTCGCTTAGCTGATTTCTGAAACGGTTCTTTACATATCTCAGCTTGCCAAAGGTTCTTTCACAACCAACCTGTAATGGAAAGAGTAAGCATTATTTTGTATGCCTGATATAGAAGAGGATAACTTCTACAGTACATTCTATATCTCCGGATCGCAGTATAACAGCATAGAAAACAATTTTGGCATCGACATTTTCGAATGTTGGGGCTTCCGTCCGATCTCACATCTTCGTCATCTGTTTTTTAAAAACAAATTAAAATCTAAGTAGTATGAAAGAAAATTTCTTAGTATCAGTTGATTTGCGAAAAGTGCTGGATGATAATATCAGAACAAAATTTTCATGAAATAATATTTACATCGATATGGAAAATAAACATCAAGTAATTATAAGCTAGGGTTATATCATACAGTGAGATAGAAGGTCAAAACATTAACCTGTAAATAGTTTATCAATAATAAAATCAAAAAAATGATCACCTGCTTAATCCAATTCGGTGCAGTGCTCAAGTAAGATGTTTTTAATTCCGGCCATTTTAATGCAAAATCCAAGAGCTCTTGCGAAGATCTTGCTGAACAGGAAAATCTAAACTATTATTCGGCAAAAGGTTGCATATCATATTCACAGCTGAGGTAGGAATCCCATGAAGAACTGTTTCAGAAAAGCGTTTGGGATCGAAGTAGCTTAAGTTAGCATTTTTATGCATACAAAATATTCTATGCAAACTTTGAACCACTTGATGTAGAATTCTGTTATGTACATCGACATCAAACTTTTTCATTGAGTCTGAAAGACATTCATCCAAGGGTTCATTTTTACTTTTTTCCAACCTGTTTTGAAGGAAAGCTGCTTTCAATCAAGACATCACATCCACGTTCTTCCAAAACTTCATTGGCATGTTGAACAAAATGGTCAGTTTTTGTTACAACCATTGCAAAATTGCGATGATCTGTTGAATATTCTTTTTCGTTGCTTCCGCCGTATTAAAAGCATTAATGAAATCCGGCCCAGAGGTCTGCAAGTACTTTAAAAGTGCAGAGGTTATGTTCATGATGCGTAGATAAGTAATGGCTGTCAAAACATGTTGGTATCGAATCATACTATCTAACATAGCACTGACATCAAACCGCACTTTAACACTTAACTTTTCAAAAGCAAAAGCACAATACAGAACTTCAATTACATCGCAGAGCATGCCGCTGAAACCATCTTCAAATGTGCCGAAAATTTTTTGAGGACATTCGTGCTTAGACCATCATCTAGTTGCTCCAATCAAGTTTAACCTACTCTGGATATCATGATCGTGTCTTTGGCTCATCTGATCTTTCCACATGCCCATTTGCAAATATGATTCCCAAAAGAACACTCCAACCTTTTGAACTAATCCAAATAGAGATATGGATGCATAATTAGTCGTCGTAACATCACAGAGAACCAAGTTGAGAACGTGGGCATAGTACCATGTGTGGATGAGACCAGGAGCTGTAAAAAAGCTATAAATCTATTATACTGCTCCGACATATTTGATGCTTAATCTGTATTGTCGGAGATACATTTGGAAACGTCTATGTTTTGCTTCTGCAAAACTTCTTTCAACAAATTGCACCGGTCTTCTCCAGTTGCCCAATAACTGTCAACAACGGCAAGAAGTCGTTCTTCGACGTTTTCCTAAACAAAGCGTAGAATAATTGAACATTTGTCGGTTGAAGTTGTATCTTGAGTTGAATCGATTTGAATTGAATAAATGCCTGCTTTTCTAACCGAGTTTGAAATTTCTTCTTTCATTAGGTTAGATACAATAGCAATGATAGAGTTAACAGTAGTTTTGGAGATAAATGTATTTGTGTTTGCACGGTTATGCTTGTGCTTGTTGGGATTGTTTTGCAAACATTTTTTAATAACATTTTCCAAATGACACTTTACAATGTTATTGCACTTCGCAAGAAGAAGTACAGTATCTAAAAATGTTCCGCAATCAAGTTTTTCATCACATAAAGTAGACACCGCTTCCGAACTCCCTGTCCCATCATAGCTTGTTTCCCGTTTTACAATCATTTTCACAATAGAGACGACTCTGTCGAAAATTTGCCTTCTTTGCATGAGCTGTTTGTTGTGCAATGATGTTTGACTGACAGTGTGTATAAAGTATACCACTATCTTATTACTGGTGAATCGTATGTGAGCTTCAACACATGCCTTGTGTTTTAAAAAACTTTCGTTTTGATCAATTCGTTGGTAAATGTGTTTCCACGAATTGAAACTCGTTAGAAATTTGCTGGGGTTCTGATTGCTACTAGTAGTAGTACCACGTGCAATGCAAAGATTGCAAAATAGAGCTTCTTTTTCTTCACAATAGGAGACCATAATTGCTGCAAACGACCTCCAGAGTCATCAAGTCGAAAGTACACATTTGTCGCGTTGAATTTGGTTGTTTCTGGTTGATGTGCGTGAAACTCGAAATATTCGGTTAGTTTATCTCGTTTTGATTTTACAAACCACGAGTGCTGATACGCTGTCACAGAAGGAATTACAGATTGATTTCGTTAAACTTCTGAAACTTGAGCGGATATTGCAGAATAGTCTTCATTGTCTGATATTGCTGGATCGAGATTTACTGACTGCTGACATTGACTTTCTAAAACTTGCGTTAGGGGAGAAGAACATACTTCAGAATTATCTTGGCTGAGATTGTCTGGTTCTGGCTCATCAGTATATACAGTCTGGACTTCACTTTCTGATACTGGCGGAATAGAAATGTCAGAGCAATTTTGATTTACTAAATCTGATATTGGTACATCATGATAAAACTTACAGACTGATACTGATCTTGATGTTCTAATAGCAAAGCGGGATTAACTGTCGTTTGGCTTTCCGTTGAGTTGCTTGCTCTTGCAAACACTTCCTGAATGTTCATACATTTAGCAGCAATTTTCTTTTTTTTTTTTCACGCTTTTTCTCAGCGCCACCTTTTCTCCTTTTCATTTCTTTTTTCATTAGGTAAAATTTAGAGAGGCGTGGAGAATAGATGACAAACAACTATGTTGCATAGGCAATATCAGTTCTCCTGCGACTCTTTATTGCGTCTTAGCACTGCAAATTAGGGAAAGAAGTTACCACTGACGCTTTATTTATCATTTTACCTCAAGTCACCACAGTCACAAATCACAACAAGAAAATAATAGATATGCTACACAAAAATACCATTACTGAAAAATAATTGCGAAATCATTATGTATAGAACTGGTTCATATTCTTAATCATTTGTTAGCTTCTTAAAGTTAGTTTTGAGGCATCCCAGTGAATCGCTGGACCGGCCTACAGTCGAGTGGCCCACCGGGAAACTCCAGAATTCCCGCCAAGCTAATCCACCCCTGGTCACACAGAAAAACTTAATCTCCAAAAAAGTGGTCAACCTTGTTTTTAGACAAAAGTGCTTTTCCTCTCCCACCTCACAGACAATAGGCGTTACGCCCATGAAATAGGCCAGTTTTTAGGGATGTTGTGAGATTGATCCTGAATTGTGAGTTAATTTTTGAGAAAACTGATAAACCAATCTGTTCCAATATGGGGCAAATCCACGTCTTTTTAATGTAGCGTGTCGCGCCTCGCACTTCATCGAGCTGCCATGCCAAACATCTTTTTGTCTTTTTTTACATTTTTTTTTATTAGTTTGCTTTCAGTGGCTTGGCACCTTGCTCCCACTGATGTGTGTGATTCTAGTTGTTTAATGTAAGAGCTGTGTTTGCTAATTTTCAACTTCGTGCGTCCCCAGTTTGACGCCCAGCTTGCGCACCTTTGCTGTTTTACTCTATGATTTTGCTGATGAAGCAATGTTAACTGACGAAGTATCTACCGTCAGGTTTGTAGCCGCTCGGCTATCTCCGTTTCAAGTATATCGTGCTCCTATAGTCCGCACGCCTGGCGATGTAACCTCACGCCAGGAATCTAGCCTGCATGGCTTTCTGGCAACCTAGCCGTGATATTGCAACGCGTATTGTTTATTATTATTGTATGCGTCTAAAATCACACACACATATTTTTATTTTTTTATTAGGGCTAGATTATGTTTATTTTTGTCTTCTCTTGGTAGCTCGGTGATCGGCCTGCCTTTCCCGCCATTAGGTTGTTTATCCGTTATTTTTGTTGGTGTGACGTGTGCAGCGTCCTGATTACATAGACGCGTGCAGCGACCTAATTCCTGGTGTCGCGTGCAGATTTTGTTACCGACCATGTGGTCGGAGATATTGTGCTCTCTTTCTTCGTCGATCGCCGTGGCGGACGGACGTGTTCTGGTTGTCTGTCATGTTTCTCGTTCGTTGTTGATCGTCGTTGCAGAAGGACGTGATTTTTGATTATCTGCCACAGCTTGCGCGAATTGATGGAATAAAATATTGCTGTAGTGCTTTCTTCCTTGTGACTGCCATGTAGTTCCCAGCAATTGGGATTCAGTCAGCACGTTATTGCTCTAAGGAACATGTTTCCTACATTAGTAAAAAACACTTGAAAGTTTAGCTGAAAACAAACTTTTGAGGGGCATTATGGTAAATCTTAATTTCATAATAATTTCTTAAAAAGCAGTTACGTTGCGGCTACCTAAACTATTTTGGGTTCTTTACACAATCCCCAGTTTGTCTATGTTGCTTGGACCCTTTTCAACGCAACTGCCAACGTGCGATTGCTGCAAAATTCAAATTAGATAATTTTTACAGTCCAAGGTTAGCTTACGAAGAGTAGCCTAAAAATCTCCTATTTTTTGCGCATTTGCTTACAGTTGATATCCTAATATTCAGTTATCAGTCTTTGCGATCCTAAAAAAATTGCAACTTTAGACCATAAAATGTTAAGAAAATGAACCCATAGCAAAAGCCTCCATTGAAATTCTATGCAAACAATGCACTTTTGGTCTTTCAACAAAACTTTGAAAAGCGCCGCCAGTGGAAATGACGTCACATGCAAGTAATGCATATGTTACGCGGGTCCCTATATGTCACCGAACGTTACCAAGGCCTCTCAAAAAAGGGGCTGACCACTTTCAGTGTTTTTGCATTGAATTGAATTGAAGTGATAACGTTTTTTGCAAATTAACCACTTGACGTCGGATGAGTATACATACGCAAATTTCAATGTAGATCTATAAGCAGATGGCGTATATATACGTCTGTTCATTTACAAAGAGCCGTGGGTGTTTTCATCATTATATTGTATAGTTTTATTCATATTTTTTAGTTTTTCTTTTTTTACGAATTTTCAATTTTATGCAATTTTTCTAAAAAAAGAATCCGCTTGCAGGACATCGAAATGCTTTTAAAAATCCGCTGTCAAGTAGTAAAATGAATAACCGAGACCAGTGGTTGCCAAACTTTTTAAGTCACGACCCACTTTTCAAAGCATAAATTTTCGGGTCGCAGGTAATTCTGTATGTACTTCGAAAAAGGTACAGTGAAAGCAATTATCTATTCAAGATGTTAATTCACATTTAAATTATTTGAGACAAAGGATCCAGTAATTTAAATTTTGAATGACTTTGCGACCCACTGAAATTATGCCCACGACCCACCAGTGGGTCGTGACCCATAGCTTGGGAACCGCTGACCTAGACAGTTACTAAATGAAGGTTGTTTTATTGATGTTATGGAATCAATCTGGAGTCAAATTAAGGTGAAAGGTGCTAAGGTTTGGTTGTTATTGCCACTAATTAGGCAAATTTTATTGGCTAAACACACTGGCTTATTTGTAGTCAGCTTCTGTTTGGATTTGTATTTGAATAATCAGCTATTTGGGAATGCTGGGCTTAAGCTAATTGCAATTGCAACTTTTACAGTATACTGGTATAGGCCTATTTAGTCAGTCAGTTGCATAAGCATACTGAAAAGTTCTAAACCTGAATTTTTCTGGAGCTTAAATGACAGGACAGACTTCTGTACCGTTTGTCTTATGTTGGATTAGATATTAATAGATTAAACAGTAATTTGAAATTTTTGCCAATAAAGCTTGCAGAGCAATTATATTGATGTATTAGATGTAATTTTGTGACCCTAACTATACCTTAAGCAATTTTTTGGAAAATTACTTTGGGTGCTGAATTAAGGATAATTGTTAGGCAGTGGCTATTTTGCCGTCAACGGCAATTTACCCTCAGAGACTATTTTGCCATGAGTTATTTGTGATTGGTCAATCTAAATGACGTACTAAACATGTGACTTTTGGTTGTTTCTGATTGGTCAATTTTAAAAACCAATTAAAAAAAGGTAATCCTGTACTTTAGCGCGGTAAATTATTTAAGCTAAAAGGGCAGTGTACACTGGAACCCACCCTGTACACTCCCATTATACACTGCCCCATACATTTACATACCGGGCCTGGCCCTACAGTGTACACTGCCCTTGCAGCGTAAATAATTTACCGTGCTAAAGTACAGGATTACCTAAAAAAATTTTGCACCCCCAGGTCTCTATCCCCCACCCTGAACACTCCCTTCCAGTGTACACTGCCCCGTACATTTACATACTGGGCCTGCCCCTTCAGTGTACACTGCCTTTCTTTTAATGCCCTGCCAGCTGAGATTCAAACCTGCAACCATGGTATCTCAAGACCAGCCCGCTATCCACTACACCACAGTCACTGGCATAATAATTGGAAATATGACTATATAAACACACATGAATGACTACGGCAAAATAGATTCCAAGGGCAAATTGCCGTCGATGGCGAAATAGCCACTGCCTAATTATTAAATTTACTGTATTGGTAGCAGGGTCAGATAATGGTTGATTTTGCTAACGTATTTACAAGTATCTAGTTGGCATAGAGTTATTTTTAGGCAGTGGCTATTTCGCCGTCAATGGCAATTTGCCCTTGGAATCTATTTTGCCATAATCATTCACGTGTGTTTATATAGCCGTATTTGCTACAATTACACCAGTGACACCGTGGTGTAGTGGATAGTGCACTGGTCTTGAGATACCATGGTTGCAGGTTCAAATCTCAGCTGGCAGGACTTTAAAAGAAAGACAGTGTACACTGAAGGGGCAGGGCCGGCAATGTACGGGGCAGTGTACACTGGAAGGGAGTGTACAGGGTGGGGGACAGAGACCTGGGGGTGAAAAATTTTTTTAATTGGTTATTAAAATTGACCAATCAGAAATGACCAAAAGTCACATGTTTAGTACGTCATTAAGATTGACCAATCACAAATAACTCACGGCAAAATAGTCTCTGAGGGTAAATTGCAGTCGATGGCAAAATAGCCACTGCCTCTTTTTTAATCGAGGATCAAGTCAACTGCCCTGCACATTTGCATACCAGGCTTGCCCCTCCAATGTACTCTGCCTTTCTTTTAAAGCCCTGCCAGCTGAGATTTGAACCTGCAACCATGGTATCTCAAGACCAGTGCACTATCCACTACACCACAGTGTCACTGGCTGAAATGTAGCAAATATGGTAATATAAACACACGTAAATGATTGCAGCAAAATAGTCTCCGAGGGTAAAATGCTGTCGATGGCAAAATAGCCACTGCCTAAGTTTTTTTATTTCTGAGCTGCAAAGTAACAACAATTCATTACAATTTTTAATTATTTTCTTATTAGTTTTCAAAATAAGCCCAAACGCTGGTGCTTGCCCTATAATAAGCTGAAAAGTTGGTGTTTGCTCTTTAATAAGCCCAAAAGTTGGTGTAGTTGAAAACCGAAAACAATGAAAAATAATCACAAATAAGGTTTTTTATTTTTGGTTTTCTGTTGTAGCTGCAGCAGAAAATTCTATTTGTGTTTCTATTCTTTTACGGGTAGTTATAAATAGGCATAGTAAACATAGTACAGGTGTAGTAGGCATAGTACAGGCATAATAGGCATAATGCAGGCATAGTAGGCATCGTAGACATAGTACCAGTACAAAGATAGTAGGAGAGGTGTGCAACCGAAAACCAGTCGCACCAATATAAAGAAGCTTTATCTTTTTCCTTTTAAAAGCAATTAATTTTATGAGTTTAGATTATTTAAGCATTGAGGGGGTGCAATGAGATTTCACATTAAAAGCTCAAGTTATCATCACTATGCCTACTATGCATGTACTATGTCTACTATGCCTATTTATAACTACTGCTCTTTTATGACCAAAATCAGCTCCCTAGCATGTGTAGATCAGAAGGTATAGCAGTTTTTAGATTTTGCCCCCCTTGATCTGAAATAGGTGGTTAGCTGGCAGAATTTTGATGTCAATGATCTAAAAACTAATTAAGATGTGTTTTAGATGCCCATTGCCCAACCAGCTTTTTAAAACTCTTCTTTTTCAAAAATAAAAAAAAATTTTCACTCCACCCTAATGGATGCGTTAGTGTCAGTCCACTAGCTTTTCAAATTTTCCAAAAGGTAGTGAAAGTCTTGAAAGCAATACACCACATCGATAAAATCCTTTGCAATAGAAAAATATTTGAACCTTTAATAGGATGGTCATGGTAACAGAGTTGTCTTGTTATTGAGATGGTCATTAAGTGGGGGTTCTACTCTATGATGTGTGCAGTAAAGGGTTAGGATATGCTTTAGGGTTAGTCCAAATCTTCAACATCACAGACACGTACTGATTAAAAGGATCTTCATTGTTTAATCTAATTCTGCTTCTGACGAATTGTATCAGTTTTAAAATTTTTTATCCAAATCTTCTGTTTTACAATTATTTTGTGTTTGTTGGGATTGTAAAGTATGAATAAATTTGAGGATCATTTCACAGTTGCTGACACTCATTGTTTATTGAGTTTTATCCTGTGCTTTCTGTTTTGTGAAGCCTAAATCACATGCATAGGCTATAATATTGTACTTGAGTAAAATCTTCAAACATGGATCCTAAAGAGAAAGAAGCAAGAGATTTGATGGCAGAAGGTGATAAGTTGGCCAAGTCAAGCAAAGGCTTTTTTGGTTCATTGTTTGGAGGTTCAACAAAATTGGAAGATGCTTGTGAAAAGTATGTGAGAGCAGGAAATCTGTTTAAGGTATGCTGATTTATTCAGGTTGATTTATTGAAGCAAATTACTTAGCTATCTTTTTCTGTTAAAATTCATCTCTTAAAGCATATTTATACTGAGGAAGTGGCAGTAGTATTGGCCATAACTTTTTGCTTTTGAGGAAAAACTATCAATCAAAATTTTTCATTGATTACATTTAACATGTGATGAAGGCAATGCTGTGTTGGTTGTGCATTATCATGTTGTGTTATGGTCAGTCATGCATCTTAGCATGTGCTGTCAAACAAAACTGTTAGAAATATTAAAAATAATCAAATGAAGAAAAATGCTAAATGGCAACAAGAAAGTTGTGGGAGTTGGGTAGTCTTATTGCACAATAAGAGCTGAAAGCAAACAAGTGTGAAATGAATTTAGTCTTTAGCTTTGGAGAAATTAATTTCTGCTCTCAACAAATATAAAAAACAAAGAAGTGTGTGTTATTGTTTGCAAAAATCAAAATTGCAAAAAGCAGTGGCAACACCACAGATTCTTAATATGCATCAACTTGCACCCAAAACCCTTCAGATAACACTGATCCTACTCTAACTTTCTTCTTTCCCTCATGATAGAGGCTCATGAACACACTCACCATTACTTGTTGTAAACCTTTTTTCCTCATCGCTCACTCCAATGCTTATCTTGAAACTCTATCAAATGTGTTTTTAATATTCACAAAATACGCACACTCACAATTTTCTCTTTATCTCTGTATTTGTCTTGCATTCTTACAAAAAAACAATTTGACTGTTGTTCCTCTGGCTGGCACAAGACCAAATAGCATTGTATCAACATTCACTAATTTTCTAATCTTTCTTTCCAGTACTCTTTCAACAATCTTCATAGCATGCTCAAACAACTTTACTCCTTGTTAGTCATTTCAATTTTTTACATTTGCTTTTCTCTTGAATATTGGCATCAATAAGTTTTAATGTGAATTCTTGCAAGATATTGAAAAAATTTGCTTTTTATTAGCTCGGAAAACTGGTCGATTGGTTACCATAACCTAACTTGCACTGTATATGCTGAACTCAGGGTGAGCTCTCGGTCACTTCTCCCTCCAATGGCTGCAGTAATGCCGCAAGCAAAGAATTCACACAACCAGAGTCTTAAATCTTTACCACCGCTGTGATTACCAACAAGTTGTAATTAGTGGGCTGATTACTTTGTAGCTTAATTCCTGTAGACACATCTTTCACTGCACACCAACACATGTAGGTGCAGCAAAAGAATTTTGTGTCACAAACAGTATTCCCTCTAAGATTTTAGTAAGTGCGTAACCGCCGGCACAAGTGCGAAATTGCTAGCAAATATACGAAAACCGCCGGACAAATTTGCAGGGAAAGTCAAAACTGTGACAATGCGCTTCGGTGACGTAATAATTAGCGTGACTACGTCAGCCCCAAAATGTTCACAAACAGGTAGCCTATCGGTTGTTATAAGACGGCGGCGAAATACCTGGCTATTTTTCTTCAGTAAGTTAATTGTGGTTAAATTTGGTCTCAAACTTTACAGCCTTTGCAACAGTGATTCGTAAGCACTTTGGAATGACAGGTTAAAAATGCGCGTAAATAAAATTAACCCTTCGCCGACGCCCGACATGAGCATGAGAAATAGAACTTTTATGAAGTAATGTGATGATAGGTAGGTTGTTACGACTATGACCCAAAAAAAATTACTTGCGAACTTTAACTGCTGCTTGATTACGGTAAATAATTAGATAACTTACATCGCTCTATCGTAATCAATTAAACAACAGGTTTTCGCAATTGCAAGCAAACTTTCAATCTCAGTTCGGAAAGTATTTGAAGGGAATTCAAAACTAAATTGGTTAGAAGTTGTATTCTGTTTTGTTTTTAGTGTTTATAAATGGCAAGTAAAAGAAGGTTATTTATTTATAACGTACAAAAACTGAAGCAATCCCTCAAAAATAGTTTTTTGTGCTTAACTGAAAGCGAGAAATAGGTGCTTTTTTATCTTAACAAGCACGATTGAATTTAGCGTTGAAACGTAAAGAAAACATAAAGCTTTTAAGCAAGTTTAGTTTCAAACTTCCCTCGAAAAATAATGTCTTGTGTTAAAACTGAAGTATGAGAGCTGCTTGCTATTACTGCTCTTTGGCTACGATTGAAATCGGCTGGGAAAAAGTAAACAAAAAAATTGATTTTACTTCAGGTTAATTGCTGGAGAGATAATTTGTTACAGAAAAAAGTGTGGCAATGGCGTGCGCGATATTTAAGTCGCCGTCACTCGATGTTGCGTTACAGCCGCGCGATGTTTGCGTGAGACGATGCACTGCTCTAAAAAAGCATCTGTCTTAACTTGAATTTCTTTCCATTGTCTCCCATGCATTTAACAGTTGGCTAAGATTTTGCTGACAAAATTGCAAAAACTTTAACCAAGTGAAAAAGTTACCAAAAACCACCGGACTTTTTTTACGCACTGCTGAATTTTAACTACGAATCCGCCGGACATAATTTCGCAAATTCGCACTTTTTTTGCGTTTAAAGGGAACACTGGTCACAAATATCATTATGTGGGGGTACTGCACCAAGTTGCAAAATAAGCCTACTACTGAAATACATTTCTGTTTTTATACAACAAAAACATAATGGCGCCACCCCAACTTTGACTTGGTGGCATTATATTCATTGGAAGTATTTGTGAAGTGATGAAGCAGGGATGCACAATTCAAAACTAAAATTTCCACCACAACCAAATATGTTTGCAGCAAGCTGCATGCCAGTGTTGTTGCCTCATTTTGGAGTATTTTTTTGTAAATCAACTCTTTGAAAGTGATTATTTTTCTGTTTTTGGCTTGTAACAAGAGCACATAGCCTTCTTCTTTAAGATCAATATTTCGAAAGTGCTCATTTTCCTGTTTTGGGCAATTTTCATTCGCTACGCTCCCACCAACAAAAAGTCCAAACAACGTTTGGTTTAAATCATCTGTAGGCTCAAATGTTATGAATTCCTGTAACAGAAATTTTGTGAGAAAGACCAGTCAAAGCACAATGATCGGGAGTAGGAGCTTTGGGTGTTGCCCTTGCAGCCAGGTGAAACGATTATTTCTAACCCGACATGACTGGATTAGTGGCACAGCTGGGCGGGATATGGCCAGAGCCAGCTAGTACCACATAAAAATTGCCCAACTCATTTAACCTTGTCCTATCGTGACATTTTCCTTACATAATAATCTCACCAATCAAAGGTTTCTGATAGTTTTGCTCGACAGGGCACTCAGTGGTGCGTCATTGACCCAACATAAAATGCGCAACTGACCTTGGAACGGTGTCACACCTGTACAATATAAGCAATAAAGAAATCTTGACTTACACTTGATCGTCGAAGCAATAGCCAGTGCTCCATGTACTACCTTATTTTAAAGTACTTGGTCTATCAGAGCCAATCGGTAATTATATTTCATTAGTAGGTCATTATCTACTCTATTCAATTATTGTAGTGGTAGTAGTCGGTTGCTGTGTAAGCATTGTTGTTTTTAATTAAGTGAAAATTACTTTCAAAATTGCTATGTGATTGTCCCAATATGATTTTATATTAAGAAACTTTTGGCCCCAGCTACTAAGATTGCTGACCCCTGGTCTAGAACTGATAATGGAATAATAATGACCCTGTGTCATTATTATTCTGTGTCATTATACAGTGGTGACAAGCATCAGACAATGGTTCAAGTTTGCTTTAGAATTTTTAAGTTTGATATTCTGCTTAAAATAAGCTTACTTGTTATGACTTTCAATAACTTTACTGCTTGCTAAAATCCTGCAAGCAGAGGAATTTATCTAAAGTACTGTTCCCAGGAGTGCAACAACTCTATCATCATGACGTATGGACTCGTGAGCAATTTATCATAGCCGCCCTAAAATGTTGCTTTGACACTCAACTACATTGCGTACCACAATTAAATAAGTCACGTTTCTCAGATAGTTCTAATTAAGTCATGTCCATATCTTTGGTCATTTTAAAACCAACAATGGCTTACTCCAAAACAAGAATTCTGATTTAACTTTACTATTATTGGACTGAAAAAACTGAAATCTTTTTGTCACTTTAGTCTGTGCGTTTGCTGCTTGATATCTGGGCAAACCTTTGCAAAATCAACAGGGTTTACAAAGCTTTTTAAGGCGTCTTGGTTTAAGAGTGCCAAATTTTTCATTTCAACGAAAGTGATAGCTGACGAATATTTTCTTGCTAATTTACCTTAAAGCACCTTATCTCAAGGTCATGGCTACACACCATTTATTTAGAACTTTGTGCAAATGCAGTTTTAGATTGACCTTTAGAGCAAGCGTGGATATACTGCAAACGTTTGAGAAATATTTCGTATGAAAGCCTGAAATTTTTTATTATACCTTAAATATTCAAAAGGATTGGTTGAAATGGTGTTGTTGGTCACACTAGTAATATTTTTAACTTGCATTTAAACAATGTGACATTTATTTTTAGATCTCAAAAAAGTGGAGTAGCGCTGGCAGTGCGTTTTGCAGGGCTGCAGAACTGCACCTGCAGTTGCAAAGCAAGCATGACGCTGCTTCCAACTTTGTAGATGCTGCTGGATGTTTTAAGAAAGCTGATCCCCAAGAAGCTATAAACTGCTTTAACAGGGTAAAGTTTGTATGTGAATGTAGTATCAATTGCCATCGATTTTTCCACGATGACACTATTGTGATTTTAGATTATGATTAGAGAAGCATTTGCATATTAACAAAACCCCAGTCTTTGCAGAAAGTTTTGTAGTTGATACTGATGTCATTATTAAATTGAAAGGACTTAGTTCCAATATCTAGTCATTAGTTGATATAGAGTGAGTTCAATTTGAAAATATGAGTAATACCTGCGTAGCTATTTGCTTTGATTTTAAAGCTAGTAATTTCGTTAGAGCCTAAGCTACAAACTCTGTTTAGAGATCTAAGTCACCTTTCATAGCTATAAGCTTGTAACCGTTGTTCCAGTGATTAATATGCATGAATTTAACGTAGGTTCAAATCCCACTCCCTTCCTGTTACAGATTTGGAGTTACACATGTAGATTAGATTCATTTATGTAAATGTAGCTCTATACTCGATTATGGGCTTTTGCTTAACTTTCGAATCGTCCATACAGAATGCTTTGATGTCTTGCTTATAACCGGGTAGTGGGCATTTTTATATTATCGTTGCTGTGCTGTAGGCAATCGATATTTTCACTGATATGGGCCGATTTACCATGGCTGCCAAACACCACATGAGCATTGCTGAGATTTATGAATCCGAATCAATGGACATACCAAAAGCGATTGAAAATTACGAAAAGGTATGTGCTTCATTGATTTTTTTGTTGCACAACGTCACGCTTTGATCAGGATGGTACATCAGAATCCAGATTGTGATCTATTCTATAAAGTAGTGGTTTCGAAACTGTGGTATGCGAGAGCTTTCTAGATGGTATGTGAGCAAGTCCATCCTCAGCCCTTTTTTTTGTAGTTTTTTGAGATTTTCTGGGTATTTGTATGAAACCTCCAAACGGTACACGAATACAAAAAAATTGGGAATCACTGCCACAAAGCAAGGATTTTTTCTGGGTGTGCTTACTCTTAAAACTACTGAGCATACAAGCGTTACGCTGAACGTGATTGACCATCACCCCAGGGTGAGTTTCCTTAAGGAGTTGGAGATATTAGATATATATTAAATTAACGTCATGATGACGTTAATCTAGTATACAAAGCACAATTTTGTCTTTACGGGTGTACGTACATGTGCTTTAACTCCTCTGAAACTACTTGGCGTAGAATCATCAAACTTGGCGTAATCAATCATCCCGAGGTGAGTGTCACAAGGAATTATGTGACGTCATAATCTGAAATAATTTTTTTAATTTTGTATTTAAGGAAGCAATACAATTTTTTCCCAAACAAAAGCCAGCCCCCATTTTACCAACTTGCAAAATTTCACACCTTTCGCGTGTGAGATGACTTCACAGTTGACATTTAATTGTAGACTTTTTTCTTAGCGTTTTTGAACATCTACTGACCATAGAAACGCGATTAAAAGCTTTTTGGCGAGATAATAACAAGATGCTTCCGATGGAATAAATTCTACAGTGGTTTAAACTGAATTAACAATGCAACAAGCGATTCATTTTTAAGCATGTTCTTTTTCTTCAACTCTTCAAACTGTCTCTATGATGTCATAATGCTGTGCTGCCGGTACGATTAAAGTAAAACCAGAGCAGCATTGGCAGCAGCT
Organism: Trididemnum clinides; assembly: GCA_963675345.1. Lineage (NCBI taxonomy): Eukaryota > Metazoa > Chordata > Ascidiacea > Aplousobranchia > Didemnidae > Trididemnum > Trididemnum clinides. The sequence continues at coordinate 23,698,494 of OY776290.1, read as the reverse complement.
ACGTTTGAAGTTGTTATATTATGTCAATTCAAAAGCAAACAATTGATATGCTGCCTGATAACGAAAAATGATCATAGTAAGTATGACGTATCCGTGAGCCGAAAAACCTGATTTTTTAGTAATGCAATGGCAAGTTACCGTATTTTTCGGATCATATGGCGCACCGGACTATAAGGCGCATTATCAATAAACGTCTTTTAACGCGTTTATTTTAATACAAAGGGTGCTCCCGACAATAAAGCGCATTTAATGAAACTAAAACTCAACGCATTTTATCGGTACCATGAGAAATGTACCGCTAGTTGCTAGGTACATGTTGCAGTACTTGCGCGACACACGTGTGTGTTTACGCACGTAAAGTGAAGAGAAAAATACACTTATGAATGGAACGAGAGTAGGTAAAGAGAAAAAACACACTCGTAAAGGGAATGAGAGTAGGTAATTCGATCGCAAGAAAGAAAGAAGACGTTTGCTCTCAAGAAAGAACGAGTTGAGGTTGGTACAGTTGCGTTGGTAGCCCTTATTGCAACTTAAAATTTGTTCAGAGCTTGGTGACAAAGCGCAACCTAATCAACACATTAGACGCACCAGACTACAAGGCGCACGTTCCATTTTTGAGAAAATTAAAGGATTATAAGTGCGCTTTATGGTCCGAAAAATACGGTAAAATACTTTTGTGCTGCCTTATGGCAAGCCTGACTAATCTTAATGCGTATGACATAAGCTTATTGGTCAAGTACAGCAAAGTTGAATTCGTTGGTCATTTTTCATGTCAAATCTTAACAGGAATCATAAAAATTGCCCGTAAAAATTATCTGTAATTCGGCACAAAAACCTCATCCATAAATTATGCTCTTTTAGGGTGTCTCAAAAAAAGTATTCAAAAATATTCTACAATAGAAGTCTTAAAAAGAAGTTAACCAAGGACTAATTTTGCTTTTTATTTCAAAAAGCTGAAATTTTGTTTTGTAATTAGTTATGCCGCAGTTGACTCTAATTCAAAGGACAAAAGTTATTAAGTTCTGGCACCAAAGTAAATCAACCATGTCCACCATAAATTTTGACAATTCAACAAAGCTGATACTCCAACTGTTAGAACAATACGTAGAACTGTTGCTAAATTTTCCACTCTTGGAACTGTTTGCTTTGTCAACCAAGGACGCAGTGGTAGAAAGAAAAGCGTTCGATTCATAGAAAATGTGAATTGCGTAGGAGAGTTAGTTGGACGCAGTCCAAGGAAGTCAATTCGTCGTCTCTCAGCAGCAAATAACATCCATCGTGCATATGTCCATCATATCTTAGGGGATGACTTGCATCTGTGTTCTGACAAGATTCAGTCACAAAGTGAGCATACACCTGGGCAAAAGGCACGAAGACTTGAATTTGCTTAATGGCTGTCGGGAAAACTGGAGACAGATGAACATTTTATTGAAAAAATTCACATGACAGACAAATGTCTTGTTTATCTTTCAGGGTTTGTGAACGAACTAAATTTCTGATATTGGGGGCTGATAATTCAGGAAATAAGCTTGTGAATGAAAGTCCTAGATCTGCGCTTAGGATAACGGTTTGGGTGGCAATCGGCTTGGATGGCACATTAGGATCTTGCTTTGTTGAAATGATGATCGCAGAACAGTCACAGTTGAGCAGATCAACTATCGTCAAATGCTTGAAGAGTTCTACCTCCCCGAATTGAAAAGCTTGAAGACGAAGTAATAGGATTCAATTGAGGACACAGTGGTTCCAACAGGATGGAGTTCCACATACACAGCAAGAGCCACAAAAGAATTCTTACGAAAGCACTTCCCTAGACTTTTGATCTCTCTATACAAAGACGTTGAGTGGCCTCCCTACTCGTCTGATTTAAACTCCTCGGACTTTTTCCTTTGGGGATATTTGAAGGACCAAATTTATAAAAACCCCAAACCAAGAGACCTTGGACAACTTAAGGCAAACATTCAAAGAGAAATTTTAAACATTTCAAAACGTGATAAACAATATAGCAGCATGGATTAGGCGATTATCGGACGACAGGAAGGTTATATTGATTATGTCGTTTAAAAGAAGAGGGGTTAAAGCTTCGAAACAGAAAGCCCAAATTGAGAACTCTGCACTAAATCAAAAATTTACTGTTTGGAATATATGACTATGAAAAAACATTTGAAAAATATTAATTTGTTTGCCGGTGTTATTAAAATACTTTTGGGTACATTTTTTTGAGACACTCTGATCTAACTTAACTGCAATAACTCAACTGCATGTTCTTAACTTTGGGTTTCCTTCCTCTTACCTTAGCTGCGATTGTGCCAGGACCAAGCAACATATGCGCAGCTAGAAATTTTAGGTCGTGCAAATTGGCCTGCAATTACAAAAGAATTATAACTGGTATGTCAAATGTTCAATAACTCATTTCTAAAAATGCGAAACAATCACTTTGGCACCTTTCCACCACCACAATTATACTTCTATGTAAATGGTGAAATAAACGAATAAAGGTTTGTGAAATTATTGGCTGTATCAATTGTGAAACAGCCAATATTTTCCAGTTTCAAATTACGCTTATGCTGAAAACAGGACAAACAAGACATTTCTAGGCACTTGAAAATTTTACAGGGAAATAGAACAGTTAATTTTATTTTCCTGAAAGATTTTCAAGTCCTTATAATGTTTTTTACTCATAATATTTTTTACTCAGTGCAAAAAGCCCCATTATATTTTTTACTTACTTACCTTTAGAAAGCGCAGGTACTTTCGATTTTGGAACGACAATTGGCTATGCCAAAAAGCATTAACTTCTCATTACTGTTCTCACAACTATTCGTTGGGGGAAACCAGCACAGCCGGCCAAACAATATTCTTAACCTCGACACTAGTGACGGGGGTCCTGCTATTTTAATAGCTTATCTGGGAAGGCTTTACTTCGAGTTACTTTGCTATCTCCCTGGCTGCACTGATGCCAATACTAGTGCTGTGCCGTAAACCCGGATATCCGGCAAAACTTGACAATGGATATCCAGCAACCGGTTTTCGTGCAAGTTCCAAAAATCTATATATGTATATTAAGCGCGATTCTGTCTGTACATATGTACGCTTTAACTTCTCCAAAACTACTGTACGTAAAAAAATCAAACTTGGCACGCTCGATTACCACCTCGGAATGAGTGTCATAAAGGTTTTTATAACGTCATAATCAAAAATATTTTTAATTTACATTTCTTGTCAGACCAAAACCGTTTTGTGCTCGAACGAAAGCTAGCCTCCGACATATCACTTTACAAAAAATTTCTTCCTTTTTGGGGTCTAAGTTGACATCATAATCAATGCTTGATTGCACAGTTTCTTAGCTGTATTTTCTCAAAAACTACTGGTCGTAGAAACGCGATTCAACGCATTTTCAGAATATATTAGTAAGATAATTTTGATAAATACACTTCTAAAAAATTTAAGCTCATTTGACAACGCAATGATCATTTCTTTATTCATATTCCAAGCATGCTTCTCTTTTTCTCTCGCACGCTTACAAATCGCTCTAAGATGTCATAATGCCGTCTGGTGCGATTAACGCAGTGTTTCGCTAACAGAGATCATGGCATGATGATTTTTTCAAAATTTGTAGCATTTTTACAAAATCAGTGTACTTAAAAACTGATTTGTGACCTCATTTCTCAACCGATTTTCACAATTTTTTCACTAAATTAAAGGGTATTTTAAAGTGATTCCGATAGTATGTAATATGCATCTTTATTATTACTTTTTATACATACTAAAAACATTGAACTTTATCACCGGCGGTGTAACGTTTTACTCCTCTCAGAAAGTGGTAAGTTGAGTAAAAACAGGTAAGTTTAATACATAAAAGTTATAATAAAATACTAACAACTAGTGTGATTTGAAAGTTTAGCAAATTTTCTTTCCAGCAATATGTGACTCTTAATTAACTAAGGCTAAGGATTACTTTGCTATGGCTGATCAAAAATTGGTTGCCTTGCATCATTTCTATTTTTAGTTGAGCAATTATCATACTTGACCTAGCACACCTGCAATTTTTAGACAGTTTTTCGGTACATTTTGACTACTTTTCCTCACAATCATAGTTGTTTGGCATTACCTGTCTACGTTTTCAAAAATGTTTATCGAAAAATGAAGTCACTAAACGTTTATAAAATGTGGCGCACCGGTTAAAAATACTCAAATTTTAGTGAATACATTTCACAGAATTGCAATTTGTAGAAAAACTAAGTACTTTGCCACATTTTGTGTATACTTTCTCAATAGCATGAATATTTGGCAATATCCATTAAAATATTCAAAAAGATTCCTCGAAAAATGAAGTCCCTAACCATTTTAATACGTAGCTAATACCACAAGAAAAAAGGAGGGTAATACAGATGGTCCTGTTTTTTGCAGCAAAATATTGGTATCGAGCTACATATGATCTAAATGTTGAAGCAGTTTCTTTGCAATTTGGTGAGGCTGGCGAAGCCAGCTGATTTGATATTGTTAACCTCAACATTATTAATGGAGGCCCTGCTATTGCAGTAACTTAACTATGAATGCTTCAATCCGGATTAGTTTGCTCTATGCATAGCTCCGTTTATGCCAGGACCTAGCAACATGCGCGCAGTCAGAGGCGTTAGCTCATACCTACAGCAACAAAATCGTGAGTAGCGGTCCTAACATTGAAGGCTTAATCCTAGAAATAAAAGTGCATTAGCTTGGTGCCCTCCCACAACTTTGATATGCTTTCAAGCACTTTCTGAATTTAACGGATAAAATTCTGATCAGTTTAAGAACGCCTATGGTGAAAATAGGGCAAGTAAAGACGTTGCAAGCACGTGATAAATTTGGGAGACATGTAGTAGCTATGCACACCCGCCTATAATGTGTTTTTTGATCGAGTGCATTTAAGGAAACGTTAATTTTTGCGAAATGTAATTCTGTAGCATCTTGTGCTGTGTCAAGGTGAAAGCGGTTATTCATTTAAGTGTATTTTAAGCATGCTGTTTTCTTTTGTCTTGACTCTTTTTACAAAGCAGTGTTAGATAATAATCTTTAATGGCATCTCAATGCTTGCCGCTATTTGGTTAGAACAGCAGCAGCGGCATAATTTCTACTATCACTTTGATAGCAAACATAAATAGTAAAGCCCATTACTGATACTTGTAATTGATAGGTTCTTTGTATCGGTGCGAAACACTGATCTTCATTTAACAGTCGGGAGGTCTGGAGTAGAGGCAAAGTTAAATGTAGTAAAATTCCAAATTTAAGATAAGATTAAAATAAAACAATATTAGCATCAATTTGAAAAATGAGAATTAGGAGGAACGTTTTTGCTTGAAAAAAAGGTTAATAGGCACCTATTGGTATAGGTCATATGGCTTGGGGAAAGGCATAGCCCTTTTCATGCTATAGCCGAATTAAAGCAAACAGCGAGGCCAAAGAACTTATGCCACAAATATAATTACGAAAGGAGGCCCACCAAATCGTCATATAGGCCTACCACTACATGCTTTATTTCTTTAGTTGTCAAAACGACTAATATTTGGGCGGTGTCATCATTTTTGGCTATGTTTCATTTCTCCCCTTCCTTACCGCTTGAAAAAGTATGAACGATAGTTTGTGACATCATTCTTTCTTTTGGAATACTACCAATCTTGAGTAGTAGATCGAGGTGATCACCATTACTTGTACAGGAACTATGGCTCATATTTTCTAAAAATTTTTGTTGCTGCTATCACAAATGTTTGTGCGGTGAAGCCGGCGCAGCTGCGTTAATCGATGCCACGTTTTAAGGCATGTCCTGCCGGGTTAAAATCGCACCATACTTCAAAAACATTTTTATTTTGGTTGATAATAGCTTTATACAGGTGCCGGAAAAGCTAAAAATTTGGGCAAAGCAAGGACTCTTAACTTCTTTGAGCACATCTAAACAAGGAAAACCAACATGCAACATAATGCGTAGCTAGTACGGACTTGAGAAAGTTTGAGGGAAAATCAAAAGAAAACAACGTCACTGTGTGAAGTCGTACCACATCGAAGATATTGTTGGTATTTTGCTTTACAGAGCTACCGGGATCAAACCTAACAATTTTGGGAAAAGCAAGAATCCTTTTAACTCTACCGGCCACGCCAAGCAGGGAGATAAGAACATGCAACATAATGTTTAGCCAGCAAGGAATTGAGAAAGTTTAGGGGAAATCAAAAGAAAGCAACTTACCTCTGTAAGATTGCACCGTACGAAAGACATTTTTGCTATTTTGCTTGAAAAGAGCTTAATATCACTAACGTGTTTCCTACTTCCAAATTAGGAGAAACGCAAGGTCCCGTTGGGTTCGCTTGAAGCAATCAACATAGCACATAGTCCTAAAGCATAGCCAATTCTGTCGGGAAAGGAGCGCACCTAGTCGTGAAAATATGTACAGAAAAATCATAAAATTTCCCTTACTGTTCACTTAAGTGCCCGATGGGTGAAACTGGCTTGGCTGATTGAACCGACATTCTCACTCCTGCCGTTACTGATGGGGCCCTGAGGGCGACTCCGACATGTACTGTAAAGCAACGATTGCTTCTTTTGCTGATGTGCTGCCAGTTAAGTTATCTATATCTATACCATAAAGCAATGTTATAAAATCCCAAGTTAAGGACAAAAATTACAATAAAACCATGAACGTAACTTGGTATAAGCTTTTCGTGACGCTCTCATCAGTAGCAGTATCGCGTCAAAAGGGAAGAGCTAGAGTGAGTAAGTGTTTTATGTGATTAATTTGGACGTTAGGCAATCAAGACAAGCCAATGATAGTGCTAGTATTGTAAAGCGCGCCAAAGAAAAGTCTCGCAATAGCGAAATACTAGAGAAAACGCAGCAAGAGGCCAAATAAGAACGCCGCGATCATCGAAAGAGTTTGACAGTGTAAGCAAACTCTGTCTGCATAGAATTGGGCGCTGAGTCTTGATATAAACAGCCTCCAAGAGATTAAGGTGGAAAGAGCTGCGTGCTGTGACAAGGATTGAAAACCGCTTGTTATCATAGTTTCATGCACATTGTTCATTTTCTAAAAGATGCTGACCAATGGCAGAGTTACAGCTCGATTTGGTGTTGTTTCGTTTGCACGATCTCTGTGGTTGAGGTCGGCGTGGACGGGTCATTTGTTGTCATTGCGAAACATGATGCTTGATGCGATCCTATAGTCGTTGAGATGTTTGCCCTACATACCGACTATCACAGTGGCACTTGCATTCGTATATGGCAAAGCTTTTCTGAGTGGTAGGTAGAACATCCCTGTGGGCTACTGGCAGCATGCGCTTTGACGTGAAGACCAAGCGGATGCTGACGGAACCATAGCAACTTTCCACGGCGGTTTTGGCTTTTTCCAAGTTTGTGGAGGGCTTACCTATTCAAGGGACCCTCAAGTACAGAGGGCAATTTTCTGGGCCGAATCACTTAAGGGTGGAGAACTGAGCGATTTTCTTGGCGATCTGAACGTTGACAACGTTTTTAGGATAGCCATTGTCCAATAATATTTGTATAACTGTACCACCAACAAGATATTTGTATAACTAAATTTAGAGGAAATACTTCGTTTGAAAATAACGTGGCATGATGGGCTTCAACTGGAATATGGTGAATGAATGCGGGCGAAGACATGAACGCTTTTGTCGCTATGCCGGAAACAAAGCAAATAGAGCAGTCAAAGAACTTGATACCGCAAATATAAATACGAAAGGGGCCGCTGTAAATCGCAAAATAGGCTTGCCATTAAGTAGTTTATTTCTGTAATTGTGAAAACAACCACCATTTGGTCACCACTCATTTTTGACTGTGGTTCAATCCCTTCCCCCTTATCCTTTTCAAAGTATTAGCGTTAGTTTGTGACAAGATTCTTTGTGAGCATTACCGGTCTTGATTAAGTGATTAAGATTATCACCATTAGGTGTATAACAAATATGGATGTGCATAAAAAGCACAATTTTGTCGCTGTTTACACAAGCGCACGATGGGTAAAGCCGGCACAGCCGGCTGAACCGATATTTTTAGCCCCGTCGTTACAGATGCAGTGGCCCCTTTGGGCTACGCCACCATAGCCGGCTAGTAATATAACATTTAAGTTATAGATGCAATACTAGTGTGCTTTCATGTTTAACTAATACTTTGCTTTTTTATTGTTTTAACTTTGGAAAATTGAAACACAAAGTCGGATAAATTTATTTTTATAGTTATTAGTTTTTTTCAATGGTAACTAAAAAGGGTTTTGTATTCAACACTTTTTTCGTTACTCTTGTTTAATGCAAGGCCGAATTGAGTTATTAAGCCTTCGTTTTTCTCTGAAACCTATAAAGGTTATTTTTTAGGAGTTAGCAGTTTCTGGGCGCAATAAAATCTTTTTTATAAAATTTTCTTGCTTTTGGTTAATATCAATTACTAATAATTCGACCTTGGTTTATTGCATCCACAAAAAATTGTTGTAGAATTTATGTTTTAGGTTATCCATTTTTTAATGGCTCACAATTAATGAGCACTTTTGATTTAGATTTGGCTTCGTTCACATTTTTTTTAATTAAAAAGCATACTTTACTTTGTATTTGCAAGTTTAAACAAACTTTTAGGCCTACTGCTATATTAATTCATTAAAAGCCCGAGAATAATTAGCAGTGAAGTGTTCAGAAAGCAATTTTTTGGGAGAAGGTGGGTGGGAGCATTTCATAAAGGTGAAGACCTTTTTATATTAAAAAATAATTTTTTGAAACAGAATTTAGCCTAACTTGGAGGACAATCTGGCGCAAGAGCCATTTTTGGTTCCACAATAGACATGGAAACTTTGTCGTTTTTACTGCTCTTATACAGTTGTAGGGCCGTCGCTCTTTATCCCCAAAAAGGCGCCGCTAGTAATTAATAAGTTAACTGTAAATCTATAAAGTAGAAACATTCAATACCGGTATTTTGTATGAAACGCAAAAATTGGCTATATTTATTAGTTTATGACTCAAAGTGCTTATAACAAAAAATCTAAAATGCAATATAACACAAAAATGCTTATAACAAAAAATCTAAGAAATCTAAAATCTAAAATACTTATAGTCTTACCAGTTACTATCCGGTATTAGGCCGGATATCGGATAGTTAATGGATAGTCGGCACAGCCCAGGCTCTAGGTGGTACAAATAGGCCTACAGTTACGAAGCAGTCGTTAAAAGTGGGTCTAATTTTTTTTGGTAATTCATGAAAATACATGCACAGTTATACTCTCACCCATTTGCGGTTCATCGTTCGCGGCCCCGCGTACTCGCGGATTTTGCTCTCAAAGTTTTTTATCATAGTTTCGGCAATATCGTGAATTTTTTAGCATAGAAAAACCGCTCACATTCACCCCAACTACATTTTACTGTTTTTAATTTATGATTACTTTTTATTACTACATTGTTACGGTAATAATGAGTGAGACTATTTTTAGAATGTGTTTGGGAAGCATGAGCGTATATAATATCTTACATAGGCGTTTTAGAACTGCATCAATAATTCGCGGATTTTCGGGATTCGCGGGAGGGGAAGGAACGTAATCCCCGCGAATAGCAAGGGGATACTGTAATCACTTTGGCGTCTTTCCACAAGTTTGAATTTATGCATTTCATGTGTTTCATCACATCAATGCATGAACGTTTGTGAAATCGTTGACTGTTTTAGATGAGATCGAGTCCAGTTTCAAAGTGTGCCTATGCTGCAGACAGTTCGCACGAGACGTTTCCAAGGACTCGAGAAACTGTGGGAAAAGTATAACGCAGCGCTGCACAAGCCCCCATAACCTTTTGTTTAATCGATTCCTTTTTATGTACCGACGTTTATGATTTTGTAACTAGAATTGACCGTGTCAAAAAAAAAAACAGCCATTGAGTGAAGTCACCGCAACCAGTTGAACCAATATTCTTAACCCTGATATTCTCAGCCGCAAACAACTGATGAACGCCCTTTGGGCGATACCGGCAGAGCTGGGTGGTTATCTATAAAAAATTACGCCCACTTCTAACGACTTTCTTTGTAACATTAGGCCTATCTCTATCACCTGGAGCCAGTGGTTGGCATCAGCATAAGCCCATCCAGGAAGAGAGCAAACTAACCCTAAGTGAAGCACTTCAGTTATTTCAATGGTAGGATCCCCACTAGTAATGTCGAGTTCAAGAATATTGGCTCAACCGGCTGCGCTTGCCTCACTGAATGGATAGTTGTGAGAATAGCAATAGATAGTTAATGTGTTTTGACATAAGCAATTGTATGACACAAGCAAATCTTTTCAAAATAAAAAGTACTGCGCTTTTAACAGGAATCGAGTAGAAAAACAAAAGGCTTTGTGCTTATCAACCAGGTATCCATTTAATTTGTAAAAACTCTAATGTATTTTTATAGGCTGCTGATTATTACGATGGTGAAGATTCAAAGAGCAGCGCTAATAAATGCTGGCTTAAGGTTGCAGCTTATGCTGCTCAACTTGAACAGTATGCGAAAGCGAAAGAACTCTATGAGCGAGTCGCAATGACCTCAATCGAAAGTCCGCTGCTTAAGTATGCAGCAAAAGAATACATGTTCAAGGCTACGCTCTGTCAGTTTTGTATCGGCGGCAGTGGTATAGACGCAAAGTAAGAAATCATGTATTTGATTCTGTTTTTAAATTCGTCTTTCAATTCACGTTGTCCAGCAAGACTGCTGCGTATAAATGATCGATGCTAACAAACCTGCGAGGAATAATAGTATTATTCACAATGTTTAAATTTATTTATGGCCTCTCTCTGTGAATTCGGAGTCATCGCGTGACACCATACTATGTACCAGTGTTTAATAAAAGAGACAAGACGAAAACATCCTTAGAACCAATGTATGTCATTGCATGTGAATTGTTGGTCTTAGTCTACTACTAAGATGCAAATTATAATAGCCAGTCAATTTTTTTGAGTGATTAATTTTCTTTTATTGCTGTTATGTCAGTTGAAAGGGATCTAGTTTTAGAAATCCGGTTAGCGGAGGCGGCCGAATTCATCTCGTGTTCATTGCAATTTCTTAAACCTTATTGTGCCACTTCGCTCTGTTGGTGGCGATTTCTTTTTCCAATCCAATATTGTAATTTCTTCTTCCAACTTCCGTCTTCATGTCATCTTCGGTCTCTGGCCTGGTTCTTCCAGCCATCTTGTTCTGACCAAATAAAAGTATAATTTTTGTTTAGGCAAGCGTTGGAGAAATACCAAGAGTGGATGCCTGCCTTTGAAGACAGTCGTGAGTTTAAGTTGGTGACGAAACTGATCGAAGCACACGACAATAATTCTCCGGATGGGTTTGCCGAAGCCATTGCCGAGTACGACAAGATAACTCGAATCGACGAATGGCTCACCACTATATTGTTGCGCATCAAGAAAACCATTTCATCTGCCGGTGGCTCGGAAGAAGTAGAATTAAGATGAGAAACTTAACTCATCTTAATGTTTCGTTGCGATTTGTATTCGTGTTATCTCATTGTGTAATCGCTTCTTTGTTCCTAGCCCTTGTCCTCACAATCTAGTGAACTGCGAAACAGATTGATTGCGGCGATGCAATTCTTCTTGCAATCATTGAGAAGTGGAAGTATTTGTATATGTTGTACCAAGCATTTCCAGACGCTTTTTGTTGAAACATTAATTATAATATATTGATTTGTCTAAAAAGAGTGATTTCACCACTGACCTGTTTCTTAGACACCTTGATTTCTGATTTTTCTTTATGCCTGCAAGTGCACTGCTGCATGGTGAAATCACTGAGTGTTATAAGGTAGTTTTCTTAATTTCCTGATGATTAATATAATTATCAGTTATGCCAACAAAATTTGAGGAACAAAACTTGAAGATGGCATTTGAAAATACGTTTATGGAGCTTTTTATTTGTCTCTTGCTAGAAAATGGCTGGATTTCTGTTTTTGCAAAAACAACAGCGCTAATTTCAGACACGGGCGTATTGCTAATTACAGCGTAGCAAACAAAGTGCAGATAAAATAATAAGCGTATTTATTAAAAATCTAAACGTTTTCGGCAATTCATTTTGCTCTCCTCTGAGAAATCATTTTGATCTGTACTGTATCAGAAAATTTTACAAATATAAAACAGTATTTGAATTTCATAGTTATGACGTTTTTTTGGACTCACAAAGCAACTATTATCACACAACAAAAGTTGAGGACAAAGTAAATGTTGACTGACAAAAATGTTGAGGACAAAGTAAGGTACTGATGCAGATATAGTCACAAAAAGACACATACAACCTTAAATTTTTAAATAACTAAACAAACTAAAAATATTAAGCAAAAAAGAACAATCGTTTGCATATAACTTTGAATTTAATCGAGGTTTGCGGTTTTTGATAAGTAACACTTCTTGAACTTTGGCTTCGTAGTCGGTACACTATCTGGTTATTTTAAAAGAATTACCGTTGAGTTTATTAGCTTTGCAGCATTAACATGAACTGATGTGCTGGATTATAGTCTGCATCACACAAACCAGAAAATTTCTACAGCACATTAGACATCATGACGTGCGGGGTACTTGACTTCAATTTAAAGTATGATCCAGTTTTTAAAGTTCTAGAAAATACAGCTATGTTAGCATAGAAATTATTTTAAATTAATTTAGCGACATTTCAACATAGCTTATGTGATCTTCCAAAATACGATACACCCAATCTATATTGAAATTATTTTCCTTATTTTTGTTTGATGGTTTAACTTTAGAATTCATGTAATGCTTTTCATTTGTAAAATTTGTTGATACAGTTATCAAAATAATTTCTCTGAGGAGGGCAAAATGAATTGCCGAAAATTTAGATTTTTAATAAATATGCTTACTGTTTTATCTCTGCTTTGCTATGCGATGGTTTAAAAAAAACCTCTTGGCCGAAATTTCACCAGCGTTGCTGGTCATTTGACGAGCATCTTTTTCCGTTCGTTTCTGGCCGGTTTCCCTAAAAGGCATCCGACGAAAAGCTTCCAATAATTTTCCACTTATTTATCTTTTAACAGCCTAGCAATGGGTATAACCACAACTTCAGCTGCACATAGCGGTGTCCTCAACCATGAACAAAACTTCTCACTGATATCAAGAGCAGGTTTTGAACCGAGGTTCCGCTGCTTGATACGGAGTGCGAAGAGAGCGTCGCTCTGTTTTCCCTCAGTATCAAGCAACAAAACCTCGGTTCAAAACCTGCTCTCGATATCAGTGAGAAGTTTTGTTTCTGGTTGAGGACACCGCCATGTTCCAACGCAGCCTTAACTGTTCTTTTTATTTAGTACAGATAATGTCCCTAAAGTCGTTGCATTCTACATTTTTTAAAGGCTGTTTATTATCTATAACATCTTGTATTAGCAACGTTTTCGAAACAATGCATTAAGGCTGGTTTTCATTACGCGTAGATTGCAGGCGTAGCGTGAAACAAAGAATTTTTCACGCTACGCCTACAATCTACGCGTAATGAAACCCAGCCTTTACTCAGCAGAGCACGAACAGTAGCCAGATATTTCAGCGTGTGTCCATAAAGTCTCGTCACACAAGTAAAAATGCAATGCACGTAATTCTTAAAAAAGTCTGCTATAACTTTCTTTTGAATGTAATATAATTATTAAAAAGTAACATCATCGATGTGATTTTTATTATTTATAATGCAAAGATTGATGCGCTTTGCAAAGTTCTTGTGAATTCGATGCAATAAATGCACATTGTCTATGTGTTCATCTCTTACAGATACCTACGGCAGTTTATGTGGAACTCCGTTGCTGGACGTATTGCTTCTCGTCTGAAGCAACTGCCTTAGAAAAACTGGTATGCCTCTGCAAAGTAATACTGAACATGTTTGGCGTTGTAGTTTATGTGTAAGTAATTTTTTTTTTACATCCCAATGCTTTCCATGCTAAATTTTTAAACAAGTTATTTTTGCCAAAGCCGTTTTTGGACGAGCGGCGAATTGGCTCGTTGGGAACTACGACACAGGAATGATTATGCTGTTGCAAAAAAAGCAATATTTTTCACTGTAGCTGGAAATGTTGAAACATGATATTGCTCGAAGTTCTTAACAAGTTAAAAGGGTGACGCGCATTTGTCTAAACAAAATTTACTACAGTATCTTATCTGTCATTTCGTACTAACCACACTTGAAACATAAATTTGTAATATTTTATCACTGCAGCTATTCACGCTAAAAAAGCTTTTTTAATTAGCTATAACTATGTGTGTTCAAGTTTTGTACCACCAATGCAAATAATAAACACATTTGTCGGATCAACCTGTTTTAAATCTCTACACTTTTTTTCTTTGTAAGTGATTTATCGCAGCGGGAAGATCTATTGAGAAAACTTGATTGGATTGACGAAATATATTCTGTGTAATGGGCGCAGAGCTATGACCATGTGCGGTAGTTTTCATTAATTTATCAGCTAGTGATTTATTGTATCTGCTGTGTGTTTCATCTTTTCATGTGTTTCAAATTGCTTGAATTAGATATTGTGCTGTTAGTGCAATCTGTGCTATGTGTATATATTTCATTTTTAACCTGTCGGTTACATAACTCATACATAGTGCATGAGTTATCTGTCTACTATTATGTTCAAATTTAAATGAAGAAAGCCTCAGTTTTAACTGTTCGTTGTCAGTCGCGAGCTGCTGTTTGGCTGAAGTCTAAGATCGTACCTAAACCCACTCGTCATTAATTGTTGTGATTTTTTGTTGCATCGATACTTGATGTAACACAATACAATAAATTAATATTAATACCGTTTAGCGTCTAAAATAAAGTCAGCTGTTTAATTAACTTCAGCTTAGTGATGTAGGTAGTTGAATATTGTTAAGTGTATACTGTAGCGATGAAAAACCTAACGCTATTCTCTTCCAACCCTTTACCAGAAAGAGAGAGTTTTGGAGACATGAATCTACTCTTTTTTTTTTTTAGTGAAAAAGTATTTGCCGCTGTGAGTCTATTCTTATTCAGACCCACTTTGCAAGTGTAAGTAAAACCGTCAATTCAACTGTGTTTATTTTATCACTGGACAAAAGCGCTATGTTTTTGAGTTTTGACGTTTCACTGCTTGTTTGAATTCGCCGAGCAAATCGTCGTCAGTGTCTTTTCACAGAGCAGCATTGCGGTAACCGTTAGGTATAAAGACACAACCGTTCGGTCATTGTCGAAAGAAGTCTTCACGCTCAACCTCGTTGCTGCCCTAAGCGCTGAACTAAATGCTGCAGCATACAAGCCAGAGAATCACGATACGATCTCAAAGCAACGACTCGTTGGTTTCGATGTCCGAAAGTTTGTGGGACGACAACACCTTCACTGTAACTGACGACTAAGTTAAATTACTGGTGCAACAGGTACAATTAGGTTATCTAAGAGACTTTGGTACAATAGCCCTATAATTTTTGGTGAAGGCTCAAAATATTTGTCACCAGCTAGAGCTAGAAAGCTGTTGGGAGTTGAAACCAGTAATAATTGCTTTATTAATTACATCCTGCCTCGCTCGTCTTCTGGTGGTGAAGTTACCATCTCACAAGTAGCTTTGACATTTAGTGTCTGTATTTAGGCTGACGTTTTGTTGGCCGGAACCGTCAACAACAAGACAATAAATCGAAAATATCTCCTGCTAAGCTGCTGTATTTGTGAATTGAATTTTCAAAGTGACAATGCTTGCAAGATTTGACACATCACGGGTTATTGTAATCACGAAAAATTAAAGTCGAGGCAATAACAAAAACTTGGCTGGCAAGCGTAAAAATACATTGAAATCGCAAGAAGCCAACAAACTCACTGATAGGGAAACAGGAAAAAATGTGCGGTAACAATGGGAGGATGATATTAACGATCAGGGGCGGCTCGTGTATGGTACTGTGGAACTGCAGTCCCCACAGCATCTTATCGATGACATTCTATATAGATAATTACTGTTTTTTTTCTTTATTTTTCTTATACTTGTAGTTACATCACGTAATACATAAGGTTAATCTCAACAACCATCCTAAATTTATGAAAAAATATAAAAATCTTTTTGCTTCAAAGTTCCTGTGATATGGTGTTTGAAATTAGCTGTAGATTGTAATGTAATTGTGGAAAGAAAACTGTCGCTCATGCAGTACCGACCCTTGTGTGCTGGTGTATTAAGGGTTTCTTTTTGACGGGCAATGGGCGAGCAGTCTGTGTGTGTAAAGCTGATAGATAGTGACAAAAATTAGGCCTATAGAGTGATTTTTACATTTATATAGATTATAGACTATACTCTATAACGCCTACCGTAGGCTATATTTTGGTTAACTATGATTTAAGTTTTTTAGGTGTTTGTAACCAATAGAATGATAAAAGTTACGGTATTTACAATAAAATGATAAAAAACTGGACAATAATGCCATAAAAAAAAACCAGCCTGGCTTATTTATGGCATTATTGTCAAGTTTTTGATATTTTATTTTAGATACCGTAGGCCTAACTTAATCTATAGGTTGCGAACATCTAAAAACCTTAAATCATAGTTAACCAAAATATAGCCTGCAGATTTTTCAATTTTATTTATAAATTTCATTTTTTTATTATGCTTGTTTCTTTTTTCCACAATATTAAAGCAATAGCTAAAATTAAAAAAAAATGTATATATATATAAAATTCTTTTTTAAATTAATGGATCAGTTTAAGCTATTCGTAAGTAATTTTTTTTTGCTTAGAGTTTTTCAAGTTTATGTATAACTTTTCTTTTTTATTGTTTGTGTATTAAAACAATGACTAAAATTTTCTGAAGCAGCCTCCCCATTAATTTTAATTACGAGTCGCCCCTGTTAACGATATCCCAGGCCTGAAGCTTGATTGGGAAAATTGGTTTAAAACATTGCCAGAACGGAGAAAGATAGAACTGGTTCTATGCGTGTTGCCCGCCAGCGAACTTGTTAGAACTGAACTTCATACTTTTGCCGATGCGAGCGCAGTAGGCTATGGTGCGTATGCATATTTGCGTTGTGTTTGCAAGGATAGCAAGGTAATGGTCGCCTAGCAATGAGGAAGTCACGTCTTTCGCCAATGAAAAGGACTTCAATTCTGCGTCTAGATATGGTTGCAGCAGTGCTTGCCGCTAAATTGGGCAGTCTGATTGAAAATGAGCTTGATATCAAAATTGATGAATTATGTTGTTCGACTGATACAGCTGTTGTGTTGCGTTACATTTATAACGCAAGACAACAGCTGCATCAGTCCAACAACATAAAAATTTTGGCATATAAGGTGAAAGCGGTTTAAGGATAAATTGGAGGCGCTGAGTTCAAAAATGACGTTATTTTTTGCAGATTGGCTCTACTTTTTGAGATATTTTGAATTTTTTATTTATTTTTACCGTTATTGGAGCTACTTTTAAATGGACATTTATGTAAGGTTGGTCAATGAATAAGATATATTTTAAATGTAATTGATCCATATTGGTCTGACATGAATGATTTTTGAGCAAAAACAGGCAAAGCTTTTAATTCACGGAATGAATAAAGCATGCTGTATAGTAAACGCGCAATGTTCAACATCATAAAAAACTACAAAGAATTGTATCGGTCCATCATTTGCAAACCACAGCCTCTGTAACAAACAGTTACATGGGGATGTTCATAGACTTAAAGAAACATTAACTAGCATATCACATTGGATTTCAACTGTTCATCTGAAGAAAAGTTTGCTTATATGATTTCCGGCTATGGCTTTGTCCAGTACAATCACGGATCAATGCCCAGCAATAATCTGCCATCATGTGAGAGTATCAACGACCTTGGTATCTTTCTTCCATTGTCCTAATGTCTTGATGGAACCTCTCCCCTTGTTCCTCGCTAACATCACCAAGATTCTCTGGGAAATAGTCTAGATGGCTAAATAGATTGTGAAGTTTGATGTTCGTTCTTCAAGAGCTTGAAAGTTTTGGAGCATCACATCCACGAGGTTCCGGTAGTTGCTAGCTTTTGTGTTACTTAGACACTCTAGTATCACTGAGATATATGAGCACCAGGAAGCTCTCTCAACCACTGTCATACGAGCAGTGAAGATTTGATCTTGCATCAGTTTGCGAATTTGGGGTCCATCAAAAATACCTGCTTTAAGTTTTTCCATACTGAGACAAGGAAAGGTTTTGGCGATATAATTGAAACAATCGCCATCTTTATCAAGAGTCTTTACAAATTGTTTCATCAGACCCAACTTTATGTGAAGCGGAGGCAGGATAATGCAATCCCGATTAACCAGTGGCTCATTTGTGGTATTTTTATCGCCTACTGCGAGATCTTCTCGTGTCAGCCAATCCTTCTTTACCCAGTGCTGATCAATAGCGCGACTGCCCCAGTGACAGAGAAAACAAAGATGTTTGGTGTACCCCCTTGCTGTTCCAACAAAAAATTGACCATTTCAAAGTCTACGCATATGGCCCAGTTGTGCTCACTTTAGGGCAGTTTCTGCAAAACCATCTTCACATTTAGATAGTGTTCTTTAACAATCACGAAATGTCCGATCGGAACACATGCAAACTTGAAACATCATGAAGAAACACACATTTCAAACTCCGTTTGGAGCAGTCTATAAACAACCTCCATTCATCTAGGTTGTACTCTGGAAGACTCATTTCTGAAAGGAGGCCTTGGATGTTGCTGCAATAAGCAAAGTCGTCTTCCATAGTGAAAAACGAATCAACAAGTCATCCCTTACACGGTAGAATGTAATTTTAGTTCCCGAATCCAGTATATCATGTTCACCAAGACGAGATGCCAAAATCTCAGACGATTCCTTAGATGGGCTGAAATCTTGAACTAGGTCATTCAGTTGGCCTTGACTAAGAGGTTTTGGTTTTGCTCTGAGCGAAGATGCTACAGCAGCCATGCTGGAAGAGCTACTAATACTACTGTCGCTGCTATTAGTATCATCCATCGCTTCATCTGCAGTAAGTAGCATTTCATCTGCAATAAGATCAGGTAAGGAAATGAAAACTGAAACTTCAGCGCAATGTGGTATGGGTCGTCGAGCAGACTCAATATCAGGATAATATCAATCTTTCTTCTTTCGGTAATTCCATCCAGACATATCTTCCATGCAAAAACAACAATCATCATGGTAATTTTTGGGCTCACGTCATACCGTAGGAACCCCAAATCGCATCGAACTGACCTTGCCTTGGGTCCAAAAGCGCATCGTTTCTGTACAATGTTTGCACACCTTGTGGGCTGCCCAAGACTTGTCTCGGTCTCCTAACTTCATGCCAAAGTAGGCTCCATAAGCTTACTTGGTAAAATTTCTCACATTGAATCGGTACTCTGCCATCATATATTTATCACAAATGTAGCAAAATACGTCTGGATTGTTTCGGCATTGCCTTCGCTTAGTGCTCATCTCTACTACTTTCTCATATACAGCTTTATTCAAAACAATGCAACTAAATTTTTCTTCAAATAGATATACGAGGGTCAGTCAATAAGTAATGAGACTTTCTCAATAACTCAAGTTTGCAATGACTGGTAATCAAAAAATGCTTTTTTATTTTTCAACATAGTCTCCCTCCTTTGCAACACACTTGTTCCATCTTGATATTAGATTGTCTATTCCTTTGGCATAGAATTCCGTGGACTGGGTCCTTGGCCAGTTGCTCACAGCAGCCTTCACTTCTTCGTCAGTCTGGAAGTGAATTCCTTTCATACTCTCTTTGAGTGGGCCGAAGAGGTGAAAATCAGATGGTGTAAGGTCTGGGCTGTAGGGTGGGTGTGTTAGAAGTTTCCAGCCTAAATCTTCAATTTTGGCTAGGGTTCTTGCTGCTGTGTGGGGCCTTGCATTATCCTGAAGAAGAATCACACCTCTTGATTGAAGTCCCCTCCGTTTGTTCTTAATGTCTTTTTTCACTTGAGTTAGCAGCTCACAGTAGTTCTCTGAGTTCACAGTATTGCCCCTTTCCAAGAAACTGATAGTGATCGGTCCATTTCTGTCCCAGAACACAGTGAGCATGACTTTCCTTAAACTTTTCTGAGATTTGAATTTTTTCTTCACTGGGGAAGAAACATGCTTCCACTCCATTGATCGTCGTTTCGATTCAGGTTCATAATGAAAAACCCAGGTCTCATCACTTGTCACTATTCTCGACAGAAATGCATCTCCCTCCTTTCTGAATCTGCGTAGTGATGCTCTGGAAGCCATCAGGCGTTGCATTTTGTGATCATCCGTTAACATCTTGGGAACCAGACTGACGAAGAAGTGAAGGCTGCTGTGAGCAACTGGCTAAGGACCCAGTCCACGGAATTCTATGCCAAAGGAATAGACAATCTAATATCAAGATGGAACAAGTGTGTTGCAAAGGAGGGAGACTATGTTGAAAAATAAAAAAGCATTTTTTGATTACCAGTCATTGCAAACTTGAGTTATTGAGAAAGTCTCATTACTTATTGACTGACCCTCGTATAATACTCATTAAAATGTTTGCCAAAAAGCAGCAATTCATTGTTCATTATGTCCTTAAATCCACAAAAACTAGCAATTTAGTTAGCTGAATGATACATGCTTCACACACTATGCTGCCTTTAGGTCTTATCATGGTTGTTTTAACGCACAGGGAGGACAAATAAACTAAAACTGATAACTCTTCTCTAAGAAGGAATATAAACGTAACAAAGAAAAACTTTTAATAGGAGTAAGTTGTAAATTTTATGGTTATTAGTTGATAGTAACGCTCCAAACTGCATCAAACTTTCATGAATCATCAACATTATGACTTGTTTTTATACGAATCGATATACATATAGGTTGCATGGAGTAAATGGACACTAAACTTTGGAAGGAAAACCAGTAATATTACATCAAAGAAGCTTCGCGTGTTTGAGATGACAACGTGCTCAAGCAAAATTATAAAAAAATAAAAGTAAAAATTTATGTACAAAACTAGAGCCAATTCGGGAAAACTAAGAGCATTTTCAGACTCAGCGCTTCCGATTTAATCCCAAAACGATTCAACATCCTTTGTTTTTTGACAAAAATTTTTTGTTGGCCTGTATAATTAATTCGTCGACACGTTTTGACACCTTTGTTGCTAATGGCATTGAATTATTGCACACAATTACTTCGGTTTTGCAATGGCGCTACGTGCCTACGGATAAGAATCCTACGGACTTAGCTTTGCGGGAATTCCGCCTAAGAATTGTGTCTCAGCGGATATGCGGTTCAATGGTGCAAATTTTTTACTGTGTCATTGCATTGATTGGCCCGAACAGCCTAGTGTTCTAAATGAACTAAACGAGGGCGATCCTGAAATAAAGAACTCAAAATCCTATTTTGCTCTAGTCTGCAGTGATGGAAAATGGTCTCAGAGGCTGTTCGCAGGCTACTCTAATCTTGCCTGATTGCGACGTTCGGTAGCTTGAATGCTTCGATTGAAAATGGTTTTGAAATGGAAGGCAGGTCGCGGTCAGCGCCCCGCTGCTACGCGACTGATGGTTGTAGAACTTGACGCTGATTGCAAGGCACTGTACAGTTGGTTCAAACTCAGGAATTTTGGGAGACATTTTCGGTATTACTCAATCAGACAGATCTCTGCGAACCATGGGTTCCAATTACTGAAGAACTGCTACGAAAATCAAATGCTCTTAGAGAGCTACAGTCCCTAAGTCCGTTTGTTGTTGATGGTGTGTGGCGCGTTGGAGGAAGACTTCGCTATGCGTCTATACCTTACGAAGTGAAATATCCACTGCTTTTGCCATATTGCCACCTGGTCACCGATCTGTTGATCAAGCACTATCATGAGAAGGAATGACACCTGGGAATAAATCAAGAATTGTCAGAGATAAATAAGCGTTATTGGATTGTCAAAGGCCGAGGCACTGTCAAGAGGGTGCTGGATGTCTGTGTACCGTGTCGCTTTTGGAAGGCGAGAGAGGGAAGTCAACAGATGGGAGATTTGCCTCCAGCACGAGTTTGGAAAAACCGCAGTTCACAACAGTTGGGACGGATATGATGGGCCCTATCTTGGTAACTATAGAATGGAGCCAAGTAAAACGATACATTTGCATCTTCAACTGCCTGGACATCAGAGCCATCCATTTAGAAGTTATGCCTTCGTTAGACGCAAGCTCGTTCGCAAGCAAGCATATCGACTTTTCTGCAACCGTCGCAATGTAAACCCAACAGCCATATATAGTGTCAATGGGAGTAATTTTGTTGCTGCTGAGAAAGAGTTAAGTGTAAAGGTTACTTAGAAATTCAACCCCTCACGTGTCTTTCACCAGGGTCGATTTTACGAGATTTTCTTTAAATTATTTTGAAATATATATCGTAACATCGTATCTAGCTGCACTTTGGGGAAGCTCGATCTTTTAATTTACACTGAAGAGATTGAGAAATCTTAAACAACAGGCCTATCACTAGGCTACCGGATCCTCCGATTGATTGTTCTGCCCTTACTCCCAATTAAATCCTTACTGGCTCCGTAGATGAAGACCAACCCCTCGGAAGCTTTACCAAGGGGCGAATTTATTTCGTTAGTCTTGGAAGAAGGCCGAATATTCAGCGAATAAATTTTGGTCAAAATGGACCAATCAATATCTGCCATTGCTTCAACGAAACCGGAAATGGTTTGAGGCCGTTCCAAATTTCGAGCCGGGGGATCTAGTTCTATTGATAGACGAATCAACATCTGGAGGTAAATGGCGGAAAACGATCGTGACGGAAAGTTTGCCGGACCAGTGCGATCTGGTGAGAATACGTGTCCAGACATCTGACGGGTTCATCCACCTGAGGAACATTCCGAAGCTGTGCCAACTGGAGGGTCAAATTCAATAACTGTAAAGACTTTTATTTGATGCATGTCTGTTGCTTATTTGTGATGCGTGCTTAATTATGCGCATAACAATTCTGTAAAAATCTCGTTTTGTTCTGGCATGTGTTGAATTTTCATTTTATTGCCTCGTTAAACCTTACTGTTTCCTTTAGATTGTGAATAAGGCGTGGAGAGGGCACTCCACCTTCTTGGAGTAGGTTATGTAGGAAACAGTAACTTATAGATAAATCCATGTTAATTATTGTTATTATTTGATGTGAAGTTAATCCGCTAGGTGTCGCAATTGGGTCACAAGACTCAGTTTCTTTTGTTGATTTTTTGGTGTTAACGCGTACAGATGGGAGGAGGAATTTTCTTCTTAAATTGCTTTTGATACCTAGCTGAAAAAATTCAATCTGCTTGTTTCAAGTAAGTGTGTTTTTGTGTTTGAATTAGTTTAGGAGTCTAGGTCAGGTGTTTAGAGAAGCATCTTCTGCATCCGGTAGCCAAAGGCAAGGTTTGTCTAAAGCCTACATACAGTATTGTACCTATCTCTACAGAGAGGAAGCAGAAAGTATAATACACAACCAAAATATTTGTGAATAACTGGGGGGGGGGGGGTGCCAAGGGATCTTTAGGACACTTAGTCACGCACCCACTCTCTTTGTGATAACAATTTGTGTCAACAAGTTTTGAGATGGTTGAAAGAATCTTTCCCGATTTAATAGAGCGTATGCAAGATAAAAATCAATATCAAGTGATGCCTTCCAGAATTTTCTTTTTAACTTTAATGTGCACTATTAAATTAAATTACAGGTGATGCGCATTTAATTTCATAATCCATGGAATCCAAAATTTTGACTACGTAGTATTTGATAAATTTTTGACAAAAACAATGATTTAAAATAAGGAAGGAAATAACTTGAGGACGATTCTATGTTTTTAGATTGTACGCTGGATGTTAAGGAAAAATAATCTCAAAACGAGCTAGGGGTTAACTTGTTGTTGCATTTGTACCTGAATATTGCAGTTGGCTACTGATAAATTTTTTCAACTTTTAAATGTTAAATTTGCCCTCAGTACAAGAAAGCAGTCAATTATTTTTTAAATTAGCTAAATTAAGAAAATGAAATCCATGTTTGAGTGGCAACCGGGAAATCATAAGAAACAATAGT
This sequence comes from Trididemnum clinides, assembly GCA_963675345.1. Classification (NCBI taxonomy): domain Eukaryota; kingdom Metazoa; phylum Chordata; class Ascidiacea; order Aplousobranchia; family Didemnidae; genus Trididemnum; species Trididemnum clinides. The sequence goes on along the minus strand of OY776290.1, from coordinate 23,674,535 downwards.
TGCGTGCATGATCGAATCGAAGGAGCGAAAACATTTCTTCACTTTGAAATATCTTAGCTTACGTTTATTAAAGTCAGGAACGAACCCAAGAAATTTCGGGAGGTTGTGACCTTTGGCTGCGGCTTCTAATGAGGCACCACTTTATTTAAGTATAGTTTGATCACGCTATGAGCTATACTTGATTGAAATTGCCGCCTCGAATGCAAGATCCTTTAAAAAGCTGCTTTCTCGCTGTACGGGTTTTGCAGTGGGTCTCCTGTGAAGTATTTAAGTGACGTGACACCTGTGAAAAATGTCTTTCAATTTCGTTGCCTTTTTGCAAGTTGATTGATTTCCCTGCAACACATTCAAGTGCTTTGTAATTACACCAAGCTTTTCTGAAAACGCCCATTTCTTGGTGTTATCGACATGACTTTTCTCAGGGGGGGGGGGGGAGGTAAGAGGGAGTAGTGAACAAAGCCTAATGAGCACGGGTTTGCTGCTTACTGCTGCAGCACATTAAGCGCAACCCACATCAAGTTGAACAGTATTAGGCGCCTCAAAAGAATGGGACAGCAAGATCAACACCAATTTATTGACCCTGCTATGGAAGAACACGACTTCTTCTGTGCAAAAGTACCAAAACTACCCTGCAGAACACCAGCAGCATCTTGCTGCAAAAAATTTAAATCGACTATAGCCTACTGTTTATCTCTCAAGCCATTCAAATACGCAAAGCTTCACAAAAATATTTCATTGTTAATGACATTTCTTATTGTACAGTGCAGACACAAAATACTGTAGAGGTAAAATTGAAGAAAATTCGAGGTTGAAGATATAAATTATCAAAGTCTCAAGGATGGATCTCAAAAGAAAAGGCAGAGCTGGGAAACAAACTGACTAAGAGTGAAAATGACATTAGCATCAGTGAAGCATTGTTAGAAGAAAAGCATAATCCAGGCTTAGATGCAAATAAAAGCCATCACATGCGAAACACTTGGCATTTAAAAACAGTTTAAACGAATTAAAGTCTTAAAAAGCCAAACCAAAATACGAGAAAATATTTCTAAAATTACAATCTAAAGACCAAAATCGATAACGACAGCTTAACCTTGAAGTCAGAGGTGTAGAGAAAAGAACGCTCTTCTACAAATAGTCACACTTCTGAGTCTACTAATCCAAATTCTGCAGAGTATTAAAAAATTTTTTATTGTCCTCCCCAAATCAGTTACTCGATAAGCTCCTGGTCTAAGAACAAAAAACTAATAAAAAGCACGCTTTCATCACATGTAAAGATTTTTGTTCAAAAATACAAATAGTATTTTTATAAACGACAAAAAATTTAAAGGGCATCATGGATTATTGTGATACCAACAACATCGATAAAAGAACCTTTTTCGTGCTTTTTGTCAGAGTTGAGTCGAATGCAGCATAATTTCGGTGCCTTATCACAGCATTGTTTAAGCGATCCAAAATTGCTTGAAAATACAGTTTGCAACCATGACTGCAGCCGATGTAAAATAGTGAAATGCTTTTTTTTGAGATTAACTCTTTGAAAGCGATTGCTTTGCCCATTTCCATAAAGCAGACTCTTTTATCAAAGTTTGTGGAGACCGTTCGTAAAATCGATTTTTTTTGTCGTTTCCCAACTTGAAAATTTTTTTTTGTGGTTCAACCTTATGAAATTGGCTTTGTACACGGAAAATATACTTCCGACCCACCTGTGAGGTCATCGCGAGTCAAGATTTGAAAAACTCTTCTTTACCAGAATGGCGCGTACCTTCGTTATTAATTAAGTAGTCACACACGAACAATAAGGAAGCACCAGACCGGTTTCGCCATTATTGGGGCTATTTAATGGCGCGTATCCGACCAGCACGGAGCCGAACCTTCAAGATGTAAACCTATCTATGGTGAGTACCATTCGACCACCTGGCTGGACGCCGTTGTTGATGTTGTAGTTGCTTTTTTGTGAGCGACCGGATTTCCTGGTTTTTAATATTACATAAAATCCTCACTCTCTTGCCATGACTTTCATTATTCAAGGTACGTTCGCAAGAGTTCAGTAAGGCCTGTCTCAAAGGAGTTGCACTCAATTTATCTCGAGTAGACATGCTTGAACAGAGGAAACAAAATCGAACCGAAATGGCGGCAACAATATACCACAAGCAATTTGTTAAATAATACCTACAAATAAACTCGTTACTGTAATATTAATGCTGATCACAAACTATACCACAATTAACAAACAAACAGTAAATGGTCCGACGACAACGATTGTGTACAACACTAATGCAGCGGTACAATAGATTTATTCACTTCGGTGAACTTCAGTGCAAAGTCCATATTTCAAAAAAATCGCCTTCACGCCCCCCACATAGTTGGTTTGAAATGAGACAGGCAAAATTGACGTCAAATCTTGAATTTGGCAGGGACCAAAGTAAATTCCGATTTTAATCTATTTTAATGCAAAATACCACCGTACCCATTGCCAACGATATCGCTTAGCATTTGCTAAAAACAATCGTGACGTCAGGCATGCCTTTTTTGTTTATGTTGCATGAAATCCGTGACGTCTTAACAGAAGACTGCGCCATAGGTTGGCGATTGTAAAGCATGAAAATTGTTTTAAATTCTGTAGGCTTGCTGAACTTATGCCGCAAAATTCCGTGGGGTTAATACTGAAGGAAAAAATGGAACACTGCAATGCGATACAAACTGTTTCAGCGAGTTTACATAGTTTGTTCGCGATTCCGTTACTTTAGCTTTCGTATTTAGGACTTCCACGATCGCTTGAAGCCGAGCGTCTTTCAACAGAGACAAATTATCAAAAATCAGCTGGCAGGTAAAGGCAGGAACTGTGCTGACGACTGGCGTGGACTGATTCTGCTCGCTTTCCTTGGCTTTCCAGTTTTTCCGATAGCAACATACCATTCCTGTTTTGCGCTCCTTTTTGACCTGCTATGCTTACTTTTTTTCTTACGAGGAAGAATCTGAGAGGAGTAGGTACTCCACATGTTATCTTGAATCCTCTCAACGAAAGCACAATGCTTTTTGGTGTAAGTTTTCTGCAAAGGGAAGTCAATTAGTTTTGATTTCAAAATTCCCCTACACTGTTGGCTACATTTGAGGGCGGGTAGCCGCCGAATCAATTACATTCTCCTTAAAACAGGAATGTTTTATAAAAAAAAGTTTTCACCCCCTTTTGGAAGTGTTTCTAAAAAGATCTTCAATCCATATTGGCGTCACCTGCTAGAAAATGTTTCCGTAAAGGACCTACCCATTGTTACTCAGCAGGCCTTTCACCAGTCGAAAGTAATGCATTTTAGAAAGGATAAACGCAATGTAAAGTTTTTTTACTGACTACGGAAAATAGTACAGCTTGTGATCCAATCTCTATTGAAAATAACGAACTACGTCAACGACAAATATTAATTGTTCACGTACTGTTCCGTACAAAATGCCTCTGCCATTCATTGCGAGAAAATAATTAGTTGATGGACTGTAGAAGCGAACAACTCCATTCGGAGCCACGGACTGGATCTCTAAAACACCTGTAATAACAAAACAAAATTGCTAAACACATATTTGGAGTTGCGATGACAACATCGAATGCCAACTACATTCGGTCAACATATTTTTTTCGCAAGGAGGAGAAGAGAGGGAGTTGAACCAAAAAAGCATTTTATTTGTCTTTTCAATTACTGAGAATAACCATCCTCATCAAAATCAGTTTTTACATACTCCCCAAGATTCGAACCCCTTGCTTTCTTTTTTCCTTAATTACGGTGTAGCTCGCTACAAACAAAAAGCGATAAGCAGAAACTTAGGCCTAGCAATAAGACACCTTTTTGAATAAGAGTAGAACAAATGTCTACAGATATTAAAGCACGTGAAGCTGAGACAAGTTTCAGCTGGTGGTTACCATCAATAACAGCCCGTGAATCATCAGCTTTCGTTTATGATTACAGTTGCGTCTATTTTCAGGTAGCTTAAAATAGAAAGTTGAAACGATTGTTTGTCATAATGATCAGAACAATAAAATATAAGATTCATGAGAGTTGGGCAACAATGGACTTTGTTTTCCTTGTTTAGCCGTTCTGCGAGGGCAGCCTAATAAATGATACTGCTTACAATAGGTGCTAATCAAAAGTAACCCGATATGTTGATCATCAAATCAAAAGTAAAGCACAACCGATTTGTGGCAGACTTGACGCCCATTGTCTGCTTGATCGTATACAGACTTGGTGATTAACATTGAAAAGTTGTTGTCTTTTGATACGCGTGTTTAGATAAAAGCCATTATATTACACTCTTGTCTGAAAGAAGTAACAATGACACAATTGCCTAATCCAGCATCGCCTATAGAATGCTGCTAAGAGTTTTTGCAGCGGCTTGAGCACCGAGTCTGATCTGTTAAAAGTGTCAATACATCGCGTGAGTACGACGTAGTTGCATAGGTGGGAAAAAACTTTTTAAGTATTTTTTCTTGGGCCGTATAAAAATGCGAGCGTAGGCGCCTATAAACCTGAGCCAAGAGACTTGACAGTTCATGGAGTCAACTGAAGAAAAAAATGTTAATTTGGTCTGATATGCAAAAACTTTTTCAAAGCAGCTTTGCGCTCATCACTTGCTTTTTTAGAAACATGACTTTCGCTATTTGCCGACGAGCAAACTGATATCGTAAACACGCATACTGCTTCAAAAATAATCAATTATTTGCGAACACTTGAACTGACTGAATTAAGCTTGAAGGCCTATAATAAGCGTTTGCACAGCTATTTAAAGGTGCTTATCAGAAATGATATAGATGTCCTTCCAACGGCTTAACCTAACAACTCAATTACTTCAAAACCACACCCGAACAACACGTACTTTCAGCACTCACCGTTAATATTTATGCTAACACGGCATATGCCTACGAAAGGGAGTCTTGCCGGTTCGACATTGCACCGTTCGGTCACGTAAAGTGAGCCAGATATAGCATTTGTTTTAGATAAATTTTGAAGAGTCCGTTTGAGTTGCGTCGTGACGTAATTTGGCAAATAGCCGACGCTGCTTAGTGCACCAGATGTTGGCGTTACCAAATCGGCTTCAGGATAATCAAAAAAATTTCAATTACCGTTGCTGAACTGAACTCAGGCCTTTTATTTCTTTTCCTATTTGGTATTTGGTAGCCTGAGATTGAAATGTAACTCTCGTGCGTTTTGCCTAAAAAAAGGGCGAGATTTCCATTTAGTTGGCCGGCGTCTCGCTCCAAACGTTAAATAAATAACGTTCTTTGAGTTGAGGTCGTCCTGTTATCATTTGATACTGAACGAAGGTCTATTTTCTGTTGCTGCAATTAATTTGATTTTACATGGGAACTCTCGGTGAATTTTTGCTCTTTCTATTTTATTTGAATTGGAATTTATTTCAACTTAGTTTTTTTAACTGAATTGACCACAATAAAAGAAGTTTTACTTCAGCTGTTTTGTTGAAGAAAGAGCTAAGGCCCTGGAGTTCCTCCCGGGCACTAGTGGGCAGGTTTTCTTTGTTTGAAGACTCTGTAACAGTTGCGTTTTATTTTCAGTTAAAACCGGAACTGCAATGACCGAAACATTAAATACAGCGCCTGCAGGGATGCATGCTACATCATACTAATACGAACCCCACCGTACCCAAACCCCCGGCATCAAGTCACTATCATGTAAACACGACACACTACTAACTTTTTCGCAGTAGCTCATTCGATTCTCAACGTTCCTTGTCTCGTTGAACGTTTTCACCGTTTCAAATTACTATCGTTGCCACAAATTGTTTGAGGCACCACAGCCACTGACATATTTGAACATTCAAACCTAAGCCGTTCTGATCAAGGTTTATACTGTCAAAGACTTATTTGATATATCATGACAAAAGTTTTACGAAAAGAGGTAATAATTCTTCAAATAAAGCGTTTATTAAAATTAATAATCCTATTGTTTGCGTTTAGATTAACGTGGCGTTAAAAATCAAAGTTCCAGTAAAAATGACTTTTGAAAGAGTAATAGCACCGTAAAAATGACTTATAAAAACGAGTACCATCACAAAATTTATAAATTTGATCTTGCAAAATAAAACGTTGCGAGAAAACCTTTAACTTGTTTTCAAAATGCTCTTTGCCTCCAATTAAGCACGGTAAACTTTTGTGCATTAGCAAATGCGCGCTGTTTTCAACGCATGCTCTTATCAGATATTTCGTCGCAAACAAATATTTGTTTTTTCGCTCAAAAACTCATTTATCTTCTACGCCGTCTGTTCGATTTGTTTTTCTCTTCAATCTTCTCTCTTATCGCCACTAAATTAGGCTCTTTTCCGGACTTCATTTCATCAAAGCAAGCCAACAGCTGAGCTAGCGTACAGGCCGCTATCTCACGACGAAAAACCAAATCCAAGGTTTACGACCACAAACACAGCAATTACATATTTTTTACGCGCAATTAACCAACCCCATTTTGACCTTGGCACGCGCTTACTTTCCTGTATTGTTGTCGAATATCTCCTTGTGTTTTATCTATCTGCCATACCACATAAATTTAGTTGGCAGTAACAAGCCCATGCAAAACAAACGTTTTTCGATTGTACAAAAGTTCAACACAAATTGTAATACAGCTCAAGTATTCTGTAGCAACTTCAGCTACTTGTAAGCATAATCAAGCGAGTAATTTGTCATCACATTAAAGGAATTATGTTGGATGACGGTATAGAACAGCAGCAACGTAGTGTGCAAAATTTAAAAGTCTTAGCTTCGGATCAGACACTAGTATACCTCCATTTTTAATTACAAAATTAGTAAATTTAATGTGTGGTTTCATTTTTCAAAGTGGCAGTAATTTACAGCGTACAACGGCATCAGCCTGAGAACTAATGTTAGTGTATTTGGCACTTTATCAGTCAAAGTAATTCTCACGTTTTGCCGTAAATAAATTATTTACTTTCCAAAAACCTTTTCGCAGGAAATTTCACCGCAGATTTGTCAGAAATATTGTTCCTCAGTCTGCTGCGATGCGGGCAAAAACCACTGCGGACAAACTGTCTAAGTTATTCAACTCATCTGCGAACAATTTCCTAACAAACCACTACATGACAAGCATCACTTTTCAACATAGAAAACACAGCAGTTTGTTGTAGCAACTGCAAGTTGACACATAGTCGGCAATGACCGAGGGCCTGCACTAAACTCAGTGAGGCTGAAAAATAGTTCATTACGTTTACGGTAGCCTGCGCCCTGTATTTTACATACAGTATGTACAAGGAATACATAAACGTCTTGAGAATTTTTAATTTCACTTTAATTACCACGAAATCACGATAAGAAATGCATGACCTGCACTCCCTACCGGTGTTGCTAGAAAAATTCCAATATTACTTGCCCTTCTACACATTTTTTGGTTTCAGCAATATTATGAAATTTGAGCATTACTCGGAAGATCGTAAAACCAAGGTATAAAAAAGAGGTTAAAAATGCAATTAGCTCGTTTTTTCAACAGCCTTTCCAGTTTTCCAACAACTTGTTGTATTGAGAATGGTGGTGGGCTTCCAATCAATTTTGACGAAATGGGAAAAACCGTTGCACTTTTAATGAATTCTTAAACCTAACTTTTGAAATTGCTCCCACCATTGGTGTCTCCTCTTTCTATCCCCTAAGGCAAAAAGATCTAGAAGCAGTTCTAAAAGCTGAGCTTTCCCTGGTTTCACCTAATCTAACATGTGCAAAAGCTGAATCAGACTGCTGCTCGTGGAGTTAAAAAAAATAACTTGTCAACTGTTGGATGATTGTAGTGCAAGAGCTATTAATCAAACTTAAAATTTCGAAGTGTTTCTCCCAAAGCCTCAAATAGCATGCAGCAAGGGCACGCCTAATTGGAAAATTAGTTTGTATTCCGACGTTAGTCTATGGAACGAGCCAACAAAGCAAAGGCAAACATCTGAAACAAATCAATTTGTGGTGGAAGTTTCCTTTCAGTAACCGCAAATGACCTTGCCATTTCAAATAAGCGTATTACCCAATAAATGATTGGACCAACTAACCAAACAATCGATACACTGTATCGGTTGCGGTAGGGTACAAGTCATAATAAAATAACTGCAGATTGATCACAAGGTTAGATGACGCGAAAACGAGGAAAGCCTGTAACCAATTTTGGATAGTCATCGTCTTATTGGTGGTGGAGCGGCTAATCTGCAACTTACATCTACAACTGGTTGAAGATGTACTACCACTTTTTCCTAGACCAATGGTTCTTAATCTGAGCACCACGATAGAATGGAAATGCGAAAAAAACAACAGCTGAATTACAAAATCGCATCAATGCAAATTTTACGGAAACCGAATGACTAATCTTCGAAGCAACTTGGCTACTAGTTTCCAAGGTGCAAAGTATGACTCAATTTATCATGTAATTGCAAGCAGTCGTGGGTTATTTTTTTTTTTTTATCAACTTCCGTAAATTTCATTATTTCTGCGATTTCTGTGGTTTCTCCGTGTTTCTGTAAACGAATAATTCCACACTTTAGTGTGAGTTTCAGTATTTTTCTAAATCCTCATTTTGGTGGTTAGTGTTACCCCTTAAACTTTTTCTTCTTTTTACCCCTTCGTTGACTCAATCTCAGTTTACTAGATTTATCACGGCGGCACTCAATGTTTAGCGAATTCTTTGCTTTGTCAACGAATCAGCGAAAGTAAAATAAAGAAATATACTCAACGTTAAATAACGCTGTTCTAGACTTATCCTGAATGCGTTTGCAGTCTGAGCACAGATTGCTATCTCATGCCAGCCCAATAACAAAAAGAGGCAAACAAAACAGTAGCAACATTAGTGTAGGGTTCAAATACACAACAAGCTTAAGATACGAAAACAAAAGCATTTTACGTTACTTACTGTTTTCTGTTTTTTCTGGATTTCCAACCACCCTGCCGTCTTCTAATATTTCAAGAACATATCTAGTTTTGCAGTGGAGATGCACTAACCGCCGGTCCCCCAACGCAAACCGTTTTTGCCGTGATAAAAGGTTTTTGAAACGGGACGATTCGCTGTCCGTTGTGATTGGACGGGGCTGCAATTGTTTTTCATTTGAATCGACGTTACCGTTTCTTGTAGCGGGTAAGATCGTTGCGTCATAGTGATGATTAATTTGGGGTTTCCACCGTCGTTTTATTTTCATCAGCCGATGAAGTGCGAGACACTTACGGTAAGACAGTATACCGCAAGCGAGAGGAAATAATTTCGCAAGTTCTTTGGGACGCTTGAGAACGCTTTTATCTTTGTCATTGTCTTTTTCAAGTAGATGGCCTTCGCGTTCTGTCGGTGGTAAACAATGCTCACAGTTGAATTTTAACAGCTTTTCGCGCAGATGCCAATTTTCTTCAAAAGCGTTCATGCCACTTTTTTTGACAACAAAGCTGTTTGCAGTCATAAATAAAAGCAGCAAAATGCCGATAAGAATCAGAGCCTTTGTCGTAAACAGATTGTAATTATGACGTGATAATGACGTCGTTGTCCTTTGTTTATTTGAAAAACACGATGACGTAATTAACGATTGAGCCTTCGGTAGCTTTCCAAACATGCTTTCAATGAAGTAGAGAAAGTAATCATAATTATACCAGCAAAGTTACCATTCGTATTGATTGCAGTATATTGTCTCCGTAATACACAATAGACTAAACGCTGCAGAAATTATAACAATAATATTAAGTATCAGGGCTAGGAGCGCGATTGAGGGGAGGGTAGGGGCTAATGCCTCCCAAGTTGTGTTAACCCTTCCTTTGTAGTAGAGTCGTTTGAGAATTCCTGCCGACACGGAGCTTTGACCCAGGAAAAAAGGAGAAGTTCTCTTGAATGGGTTTTTTGATGCCTAGAAACATTAGTTTTCCAAACTTTTATGCCTTAAACTCAATCAGAAAAAAGTTTGTTTTATCTTCCCGGCTCTTTTCGAACTATGTCCTTGCGTGCACTACACCTAACTGGCCATTAACTGAGGCAGCTTAATTGATACTTTTTACATAAAATTTGGCATATTAGAAAATACCTACAACCTTTCGAAAATTGTTTTCTGCTAAGTAGCTGTCAAAAAAAAACAGTTCTTCCTACTTCGAGCTTACACATCTAATCATAAAAGTTTCAAAAAATTTACCATTTAATTACATTCAAACTGTGCAATCTGCTTAGATTTTATTTGATTTAACCTGATTCTAGGTGGAGCCTACATCAACAGAAGATTATATGGCAATTCAAATAGACTTGCGCAAACACTCTCAATATTAATTGAGACCATTATTCATCGCTAATTGTTAAACTGACAAAGTACGACTGTTTAGCCCACTGATTAAATAGCTAATATATTGTTCTAATAAGGTATAAAATTAGCCTACGACTCATTTTCTTTATAGTTATTCTTACACACCTTTTTTACAACTCTTGCGCAAATCACAATTGGTTTGAACTTTGTATTGTACCGACGCAACGTTCGTTTAGTCCGCGGTCTACTGAAAAAACGCAAGCGATTATTCTAATAAATGACACCTTTGCCTTTTTGTACTCTTGGGCTTTACTCTTTTTTTTACTCTAAAACCGCTCAACCGCGTTTGTCTTTCTGATACTTTTTTCCATAAAATACTCAGCTGACTGTGGAAAAGATTTTTAATTTGTCTGCCAATTTTCGATATCATTGTCTGCTAATTACAATTTTACCACTTTAGCAATCGCCGCAGAATCATTGCAGCTTGCATGAGAAGCTCAATATGTCTTTCTGCTTCAGTTCTCATGTTCGATTAGAAGAAATGGTCGACTTTTTCCCTTTCCCTTTTTATTTATTTGCTTGCACGCAATCTTTTTGTTCTCACGCAACATCTAAAACAAGGTAAAAAACTAATCAGCAATTATTCGCGTATTATGATTTGTTACAATGCAATTACTCGTTTTCCTTAGCATTTCATAACCTTGAAATCCAATATGGCAGTCTTGAAAATAGTACGTTGATAGAAAATATTTTTTGGCATTTTTTTATCAACAAAGCTGCACTAATTTATTCTCTAGTATAGCGTGAGTCACGATGAATCTGCTAAATTTGCTGCGGTATTTTAAAGACATTCAAAACGAAATTTAATACTTCGATAATTCTTGCTGCAAAATAGCGAGCTTTTCGGGATGAAAAACAAAATTTTCCAGAATTCCAGTTGTACTTTATCAACCCTCTGCAGTAGCTCTAAACCAGCGATTCTGCAGCTTTATAAACAAGTGGACCCCTTTGGTTCTTTGAATTAACGAGGAGCTTCTTTTTATATGACAATGACCCTTACTTGAGTCACGTTGAGTGTAACTTGTGGTGAGGTACCATTTATTATTTTTTTCTTGAAAAACCTTTGTTTACAGCATAACTTGCTGTGGAGATTCTAAAAGTGAGCCTAAAATTTAAGTCGAAAACTAATTCTGAGGTTGTTACGAACCTCTAAAGACTGCTCACGGACTCCATCTTGAAAACCACTGCTCCAAACGTTTTATGCAGCTCTGATCAGTTTTACAATCAAATGCTGGAAATGTGGATAAAAAATTTAAGTTGCAGATACTGCCGGCCGATTTTCACTTGTATACCCTACCAACGAAAGCTGAAGTGTTTTCTTTCTGCTGTGTTCTATTGTCAAAGAAGATAAGCTGTGACTATGGTAAACGCATGTAGAACAAAATTTTTAACAAAAACATTGAAAAATGCTTCACTTGTTTAAAGTATGCCAATGAAAACCGGTTTTCGTATAGCGGTAAATAAGCTTTTAAAGGAATAACCTCATGACTTTTGAGCTGGAGTTCCAAAATAATTTGCAGAACTGACACGTCTCCCTAGCTTAAAACTTCGTTCGTAACCTTGTTAGGGAAAAGTTTCAATACAACACGTATGACGCAGTCTGTCAGCACATGCTTCAAACGGAATATGTCTCTCGTGACCCTCGAGAGAAGCACGTGAATATGGAACACCACGCAAAACAGATAGGACACATCTATATTTAGTCTTATTCTGATGCAATTGTAAAGATAAAGGCGATGACGCCTCCTGTTCCTTTTTAGTCACAACGCTAATGGACACAGATCAAGTCAAATGCGCAATGGTAAACAAAGCAACACATCCAAACGTAACGCTCCATTTTTCCAGCTCAAAATTTTTCCGGAAACTTTTCTATAAAATTTCTATCGTAGCTGCCCAAAAATGATACGTGAATCATAAAAATTAAAACATACACGCTTACAGCCAAATATTTAGAATTATGATATAACATAATTTCCAAGACCCGCTGTTCTTTAAAAGATCGCGGTAGAAACATCCCATGGAACTCGCCGTGTGCCACACAATTTCTTGCTACATCTGCAAATTCGACTGCTTTAATATACAGAACAGGCCAAATCGCTCATGGCCAAACTCAGCAGACAAGTCGTTTTTTGGCCTACTTTAGCCAAAAATCGCATTCTCAGTCCAGAAGCTGGAAGTCTTCAAAAAACATGTTTAAACGACTTGGACCAATGCTATCTACAAGGTAAAAACGTGACCAACTGAACGTGTTGCCGTGTAGACATCATCCGGAAAAACCGAATCCACAGAAATTTATCAATGTTCTTTTAAATGCAAAAATGGCTGAGAAGACAACTAAATTGTGTATTGCTTTTCGTGTGATCAACAGTAAAATATTTAGACCAAACTATACCTACCCAAACAGAAAAAATGTCACCTCTCTTTCGGGAAGCATGCCTTCTATACTCACACTCGGAAGACTTGCCTTCAAGCTTTAGTATCCTCACTAATTCAACACCTGGTCTCGAGATGGATCCCCAAAGCAGCTCTTAAGGATGGCTAATGCTACGGTTAAACCCGGCCATGCAACTTTACCTCCAGTGTGTTGATACCAGCGCCTGCAACCTTGCGTCAACTGACTCTGACCGTATTTAGAAAGGAAAAGTAACGGGATTTTCCAAATTAAATTCCTAAATGGAGTTGCGCCTTCAGATATTTTGTTGCGATTAAAATTTTGATTTGCTTTTGGCAAGGTTGGTTACCACTTTGAAAGTGTTTTTTGCCGGGGAAGGCGAATAGGGAATTTTTTCCGGGGAAATGAAGATTGCTGACTAATCAAAGAAATCTGAAAAAAATCCCTCTCATTACCTTGAAGCAGCAAAAGTTACTGCGGGGTTCTCTTTCCCCCTAACACCTCTGTTGCTTTCAGCAGCGTGTTATTATAATTATATTCTGTATTGAGAGTCAAGTTCTCTTATCTGATAACGTAATGTCTTGATTTTATCTCGTTTGTGATGCTGATGCTACACTGGAAACATATTAGGAGAATATAAAACTTTTTAAATTTTAGGTATGAATTTTAAATTCTAGCTTTAAAAAGTTTTAAATTTTAAATCAAAAACAGGCCAACTGACTAGCCTTCAGCAGACCTACTATCTGTTTATGACCTCTTAAACTCATTTTATGTGAAGTTTATAGACTGATGACAGATATTTTTGCCTTGGCCTGCAGTCGTTAACGGAAACTGAGTTGCATTATTGAGTGCAGAAAAGAAAATTCCCCAAAGAATTGAATGCGCAAGCGTTGTATGGAATTCGAAAAGTTCTTTCAGTGTATATTTACAAAAAATTCCACAGGGAAAAGTTGTTTATGTAACGACAACTGGCTTTCTTTCGTTATGTGCTAGCAAGATTAGATATTCATAGCTCAGCGTTTAAAGCGCTAATCTGGCAATCGAATACTGGCAAGTTCAATCCTTTAGTATGATGACTGGTCCTTGAAAAGATGCTCCATGACAACTTTTTTGCTAAGTGGCAGTAGAAACGAACTGTGCCAACATTATTGTCAACCACTAGCGTCATTAAGGGGAGGGAGACACTGCACCATGTTCCCCCTTTTGCCGTTGACTCATAATAAAAAGTAGATATTTGGACTTAATTCAAGGCTCGTTCTCCAAAATACAAAAAATGGTTATCAACATCAAAGGAGAGAAATCAAGGCCTCACCCCTTCACTTGATCTCCTAAAAAGATCATCATTATACACGCACCACTCCCCTGACTGCTAAGCAAAAATGCGCCTAATATATTTTTATGTACTTCTTTTTTTTCAAATTAATCCAAATCTTGTTCACTCCAAAACGGACATAAACACAATTTGTTTTACAATATATCTGCACAATAAAGCGTATTCTGTCTGTCTGCGTGTCTGCCTATCTACTCATTTTAACTCGACCAAAACTACTGGACGCACAAACATGAAACTTGGTACGATTGATTATCACCCCGGCGTCGTGAAAGGGGTTGGTCATCATAATCTCACAATTCAAAATTATTTTTTTAACCACATTTCTTGATGGACAAAAGCGGTTTTTGGCTTAAATGAAAGCCAGCAGCGGACTAATTACCTTCAACGATTTTTATCTTTTTAGGAGGAAAGATAACGTCTTTAAGAACGATTGATGGTAAAAATTGTTTTCTGCAATTTCTCAAAAAATACTGATCGTAAAAAAGCGCTTGAACGCTTTCTCGTGAGGTATTAACAAGGTGCTTCCCGACGCAACATAATTCACAAACAATTTAAGCCCTACCGACGACGCAACAAGCGATAAGGCATTTAAGGGTTTTTTGACGATGCTTTTTCCTTTACTTCGTGAACGCTTCAAAAAAGCACTGTTTTGTGATAATGCTTTAATTTTATGTCCCGATGTACTTAGTCGAAAGAAAGCATGAAAATTTGTGAAATCATTTGTTGTTTGAAAGAAAGTACGGTCGTAATGGAATAGCATTATAGGCATAGTTCATGAAATCCAAAATTTTAGGGAAAATCAATAGAAAAACTGGTCAATAGGTTCGTACCACAATGTAAAATTATAGTCACCAAATATGCAACCGCATCTAAGGACGGAATTTTTTCTTAAAAATGGATTTTTAGGCCAAATGGGTGATCGATGGGGGCAGGAATAGCCCCTTCTAATTTACTTCGGGTCCAAGGCATACTTGCAGCCAGGAAACTTGGTGTCACAAATATCATTACGAGAGTGTTTACACCAAGTCGTGAAATAAGCTTAACACGAAATAACTTATTTCTGTAATCGTAAAACAAAAACAACGACGGTACCTGTGCTCGTGTTTATTTTGTGCCCCTTTGCTTCTTAGAAGGAACGGATGGAATTTACGAAATGATAGAGAGTTTGTCAGCAAGACCAGTTTTCATTTAAAGCACGATGAACGGAATTAGAGGTGTAGGGGCGATGCTCTCATTTTTACCAACTTTCGTTACTACTGTTAAAATGCGAAGCCGGCATAGCTGGATGAAACGATATTGCTAACCCGCTATGACCAAACGGTACTCCAGTCGGGCGACGTCGGCAGAGCCGGTTACTACTGCATAACTGCAAAGATGTTCCCTGTCGACTTTTCCGTTGAGGACAATCAATTCTTATCATGCTACTGAATTTACTGTAGTCTACTTTCAAATTTCTATTTTTGCATCATCTCAAAACCTAACACAACGTGACACAATGCGTCCATTTGTTGATCTCACTGCATTACAGTCATCACTTAATCGTAATGTAGTACTGAAATTGACAAATGAAAGATGTCACAAACCACAATGCAGTGACGTAGAATTGGTGACGCAACGGCAGATATTGCTACACAATACGAGGCTGCAAATGGAACTAGTTTAGTGAAACAACGCGAGGGTCTTTTTCTCCTGGAATTTCTTTGTACCCTTGATCTTGTGTTGACTGTACTTGCTTGCATGGTGCTTTGAAAGTTGATTGGTTTGCGTAATGTGATTGCCTCTTTTGACGACGATCTCTGCAAAAAGCAACAAGCTGACGCCGTTTTTATTGCTTTACTAATTTCGCTTTTTACGTTTTTGAGTGCAAGACAAACTAATACAATAAAAAAATGGTTCTGTGGCAAACTATACGCTAGAAGATAAAAAGGTAAGACATTTACGTAAGTGACAGATAATAAATTTCAAATTGAACACGAGAACGCCGTTTTGAAGCTATTGTCGATTGCCTAACAACTGCTAACGTACGCGGAAATTCAGATAAATGAATGACAATCCACTGCTGATTACGTTAGCACAAGTAACACGAATAACCCCATTGAGTTTTTGAAAGGTTTTAAGTGAAAACGATGCAAACGGTATTCAACAGGGGAAGAGTCATATGTCGGCCCCTCAAACATCTGGTAACTTAATGTTTTGACTAAAAACCACAAAAATAACGATTTTCAGGTTCTTTGAGGAATTTGCTTCCAATTCTAAAAAAAACAGTGCTGATTAAGTAGTCACACACGAACAACAGGGGACCACTACACCGGTTTCGCCATTATAGGGCCTCTTCAGTGGCGCATATCCGAGCAGCAGGGAACCGAACCGTCGAGATATAGTCCTCCACTCGACCACTGACTGGACGCCGCTGCTGATGTTATAGCTGCTTTTGTTAGTGAGTGACCGGATTTCCTGGTTTTGCCACTTTGAGAAACCAATACTGGTTGCACGAATCCGCATCCAATTATTTTTCACTTGGTATATCATCGTGCTGAACTCGTTGCTCTTTAGAAACAAAGAGATGCATTGTCATGGTGGCCTGATGAATAAGCCATTGGCTTCCTAAACAGGAATTATGGATTCGAGTAAAAATTGGGGTATTTTGCTTTCGACTGAAATGCATTTCACAAATCGTTTCAACGTTAATTTTTTGTGCTTGTCAGCCAGCCATTGGCTTCCTAAACAGGAATTGTGAATTGGAGTCCCATCTGTGGTGTTTTACCTTCGACTGAAGTGTATTTCACAAATCGTTTCAACGTTAATTTTTTGTGCTTATCAGCAATCTACGTTATCTATGCTTTCACAAATTTCACACGATATTTTATCGCACATCACAGCCAGACCGCTGCTGTTGGAATAACGCCAAGCTGATAACTTCGATTATTATTTGCTTTCTTTGCCAGAAGAATTCAGTTACAAGCGCCGTGGTGCAGTGATTAAAACGTCCGCTGGGCAGTCGGCCGACTCTGGTTCAAATCTCTTTTTGAGTCATACCGTAAAGTGTAAGCACTTGACGATGATATTCACGAATCTCCTGCTTTGACGCTCGGCTGTAGGAGTAATATGGAGAATGAAATACAAAACCGAGCTTACGCAGCCGTGATTTATAAACTGTCTTCGCGTTTAAAAATGTTGCTGTACAAAGCGCAGAAAATCTTCAAATTTCAAGAAATTTCTAGAAGTTGTGAAAAAAATTGCTAATAAACAGCATTAGTTCTTATCCACGAGCTTTAGGCTACACCACCCGTTCCCTTCAAGCCTTAAACCAGTTTCACCAGCAGTCGATTCGACTGCATTTACCAAATTGCTAAATAATTTTCATTTTGCATAGCTTCCCTTGACTTACTTTATTTTGTTAGACTCAAGACAAAGAGTTTTTTTGTCCTGAGATTTTTATCGCCGGGTGCTAATTTTGAAAACATAGGTAGGTAAACGTAGTTGAAGCGGTTGATTAATATTATGAAAACACTTTAAAAACAATAAGTTTTTTGGATGGTTTTTATGTTAGAAAGTGTAGACTTGCTTAAAATTATTGCAGAATTTTTTGCAGGCTCTGCAGCATTTGCAGTTTAAAAATACCTGTAAAAGTGATTATCATTTTTTGCCTGCTTACACTGTTGATACAGTGTGCTATGGATCAAAGAAATTACACTGGGCAGAATTTTAAAAATCTTCTGAATATATGCGATTGACTACGGTGGTCTGGTGCCAACATATCAATCTTTGAATCGGTACTTGCATTTTGTAGCAGGTATAACATTTATTGTATGAAAAAGAAGGAAGAGGGGAGAATAATCCCCTTCCCTCCCATATGCGTTGAAAGTTGATATTTCAAGTCAAAAACGCTACTAAAATCGTGTTAAAATTTGTTGAAAAAATACAGTTAAAATAGCGCGGTAGCTTGAGGTCAGCGGCTACGCCAAAAAATGCTTAAAATTTGCTGTGAAAGCTACAAGTAAGTCGAGACATTCCTAATCGCTTCAAACTATTCAAGCTTTGATGTCATTATAGCACTTAAACACGTATAGCTAAAGTGACAGCATATTAACGCTAAGTATATGTTTTCTCGGTTTTTGGACATGGGAACCTAAACATGCCATGACGTAGCGCATGACGTCACCGTCAAGTAAAGTGACAATATTTGCTTAAGCGTCAAGCTGTTTGTATAAAAAACAATATTAGCAAGCTACAAGAGCTACTGGCCGTGTTGCTCACCTTTCCACTAAATTAAATTCGATTCGTTAGTTAGTTGCGGAGCTATATTCCTATTTTCACAAATGCTGAGGAAACTTTCGCAAAGCGTTTTGTTCAATGTACTCACATCCGCATTAGATTGCCGACTCGGCATTTTCTGCCGTAAGCGCTGCCAACAAACATCGCCTTTCTCTAACACACAACGACGGAGAAATCATGTTGGCCCTCAGCTGACGACCCCTTGAACGCCAGACCAGCTCCTGGTCGGAAAGAGATGTAGGCGCTTAAAGATTTCATGGAAAATGTATTAGAGCAATATTACTATTTCACCGCATATATTAATAGTTGCAATCAGAACCGGATTAAAACTGGTAGGGGTACTGGTTCAATTTTAGTGAAAAGAACCCTAATCACAAGTACACCCAACAATTTCCCCAAATTGTGAAGTTGTCTCTAAGCAAAAAAGTTCTCTACTCAATAAGACGTTGTCGGCAACGTGGTCGGCAACGTGGTCGAATCAGGTGGAACACCGTACTTTGTGACAATGATCCTGCGTTCAAACCGCGCAAGTTGTCGTGCCCGTGGAGAGTGCACTGTCGGTTTCTACGGCTTAATTTTGCTGACGTGCGCTGTTTAATTTTGTTGCAGTGCGCTGTACAGCAGTATTGTCTACTGCGAAGCAATGAAGCAATTTAAACACAACGAGGTGCTTTGCAAAACCGACAAAAAATCTTTTCACGCCTGTAGGATAACACTGTACAATTCAAACTTATTTTCATAAGCCGCAACAATTGTGACAATGTAGGTGACTTGAAAAACAGTTTTTTGTTTCTTGCCCCGTAAGCAATTTATGTGTTACCGTAACTTTTTTGTCGAGCTTAGGAAGGGGACAAAATTACGAGAAAACTTGTTTTTCAACGCAACTGATAAACGTGACAAAAACCCTTTGAAAAAATAAAATTATCTCTCCAGACAACTGTTGAACATTTTTAGAAGGAAACCTTTTGCAACTTAAAGTCCATATATGGTTCGACCATCTCACTTTGTTTTTAATAATCTGCCTATTCTACCAAGGGTGGGGTAGATTTTTTTTGTCTGCAGTGATTACGGTAAATTCTCCATAAAAGTGCAACGCCAGATCAAAGAAAAATGCTACGAATGTTATACTCGTTCAAATTTGCTTTTTTGCCTTGGCGCAACTAAACCCTTGATAAATAAACACGAAATAAAGAGACACCATTACTCAAGAATACATCGCAAAAATATGGCTAAGAAGGGAAACATTTTTAGGTTGCTAAATGTGAAGACAAACTTAAGTTTTACGAAAATACATTTAAAACACTTACGTAATATGATGCTGCCACAAGGCGGGATAGACAGGAAAAATGCATCTCCCTTTCTTTAGTCTCTACAATGTGCTCTGTGATTTATGGAATGCAGCGTTCGAATGTGCCCATCAAGTCTGAGGAGAAGAGGACACTGGACCTTTGATGGCCACATGGGAGCTGCTTTCTGTTGGAAAGTCTGTCACTGATGACAAATGCATTAAGTGATTCAATTTTTGAAATCGAAACTTTTTGCGGCATTTGCTTTGATCTGCTTGCAGATAAGACTGCAGTTAAATTAGTTGTCTCTGTCATCATGGTTTTTGTAGGCGTATTAAGTTAGCTGTGATTATTGTACACATATTAGACCCATCTAAGCTTTTTGTAGACAACACAATTAAAATATACAATTACAAATGATAAACTGGGGTCAAAAATAATGTTTGCTCTCCAAGTGCAGCTGTTTTTGAAACGTCATTATCATTCTCAAGACTACTTGAAGTCTAGTTTGAAATTACAGATGATCAAAATAGGATTAATATCGCACTTTTTGATCTGATTAATGCTCCTACAGTTAGTTTAGCGTCTTATTTCAGTGGAGGTGTTTTTATAACAATCATGTTTTTCGAATGGTAGCTTTTTAAAAGTTTTTTTGTCACGAAATTAAGTACGTCAAGTCTCGGTTAATTGTTGCTAAACATACTAAATGTCAAAGGATTATCTCTAAAAAGCCACACAAATTTTAGGAGATACGTTTTATTAGAAATCTGTCTTCATTGACAAATCTTTCAAAGTCCATTATAACCCAACCACAAGTTCTACAAAGCTTCTCTTTTGATTGGATTATAATTGTTAGCCTTTCCCTATTTCCCTTTAATTGCGATTGATTGGGACCTGGGGCCACCATGCTTGAGATAATTGCTCATTCGTCGCTTGAAAAAGATCGCAAAAGTGATGCCTGACTGAGAAATGCAAACATTCCCAAGCGGCTTTTCCACTGGTTTGCGTACGATCCATTATTCCCAGCTCTAAGGTTAATATCCTTTGTGATCTAATTGTGGCGACATAATTAGTTTAGAACGAAGATCAGCAATGCTTTTGGAGAGAAAACACGAATTGTTTCCTACATTTCGCGGCTTTAGGGGCTGACAAAGGTCGGGGCTAATTAACATGACGGGGCAGTCCGTGTTTCCCACGAAATTTAGCTTTGAGCTGTCTTTCATCGCAGATGAGCTTATGGCTCCGCTGTGGACAGAAGCAAATGGTCTGTAGTGTTGTTTTTTGGGTGGCATCTTTAATTAATTAAACCGAGCATGAGGCAGATAGAAAGCAAAAAAAAGAAACAAAAGCCTGCTCCTAACATAGAGTTGATGTCGTTAGCGCAAAACACTCAACCGTTTTGGAGAAATTTAAATGACAAAAAAGTTTTTGAAGTTGGCCAGAATGAGTCATGGAACAAAGGAAATCGATTTAGATGTAAAGACAACACATCCGGCGACTGAACAAAACCAGAACCCAAGGCCGCATTCAAAAATTGGTTTAAAGGACAGAGGCACAACCAAGGGGGAATCGAAGCCACATTACTTCAACGGACGAGAATTTTTTGTAGAGAGGACATTTAAAAGTATTTCTTTGAAAATTGATTGAATATCATTTTTGAAGACACCCAAAGCACTTTCTGAATTAGCTTCTTCTTTGAAAATCTTTGGTGGCGCTGATGTTCGGGGCTGTACTGCAAAATGCCAAAATAAGGAAAGAAAAATTCTAAAAAAGATTTCAAAAGCTTTTGTGTTAAATTAAGAGCACAGTAAAAATTTACAAATTTTTCCCTGATTCAAAATTTATATCAAAAATTTATGACTTAGTCTACTAAAAGAAATAAAAGTTACCTCTTGCCCTTTTCTATAATTTGCTGCCTTGCTGAGAAACTTAGCACACAAAGAAAAATTACTACATTGCAAAGGATTGCTCTGAAATAAACTGCATGTTGCACGCATAAAAGGCATACCACAAACATAAAAACATGCCATTCAACAAGATTGGAGAACGATCAGCTACTGAGGGCGTAGCACTGTCGAGAGAGATACAGAGAAAGCCGTCGATATTCTCAAACTTCGGACTCGTAACAGAACTAAATATTGATGACGTCATTGAGACAAATAAGAAGTCAAGTCTCACCCCCAAAATCACCATCATTTCATCACTACGCGCCACCAAGTTAGCACTTGCTCTTCAACACGAGCAGAAGTTCAAAAAGAGCCGAATCATTCCGCCTGACAAAAGTGAATCGAAATTTCATCACCTGCTTTTGAGTTGCACAATTGCGTCCTCTTGCGACCATTTGCTACAACCATATCTATGACGTCATAAATTTTGAAAATTTACCAGCGCAACTAAAAAATTTAAGGCATTTTGTTCAGGTCAAGTTTAGCTTCCAAAACATTCATTTCATTTCTTCACCACACAAATTTCAAATAGCTTAGTCGAAGTATTAATACAAATGCTGGTGTAATGAAATCCTTTTTCAATGGCAATGGCAGATCTAAAATATTGAAACTTCACAATAAATACGAGAACCTGATATTTATGCATTATCTGGTGCCATCGGAATTTATGAAAAAGAAGAGTGGGAAGAGTTAACCGCGAAACCAGAGGTGTAACGGGGCTAAAGCCTTTCTTAGCTATACCACTTTCTTTCAAAAAATGATTTTTTGTTGAAACCGCCAAGCGCTTTTGCCACAAAGAAACCACCACAGTTTTGTCATTGTCCTCTCTCGTGAAAATCTCGGTTGCTCGCCTAGGCAGAATAATCAAGAAATGTTATGTTTTCTTACTCTGAGTTTTAGTGTTGGCGAGGCTGGAGTCAATAACTCGACTCGAGTCGCTTTTAACCCGGCTTGACTTTTTTCGCGACCGCTACTCTCAAAGCGATCAAATTTCCCCAATTGTGCAGGTGAGAAACTTTTTTTCGTAGAGCGGTTATTCTGAGATTGAATTGATAGGTTTGCCATCTGAGGTCAAAAATTTCACGTCGAGGTTCGCATTTCGAATTCTTTCGGCGGGAAACGAAATTTCACGTCGCCTGTCGCAGGTTGACCAACTCTGCGCTGTGCCATATAGTAAAGCGAATGATTGCAATTTATATGTAGTAAAGCATATTGGAATTTTGAAAAATGCGTTTTTGACCACTCAAAGACATAAAAAATCTCAATGAAAACATTCGTAAATAATAATTTTAAAGTGTTGGCTTCTATGTTTTTTAGTCCACAACTTTGGTTCTCACCATAGAAATTTTACCTTGTAGAACTATCATCTTATAATTTGATTAAGCTGTAAGCAACACCTTGCAAGCTTTAACCGAATTGATAAAAATGTGGTGAGGTAAAATGACTGAAGTTACAAAGTTTTGATAAATTTTGTCCGTGAATATCGAGTTTCAGACTCTAGCAGGTCATATTTCTTTAAAAATAATGTGTCTCGGACTAGCTGCTGTATATGTTTACGTGCTTGCCAATGACAGTGGTATTTGGTCCGGTGAGATAATCTATATTTGTGAGACGATGTACAGCTTATGGCAAAATTTTTCATAATCAGTTAATTTTGGAACAGATGATTTGTGGTAAAAAATTTAGAAATTGCTAGCAGTAACTATTTTCTCAAGCTTTTGCCTGTTGCTATATTTAAGGAAATTTGTCAGACAGAAAATCATAGAAGTAAACGGCGCTTTTCTAGGTGAGAGGAGGTAGCCGCTTTTCTGTCTGAAAAAAAAAAACAGAGATAGGCCTTGTCTCAAAACAGCCTTCTCTCTGAAGACTAGTCACAGTTGAAAAGTTTTAAAGTTATGTTGTTTCTAGTTAATTTTTAATTAAAATCATAAAATTTGGCGACATAAGCGTAAAAGTAGTGAGGGCTACAGCCCCAAGACTGTTTTCGCCTTTGCTGAATATTGTCAGCCACTCTCAAATATTTAAAAAATGGGCAAAATACTAACTTTCAAAGAAATTTTTGCATGGAAATGGTTATCACCTTCGTTTGAAGCTGAAAAGTTTCCCCTACGTTACGAAGTGTTGCGTGTAAGTTTAACATCAGATAGCTTTGATTTCAATTAGCCTATATTCGTTTTTTGGTTAAAAGACCTGACACTTAATAAGAATGAAAATACTTTACTCTCCTTCGTTTAAACGTTGGTAATTCAGCAAGATGTTCTTTCACGATTTCTAGAAAAAGATTTTACTTTTGGTACAATGATGACATTGGCGATTAATTCTTTATGCTTTGCTTGATAGTAATGGCTGTTCCGCTAGCGGCTATTATGTAATAGCTGTGTGACAACCAGTAATTGGATTTGAAGATGAAGATCTTTGTCGGTAATGGCTCAGTGTGATAAATCCTTGGCTTGGAACGATGATTTCTGAGTTTAAACCCTAGTAGGTTTGTGTAATTGTATTTTGGAAAGAGACACTTGACTGAAATATCCGCTAGGTGGTGCAATGCTTATAGTAGAAGTACAGCTTTGCCGCAACCAGGCCCTTCAAATACAGTTGTAAAAAAAAACACAGCAAACTTTACACTGGCAGCTACTATTGAAGAGACTCGAGTCTTTATCAAAACAGACTCGACTCGAGTCGGTTGCACTAAATGACTCGTAGCTCAACATCAGGGAATCGCGACTCGACTAGAGACTCAATTAATCGATGGTTTTTTCGTTCCCAACGCAGCTGAGTTCCCACCAGGCCCACATCTTTTTTTTCAACTTTCTGGCGGCCGAACCTCGAATCAGAGGAATGCATTTTCCCAATCATATTTCGCGGTCGAGACCAAAACTTCGCATCAAATTGGCTGGAGTAAGTAACGTAAATGGTGTTGTGAGTGTAATGTGTGTAAACTGTGTCACAAATCGGCTCTGATTCTCAAAATTCTGACTTGCGGTCAAGCAAGTCTTCGATCGAGTTGAACGCGATTGAAATTCTCAGCCAAGTTTTGTTTTGACGTAAACTGATTTGCAATCGGCTAGTGTCAACGCTGCTACAAATGCATTTGAAGTTTTTATTGGAATCGGTGGTAAAGAGCATTTTTCGAGTTTTTACTCGACACCAAAGCAAAATAGCCACCAGAATTTCGAAACTTGTAGCCAATTAATTGTTCTTTCGCTTTACGATGCAGTAGTAGGTCAGCAGTTGCAATTTTAAAATTACGAATGCAATTTAGTAAAGGACAAAATGCTCTTTTTCTTTTTAAATGCGCGGTGTTGGGGAACTGTTGCTGTAGCTTAAAACCACACCTGTCGACATTGAAAACTGCCCAATCGGAAAATATTTTGTAGGAGCATAACCAAACTTTGTGGGCTTCCACTGCCGGACCCACGTTTATGTTCAGCGTCATTTCCCTTCACCTGAATTAATGCTGTTACGCATGGTCCGCGCTCTTGCAATGTATAGTATCGCTCCTCCAATGTGACAGCCCCGATTACACAACCTGGGTTCAACTCCCACCTATGCTCCCAAGCTGCGTTTTCATATCCTTCGATAAAGATGTTTCACGATAATTGTATCCGCTTGATAGATTTCAAACTGCAAATTGAGCAAGAAGCCAGAACAGTCATTTGGACACAATGGTAACTTCCAAGCGAGTAGGGCCATGGATTCGTAACAGGCGTAACACCTCGATCACTTCTTCGTGACACGAGAATAAAAACGAAGAAACAAATACAGAATTCTAAATAACCACCCTAAAACTATCACCTCAAGCACTCATTGTGCACACATGGTTTCTTTGGAACCCAAAAGTGATTTCCCTTACCTTTTATGATTTGTGTAATTTTGGTCTTTTCAGTTCCATACTTCTTGGCCGGTTCATTGTCCGTAGACATGTTGCTGACCATCTTTGAAAATCCATCCCATATAATGAATGGCTCGATGCTTTTCGCCACGAGCTTTGCTAACTAAATCTCCGTATAAATAACTTTATCTAACTCATCTCGTCCTTTTGCAAAAAAATATAAATTATTCGAGTCTCACAAGCTTGTAATTTGTATAATTCTCACAAGCCGTGTAATTCTTCTTGTAATTCTTTGATGAAATATGATCGATTAGATCTTTTTTCACCTCGGGATACGTTAGCATCAATTTAACAGCATTTAACAAATTTAACAAACAGTAAGAGCATTTAACAAACCCGTCAACTTTACGACTTCTGGAAATAAATGTGTGATCTTTCAATCACTATTGTTTAAATTTTTCGGGGCACTTTTTCTTTTTAGTTAGCGGTAACTATGGTGTATTTTTTTGTATTGTATGGTCCATATTTATCCTCCACTGACGAGAAAGCAAATCGCATCGCTTTAATTTCTATCCTGTATTAAATATGTATATGTATACTGGCCGGCTTTGCCGTCGTCGCCCGGCAGAGGCCCTCGATCAGTAATGTCCGGGTTTAGTTTTTCGGTTCAACCGGCCAAGCCGGCTTCACCCATTCGGCTCTTGTGTGAGCAGTAGCGAAAAGTTAATGAATTTCATGCACTTTCACTTTTCTTGTACACAAAATTGTGATGATCATATTCTCTTAATCATGACTGGCAATGCTCACAAAGAATCTTGCCACAAATTATTATCGTTAATACTTGTGATGGAGCAGGGATTGTACATAATCAAAATTGATTGTAGCGGCAAAATGGTGGTTGCTTTCACAATTACAGAAAAAAAACTATTTAATGGTAAGCCTGTTTTGCCAATTGGTGCTGCCGCTTTCCTATTTATATTTATGGTATTACGTTTCTAATTTGGCTGCGGTATTGGTCTTGTTTCCGGCATACCGACAAAAGCGGCTATTGTTCTCTCTATATTCAGTTTTACAAATTGTTGTAGTTAATCTTTGCGTTGATTTTTTCTTAAGCTTGGGATTTTATTACAATGATGTAGAGTATAGACATAAATACCATAACAGGCAGCATAAGAAAAAATCCTTGCTTTATAGTATATATGACGGCGTCACCCGCAGAGACCCCATCAGCAACGTCGGGATTGTCGGTTCAGCCGGCCAAGCCAGCTTTACCTATCAGGTTCTTGTGTGAAGAGTTACCAAACGTTTATGTGTTTTCTGCACATAAGATGTTTACGAATTTTTGTGCTCCTTTTTCTAATATAATATCTCGTTTCAAGATCCTGGCTATGTCTTAGGACTATGTGCTCTCTTCATTGCTGACACGAACCCAAGAGAGCCTTGTGTTTCCCGTAGTTTGAAAGTAGGGAACACATTTCTGATATTAAGCTATTCTAAAACAAAAAGGGCCAAAATGTCTTTCGTGTGGAGCGATTTTACACAGTGACGCTATTTTCTTTTGATTTCCCCTTAAAGTTTCTCAAGTCCTGGCTGGGTACGCATTATTTAGTGTAGTGTTCTTTATGCACCAATGTAGAGTTTCATATTAAGTTCTCTCGTCGTGATCTCGTGCTCGCGGCGAATTCTCCTTTTTTTTTTTTCGTCAGACAGCCCACACACACCTGACAGCTCTACAGGGATATATAACACAGCATTTTACATCAATTACTTTTTTACTACAGATCACCACCATATTCCACGAGGAGTATTAACGAAAAAAAGACAAAAAAATCACGTTGTTTTTTTTTTAGAAAAACTAAACATTAGGATGAAATCGATAATTTATTTAATTTTAATTAATTATTTCAATAATTGATCGGGGACAGAAATGTCGCTACATAAATTCACCTGCCCCCTTTGAAAAATTTTGAGAGAGGTTAACAATGAAGAGCCGAACGATTTTAAGACACTAAAAATGACTTCTATAAAAATTTTACGTAAATTGTAGTTACCGGTATACAAATGTTACTGTATAAGTTAAGCAAACCGCAATGAAGACGCAGTGAGTTAAAAGATTACATAATTACAGTAATACAAGTGATTGACTTAGCTGGACCGCAATTAAGTCACGGATATGGTACGAAATTTGTTTGTGTTTGAGAAAAAGTAGAAATTGTAACATCACAAATGAGATATTGATGAATGACCACGATGAAGTCGCGGACAAGTAACAAGTTTTGCAAAGCAAAAATTGCAATAGTACAAACACGAGGATGATTGACCACGATAGACGCGGATAAAGTAACAACAAGGTCTCATAAAGCAGAGGTTGAAATAGTACGCACACAAAAAGGTTGACCACGATGAAGTCGTGGATTAAGTGACAAAATGTGAAAATGCGTCTCTACAATCAAGGCAACAATTGTATTAAAAGCGCAAATGCTTATTTTTTTTTTTAAGTAAAAAATTGTGATTTATAGGCAGACTTAAACTACAGACAAGTTTAAGTAAAATTGAAATCAGTCACAATTATGACGTAATAGTAATACAGTTGAGAAAGGTTTTAAAAATACAATACTACGTACAGCACACTTTAATTACATTGTATACACTACAAAATAGGAAACACGCTCAAAAGGTAAACATAACATTACAGTTTAACTTCTCAGCAATAGTAATCGTTTAAGTAAGCAGGTCGGTGAACATTTCTTTTACCTAACCTGTGTAAATCAGGCGAAGCACTGGTAATTGGCAAACAATTCAAATTAACACGAGAAGTTAGGTAATCTTCAAGCAAAAATGCAGCTTTTATCCTGTCAACAGACACAGTATAATGACGATCATTGCGCATTACAACAAATGTTTTCTTACCACGTTCTAAAACAGCGTAAGGTCCTGTCCAAGGTTGATCTAAAGGCCCAGTGTGTGCATCATTTTTTATAAAAACGTGGGAGCATGTGTCAAGCTTTTTATCAATGTATGTTGAACGTGATGTGGGTATACGTGGTAAAATGTAGTTGAAATTGTGTAAATATGCTTTTTGCTGTTCACGATACATAGAAAAATCGGAGAAAGGCATAGATTGAAAATCAAAGAATTGACTTGGTAAGTGTAAGTTCATGCCATACACCATTTCACAAGCAGTAGAACCCAAATCTTCACGAACCACAGAACGCAAACCTGTTCGTTCCACAATTTCGGTGGATTACTGGGTTGTCTTGCAGATGCATTGAAAGGAGATGAATCTTGTTGTGCTGAAGAGGATGACGAACTTTGCTCAGATGTCATCTCAGATAAATTGTTGTAAACAGCAAGAGAACGTGTTCGCAGAGGAGAGAAATTGTTCAGCATAAGATGATTTCTTCTTTTCTTTTTTTAAATTTTTTTTTTTTTTGAAAAATTGGAGTAGGCTACTGACTTTGAGTTCACCAAACCGAGTCGTTCGGGGCACCAATGTAGTGGTCCTTTATGCACCAATGTAGAGTTTCATATTAAGTTCTCTCGTCGTGATCTCGTGCTCGCGGCGAATTCTCCTTTTTTTTTTTTTTTCGTCAGACAGCCCACACACACCTGACAGCTCTACAGGGATATATAACACAACATTTTACATCAATTACTTTTTTACTACAGATCACCACCATATTCCACGAGGAGTATTAACGAAAAAAAGACAAAAAAATCACGTTGTTTTTTTTTTAGAAAAACTAAACATTAGGATGAAATCGATAATTTATTTAATTTTAATTAATTATTTCAATAATTGATCGGGGACAGAAATGTCGCTACATTAGCATGTTCTTTTCTCCCTGCTTGACGTGCCCTGGAAAGTTTAAAGTGTCCTTGCTTTTCCTCAAATGTTTGATTTGACCCCGGTAGCACTATAAAGCTATTTTAAAGCAAAATTCCAATGATATCTTCCATGTGATGCGATTCAGCACAGTGACGTTAATTTTGATTTCGCTTCAAACTTTCTCAAGTCCCTGCTGGCTCGCATTATGATTCATATTTGTTTTTCCTTGCTAAGATATGCTCATAGAAGTTAAATAAGTTCTTGCTTTTCCCAAATTTTCAGGTTTGATTCCGGTAGCTCTATAAAGCTATTATCAAGCAAAATAGAAAAAAATGTTTCTCTTAATTATGGTGTGATTTTACCCCGGCAGGCCATACTATCACCCGTACCAATTTAAAACGTATCAATTAATGCAGCTGCGCCGGCTCAACCGTATAAACATTTGTTAGAGCCACAACGAAATGTTTTAGTAAATATAAGCCATAGCTCCTGTAATTGAAATGGTGATCATGTTGGTTTATTAATGAAGACTGAAAGTTTTCAAAAAGAAAAACCATGACACAAACTACCATTCGTAATTTTTAAAAGAGTAAAGGTGGCGGGGGTAGATGAAACTTAGTCAAAATTGATGGCGTCGCCCAAATGGTGGTCGCTTTTGACTCATAAAGAAATGAGCTGTTTGGTGGTAGGCATGTTCGACGATTTGGTGGGCCTGCTTTTGTATTAATATTGGTGACATTAAGATTTTTGCCTGCGCTGTTTGCTTTGTTTCGGCCATAGCATGAAAAGGGGTCCTGCTTTTTATTTAAGTCATACAACCTATTGCAATAAGCGCCTATTAAGCTCTTTTCAAACAAAAACATTTCCTCTTAATCCAGTGTTACAGATTGATGATATTATTGTTTAATTTTGATCTTTTCTTAAATTTGGGATTTTATTGCATTTAACTTTGCCCCTAATCCAGACCTCCCTACTTCTAAATGAAGATTAGTGTTTTGTACCGATAGGCATATCCTTGCAATTACAAATATCAGTAATAGACTTTACCATTTATGTTTGCTATCAAAATGATAGTATAATTTTGCTAATTTTGTAGAATAATTTTGCTGCTTGCTGCTGCTTCCACTAAATAGAAGTAAGTATTGCGATGTCATTTAACATTATGACCTCACAGCAGTACCTATATTATATTGTTTTGCATTGCATCTTTTTTTTGCACCCAATGGCAAATTTGTTTTTTGTCAGCACGTTTATTATTGAGTGTTTTTTACACCTGCCTGATGAGACCCAATGAGGTCGAAACCGGTCGCAGGTTATTGACATGATGTAATAGATTGCTGTATGGTACCGTATGATGTTGGTGATCATTTTTGAGCAAATTTTTCTATTTTACCTCAATTGGTAAGTGAAACTTGGAAAGTCCGTCTTTCTCGATCTTAAAAAGCTCTTCACTTGTGGTTGACCTAGTTTCATAGAAGCCACAGAACAACTTTTGCACATCTAAGTCGTCCATAGTGATGCGGAAACAAATGCTTATTTGTCCTTTATCTGATACGTTCGAAGTTTCGTCCAAAATATGTCGTAATATTTAGCTTTTGAATGTCTTGTTGCAGCTAAAATCATTTAAAATTTCATTGGTTATCATAAGAAATATAGCTTTTGAAGAGCATTTTGGGCAATAGGCCTACTGTCCGCATTTGAAAACTGTGGATCACGTGCCCCGTTACCCCCAAGTCTGACAACAAACTTTTCCATATCATTAAATAAATTATCTCAATGACGACACTTAGTCAAAATATAGCGCAGTAGTAATACCAACAACACCTCTAATTCCTACCTCTTAGTAAATAACTATCGTTTTAGTTTATTGCATTGCTCATTTTTTAGTAGCCTATGGTAAGATTTTTACACTTAACCCAGTAAAGCTCCATATATTTCGTTGTCATACCGTTAGTGAACACGCTCAAGCATAATTGCTAGCCTAGTTGCCTACTGCCTGTATTTAAAAAACGAGATTAATCCATATTGGTTTTCGCCTCTTTACTTTACGCCAGTGGCAAGAAAAGCGAAACCAACTCGAATAATCTCGTTAGTGACATTACAATCGAGCATCAACAGCATTTCTGACTATGGTCATAGGCTGGGGTTATAAAAATACACTTCAACGCACCAGCGACTCCCTCCGAAAAAGGTTTTTACTAGTTGAAATTTGCACGCGCTTTGACCAATCGCGAGTAATCTCAAAGCTAGAACATCTCAATTTTTCCTAGTAATTGCCGAAATGTGTGGGGGCTGGGGAAGCTGAAAATATTCTGGGAAGGGGGGCTGCAGCCCCAAGCCCTCCCTACTTTTGTGCCTATGCTACCATGTATGCCTTAAAACAACACATGTAGTGTATAATCTTTTGAAGGTTTTTTATGCCTAATTACCTTTAGTGTGATCAATTTCATGTAAAAAAATCAGTTTTAGTTCATACTTGCATGGTTAACAGTAACGTCAAAAGAATCCTGTTCAAAAGTAAACGGTACGTAAGTCTTGTGCTTTGTGTTGGATTGCTTGGGTTTGTTTCGTATACAGTCCTTTGTAGGATATTGGGCTGGCCAGGATCTACGTAAAGCGTCTTACAATTGGCACGAGTCCTAATGATGATAACGCGTCGTTATTACCCGTATTTGAGGGATGGTCCCGCCTATTTTGTTATACTAACGTTGTTCGGATCGTGACTCTTTGTAAAAGCAAAAAAATTATGTATACACTTCAGTGGTCAGTATTCCTTGCTGTTATGAAATCAGCATCGTTGTTTAGTTGGCAACAGTCGGATTACTTGAGCTGTTTTTCGCGCCGTTTTAGGCATTCTAAAAAAAATTATAAGTAAATGAAACTTCGTCTGAGTTGGTAGTGTTAGACCTAAGTCAAAGAATCAAACAGTAACTGATGTTTCGTTCAGCTAATTACCTCCAAAGTTCTTTCGCTGAGAGAAACAATTTTAAAAACAACACAATGCATTGAACACAGTGGTGAAGCTGGCGCCAAAACTAAAGACTATTGTTGCGTCTCAAAGGCTCATTTGGTGAAAAACGAAAGTAGTACTTTTGACAACACATTGTACAAAGCCAAAAGGTGTACAAAAAATGACTACCGATATAACATGAAATAGCTTCAAAACTTGACTATTTTTTTCTAAAAATAAATCGAAAGATCTTTAGTTTAAATTGGGAGAAAGTCTCCCAATCGACGAAATCGGGGGACTTGACAGGTCTGTGGTAAAATGATTGTGTCTAGTATTGTCAGTTGTGCTTCTTCGTCAAAAAAACATTGTTGCAGAGCATTTCCCTATTAGAGTAACTGCAGTTATGTCTAGTGTAAACTTGCACTATGGGAGAACAGGGTAAGTTGAACCAAATTTCTCGCTTTTGTTTATAAGTCGCAATACTGTTTCTATCAATCTGGAACTTGGACACTAGGTGATGACATCTAACACCCATGTTTACCCATAGATTACTCGCCCAAGCAACTCTCATTTTATAAATAACTCAAATATCAAAATGACCAAAAGTTCTGGTTCAACTTACCCCATACAAGGGGTAAGTTGAACCAGTCAACAGAATTAGTTGAAGTGCCAAACCGAACATTCAAAATATCCGTCAAATCAACTAAATGCCCTCATCTTAATTGAGATTCAATACAAGGCGGATGATGGTAAATTTTTTCATTACTATGCATTTTTTACTGCCTTAAATAATTTTACTCGCAGCTACTCAAGATAGTGTGTCATTCTGCGGTGGTGTGTATCATTTTAAAATGCACATAATGCAGTAATCAATATGCAGCCTCCATATAAATTGGGCATATTGAGAGTAAAATAGCTATACAGCATGAACCAAACAGTTTATACAAAGAACAATAGAACAAACCGTTTAAATTACTCAAACAAATTTACCCAGTTCTTCAAGCATGTGGGGAAAACAAACTTTTTTTACAGTTTAATAGTTACAGTTGTTCCACCAATCGCCATGTAGTTTTTCTCAGCGATTTGACTTCATAAAGCGCAGTCGCTTGAGAATGTGACGCAAAGACTTCAAAACAGGGATGTGGAAGCGGAAGCTGGAAGCGGTTCTTTTTCTGTGGAAGCGGAAGCGCGAAAAATCTATCGCTTCTTCTTCCACACAGGTTATTTGACTTAAAGAGTAACTAGGCCAAAAAGTTTTGTCCGTTTCCCGATGTGGATTGAATGGTGAAGTTGCACTATAAGTCTGACTGAACGTGCGATATCAGTAGCGCGAGAGAACAAGAAAAACTAGCATCACATTTTATATCGATTACGGGTAAGAAAAAGGTAGTTTGGACAATGAAACGTAGCCAATAAAATGATGATTTGATTAAAGTTAACTGACCTTGGTAAGGGGATTGAAAATATTGAAAAGCAAATTACTCACGATGAAAACATTTTCATCATTCTACATCAATGCTCTTCAATAGGGGTTCCACAAAACGTGTAGTTGTGTTGCGTGAGTGTAAAGGGTTCCGTGAGGGGGCCGCGAAGGTTCTTTGTTTATTAATAGTATTTATTTCTTATTTCAGTATATTGATTTCTTATATGTAGTGGTGTTCCGTGTACATAAATAGTTAGCAATGGAATCTTGTGACAGCAAGTTGCAGATTGTGATGTCATCCTATTTTCAACTTTAAGAACGTCGGAATTTGCTAACTCCCTACGTCACGTAATAGTGCGTCTGTAATTTTAATTTTGTTCGCCTTATATGAATACGACCGAAATTTCGCACTTCGCTAATCAGAAGGATTAGACTAGGGGTGGCCAACCTTTTAATTCCATGCGCCAATATTTTTCGCCATTAATTCAGATGCGTCACACAAACATTCATTTCTTTTCAGTCCTTTAAAACGTGTGGTAATATATACATATTTTGAAGTTATAACAACATGCGTTTTTTGAAAAAAAACGTCACAACGTTAGTTACTGGACTACATTCTCGCGAGGAAAATCATATACTGTATACATTTTTAACTACTGAAAGCCAGATTGATCGAAAAAAAAACTCAGCAATTCCACAAAGGACGCGAAGAAATATAAAATCACCAGAATTAGAGAGTACAAGTGGCTTGCTTTCTGGTCATCAAAAAGATGCAATGCGCCACTTTTAAGCAGCCAATGCGCCACAGGTTGGCCACCCTTGGATTAGACTCTACATTCAACACAAGTTCAAATATCTAAGAAAAAACAAACACAGAGTAGTTCGGAACAATAAGTATAAGCGAAGTGGGTAAAGCAAGAGCAATATATGGATAGGTTTTTGTCTCCTCAAAATGATAAAGTGTTGGAGATGCCGGGCTCTAGACCCAAAAAAGTTGTTTTAAGTTTTTGAAAATTGCTGTGAAAATAAAATGCAGTCTTCAATTTACCCCAACAGAGCAAAGACTTACTAAAGTATGACGATGCTGATGTTACGTGAACTGACAAATAACAACATAGAAAGGAGAAAATCCCAAGTTACGAACAAGCGATAGGGGCAGTTTACAATTTATTTATAACTGACATAGATCTAAATGCCTAATTGACATTCGTGTTTTTATGTGCTGTAGTGATATGAGTCACATTTGTGAAACGCAGTTCTAATGGAAAACAACTTAACACAACCGAAGGGGGTCGATATCACTTTTAGTTCATTTATTATGAACAAGATGGAATTGTACCTAGAAAACAACTCATGGATACTGCTTTCTCCTGTGACTAGAATCGGCTCGTACTCGGAAAACAAATTATTCAAGCCACTTTCTCCAATTCGGAAAAACTACCCCAAAATCTTTATAAATAACAGCCCCGAATTCTACTACGGCAGATTGAAGAAAGCATTGGTTACAAAGCCATGCTGCAGTATTCATCAGCTTTGATAAAGCATTAAGCGCGGTACGTTTATTGAATGCTGCTCTGTGCGAATGTGTAGATATAGAAATAGTAATATGATTCTTTGCATTTGTAGAAGTAAGATAAGCCGAATTTAACATTATATTCACTATCTCGCGCTTAGCCCTCCCCTCTGTTTGTCTTATGGCCGGTGAAACATGTGGTGTATTTGAAATCTGCAATAAATAAATGAATTGCTCGCTTATTGTTGGGCCATCAATTACCGGGAGACGAGAAGAGTGAACCGATGGAATTCTATAGCGTCGAGCTAACAAGGGAATGCTGATTGATATGCCGACCCGTTGGGGGAGTACTTTCCTCATGCTTCAACAATTAGAGGATTTGAAATTGTTCAGAATCTTGGCTCACATGAATCACACTTTACCGAAAGCGAATGGGCTGAGGTCAAGATGATGGTCGAAGTATTACAAATACCTCAGGCAGCGACAGTTTATTTTCAAAAACAAGATCTCACTCCAGGAGTCATGTTTAAATTGGAGAAGCTGGATAACAATTTGGCTTCTGCTCTTGCCACCGCCCTGCAATCACGCCAAGAGTTTTTATTGCGGAAAGAGGCTTTCTTGGCAGCTGTTTGGGTAAGTAGTGTTTGTTGACCTAGTTGTTGTGACGACCTACCAGTATTTTTTGTTGATATTATATTCAACTCAATACTGGTAAGTGTTTGTGCACTTAATTTTATTTGAGTCGAGAATAACAACTAATGTATTAGTTATATTAGGATTGACTGACGTATATAACCGTGATCTTATCATTTTATTTTCTTTCTTGATAAGTTGATGCTCGATCGAGAATCCCCTTAGGCAACCAGGAGCAATTACGTGCAAAGAGCGCTCTTCAGTGAATTTTCTTGCGCATTCAAAGCACTTCAAGCAAAAGAGCAAGTGCTGATGCAGAAACTGACTCAAGCGGAAGTGAAGCAACATCAGAATCTGCAGCATCAGTATCTGACTTTGATACGTATTTGAACTCCTTACATTCAACAGCGGCTGCTGAGGCATCAGTTACGGCGTCTTCAAAATGTGATCTTACTGCGTTTGCTGAGGCGCTTGTTGATGTAGATCGGCTCGGAAGATTGAAACTGCCAAATGTTTGGGACATTATTTCCAAATGCCTCTTTGTTGTACAACCAATATCGCGAATCATTAGTTGTTTACCCTGCACGCAGGTATCCGTTGAACGTATGTTCTCCCACTTAAAGCTCGTACTTGGTGAAAACAGAGTCCGAATGGGCAATGAATTAACTGATGCCATTGTGTTTATGCGGACAAATAAATTTGTGTAAAGTTGAAATTATTTTATCTTCGCTGTCTTTTTGATTGTTTGCTTTATTTTTCCTTCTTTTAGTCGTTTTTGCCACTTTCATATCTTTGGTTACACTCTTTGATTGTAGTAAATGACAAATTTCGTACTGCTAAGGTCAACAGTCGTTTACTCGTTTTTTGTTAGTGGAAGCGGAAGCGATAAGTGTGAAAGCGGAAGCAGTAGAAAAATCATCGCCTCCACATCCCTGCTTCAAAAGCAATTTCTTACAAAATTCATCGATATTGTGATAAAGAAATTAAGTGATCTCGTATTGTTTTGTTACAAATTTAAGTAAACATAGCTTCAAATTTAGACCCCTACAGCGAGCCGAACAATCAGCCCCTACTGAGAAGCAGTAGATGGTTATAACCGGTCTTCCTGCGAGCTACTTCTAAAGCCTTTCCTTTGTTGTATTGTTTTTCTTTGATCTTTGCCCTGTGGTTAAATAAGGCTACATGTTTGACTCATATATATGGCAGGTGCATCTTTTCATACGTGTATATACTGACCACGTGTACTTTAGCGATTCTTTGTCAAAACTTAAACGTGGCGAAACGAGTAGTGAATTGTCATTTCGGCCTTATTATGCTTTGAATTTCTGTACTGGAACTGCTTTGAATTGCTCCAAAATAGCTTTGAATTTTGGAACTGCGCGTTGGTTACTCTGTTTAATCATTGTTAAGGCTGCGTGGCAGCCTTTAATTGTTATAAATTTTCGTTCTGCGCACGCTGGGCGGAGCTGTGCATACACGTAAATAAAAATACATGTAGCTAGAAAACTTCAACCGTATCCTGTTTTTGTTTGACGAAGCAATAAGGATCCGTAGTGCTAACATTACTAGCCCTACAAAGCAACTCTACTAGTTCAGTGCTAACCAACGACGGTACGCTTGGCGCGGGAATCAGAGAGTTGAAACCTGGTGTAGCCGCACCAACAGTAATTTCAGGAAACGGGGAAATCTTTATTGTATTACTCTTGGGAAAGGAGAACTCATCCCCATCTGTAAACACGAATGTTGGTTGGTCAGTCATTGAATCAATTCTTTCTTTTCTTAAGAATGTGCCCTCACACTCCCCTGTAGTGTCATCTGCTCACTGAACTATTCCCACATAATAAAGAACTCTTCTTTCCCTGCAAAGCGTGCCAACATCAAATCACCTTCTGTTGGTTCGATAACATCCAAATCATCATCATTGATGTCATTGCAAATGGTTTATAGTGGTTCGGTTAATATGCTACTCTCCAAGTCAGTTGACTGCTTATTCGTAACAATTGTTGTTCTGGGTGTTTTTCGATAATTTAGCAGCATGTAGTGGTTGCAATTTTTCTTTTTCGGGTGTATCTGTGACAATTATAGTTCTAGCCTTCTAACGTTCTTTTTGTGTTTGTGTTCGCGATCCAGCTACTGGTAAAGGGACAATGTGTGCTGGCGACACGTACCTTGTCTCACGATCACTTGATCTTGGACCTATAATTAACACTACTAATTGTTAGATTTTCTCCTTTACTAGATTCTGTTGTATGTATAGGGTCTGCGCTCGTATCGCCATAATCAGATATCAAGTGAGGTCGGTCAGTCAATGCTGACGGCGTGAAACAATCATTGGCAAACACGACCCCACCAAAGGAGGAAATACCGATCGACATAAAGTCAGATTGATTGTTTAGCAGAGTGAGCCATGTCCAGTAAGCATGGCTACTAGTGATAAAATATTATAGATTGTGAGAGTCTTTCCTGAATTCGATCTCATCCATGCATCTGTTGTCTGATTATATCGAACTTTCATCGGGCCAAGCAAAGTCTTATCCAAAGGCTGCAACTGGTGTGAGGTATAAAGTGGGATAGTAAGAAGTACTGCACCATTGTCTTTGGTCAGTTGAACTGACTGAAAAGAGATATCGCTTTCATGATTGTCTAAAAGGAGAAATGGTTTTCTTTATCTAGCAAAGTTTTTTCAACAAAATTAGGGAAAAGCTTGCAAAATATTTCCTCTGTGGTCCATGCAGGCTTATTACCCGCACCAACTGAACCTGTTGGTCTGTGCCGTACAAAATGTTGTTTGTAATTTATCCGCGAAAAAACAAACATCGGCGGAATGCTGTTTCCCATTGTATTTATATCACGGATAAATGCAACAAGATCGCCGCATTCCGCCGATGTTATTGGGCCCACTTGCTTCACCCCTTCTCAGACAACACGTGCTTGGGAGACTAAACAATTGTAATGCGTGGTTCGTGCATATTATATATTTTATCGGAAGTTATTTCTGTTCAAAACAGCGGCTAGATTATCAAAAAACTTCTGCGTAGTATGTCTTTTAAAGGCTGTCCCACGAGCAATAGAAGTTGCCTCAGGTGATCTGAGAGATATCTTGTATCTTGTCATAAAGCCAGTCAACTGGTCTTTTCCAGCGAGTGAGCCAATGGGGAAGGGAAATGTTATTTTGTAATGCTAGTTCATATGCCAACTTCACAGGAGTTAGACCATAAAATACTTTTGCAAGATCCATGACGTGCGTTGCTCAATCAGTTTCTAATTCTACACTATAGACGGTCTGTTTTTCCCTAACAGCTTCATAGCCATAAAGATGTTTAGCTCCTGATATCTTTCAGTCAAGGTACTTCTTTAAAGTGCCTCGACTGACTTCACATCGCTTTGCAGCTTCACCAAGTGAAATCTCTTCTTTGAGTAATGCTGCAGTTGCATGCATGACATCTTCTAAATCAAAAGCACGATTAATCGTACACTTTCTAATTCTGGACATATTAGTACAGTTTCTAAGATGTAAAAGTAATTGAAATGAAAAAGCACAAAGTAGCGGGTAGTTATAAATAGGCATAGTAGGCATAGTACAGGCATAGTAGGCATAGTACAGGCATAGTAGGCATAGTACAGGCATAGTACAGGCATAGTAGGCATAGTACAGGCATAGTAGGCATAGTAGGCATAGTACAGGCATAGTAGGCATAGTACAGGCATAGTAGGCATAGTACAGGCATAGTAGGCATAGTACAGGCATAGTAGGCATAGTACAGGCATAGTAAGCATAGTACAGGCATAGTAGGCATAGTACAGACATAGTAGGCATAGTACGATGTGGCGATGATTTTTAGTTGTTGGAGTCCGCCTACTACTAAACGTAAAGGACAAAATTTGAACTTTACATTACATGCTTAAGTAGTTCACCAAGCAATGAAATGAAAACGGCTGCTTGCGGGACCTAGGAAACAGATGTTTAGGGATCTTTGCAACACTGTGTTGCAAAATAAAATTTAACAATCGCACGTGGACATGGTGTTTTCCAAAAAAAAAAGGTCATCTCCCTCGCTTCGGGTGGAAAATGCGTCTATGAAGACTGTCGAGCACTCATGTCACATCGCTCCCATCTCCAAACTTCCACATCTGCATTTGAATGAGGTGGTATCAATCCTTGCTTAAGACAATTCATGAGATCTAAAAATGGATTCTCTCCAGAAGCATTTTTGAAATCCTCCACTTCAGCCCAAAATTTCTCTGTTCTGTGTTTTCAGCCCAACATTATGTTTGAAAAATATTAGATAAACTCACTAATACAACATTAGTCTAACAATATTGCATAACCTAGAACAAAAAAGTAAAGGAAAACAAGTTAATCTCCCTCCTTCACTATTCTTTATGACATTACTCGACTTAAAGATTTCCCTCTAGATAATATCTAGTACGTTAAAAAAATATCTAGACTTTCTAGCCATCATCTAGTTTCCCAATTATACCTCTAGGCCTTACAAAAAATATCTAGATCTAGCTATAAAACATCTAGAGTGGCAGCCCTAATCGGGTCCCTCTTAATAGGAGATCGGCTTGAAAATGCTAATTAGCAAGTAGCAACTTCTATATTTTATAAAAGTAAAAATTATTTTTTTTTGAAAGGAAAGAAGGCTTTGTCACATTTGTGCGACTGGTTTTCGATCGCACACCTCTCCTACTATGTCTACTTTGCCGGTACTATGCCTACTATACCTGTACTATGCCTACTATGCCTGTACTATGCCTACTATGCCTGTACTATGCCTACTATGCCTGTACTATGCCTACTATGCCTGTACTATGCCTACTATGCCTGTACTATGCCTACTATGCCTGTACTATGCCTACTATGCCTGTACTATGCCTACTATGCCTGTACTATGCCTACTATGCCTGTACTATGCCTACTATGCCTATTTATAACTACCGCAAAGTAGCTACCAAGAACATGCTAGTGGGGTAAGTTCAGGGCCGGATTTAGACCATGAGAGGCCCTAGGCTATTCCATTTGTGAGGCCCCTCCCTATTTTTGAGCTCAGAAGTTCTCTCTAAACATCATCACATGTCATTGCTTAATGTTATAAATATGAGTGCATTAAACTCTTTGTTCTTTTCATTCTCCCCATTCATGGGTGCAAATTTTTAATTAAAAGAATAAAAATTTAGTTAAGGCAGTTTTGCTTTTAATTTTAATTTCTTTTATCAAACAACCGTTACAATAATTGTAAAATTTATTTACGAGGACATAAGAAATAGTTACAGCCATCAAATAGAGTAAGACTAGGCTACAAATTTTTTTTTCTAGCTTTCATCAAAGCAAAATCATGCAAAAGTTCATCAAAATTTATCTGTTTAAGTTTGTCACTCTCAATGCGCAGAATGCTCAGTGCAGACAACCTTTCTTGAGACATTGTCGATCTCAGTTTATTTTTGATGCTTTTGAGCCTTGAGAAAGATCTCTCTCCTGAGCAGTTAGTGACCATTAAGCTTAGAAACAGTCTTAATATTGCTTCCGCATTAGGAAAGGCAGTGTGAATTTTTTCCTTGCAAATAATTTCATAAAGGTCTCCATGAGACAAGGAAATAGATTGCTCTTCTGTACCGGTAAGCCCTTGGTTTTGTGTTTGTCTCACGTACAAATGAAAATGTAGAAGTTCATTAGTAAGTTTCGGGTCAACATCTTCTGGATACGCTTCCTTTAAAAGTTCTACGCCTCGTACAATTTCTACCTTAGTTGCTTTCAGATTAGCAAGAAAGAGGAACATTTCTGCAATGCCACTGTACACATTAGCTCTTCTTCTTAAATTGGCTTCAAGTGCGTCGAGCATAGGGATAAAGGAATTTATTTTAAACCTTTTCTTTGAAGAGAGTTTACTTAAAGCGTCAGGTGCATTTCTTTGTCTTCTAGTGACAGTTCTAGTTAATATTCGGCAAGGTTGCTTTTGCTTGCTGATCAAACTCGTCAAACTCATCTCTAATTTCGCTTAGAAAGTCTACAAGTGAACTGTACAATTCGGCACAAGTACTTAATAACAATTCAGATTTCTGAAGGGCTTTGCTAACCCTGTGAAAACGACCTAGCACTCTGGACCAAAAATGCAACATAAACACAAATTCCAATTTTTCCATTTTTTGCAAAAGATTGTTAGCATGAAGTCTGGTATTACCCTTCTCACTTACATCGGAGTGCAAATGACTGAGAGCATTAGTGATGGCACTGTAACTTTCCAAAATAGCTTCCGTGGCTTTTGCATGTGCATCCCACCTAGTATCTGACAAATGTTTTGGCACCTTTGATTGAGGTTGCAAAAATGATTTTAGAACTGCCCACCTCTTTGTGGAAGCTGAAAAAAAGGTGTAAATTTCATTGATAATGCCAAAACAGTTCACTGCATCAAAACAGCAATCAACAGCTGAGCGGCCTAACAAATTTAAGGAGTGACCTGCGCATGGAATAAATTTTGCAAATTTCTTTCTTTCTAGGATTTTTTGCAGCATACCGTTGTACCTACCAGCCATGTTTGCAGCATTGTCATAAGACTGCCCTCGGCATTTATTAAAATCAAGCTGAAGCTCAGTAGTGAGATATTTATGCACTAAATCTGCCATGCCTAACCCAGAGTGGTCTTTCAGCTTAAGGAAAGTTATAAATCTCTCACTTGGTAAACTGTTTACAGGAGACACGTATCTGATAATCAAAGTTAACTGATCGGTATGAAAATATCGGGAGTAGAATCCACAGAAAAGCTGAAATATCCCGCTTTTTTCACGTCAGCCACAATTGACTCTAACTTTTTTGGCCATGAGCTGAATCATCTCTTCGCAAATAGTTTTTAACAAATAAGAGGGATTTCCTGATCCTGAATTTCCATAGCGATTGATATGAGCAAGTAAAAATGGATCAAATTTGGCTACTACCGTGTTTCCCCGATAATAAGACCTACCCGCAAAATAAGACCTAGCGTGATTTTTGAGGATGATTTTAATGTAAGCCCTACCCTTAAAATAAGCCCTAGTTGAGAGCGGCAGAAAGACGAAAGGCGAAAACTCCGCTGCAATTTTGGAAACTGATGACTTGCAAGACATTCCAGAGGATGATGATATGATTGTTCTTGAATAAATTGTTGTTAATGAGTTTCTGAATAAAAAACATGTTAATGGCAAGTAATTGTAGATCTTTTTTCGTAATTTCTGTTTATTTAAAATCTCGTAATTTTTACTTTGTAACTTCATTTTTTGATATA
This sequence comes from Trididemnum clinides, assembly GCA_963675345.1. Lineage (NCBI taxonomy): Eukaryota > Metazoa > Chordata > Ascidiacea > Aplousobranchia > Didemnidae > Trididemnum > Trididemnum clinides. Next base: position 23,631,565 of record OY776290.1, on the reverse strand, counting down.
TCAAAATAATACATCCCCCGAAAATAAGCCCTAGTGCCATATTTTGGAGTAAAAATTAATATCAGCCCTGTCTTATCATCGGGGAAACACGGTAGTTCTAAAAGACCAAGATAATTGCCGTTATTGGGAGATCCAAATCGTTCATTGTCCCCTCTAAAAGGTAAGCCTCGTTCTGCAAGAGTGCAAATTACAGCGGTGATTCTTTCCATTACATGCCACCAATACTGCTGTTCTACTTTTATTTGCTCCTCCAGCTTTGAAGTAAGCGTATATCCTCGCTTCCTTGTTAGGTAGGTTAACATGGCATTTGTGTGTTTTTATGAGTTTTCATGAGCTTGGATAAGATAAGAGTTGTGCCAGTCATCAAAACCATCAGAAGCTAAAGCCGAAGAAGATGCATGATTTGGAAAGAGTTTACAAAGCAATATACCCGTCCTTTTGCGGGGGAATATACAAGCCATTCTCTGCTATATGTTTCACCATTGACGTGCATTGCATAAAACAGAGCTTTTGTGCAAAACCTGGATTGCTTCTTGTACACTCGTTTGGAACTAGAAAATGGTCCACAACTGTGCTGAACTTCAGAAGGGCCTCTCTCTATCCAGTAGGCTATTTCTTCATTTGATAATTCTTTCCACAAACCAACGTCCTTTAAACTCAGTGTATGTGTAGATCTATGTTCGGCATCATCTGCATAAGTATCTGTAATACTTTGGGATTGATTCACTTCACCAGGTGTAAATTGAAAATTTTGACTATCTCCACTACTTTCATGTGTTTCTTTTTCCCCTCCCTTTGCAGCAACTGAGTTCTTAAATATACTTCAATCTTCATTTTCACTGGGCATGGCTCCTTCCTCATTACCAGGTTGCTGTTCAACGTCCTGCATTGCTTTTTCTGTAACACTTTCTTCTGGTTGAATGCTAGCAGTTGGCTGATCAGCTTCGTCACAATGATTTTCTTGTGCTAGCGTCAAGGCACCTACTTCCCTGCCAGCACTTGTTGCTTCTGTCAGAGGTTGATGCAAGAAAGCAGTGATTGGTTTTATCTTCTTTACCATATCATTTTCAAATTCCTTTCTCTTGCGCTTGCTAGCTCCACTTTCAAATCTTTTACTTATAATAAATTTAAGGTTCGAAAAATTATGAAATAAGATTATTGCTTGATCTAAACGCAGGTTAGCAATACCAAGACTTCTAATAATAAGATAAGTCGATAACATTAGTAAATTTCAATTGATAAAACGTATAATTTACCACATTAACAGTAAGCAGCACAATGTCTATTCGTTATTTCAGCAACATGTCAACTACCGATACTGTTTTTTGCAGAGTAGACTACGGTGCTTTAACGTAGAAGCTTCCAGTAGAATGCGCATAATAATTGCCTTTATTATGATGCAAACGACGTAATAATGGCTGTTTACAACGTGGTTGAAACCAGTTGTGTATAGAATTTTCTACTCTGAAAAGCAAGAATTACAAACTTCGAAACCGAACTTCGAGGCCCCTGGACGTTGAGGCCCTAGGCTTCAGCCTGCCTAGCCTATTGGTAAATCCGGCCCTGGGTAAGTTGGACCGTGGTGCTACTTACCCTGCATAAAATGGTTTACCTTACCCCAAACCTATCTCACCAATTTGAGTTAAAAGCTCAACAAATCTGCAAAACCTAGGATTACAAATTTATAGGCATAATCAAGCAGAGCTACTACCACCGAATCTAGCAACGCTACCACACAGATATACATTCTACACTAGAAATTATCAAACAATTCAATACATCTTATGTTTACTTTTAGCACAGAATGAGCTCTTTTGTCCAGCAATTTTCTCAGCGCTACAGCTTTTGACCAAAATCCTAGAAAAAATGGCGTTCTAGACTGAGCTGATCAGTAGGTGGCGCATGCAAATTTTTAACACGCTTTTCAACCTTAAATGAAGGGTGATTTCATTTACCCCGTTCTCCCCTAAAAGAGCTCGTTTTCGCGATTTGCATGCGACGCCATTTGACTAGATCGTCTCTTTTTCTTGCTGCTTTTGTGGCTTGTTTCGACTGCTAGAGCTTCGCAAGCTTACTGGTGTCACGTGTGGGAAAGACAGTTATTATTAGGCCAAGTTTTACTGATCTAAAAAAATTGATTTTTTACCAAATAAAATCTTTTGCCAATAAAATCTTAAAAATCTTTTTCCTAAAATGTTTTACCAATCATGATAGAGCTTTTTTCCCTTTTTTCCTTTTTCGTCAACTGTGCCTCTATATAAGTGACTCACTTCACCTTATCACTCTATTTCTGACGGATTCTCTTAAAAAGTGTCAGAAGAAAAGCTTCGAGAATGAATACTCTACTTTCTGCAATGATCTAAAAAATAAAAAAATATGACTTAAAAAATCAAAAATTTTGACTGAACAAATTAATGTTTTTTAAGTTTTTTATTTAAACGAACATTTAACTAACGAACACACAAATCCCCAACAAAACTTGCAATATGCACGCTAGGGGTTGTTCAAGTTTTGTAAAAAATTTCAAGATTTACGAGGTCGCAGTTTTTCTCATTACTTGAATTAAAAAAACGGATCAAGTGCATAAATTTCCCCACGTGGGGAAAATTTTGCACTTGTTGTATTTTACACTCCCTTCCAGTGTACACTGCCCCGTACATTTACATACCAGGCCTGCCCCTTCAGTGTACACTGCCTTTCTTTTAATGCCCTGCCAGCCGAGATTGGAACCCGCAACCATGGTATCTCAACTGTTCTAATGTTCTTAAGAATAAACTTGATAACTAACTGGGGAAAATTTTGCACTTGTTGTTGTCTTGGGGAAAATTTTGTACTTGTTCCAAAAAAACAACATCTGTAAAAAAATAATTTCGAAATTCGCTCTTTTCAACTAGCACAACTCGCTCAAAGTTTTTCGTAGTAATTTCAGAAAAGCGGGATTTCCCTTTATGTCAATAAGCTATATTTATTGATTATTCGCAATTTATGTTCATTTTGAAAGCAAATGAGATCGAATATTTGGTCAAATCAACTGCATTATACTTTAATTCTAGTATTGCATCAAAATAAAAGTATTTGTGCTGACGTCAGTATCATCTACCAAACTTGACCCGTTTAAGAGATCCGCAGTCAAGTTCGGTTTTGGGGCATAGAAAACTGGAATAGATACAAAAATGCATTGGGTCAATGTAACGCTAGGTTTTGACAAAAATTTCGAGAGTTCATAATTCGTATCAGCTTGCTGACTAAATTTTGCAGTATGAGCTATTTGTTATTTTATCGCTTCAGAAAGAAGAGTAGTGTACCACTCAAAGAAAGAAGCGAGATCTATTAAAAACCCTTACCTCTATGAACATAGCACGTGATCACCACAACCGTATCATACATCGATTCATTGAGTTACAAAGGCAATCTACGCCCTTTCTACGTATGTTCACACGAATGGCGTGGTTGTTTCACAAAGTAATTATGGTTGGGGGCTTTTGTTATTTGCAATGCTATTACTTTGTGACATAACCGCGTCATTCGTGTGAACATGCATATAAAGCGCGTAGATTGCCTTTATAATGATACGGTTGTGGTGATCATGTGCTATGTTCATAGAGGTAAGGGTTTTAAATAGATCTCGCTTACTGTGAACTCTTTGAGTGGTACACTGCATCTTCGATATGGATGGGATCCCCGTACCAAAGTGATAGCATGCGCCGCGCGCGTGATCTGTGCGAAGGAATTTGTTGTAGAATGATACTACAGTACATTTTTTATAGTATTGCAAATAGGGGATTTTGGTTTTTGATGATGACGGGACAGGCCCTGCTGATGATTCCAAAAGGACGAAACGCGTCCAGGGATGGTCTCGTCAAATTATGGGAGGGGCTTTTTATATTATTTGCAATACTATTACTTTGTGAAATAACTACGTCATTCGTGTGAACATGTATATAAAGCGCGTAGATTGCCTTTATAACTCAATAAATCGAAGAAAGAGGAGTAATCCCACATCATCGTTTTTATGATGCACGCAATAAACCACATGTAGTGATAAAAGTTTAGTGTGTTTTGTAAAGCGTTAGAGTTTGAAGTCATTGGCAGAAAAAAACTGTTTCTCATTGCCTCTATATAATTTTCGAAGATATACCAACACATAACTTGCAGGTAATAATGTTTCTGTGGCTTTAGAAATAGTGTTAATTTTGTTGGTATTGGTAATAATCAATTAAAGATAGTTTGCCTAAAATACAGAAAATTCAGATACCTGTACAGTAAAAAGAAAAAGGATTGAAACTAGATCAACAAGCATCAGCAACTACTTTTTGATGGAAAAATCAGCGGTAACGTTTTTAGGTTTCTGCTGCACGCGAGAGAGGTAAGCTGAAAAATACAACCTTAAATAGTTTAACTCATCTTCGATTAGCCCACGATGACGCCTATCGAATATTGCATGGTTAGCCACGTTATGCAAGTGCTCGAAAATTAAACTCAAGTCAAACATACGTTTGATGGCATTTTAAGAAAATGCCAATGCCAATTTCTTTACAGATACCGATTATCTACCAACACTCTTGTACAGTATAATATATTGTGAACTGTCAATATTTTTACAGCTCTAAGTCAGTTCTTTGTATTTGTGCTTCAAACAGACTAAAATCGCTGTTTTCAAAATGTTCTATCATCTTGTTAGATGTAAACGTTTTTGATGAATTTGGTATGTGTGCTAGTGTGTTTTTTGTCTCGTATTTTGTTCGAACCGGTTGGTCTGAAATAATAATAATAATAATGATAATGGTAATAAATAATAATAAATAATCATATTAGTGCTACAGTGAATGAAGTCTTGCTAATTTGGAAAAAAACAGGTATTAAATCAACAACAAAAAGGAATGCACAGCACCATCTGCAGAATGGGCCTGTTGGACAACCCCATTCGATAACTCAAAAGCCGAAATACTACTTTCTCAGAAAATAACCGCCGACTGCTTCAAAGTAGTTTGGACAAACTCTGCAATATAGGAGCATCTGATGCAATTGAAATAATGCAAAAAAATCGCTTACTCACGCCAGAAGCAAAACAAGACGATATTTAATTTATATTGAACCACAGAAAGTAAGAAACGTTACAATGACTGGTGAAGACAAGGTGTTTCAATAAGCAACCAGGAAAAAGCAGATGCGTCTTGTAGGTGAACAAACCCTAGAAACTGAAATTATAGCACCGTCTGTTGTTTCTCACGTTGATAGTTTAAACAACGAAGAAAAACCTCACTTTTCTGAGGATCTTGCATTGAAGCAGTTTCTGAATATGAATCAGAAACTTCTGGTGCCAGTACTTCAATTACAGTAACTGTGTTGTATTAAACGCACCATGAAATTTAACGAATGATCCTTCAACTACAAGCATCTCCGATAGATTAAAAATCACTAATAATGCTGCTACCATGATTATGTCATCATTATTGAGGCCTACAGAGATCTTAATAAATTTCCTTTATCACGTTCGACAACATACAGAAATCAAATCGCTAATCGATTGAAGTATCCAAAACTGTAATAAATGAATTTGTGGAAAATCGACCAATGTACGTAGCTATTTACTGGAATGGTAGGCCAACCGTGGACAGAATAGGAGAAAGCTATGAAGCCCTTTGCATAGTGATGTCTAGTTCTCCCGGTTATACAGATGAAAATCTACTAGCTGCGCAAAAATTGCATCATGCAACTGGTAAAGTCCAAGCAGAAGGCACCTTTGATGTAATTTAAATGCGGAATGAAAAAAAATGTAGTAATAACATTGGTTTTCGATACCACCGCAAACAACAGCAATTGGGAGGGGAGTAGCAACCAAGCTATTGGGAAAGACTGATCAGTAGAAAGCTATTTTATCATGCATGTCGTCACCACATTAATAAATTGATTGTCCAAGCAACATATAAACAAAATAATTGGAAAAGAAACGACAGGTCTAGAAAATTGTCATTTAAAGAAATTTAAAGCAATTTGAAGGAATATTGATCACAACTTTCATCTTTGAATCAAGCTCCTAGTTGCAGCAAAAAGCAACCAAAGTGTGTGAGGATCTTCAAGATATTTTGGCTCGTGATAAAGAGCGCAGCGGGCCTAAATCACTTTTGATTCGAGATGATTACAAAGAATGCGTCAAAAATCCACTTTTGGTTTTAAATGGTAATTTAGAAACGGAAAAGCCCGCTAAAATGCGAAAACGTGGAGCTGCCCACGTGGCAAGGTGGGTGAGCCAAGTGCTACATTGTCAAAACCTGTACTAGTGGTCAGACCAAATAGCATACAGTGAGGAATTTCTTCAACATTTGAAACGTATATATTTTTGGCATCGTTTGTTTCCCTGCGTTGCTGCATTCAAGCGTTGACTAAAATGCCGCTGTAAATGATTTCCTTTTTCTAGTTGGCATGTCCGAATACAAAGAGTATGATGCGCAAGTGGCTGGCAGTATTTAATTGATTTTCCACACTGAAAAATTCTGACGTCAGCACAAATACTTATTTTTATTTTGATGCAATACTAGAATTAAAGAATAATGCAGTTGATTTGACCAAATATTCGATCAAATTTGCTTTCAAAATGACCCTAAATTGCGAATAATCAACAAGTATAGCTTATAAACACAAAGGCAAATCCCGCTTTTCTGAAATTACCGGGTTGCCTCGTTTATTGCGGTTAATGGGAACCAGAACCCCCGGGGATAAGTGAAAAACCGCGAAGAGTGGGGAATTTAGAATTCCCGGCGCCTTTGGAGCCAATATTCACGAAAACTTACTTTTCTGAAAACTGACAAAAAAGAACACGAGAAATTAGACATATTTCCGGTTTGATTTCATCCGAACACAAAGCTTTCACTAATCGTCATCATCTTCATGTTGGGCACGCTAAAGTCATCTTTGGCGGCATTGTAAGGCCTTAAGGAAAAGTTAATTACAAACACAACACTAAAATGCGCCAGACATAGTCAACAGCATAAACGAGAATGGCATGATGATGGGCAGTCAATCATCGATACGACGCTATTTTTATTTTTGATAAATTTTTTGGAAAAATCCGTAATGCACTGAAGCTGTGAAACTTGAACCGCAAAGTGGTGAGGGAACACTGTACTACGAATAACTTTGAGCGAGTTGGGGTAGATGAAAATAGCGAATTTCGTGTTATTTTTTACAGATGTTATTTTTTTGGTCCAAGTAATAGGAAAAATTGCGACCTTGAATAATTTGAAATTTTTTCCAAAATCTGAACAACCCTAACAAACGTCTTATACAGGGTAGGGCAAAAAACCTCCCACAATTAAAAGTTTCACTATGGCTGTTGCAGTTAGCCACATAGCTAAAGTGAATTTACATAGTTAATATACTGCTTGAATTTACGTAGTCAATGAACGGCTTCATTTCTAACGTAGTTAATGAACTGGTTGATTTCTGCGGTGAGAGATTAGAATAACTAGTGATTTATTAAAATTTTTTTGAAAAGTTATGAAGTCTAGATATAGTCTGGAGTCTGGACAAGTGCATATTGTGCATTTATTGGGGAAAGTTTTCTCACTAATGGAGAATCTGTAACTGCATCCTTAAGAAATTTCAGAAATCATTTCCAGTGATCGAAAAAGTACACTGCTCTAGGTCAAAAACTTTAGAGCTACAAGCTCAGCACTCAAGCGGAAACCCGCTGGAAGACCAAGAAGCGTTCGAACTCCAGAAAACATCCAAATTGTTAGAGTCCATTTTGCAATCTCCAAGTCGTTCAGCTGGTAAGTATTCTTCTGCATTGAGTCATCCTATTCGCAGCGTAAGACTAATTTTGCATGGCAATTTAAAGTTTCATCCATATAAATTGATGGTTGCTCAAGAATTGCTGGAACTAAACCATGAAACTCGTGTGGCCTGCTGTAAAGATATTCTTGAAAATGTTCCTGCTAATGCTGTTCTAATTACCAGTGACGAAGCTCACTTTCATTTATCTGGTTTTATCAACAAGCATAATTTTCACTACTGGCCAGAAAGTAATCCTAGAGAGCTACATGAAAGGCCTCTTCACACTAAGCAAGTGACAATGTGGTCCGTGTGGCAAACCAAGGCCGACAAATTGATACCTGGCTTTGTTCAACTAATAAAACACTTATCACAGTTAGCAACCGTATAAAAATAGCTGTAAAATAAAACGTTATAAGGAACCCAAAATATAGCTTATCAACCTAAAGATTCGTTAATACAATTAATTAGCTTACTGTCATTGCACTACAGCTATGGTTAAACTTCAACAAGCTAATTGCTTACACAACGCAGACCATGCAACTGATTGCAAGGCTCGAAGGCATAAGAAAACTACGCATTAGCAAATTAGGCACACGAATTGTTGTACTGCAATACTAACATTTACTAGAGTGTGCAGTTGCAAGTTTTGGAATTTGGGACCTTTACTTCTTCATGGAGGAAGACAAAGGGGTTTCAATTGGTTCAGCTCGTTATGTGCTGATGCAGCAAAACTTTTTTAAGGCAAAGCTCCAGAATCTCGGAGAAAATACAACCGTATAATTTCAAAAAGATGGAGCAACCACCCATACTGCAAAAAAATCAAGTGATGTTTGGTGGGAACTCTTTCCGGTGCATTTGAATTCTTTTTATGGTGACATTGGATGGCCAGCACGTTCGCTTGATCTTTCACCTTGTGATTATTTTTTGTAGGGATATGTTGATGCAGAGGGGTACAAGCACCGACCAACAAACACTGATGGACTGAAAGCAGCTATTCTCCAAATGGCAAAGGATATTTCACAAAAAATAACTCGGAGGGTGATGGAAAATTAGGAATCGCTTACAGCAACGTATTACAGCTCGAGGGCGCCATCTTGAGAACGTTATTTTTAAAACATAGTTTACACCAAATGGCAATTAAATTATATAGCGCTATATGTGAGAAAAAGCAATTACAATATGATATTCCATGTCTATTTTTTCACAATATAAAATGTGGAAGGTTTTTCTGCCCAATCTTGTATAAGCAGTCAATGCTGCAATCATTAGGGGCAAGAATTGAATTCTAAAATCATGTACCGGTACTGTTTTGCATTTTTGACCTTAAATTTCTGTCTTTGGCTAACATTTTTTGCAGCATGAAAAAATTTCTTTCTACCGAAGCAGTGGTGGGCTGAGAATGTTGAAGTGAACTGTAAACAGCAGGTGAAATGTGGTTTTTCCATGCTCATTATTTTAGAAATAGGGTTGTTTTGCATTCTTTTTTGGTTGCAACGGTTAATGCTGCAAATGTCTTCTCCGAAGTCAAGTTCTTGAATTGCTTTCACCGCTTCTTTGATGGTGTACTTGGCACTTTTCATTGTTTCTATTAGCTTAACCAGAAATTCATATAGGTCTTTGATTTTGTGAAGTTGAGCAGCTAAGTTTTCAAGCTAACTTTTGCTGGAAAACTTGAGTTTAGTTGACTTGACTTTGAAGTTCAGTTGTTTTCAAGCTAACTTTTGCTGGAGTTGCTAAAATGCCACATGCTTCAAAACTTTACACAATCGTTTTCACTTCACGTCATTTCTTTGCATAATATAAGACAGTATTCAACCAGCTTCCCCATCTTGAAACTACAAGCTGAGGCAGGCAACCAATAGTAGCGAATTTCGCTGGTCTGGTTTTATTTTTGACTACTGCTGATTTGACTTTTGCGATTAGCTGATCAACATCTTCAAAGTGAGATTTGACTTTCATAGCACAAATGTGCAATAAATGTGCTACACATGTCACATGAAACAGCTTAGGGTACAGAGATTTTGATATTCCACCTGCAGCCACCATATATTTTGCCGCATCAGACAATAAAAACAAGAACGAGTTTCTCCTCATTCCAAGAGATTTAACAGCATCGTCCACTACTAGAGCAATGCTGTGGCTGTTTGTCGCACGTGGTATGGTTGACAGTCGTACAAATAACTGACGTGAGGTGTTTCCAAGCTTCCAACTTAGAATATTTAAATATTGTATGCCAGATAGAGTGCTCTCATCAACAATCAGAAAAATTTGTTTGTCATGTACAGCATTTATTATCCACTGCAACTCATCTGCGCTTAGTCGCACCACTGTCACATTTCTACGACTAGTTTCAGATGGCTAGCTGTGACCTATATCGAGAAATAAATTTTTGACATGCTTGTTGTTAAGCGTGTACTTGTAGCGGATTGGTTGGTCTTCGATTGCTTCTGGTCAGAAATTACTGTTGCCAGAGAAGCATTGGCGCTACACGTATATAAAAGTTCTCTCACCTTCCAGTCCAGTTGCGGTCGGATTGGTTCCTTCACAGCGAAGTGACTTGAGAAATATCCAAAAGAATTATTGCTATTCAAAATGACTTAATGTCTAAAAACAGTTGCAATGTACTGACACCTTCTTATTCTACTTGCTTTCTTTCTCTCTGCCGTCACATGTTGGCTGGAACATCGCGTGATCCAGTCTACTGTGACGTCACAATACTACAATATCACGATAAGTAGCATAGGTCTTTGACCTAATGCTACATACTGAGGAATATCAACAAACCAAAATGTCTTGGTTACCTTTCCCACACAATCTATGTTACTGCTCCATAAAAACTTTGCGAAGTGTATGGGATTAATAATTCAGGTCTGCTGCCCAACACTTTTTGGTGTTTGGACGTATTTCGATCACTTTCAACAAGAAGACTTCTGTTGCAAGAAACCGTGCAGCTGCACAAATTGCGATGTAATTCGTTGTTGGGACTTTTCATGAATTTTAGAAGGAAGTCTTGAATTACGGTTTGAATTTTAGAGATTTGGTAGCTTTAACCTTTGGCATAATGTAAAAATCTAAATCACAAACTAAAGCAAAATCTTAACAAAAATATCGCGTCACTCTTTTGACAGTTGATTCCATTGTAGAGTAGTAAAATACCATCTGCTAGTGAGTTTGCTCACTGCACCCAGTCCCGTAGCACTCCAACTTCGGGCCCCCCCCCAAAGTAAGCGCAAGAGCCCCTGCGCACAGGTCATATCACTTTAGAGGTGTAAAATTGAAAAGCTGCATTAAGAAAATACACCACAATTTGTACATAAGTAAACAGGCTAATGTCAGAATAAAGCATGCCGATACCGAAGGTGCAAGTCATAAAAAATTCGGCACCGATGCCAGAGTTCAGTAGGACATTTATGCAGACACTGCGAAACGAAAGCAATGACACTGAAAAACATGAAAAAGTTATAAAAACACAGTATCATTTAAATAGTCTGGAGCGAACCTTTTCGTTCGCAAATGCTGTTATGACATTGTCATAATCAAGAGATCGGGCGCAGTCATTTTCGATTGACAACATGGCTAATGAAGATAGTCTACTGTCTGTCATAGACGTTCTATTAAAAGTTTTGATCAGTTTCAATTTGCTGAAGCTTCTTTCAGCGCTGGCAACAGTCACGGGGCAAGTTAGTAAGATTCGAAGTGCGATGTACACATTCGGATACAATTCAAATAAATGAGTCTTTAGAAGATAGTTCAGAAAGTCTTGAGCCGTTTTGAGATTGCGTTTTTTTTGTAAAATTAAAACAAACCGATGTAGCTCAGCGCTCATTTCATCAGAATCAATGTCACCGAACTTTTTTTGGAACTCTTTACAGCAAGTAAGAAGAGCATTTTCTTGTTGCACAAGCAAAAGTTTGTCTCGTGTGTACAAAAACGAAAAGGCGGAAGAAACCTCACGTAACAAATTAAAGCGCTCCTTTATTGACATAATAGCCTGGTCTACTAATGGATAGAAAAAGTTGCTTTTAAATTTCAGTTCAGGAGTAGCTCGTTGTTCCTCTTCACCTTGGTAATCAAACAATCTTCTTTTCTTTCCACTTCTTGACGGAGGAAAAGAAGGATCAATATCCAATTCCTGTGCTATTTCAACAGCAGATGTTGCGGCACTGTCATAACCCGTTGTGCGATAGTTTTGCAAAAACTTTTCAGTTGCCTGGATTTCCGTTTCCATTGTATGAAGGGAGACTCCATACGATTGAAGAATCTTGCTTGCTTTATTGACTTGGAATAGGATATCATACCAAATAAACACCGACAAAAGAAAACTCCATTTTGATAAATGAGCTATCAACGATTTTGTTTCTGAGGCAGCTCTTCCATCTTTTCTTTCTATGGAAATGGCTTCCAAGTCTTTCAGTGCCAGCAACACCTCTTTTAAATTGTATCGAAGAGGTTTGATGCATTTAATTCTGCTTTCCCAACGAGTATCAGATTGTGACTTTATGGACAGCTCCACATGTTTCTTCAAAATTTCCCAACGCTTAGCAGAGGAAGAAAACAGCACATACAACTTTGTAAGTACTCCAAAAAATGTCAATGCTTCCGTCGATGAATTAGCACTGTCAACAACAACTAAGTTAAGGGTATGGTTTGCACAGGGCACGTAAACAGCTTTGGGATTGATGTCTAGCATTCTTGCTTGGACCCCAGAATGTTTTCCTTTCATGTTAGCACCATTATCATATGACTGACCTCGACAATCAGACAATTCGAGTTGCAGTTCGGTCGCTTTTTCTAAGAAAGCGTCCAACAAGCCTTTCCCAGTACTGTCACTTATTCTCAAGTAGCCAAAAAATGTTTCTTTAACAACAGCAGCTTCTTCATTGCATAGTACATAACGGAGAATGACAGACATTTGTTCATGATGTGACATATCTGGAGTGCAGTCCAAAATTATAGAAAAATATTTTGCCAATTTCAATTGCTGTAAATTTTCTTTTTCAACTTCTGTCGCTAGCAATTCAATTAGTTCATTTTGTATGGTAGGACTCAAATAGTGATCTTTAGTGTTTTTATTCTTGATTCTGTCTTGAAGCTCTTTTAGGATCGGATCTCTTCTTGCCAAAAGCTCAAATATACCCAGAAAATTTCCATTGTGAGGAGATCCTAAGACTTCTTCAGATCCTCTAAAAGCAAGATTCCTTTCCGATAGAAACAAGGCAATGTCGATAAGTCTCTCTAAAACATTTCTCCAAAAACGTCTTTCATTGAAAAAAATATTCATCTCGCGTTTGTCGATAGTGGATGAATTTCTTATCCCTTCAGCTAGCAACATCCATTGACTGCAGCATTCTTAGTGGGAAATGCCGTTTTCATGGTCTTTCAGTTTTTTCGAAAAACCCTCCCATGTATTTATACCACTACAAAAGGGGCTTAGTGTTTTTCCAAATAGCTTACAACAAAAGCAAAAAACTTGATCTGATTCCCCAGAATAAACTAGCCACGACCGTGAAACACTTTCACCATTAGGTAACACACGTTTATAATGGTTGGAGGAAAAACGTCGCCTTGGAGTTGTGTTATTATATGGAAAATTCATTATTAGTTGATGTGGTTCACGCTTTACTATATCACATCGTTGAGCATCAGAAATACTTTCAGGCCATTTACATGGGTCATCAGGGATAGGGGTAAATTGAGATTCAGTTATTTTTGATATTGAAGGTTGCGTATTGGCAGGTAAATCACAACTTACATTTTCTGGAAATTCACAATCACTTTGATGCTGATCGTCATAGTCTTCTTTTTCTTGTACACTATAGTTTTCTTCATCCCTCTCGGTACTAGTGCCAGGTCTACTCTGCTCAGTAATCTTGAAAAAATCTGTCATCTTGGGCAATTTCGCTACAGCATCTCGAGCAGTGGCTGCTTCTTTTCTCTTTTGAGCACCACTTTTTGAACGTTTCATTCTATACAATGTCAATAAAATACTTTATCTGCACTCTGCAGTGTATATATATATTGTCCCGGTATTTCTAGCCAAACAGAATTCCAGACCATTCTATGATTGTTGCGTAACAACGGCATTGTTACGTCAATCGAATATTCAAGATTCTACCAGAAAATCAATCGAAATATTCTCGATTCTGCGAGATAAAATGACGTTGCATTCACTTATGATGTCACAAGCCAATTTCTTCCTACAGTTTAAATCGGTTGTAAACAAGTCTGCTGAACTGAAAATATTCACGTAGCCAAAAAGCAATTTCAGACTAACTTGGGCCCCCAAAGTTGGCCTGGGCCCCCAAAGTTGGCCTGAGCCCCCCCAATTGGGGGGTTTGGGGGGCGGCTGCTACGTCTCTGACTGCCCCTGCATAAATAAACTATTCACTTTAACTTGACTCAACTTAAATAATGGAAAGATGGTCTAAACTAGCATCGTAGATGCTTCTTCGCTATACCGGTACTGTAAACGTTTTTACCTAGCAGATGTACGGTGTTGCACCTCCTAATTGTCGCAAGTATTTAATAGCTACACAGTGGCACATAATTTTGTCTGACTTTGATTATTGCACCCCACTTGTTTGATTGTGACCAGAAGTAGCAATCTGTTCTACAGTACCAAAATTGGCAAACATTGCAAGTTTAAACAATAAAGCTAGGTAAATTTTTTCGCAGTTATCAGTTTTTCTCACTATTACGAAAGAAACAGTTTAACTGACTTTATAATCAACAAATAAATTCACCTATCGGTAAAAAATGGCTTTTTATTGACATATTAAATTAAGAATATGAAACCTACTCTTTGTATTCAGAGCTCATACAAAAAACCACGCCGCTCAATCTTAGTACAAAAACTTGATTATATTGAAAAAATTTGCCCTAGTTAATATTTGATGCAATAACTTGATTCTATCTGCTTCAATGAAGATATCTATGTTAAGTTTTGTCAATGAATTTGCTGTTGGTGCAATTCCTGCGCTGTGGATTTGTCGTGTCAAACTGCATTGGTGCGTACTGTTGCCTACAGTCTTACAAGATTTATGTTTTTGAGGTACCTAATCAGTGGCGCACGCAGAAATTCGTCATGGGGAAGGCATTGGTTTCTCTCATTAAGAATGCCGAAGAAACGATTATTCAAGGGGATCCGGTGGCATGCTCCCCTAAAAAAATTTTAGAAAATTACACTAAAAAATTATCCTTTTCTTGCGCTCTAGAACAAGTTTTAGCAAATGGTTGCATAAATTTTTTTATTGCGTTTAATAATTGTGTACCCTTAGTACTCGTGGGGTGGGGAGTTGGCCCTCAAAACTCTCCGTGCGTACGCCACTGTGCCTAATCATTTGTTCATTTATAGAAACCGTCGTGATCGTTGTGAACGTCGCAATCAACGTGACTTTTGTGATAATAATATACCATCATTCATCAACCACTATTTCGTCGTGAACTGATCATTGGGATCGCTAAACTCAATCAATATTGCGAACAGATGTGTTTCTGTGATGTGACCTAGAATTGAGAGTTTCAAGGCTGGTTTCCATTAGGCGTAGATTGCAGGCGTGGCGTGAAAAATGTTTGGTTTCTCTATTTAGTTTTATGCGCGGAGCGAACGCGCTCCGTGAATCCGATTTGCAAATGAATCCGATTGGCAATGTTTCACAATTTTCAGTCAAGATTCGGCGTCTTGCAAGCACAAGATTACCACGTATCGCTGCCATCTACAGATCTCGCGGAAATCGGAGCGGTTTTGCAAACATTTATAAAAATTTTTCTTGAATGCAACAATGTTTTTAAATCAAGTTCTTCGTCTAAGGTTTCCCACCGATTGGTCGAAAAAGTTTTTGTATAAATGAAAAGGCATGTTCTCACAAAAGTGTCACTTCAAGCCCACCATCTCCTTTGCTACTAAAACCAATGGGCTTTACTTTAGTTTTTTTGAAATCGTCCCATTTTTTTACAAAATTGCTCTCAAGGTCCATTTAGAGACACACTGCATTATTTCAAATGATCAAAACTTCGGTCTCGTAATAAAACCAGATTGTAATTTTTTTGCTTTTTTCAAAATATCGAATTTCAAAGCGTTTAGGTATATCATGCCAATTTTTGTGTTGAAAGTACCTTTCACTTATAGTACAAAAATAGAATGTCTTTTTACCTAAGATCGGTAAAAGTATAGTAGACCTCACAATAGTGCTAGGGGTCAAGCCGGTATCATCCCTTTTATTAAAAGAATCTTATTTCAAATCGAGGAGCGGCATTTGCAAAGTATCAGGGGCCACTCAAAAATTCTGAGCCGTGCTCGATACGTACCCGTTAAGCAACTCCTTTTTAATGCTACTGCCTCTACCCCGCATATAATTGTATCAAAACAATAAATTTTTGACTATAGCAAAAATGTAGATGACTTTCGTTTGTTGTTGTGGCCTTGTACGATTCAACTTTGTGTCACTGCCAGTGGCAAAGCAAATTTCATTAAATCTTTAAATTGCTTTGTTCGAAAGTGTATATCCTATTAAAGGTCTACCAATGTTGAAAGAATCTACAACTTTAGTTTTGTGTTTAATTTCAAAAGCCACTAAAGTATACAAGAGGTGGACCCGGCTAGAAAATAACAACAAGGTAACATGATATCTTGACCGCAGAGCGAGATTTAACTGATTTGTACAAAAGAAGTTTGGACAAAAGCCTTTGGCATATCTAAACTAATAAACTCAACAACGCATTGTTTCAGTTGTAGTAGAATGTTGAAAAAGGGTCTGCTATTAACAAACAGTAATAAAGTCAGCTTAGACATTTATTTGCCATAAGAAAAATTAATTTCGCTAACGCATCCTCAGTTTCTTATTTTTAGTTGTAGTAGAATGGATAAGTGTTGCAGCCCATACCAAGCCAAGCTAGAGCAGAAAAACCAGTTTTAGATTGGGGCTTAGTTTGTTGAATTTTATCAAATGAATGTATTCATGATTAGCGACCGACCGCAACAGCTTACCGTTTGCATCAAATGTGTGCTGTTTAAATATATATTCACAATTACTTACCAGCTTCTGTCTGGGTTCGTAGCCGATCCTCCAGCGAAACTTTGTCGCTTTGAGGTGGTCGAAGAGCATGAAGAAACAAATTAGAAAAAGGATTTATAAAAGGATAATGTTTATCGTATTTTTGTTTTTGAAAACAGAATCAAAATTCACTAGTTTACTTACGGTAACATCGTTGTCGCAGCCTCAGAATGATGAAGAAAAACAAAATCAAAAAACCAGTTGTTGTATTTTGCGAACTGCGCCGTCCAGCGGATGAAATAATCAACATTTCCTCACAAAATGGAGCTGAGAGTGTTGTCACCCGGATGCTGCCGAAATCTCACGTTAGTCACGTGATTTTAAACGCCAATGTCAGCGAAGACAGATTCTTGGACATGAAAGTAAGATAACTAATAACATGGTTTGCATTTTTAAGGTGCTAATCAAATCAAAAACAGCTTTGCTTTGTTCAAGAATGTATGAGGTTGTTTTTTGTTTGACATCTACATTACCTGCCTAGCAGCTTTTTGAGGTCTGGACTTTCTCTGTTAAGGAAATAAAAGCATTGCAAAACATATTTGTAGGAAGGTGTTCTAATTCATTCAAAATGTGCCAACATTTTGAATTTTGTTTAGAAAAAATTTTCCTGTTCGGTTGAAGTTATTTTTATTATTTATCAATATTTTCACTCCGGTCACAAGGCATTCTTGGCAATTAAGCATGAAGCAATCATTATTATTACTCAAATCCTTTACAATCATTACACTTTACAATCATCCTTTACAATCGTTATTATTACGCAAATTATTTTGAGTTTTGCTTACGTAAAAACAATATTCTATTTGATAGGAAAATGAAATCAAAAAGTGGTTCTACCTGAATAAGATTAAAAACGGTTTGAAAAGGTCTATTATTGAAACGAAACGACTCTACTTGTTTACTAAAATAAAACTCTGGTTTGTTTAACCAAGTGATATGAATTTTTTTTGTTTAACAAGACCGAGAAGGTTTTTGTGAACTTATTATTGTCTTCTTTGGAACAATTGTTTCAGGTTTCGACCGAAAGCAAAATGCAAAAGAAAAGCATGGATGTTCATGATCACTTCATAAATACTTTCATAAAAAGATTGGAAAGAAAACAGCAGAGATGGATAAAGGTTAATCGATTAAGTACCTATTTGTGTCACATTTTAGCCCTCTATTTGTCTATTATATTTAATGGGAAGTCGGCACGAGTAGGTTTAAAGATGCTTCACTCGAATAAAAACTACTAAACAATTACTCTGGGAATCTTTTAAAGTGGGAATTATTCTTTAGAATTTTGCAATATCGCAGGTATGAGCCTATAGCAATATCCCAGTCTATTCTTTAGACTTTTGCAATACCAAGAAATATGGGTCAATAGCAAAGAAAATATCGTCTGATACGCATTGCAGGGATTAATGGGATGGGTCGCATGGCCTTAACCCCTAAAGCAGCCCTTCTCAAAAGCATAGTCAGTTAGGCGACAGAGGCCGATCCACTTCTCCCTAAATTTCTCAGACCCCATCGTCATATTGAGCTGCAAAAAGTTATCCGATCTATAAACTTTGGAGACAAAAGGAAATGACCGGTAAAATTTGCAAATTTTGTTTTGGAACATATGTGATTTTGATCAAACTTGCAGCTTTCGCGGCACAAATTACAAGAACAATTTGCCTTCTCGTCCTCAAATATTTTTTCGAATACGCCATTGTCTCGTCCACAAGTGTTTATTTTTTTGCAATTAAAAAGCCTTTTTTGAGGACTAAACCCAGTAAAATATGACTTACTATCGTTTCACAGATTGTATCCGTTCCTTCTAATAAATTAAACGGAAAAATCCAAAGTTGGGAGAGAGATCCGTGATGGGTTTTTGTTTTACGATTACAGAAATAAATTATTTGGTTGCAGGCTTACTACACGACTTCGCGCAAATCTTTCCTCCAAATATTATTGGTGCCACCAAGTTCCATGGCTGCAACTATGTGGCTGGGTCCCGAAATAAAGCAAAAGGGGCCATACCTCCCCCAAAATGTCCTACATCCAATCGCCCGGTCGGCCAAATAAGCCATTATCAAAAAAATTCCCTCCATGTTGATACGATTGTATATTTGGTGACTGTGATTTCAGACAGGGCAGAGTGTAGACCTGCGTACTCATTTTTTTTTATTAATTTTTCCTCAAACTTTAAATTCCATAAACTATGCCTACCACATCGACCCTCCTACTAGTCTTACAAAGAGCGTGCAATTTTAGATAATAAAGGAATTAATTTATAAAGTAATAGACCTACTACCAACAATTTTTTCCTAATCGTAGGCCTGGTTGTAGGACTTACAGCCTAGCTGCATGTATGTTCCCTGCTCCTGGCATAAACACAGCCAGGGAAGGGCAAAGCAAATGGAGTCCGGAGTGCAGCAGCATCTTTTGTTCAGTTATTCCAATAAGTTAGGTTGAGGATTAAGTGGATAATCCACTACCAGGTATTTGTGTTAATAAAAAGATAAGTTTTTGTAAATCTTGCAAAATTTTACAGTAAAATTTGGCATTTTCTTCCAATTTGCTGCAAATGATAAAAATGTTTTAGAGATTAGGAGTTCTCAGGCGCGTAATATGACTGTAGTACAAAGGTATTCTAACGTGAAATCCACCTAAAGTGCACTAACAACACTTTCAGTACTTGTCATTGTGTTTATTTGAAACCATATTTGTACTGATATATTAGCGCTGTAATATACAAATCATTGTGCTGTAACAAGCAGCACATCAGTTATAGACTTTACTATTTACCTACTATTTATGTTTGGTTACTGATAGTGCTTAGTGTTTTCTAACAGAGAGTAGTAAGTATTGTTGCTGCCTAATGCTGCTTTTACTAAAGTGGTACCAGACAGTATTATCACAAAACAGTGCTTTTTTGCAACGTTCAATAAATAAAGCAAAAAAGCATCTTTAAAAAACGTTTAAACGCCGAATCGCTTTTGCTGCGTCGTCGATAAACTTAAATAATTTGAGAATTATGCTGTATCGGAAGTAAGTAGTGAATATCAAGAATCATTTTTGTATCTTGTTAATATCTCCCGAGAATGCTTTCAACCGCTTTTCTACGGTCAGTAATTTTTGAGAAATATCAGGAAACAATTTTACAATCAATCGTTCATAATGACGTCATTTTTCTTCCTAAAAAGATGAAATTTGTCGAAATTGATAAAACGGATGTTGGCTTTCGTTTCATCCAAAAATCGTGTTTTCCTTTAAGAAATGCGAATCAAAAAATTACCTTCGATTGTGATGTTGTTATGATATTACTAACCTCCTTCTCGCACTCACCGGAGGGTAGTGATTGATCCTCCGGTGAGTGCCAAGATTCGTGTTTGTACGCCAATAGTTTTGAAGGAGTTAAAGCAGGCAGAGAGAGATACACTTACACACACACATGCCCGCACGCGCGTGTGCTCAGATAGGCAAACAAACAGACAGACATAATTGCTCTTTATAATTTAGATGTGTAGTTTGCATTCACAAAACTTGGAGGTTCAAATTGATTCAATCAGCGTTGTGCTGGTGAGACTTACTTATTGGGCCCAAAACGTCTGAACATTATGAGTTCATACCGACTAGCACTAACATAACGACTGTTTTAGGAAGATGAATATGTTAGCAAAAATCTTCAATTATCGCATTCTGGACGTTTAAAATCAGTTGAACCCAAAGAGACAATCGGAGTCTTTTCTTTGCCAACTCGTCTTCGTACTCCTGCGGTTTACAAACGAGCAAAATATCCGTACGCAACTGTAAATCGCTCTTCAAAACTTGATTCGACACAAACGCATCAATGCTCGGTAAGAAAAACTTAATAATCTTTTCATAGCCTACTATTTTGTTTAAGTAGGTTTCGAATAGAGCAGTGTTGAAGACAATATGAGTTAGACACAGCGTTATTCCGAAAATCGAGCAAAGCAATTTGATTTGCTTGACTATTGCGTTGGTTCAGCCTGTTGGGTTAGTTTTGTGGCCTAATTATGTAAAAACTAAAACGACCAGCTCGTATGACTAATAATCAGAAGTTCTGAGTTTTTCAATTGGCCTTGATGAGGGGAGGTTCTCTGCTTTGCTGTATTTTGGAAATGCTCTTCACAACAATATCCTGTTCATGTAGGAGAAAAGCTAAATACCTTGTCTACTGATCAAGGCTGCGAATTCAATCGATTTTTTATTTGAGTTTAAGTTCGTTACAGTTCTACAAATTTGAGTTCTGGTTGTGAAATTTAGGTACCGAGTTCAACAAAATTAACTTCGAGTCCATGCCAAAATCGGATTTAAGACATTTTTTAGTTTTTATCTGGAATTTGCCCCTTGATAGTTATGTCTACTTTTTCCCGATCGATCGATTGCTTTCGAAATCATGGGGGATATCCTATGCTTTTCGCATCGAACAAAAATGTTTGTAGAAATGACATGAAAAAATCTTTGCACAGTTTCGTGTGCTATGCAAGTAAGCAATTTTAACGTGCATAAAATGTGCAAACGTTTTCGCAAACGATTGTATAAATCGAAAATGTTTGTGGATTTACACAAATATATTTATAAAGCATTAATCTTGTTTAGCCATAGCTGTACGAGACATGGGGGTAGGGAGGGTACTTGCCCTCCAAAGTTTTAGAAATTTGAAAAGCTCTCTACCTTTTTGGCTAAGAGCTTAAGCACTTTATATCTACCAGTTTGGAGTTTGCTGTAAAATTGAGTATTTTTAGGCCAACAATCCATTCTTTGCATTTTTCTGGCCAATGCAAACAATTACATGATTAGGTTTTTTTGAATAAATGAAAATTGAGATTTTATTGCCACTTTAATGCAATGATATTTCTAATGGATAAAGCATACATAATTTCAAAATTTGGGCGAATATTAATACTAATATAATCGACTTTACTTCCCAAAAGTGTTTGCGGCTCGTTCGGCTATGTGCTTGGCAGTATGGTTAGCATAATCTTAGTAAGTTAAAGCGAAAAGGTCAGAGGAAGATCAAAAATTGAGGTAAGATGACAGGAAGACAACACTTACTGCAATTTATCGTAGATTTTATGTGCTTCATAGCAAAACTTGATCTGTTTTTGCAGTTCCCGAAAACAGATGGCGATTTTTAGATCATACTGGGAGCAGTCTTTGTTATTCTCCAGGTTAAGTGACCAAGTTAGTTAGGTATCTTGCTATCTTCTTTATGACAATTGTCGACAAAAGGGCACTCCAATTGTAGACTCACAAGACCCAATGATTTTGCTTGGTGAAGAAGATGATGGCCACATTCACAGGACCCCGTAACTTAAAGAAAAAATTGCATGAATGCTTCATTAAAAATTGTAATGCAGTGCGCTTTAATGCGAAAATATTTTTGGCTTCCATTTTTTGTAAAATAATGCTTTGTGCTTTGTTAGCGCTTTGTGACAGTAGGCACGGCAAAAGTTACGAGCATGTTAAAAGAAAAATCTACTTTGACAAAATCTACGCTTTGTTAGAATCGAGCAAGTTTATTAAACAATCAAAGGTATCAAGTCAGGCTACAATTTTATGAACTGCTGCTGGCCTATTTGAACGATTTTTCAATATTTTCCAAGCTTGCAGTTGGAGACTTCATAAGAAAGGACTCATGCACTCCGTTAGTTCTGTGATTTGAAACCTCAAATTCTTCACGTGATATTGGCAGTTATAAATTGTTAGATGTGAAGTTGCCAAAAAGACTTCGTGATAAACATTGTGCATTTTTAGTTAAATGTTACATTATTATGCAAATAATTTTCGTCAAAATAAAGAAAACAAATTGAAAAATACGAACAAAACGTAGCATATCCAAAAGCTCGACTAGCGTCTGCTCTTTTCCGCCGACGATTTGCCCTTTTACCACCTCGAAGCTGTTTGCTGTCTCTCTTTGCTGTCATTAGCCTTGCCAGTACAAGCTTCCAGAACGTACTGCAAGGAGATTGGTTACATGCGTCCACTGTGTGGGTCAAACATGATAGCTTGCTTGCGAAAGAGGCTGGTTTTTTCCTTACAAACATGAACAAATGAGGACTGGCTTCCTTTCTAACATGCAAGTGTGGTGCAGAGCAGCAAACTGCGGATCACGTCATTCTGGAGAGTTTTATGTGCAAAGCACCCAATGGGAGACTGTCTGGTCTGGAAATGCTTTGGAAATATTGGATAGAAATTCTCACGTTTTGCTATGTACAACCTACCGAAAAATCTCGTTCCAGCAAAATCGGTCTCAAAAAATAGCATACTCACTACGTACATTTCCCACTCTTTTAAAGGGATTGTGTCATGGCGGAAGCATGGAGCCTCAAAAATTGGACAACTCTTCAAGGCCTGGATCATTGATCGTACATAGAAAAGGAGTGCCAAAGAGCTAGCAGCTTAAAAAGTCCGTAGCTAGAATGGCCAGCATGAGATAAAAAGTGTCCTGAGTTGGATGATCGCAGACGCTGCATAAAGGATTCTCAATTCTGCAAATTCTAGAAAGATAGAAGTTTAACAGGCTCTTTGAGTGGCATCCGCAGCAGCAGAACCCGGAGATAAAGAGGGTTAAATAGCCAGGTTGAGAAAATAAAGAGAGCAGGTGACAGGGGGAAGGTAGAGATTCAGGAATTCAAGAAAGAATACTGCAGAACAAGGCCAAAAACAGATCCTTGCGGAACACCTCGGTGGACACAAAAGAATCGACTTTTGTGATATTTAAAATTCATGCAAGCGCGGCTGTCAGAAAGTAAAGATTGAGTCCATCCAACAAAGCAAGGGAAGAGGCCATTAGAAATTAGCTTGTGGAAACAAGCGGACTGTCGCAGAGAGTCGAAAGTAATGGCGAAATCGAAAAGGGAAAGTATCGACCGAGAGAACGGCTTGGGTTTGCTAAACTCATCCGATATTGACTAAGAAAGATAAATAGTTTGATCCAAAATAGACCTACCATGGCGGAAGCCGGTCTGGCTGGGGGAGAGAATGTAGTTAGATTCCAGAAAGAAGAGTAGATGGGATAGAACGATCCACTAAAACAGCTTAAAGACTCAGGAAATGAGAGAGGTAGGCCGAAAGGAATAAGTTGAAATGAGAAATTTTCCCATTTGGTGGATAAAAATAATAGAGAAAGACTACAAGGTGGAAAGAAAAAAATGCAAACACGAGGGAAGATTGAAGAAGAAGATCCATGTCTGAGCGATAAAGGTGCTTCAGCATTCGGTAGGCGACTCTGTCTGGACCGGTGGCGGTGGAAGAGGAGAGGTTGATGGCAGCGGTCAGAAATTGGTTGGAAGTAAAAGGAGAACCAAAAGAGGAATGAAACTTCTCAGAGCACGATACCTGACCAAGCTCAGATAAATAATCCCTAGCTCTGCTATGCAGAGCCTTTGACTAAGACACAAAAATGTGAAATCTCAGGTAGTTGGGATAAACCGATACCGGCTCCCTGACGGAAGAGCCGTTGGAAAAATTGATGACAGAACAGGAAGGAGAAGCAGCAACAGATCAAAGGTGGGGATAGACTGATTAAGTATCAGACGAAAGGGACATATTTCGTGTGATGTAGGCCTATGGCGAAGGCAGACAAAGCATGCCCAATGGCTAAGATGTGAGTCTGACGCTCTTTGTCACTTTTGTGAACGGAAGCAAAAGCTGTGCATTTTTATTTACAGCTTCTTCTACTTCGGAAAACCACCAAGCTTTGGGTTGGCGTTTGACACGGCCAAAAGAAAAAGAGCATTTAGCCGCTTTTAGTGCAAAAGAGACGAAGCGCACAGTTGTCGAGGAAACAGAGAGAAATGGGTATCCCTAAGCAGTAGGCACTCAAAATCGATGTATATATCAAAGTCATCCTCATGAGCTGATACAAGTTGTAAAAAGAAAAAAGCTCATCGGAATGGAGCAGTGGAGAAAAAAAGGACATTAAAAAGAATTGGGAAGTAATCTAAATCCAAGTCCTACTCAGAGAAAAAGCGAAAGAAATTGCTGGTAAAAAGTGACTGCCAGAGGAGCAATAAAGAAGAGTAGCGTTGTCGAGGTCATTGAAAGGGAGGAGCTTAGAGGAAATGGCCCAAACGAATGTTTCATACCACGAAGTCTGAACTACCGTTTGAGTCCCATAGAGGGTGATTACAATTGAAGCTGCCTAAAACAAAAAGATTTCTAGAAGAAGGTAGAACAAAGAGAAAAAGAATCGGCTCAGTTATTTGCAGACGAAAAGCAAATAAGAGAAGCGTAGGCGTTGAAGAAAGGGATGAAAAAAGAGTTTTTCTGAGAAATGTTGATCTCCACATAGTCGAAGTAGGGAAAGCGAAAACAGATTGGAACTTCATAAAAGCCTAGACCGTGTCTGACAAAAATGACAACTCCATCGCCAGCGTAGTAGTTATTGCCATACCGGGCCATACCAGCCACACCGGGAGTGAATGCAATCAGATCGCTGAGCCGAGCATCCATAGCTCCACAAAGATGGAAAGGCGTTGGTATTCGATTTCTGGACACAGATTAGATCGATTGTTCCCAACGTGTGGGTTGCGACCCAAGGTTTGGTCGCCTGAAAATTTTTTTGGTTCGCTTGATTTTGTGAGAAAAACTATGGCTTTTTAATTGTTTGTTTTTATAATGTCCAATTGTTGCACGTAGAGGTAGCTGGCGGTGAAAGAGGGCCACAAAATGATTATTGTCTCTCCCAATTTCTTCTTTTTTTTGCCATATTTATCCCCCATTTACAAGAAAGCGAATTGTATCGCTATATTTTGGACGAGACGTCCGCACTTGCTTGGGAGTTGCCATTTCCGAGGTGTTTGGGCCACCTGCCTTCCACAAAAAGGCGGGGGCGTCCCGTCAAGTGCCTTGCCCAAGGACACAACAAGCGAACTTTCCGGGTTGTTCTTCACAACCTCCCCTAAATGCCGAGCGCCTAGCAGGGAAGCTGTGAATACCGTCTTTTAAAGTCTTTTGGTATGACTCAACAAGGGTAATGAACCCCAGGTCTACCAGCTGCGAAGCGAAAGCTCTAACCACTACGCCATCGCGTCGGTTAATGATTCCAGTATTAAGGTAAAACAGCAAAAAAATTTTAAATGGATTCATTGTGATCTTTTGACTTCTCTATATCTTTTCCTTAGTTTGTTGGGGCCACGAAATAAAATTAAACTATAAAATTTATCCATAAACTTTAAAAAAGAGGGGATTTGATTTTTCTTATGCCACAAGCATATGCAGCAGGAGTCAGCAATCCCAAGTAAGCTGAATTATTTTCGGCACGCCAAAAAGTGAGAAATCGTATTTTTTTATCTTTCTTTGCCTGCTTGCTACTCTTGCTCTTTTTATTTTGGGGAAAAATGCCTGCGTTGCATCTCTCCGTACCTATAAAAATACAATCATTGTCGTTCGCTCGTCAAGGGGAGAATAGGGGTTTCCTTCTCTCCCATCTTCCTGATATGATATAAACTTAATAAATCATTTTCAATTTAATTTTGCTCAACTAACGTGGTAGGAACATTTTCAAGTGAAAATGGTCAACACTTGAGCCTTTGGCCTGAAATATATTGAGCATTACGCTTTTTCGATAGTATGCTGTCTGGTTGTGCATTTTTTCAATGAAAAGGACAAAAAGAATTTTCTGCCCTTTTCGCGCCTGATCTCATCCAAACTAAAATTCAGAAATCCCCCCCTCTTGGTATGGTGTACGTAAATGCTACCACTTCCGCAATTCACTAGATGTAGTCACATTACATGTTGTTCAAATCAGACAGTACAAAAGCAAAATTTTTTGGCACTTGAAATCATTACAAACCGTCAACCGGCACTCAGCGTTTCAAAGGTCGCAGACCCCTGATATGCAATGTAATTGCTAAAATCATTACTCCGTATATTATTATTTTATTGCTTTGTATTAACTTATTACGTAGTTTTTAGTTGATAAAAAGCATTGAAGCAGAGGTAAAAGGAGTGAAAATTTCAGCAATTATTTATACTTGTCTGTGTAAAATCAAATAACATAAGTTGTAGTGAAATCATTTTATGCAAACTAAACAGTAAAATTTTCCTAAAAATCTAGAAAAACGTGAATTAAAACATGATTTTGGTCAAGATCTTCCTTAAAATTTCAAAACTTTTTTGTCAATTTTTTTCTGGCTACGTATTTGCAGTTGCATAATAATAATAATTGTATAGTAATGCAAGAGGCTAGCGATGTACTTAGCAAACTGCAGACAGTGACACTGTTTCGACCTATCAGGTCTCTTCAGTGCAGTTGGTGACCAATAAGAAGCTAGAGGTTGCTAAGTGCATCGCTAGCCTCTTGCATTACTATACATGTAAGACCTTGTGATCACTAGGCTGTGACAGCACTATTGTTCTAGCAGTTGTTAGACTTAGTGCACCTGCGACAACCGCCACTCATTCACGAGTGATACGGCTTCGCAGAGGTTGACAGACCATCCACTACAGTGGACCCAGTGTTAGGTCCCACAAGTGTGACGGTCTAAGCTATGCGTTATTAAAAGCTTCTAGCTTTTTATTGGTCACCAACTGCACTAAAGAGACCTGATAGGTCGAAGCAGTGTCACTGTCTGCAGTTTGCTAAATAATAATTGTATCGGCATAAGTTTGTAACTCCGAAGTCAGACTGTTCTGAACTTCCGAAGTAACTCCGAAGTCGGTCTGCACACAACTCTATTCATAACAGACAAGATTTTCCCGTGGCTAGAACATACAAAAAAATGATAATAAGATTTTATAAACTTTTTCGTAATTTGTTATGATTGCAGAATGAAATTAGGCTGCTAAATTTATCTGTATAGAATTAATTAATATAAGTTGCAATCAAAGTTATTTCGTGCAACTTAAAATGAAAAATATACCAAAAAAATCAAAAACTCGGATTAGAATATTATAATTTTTGTCATACTTTTTTCCGCGCATCGAAATCAAAAAAAAATTCATAAAATTTTGTTCTGGATATAACCGTGTTGTTGCGTTATACTGAATGATAGTGTGAGGGTAATATCACGACGTCAATAACTTGACAACGACCATTTTCCATTTTCTTTTTTTTCAATACGAAAAATTTTCACAACACATTTTTTATTGTTTTAATCATGTTCTTGGGTCGCTAAGTTTTTTGAAAATTAGGTTTTGAAAAATTTGGGTTGCTTTAAAAAAGGTTGAAAACCATTGAATTAAAAGAACAGGCAAGGACAGGTCAAGCTAAAGAAGTTGTGCATTTTTGGCACAAAAATTTCTTGCATTCTATAAAAAACCGTCAGCAAGTCAGGAAAGGAGAAGGAAGAAGAAGGTAAAGAAACAGCACCGGAAATGAAAAAGGGTGGAAAAGATTCCGAAAGAGAAGTTAGGGACAGAGCAGAGGGAGAGTAGCAGGTTAATAGGAGGGGGTGGGGGAGGAAAGCTGTATTGGAACAGGGGGTTTGCTGAGTTGCAGTCCTCAGTTGAAGTATACGAGTTGAATCCGTCGAAAAAGATGACACGGTGTTGATGAACTGGGACCCCCTAGGAAAACCAGAGATGCAGCAAGAAAGACAGCTCCAGGAGTGAGAGCTTGAGAAAGATAGTTGAACTCTGAGGAGGAGAGAAAGGTGCCCTTTAAATATACCCATTTGAGGCAGGTCCAGCAATCCATTGACCTGCCTCTTCAAATCACATTGTCGGTGCATAAAATATTACGAGAAAAACTGCCTGAGGTGAGATGAAAGTTGCCGCTCAGCAGAAGAATGAGAAGGCAGGAGAGAGGAAGGAGAGCAAAAGATGATATGACAGACGACCGATTTTATAGTAAGTGCTGACTTCCGGGGGTATCCGGAACCCTAGGGTAGCCTACAGCCATTTCGGCCCAACCCCCAGCTGGCTCGTGGGTTGCATCACCACATTACTGCCGCTGTTGATTGGTGCAGATCGTTTTTCTTCGTGTGTGTAATCCGTGTAACACCACGATCGTGTTTTAGAGAACAAATTGATGCAGACTGGTATTGCTCAGCTTTATTTCATAGATCTTAAAATTGCAAAGCTTTCGCTACCAACTTGCAGCATTGCCAGTGCGATCTGCAAAATGACAAAAAGAGGTAGCTAACTTACTCTAAAAAAACCTTTAAAAAATAAATAGCAAATTTAAAAATTCTGCTACTAGGAAAATTACTAGAGACTAAATCAATTATTAAAAATGAAAGGTTACTGTTTAAATATGACAAAATAAGGGGCCAGTAGGCAGCAAAAGCTTTGCAATTTTAAAATCTTATGTAGTAAAGTTGAGCAATATCTATCTGAATTAATTAGCTTGTTTAATAATTGGTATGCCAGCTTCCTCTGGATCCTTTATTGTAATGCAAACTACAGGAAAAGAAGTTATAAGAACTCACTCCAGGTCACTTTTTCTTTGGAAAGAGTTGCGATTGAAATGGAAAATAAGCAAGCCACGAACACAAATGTTTTCTTTCGTACAAAGAGCATAGCATATGCCCCCAGGCAGTGGTGGGATTCAGATTTTTTAAGAATAGGTTCTCTCACTCTAGGGCTCACTAACAACAGGTTCTCTCATTACAGTCTCAAGAGGCAAGTTGCCAACTGCTACTGTCAAGCGAGAGAAATTATTGATTTCAGTTATTTTCCCAACTCTCATTCGAGCGAGATTTTAGTCGAACATGATTTCAGTATTGTTTTTCACTATTAAAAGCTATTAACAGGTCTATGAGGAGGTTTGCCAAAATAAATTATGAGTAAAAGGTGTTCATGGGGAAAAATTAAGAACCCCTGAATTAAGCCAACAACCGCTTCTCGGGACTAAAGCAATTTCAAGATCAGGTTTTTGCGAACCGGTCAAATCCCATTACTACCTCCAGGGATTTTTACCAAGTTCAACAAAATCGGCTCCTGAGTCCTTTCGAGTTCTCTGCTCTTATCGTGCTAACGGTTTTTGCGTGCTGCGAAGAACAACGAGCTATATTGCAATTTAATACTTTTCGTCGAATTTTAGGCTAGCTACAATCTGCCAAGAATTCAAACTGTACCTACCGGTAAAAGCAGACCCACAAATACAACTGCAAAGCACGTGAGGCTTCCAGCAACCCCAGTCAAAGAGGAAACGAGTTGGAACTCAGAATTGACCAATCAGAGAGCCGACACAGCAAGCACGGTTGCTACACGCATGACAGGCACAACTCGTCGAAAAGCAAGAGTATCGCGAAATTATGACAACCGCTTCACTAAATTGATGAGCTTCCTGTCTCCAATCAATGCAATGGAAGGACCATTATACCGCCGCCCAAAGATTCATCAAAACATAATTATGTTTGGCGTTTCACAAACATCGGTATGAGGTTGCTAGCTCCTTTTGCAGAAACTATTTCAGCCTCTTTTAGAAGGAGATCGGAGTAATGTTATTACTAATAGATCTTGGCATTTTGACGATAGTCATGCAAGTTTAAGACACAGACTCTCACCTATATTCTATTTCCAGTGAAGGCATTATAACCTTATTTGCCAGCTCTCTCAGCGTCGCCAGCAAGGCTAGCAGTTAGTTACATCGGGTTAAAAATATCGGTTCAATCGGCCAGCTGATTGGGGTGGGTGCCACCATAGTTTTTATTTTACAATTGCAGAAATAAGTTACTTGATGGTGGGCTTATTTCACAATTTGATGCCGCCTCCTCCATATGATATTTGTAACCCAAGTTTCTTGGGTAGACATATGTACCTTGGTCGAGGAATGGAGCAAAAGGGACTATATCCCTAGTGGTAGATCCAGGAGGAGGAGATGTGAGAATGTATTCCTTTTACCAGTCTTTTTTTCTTAGTCTCGGTTTTGTTAAGTTTTTTTGTATTTGCCTTGAAATATAGTTTTGTTTAAAAAATTGGACATAGATAAAGTAGATCCTTCAAAAAACAAAGGTCTTCATCTCCAATGATAATGCTTCAATTTACACTTCTCACCCTCCTCCACCAATGGTTTGCGGATGTGTTATTGCTACACTTCTTGCATCCGATCACTAGTTTGGCGTAATTGCCTAACCATTTTCAAGAAAAGATTTTCCTCCACAGGTATGATTGTACAGGGTGGGCCGTAAATAACGCACCAAAGATTTAAAATAAATTGTGATGTGAAATAATGTAAATATCTTTTCTTTGGGTATCTGTTAAATTTAATTTCAATATCAGTTACTATAACTGTTAAATTTAATTTCAATCAAAGTTTTTTAGTTATGATTTACCTTTTAAAAAAAATTTATATCATTTTTAGGGTATGCACTTAACAATTAAAGAACGAGTTGAATTAGTGTTAATGTCTGGTGCCGATGGCGTTTGTTATTATTATCTGAATTGTTTTATATGCTTTGGTGCGTTATTTATGGCCCAAAACGTTTGTTATTATTATCTGAATTGTTTTATATGCTTTGGTGCGTTATTTATGGCCCAAAACGTTTGTTATTATTATCTGAATTATTTTATATGCTTTGGTGCGTTATTTATGGCCCACCCTGTATAGTGTATTTGGTGACTATGATTTCTCGCAGTGGTATAGAACTACGGACCTATTATTTTTCTACTGATTTTCATCATTTTTGGATTTTATAAATTATGTATGCCTCTTACGTCGTCAGCGTTCAAACGTTTAGAAAAGCTAATCTTTATTTGTGCTTCGAAATTTACTCACACCTCTATAGTTGATTCGTGACAGCCAGTCTTTTTACAAAGAGCGCAATTAATTTGTATTTTTCGCGCTTGCTCTAAGCGCATGAAATCTCGAGATAGTTGCAGTCAGCGCGTTGTGCTTTACTGAAATGTAATCATTATGTAATGAAGTTACTTGATAGATATTGGGAGCTTGAAAAATTAGCTCTCGAGTCGAAGCTAAATTTAAATACAGCTTCTAAATTTCAGGTAATAACTGAATTGCATTAGTTCAGTTGTGGGCTTGTGGCTACTATTTTCGACAACGTAATGATTTGTGTAGAGAATATGCGTTGCCCTGTTGTTAAAGATATTGAATCGTGATATTTTTTCGTTGCAAACGACATCGTTTTCATCACGATTTTGCACCCGAAATTGCTTTATTTGGTTGATGGTTGGCGCGTATCTGGCGTAGTTATACGTAATATAGCTGAATTCATATAGATGATTAATCTATAATTGTATTTTCAACTTCAATTAAATCATTACGCCACTGGATGCAGGTTGAATTCTCCGTAAAGATTCGAGATATGAGAAGTCCGCACAATACCCATGATGCAGGCTTCCCTGCTCATACATCAAGTCTGTGCCTACTTACAAACAGCAGTTGATTTTGCATAATTTCATGCGTTCATTTGGCGATGTATATTTGGGCGTAAATTCTAGGTTGTGGAAGGACGTTGAAATGATTGATGTGTTTACAGGAATCAAGCTATGTAGTAATTAGCCTACTACTGTACTTACAACTTTTTGGTAATTGTAGGGCTCGTTGTAAAACTTAAAAGTCTCTGGCTACCCGTATGCTCATTGCTCCTGGTATAAACGCAGCCAGAGAAGGGCGAACTGACCCGTAGCCCTAAGTCCAGTTCTAACAATTACGTTAACACGTACAATGCAAGTGGATATCATCATCATTTTATTTTGTTTTTGCCCAAATCAGCATATATAAAAAATAAATATGACAGCAGTGGACAAAAAAAGGAGACGATGGCAAAACGATATACGTTAATACAGCACATGAAAGCCATCAACCAGGTTTTTGTGCTAAAGAAGAGGATAACGTTGTTTAAATGCTGCAAGCTTTCACATCAAAACTAAGTGTTTTGTGTCACGTTGTCACGCGTAAAAAATGTCTTTGGGGTTAAGACTACCGGTGAGCACGACATAACTGTACTAAAGATATTCCATCATAAAATTCACCTACAGTTGAGTTAGTTTGTTTTTTTATGCTTGCAGTTGCATTTATTAAAAAAAAAGATTTAAGCCGGTGTTTTAGCGTTGTTATATAGGCTCTATCATTTTACTTAAACAAGTAGCATATTACGTTCATATTCAAAGTAGCAGTGGACAATAAATACAGCTGCTGCTATTTTCACTTACACTACCCTACAGACAAACCTATTTCGTAGTAGGTTTACTGTAGTTATCATGTACGCTAATGAGTATCGGCAGCACACGCAGAGCGCAGCTGATATACTCCTGAATCACTAGGTTATCCTAAAAAAGGCTTGTTGGCCCTTCACCGGGAGGCAGCATCGGCAAAACTAACTTAGGATGGGATTAGATTCTACAAAAGCCACCAGCTATGTGAAGACACTTTGCTCTTTCATTTTGTACGCCCTTAGTTTTTGCTATTGCTTGGGGTTTTCACTTGATTATCGATTTCCCAGTCTTAAGACGCCTCAACACAGTGCACCAGTAGGTCTACTTCGATCGGATTACGCTCGCTTTCAAAGCAAACTTTTTGATGGAGCAACGCAGCACTTCAAATCCCGAGTGTCTTTCCTGACGAATACCAATGGCGCTTTAGTAGTTTCGAAGTCTGGAACAATCACTACTGCGGCTGCAACTCATTTGTAACCACCAAGCCTTCATTATAAAGTTCTGCAAGAGCTGTTTTTGTTTGTAAGCTATTCATGATTTGTATGTTGTTCAGCCTACACTCTTTCAAACATTTAATACAAAATATTTTCTCGCCTAATTTGACGCATACGACCAAATATGTATTTTTTTGCATTTTGAGCACCTTAAAATTCATGCAATAAAAATACTCAACGACGAATTCGCAATATAAGTAATATCAAAATAACTTACGCCAGTAACTTACATCTGTTAAAGGCTGTTCACAGTGTAAGCATTTAACAGGTTATATAAGCAGCTTGAGTCTACTAACGAGCAGGAAACTGTATAATATCGTGTATGCGAAACAACTGAGCACGCTTACTACAATGGCGTGTGACAGAACCGGTGGTGTCACTACAGTTTACAACCGGGGCGGATTCGAAAAACGACCGGCAAAAATCTAAAAAGTGTTCTTTAAATAAAAGCCTTTGTCACATATCTAATCCAACTAAGGAATAAAGATCGCATGGAAAATATATTTACTCCAAAACTGGACACGGAAAAAGCACGAAGAATAGATTGTGGATTGAAAAGAAAGATGAACAAAATGGCGCAACGTAGATCATGAACTTTAGGGGAACATGAAGTAAATCCGGCCTACGTCGTTAACCCGGACAAAACAGAATCCAAAAAATTGTATCTTTCTCGCAACGGAGTAATCTTCAAGCAAAATGCAAACAATTTCGAAGATGTTCTTCAAAAAATGTCAAACATTCCTTGTAGCGACTCCACAAGATAGAACGTCCTGAACTTAACAAACACCGCGCAGAAAATGTGATTTACAAATAAAATACACCAACAACTTTCAAAAAAGCAGTTTTTCTGGTTTTTCGACTACAATCGTTTCATTTAGCACAAATCATCAGTCACTTGTAATAAGCTTTTGTTTTATAATAACGCAAGGGCAGATTTCACTCGACAAACAAGCCGAAGTATTCTTGTCATGATAAAAATACACCCAATGCAGTCCACGCTTTTTCGGCGAAATAGTTTAATCCTCAGGTCACGGGAACACCTTTTGCTAGTTACCACCAACCCCAGGACAACAGGCGTTTGGAACCGCTGCGGAATTATCAGTGCCGCTGACACAGTGCATTTCTACCGAAAGCCTGTAACCAAGCAGGGGAAGTGCTGTAAAGAGCTTTTCCCAAGCGAAAAACAACACAGCCATGTGAGATTAGAACGCACGATCACTGCTACGACGAACGGCGATCCAACACCAAAGACTGCACTGACGAGAAAAAAATACTAAAGCATACAATTGCTGAGTAAGATCCCATTTTTCAACCCGGTTTTGTCTCCGTTGACCGAAATGGCCAGCTCACATCCCTTGAAAGTTCTTTCCAGAAGAATTCTTTTTAAAGTGAGATCATATCATTCCTCTTGCAAGATCAATTATAGATCGATGTTAACGAAGCTAAAAGATTGATTGCAGGTATAGTTGTGATCTACAGTGATAGTTTTAGAATAGCTTGTGACCTGCAAGTTCGGGTTACAGTTGATTAATGATTACGGTTTGATTTAGTGATACATCGAGAGTGATATTTCTTTTCTGTTATTGCTGTGGATCACAATCAGTAACTGGAATACATTGGCACAAATACCACATACTATATTGGCACCAAACATTGTTTCGATTCACAGTTGCAAAGCATGTAGTTTTTCAAAAGCGTGAACTCAAGCGGCAAACTTTCCGCAAATTATTCTAATAAAAGTTAATGATGTGAATCAAAGATTAAAACGCACCATGATATTGCATACGCATTTGTTTCGATCGCAGAACCTCTTATGTTAGAACTTGTATGGTCACAACACAACTAACTTTACAATCAATCAAAACATATGGTTTGAGTAAGAATTTTGGTTACTTTCGTCGAGTACAGAAAATACGCAACAGGTTAAACAGATTGAAACCAAGAGAACTTAAAAATACAATTTGCTATCAGCGTCTCCTGAAATGTTTTGAAAGCATCTGAAGAGTGGTAGGCACACACTGAAGCAGCATGCCTATACAAGCGAGAAAACGAACGTAACATCGAGCTAGCTAACAATATAATTTAGCAGTGAATCAAATTAAGCTTAATCCAGACTTTATTTTAAAACCTCCAGTCAGTTTCTCGTAATTATTTTTACATTTTAACCTTTGCATCAAGGAGAGTTACATTTTATTTCAAAACATAATCTAAGTTTATTAACTAAACAATACTGCTCGGCTTCAAGCTAAGTAAAATTAACCTTCTAGTGATCACCAAACATCGCTATCTACTTGCAAGTTGTGAAGAACGTCCTTTTCGAAGTTAAATGACACCAAACAATAACATCGCTTTTGGGAATAACAGTACATTCGATTGGAGGTTGAACATGCAAAAGACTTCAAAAAATTTCTTTGATTTATAAAAGAGGATTTTATCACATTGTTTTTATGCAGCAGCACCACCACTAAATACGATGTGTAGCACACCCTATAGAACAGGAATTCTTAAACTTTTTGAAACGCAACCTCTCTCGGGAATACAAAACAAAACATAACCTGTCTCCCCACTAGCAGTCTGAAGATCTTTTTTGGGGAAAATCAATTTTTTCACAGCATTGATTTTGCAAAAAAAAAACAATACAAAGATCGTGTCTCTGGAATCACCTTTAGCTTAACGCTTTCCGTATGAACCTCACATGACCCTTAGTTCAAGAACCCCTGCTATAGAAGTTGCCATTCATTGTGCAAATGTAAACAATCAACTCATACAACAACATTTCCTTTACTCTGAGACATGAAGCATTTCTACCAACTCCGACCATGTACCGCAGCAACTACTTGCTGCAAACATTTCAATGTCGTGATCAAGGACAACCCGAAAAATCAAGTCGATGCGCTGATTTGGGAGAATTCTGAAAATATTCAATTTGGAACTGATGAAGCGCATTCGTTTTCGTTATCAAAACTAGATTAAGTTGAAGGGCTAAGCCGGAAATCGCGAAGTACAACAGTAAAGAGAATTACTGGGGTCGCAATCTCGCCAACCTTCCATCAAAAAGCCGGCTGAGATGACGAATATGCAATTGACGACATTGCGAGCATTATTATAAGTCAATTTATTTTTCACTTTAAGCTTCACGATACTGGTGTAATACATGTCCATTACTAACCACCAGAATAAGACTTTCGTCCGATATCGACAAGCAACTTGTAATGCCTGTCTGACCAATACCAATGGTGTTTAATAAAAGAAATTTAGAACTTTAAACGACAAGTAAAATAACTGTTCTCGGAGAATTTAACCACATATTGGCGAGTAAGTAATGAGAATCGAACATAAGAAAATAGTATGCAATTAATGTAACAATTTGCAAAACGTACCTGGCATATGAGGCTGGGTGAAGTTGGCTTTATTGGTGAAGGAGCATCTGGCGAAGTAAAAGAACGTTCCAATTCTAACAACTGCGTCGGTGAGTTACAAGGTGTTGCTTGTCTTGCACTTAAATCATAGGAAGACTGGGAAGTAAGAAACGATGAATTTAAACTGTTGGTGGTGCAAGGTACATTGCTACTACTTTCCTCTGTAATGCAATGAAGTGAATGGCTCGTGCCATGTAAGTTTTCCAATTGTCCATATGACAATGTTGGGCTTTTCGTATTCCAGCACGAGCCACTTGGTTCACTGTATACTACTTTATGTACAGCAGGATTGAGCTCGGGAGTTGCCGTAAGATTGCGATTAACGTCATCTTTGTCACCCATATCCATTTCTTGAATATCGTTTGCATTGTTGCTTATACCGACACTTGAAATACTTTTAAAAACGTTTTCTGCGTTTCCAAAAAACAAAGAAGCTTGATTACAGTTTCGCTTCTCTGAAAATGGATTCTTATCTGTCAGCGTGTCAAACAGTACTCGGTCAGGGGTTCCAAGGGTTCGACCAATTTGGGACATTTGTTGAGTGACACCAAGCAAACCACCCATCTCAACTGATATTATAACCCAGATTGTATCTGCAAAGCACTTATAATTAAGTACAATCAAAATACAATAACTGCAATCCTAGCTAATATTCTACATTACCTGATCCATCACCATTAAAAACATCATATTAACGTTGTAAAACTTGCATTAATATTATTTTTGCACAATGTAATAAGGTAACAAGGTATAAATGTTGGCATGATTAACCTCCAAATGGCACCATGGACTTGGTGTAGATTTTCCATTGACCTTGATATATTCCAACGTTGCTAGGACTTTGCATTTTTACTGAAACGTCTGTTGTTTGTCCACAATTGAGTGCTTCAACTGACACCCAATCCGGTGCTCCCATTTTATCTCCATTAACGTATCGTAAAGTGCAACCAGAAGGCCATTGTTCACTGCCTACAATGTACATATTATTCATGGTATAGTTAAGTTAGATATACTGGAGGATATGAAAGTAGTCGGCAAAACGTTGAGTGGGCTAGACCGCCTTCTACAATAGCAATGACTGGAAGTCCATTTCTCACCACGTGCGTTGATCCATACTTGGTAATAGCACTTTAGGGCCATTCCATAACTAGCAAGTAATTCATGCAATTTTTTGGAACTGCACGTAAATATTTTGTAGTTTAGATTAAAATAAAAGGCCAGAAATTGGCGGAACGATAAAATTTTATACAAGTAACTTGATCAAAATGGATTGTCAGCTTTGTTATCTAGTGTGCAAATAGCTCAAGATGTAATTATTATTTATCAAGCATCAAATCAATATTGTCATAATTTTCTTTTTTCAAAATGAAAGAGCCATAGCCTTTGTCCAAAAATATTACAATTTTGCACCTTGCATTACAGAGCACACAGATGCATGTCATCCTGAAAACAATACCTAATTTGATCCCGTAGTGTCCAAAAAACTGCATATTTTCAATTTCTCGTCTTTATTTTTTGTTTTATTAAAAAAATCAGTCGCAATAAATTTATTTCTTCAGGTGCTAATAATACAAAACTTATTAAATGATTGAGCCTTTGAAGGTTTTTATTGCTAGGAAAAAGCAGTCATTACGTTTCATGTGTTTTGTGATGTCATATTTGTGTATGTAATTAGTTAGTGTTTTATTTTAATTCGTTCATTCCGGATGTGTTTAATGACGGACTATTGAATTTGATGCCCAGCAACTAGGGGTAGGCAACAGCCAGCAAACTAACTCGGTGCAGACAACAAAGCACCAGATAACTAGGTGCCAATGAGTTTAAAAAAATTAAAGTTTACGCAACCTTGATATGTCAAACTGCAGATGTGTGGTCACTATATTTCACCTCCTCTTTAGGATCTTTGAGATTATGATCCTGATTGCTTATTTCTAGTATTGCGCTTTGTTTCAACTTTGGTTTTTTATACAAAGACTGAATTACAGCTGCTACTAGATTAAACTTCATCTATAATATTAGAATTTGTGGTATAGACCTTACTACTATCTGCAGTAAACGCCTCCAAGTGAGAGCCTGTAGTTTTTACATGTAGTTACAAATATTAGCATTTAAATATTTCTATTGGGCTTAAAGTTGTTTACTAAACTCGCAAATTTTCGCATCCACAAATTTCTCTATTTCCTTTACTTCGATCAGCTTTCGTACGCTTTTCACAAAGACAAAAAAATACCTGTCAAATATTTGCGACCTTTTTTCTCGCATTCGATAAATGGTTGTACAAGAGCGAAAACAAAATTAAGCTATGTTACCGCGACTACCTTTAAGGGCTCCGCAAACAAGCATCAGCAATGCCTCAATCCCTCAACCATTATTTTCGCCTCAATACCTTGCCAGATGACAACGCTTTACTATTTTTTCGCATCTGGGACAAAACATTCTAACAAGTAACTCATTAGTTTTTGTGCTTGGGTCGTGAAATCAGTTGACAAGGCTCTGGTGAAATTGCTACGGCTTATCAAATAACATTGCTTTCTGAGATACGTTTGAGGAAAAAAGCAAGACACCTGATACTATGACTACTACATCGTACAAAAATCTTCATTTTCTCCTTTCAAGTTGCACTGCGTTAAATACTTTCCCAGATTAGATCGAGAGTCTACTTGCAATCGCATGATCTTGTTGTTTAATTAATTATGATGGGGAAATGGAACTAGTTTTATTATTTACCATAAGCCAGTATTGAAGTTGGGGAGCAATTTTTTTGTGTGACAGTCGTGGTAACCTACCTAACATTCCATTATTTCATAAAAGTCAATATTTCTCACGCCCATGACGAACATCGACAAAAGATTAATCTTATTTACATGTACCGTTAACCTACAATTCTAAAGCGATTACGAATTGCTGTTGCAAAGGTCGTAGAGTTTGAGTGACCAAATTTAACTAAAATTCACTTATTTAACAGAAATAGGCAGGTATTTCGCTGCTGCCGCCAATTAGTAACTGGTAGGGTACTTGCTTATAAACTTCTTCGGGCTTACATAATCACGCAAATTACTACGTCATCGAAGCGCAACCTTGGTTTTGCCTCTCCTCCCCCCATATTTTGAAAACTAGGCGCCTTTGCCTACACCCTTGCTGTTCAGAGTAGCATTTAGGACATCTTCAAAGGTTTTAGACGCGCGGTTAACTCGAGTACCAGAAGTCGCAAGCTGGCGTCTTAATTACACGAAAAAATGATCATTCGTGACAGAGACGATGGCCTAAACCAGTGATTTTTAATGGGTGGGCCATTATTTACTGCTGGGCCAGTGCTTTATTTAACCTTCACATCAAGCGAAATTGGAATATTTCGTCTTGATGACTTGTTTTATTATTTTAGTTGGACAACATCACTGAAATTTACTTAGATCACTTTTTTGAGGTCATCTCTGAAATAAAGAAAAATATATAACCGGGCCACTCGCCTCGGTGCATTTCAAAAATCTCTCATTGACAACTTGACTCGAGCCAAACTATAAAATTTGCAGGTAATTTTAAAAGAGAGCCATCACTTTTGCCAAATATCAAGCTTTTGGTCCCAGATGTGCCAGTAAAGCCGAAGAAAAGTGCACCTATTCTATTTAATAGCATGCCACGCCAAAAAATGGGCATACGCTCAAATAAATTACCGATTTGGCAAAAAATTCAGCTTAAAGAAACTGTGAAGTAGCCAATATAACCAAAATATAGTTTTAAAAGATCATATCAGCCCATAACTATTGTCACAGTAAAACAAAAACCTGTATTTTGTATTCTCCACGTTTTTACAAAATCGGTGTCAGGAGGAACAGCTTCACCTTCACCAATTGTAACATCACTGACAAAAGACATTATCGGAATTTTTCCAGATGGCATTTCAAAGTCATAATAAGCTCCAATTGCAGCATGAAGATTCCTAAATATCATTTAAATTATTCTATACATGTAAATGCAATATCAATACAACTTTGTAGACATTTGGAGCAAGAGCATGCTCTATAACAACTCTGAAGAACACATAGATGTCATCATCATCAGCCATGGACCACAGCAATCCAAATTCATTAAGAATAGCATTAGTTCAGAAAAAAAAAAGCTTTTTTTGACCAGAAGAATACCTTTAAAACCTAACTAGACTCATCATTGGCATGTTGTCACTATTGCAAGCCTGGTGATGCTAACTGGTTTGCATACAAAACGACCACAAAAGATTTCTTGAAAATACACTAGCATTATCAAACTTGTGATCCTTTAAATTATTAATACTTGGAGACTTAAATAGAATTAGATTGAAGTACGAGAATCAAATTGAACTTAACATTTCATTTACTTTTGAATGATGAAGGCTACTTAACGATAGGCTAAGCTATTTCTTTATAAAAACTGCTAAGAAAGTTCTTTTTCTCTTTCTATTAGAGTATAGATTAGCGAAAGCTGCATATATTCCAACTGCAGCTCAAGGAGAAAGAGTGCATTTAGGAAATAGCTATTCTGTTGTCAACCGATTTTACCCTTACAGGCTATTTTTCCGTCACCTTTCATGTGTACTTAAACAGGTATATTTGCTACAATTGTGGTAGTGTAGTAGATAGGGCAACTGCCTTTAAATGCAGTGGCAACGAGTTTAAATATTCATTGGTAGGAAACTTAAAACAAAGGTGGTGTACCCTGGAAGGGGACCTGATATGTGAATGTACAGGAGAGTGTACACTAGGGGTACATTTTTTTATTATTTGTCATGCAAATTGATCAATCACAAACGACCAAAAGTCACATGTTTAATGCGTTGTTAAAATTGACAAACACAAATATGTGATGGCAAAATAGCTTCCAAGGGTAAAATGCCATTGGCAACAAATAGCTACTTTCTAATATTTAACCTACCAGTTGGTCATGCTTAGAAAAAATTCACATCCAGCTGCATTGAGCTGAAATCCTAAAAGTTTTCGAAATTCTCCAATTAAAACATCTTTATCAGTTGTTCCTAAAGAACTAAACTTTCCAATCAAACATTGATCAATATCCATATCACCACCAGATTCATCCATTTCAAAGTTAAAAGCTACACTTATTTATTACACAGAAGCTGTGGCTCTACAATAGCTGAAGAATAGTATTAGCAAGCAAACCACAGAAATGCTTTACTGCTCATTGAGGTGGTACTTATTTTTTGACTTCAGAAATTTTAAGGATTCATCCCTCAAAAAGGTTCCATTTCATGTAAAAACATCCTACTGAAATATTTTTGAAAAATATTAGAGCTTTCTCAAAACCCTGAAAATTGTCCCATTATGCATAAGGATTTGGTAGCACGTTTGCATGCAGACTAGCCTGGTATTTCTATGTAAATAAAAAGAGTGATCAAATGTTTGTGTTTTCCATGGCAACTTCTGGGTGAACTATATTAGCTTATTTGCTCACATTGCAAATGTGCTACATGTTTGTTTAACCTACTATTGACACTCACTATGTATACTGTATTGTATAGTGATACCACTGAGAGAATTACGTGTTATCATCATTATTGATGACTGGCAACTTTGAAAAAACGGGCTCTGTCATTTTAGATTTTCGTTTAGGTTCTGGATGCACCAGAAAACGTATTTTTGACTTAACATATTGGTCCTTGCCAGGTATACTTTATCATATATCGGCTTGGTTACTGAAATACACACTGAACAAATTCGTATGGTAATTGCAGATTTAATTAACAGAATAATGAGTGATATACTGGAAGCAAAACAAAGCTGTACTAATTGGATTCATACATTAAAAACATCACAAGATCTAAATTTCCATCTAACAGACAAGCTTTGGGTTACCCTATTTTTTGTTGCCAAAACTACTGTTGTGGCAACAGCTGCTTTGCTCTGCATCAAGAACCTTGAAACAATGTTTTATAAATGGCAAGGCCTACAGGAGAATGCAGCTTGGAAGACATCCACACAGAAAACACATGAAAAGTCTAACAGAGAGCTTGGAAGAACTGCTTCACATTGCTCTTGCAGATGCATTGAGCATGATTTTTACCAATGAAGACAAACAGTTCCTTTTAGCAGCAAAATAAAGAAAAGATAGGCAGGGTAGTATGGACAAGACTGATGAGGTTCAACTAAAAAAGGACAAAAGGGTTAAAGGGATGTTAAGAAATCAAACAAAACGGTGCTTTGCAGGGAGAAAGAAGCAGAAGATGCAAAGTGGATGGTAATTCTACAAGACAGTCCAACAATT
Source organism: Trididemnum clinides (assembly GCA_963675345.1). Lineage (NCBI taxonomy): Eukaryota > Metazoa > Chordata > Ascidiacea > Aplousobranchia > Didemnidae > Trididemnum > Trididemnum clinides. The sequence continues at coordinate 23,588,512 of OY776290.1, read as the reverse complement.
GACTGAAAGAATTCTGCAGGTCCATCTAGTTCTTCTCCGTCACCACAAAAACAGAGCCAAAAAGGGATCTTGTCAGCTGATTTTGCATCAACTTTGAATTGCGCTGACGTCTCTGATCGTGCAGCAGTGTCTATTAGTTCAATAGCTAAAAGCCTTAGAAAGAGTATACATGACCTAGCTTCTAATTGGTCAACAATCAGGCAAAGCTGACAGCAATACGAAAAGGAGTTGACTGTAGAGATCTTACAAGACTTTTCAGCTGCAGCATCTTGACTGTGCATTGAGATGGAAAAATTTTTTCTATAGATTCAACTGGCAAAAAGTATGTAAATCCTTTGGTTACACCATTATCTTATCAAGCAGAAACACAGCTTTTTTCTCACAAAAATTGCCATTTATGACAAATAAAGCCTGTGCTTAGGCAGTTTGTCATACAATCAAAGTGAGGCATGGAGGAAAATGTGGAAGTAATGTGTTTGCACACTAGTTCAAATACTGGAAATAAAATTAGAGCTTGTTTTTTTGTCAACAAGACTTGTGCTGGATATTTATTGCACCTAGCATGTCGCCATCACATCATAGAGCTTATTGCTGGGGTTGCCTTTAAAAGAGCAATCACAACTACTTCTGTACCACAAGTTCTGCTTTTTATAAATGTTTCAAGAAGTGGGATAGCATAGATCAATACAACTATGAAAATTCTTACTCTGACAAGGAAGCTCCAAAACGCTTGAAGCTATTATGGATGACTGTATTTTGTTTGTAAATACAGCATTGATCTAGGAAAAGCTATCTTGTGAAGGCTATCAGAAACTGATGAAAATCACATTGATTTTTGTTTTGGAGATAAAAAAGAGAGGCAAGGATGTTTCAGATCACTAGGTGCATGCCATCATTAACAATGGATCACAAAAAGGATATATACATTTAAAATGTGATTATTTTGAAGTCAATTTTGCTTGACATGCATTAAACAAAAGGCTCTCCATGTCTTATGTATGTTTTTTACATGCATTTGCATCATGGCTTGGATTACACCTTTGTGGTTGCAAAAGCTTCCAACAATGATTAGTGGTTATACAAAGACTGGGAAGTGTGCAAAATCTTAAATAATAGTATCTCATAAGTAACAACTGAGAAGATGACTCAATATTTATGGTAACTTCCAAAAGAACTTGTTGCTCTTTCCCTTTTTAATGATGATGTGGCAGCAAGAATCAAAGAATATCAGAAACAATAAAAAAAGTTAATAAAGATATAAAAGCACCCTAGAAAATGTCAACATTGCACATACCAACTTGAATACCAAAACATCATTTTCATTTGCTGGTGCCAGTACTAAGTTGTTGTACAAAAACCTTACACTTATGTATTCTTTCCTCCACCTTCTGGTTTCAGTCAAAATGAGAAAGAAGCAGTGGTTACCACACTAATCAAAAAATTTGTAAATTTCTATGTGTGACCAATGCTGATGCAGAAAGAGCTACAGTGCTTTTTCAACACTTTTCTGGATGAATAACCAAGAAAGAAGCACTACAGCGGCTTCTTCAAACCATTCTCCAACATCAAAGGACACATCTCTAAGCCACTTAAAAAGGCTTTGTCATGACCTTTTGAAATCTTTGTGCATTTGACTAATGATTGCTCACAATTTTAAAATACACTTTACACTGCCTGCAGCTCAGTACAGCATTTCTCACATGGTGATGCCAATGAAAACAATCCTGAACACTTCTTTTGTACATTTGCAATCCCTATGACAAAAACACAGCTTATGGCAACATCTTGTAAGTGCAACGATACAAATTTTCAAAGGCCTTTAGAAACCTATAACTATCAATCATTTTGAATAATATTTCACATTGTGTTTTTTGGCAAAAAAGAACCCTTTTAAAAAGTGTGACTTAAAAAATTGACTCCAAATAAGGACTTCCCCACTGCTTGGTGGTTTAAATAGTGGTAGGCTACAGGTTAAGATTATAATCCAGATTGCAAGATACAAAACAGCACCTGCCAATATGAACTAGCAGAAAAGCCATTTTATAAATGTCAAGTTAGCATTGTGTTAGAATGGACTACACTTGAAATTAAATACCAGTATGTCATAACTCAAAACGTATGCAGCCTTTAAATTACCGTAATCAGTAGCTATTTTGCTGTCAACGGCATTTTACCCTTGGAGGCTATTTTGCCATGAGTTATTTGTGATTGGTCAATGTTAATGACGTATAGAACGTGTGCCTTTTAGTCGTTTCTAATTGGTCAATTTTAATAATTAAAATTATTTGCACCCCCACTGTGCACTCTCCCACACATTGTACTCTCCCTCCCAGTGTACACTACCCCATACATTCACATACCAGGCCTCCCCCTCTAGTGTACACTGCCTTTCATTAAGTGTCCTGCCAGCCAAGACTCCATACCTGTAACCTTTTTTATTTCAAGGCAGGTGAACTGTCCACGTGCCACAGCGCCACTTGGACACTATTTTGCCGTAATCATTCACATGTGTCTATATTGCCATATTTGCTACATTTCAGCCAGTGCTACTGTGGTGAAGTAGATAGTGCGCTGGTCTTGAGATATATAGTTGCAGGTTCAAATCTCAGCTGGCAAGGCATTAAAAGAAAGACAGTGTACACCAAAGAGGATGGCCTGGTATGTAAATGTATGGGTAATGTACACTGAAAGGGATAGTACAGGGTGGGGGGTAGATACTGGGGATGCAAAATTTTTTTAATTGGTGATTAAAATTGACCAATCAGAAACGACCAAAAGTCACATGTTTAGTACGTCACTAAGATTGACTAATCACAAATAACTCACGGCAAAATAGTCTCTGAGGATAAAATGCCATTGATGGCAAAATAGCCACTGCCAAATTATAACAGATCAGAACTGAAAAAAGATCTTTTGTAGAAGAGACACGAGGCATATTCTCTCTTAAATTTTTGGCATTTTCTATTTACTTTAATTGGTTGGTTGTACTCATACTCTGTAACTGGCAGCAATATGCATATGACATAAAGTTTGTCCCTTGTAAAGTTTCTCAGCAAACTAGGTCCCTCCACCAAACAATTGTTGGCAAAATAGGCTAAATCTTTCTTCCAATAAAACTGCTTCACCAATTCATATTTCAACAATTGACCTGCTCCAGGGAAATCGCCTTAACCTGCGCTACTCTTTACTATGTTGAAGAAGCCCACATATCACGCGAAAAATATGAAACGTGTGTAACACAATGTCGCAACTACCACCGCTCATCCCACAGAATAAAATAAAACACGTAAATGTAGCGGTTGCAGAACGTACAAACTTTTAATCACAAAGCAGCTCATTTCCACCAGCATAGTCACATCGTCAAAAAATGTTGAAAACTGCACGAACATTACATTAAACTTGACACGCATTCTAAAACAATTTCTCGAAAAGAGCTGCTATTTGTATAGCGGAGCGTGTATAAGTAAGTATTGTGTTTTTTTCAGTCTAGCGTTTCATTCTCATTATTGTTCAATATTTTTGTGGGTTCATGCTAGTTTTCACAAGAATTTCAATATAATTTTACCTAAATATTATTTTTCTCATACTTCGTATTTCCTATATTTTTGTTAAGTGGTCCCAGCAATAGTTGATGTCCCGCAAAACAACGTTTAACATTCACAGTTTGAATCTGCATGAAACCGAAACAGACGTGACTGATAAATTCCCTATAGCTAGTTTACAAATACGTTAAATTACTAACTAATTTTTGTATTTTATGTTTATGTGTAATTCTATTTAAGTTTAAGATTGTGAGTTATTTATAAAGTAGGTTTAAACTTAGTGTGATTACTTAACCTTTGAACACGCCAAAACCTACATTCGCAAACATGCCCTCTTTAAGATTACGTTTGTTGAAAAGTTTATGAGACAAAGAAGTTGCTAGTTGCCAATTAGAAATTAATAATTGCTAATAAGTAATTGCTAATTACTAATAGCTAATTAATTACTAATTGCTAGTAAGTAATTGCTAATAAATTACTAATTAGCTAATTGCGAATTATATTTTGTGAAACGATAAAGTCTTAACAATAATCCTGCACCCTATTAGGGCTAGTCCCTTACAAAAAAATCCCGGTAAAATCCATGTAAAATGTAGGGTATTATGGCCCATTCCTGGTAAAACCCAAGTTTATACCAGTAATTGTTTAATTACCGGAATTTCCCAGTAACTTTGAATTACCGGTACAATCTTAGATTTTAACGGGATTGATGCCTGTAATTTTATATTTACAGGGAAATACCACAATTTTATTGGTATTTAATTATAAAACATCAGGGCAAACTTGAAATTATTGGTAAAAACTTGGATTTTATCGGGACTGAAATCGATGATATAAAATACACCAGGCAATACCAAAATTTTATTGGGATGTATTCCCAGTCGATTCCGGTATAAATTATACAATTACTGGTGCAAACTTGGATTTTACTAGGAATCGGCCATAATACCCTATATTTTACCTGGATTTACGTGGATTTTACCAGGATTCTTTTTTGTAAGGATACCAATGTGACTTGTTGTCCATATCATGTGTGTGTGTGTCCTTTAATTAGACCCCATGATATAGGTATTGCTAGGTCATTATTTTTGGTATTGCATCTTTTTGTTTTTGCAGCTAATTGCAAATTTGTTTTTTCAGCATGTTTGGGCCTATTATTGAGTGTTTTTTAGACTTGCCTGATGAGACCCAATAAGGTCGAAACTGGTCGCGGGTTATTTACGTGATGTAATAGGCTGCTATATAGTACCGTATGAAATTTGTGATCATTTTTAAGCAAAATTTTTGTTTTTACGTTTTTGAAAAATTTATTAAATTTCCTTTAACGTAGGCATGGTGAAGTGAGACAGAAAATTTCGGAAAGTGCTCAAACATGACCTTGAACTTGACACATATTTCAAAGCTCATTTTGATTGAAAAAGAAGGAATATTACAATCTTTCTTGTTCTTCGTTTGTGTTGCCTTGTTGAGCATAATGCCTGGAAGCTGTACACGTACTACCTGAGAGCTTATGCTGTGTGTGCTAGTCTGCAGTTGGAATGTCAATGTCATTCCAACTGCTTGTGTGGAACTTTTGAAACCATTCAATGTCAAGATTGAAGACAAGGTTTTGCTGCCAGAATATGGCGGCACTAAAGTGACATTGGAAGATAGTGACGACTATTTATTTCTGGAAACGGATATTTTAGGAAAGTTTGAAGAGTGATGATTGTATCATCTTTCCTATACACTGTATGAACAGAAACAATTTTGACCTTTTCGCTGGTGCTGTTCATGCTCTGACACAATTAAAATTGTTTTCTATGAGCAGTCGCAACGGTTCTCTGTTTAGGTTAATTTTTATGTTGTATGTTTCTGCAGTGGCATAATTGATTGTTTGTTGTTGTTGTTGTTGTTGCAGTTAGACTGGGTTACCACAATGAGCAGACTGTTTGGTCTTTGCCATTTCTTCTACATAAATCGGAGGAAATTGTTTTGCCCAGTAACACTACAAACAAGCTTTCCAATGATTTTCTTTATACTACATTTTTCGTGCTGGGCGCCAAGCAGTGGAACTGAGGGAATAATTTTTTACAGTTTTGTGTATGATTTGACAAGAAAAACGATTCCTTGATTTACCGATTGCAAAGCAAATGCGTTACCATTATGCCATCGCGTTGGTATTCTATCACTCCATAGGAGTTAAAGCACGATTAAAAATCAATTTTGTTTAATTATATTATTTAGTCATTGCTTTCTAACTGATATATGACAACAAAACCACAAAGTTTGTATTTTATAAGCATTGCTTATAATGCACTCTTGAAATTTAAACTTTTTTTTATGTAATCAGCGTTGCCATCTCACCAAAAACATTCATGCTGTGTCGAAACAATGTTTTACCAGTGAATTGATAATTGTATGATCTTCCTCCAGGTTTTGAGTTGATTTCGTGATTCTAGCTCATAATTGGATAGTTATGAAATATCTTTTGCAAATTAATTTACGCGACATTTTATTTTTCCAGGTAAATTCTCTAAAGGCATGTAGTTAAAATGTCATGGAAAAAAAGTAATCCATTGTTTTTATTGCAATGCCAATCATCGTATCCAGCTTCGGATTCGTCTCATGTGGCATTTATCGATTGTGAAACATGACGGCCAATAGTTTTTTGCTTTTAAGAGCTTTTGATGATTATGCTGAAAGTTTTGTTGCTTGTAATGTTAATTTAGCCTCAATTCCACATATAGGCTACTGCACTTGATTTTCAACTTCAGGCACAATTTTTATTTTTGTATAGTTGCATGCAAAGAAGCCTTTGACTCATTTAATTGACATGAAAATCACAATCCTTTTTTTTCATTTATCATATTTATCTTCCATTTATGAGAAAGCAAATTGTATTGCTATGTTTTGGACGGTATGTCCGCACTCGCTCGGGAGTTGCTATTTCCGAGGTGTCTGGGCCACCTGTCTTCTACATAAAGGTGGGGCGTTCCATTAAGTGCCTTGCCCAAGGACACAACAAGCGAACTTGCCGGCTTGTTTTCCACAACTTTCCACAAATGCCGAGCGCCAAGCCGGGAGCTGTAGATACCGTCTTTTAAAGTTATTTGGTATGACTCCACAAGGGGAATAAACCCCAGGTCTACTGACAGCGAAGCGGAAGCATTAACCATCACGTCTTCTACATCTTAAAAAAATAGCACGGCAGAACACCGAACAAAACCAATATTTCTTAAATAGCTGCAAATCTGGATTTAGCAATAAAGCACCACCAAAGAGGGAGAACACAACTTCATCATAAATTTGGCTATGCATCAGAAAAAGAAATTGCATTGTCAATAATTTATAAAAGCTTTCAACCGCGTCCGATCTGTTCCTACCCAGGGCATAGAAATGAATGGAACAAAGACGTTTTTTCATCTTCCATCCTAGCATTTTCTTTCATTCCATTTCCATCCCTTAGTAGAAATCTTTCATTCCATTTCAAAAATCCTTTCCATCTTCCACCTAAACATTTATGATGTGTATCCCAGAAATACTGGTCATAATAGTTTAAAATTGAGTCCTATTTTTTTTTAATTTGCAAATTGCCAGTTTATATAGGCTGACTATTTTATCTAGCGCTGCTTGCCATTTTGTTTACACTTATGAATAATATAGCTTCATGAAAAAAATTAAAAATAATTTTGATTCAACTAATAAAAGGCGTTAAAAAATTTGCAACTTGTCGTGGTAAGTAGCAAACCGTATCAAAACAAAGATGTAATGGACTCAAATTAAAAATTTTTAGTTGCCGAGCAAAATTTGTCAACCAGAGACGTTTTTACTCCTTTGTCTACCAAAAACAAACACAAAGTTGAAAAGTTTTGTTTTTATGCAAAAACGTAGGCCTAATCTTGGTGTTTCTCAGACTCTTCAGTGTCTTCACATTGGCCGAAACATGTGTAACGATGGTAAAAAGTTGTATGATACAATTGAGATGGAATGATGAAAGACCGTCTTCCATTTCATTATCCAAATCTTCCATTCCTTTCCATCCTTGATATCTTCCATCTTCCATAACAAAATGTGCCTTTTATTTCATTCCATCTTCGATTCCATGCCGTGCTAAGTTCCTATACCAACAAAAAGAAGGTATAGTTTATAGGCAAGTCAGGTTGTGTGATTAGTAGGGCCCGCTAAAGTCAATAAAGTCAAAATTTTTTCAGGACCTTGTTACATGATCAAACGTGTACTAACGTTCGTTTCAGGTGTTCAGGAGTCTGTTTTGGTACATTTTATAAGTCAAAATAAAGTCAAAATTTTGCATAAAGTCAAAACTTGTCAAAGTTGTCTTCATTAAAAATTTCCTTACAAAAACGAACAAATTTACATTTTTTTGAATTTTTGAGCTGCTATTAAAATTTTATGCGCAGTTTTATTTGATTTTAAACTTCTCAAATAGTTGCAATGGTAAAAATGCGTGCGGTAATTGAGAAGGAAATAGCACTTATTATGCATCAAATCGTCATTGTTGATGCATAAACACATGATTGTTAGACAATTAATCTATTCCTATAAAACCTTTGTGCTCTTTACACGTGGTCTTTTTTAGTCGTAGCTTGCAAAGCAAAGAATGCCTAAACAAGCCAAATCTTCTACAGCGAAAGTTAGACAAATTTGCCAGGAATATCCGGATGAGTTTTCGGCAACTCCTGCCCGCGACTTGCGATGCAACCTTTACGACGTGTTAGTCAAATGCGACAAAAAGTTTTTTGTGGAAAGCCACCGAAAAAGTAAGCAACACCAAAGAAAATTGGAGACGAAGAGCAAATCCCAAAGTAAGCAAACCTTTTTACAACTCGATCAAGTAAACTTCAAAGAACAGGTTGTCTCTTCATACTTAGCGGCAGATATCTCATTTCATAAACTGAACCATTCTTCTTAAAAGTCTCTGTTTGCTACAATCGGAAAAGTATTGCTTTCGGAGACTGCAGCCCGGGCAGGTGTTGCTAAATTAGCATCCCAAAAAAAAGAGCAAATTCAAGAATTACTTTGTGACAAAAAATTTTATTAAATTGTGGATGAAGCAGAGATTGCTAAACAAAAGTATTATTAGTGTGCTTGTGGGCAGTTTAGATGCCCCAAATCAGACATTCCTCGTTGATTGCCATCCACTTGACAGCGATAGCAATGTCAATAGCAATATTATTCTGCCCACTGTGGATGACATATTGCGACAACTTGAAATAAAATAAGAGAATTTTTGATTGTTCTTGACTGATGCTGCTGGGTACATGTCTTTGGCTGGAAAGACATTAAAGGAATTATATTCTTCTTTGATGCATATCACCTGCGTTGCGCACTTACTACATAACTGCGCTATGCGTGTGCGTGCTCATTTTAAAAATATTGATAAAATAATAGCAACAATCAAGGCAGCAACAATCAAAAACAAAGATCGTATGAAAGATTTTCATGATGCTGGTCTGCCATCTCCTCCTGACCCTGTAATTACAGGATGGGCAACTTGGGTTAGAGCTGCCTTATATTACAGTGAGAACCTTGCAGCTGTTCGTACATGGTCAACAATTGGACAAGTGCAGGCCTCTTAGTCAGCAGAGCAAAAGACGCTATCAATGTGGAAGATTTGGTGCCGGACTTGGTTAAAATAAATCAATACCGGACTCTAGCAGCCAACGTAGAGCTCTTAGAAGGAAGTGCCTGCAGATAGTCAAAGCATACGGACTGCTGAAGAATATGCAATTCGATGATGATCCGTGCGCAATTAAAAATTACATTAAAAAACAACTATCCAACTCTGATTTAGAAACAATAATAAACTGTACCAATTTGGCAATTGACCCAACAAGCTAGGCACTATTGCAAAAAGCCCAGCCAACCTCTGCTGCTGTTGAGAGGTCGTTTTCTATGCTCAGTAAATTACTGAGAAAAGACAGAAATTTTGATGTTAAGAACATAAAAAAATATATGATGCTGAGTTACAATATAAAGTCCAGGTAATTATACTGTGTGGCTTTCGTTAAAAACATCATAGACAGACTGTTAATGTACAGTGCGGTTGCGATAACAACGCATTTTTTGTATTACACACTAATTGATACCGGTACACACAATGGCTCGTTATCCTAGGTTTTGACGTCATGCGTCGCTTTGTTGCATTAGCTTCAAGACTGAGTGATTGAGAAAATGTTTAAAGTAGGCTACCTTTTTCTTTAAAAACTTATGTAAATTGCGGATTATAAAAGATTTTTATTCAAAAAAGTGCAACAAGACATAAATAGGCAAATAGGCGAAAGCGGTTAGGTCAAAATAAAGTCAGAATTTTGCTAAAATAAAGTCAAAAATATATTTTTTTAGGTCAATTAAAAAATGGCCCTAGTGATTAGAATATCGAAAAATATCGACGTTTGTCGAATCAAACGGTGCCTTTCAAAAACGGTCTTCAACCTAGTTAGAGTAATTTTCGATCAAAGCTGTTGTTACTCGTGAATATAGACTGAAACAGTGTGTTATTGCCAAAAAATAGACCATCATGTGCACGAGCTGTAAATCACACCCAAAATTGTGACGCACCGCAATTCAACTTGATGAGTCCGCAAATGTTACAAACTGTGCTCAGTCACTGATATTTGTCCGGTATGTTGGAAATGAAGACATTGAAGAAGAGTTCTTGATGAATGCAGTACCACAAGCAACTACTGAAGGAGGTGATATCTTTCAAATTGAAGGAAATAAGTTCTTTTGAGCAAGAGCATGCTTATTGAACCCCAATTGCTGGAAACTATGGTAGTCACAAAGAAGAAAGCACGACGGTAATGTTATATTGTATTGATGTCAAACTCCAATTACTTAGTTGTGTCAGACAATTAGAATCGCGTCCGTCCTCTACGACGACCAACAGCGAAAGAGAGCAGAAAATCTCCGACCGCATGGTCGGCAAAAAAATACTGCACACATCACCAAAAATTAGTTCGCTGCAGACGTCTATACAAACCAGGACACTGTGCACGTCACATGAATAAAAACAATAGAACAACAATATGACGGAAAAGGCAAGCCGATCAACGAGCTACCATGAAAAGGCAAAAACTAAAAATTATCTAGCCCTAATAAAAAAATAAAAACTTGTGTGTGTGATTTTAGACACAATAATAATACACCAAAACACATAGTAAAAACTAGAATTACACACAACGGCGGGAGTAAGGTGCTGAGCCGCCAAAAGCAAGCCAACAAAAAAATAAAAACAGGACAAAAAATGTTTGGCATGGCAGTTCGATGAAGTGCGAGGCGCGACACGCCACACAATTCCCCCCTCAAGCGCGCAGCCAGCGGAGACGTGCGAAAGGATGGAAGAAAATATCGTCGTCGATCTCGGGCTTGTCTTTCAGCCATCCAAAAGATGAAAAGCAGCAACACAGAATTAGTGTAAGCTGAAAATAAAGTACACGCATCAATACAGCAAATAGACATTATATACAGATGTTTACAAGATGGCATGGCAGTGACAAAGGCACATTTTAAAGTCATAAATTGAAGGCAGCTCCTTACTAGGGCTAATAAAAAACATCCCCCCCAAAAATGAAGCATAAAACATAACTGCAGGACTAAACCAAGATAAATATAGGGGCAAGACCAAATTCAATCATCTAGTGATCTTTTGTAACGAACCGAGAGCCTTATGGTTCTACCTCGGCGCGAACAAAACTCGGGCGCCGACTCTTCGTCAGGGTGTACAGAAGAGCCGACGTTCGTGGTAATGGAAGGAATTGCAATGGCAGCCAAATTGTTGTGGTCTCCGTAATCTTCCTGACAGTTCAGGTGTTGCGGCATATACATGTGTGCTGTCTTAAGTTTGTCGATTGAGACCGAATCAGTTCGGTCTCCAAGGTCTAAAATATAGTATTTGTCCTCCTTATTGAGAACGGGGAAAGGTCCTGTGTAGGCCGGTTGCAATGACGTCGCAGAACCATCGTCTCGCATAAAGACATGCGTGCAAGTGCGTAGAGCCTTATCCAAATAGGAACTACAACGACAGGGCTCTCGAGGCAGAGAAGGTTTGAGTGATTTCATAAAAGTTATAAGTCGTCGACGATATTCTGTGTGTGAAACCGTGTCGTCATTGTCTGAAAAAAATTGTCCCGGCAAGCGCAGGGTGGTGCCAAGTGTAAGCTCAGAAGAGCTGCAGCCAATAATCTCTTTGACCATGAAGCGGATGCCAAGTAAAGCGAAGCCGAGATTTTCGTACAAGGCAGAGGGATTATCGTTACTCTTAAGAGGTGTTTTAACGGTACGATGAACGTGTTCAACCATCTTATTGGCTGCGGGGTGGTACGCTGTGGTAAGTGATAGCTTCGTCCCCAGGAACTTGCACATTTCCTTCCACAGGTAAGAGGTAAATTGCCAACCTCTATCGGTAGTCATCTGAGTGGGACAGCCAAAACGTCCAACCCAGTGTAAAAGAAACACGTTTGCGCACTAAATTGCAGTTACGCCACGCAAGGGGACTAACTTTACGTGTCTGGTGAAACGGCAGATGATGGGCAAAAGGTATGAGTAATCGTAGGGAAACCGGTAAGGGACCAACGATGTCAACATGAATATGCGAAAACCTTTCATTAGGAGCCTTAAACGAGTGCAACGGTGCTCGATTGTGTCTTATAACCTTCGCTTGTTGACATTTAATACACGTCTGAACAAAAGTTCTGATGTCAGACCTCATTCCGAACCAAACAAACCTCTGGCCGACAAGTTTCTGGCTAGCCCGGACTCCAGGATGTGACAAGGCATGCAACGTATCGAAGATCTTTTTTCGAAAGCCAACTGGGACTACCGGTTGAAAAACTCCTAGAGAAATGTCCCCAAGCAGAGGCTGGTCACAGCCAGGCACCGATTTACTCACGATCTTTAAAGAATGATCGGTTCTTAATAGGGTGATAATTGAATCATCGGTCTGCTGAGCGCGATTCATTGTGGCGAAATCCACAGCTTGGACTTCGTTGCACAAAGCATTTAAATCCGGTGGTCGGCTCAAACAATCGGCGACAACATTATTTTCGCCCGAAATATATCTCACATCAGCGGTCAGTTGGGCTACATAAGAAAGCTGACGCAGCTGCCCGGCAGTAGCTTGTTTCATCGGAGATGTCACAGCACTGACTAATGGCTTGTGATCGGTAAAAAGGGTAAAAGCGCGACCCTCCAAAAAGTTTTTGAAATGTCGCAATGACAAGTACATTGCGAGCAATTCCCGGTCGAACACAGAATAGTTAATTTGGGCAGAGTTAAGAGCCTTAGAAAAGAAAGCTAACGGTTTAGCATGACCATCGATAACTTGCTGCAGTACCCCGTCAACTGCAAATGTCGAGGCATCTGCCACCACCTGTGTCTCGGCACCCAACGCAAGGAAAGCAAGTAAGGTCGCACTGGCAAGCTTGGCTTTAATGGCAGAAAAAGCTTCTTCTGCCTCCTCGTTTCAACGTAGGGTTTGTCGGCTGTACTTAGGCGGGGAAAGCATTCTATTTAAAGGTTGCAAGGCGGCTGCAGCCGCAGGGATAAATCTCCGGTAATAATTCAACACGCCAAAAAATCTACGCAACTGTTTCATGTTACTGGGCCTCGGGAAGTTTTGAATGGCGGTTACCTTGGATTCAAGGGGCGCCATTCCCTCTCGGTTCACCTTGTGACCGAGAAACACGATTTCGTCAACGTCAAAAATGCACTTGTCCTTATTTAAAATGAGGCCATAATGCTTTAATCTTTCAAAAACAAAGGGAAGGTGCCTCTTGTGTTCTTCTCGTGTCTTGGAAAAAAGTAAGACGTCATCAATATACACAAACACGAAGGGAAGTCCCCTTAACCCTTTGAGCGTTAGTTATTTTTTCAAGGAATCTGTGGAAATAGTCTTATATCATGTAAAAATAGGGTATTTTAAACTTGATATATCAAGGCCCAGTTAATGAATATTGGAATTTTTTTAAAGTCTACCCTTAAAATAACATTTTCTCTTTCATTTGGTCAATGAAAGAAAACCAAATTTTAATGGGAAGTACGCGAAATTAAAAGTAGGAAATATATGGTTTTTATATATTTTTATGTAAAATATTGGTCTGTCGAGTTCATATTTTCTATATAGCATCATGCAAGGGGTACTTTAGAAGATTTCTAAGGATTTTTTTTATAGTTTATTCTCACACAATTTGTTTATAATAATACAATTTACGGTTCATAAATCGATGTATTAGCTACGCTGTCAGTATTCCTTCACACTTGATTTGTGTAACAAGTGATTTGTGAGAATTACGCATTTTTATTCAATTTGTGACAGACAGACAGTTTTTTTTGTAAAAAAATGGATCGTGATTGTGAAGTTGCTGGTCCATCAAGACCTAGAAAGAGGAGTAGAATGCAATTGGGTAGTGATGAAATACCTATGGCATTGTTTGATGAAGATACAGACCTAAGTTCGTTGAGTGACAGTGACACTTATCAATCTGTATCCACGGCTTCCCAAATGGATTCATCTGATAGTGAAAATGAAGTTGCAACACCATCAAATGTGACCGCAAATATCAATTGGCAGGACAAACCTTCAAATTATACACCTAAGGTCTATAATTTCGATTCAAGCAATAGCGGTATTGGTAGACATTTAGAATTTGATAAAAATTCTGTACCATATGATTATTTTAGAAGTTTTGTCACTGATGATTTAGTGTCGAGAATTGTGGATTACACCAACAAATTTGAATCAAAAACAAGTGAAACTGCTACAATAACTCGATGTGCTAGGAGAAAGAGATGGCATGATATAAATAATGATGAATTTCTATCATTTCTAGGCCTAACGTTATTGATGCCACATGTAAAAAAATCCAGAATATGTGACTATTGGTCAACTGATATAATAATTGAAACACCATATTTTAGACGGTATATGACTTGTGACAGATACCAACTAATTATGCAATTTCTTCATTGCTACGAAGAAACTGAAGAGACTAATAAGAATGATCGCTTGAGAAAAATTAGGCCTATTTTGAACATTTTTCAAGAATCTTTCCAAAATTGCTTACAACCATTTCAAAATTTAGTAGTTGATGAATCACTAATATTATTCAAGGGACGACTGATATTCAAGCAGTACATTCTCAGCAAGCGACATAGATTTGGCATGAAATTATTTATGCTGTGTGACTGCCAAACAGGAATTGTTTTAGACATTATTGTCTATACTGGCACCGATATTGATATTATCAGAGATGACGATTTAGGAGTAGCTGGTGCCGTAGTAAAGAAATTACTGCAGAAACACCTTGAAAAGGGGCACACATTATATACCGATAATTGGTATACATCGCCCAAATTATCTCTTTATTTAGATTCCAAAAATACTGGATCTTGTGGTACGGTTCGCAGCAACCGAAAGAATATGCCTAAATTTGTGCAAAATAAACAAAAAGTTCAAGAATATGTATCCCCTCCTTTGCTGGCGATGAAATATAAAGATAAACGTGATGTGCACTTACTGTCTACAGTGCATGAGGGTAAAATCATAGCTACTGGAAAAACCAGTCACAGAAATAATGAGCCTATTACAAAACCAGATATTATTGTCGATTATAATAAAAATATGAGATTGGTAGATGAAGGAGACATGATGATTGGGAATATAGACTGCTTACGACGTACCACAAAGTGGTACAAAAAATTGCTTTTCCATTTATTTGATATATGCATGCTCAATGCTCATCACATGTATCTACTTCAAACGAAAAAAAACATGAAATTGAGAGACTTTAGTATTTCTGTGATTAGAGAAATGCTGGAAAAACATGGAACTGTTACAAAAACATTTAGTCATAGAATAGCTAGAGCTGATGCTTCAGATCGCTTGCAGGGTGCTGCCTATGTTAGTAGACACCATCTCGAGATGCTCAAAAAGGTTGGCAACAGACGAGTCCAAAAGTACTGTCATGTGTGCAAGAAGTCGGAAGAAAACCAGGCAAAAAAAGTTTCAATGTGGTGTGCAGCTTGCAAAATACCTTTGTGTGTTGATTGTTTTGTTGTGTATCGCACTAAAAAAAATTATTAGTTTTCAAACTTTTTCTATAAGAAGGACTTTATTTCTAAAAAGACTGTTTTTTTTATGACAAAAACTGCTTTTTTTTTAATTAAAAGGACACGTTTTTTTTAAAAGGAAGTGTTATTTTTATGTTATACAAGTGAAATGTGTTTACATTAGCAAAAAAGGAACTGTTTATTCATCGCCTCAAGTATTTTGCTGCGTCAACAGGTAAGCGTTTCAACTGAGTACTTTATTTTGTTGCGTCAACAGGCAAGCGCCTCAAATGAGTACTTTAACGTTCAGTCGACAAACAAGTCTTTGACTCAATTGAGTACTTTAACGTTCAAAGGGTTAAAACTTCATTAACAAAGCGCTGAAACGAGGCGCCAGCATTACACAATCCCATGGGCATTTTACGAAAACAATAGCTACCAAGAGGCGTCACCATGACAGTCTTGGGAATATCTTGTTCGGCAATTTCAATCTGATGGTAAGATTTATACAAGTACAAACTTGAAAAGTGCTTACTACTAGACATAAAATCAACAAAATCGGTGAGTAGCGGCAATGCATACCTATCCGGCACGGTTTGTTTATTTAAGAGCCGAAAGTCACCCGTGACTCTGTAAGAACCATCTTTCTTAGGGACAAGATGAGCAGGGCTCCCGAATGGGGAGTTAGCCTGCTCAGTGACATTCAAATCCTGAAGCCTCTGCAGCTCCACTCACAAACTTTCCAACTTCTCTGGCGATAGGCGTCGCACTCTTTGACAGGTAGAAGATCCCCGGGTATTAATAAAATGCTTGGTCATATGCCGCACCGGTTTCTTAAAATTCTCTAAATCGAAAACGTCGGAGTATCGATCGAACAACTCCTTGGGGTCTTGAACGGGCGTGACCTCACTATCAATGCAGGCAGGTGGCGAGGGGCAATCAATCTCAGAGGGCGTGCCAGCGACAGCCTCGCTGGAACGCGAGTCTCCAAAAATGTAAGGTGGCTTAACAGGATTCTCGTCTGGTAGCACTACCCTGCCTCGAGCGTCGACTAAGAGACCAAAATGGCCCAGAAAATCCAGTCCCAATGTAGCGAACAAGACGTCGGCCTTGACAGAAGCCTAAGTAAATAAACGACTTAAGTTCAATGTTAACTCCAATTCTACGCTCTCAAAAGTGGGTACTTCACACCCGTTTAGGCAAGACATAAATCCAGTTACGCTCGGGTGTGTGGCAGGCCTACGGCATGGGATCACAGAACGACGTCTGCCACTGTCCACCATAAATTCAATGTGGGTTTTAGGATCGCGTACAATTAACATTCCAGTCTTCAGCGCTTCACGATCCATAGCATTGAGACTCCGCACTACAAAACCTGATTGCGCTACTCGTTTTTTTGGCAAAGTAGTATTAGTGTTTTTTGGACGGCAAGCAACAGGGCCCCTCCAAGTGCAAGGCGACATGCAGCAAAAAGCATCGCCGCCAAACCTTGCGTGGTAAAAACATAAATCTCCTAACAGTGGGCGAGGAACGGGCAAAAAACGATCCCTACGAGGCTCTTCATAAGGGGTGCTGCTAAACCTAGGACGTGAAAATGAGGAGCGCTAAAAATTACTGTTTCGATTTGTTCATGCCATAAGTGTAGGAGCAAAAGAAATAGTTTGTAACGTGACGGTTTGTGGGGCAGGGTGTTGCTGCAAAAATGAGTTATACGATTCGGTTAGTCCATCAACCTTGTCCGCAAGAAGTTTATTTGGAGCAGACACAAAACGGGGTAAGAGGTCGGCGATCGGTCCTCTGCAACTACACGATCAGCACGACGTGCTACGTCATCCAAGTTGTTCATGAGGCCAGCTACAAGAACTTGCCTGATGTTTGAGGGCAATCTATCCATAAATAATTTCTTCAGCAGAAGAGGGGAGCCTTTAGTCCTAAACAGCTTGCGCATCTCGGCAAGCAACTCCGTGGGCTTGCGGTTGCCAGAATCACAAGCATTCAGCAATGCATCTGCTCTTCGGTTTGGCCAAAAATCTCAACAAGCGCTGCCTTTAAACAAGAGTACGGGTAAACAGGGTCTAAGTCCAGCAGCACGTGCTCGATACGTTGCAAATGTCGCAGCTCTAAAGAGCTTAATAAAAGCTCGTGCCTCTGGAACTCAGCAGCAATCTTCCTCATGGCAAAAATGTTCTCCACCACGAGGAACCACAGACTGATGTCATTTTCCCAAAACTTGGGGAGGTTAAGGGTAATATTACCAATAACGGCAGCGGCATGAAGCTCAGAAAAATCGGACACGTGGTAGGCCGACTTCTGCTCATTATACTTGAAAAGGGTTGGATTAAAAATTATCAAAAATCAATTTACAGAAAAAAATGAAAAACAAACACTTAACTTTTAAATTCACAAAAAGATCGGTCAATATTCCTCTGCAAATCTGGTGAATAATTTAGCCCCTTCTTCCTTCTTTTTTCCTTCTTGCAATCACGTCGGGGTCACCATTGTGAGCAGACGGCAAGCATCCGGCCGTAATCCAGGTTAAAATGATTGCTCTCCATGTGGCGACTAGTCACTTCTATCATGATAACTACTGAGCTCTGATGGCGATCCATATATAACGCCAAGCGTTGTTGGTGACTTTCTGTTTGTGGTTTGTAGTTGAAGTTGCTACAAAATTGTAGATTCATTTCTCAAACAACATACATGTAGTTTCAAATGGGAAAATCTAAGAGGCTGCGCAATTGATGGGGCACCAGCAATGTAGGGGCAAAGGTCTGGTTTTAGATCTCGTGTCACGGTAGTTGCTCCGCCTGTGAAATTTATGCATTGCATGATTCACCGGTTTGCATTGTGTTGCACGGTCCTTCCTGCTGGACTATCCCGCGTGTTGTCATTGGTGGTTAAGATGAAAGGGTGAGCTCTAAACATTCAGTTATTTAAATTTTTTTGTGAAGATTTTGGTGCCAATCACAGTGTAGTATACTTTTTTACCAAGCCGTTATGCGTTGGCTTTCCCTAGAAAATGTCAAAAACGTGTCTACGAGCTTTGCAGAGAACTGATGAGATTTTTCCAACATTACAACAAGTGTAAAAGTTTTGTCATTTCTTTGAGGGGTGTTTTTCTTTTGCTCTGATCCCTGCTTACCTTATTGATATTTCTGATATTTTATTATATCAAACCAGAGTCTTCAAGGAAGCGAGTTTATAACTTAAATGAAAGAATTTCTTGATAAATTTCGGTTATAGAGGGGATTTATTCAGTCCTATAGCTGGTCTATGTTTAGCATCGCCACAGAATTTCTAGATCAAAACCTTCTATTGAAGACCAGAAACTTCATGAAATTGATCACTGAACATCTTATGAAGTTGAAAAAAATCATTGGTTATTTTCCAAATCTTGGTGAAGGTAAAGTTATCTTAGGAATCCTTTTACTGCAAATGCCCAGGTGCTGCAACCTTGGACAAGTATGAAAGAGGATCAAGTCGAACTCTCACATGATGATGCTACTCGTGACGTGTAGGCTACTTTGAGAGAAATTTGTTTGATTTTTGGTTTTTGATGGGCAGTTCATACCTACAAATTGCTGAACCTGATATTCAAATATTGTTATTATTTTTGTCAACATAGCTTGTGAGTCAGCGTTTCTAATGCTTCTGGGAATCAGAGCAGTAGTGTCTTGAGACACTATTTTTTAAAGTCGCAGTCTCGTCTCAGAAAATGAGGATGTCTCGGTCATATTGAAAGGTTCGCTTCAAAATTGAATAAAATAAGCCAAATTTCCGACAGTTTTGCTTTATAGTAAAACCCGCATTAATTTTAACTTATGTTGAAAAGAACAGCTTTACATAGAGTAGCGTCATGATGAATGTGTGTGTCACGATATGCAATTATGTGTTTTCGTTAATTCTCTACGTTTTGCATTTTTTTTATCTTAGAAGCCAAATGGGATTTGCTGGCGTTTTCTGTAAAATTTATTGACCTAGGAATCGTCTATGATGTCATATTGGATAAGAGGAAGGTTGCATATGACGTCATACATTTCGCGCCAAAAAAAGTGGCTGACCAAAACTTGTAATTTATGCTGGAAAGGTATAGGGCGAACACCAACTTTTGGGGTTATTTTGAAACTATAGAAAAATTAATTAAAATTTGGAATGAATTATTGCTAGTTGAATACTCGGAAACAAATAACTTTGACCAAAAGTGATTTGGTTCAGATTAGGTATTTCAGTTGGCTAGTCTAAGCCAGTGCTCCACAACCGATGTGCCGCGGCACACTAGTGTGCCGTGAGACGATCCTAGTTGCGCCGCGGAATAATTATATTTTGAACCACTAAACTGAACTGAAAAGAGTTTATAGGGTTTCCCGATCTATTTCAGAATTGTACCGACCAATCTCAAGAAATCTTTTTTTTCAAGTTTTGCTTATTAGCGGAAGGATTATCAACACCCTTAATTAATCTCCACATTTTTCTCGTATTGCAAAACTGCCAACAGACCCGCATGTAGTACAACAGATTATTGTTATAACAACCGAACCTTTTTCTTGAATGTATCTAGATTTCCCCGCATTCCTGATGATAAGGAGCGTTTTATTGCCGATTACGAATTATTCACTTTGTCTTTGAAGTATAAACATAAACAATTCTAGCTTTCGCTTTCGCTCGACTCGTCCCGTTGTGCTAACCTCTGGAAACCGCTTTTGGTTGATTTCTCTTTTCGCGCAGCTGGAAGCTGATATTTCAACTGACTTTGCTTATTTTTGAAGTGCGAAAAACCTTGTTAGTTGTGAATAAAAGCCGCCAAAAAACACCAAGCTAAATAATTCAATATTTCAATGCGCTAGTAGCAATAAGCGGTTGTTTTAGCGAACATTGGCAACTGGTCTATCAGGCAAGTGAAGTCGGAAGACAACTTGCCTGAACTAATTTCAGCCGGTCTCAGACCGGCGGGCATGCGTTAATGTCAAACCCTGTTTTAGTTCGTTTTTCAGGATGATCATTGTTAGCCCTTAAATAAGCTTGTTTCCGTGTATTTTAGAGCTACTGCGTAGTATTTTAGTAATAAAGAAATTGTTAAAAACTAAAACTAACAAGCAATGGATAAGTTTTTGGGGATAGCAACAGAGCCAGAAACAGATCGTATACCTAAGGCTAATAACACAATCGGTGTTGCAAAGAGACAGAAACCTGTAAATAGAAAGTACAATGCTGAATATATTCGGTATGGGTTCACTTGGTGTGATAACGAAGAGGCTCCAAAACCACAATGTGTAGTCTGTGGAGAACAGCTTGCAAATCATGCAATGGTTCCAAGTAAACTCATTCGCCATTTAAAAACAAAACATGCCAGTTATGCTGACAAAGATACGGAATTCTTTCAGCGAATGTTAAGTCAAAACAAAAAACAGAAGCGCCTTATGAAATCGTCATTCACGGTCTCAGAAAAAGCATTAGCAGCAAGCTATCACGTTGCCAAATTGATTGCACAACAGAAAAAACCGCATACCATTGGAGAGAAGCTATTAAAACCTGCATGCCTAGAAATCGTTAGATTGATGCTCGGGAAAAAGGAAGTTGAAGAGATCAAAAAAGTGTCGCTCTCCGCAGAGACCATTAAAAGGCGAATTGATGATATGTCCAGTGATATTCTTGAAACTTTAATTAATAAATTGAAAACATCTGGATATTTTTCTCTTCAAATTGACGAAACCACGGATATTACTAAAAAAGCACAGCTATTAAGTGTTGTGCGTTTTGTCGACGTTGATTCCATAAGAGAAGAGTATTTGTTTTGCGAAGAACTTCCAGAGCGAACTACTGGCCAGGAAATTTTTAGAGTTACCCACGAATTTTTTACAGCCCACGGTATCGATTGGAATAACTGCCTCAACGTTTGCACAGATGGTGCTTCAGCTATGGTGGGAGAAGGAAGAGGTTTTGCTGCATTGGTGAAACGTCAAAATCCAGCAATTGAAATTACCCATTGCTGCATACACCGGGAAACCCTTATGGTAAAAGTTTTACCAACGGAATTGTCAGAAACGATGAACGACTGTATTCGTGTTGTAAACTTTATCAAAGCAAGAGCCTTGAATTCTCGTATTTTTTCTTTGCTTTGCGAAGAAATGGGATCACAACATCAGTCACTGCTATTTTACACTTCTGTGCGTTGGCTTTCACGTGGAAAAGTGCTCGCAAGAGTCTTCGAACTGAGGCATGAAATAAGTCAGTTCTTGTTAAGTCAGAACAGCCATGACCTGTATGCACTTTTTGAAAATGATCGTTGGATCGCAAAACTTGCATACCTGGCCGACATATTTGAACACTTGAATGAACTCAATATTAAAATGCAAGGAAAAAATGAAAACATTTTGACATGTTCCGACAAGCTGAAAGGATTTAAGGAAAAAGTAGTACTCTGGAAAAATGAATCAATACGGGGATCACTGGAAATGTTCCCCAGAAGCAACCCAATCAGTGCTGCTGACAAAGATTTGGTGTTAGATTTGTCTCAAAAGCATTTAGCTTTGTTACATCAAAAGTATGACTGCTACTTTTTTGCAATTAACTCGGAACAGTATGATTGGATCCGAAATCCTTTTTCCGCTGATGCTGAAATTTCAACGCAAAAATTATCATTGCCTGTGAAAGAAAACTTTCTTGAACTACGAAATGACAGAACACTGCGATTGAAATTCCGTGATATTCCACTCGATGAATTTTGGATAGCTGTTGGAAAAGAATATAAGCAAATTTCGAAAAAAGCTCTCGAAATTCTTCTCCAGTTCTGCACCACATATCTGTGTGAACAAAGTTTTTCGACGTTGGTGCTGATCAAAAATGACAAACGATCATGCTTGAAAGAAATTGATCAGGAACTTCGAGTTGCCCTTTCAAACATTGAGCCCAACATACAGCGATTGAGCTCGTTAAGACAAGCCCAAGCATCTCATTGATCTGCTGTTAGCGTTGGTGTAGTTACTATCAAACTTGACTCCAGTTACGATTAAATGAAAATTCCAATAACATTACAGTTGCTTTGATTAGTTTCGAATTCATCCTCATTTCCCGAAAAGCAACTGCTGTTGCACTTTGCGTAGTGACTAGCCTGGTTTCCTTATTAAGTTTGATTGTTACTTGTTTAAATTCACCAAGCAACGAATATTATCGCAAAGTACCGGTATCTTATCCAAGAGTACAACAACGCAACTTGGGTGAGTGTTGAAACAAGAACTGATAATTGCAATTGCCGTTAACAACACACCAATCCATCCGACATAGAGCAGGTGCATTTTTATTTTCAAACTCGATATTTTCAGTCAACAAATAAAAAGCCTCAGTTTGGGTATACGTATAACACATTTCTTGAGGAATATGTGGTTGTTTACTAGTAGGTTTCGGAGCATAAGAAGTTGCAGTTGATTCGCTTTGCGTGGGATAAAATTTACCTTTTGGGTCAAAAATAATTAATACAGTGGATTTGATGTGTAAATTTTCTGCGCTTTTTGCTGAGGTGTGCCGCGAAAATTTGGACCGGGTTTTAGTGTGCCGTGAGTAAGAAAAGATTGCGGAGCACTTGTCTAAGCTTAGCACTGTGTGCCAATTTAAAAAAATTGCCTCTAAGAGAAGTGCGATCTAAATACCATTTGCTCCTCCCTTAAAAATAAACTATACCAATTAGATATCAGTCGGTACATTAGCAAAAACAACCATTATTTGATCATTACTACCGGTACGGTAAGCTTGCCGGCAAGCTTACTTGTGTCCATGAGCAAGGCATTTAACGACATGCCTCCATCTTTATGTGGCAAACAGGTAGTGGGGCCAAGCGGTCTACCCGTCGTGGTGGCTCAGTCTGACGAAAGACATGCAAACAGAACATGAGCTCATACGCATGAATAAACAAATCGGTACGGTAAGTTTTTAAATTACCCTTGATACAGCAGCCTAGGTAATAGCCCAAAAAATTGTTTAAGGAGTAGTTAAGGTCACAAAATTACATCTGACATATCAATATGACTGGTCTGCAAGCACTATCGAAAAAAAAATTTCAAAAACTTACTGATTTTATCCAACAATAACTAATCCAGCATATGACAAACGGTACAGAAGTCTGCTCTGTCATTTAGGCTACAGTATAACTTAAGTTTTCAACTTTTCAGAATGCTTATGCAACTAAATATACGGTATAAGTTACACATTACAATTAACTTAAACTCAGCATTCCCAGACACGCTGATTAATCGAATATGAAACCCTCACAGAAGCTGGCTACAAATAAGCCTGCATGTTTAGCCCATAAAATTAGCCCAACTATTAGCAATAACAAGCAAACCTTAGCACCTCTTATCTTATTTTGACCTTAGATTCATGTCTTAACATCAGTACAACAACATATTTAACGTTCATTAAACAACTGTCACGTGTATCAATTTGCTTTGCAAAAAACGATATCACTCCTATTCAATTCAATGCAAAATCACTCAAAAAGTTCAGCCACTTTTTTCAAAAGCGCATTTTGATGACGTTTGATCTTTTATGACCTGTCTATTATATGAGTGAACCACGCAACGTAGTAAGCTGTAAACATTTCTGTGACGACACAATTGTATTGTTGTAATAATATATTTCTAGATAGCTCCAGGTAAAGACAATGGTTTTACCCGCAAATTCTTAAATGAAAGAAAAAGTGTGCGTTGGTATAAATAGCTCTGACTTGTTTACGTACTAGTTAACGAGTTAACTAGTTAACGGGTGTGAAGTTATTGCGTACAGCCGTGGCCATGACTTTAGTTGACGTAAAGTTGTTGTTGACGGGAGAGCCCGTGCTGTTTGCTGCTATTTCCCAGTAGGAGACGTTTATTAAATTAGTTCCTGGGAATAATTATTGTGTGTTTCCCAGTTAAGGGGAGTCTTTCTCGGCAGCGTGAGCGTTCAGCATATGGGGAGTACCGCGTCGGACGGTGAGAATATTTGACGATCGTTTTATACCACTTGAGGGTACGATCTCTTGATTAAGAGAAGTTGTTTCAATTGAGGGTCTGAGGATCGCCGTGTCAGACACTTGTGAGACAAGCCAGCTTTAAAAAGTGTAGCGATCGATTTCCTTACAAGATAGCAATCACTGAGCAATATTTTTCTATTCCCATAATTGGGCTGTCCTCTGGGGATAACTTCCTCTACTGGGAAATAGTAGCAAACAACACCTGCTTTCCCGTTAACAACGAGGACTCAGTCACACGCGAATTTTATTTGGTTTTAGTGTATTTAAATCTAAAATCTGACTGACTTAGCTGTATTCTTGTAATCACATATGTAACATTTTTACAGTATCGACTTATGGCTTTGCTTACTATTTATTATACGCAGTTAATAGTTTGTTATTTTATCGTTATGCCCAGTCCCGTAGCACTCCAACTTCGGGCCCCCCCCCCCCCCCAAAGTAAGCGCAAGAGCCCCTGCGCACAGGTCATATCACTTTAGAGGTGTAAAATTGAAAAGCTGCATTAAGAAAATAAACCACAATTTGTACATAAGTAAACAGGCTAATGTCAGAATAAAGCATGCCGATACCGAAGGTGCAAGTCATAAAAAATTCGGCACCGATGCCAGAGTTCAGTAGGACATTTATGCAGACACTGCAAAACGAAAGCAATGACACTGAAAAACATGAAAAAGTTATAAAAACACAGTATCATTTAAATAGTCTGGAGCGAACCTTTTTGTTCGCAAATGCTGTTATGACATTGTCATAATCAAGAGATCGAGCGCAGTCATTTTCGATTGACAACATGGCTAATAAAGATAGTCTACTGTCTGTCATAGACGTTCTATTAAAAGTTTTGATCAGTTTCAATTTGCTGAAGCTTCTTTCAGCGCTGGCAACAGTCACGGGGCAAGTTAGTAAGATTCGAAGTGCGATGTACACATTCGGATACAATTCAAATAAATGAGTCTTTAGAAGATAGTTCAGAAAGTCTTGAGCCGTATTGAGATTGCGTTTTTTTTTGTAAAATTAAAACAAACCGCTGTAGCTCAGCGCTCATTTCATCAGAATCAATGTCACCGAACTTTATTTGGAACTCTTTACAGCAAGTAAGAAGAGCATTTTCTTGTTGCACAAGCAAAAGTTTGTCTCGTGTGTACAAAAACGAAAAGGCGGAAGAAACCTCACGCAACAAATTAAAGCGCTCCTTTATTGACATAATAGCCTGGTCTACTAATGGATAGAAAAAGTTGCTTTTAAATTTCAGTTCAGGAGTAGCTCGTTGTTCCTCTTCACCTTGGTAATCAAACAATCTTCTTTTCTTTCCACTTCTTGACGGAGGAAAAGAAGGATCAATATCCAATTCCTGTGCTATTTCAACAGCAGATGTTGCGGCACTGTCATAACCCGTTGTGCGATAGTTTTGCAAAAACTTTTCAGTTGCCTGGATTTCCGTTTCCATTGTATGAAGGGAGACTCCATACGATTGAAGAATCTTGCTTGCTTTATTGACTTGGAATAGGATATCATACCAAATAAACACCGACAAAAGAAAACTCCATTTTGATAAATGAGCTATCAACGATTTTGTTTCTGAGGCAGCTCTTCCATCTTTTCTTTCTATGGAAATGGCTTCCAAGTCTTTCAGTGCCAGCAACACCTCTTTTAAATTGTATCGAAGAGGTTTGATGCATTTAATTCTGCTTTCCCAACGAGTATCAGATTGTGACTTTATGGACAGCTCCACATGTTTCTTCAAAATTTCCCAACGCTTAGCAGAGGAAGAAAACAGCACATACAACTTTGTAAGTACTCCAAAAAATGTCAATGCTTCCGTCGATGAATTAGCACTGTCAACAACAACTAAGTTAAGGGTATGGTTTGCACAGGGCACGTAAACAGCTTTGGGATTGATGTCTAGCATTCTTGCTTGGACCCCAGAATGTTTTCCTTTCATGTTAGCACCATTATCATATGACTGACCTCGACAATCAGACAATTCGAGTTGCAGTTCGGTCGCTTTTTCTAAGAAAGCGTCCAACAAGCCTTTCCCAGTACTGTCACTTATTCTCAAGTAGCCAAAAAATGTTTCTTTAACAACAGCAGCTTCTTCATTACATAGTACATAACGGAGAACGACAGACATTTGTTCATGATGTGACATATCTGGAGTGCAGTCCAAAATTATAGAAAAATATTTTGCCAATTTCAATTGCTGTAAATTTTCTTTTTCAACTTCTGTCGCTAGCAATTCAATTAGTTCATTTTGTATGGTAGGACTCAAATAGCGATCTTTAGTGTTTTTATTCTTGATTCTGTCTTGAAGCTCTTTTAGGATCGGATCTCTTCTTGCCAAAAGCTCAAATATACCCAGAAAATTTCCATTGTGAGGAGATCCTAAGACTTCTTCAGATCCTCTAAAAGCAAGATTCCTTTCCGATAGAAACAAGGCAATGTCGATAAGTCTCTCTAAAACATTTCTCCAAAAACGTCTTTCATTGAAAAAAATATTCATCTCGCGTTTGTCGATAGTGGATAAATTTCTTATCCCTTCAGCTAGCAACATCCATTGACTGCAGCATTGTTGGTGGGAAATGCCGTTTTCATGGTCTTTCAGTTTTTTCGAAAAACCCTCCCATGTATTTATACCACTACAAAAGGGGCTTAGTGTTTTTCCAAATAGCTTACAACAAAAGCAAAAAACTTGATCTGATTCCCCAGAATAAACTAGCCACGACCGTGAAACACTTTCACCATTAGGTAACACACGTTTATAATGGTTGGAGGAAAAACGTCGCCTTGGAGTTGTGTTATTATATGGAAAATTCATTATTAGTTGATGTGGTCCACGCTTTACTATATCACATCGTTGAGCATCAGAAATACTTTCAGGCCATTTACATGGGTCATCAGGGATAGGGGTAAATTGAGATTCAGTTATTTTTGATATTGAAGGTTGCGTATTGGCAGGTAAATCACAACTTACATTTTCTGGAAATTCACAATCACTTTGATGCTGATCGTCATAGTCTTCTTTTTCTTGTACACTATAGTTTTCTTCATCCCTCTCGGTACTAGTGCCAGGTCTACTCTGCTCAGTAATCTTGAAAAAATCTGTCATCTTGGGCAATTTCGCTACAGCATCTCGAGCAGTGGCTGCTTCTTTTCTCTTTTGAGCACCACTTTTTGAACGTTTCATTCTATACAATGTCAATAAAATACTTTATCTGCACTCTGCAGTGTATATATATTGTCCCGGTATTTCTAGCCAAACAGAATTCCAGACCATTCTATGATTGTTGCGTAACAACGGCATTGTTACGTCAATCGAATATTCAAGATTCTACCAGAAAATCAATCGAAATATTCTCGATTCTGCGAGATAAAATGACGTAGCATTCACTTATGATGTCACAAGCCAATTTCTTCCTACAGTTTAAATCGGTTGTAAACAAGTCTGCTGAACTGAAAATATTCACGTAGCCAAAAAGCAATTTCAGACTAACTTGGGCCCCCAAAGTTGGCCTGGGCCCCCCCAATTGGGGGGTTTGGGAGGCGGCTGCTACGTCTCTGGTTATGCCTGCTGAATCTGCAGTCACAAAGTATGGTTTTCAAGATCATAAAAAATATTTTGATAGTAAAGCAAATAACAAGAAACAATTAGCAACGTGTAAGTTTTGACAAAAGAAAATATCTAAAAGACTGGGTGCAACTTCGGCATTTACTCGTCATTTAAAACTTGTCTGCCCTACAAATTACAAAGAATATTTTGAATCAACTTCTCGCTTGGTTGGAAATAAAATTCAGAGAAACATTTATTCATTTTTTGCCGTTGCTACTCAATTACCTGAATTTTCTTCATCAAAGTACGATGTACAACATCCACAAAGAAAATTAATCAATTGTAAAACGCCTCATTGTAGGTTGTTCACTTTAGCTTTCTGTTACATTTACAACTTAATTTCACTGGAAAAATTGCGCAAGTTTATCTTTATCTGTTTATTTATTCAAATAGAATAGAAAGCAAAGCACAATAAGATAGAAGAGCTTCCTGCCAAAAAATTTTGAGGCTATTGGCTGCCCAAGGTGTTGTAATCCAGAGGAGAACTGTAAAGAGGCGGCTATTACCACCTGGATTGAACGCATATCGACCCAAAAAAAACAGTGGAAGCCCTAAAAAAGGCCAAAAGGGACCAAACTAGGAACAGTAGAATTCGTCTTCGCTTAATTCGTCAGTTTGCATAATTCGTCACATTTTCCTCAGTCCGGGCAGAATTCTTATCTTTTACGTGCATTCCAGTTCGTCTAATTCGTCACTTCGCTGAATTCGTCACCTATTTACATCCCCAAAAAACCTTTTGTTCATCTTATTTGTCATTTGCAGGTTCGATTCAATGTTTAAGCTGTATTCACAGCTTTGTTGGTTACTGCAGGATAGATGAATTCACGCGGTCTCAGTGGTTGTTTCAACACGCATAAGATCTCAAACAACAAACAGTCCTTATCGGATTAGATCTCATTATTTTCTTTGTACTGCATGATTTGTGTTTCGTGTAAGTGCATTGTTTTCAATAATAAACGTAACAAATTGCGTTAGCAACAACGCAAGCCCCTTGCTATTTTTTAAAATACTTTCAGTTAGTAATTTACAATAAGCAAAAAGACAAACAAAACAAAACTTATTGATTGGATATCATGTCGTGAGTTCGTTATTGTTGTTCGGTGATATTCTTCAATTGTCGTGAGCTCGCTTATATTTTTAATTCCACTGTGATCCAAGGCTAATTCTCACTCGATATAGAATTTGTTCCTTTTTATTGGTGATAACAATCAATAAATACATTAACGAAATATGAGCCATGAGGGCAAAGCAATCAGAGCAAGCAGAGCAAGCAGAGCAAGCAGAGCAAGCAGAGCAAGCAGAGCAAGCAGAGCAAGCAGAGCAAGCAGAGCAAGCAGAGCAAGCAGAGCAGGCAAAGCAAGCAGAGCAAGCAAAGCAGTAATAACTTGACTCAAAGCATGAGCGAAGCGGATGATTGACTAGCAATATCATCATAAGCAATGCGAACATATATAAATGCGAACACGAATCACGTGACACGATAAAGCAATAGCTTTTGATAAGGTTGATGTGAAAGCAACGCAATTTCCTATACAAAATGTCAACATTAATATTTGACACCCAGCATAGGAAATACTGATAGCGACATTAAAAATGAAACCAAATACAAATTAAATTAAATCCAAATATGCAGGCAATCACCACAATCACTTCAAAATCACATGCTAGGCTAGTTTCTCGCCATAAACAAGTTCGGGAAAATTTTAAATTACATATTTTTCTCAAATTTATGATGATTTGTCCAGTACTGTATTTAAATAGTGTACCATTTATTTAGCTATTCGTTTGAAGGAGTAGTTTAGTGTGAGATTGCAAACATTAACAATGGCAAAAGCAATTCTCTTCATTTTTGCTTATGGAAAACGGAGTTTGAATTATTTCCATGAGGTTTTTTATAATAACAAGTAGTTTGTTGATGTCATTCTCCCATGGTATCCCAAAATAACTTTTGTTTAGATATTGTGACTGATACAGTGGGAACCACTGTTTTGATTGGGAAAAGGAGTTGTCCGATTGGGAATGGTTGCCTATTTAAAACCATCAAAAACAATAAAATTGATTTTTGCCTTAAATACTGCAAAACCGCCTTTTTTAATTGTTACTATCGTAATCCTCACCAAAAAACAACAACACTGACCGAGGCAAAAATATTCAACTTTGTCCACTAGCTGAAATTTGATTAGGAAGAAGGAAAAAAAAGCACGAATTAGCGCTAAATAGCCTTCTGCGAGGTTAATGTCTTAGTGAGACCAGGTAACTAAATTCGATCTCATCCATCAATACTATGATGAATATTTCAGGCAAGAATTAGAATTGTGAAGTTTATGAGATGAATAAGTTAGGTTAATGTATTAATGCGATTAATAGGCGTAGGATCAGTAAGATTCAAGCTTTGTTTTAGTGGATCTAATACACAATTGGCTGCCTGTAGTGTGATAGGTATATATCAATAAAAAATATTAATATGAGACAGTTAAATATGTGCTGACTTTTACATAACAATATTTGATTAGAGGTGTTACCTATAGCCTGGGTTCCAATCCCAGGATGTAGCTGGTTCAAGATATTGGTTCTTAATCTATCCTCAAATCATTTTTATGCAGTTTGTTTTATATTTTGAGTATATCTGGCTATGAAGATCATTTATGCTTGTAAACTGCTGATCTTGGCTTTGCATAGTTTTTTCATGTTTTCATTATCTGATCTTGGTAAAGTCTGTGTCGGTTATGCGAGAACAACTTTTGTTTAAACTAGGGGTGCAAAAACACGGTCGCATTGCGTGACCAAAAAGTTTACAGTTTACACACGTGACCACAAGGTTTATGTGCGCAACCAGAAAGTTTACGTGCACTTGATGAAGAAATTTTGCAACAATATGAAGACCAAAGTCAGCGGGTGCTTCAGGTTGATTGCCAAAAAAAAACCGTGGCAGGTTAATTGCCGTGACTACGCTCTTCCTGCCTCTCGGTTTTGGTAAATTCGGGCATGTCCTTGATGTTGATCTCCTAAAAAAGAGGTCATCACTTGTTGATCGCTTGGTCGATAAAATTTTTGCGTCAGGTAAATTTTTAGGCTTTTTTGGGGAAAGCATCAGCAGCCATCTCGCAATACTGGTTTATGCATGTGTGAGCGACCAACAATTTCTCCGCGCGACTGAATTCCAAAAGAAATTTTGCATCCTTGGTTTGAACCTTCACCGTTTTTTCCGTAGTAGTGTAACCAAGCAGGGCAATATACATATAGTGCCTTTTTCAAGTGCATCACAACAAAGCTTTTTTGGGGTTTGAACCTGTAATCTCGTCACTATAAACAGTGAATGTTGCTTTAATTGCTAGACGATTTTGCTAGACGACGTTTCCGAACTTTTTTGTGTTGTTAAAATACTTCACAACTAAAACATTTCAGTGATTTCAGAGAATCCCCTTTCACTTCAATGCTTGAAGATGAAATCTTCGATGAATCTATACTTCAGCAATTCAAAATTGTATCAATCATTAATTTGGTGTTGAGGGAAGCTAACGGTTCTAAAAAAATGACTAGCAACATCCTTGTCCTATATCACTTGACGATTACCGAAAAATATTCTTTAACATATTGACTTTTTTGTTTGATGGAAAAGTCGTAGAGAGATCGCTCTCGGTATTAGAACCATCCAAACTGGCACCAACTTTATTGCTTTTGTTCATTTGGGTTCGAACAACTCTAACACACTCCAAGCAAATATTTCCACGACGGTTAGCTACAAGTTTATTTTTACGCATAGATCGCACCAAGCTCCTTTTTACATCTTTTCTAGACTTCAAATTGACTAAACGGATGTCGTTAATGTGTGCAGAATAGACTGATACTTTTTTGTATTGGCCTTTTTTATTCCGGGTTACATTTCTTAAGTCTTGTTTTCATCGAGCAATCTTAAATATTAAACTTGGCTGAATTGTGCCCATGTAATCGATACTTTCAACGAAATAAAATCCCAACCACAATTCAGTAACTATTACAGCATTTATGGATCGGACCAAAAAATATAATAATTGTCTCAAAATATTCGCTTGTATTATTGACAAAATTCCAGTAGAGACGAGAAGTCTTGGATATCTAAAATTTGTGATCAGCAGATATAAATGCAAATTGTTTCATATCACAACAATAAATTTTAATTTTTTTATTTCTCGGAAAGTTTCTGAGATGTAGACTACCGTACTTGCTTCATACGCTTTTTTTACTACCGGTTTTTATTGGTAAGTTAAGAGCTTAATAATTAAAAATCTTCCCAGGGCTCCATACTTCAAAACAGAAGAGTAGCGGTATTTTGTTCGCAATTTTTCGCCAATACTTATTTGTGGAACGGTTTCATACAAAAGCAATTAAATTTTTTTATCAAATTTTATCCTCGTCAACAATTTTTAAAGTGACAACTCAGCGGATATTTCCTTGTTTTCATTTCATAGCGTAAAGTTATTTGAGTTGAAATCTAAACTGCATTTCTTCATAAAGCAAAGAAAGGAATTTTTGCTGAAAATTTGCTGCATAGCGGCGTTTAGATTAAAAATGCAGATACTCAACTATTAATACTGCTAAAGATGCTACTGCTGCATCAAAAGAAAAAAATTGAATAATGCAAATCAGCTTATTTTTGTTGGCCCTTAAACGAGTTCCAAACTAGATCAAGCTGTAGTGGGGTGACTTTTTTTGGAAAGCATTTAAAGTTCGGATAGGTTTTGCAAAGTAATAGATGATTACCGTAAAATGGGGTGAATAGGGACACTTTTGACGGTTTTTAATCTATAAAATTTTTTTCCGAATAAATTTTACAATGTGCGTTAGTTGATTTTGTGGCCACATTACTAGACTCTCTGCAGAAAAATTTAGTTTGTCTCTAATACTTATCCATCTCGTCACAGGTTATAAAAACTGCTGTCCCTATTTACCCCTCATTTGGGAGTGAATAGGGACATAATGCAAATGTCACATGAAATCCCTATTCAGTCTTACTATGGGGTGAATAGAGACATTGATAGAAGCATGTATAATGTGCTTCTTGATAAAATGATACTGTGAGTGAAGCTAACGCTTCATCAAGAACGAATTAGTGAAATAAAACAAATGAATGAGGCCAGCAATGCACTCTGCTACCTGAAGACAGTGACAACGTTTTGACCTATCAAGTCTCTTCAGTGCAGAGTGGGACGGTAAAAAACAAAAAGCAATTTGATTTTCCTCACATTTTTGTATGATTTCTGCAGAAAAATGCAAACTCAAATTGTCCCCCACTAACACCTTTTTGCGTCGGAGTGGTTTCAAATAAGGGAGAGCGACGCTCATAAACCAATCCTCAAAACATAGCAAATTAAACCAACCAGATTTGCTGCGATTGTACCTCGCGCCTTATGGGTCCAAGAGTCCTCGTATCGCACATATTTGTGGCTTTATACACAACATACGGCAGTAGTAACGATCCATCAACGCATCCAGCATACACTATTGAAGTTGCTGATGTAGTGGAGTTTATTACACGCTCCTGGTGTTTAAAGCCTCGTTTTGCAACGACTTTTTTTCTTCCTAGATTATCGCAAAGATTGGTTTCATCATAATTCATGATGTTACCAGATAGAACATCTTTCAAAGTATCCCTGAGGTTATCAAAAAGTCATTAATGACTTTCGGGGAAATCGCAGCTCTTGATCTTTTAATATTTTGGCACATTCTACGAGTCAGAAGATGCTTGTTTCGGTTTAGAAAGAAATGAGTCCAATCCCTTCCAGGCATATTATTTTTAAAACATTTGTGCTGAATGCCTCTCCTGTCAAAGTGAGCTTTAACGATGCAGCGCGAATCAAATTCGTCTATAGGATAGCCATATAGCGCACAAAGTACAAGATGCTCAACAAGGTGTTTTTAAGACGCTCTCCAAGGCAAGCTGCCCTTCTTGTCGCTTGATACGTTTCTTCTTATAATGCCTTTCCAATACACTTTGTGGAATTCTAAACATGTTTTCTGCCTTCCTGTAGAGAAGTCCTATTTCTATAGCCTTTGCCATAACTTCCTTGTCGTATTTTCTGTACCGCCGGGTTCCCGGTTTTGGTTTATAATTTTTTGGCATAGCGTCCCGATTCACCCCCAAAAACTTTCAAAAACAGCTCGAAAAAAAAAATAAATATTTTTCAGAAAGTAGATTTCAAATATGTTTTTGTGTGGCTTTAAGACGTGCGCAATAAACAACTTCAAAAAGTGCAAGGGTGAAGAGAGCTAGCTTAACTATAATTAGATCTACAGAAACAAAGTTTTGACCACCAAAAAAATTTACCAAAAAAACACACCAAATTTTATCCTCGGCACCTGCAGTTATGAAAATCTATTCAAAATGACAAACATCAATAATTACTTATTACAACTAGATGCACCTGCAAGTCAATTATCAGTTAAAAAAAAATTATAACATAGATTTTTTCAGGACACAAACAAATTTTTATGTTTTGTCCCTATTCACCCCTTAGTCCCTACTCACCCCATTTTACGGTACCTATTTTGGAAGAGTGGAAAACTTTGGAAAGATTACAGATGAAGATTTGTTTGGGAAGAAAATATGGTTTTTTGAGATACCGTGTGAATGCAAAATCTTGCTCCCCCAAAGCAAAAATCCTAGATGCAGCTTTACCGCACGTGGAACTTGTCTAAAAAGTTTGATCAACACCAGACTAGACAGCTATTCTTCACTTTCCGAGGATATAGTTGGTGAGGCGTACGCGTTCATGGTCTTCCATCCTTTCTCTACGGAAAAACTTGATAAATGTTTGATAGATGTTAGTTAGTTAGTAGATGTTAGTAATGTAACATACAAACTGTACAACATAAAAATATAAAGACAACCTGTATTACTAAACACTAAAAATTATTTACCAACAGGGCAGGCAATCACGTAATAACGAAAAACATTGTTGCATCACAGATACAGGAGTGGGCAAGTAAAAAGTGTTGTGAGATACATAAAACATCATTTATTGGAGACAAACACACTATAAACAGTCGGAAAATTTGCACCATCATTGCGATTAATTACATTACATGAACAAGCCTTTTGATTTATCAAAAAACTTCCCAACGCGACGTCTGTATGCATGTGATTCTGACTTCAGTATTTTGACATTATCCCAATCTATTCTATGATCAAAATCCATAACATGTTGACTCAGCGCTGACTTTTTAGTGTTAAAAGTCTTGACCGCATCAGCATGTTCCCGTTTTCTGGTTCTAACACTACGTCCTGTTTCACCTACATACACAGCATTGCAATCCCGGCAAGAAATTTGATACACCAAACCACGCTTTTGTTCAAAATTAATAACATTTTTAGGTTTGCGAAACAACGAAGACAACGTGTGATGTGGTTTTAAAACCACTCCGATGCCAACTTGAGTCAAAATTCGGCTAACAGATACTTCGTAGATACTTACAGATACTTATTCCAATAGATAATATAATAGATACTTCGTCAGTTAATAGTATTTATCAGTAAAATCGTAGGATAGAGCAGCAACGGTGCACTGGCTGGGTATCAAACTGGGGCGCACGAAGTTGCAACATAGCAAACACAGCTCTTACAGCAAACAACAAGAATCACACACATCGGTGAGAGCAAAGTGCTAAGCTACCGAAAGCAAACTAATCAAAAAAAAGTCAAGAAGATGTTTGGCTCGATGCAGCTCGATGAAGTGCGAGACGCGACAGGTTACACCTTCAAGAAAGCACATTTAGTGCAATTTCTGCAGTAAGGCAGTGTTCATAGGGTTAGAGTTGCTACTTCTGAACGGCATGGTCAATGGTTTGATTATAAGTTGGGCTCTTTTTTTTGGAAATGAGATTAGATTGTTTGGAGGATGCATCACTGTACTTTTTTTTAATTTCCTAATAGGAGTGTACATTGCTGGGAGGGGGCTGGGTATAAACCACATAAGAGAAGTTTACCCTGAAGATTTAGTGTTTGCTCCTACTAATAACATTTGTTGACTGGCATTTTAGGGTTGAAAGCTATAAAGCCAGTTTTGGTACTGAAGCTACTTTCTTCACAGAAATGATAAAAGCAATCCATGTTTTGAGAGTTGATGTTTTGCAAGATTTTTTAACTCAAATCTAAAAAATTTTGACTGCTCAGCAACATAAGATTTGCATTTTTAAGTAGCATTAAAACAAAAAAAGTAAATCATTTTTCATTACGTTTCAGCATTTCAAAGTTAAAAGCAAAACTCAAGTGAAAACTAGTACCTACCTATATGATCAAAATTTTCAGTACCAGAACTATAATAGTCTGATTATGGGATATGAACTATGCGGACCAAATGAAGTTTTGGTTGTGTCTGGGTTTGGTATTGCCAAGCCTAGAATAATAACAAGTGGCCATGTGTGGGTTTGGCCAGCAATACAGCATGTTCAACGAATTTCTGTAAAAGAAATTTCATCAAAAGTATGTAGCAATGAAGTGAGAACGTCTGATGGAATTTCAGCAACATGTGTTGGAGTTGTAGAAGCTAGAATTGCCATCAACTTGGATTTTGTGGTTGATATTGTTCGTGAAATGTTACTTGATAAATCTGAGGAAGAAATAAAGAACATTGTTGTGGACACAGTTCAAGGTAAGCATTTGAATTTATGTAGCATGCTCAGCAGTGCAAATCAGTGGCTATTTGTTTTATAAAGAGATGATACATTTATTTTGTTGTATGCTAACCACAAAAATGAAATAGCAATCTTTAAAGTGACAACGCAAAAGAATCAGTGCTTAGCAATTTAATTGCTATGCAATACCTGAGGCTGAGAGTCAGAAAAGTGAGACCTTAAGTACCTGCCTTAAACCGAGGTCATGTTCTTGGCAGAAAAGCAGTTGAAAAAGTTAGGAGAAAAAATAGAACCAGAAGCAGAGCAGAGGATGGAATAGAATGATTTACGAGAGAGATATGAGCATGTTGAGAGGCTGAGATGTTAGTCTGGTTCTCTTCAGTGCTTCTATGAGTGGAAGCAAATGCTTTGTGTCTTTCTCTTGCCACTTTTTTCACTTCACAAGACCAGCAGGCTTGAAGTTGGCATGGGATGCAGCCGAATTGAATGGAAAATTGCACTGCATTCAGTAACAGAAGTGAAGAGTGCAGCAGCAGATGAAAGAGAAAGAGAAGAGTGTTTCACTGCATAGGAACAGTGTGAAACAATGATAGCGTCAAGGTCATCCAAATCAGTTTTTCAGAAATTGAAGAAAGAAGGATGCTCATTGGGGAGGGAGAGTGGAGAAATAGGAACAGTTAAAAGAATTGGAAGGTGATCAGAGTCCAGTTCTGAAGCACCTACCAGGAGCAGGAAAGAGTGAGAGAGAGGAGGGTGTGGAGGATATGTCAGGAGAGGAGTGACTACCAGAGGAATCATGAAGAAGAGCAGTGGTGTCAGGGTCATTGTGGGAAAGGAGACTGGAGGAGATGACTCAATCAAATTCTTTCTCCCTGCTTGGGTCTAAAGTACCTCTTGAGTCCCTAAGAGGGTAATGGCAGTTGAAGTCCCCAGAATGAAAACATTTTTGAAGGAAGCAAGGCCAGAGAGAGAAAAGGAGTTAGTTCTACTATCTGCCAAAGAGAACCAAATAGGAGAAGCATAGATGTTCAGAAGAGGGAGGGGAAGAGGTTTTTAGTTAGATATTGACTGCCACATATTTGGAGACAAGCATGTTTTGAGGTGGATAGTGATGATTGAAAAGGAGCTTTGGATTTTGAAGTGTTTGCAAGAAAAGAAGGCATGGTCAACTGAAGATTATGTCAAGAAGGTTGGTTGTTAAACAGGTGGAAGAGATTGGACTTGAAAAGGAAAATGCCATTGACAGATTGAAGTGGGGTGATGCTGCAAATTAACGGATCATGAGATAATTCCAAGTTGCCTCTGTTAATGGAGACCAAATGAGCTTTAGAACATTGTATTTCTTACACAGAGTAGGGGTCAAATGAAAAGAGAGAGGAAGTTGAATGATCACGAAAGAATAGGTCTTGTGTGACAAAATAATTACATCACCACAAGTGTGTGAATCATCAATTGAAATATAGTCGGATCGGGAGTGAGTGCAATTGGATTGCAGAGCAGAGTATCCAAGAATCTGGAAAGAAAAAGAAGAGTTGAAGTTGCATTCATGGATAAAGATGAGATCAGGAGGAAAGAGTTAAAGAAAGTGGAGAAGTTCAACACTTTTGCCATAGCAATCTCTAGCATTTTATTTGAGAATCCCGAGCGAGTCAGGAGAAGAAGAGGAAGCAGGGGATGCCAAAGAAGACCCATAAGTGGAGAAAGTTGGAAAGAAATTGAAGAAGGGGGTTAGTGACAGGGCCGAGGAAGGGTAGGAGGTTTTTATGCAAGGATGAAAAGTAAGGGCTGCATTGGCAAAGAAGTGAGGGGGTGTTGTTTGCAGTGAAGTACATGTGCTGAAGAGAATGACGTTGTATTGGTGGACTGGGGACTGCCAGAAGAAGCAAAAATGGTGCAGGAAGGGCCACTTCAAAAGTGATAGCTCAAAAGGGAGTTGAACTGGATGAAGAGAGGAAGGTGGATCTTAAATGTACCCATCTTCAGGAGGCACAGCTTTGTACTGACCTGCTCCTCCAGGTCACATTGCTAGTGCATACAGAACAGTGGAAAATGGGATCAAGATTTGGATGAGCGGTGCAGCTCATCAAAAGTAAAAGAAGAATGAGAAGATGAAGAAGAAAGAGGCAGTAGAACCAGAGGAAAAAGACAGAAGACTGTTTTTAGAGAGAGTGGGGGTGCCCTTCTGCAGTTATTCAAAAGGCATCGTTACAATAAAATGTTTGATGTGGGGAGAGCCCAGGGTATATGAGGCTTTCAAGGAGGCCAACAGCTATTATGACCTGACTCAATGGGGTCAGGGACTGCACCACCACATTGTGGTGGCTGTTGATTGGTGCAGATTCACTGACTTTGGCAGCTCAATGAAATGCTGATGTAAGGCAGTGTGTGCACTGCCCTTGGGCCTGCCAGTGAGGTTCATGATTAGTAATGCTGATTTTTTGTTGTGGAAGTGCAACAAGGGTGGCCTGCATCTTATAAGTAGCCACACATTAAATCAAACTCAGTTATTTTTCTAACAATCAATACTACAAATGTAAACTCTGCCCGTGTAAATTATCTGTAAATTTATCGCAATTTTTTTTCGGCACAGCATGAAAAGTTTTTGTTGCCATTTGTTCTTTAACACAGTGCTTATCAACTGGGTGTATCATACACCCAAAGTTGTACCAGCCTTTTGCAAGGATGTACAAACGTGATAGGGTATGCAGGGATGCACCTGCTGTTAAATAGAACACTTTTTTTGTTATGAATGAAGAATGATTTTTAAATTGAAGACAATTTTTTAGATAAATTGTAACACAGTGATTCTGCACTTTGGGGTCAGTGAGAAGGTTTGAAGGGTTTTGCAAATGCTGGAGTGAATTTACTTGATTGTTGGTAAAATTTTTGAACACAATTTGTGATAGTTGTCATCATTAACTATGAGTGTGATTGTCAAACTGTGGGTTGTGACTCTCTGCATTGTCACCTGTGGTTTTAATCAACTTGATCTCCAAGTGAAAAGGTCTTCTTATATCTCTGTTGAAGATGGCTGGTCAGTTTGGGCTTTAAAAATATTAATCATCAAAAAAAACTCATTGCGTCGATCTCAAAAACATTCAAAAATCAAACTTTGAATAAATCGGCAATATTGAAAATGCTTGTGCACCTAAGTAGTAACTTCCAAACAAAACTGGCAGGGGTTTGAAGGACTGGCAATTTCTTTAAAGGGGTCTGTGACTTTAAAAAGGTTGAAAACTACTCAAAACATTCAAAAATCAAACTGTGAATAAATCAACAGGGTTGAAGATACTTGCACACTTAAATGGTGACTTCCAAACAAAACTTTGGCAGGGATTTGAAGGACTGGCCACTTGTTTAAAGGGGTCTGTGACTTTGAAAAGGTTGAAAACTATTGCCTTAACAGAACGGATTTTTTCAATAAAAAACTTTTGTTTGGAAATCAACTAAAAAATGAGCAGAAACTATTGAATAAAATGTTGTTCATTTGATTTATGCTTGATTAGAGTGTACAGATTTTTGGAAACTTAAACATAGTGTACCACTACAATACTGTTAGACTAGCAGTGCTTTCACAGATGTTCTAGATTCCTGGTGGAATTGTGTCTTTATTTTCATTTTAAAAAGTTTTTCATATTTTTCTTGCCAATTCAGACTTAAAAGCAAGGTGCTTTCATGTCTCAATCTCATGGGGCTGATATGTAGTGGTTTCAAAGCTGGTTTTTATGTTACAGCAATTTGTGTCGGTAGCACAATAGAATTTTAGTTTCAACTTAGTGATAGTTTTTTTAAAATTGAGTTGATGTAATGTATCACTCAAACAATTTGTCGTACTACAACTTTACTTAAACCTTGCTGATTCAGTACCAAATATTATATCTACCAGCTGTAGATCTACATCGCTTTTGGTTCAAAGCAAGGAGACATATATTTTCATGTAAACTTAAGTTTAATTGCACTACCTACAGCAAGAACTATGAGTTCCACTTTGGCCATTTCGGCTCCTGACAATGAGCTATAAACCAATTGCCAAATAAACTAATGCAGATATGCATCTGCAGAACATCTTGTTCAGTCATATATACTGAACAAAGGACATTTCAGATATTTTAGAAGATTTCTCTATAAGCAACAATGGGAATTACTGTGATGCCATACTATGAAATATGAATTTGTGCAATACCTTACTGGGCCAGTGTTACCCAACACTTGCAATCTTTCAATGGAAATGTTCTGAACAATTTTGGCTGAATCAAAATGTTGTGAACGACTTTGGTTAAATCAAAATGCGTGAACAAGTTTGGCTAAATAATCAGTTACATGAGATAAAAATATCAGTTTTTGAAATTGCTTTAAATTAATATATGTGGTAATAACTCAAGTGTCTTCAATCGCCTTATCTGTCAGTGATTTTGTGTATCCTTGTTTGATTTCTTTGTTTGCACAAGCTAGTTAATTGAGTGCTGATTTCAGGTTTTTGATTTTGTGCTTCAGTTCAATCAGTGGATTTTTTTTGTAATTGTGTTCAATAAAATTTAATTCTGTTCAGTTTGGTTTATTTTAATTTAACCCAGGATTGCCCAGTGGTACCTACAGGTGGTCCTGGATTAAAGCTTTTTGTAATGTGCAATTTATTTTCAATTATTGTCCATTATAGTTTTTAGGTTGTGCAAGATTTATATTTGTGCTCGTATTCCCTTAAATTTAAAATTAAAATAATTATAAAATGATGTTCACTCAAATGTTGCAATTTTTTGTGTTACTTTTTTTCCAGTGCAGATAAGAGAGAATATCAAAGAATCGTGAAATCAAAAGTAGAATGTTTTTGATAACTAGTGTATTGGTTTCAAATAATGTTGAATTACAATGAGAAACTGTGTTATTTTGTTTATTTATTGTTATTATTTTCATTGCTCGACATTAATGCCTGTCTGCTGGTCAGAGGCTGGTTAAGATTACCTCGGGCAAGTTGTTATTCTCCTTCACATGGCTGGTGAATCAGTTGTTGATGTTTACTAAGCCACAATCATTTGTTTCTCACGTAATCCAATTCATTTCGTAGTTTGATGTTTTACTGTTCTTCAAAAAACAACTAAACTTTACTGTATTATGATATCCAGCTGCGGGAGTGTGTTGGGACACATCACCAAAAAAGTATAGAATACAAAGCACTTTAACTTCAAAAAGATGAGTCAAATAAAGCAAAAGCTACTCTGCGTTCAAACTTCAAAACAATGCAATAAAATGCTAGTTATCAAGAATGCAGGAAGTCTTTACACATTTACAGAAATAGGATTGATTGTTTCATCACAATGTTAGTGCATTGCAACCATGCATAGACATTTGATGGCTAACCAATACACAGCGTCTGTGAGGTTACAGGGCAAATAGCAATAAAGGAAAAAATGTGGAAATTTATTCCCAGTTTTTGTAACCCATCTCCAAATAAGTAAAAAAGATTGGAGAGGTGAAGAAACAAAAATAAAAAACGTCATGAGTATGAAGAATTAAAGCGTGAAAGAACGTTTCAAGCTTCATGGGAAATAAACAGAGAATGGCTACATTACAACAAGGAAGAAAATAAAATGTTCTGCAAAATATGTGCAAAACTCAATCAAACCCATGGTGGACCTTTAAGCTTTGGATCAAGTAATTTCAGATCAAGCGCATAAAAAGTCATAGACAAAGTGGATCTCATGTACATTGTGTCAAGGTCTTTGGCACAAAAAAGAGGTTTTTGGATCACTGATTTGGAAAGATGTCAATCAAGAGCATAGCATTAAGTTTCTGAATGCTTTATCAGTAATTAATTTGATCTTGAGTTTGCCAGTGCTTTCAACAATTTGCAAAAGAGGCTTTAGTTTGATGAACACCATCAAAACAGATTGGAGAAGCAGTTGAGCAAAGATGTGTTGACCAACCAGCTATGCATTATTTTGCATTTGCTGGAAATTGCTGATTGATTCTTTACCTATAAATTGTCTCTGCAAAGTTGGGCTTGACCACATTAGCGTAGACCTAATTTTGTGTCCAAAAAATCTGCCAAATCATGAAGCACCTAAAGTGTTTAGTTGTAAATACTGTTTTTAATAAATAAAAATCACTGTGTGCTCATTTGCTTTTTCAGGAAAGTTTTAGTTTGCTGCGGGC
The DNA here is from genome assembly GCA_963675345.1 of Trididemnum clinides. Classification (NCBI taxonomy): domain Eukaryota; kingdom Metazoa; phylum Chordata; class Ascidiacea; order Aplousobranchia; family Didemnidae; genus Trididemnum; species Trididemnum clinides. Next base: position 23,545,554 of record OY776290.1, on the reverse strand, counting down.
ATACAGTTTTTAATGCTGTTGATCCAACAGTGCTGCAGTGCAGAAAGTTAATGTTGACATCTGTTTTTGATTGTGAGATTCTGCATTGCATGTACTTGTGCCACTAGGCATTAGATACTCGTATGTCTGGTCTGGACCTATGTGAAAGGCATTGCTTAGGGTTCTTTTATAATTTCAGCATTTGTTGGAGAAAATAGTTGAGACTTTAAGAACACACAATAGTGACAATGAGATATCTTGTCTGAGATATCTCGTTGCCACTATCCTGTGTTCCTAAAAACCAAGTGACATTCAGTATGTGGCTTGTTGCCTTGCTGTGATGGTAGTATTACAGATGAGGACTCAAATACAAGAAGTGATTCAAATTTGAACCATCTGATACCATAGAGCTGATGCTAAAATCATTTATAGGCATACATCTTTAACAACATAGTAATTTTTAAAGAATAGAGCAAAAAGATAAGAGAAATATGGATACTTTTTAAAAGAAATTTCTGAAGAAAGGTATAATTCAGATTCAGCTGAAGAACTAAATTGTGTAGAACCATGGAAATCACTTTTCATAAAAATCTTGTTGGTGGTACAGAATTTTAATATAGCTTTGAAAAAGCTGTTTGAGCCATAAGCTTTTTGTGATGCTCTCATCAGTGGCAATATCGCATCAAAAAGGAAGACCTAGACTGAGTGTTTTATGTGGTAATTTGGATGTTAGGCAATCAAGACAAGCCAATGATAGCACACTTATTGTAAAGCATGGTAAAGAAAGATTTTGCAATAGCAAAAGTTGGACAAAGTGCAGCAGAAGGCCAAATACCACAATTATCAAAAGAGTTTGAGAGCGTAAACAAACTCTTTCTGTCTGCATAAAACCATGTGCTGGGTCTTAATATCAGCAGCCTTGAAGAGATTAAAGTGGAAAAAGCTGCGTGCTGTGGCGAGAATTGAAAACCGCTTGTTGTCAAAGTTCAATGCACATTGATCATTTTCTAAAAGATGCTGATCAATGGCAGAGTCACAATCCAGTTTGGTGTCTTTTCATTTGCACAATCTGTGTGGTTGAGATTGGTGTGGACAAGTCAATTGTTGTCTTAACCATTGTGGAACATGTTGCTTGATGCGATCCTGTAGTTGTTGAGATGTTAGTTCTGCATACCGACTATCACAGTGGCATTTATATTCATATATGACTGAACTTTTCTGAGTGGTAGGTAGAACATCCTTTCAGACCACAGGCAACATGCGCTTTGAAGTAAAGGCCAAGTGAGTGTTGACAGAACCGTGGCAGCTTTAGCAGGGCAGTGGTTTTCAATTCTCACCACAGCATGCAGCTCTTTCCACTAGAGATGTACCAATACCAATACCAGCATTTAGAGCCAATATCGATACTGCCAATACCACTGATACTTTTTTATCTATTGAGCACCAACAAAAACTTGTAAGCAGTAACAAAGAATGTATTTAGTAAATCTAGCTTTTTATTTTGAAGTTTTTCTAAGTATTTATCTATCATTATTCATTACAATATTATTGCGAATCTGTAAAAGAAAGTTGAACAAATCAAGCAGTACTTTTTTATTGCAAAATACTAAAGCAATGGATTGAATACCATTATTCAAAGAAAATAGGCTCACCTTACAAACACAAAAGAGTAAAAAATAAATTATAATGAGAAAGTAACAGTGAAATAACCAAAGAAAATAATAAACTTGACAACATAATGAAAGCAACTCGGCAAATGAAAATTTCCCATAGACGTATTAATAGAAAAGTGTTAGCCAATTGCAGCTATTATCAAGCAAACAGCACTCACAAGTCAAAGCTAAAATAATATACTACAAAACTGCCGCTTTTCTAGCAAAAAGACAGCTTGGTAAGTCAAAACTAAAAAATGTGTATACCATACTACAAAGAATCAAAACCATTCACAAACTGCTCACTCTTTTTATCAAACAAACTGCCCTCATATTAAAGTCAAAACAAAACTTTCTCATCAGTCCCTCCTCTCAAAAATTCATTGCTTTATAAATTGCAGATAACTTTTTTGGTATCAGCAGCTTTAACACTAAAAAATTTCCATACAATGCTTTTATTAGAAGTCATTTTTAATAACCACTGCCTCTGAAGCTAAAAGAGAAACTGAAATTTATAAAATACCTTTAATATGTATATTTATATAAACACAATATTGAGTGCTACACAATGTTTGGGTCCTGTTTGGAACACACCCCTCCCCTGGTCATTATTGATACACTACAAATCATTAATTATGTTACAAATCCAATCCACTTCAAGTGGGGGAAAAATTTTTTTATATTTATACCATGAAAAAATATATCAAAAATTTTTATATTTATTTTGTGCTTAAAAAGTATCTGTAGGTATCAGCTATATTTAATCAATATCGATACTACTACCCAATACCACAAAAATAGGCTGATACCACCAATGCTGATACTAAAGTATTGGTACATCTCTATTTTCCACATTAATCTCTTAGAGGCTGCTTATATAAAGACCCAGCTTTATGCAGACAGAAAGAGTTTGTTTACGCTCTCAAACTCTTTGATAATCATGGCATTTGGCTTCCTGCTGTGCTTTGTCCAACCTTTGCTATTGCAAAATCTTTCTTTAGCATACTTTACAATACTAGCACCATCATTGGCTTGTCTTGATTGCCTAACATCCAAGTTAACCACATAAAACACTTACTCTACATCTTCCTTTTTGATGCAATATTGCCACTGGTGAGAGTGTCATGAAAAGCTTATGGCTCAAACAGCTTTTTTCAAAGCTGTATTAAAATCGTTTTTCAGTGATGAAGTGCTAAAGCAATTGGTAGAAACAAGCAACAAGTACTCACTGCAAAGAAACCACACATTAATCACAAGTGTTGAAAAAATGAAACTATCACTATTTTTTTACTCAGTGGATACCTAATGCCAAAATCTCTAGGCTATTTTGGGAAATGCAACAAATGCAATTGGGGAAATACAATTCACAACGAATTGGTAGTTCAGGGTGTGAGAAAGAACAGGCTTTGTGTTATTGGAAAGTTCTTTTGCAGAAGCATGCTTTTATTTAAGCACTTGGATATCTTCAGTTAATCTTGCTGCACAGAACAACTTACCATCTATAAACTATATATCTAATTCAAGTAGAATATAAAAAAACAACCAGAATATAATGTAGAATATAAGAATTGATTAGTAAGCTGTGCAATATAAAAGATAACTGATAAAAAGCTAAGCTTATGTTCATGATATATCTTTCCCTAACCTTAAACACATAAATTGAACATTTGCTGCATTCCACATTACTCACTACCAAAACTAACAATTAACAATGAAAGCTTTCTAGTGTAGACTAAGTATTAAAAGCTAGACAGCAGTTATTAAAAGCACTTTTTATGAAAAAATGTAAAATGAGTTAGACTTCATGAAATTCTTCATGAAATTTTACAAAGTAGTGTCACAAAGGTTTATGTAAATTAAACTGATGAAATGCCTTACTCTTTACAATAGGTTTCTTGAAATGTAATGATACTTAAAACCGGTGCAAATCGCATCTTTCTGCTAATAATCAACTTGCTAAACAAATCTTTTTTTTGATAATTTTGAAGGAAATTTTCCTGCAGAGTTTTCCATTTGTGAAAGTATGGTGCCACATTATGGGAGGCATCATTGCAAATAACCCATTCTTTGTAAACAAAGTAACTTTTAACACAAACTGTGGTTGGCATGCCTTTCTCCAGAATCTTCTTTTCTTTCAGCTTGTCTCTATATGGGGTCGCCACAGCGTGAAAGTATTTTCCATTTGACCCAATCGATTTCGTCTCCCTCCTTAGCTTCAATGCTTTTCAAGTCTTTTCTTGCCAAATCCATCCATCTTCTCCTTGGCCTTCCTCTTTTCCTTCTACTTGGCACTGCCATCTCCATCGTCCTTTTCCCACATAGCCTTCTTCTTTCCTTTTCATGTGTCCATACCAGTGTAGCTTTGCTTTCCAAAGTTTGTCTCCTAGCTTTGCAATTTTCGTGGTCCTTCTCACATATTCGTTTTTTATCTTGTTTTTTCTTGTCACTCCCAGCACCCATCTCACCATTTTCAACTCCACAACTTCCATTTTTCTCACCTGTCTTTCCATCACTACCACTGTTTTCATTCCATAAAGCATGGCTGATCTAACAACACTCTTGTACATTTTACCCTTAACCCTTGATGATAACTGTCGATCCAGTCGCACAGAACTCTTGACACCTCCTTCCAACTCATCCATCCTGCTTGGATCCTTCTCCTCACTTCTTCACATCTTCCATTGCTACTAACTGCCAAACCCAACTATTTGAAGTCTTTTGCTCTCTTTATCTTTTTTTCTTGCAGTTTCAACTCTTCCCCATCATCCACACCTCCAGCCTTCAAATACTTGGTCTTGATCCAGCTCACTTTCAGGCCTCTTCTCTCCAGTGCATTTCTCCAAATTTCCAGATCATCCTCTAGCTCCCTATGGTTTTGCCTAGACAGCACTGTGTTATCTGCAAACAGCATATCCCATGGTGCATCCTTCCTGATGCTCTCCATCAGCTTGTCCATGATAATGGCACAAAGAAATGGAATGAGTGCGGAGCCTTGGTGAAGTTGAACACCTACCTTGAATTCCTCAGTCAACCCTGCTACACTTCTGACAGTTGTTGTCGCTCCATCATACATATCCTTGATAATCCTTATGTAGCACTCTGATGTTTCAGCAAACCGCAAGCATTCCTCTCTGAGTGACCTGTCATATGCTTTCTCCAAGTCAATAAAGGCACAATGCACTGCCATTGCCCTTCAGTCCACTTTTCCAACAGCATCCTCAGACAGAAGATTGCATTGATAGTATTCCTTCCTGATGTAAACCCAAATTGTTGCTCAGCGATCATCACCTCCTTTCTTATACTTGCTTCTATTACCCTCTCCCACAGTTTCATAGTGTGGCTCATCGACTTGATCCCCCAGTAATTTTCACATTCCTTGATGTCTCCTTTAACTTTGTGCAAAGATACAAGCATGCTCCTCCTCCATTCATCTGCTGTCTTCTCCCCTCATAGGAGTCTATTAAAGAAGTTCACTAGAAACTCCACACCTTTATTCCCTAGGGTGAATGTCATCAGGTCCTTGAGCCTTTCCCTTCTTCATCTTTTCCAGCCCAGTCCTGACTTCTTCTCCAGCGGTATCTTCCACCCTCTCTCTTCTGTTCTCATTTTTCTTGTTTCTCTAGAGTTTTCCTGGTTGAGTAAGTTGTCAAAATACTCCTTCCATCTTTGTTTCACTTTCTCTTTTTTCATCAGCATCTCCCCAGTTTTACTCTTGATTTCTCTTACTTGTTGTACATCCTAGCTTTGTCTGTTTCTGTGCTTTGCTATCTTAAACAACTCATTTTCCCCTCCTTTGTTTCTAGTTTTTTGTACAGTTCCTCATATGCCTTGTTTCTCGCCTTTGCCACTTCTCTCTTAGCTTGTTTTCTTGCAGTTTTATAGGCCACCTTGCTTGCATCATCTCTGATGGTATTCCATGCCTTTTTAGCTTTTCTCTTGTTCTTCAGTTTTTTCTGGACTTCCTGGTTCCACCACCACATCTCCCATTGACCTGCTGTGTTAACTTTTTCCGATGTTTCACCCAGTTCCATTTTGGCAATGCTCCGTATCATCTCTGCTACTCTTTGCCAGTCTTCCTGTCCACCAAGTATTCTGCTTTTAAAATTCTCTTCACTGGTTTTGGTGCTTTCCTCCACTTCGTCCCGATGATTATTGCACTTACTACTGTTTGGTGCTGTTTTGCCACATTTTCACAGACAATAACCTTTGTATTCACCACCCCCTTGATCTTTTGTCTTCTCACCATAACGTAATCCACCTGCAAACTTTGTCTGCTGCTGTTGTAGGTGACTCTGTGCACTGGTTTCTTTATAAAGCAGGTGTTAGTGATCACTAGTTCTATTCTCTTAGCAAAATCCACCACTGCTTGTCCTTCGTTATTTCTCTTCCCCAATCCATGTCTGCCCATGCATTCTTCATCACTGTTATCCCCTTCTTCTACGAGCCCATTAAGGTCTGCTCCCACTGCAATTCTTTCGTTCTTTGGTATCTTTTCCACCGTCTCATCTAGGTCCAGCCAGAATGCTTTCTTTTCTTCATGTGTGCACCTCACCTGCAGCACATATGCACTGATAACATTCAACATAACCCCATCAAGTTCCATCTTCAAGCATATTCTTCTTTCTGTTACCCTCTACACATGCTCCTTTTTTAATATGATTCCCACACCATTCTTTTTGTTTCTGCTTACACAGTACCACATTTTATATCCTCCACCTATGCATCTTGCTTTCTGCACTTTTCAGCAGGTTTCCTGCACACAGAATATGCCGAGCCCTCTTCACTCCATAAAGTCCGCCACTTCTCTTCCTTTACCAGTCATGGTTCCAATGTTTAATGTAGCAACCCTCAACTTGATCTTCTTGGCTTTCTTTCTTCTCCACTGCTTTCCTCCTCTTTTTTGCATCCAAGTAGCATGCCCACTAGGGCCCTTTGGATTGGCATGCATTTCTCCAGAATATTTGGTTTAAATTATTTTGTATCCATGGGTGGCATACTATGGTCTTGGTAGAAATACAAATGAATAGTTTTTATGAATTTTGTATGCTATGGTGTTTGTTGCAAATATACATCCTAAATATTCATTTGAATGTTTAAAACTTTTCACAAATATTTAAAATTTTCAGCCAAAAGTCATTTTGTTTGTACTAATATTTTTTTGTCTTGCTAATATCTTTAATCCAAAAAAATTATTTTCTTTGAAGATTTTTTCATTTAGTTTCACAAAATTTTTCAATTTTGGCCAAAGATTTTTTATTTAGACAAAACTATTTTCTTCCAGCAGAGATTTTTTAAATTACAATATCAGTTTTGTTCATGCCTCTGCCTGTAAAATTTCTGAAAACGTTTGAAGATTTGACATTGCATTTATGAAATTTGACAAAGTTTTTCCCTATCCAATGCATAACATCACATTCTTTGATAAGTCATTTAGTTGCTTCTGCCCTTGCAAATTATTTAGCTGACTCGTTGTGGCCTTTTTATTCCATTTTTTAAGTGACAAAAAATGCTGTGAAGGTCATAAGGAAAGAGAAGTTTTGAAAAGTAATCAAAAGATATACTTTCACATAGAAAAACAGGAAATTGGTGATGTATGCAAATCAATTTGAAGTAATATGTGAAGTGTAGGCTGCAGATCAATTGATTTGTTTTTGGAGAATAAAGTGCTAATAATGCTTGAAGACCCTAGAACCTGGAAGTTTTTAGAATTGCAGCAAAGACTTTATGCCAGTCTCCCAACCTACTGATAGTAGGGTGTTGTTAGTAATTGTCAATTCTATGTTAAAAAAATGTCTTACCACTATAATTACATGCCAAAAAAGGACCAAATATTGAGCACATTTAAATAATTTAAATGGATTTTTTGTTTTTGTAATGTAATCGGTGCAATTTATGTAGACCTTATAATAGGGCCTTATAATGTGGTGAGGGAAAATCCCTGACATATTTTTCAATCATGTTCACACTTTTAAGTATTGGCAGCAGGGTTGCCAGAGTTGTAACTTTTGGTAAAAAATTTTTACCTTTTGCTTGCAAGTTTAAAATTTGTCTCTTTTATTACAACGTCACCAAAAGTTGTTACTATTTTACTTGATTATATTAAGATATATTTTGGGCCTAATTTAAGTAAATATTGCTCTAAAATAATGGTTGGTAATGTTGGAGCTTGCGTTATGTTAACCCAAATAGAAGAGTTCTCTCCCAAAAAAAGGAAATCACCTGTCACCAATTGTGCTACTTGCGGTAAACTTGATTGAATCCAATCAAACAAACGGGCCAGATTTGGCTGGCCACTTGTGACTAAACACTAAAATTCCTGACATTTAAGTACTTTTTGGCATTTCTCCCTGACACAGATTTACAGCACTAAAATCCTGGACATCTCTGGGAAAATCTTGGCATATGGCATCCTATCTTATAACCTGATCATTGCACCTGCTAAGGAGATTAATTGAATGTGCATATGTTAATTGAAAAAGATTTTATTTCATTATCATACAAGCTATCTGCGACACAACCCTTGTTTTTCAGGCTGTAGTAGCAATGTGGGTCCCTTCATAACTTATTTATTTCAGATTCATCTTCTATACTTGACAGATTCAAAAGTGGCAAATTTGGCAAATGCTGGCTTTTAGATGACTACAGGTATCATTTAAAGCAGCGCTTCTCAACCTATGGGTCACAACCCCATTTGGGGTCATGGAGGTAAAAATTGGGGTCGCAGAAAAACTGGTGTTTGAAGCATCAATTCCTGTTTGCTTTGTTTTTGGAGCAGGGCGATGAAGTATTTTTCATAAAGAATTCTGAAATAAAGAATGATAAAAAAAATCCAAAAGTTTGTCTTATTAAATCAATTATTTTAACAATACTAATTTAGTCAAAATCTTTTTTGATTTGCCCAGAAAACTATTCAAATCGCGGTTAAAACTTTTGGATATGAATAGAAACTGTAGCAGTGGCCTTCACAATTATGTAAAATTATAGGCAGACAGTTGACACCAGGCAATTTTGTTGGTCAATTATTTTTGCAATGCAACACATCTGATTTTTATAAAACTCAAGAAATGAAATTAGCTAAGTGTTTATTATTACAATTTAATAGTTTGATTTCAGCTCTCATTTTTCTAGTTAAGTGTTTATTTTCACACTGTAGTAGTTCAATTTCAGCTCTCATTTTTCTATCCAACAATATTTTGTGCCTAATTTTTTTTCCTGTCAATTCTCATTTTGAGCAACAAGCCTTCATTTTTCTTCTTTTAAAACAGAATTGTACCTTACTGTCATTATTGTCTGCAATTTAGGATGAGAAATTAGTCTATGTTCACAGTACTTCGGATATTGTTATTTCAGTTCAAAATTTTTCACTTTCTTGGCAATAAATTTACAACCCTGCATCAGAATGGACAAGTGATTGATAAAAGTGAACAAAAATACATGCGACAATGAAAGCAATGTTCCATGTGTCAGCAGCACCAGTACGGAAGTGAAACAAAAGCTGTCAGTGTCTGGAAATAAATCTACCAGAAAGCGTAAATACAATGAAGCTTTTCTTCAGTAAGGATTCACATTCATAACTCAAAATGGTGAAGATTGAAGAACGACCCTTACACTTAATTTGCAATGAAATCTTAGCTTCTGAAAGCTTGAAACCTGCGAAATTAAAAAGACATTAGAATTAAAGCACTGCTCCTATGTGTCAAAGCCAGCGTCATACTTTGAGAGACTATTACAGGCTTCTCAGGAGCAAAAAAAATCTTTTGAGAAGCAGGTACAAGTGCACGCTAAGTACCTTAGAGCTTCTTATGAAGTTTCCTATTTGATTGCAAAATCCAAGAAGCCTTTTACTGTTGGAGAGGAGCTCCTTCACCCTGCAGCAGTAAAAATAGCTGAAATTGTTCTTGGGTCTGCTCATGCCCTTGAAGTTAAAAAAATTCCTTTGTCCAGTGACACTGTAGCTTGCAGAATAAGTGAAATTAGTGAGAATCAATTACAGCAGCTCATTGATAGAGTAAAAAATAGTCCAAGATTTGCCATTCAGTTGGATGAATCGACAGATATAACAAATTCTGCTCAACTAATAGTATTCATCAGATATGCACATGGCAGCAATATGCTGTTTTGTCAACCATTGAAAGGGCAAACCACAGGAAATGACATTTTTATTAAAGTGGATGCTTTTTTCAAAGGGGTAGGCTTTAGGTGGGACAACTGTATTGGTGTCTGTACTGATGGTGCAGCTGCCATGACCGGTAAAAATATAGGATTTCAGTCAAAAGTAAAATCTGCGACTAATACTTCAGATACTTTTACTTATTGCATGATTCATCGTGAGGCCTTAGTAGCTAAAAAGATGTCTACAGATCTCCATGAAGTTTTGAGTGTTGCCATCAAAATTATAATTTATATTAAAAGCAATGCTCTGAACTCTCGTCTATTTTGCAATTTGTGCCAAGACATGGACTCAGAATACCAGAGCCTCTTGCTTCATACTGTAGTACGGTGGCTTTCAAAAGGAAGATCCCTGCACCGCTTGGTAGATTTGAAGGAAGAAGTGATATTTTTGTCTGGAAAAAATTTGCCTCTTGAAACTTGGCATGCAGTTGCTACCAGCTGCTTTTTTCACCGTAGCAGAACCAGACAGCATTATGACATTGTAGAGGCAGTTTAAATCATTCAAGAAAAAAAAGAAGCACGCTTAAAATACTTTAAAGAAAAGAGTCTGATGTTGCATTGTCAATTCGGCTGAAATAGTTGTAGAATTTTTTATCAAAAGCACCTTGTTAGTATCTCCCAAAATAGCTTTTAATCGTGTTACTACAATCAGTAGATTTTAAGAAAATACCAAAACTGAAATGCGGTATCAAGTGTTAGCTGTGATGTACCATAGAATTTAAAGGGATAAAATTTTTGCAAGTTGGTAATTTGGGGTGTGGCTTTTGTTTGAGAAAAAATGGTTTTTGTTTATCAAGAAATGCAAATTAAAAAGAAATTATCTTTGATTATGTGGTAATGATGACGTCACCAACTTCATTATGACACTCACATTGCAGTGGTGATCAATCGTGTCAAGTTTGATCCTTGTATACCCAGTAGTTTTGGAAGAGTTTAAACACACACCCAGGCAAAAAGGATTGCGTTTTAAATGTACAGATTTTTATTGCTAGATGAATGCATTTTTACCAACAAACACTGAACCCAAGCATGGAGTATTGCTGTAAAAATCTTCAAAAGGCTTTAAGATCTGTCCTGCTGTTAGGCCATAAGTTTCACTGTCCATATTGCTTTTGAATTGAACTTACAACACCATATGGTAGGTAGCAACAATACATGAAACATAACCCAGGTTTATTGAGAGAAAGCAACATTGATGTTAAGCCTAGCCTTCATCCAGTGTTTTAAGTTCTGGAAAAAATATTTACTTTTCCTCAATTGTATTTTTGAAAAGCTGTGCAATTTTATTTTTAGTACACATACAATGAAGGCACTAGACTCATTTTCTTGCTCTTTTGTTGCCAACTGGCATCCATGAAACTACTCTTCCTTGAGATTTCTGTTACAGTAGTTGTTAATTGTTCTTTATTTTTAGGCCATCAAAGTGCTATAGTCAGAAGCATGACAATGAAAGAAATTTACTTTGATCGAAAGAAGTTTTCCCTAGCAGTATTTAAAGTTGCATCTTCTGATTTGACTAACATGGGATTAACAATTGTTTCTTACTCTTTAAAAACTGTTACCGACAGCGATGGGTAAGTGTTAAACATTCACACTAAGCCAACAAATGTCGTCAAGTTAAACAAAATGCAGCTTAACCTGCTCTCAAGCTATATTATAGACTTTTTGTATCTAATGGACTTAATCAGTCACCTTGAATATGAACTGGGTTACCATCGGCCTAGAAGGAAAAATAAGCATGCAGTAGAAGAACAATGTTTCTGCTGTGAATTTACGATTTTCTTACACAATAGAAAGTGAAGGCCTTTTTTTTGGTGGTCGCTTTTACTATTGCCAAATTGACTCATCGTTTTGGTAAAGCACAGGATATGGACATTTTCCTTCCAAAACACAAACTATTTCCAAGACAAAATAAGCTCACCTCGTGAAAATGACCAGGTTTCTTACAAATGAGCACATTTGTATTTTGTAAAACAGTTGTTAAAAATATGTACAACTCTTTTAAATAAGCAGGAAGTGTTAACCCTAATCATAAACTGTGTTCATTTTGCAGTTGGTAGACCTGGTTTCAACTGCTTTATCTAGTTGTACCAAAGATTTAAAAATGTATATCATAGATCTCCTGCTTGGCTCTCAGCAATATGGAGAAGAAAATATAAAACTTGCTTTTTCAGTCTTGATTGAAATGAGTGTGGTCAACCTCATTGACCTTATTCAGTGTGCGTAGCCACTATTGGTGCCAAATAACATTTAACGATATTACTACCCATGTTCAAAAAGCTTCAGTAAAAAAGTGCATTGTATCAGGTGCCCAAAAAAGTCTTTGCCGATTTTTATGAAGGTAATTTGCCGGTTGTTATGAAGCCTTTGCAGTTTGTTTGCTGGTGTTAATTCATATGGTACCCATCTGCTTATCTTTCATCTCTTTCCCAGCTGGTGCAAATGAATTCTTACGGTTTCATCACTTACATGAAACCTTGAAGCTAGTTTGTGACAGGTTAGACATGAATCTGACGCTATGGCTGCCTGTAAATTGTTATTGTTTAGAGATATTGGTCGTCCAGCTTGAGGTTCATCTTCAACGAAAGTTTTGAAACCAGTTTTGTGCAATTATTTTACTTACTGCACCTTCACCAAACGCTGTACATAGCTTACGAGAAGCAGATGAAGCACTTGTGCCAAGTTTAAACTCGTACAACAGAAAAGCACAAATTTTCCTTTTTCTATCAGTCATTTTTAAGGCTCTGAAATAAGAAATAATATAACATTAGTCATGAAAAATTATAAAAACCGAGACCATTCAACAATTTACTTGTCTATACGAGTTGGTTCCTGTAGAACTATGCTTATTAGTAATGAAAAAGGGGGGCCTAAAATAAGTCAACAAAAATTGGCAAAGACTTTTTTGGGCACCCAATATTATAGCCAGTGCTTGATTAACTCTTAAGCAAAGTCTGCACATGCTTTTGAGTCAGACTGATGATGTAACTAACGTACATACCACTCATGTTCCATATGCCTTTATTTTAGATGCTTATTAGATGAAAAATATGTCATGTACGTTTTAAACGTTTTTTCATTGATACGCTTGACATGTAGCCAACGTTTTTTACTTACGTGGATGGCGTGTTGTATTAGATGCTAAGCATGCACAGCATGTATAACTTAGACAATTAATGAGCGCAGTATGTGAACTAATTTTGGCCGTACAATAAAAAACTTTAGCCAATTTAAAATAACACATAGTTCAAATCAGTGGTTTCCAACTAGTGGGCCACAGCTTGTCATTTTAATTTTAACTGATAAAGAGAGTATCGCTTAGATTGAAAAAAATATGATGGAACTGAGCCATCAGCCACTAATTAGTTTGAGAATAGATTTTATGACTAAAATGGTTTGAGAAACTTTGGTCTAAACAAAAGAAAAATTACTAGCACTATAGCTCAGTAAATTAAAGTACCTGTTAATTTGTTTTTATCTGGTGTTATCCCCTTAGCAGAGATGGCCGGATTCACCCGTTCCTTTTGTAATTGCTCAATTCAGGGCATTCTCCTTCTTCAAACTAATCTTCTTTGTCTCCTCCACTTCTTCCAGGTCTTTTTCGATTCTCCTTGCTTTCTGTTGCCACTCACTTCAAGATCCAGAGCAACCCTTAAAACACTATCGTCATCTGTCCTGAGCACAAGTTCATACCATCTAGCTTCATTCGCTGTTGCTAACCAGTCTATAGTTTCTTTCAACTCCTGCATGTCCATCTGTTCTTCAGTCGTCTTTCTGTCAACAACTTTATGACCGCACATGGCTCTCACCATAGCTCTCTCTGTTCTTGAAATTGCTTTTTCACTTTTTTTAAACACCATGCCTCACTTTCATACAGTATTGGTGATCTTATGCAACAACAATAAACTTTATGTTTCATCCTTGAAGGAAACTTGTTTCCAAGCAATAACTCTCCACATTTCCTGAATCTTACCCAATCGATTCTTACTCTTGCTGCAACTGCCGCTTTGCAACCACCACAAGAATTTAGTCTGTCTCCCAAATAACAAAATCCATTCACTGCCTCTACTTCATCGCACAACTTCTTGATCGAATCTACCGTTCCTTCCACTAACGACACCAACTATAAGACAGCTTGCTTTGCAATCACCTAACTTTGGCAGCTTTGCGATAACTAAACTGTGCTGAGTATAAATAACCAGATAATTTACTTGTTGGTAATCAACCCCTCAACATCCAAACGCAAGTTATGTCTGGTTACATGTTAGAGCTACTACTTCAGCAGGCATGTTTAGACCAACTGTGTCCTACTTTGCACAGCTGAATCAGACCATTGGTCTGATTTGCGTTTCTCAAAGACTATCTGTAAATTCATCAAGATTTTAATTTAATCTAGAGCTATTCTATTTGTTATTACATTGGGATTACTGGTTTCAAAAAATGTGCAAAATTGACTTGGCAATTATTTAGTGGTGTCATATGGAAACATCAAAACATAACTAAAGGACTTAATGAAATTGTTCAGTAACATGGCATAAAATTATCTATCATTAAATATATGGCACAAGTCCACTTTTTTTGAAAGACTGCAGCGTTTTACGAATTACAAAATAGTAGTTGTTAGCCACAGGTATACACACCTTGCCATGGCTTTCATGGAAATAGTGATGGGGGACAAGCAAAATAGCAGTTATGAGCCACAGGTTTACACACCCTGCCACGGCTTTCATAGGAATAGTGAAGGGGGATAAATCAGATATATTTCTTTGAAATTGTCATGGTTCTTTTATGATTTAAAGCGAAAAAAATTGATCCCCTTAAAAGCCTGAAGATTTTTTATGAATATCACCACTGAAATTAATTAGAAATAAAACCTTTACGTGTTTTTATAAATTTTTGTTCATCCTTGAAACAAAGTCTTTGGCGACGCTGCTGACTTTTGTTTTAGACTAATCATATTCGTATGTACAGTATATCATAGTTTGTACACTTGACATATTTGGGTGTACGTTTTAGGTACAACCAAAGGCCATCAAAACAAACATGTCATAATTTAAATAGCTTGTTTAGTTTTTGTTTTAAACCCATTATCGACGGCATGGTTGAATAAGATGGTTTTGCCAATTCATCACTTTAATCGAAGTTAAGTTTTATTAGCTTTCCGAAATGCATCTTTGTTTTCACATTTTGTTAACCATTTTATACTTATTTTGTTCTGAGTGATTTTAAAACTACTTTTAAATCTTCAGATTTCTGGCAACTTCCAAACTTTCAATCTTTTCAAAATGTGCTTTTGGGTTGTTTGAGGCTTAAAAAATCAGTGCAATGTGGAGCTAAAGGGTTTCATGAATGGAGAAAGTATTTTTATCTCAAGAAACAATACCAGTTTAATTTTTAAATTTCTAAAGGTACATGACCCTCATTGCAGACCCAATGAAGCGAGTAAAAACATGCTAATTCCTAACTATATACCAGTCATACTCTTGACGAGAAGGGCTGCCATTAGTATGCACTCTTAAAAGTCGCATTTCTTGAATGCTTATTCCAAACAATGCAGCTTCTCCCTGTCAACGTGGTGAAAGCATGGGTTGTTACTTTTTCTTCGTGTTGGTTTTTAAAATGCTTTATTCTGTTTATTAAAGACTACGACAGGCATGATTCCAAGAGATGTCTTATTTTTTAGTTTTTTTAATCCCTTTATGTAGTCATTAAATTTGCACTGAGCGTGATAATAAAGCCATTGATATCGTTTTTTGATTTTGCCTTAACAGAGTAAGCAAATAGCAATAATCAATAACTTTCACAAATTTACTGTTTTTCACTTATTGAGTCAGCTTGACAGTCATTTTTGCATTAAATTACAGTTATCTTGTTGCTCTTGGAAATGAAAGAGCTCGTCAACAACGTGAAGCGGGGACTTCAAATCGGCAACAAGGGTTTTTGTCCTAACCCCTATTAAGTTTATTAGAACTGCAGGGAAATCACTTTGTCAGTCGCTTCTGGTAATAGTTTGCTAGCGTGATGCAAAAATGTTTTACCTGTATATTAAAAATAATAATTATTGTCCTGGTTCTGTTACCGTTACAAGAGAGCTAGACGTGGGTGGGATAACAGTAGTGCACAGAATTTGCAGAAATCAAGAATGTCTAGTTCTAAAATGAGCTAGAGCAAATACTATGGTGCAGTTAACTTAAGATTGTGAATCTTATACGAAACGAGAAATGATGATCTATTCTGTTTTGTAGTGGTGTGTATTTCACATATCTATCGTAATAATAGAATCACGATGAAAAGGGTAATACGAATATTCTGACCAACTGAATTCTGTCATGGAATTTGTCTGTAGTTCTCTAAATGTCCACAATCTTACGATTTTTTACTTCAACATCAAGCTATTTTAGATTATTATGCCTACCGCATTCATAAAAATTTCAAGTGAATTTTTGTGTACTGTCGCCTTTGTTTTGTGGTCGTGTGGAGGCTATTCATATTGTTTTATTCAAACAGTGTTATCTTTAATACTGGCTTGTTTTTATTATGCTGTGAATTACAAGTAGTGTTAATTTTTATGCCAACTCATTTCCTTAAATACAATAATCATATGATATAACTAAATGTCTTACGTGCAAAAGAAACTTTAGAATGTGTACTGTCCTTGTGAAAGCCAAGAGTTATAATTTAATGCCTCAACCCTTTGAACCCTGGTTTCTCTGATAATTCCCGGCTTTATCCCGAGCTTACAGTGTAATGACGATACACCGGCTAACAGGGTAATGATGGTAAACCCGAAGGCTGGTTAACCAGTCTTTCGGGTGTAAAAGGCTTCTCAGTAAGGCCGGTTTTCCGGCCTGCAAGGTTCAAAGGGTTAAGTATAGACTATAACTTTTTCATCAATAAATTTTACTCTCTGCTTTGCATGCCCCTAATTGTTCATCAGCTGCAATACGTGGGAAAAGGGTTGTAGTTCACTGTAAATTGTTACAACTGTGTATAATGGTAGGCCTAATAAGACTTTGTCATGGTGCTTTTTTCTTATCTTACTTGGCACTTTTTTTGTGGAATTGTTTGTATCAAACACACAATATTGATGTATCAGTTACCATATTATGTGTTTTATTAGAAATCATGTTTTTTTTTAAATCAGATTTTTTTTTATTTAAATCAGATATAATAATAACCTATCGGAACGAAATCGATTTGATATATTAATAAACTGTGCAAATGATTTTATACGTTTTTCAATACTTCACATCTAAACCTTAGTCTTTGTGTTTTTAGCTCTTTCCCCTAGCAAAATATGCTACCAACTTGTTTTGGTTTCAGGACATCAATAAATTTTTACAGTTGCTATTGTTAGTTCATGGAATATTCAGTAAATATGTCGTAAGAAGATAAGAGAGAAATTTGTCTGATTGCCGACCTCTTTGTAGGGTTCTGGGACTGTTTCTATTCATTCGCTTTACATTTGATTATCGCATGTCAGTTGTTTATGTTTGTTAGAACCAATTGATGTTTGTGAGAACAGCAATAAAGAGTTAATGTGTTATTGATATAGTCAATTCTCTTTACAAAATCAAAAGTAGTCTACTGTTGTTTTAAAGGAAATCGATTAAAGCCTTAAAAAATATTACAGGGGGTTGCCAATAGCCGCCTTTTTTCCAAAGTTTCTGGAGTTCCTGGCTACATCTTAATTGGTTTGTTTGTTAGACAGAATGTGAACTTGCTCGCAATTGAAGCAGCCAACTATTTCAAAACGCTTTTTTGTTCGTTTTGTAAAGTGCATGGAAGTGAAATTTCAATTATTGGTAGGAGAAGCGCCAAAGTTATTGGTACATGTATTTTCAGGAACAGCCCATTAAATATTGGACCACCATTTACGACTTTTTCGTGGCTGAATACCTTTTTATGCGACCTAAAGCCTCTGGCTGCGCGCATGTTGCTTAGTTCGGGCATAAACGCAGCCAGGAAAAGAGGAAACTAACCCGGGGTTAAGATTATTAAATCAGCCGGCTGCGTCGTGTTCATTTGCAAAAGAAATGACTTCAACATTTAGATGATATGTAGCTCGATACTAATATTTAGTTGCAAAAGATCAAACAGGACCATCTATACCTCCATGTTTTTGTAGAGGTATCACCAATTGGTTGGCTTAGATTAGAGTAGGCTACAATTTAAAATGTTTACAGACTTCATTGTTTAATGAATCTTTTTGAGAATTTTGATAGATAGGGCCAAAGAATCGTGCTTTTAAAAAAGAAAAGACTAAATCAACGACAGCTTCAGGACATCAATAAATTTTTACAGTTGCTATTGTTAATTCATAGAATATTCAGTAATTGCAAACCATTTTGTAGAAATTGCAATTGTGTGAAGCCCAGACAAGTACTAACAATTTTGTAATTACAAACAATTTCTTAGAAATTGCAATTGTGTGAAGCCCAGACACCAAAATTTTGAGAGTTTTTGACCAGTAGGCTATATTTTAAAACGTTTTGAGATTTTATTTTGCGATAAACTTGAAAGTTTTGCTTAGTAATGGAGAAGAAGCATGCTTTCGATGGAAGATAGTCAAAATGTACCAAAGAACTAGCTTTGTCTAAAATTTGCTAGTTCTTCCGTCTAGCAGGAAGATTTTTTAAATAAAAAATCATGTATGGCAACCAATTTCTGATCAGCTATTACAAACTAATCCTTAGCTATGTAGTTAGAGTTACATATTGCTAAAAAACATTTCCTCAGCTTTCAAACGACACTAATTGTTAGTACTGTACCTTATAACCTACATACATTCAACATAACCGTGATTACTCGGCCCACCGCTTTTTGAAAAAGAATAAAAAGTTACAATACAATGTTAAAATTCAGTGTTATTAGTAAAGACGCATGTCATCTATTATCTGAATTGGATTGAATTATTCTTTATTTTTTTTTAAAAAAAAGTTCGAAAGTCGGTTGAAAAATGAGGTCAAAAATCTGTATTTATACAGGGTGGCCCATAAGTCACTTTACATTTTAGAAATTAAATAATTTTTTTTCTATTAATATATTTCTATTTTTCTTTTCAGAATTTAAAAATATAATCCTTGTAAATTTTTGGTATGGAAAAGTTTACAACAGAACAACGAGTGAAGATAATTGAATTTTACTTTGAAAATGGACGCTCAATTGTTGCAACGCTTAATTTCTAAAATGTAAAGTGACTTATGGGCCACCCTGTATAACTGATATTGCAAAATGTTGAGAAACTTTTGAAAAAATTATCTCATGGTCTCTGGTAGCGATCATTTTTCAACTGATTTTTTCATCAAAGATTTTGTTCATGTTGTTGTTGTTGTTGTTGGTTACCCGACCCCTTTCGAGGGATGGGGGCATGGCGGAAGACCATGGAGCCCCAGAAGCCGGGCAACTCTCCTGGGTCCGGACCAGAGGTCGTAAAGAGACAGAGAGTCGCCAAAGAGTGAGCGGCGTAAAGAGTCCGTACCTGGACAGTGCAGAAGGAGATGAGAGGTGTCCTGGGACGACTGTCCACAGGCGCTGCAGGAAGGATTCTCGATTCTGCCAATCCTAGAGAGATGAGAACCTAAAAGTAGGCTGTCTCCGTTGCAGCGTAGACGAGAGAGGACACAGCGAGCATGACGAGGGAGCACAAGTTCATCAGTGGAAATCGAGGAAACCTGTGTGTCAAAGAACTTCGATGAGGCAGTACGCCTCCAGCCCGAGAAAAGACAAGAGGGAAGAGACTGCAAGGGATTGCGGAGGGCGCAAGTAGCGCATCCCGTTTGGCAAGCTCGTCAGCCGTGTCGTTCCCCGGTAGAAACGAGTGTCCGGGGACTCATTATAGCCTGATAGAACCGGAAGAGAGAGAAGACAGTTCCTGCCAGATCTGCCACAGAGTTTGAGATAAGAGGAAAGATGGAGGAGAAGATAGGGTGGCGAGGACAGAACGAGAGTCCGACGGTAGAAGAGAAATGGCAGACTTGTTGGTGCTACCGAAACCAGCAAAGAGCGTGCAGAATGGCGCAGGCTTCAGCGGAAAAACTTGAGCATACTGGGCCTGCCGAAAAGGAAAGAGTGGCCTCAGTGCCATAGAGAGAGCAGTTGGCAAGAACGCCGGAGCCGCCCTTGCCAAAAGGAAAAGGAGCAAAGCCGTCTGTCCAAAGCACCAGATCATGAGGGGGGAGAGAGTCAAGGTGGGCGAGAGGCGCACCCTGGCGAGAGAGTGGGGGATCAGAGCGAGAGCACGGAAAGGAAAGGGTGGACTCCACGGTGAACGAAGGCAGATTCTAAGGAAGAAAGGGAGGGCAAGCAAGAAGAGGTAGAAGGAAGCATGAGCGGGTGAGAGGACGCAAAAGCTCTCCAGGATGATTTGCAGTCTTGGTTCACTCCAAGTCTGGCCAATCCTGAAGTAGGAAAAGAGGTTGGGAAACGAAGAGCCCGCTCATAAGATAAAAGAGTGAAATGAGTCAGAATGACTCGTAGGAGTGGTAAAGAGGCCTCGGTGAGTAGTAAAGGGATAGGGGAGGACGAGAGGCAGCCGGTGATGGCGCGACTGGCCGCTCGGTGGAAGCGTTCCAATTTGGTGATATTGGTAGCGCTTAGGAAAGGAAACCATCCGGATGAGGCGTAAGTGAGAAGGGGCCGAAGAAAAGATTTGTACAGAAGAGAGAGGGGCCCCATGAGGGAGCAGAGATACAACGTAAGGCCTTGAGACGTGGGAAGAACTTGGCCTTCAGCGAAGATACATGTTTGAAAAAGGAAAGAGTACGGTCGAAGGTGACCCCGAGAAAAGTTGGAGTGGGATTAAAACGGAGGTTGGGCTGAAGGTTAGCTTGGTGGGGATCCACAGAAAAAAAAGAGGCCTCACATTTGCTCGGATTGAGAGGAAGATACCAATACTCAGACCAGCGCTCCAATCGAAACAGAGCTCCTGGTGTGGCCTCCTCCGCAGTGAGGACCGAGGGGGAGGAGGACCAAATGGCCAGATCGTCAGCGTAAAGAGAACAGCTGACGGAAGAAGGCAGAGAAGCCGGAAGATCATTAATGAAGAGAGAGAAAAGTACAGGGCCAAGAACGGATTCTTGCGGAACACCTCGACGGACTCGAAAGGAGCAGCTTTTGTGATTTTGAAAAACCACAGAAGCGCTCCTGTCAGAAAGGAAAGATTGAGTCCAACGAGCAAGCAAGGAGGGAGGCCAGCCGAAATAAGTTTGTGAAAAAAAGCGGGATGCCAGACAGAGTCAAAAGCTTTAGAGAAATCGATAGAAGACAGGATCGTCTGAGAGCCCGAGCTGGGTTTGTTAAACCCATCCGAAATGAACTGAAAAAGGAACAGAATTTGATCGAGTGTAGACCGTCCAGGGCGGAAACCCGCCTGGCGGGGAGAGAGAATGGAATTAGATTCCAGAAAGAAGAGAAGACGAGATAGAATGATGCCTTCAAACAGCTTTGATACGCAGGAGGTGAGAGAGATAGGCCTGAAGGAAGCAGGAGAGTCGAGAGGCTTTCCCATCTTATGTATGGGAATAATAGAAGATGTCTTCCAGATGGAAGGAAAGGAATGTGAAGACCAGGAAAGATTGAAGATGTGAAGAAGAAAATCCATGCCAGAGCCAGGAAGGTGCTTTAGCATGGGATAGGCAACTTTGTCTGGGCCAGTGGCAGTGGACGAGGAGAGGTTGGAGGCATCCGCGTGAAATTCAGCGGGAGAGAAAGAAAAGCAAAAGGACGAGTGAGACTCCACGTGGCTCGTCGGAGCTCAGAGAGGTAGCAGCTGGCTCTGCTACGCAGGCCCTTTGGCGGAGAAACGGAAAAGTGAGATCGCAGGTAAGCGGCATAAACCGAAGCCGATTCCCTGGGAGAAGAACAGTTAGGAAAGGAGGAAGGAGAGAGTGCACAGATTTAGGGTTAGACCTAGGTGAAAGAGAAGAGCAAGTCGTCTGCCATGCCTCAGCTTTTGGCCTTGGCACTGACTGACGAGGCGCGTCGAGAAGCGGAGATGTAAGCCTGGCGATCTTCATCACTTCTGTGAGCGGCAGCAAAAGCCTTGCGTCTTTCACTAACCGCTTCTTCCACCAGGCTTTAGGACGGCGATTGATGCGGCCAAAAGGAATGGGAGATTTTGCCGCATTCAGTGCCAGAGAGGTAAAGAGAGCAGCAGCAGAGAAAAGACAAAGAGACGAGTATTCCTCTGCAGAGGGACAGCGAGAGGCAAAGTCATCCCAGCGAGCTTTCTGAAAATTGAAGGAAGGAAGACGCTCGTTGGAGCGAAAGAGAGGGACGGATAGAAAAATTGGAAGATGGTCAGGACACAGGTGCTGAAGCACGTCCCAGGAGCAAGAAAGGGCAAGAGAAGAGGGAGCAAAGGAGATGTCAGGAAAGGAGCGATGGAGAAGAGTGGGTGTGTCAGGGTCATTGAGGGGGAGGAGGTCAGAGGAGATGACCCAGTCGAATACTTCTTCCCCGCAGGGGTCGGAAGTACCTCTTGAGTCCCAGAGGGGGTGATGGCAATTGAAGTCCCCCATAACGAAGAGATTTCTGGAGGAGGAAAGAATTGAGGGAGAGAAGGAATCGGTTCTGCCATCTGTTGGGGAGGAGTGAATAGGGGAGGGGCGTACACATTAAGAAATGACATCGAGGAGGAGTTGTTAAGAGAGATGTTGACCCCTACATAGTCAGAGTGGGAATCGAGTGAAGAAAGAGTGGATGTGGAAGGTTCAGAAAAGGATAGGCCCTGCCTGACGAAATTAACAACGCCGCCGCTAGCGTGGGTGGCATCAGGAGAGAGAATGCCAGACCGGAAGTGGGTGTGATCAGAACGCAGAGCAGAGAATCCAGGAATCCGGAAAGAGGAAGATGAGTTTAGATTTGATTCCTGGATACAGATAAGGTCGACAGGGTGGGACGAGAGAAAGTGAAGTAGTTCAGTGCCCCTGGCTCGAAGACCTCCAACATTCCATTGGAGAACCTTGAGAGAGTCAGTGCGAGGAGAGGAGGCAGGAGGTGTAGAAGGGCGGCCAGGAGCAAGGGACGGTGGTGAGGGGGCAGAGGAAGGAGATACAGAATGAGCAGATTGGGATAAGAGGTTTGGAGACGAGGGTGGGCGAGAGTGCAGCATCAATAGAGGGGGGCCAGAATGTACAGTGGAGGTATACATGTCTGAGGAGGGGTCACAGTGTTACGGCAGGGGGGCAGCTCCAAGAGTGAGAGCTGCCAAGAGCTCTGAATTTGGAGAGGGAAAGTTGTGAGCATCTTAGATGGACCCATTGGGAGCAGGTGCAGCATTCCATTGACCTGCCCCGCCAGGTCACATTTCCAGCGCACACAAAGCAGGAAAAGATTGGGCCAGGGTTAGGATGAACGTTACCGCTCATCAAGAGGAGAAGAATGAGGAGACGAAGAAGGGCAGGAGAAAAGAAACAGTGAAAACAGGCGACCGATTTTAAAGAAGCTGTGTGCTGCCCTTCTGCGGTCGTTCAGGGGGCAGCATTGCGAAAAAATGAAGGGGAGTGTCCGGGGTAACTGGGACCCTCGGGAGGACCAACAGCCATTTTGACCCAACCCATAACGGGGTCGGGGACCACACCACCACGTTGAGGCGGATGTTGATTGGTGCAGAGATTGTGTTCATCGTACCAGCAGTTTTAAGACATCACAGAGCGAGTTAAAGTGTGCAGAAAAAGTGAGAAAAAGCATGCCTAGAAGGCTTCAAATACAAAAGTTTCTCATACAGTAGAAAGAAATGAGAAGAGTAAATGTTTAGAAAAAAAAAATATTCAAGTCCTTTGTTTAAAGGTATTTATTCATATTCAAGTCCCAATATTCTTAGATTGTAATTTAAGTTGCAAACATACGAATTTCCAAGGATCATTTTCAGAATCGGAAATTCAATTAAAATTCTCAGATTCCGATAACAGAAAAAGTTCCGAGATTTTCGCTTCTCCATTACGAGAAGCGAAAAATATCGGAATCAATCACTGCAATTAAGTTATCACTCCGTTATGCAGTAATAGTACAACGTCCAAAAGGAGGAATCAATCATTTGGGGTGGTGCATAATTATTGCAATTAATATCACTCTGTTATGCAGCATCAATAAAATTTCCAAAAGCTGGGATCCATCATTTGGGATGGTGCATAATGGCAATGGAAAGATTTATTGGTTAAATCTGGTCTTGCTAGACTTATAATAGATTTCCCACAGACTATTCTAGACCTAGTTGGGCCAGATTTAACCACAAACAAAACTATTTTAATTTGTCACAGATTTTATTTTAATTTGTCACAAATATATTATACGTTTTCCAAATTTTCTGGGTGGAAAACTACTCACCACCCACCTTAAAGACTCTTGTTGTAGGCTATTGCTGGTAAAGATTCACCTCTCGACGGTGATGAATCTTCTGATGTATGTGTCACAGGCGGACGGCCAGGACCTGCACCGCACTGTTGTTTATCCAACCGATTAAAATCAAAGAGTAAAACACAAATAGGTGTATTGACTGCAAAAATGATAAAAACTTTGAATAGACCAGCACCAGAAAATTGACTGAACTTTTGTCCTCCGAGTACTTTAACAGCAACAACTCAAAACCAAAATCGAATTCAAATGTCACTTCTTTTTCTTTATATAAATAATTACTAGAATCCTAAAGACACGCGTTTTTGTGTTTAAGTTAGGCAAGTAAATAGTAGATGATGAAATGAATTGCCGTAAACAAAAGGTGCATTAGGCTCTTGTTCGAAGGGCGGCAGTTCCACTTCCAGCGAACTCAATCAAACAACACTTTTTAAAAAAGAGGGCGTTGGTGTGAAAACAATTGCCTTATAAGCTTTGCTGCCAAGTGGTCTACAAAAATTATGATAAACTCGACCCTTGACTCACACACTCAAAGCAATCATTAGGCTAGCTGAGTTACCATATCTGATGAGGCAAAATTCCGGACACAACCGTTCACTCTTTTAAGTATTGGTAGCAGGGTTGGCAGAATTGTAGCTTTTGGTAAAAAGTTTTTACTTTTTGCTGGCAAGTTTGAAATTTGTTTCTTTTGTTACAATGCCACCAAAAGTTATTACTATTTCACTTGTTTATAAACAAATATTTTGGGCCCAATTTAAGTAAACAATGCTCTGAAATAACGGTCGGAGATGTTGGAGCTCGTGTTGTGTTACCCCAAATAAAGGTCTTCTCCGAAAAAAAAGAAAAAAGGGTCATCACCTGTCTGGCTGCCATTCGTGCTAATCGTGGCAATGATGAATCAATCCAAGTGGCCCGCTGAAACAGATGGGCCACCTATGGTGACTATTGGATTCTATTGTGGCAAGTTTTTTGTTAATTGCTTTTTCTGTTGCTTAACTATAAAATTTCCAGACATTTAAGCAAATTTTTTAATTGTTTCCAGATAGAACACCTGAATTTCGGACATGTCCGGAATTTTCCAGACGTGTGGCAACCCTATGTTAGATTCCAAGTATAAATGGAAAAGGTTAAGCTATATATTAAGTCTGCTGAGAAAACTCTCAGGTTGTAACTATATTTCTGGTCGCGACTTGGGACTACACCCTATCGAAGTTTTTGGGGGAAGTTTTCTCGCTTATTATCATTATTTGTCTCCCTGTAGCGATCATCAGTTTTGTTAACTGGTGATCTTACAATTAGTGGATGACACAGCTCCTCCTTGACAAAAATAATTGACAAAAAATGGATCCATTTATTTCACAAATTGAACAAAACATATCTGATTAAATGAAACTGAACAAAACAGAACCAACTGAATCGAACTAAACGCACTTAACACAAATCGGAACTGAATCAATTGAAATAAACTGAATCAACTATATGCGGTTAAAGCAAAGTAAACAAATTTTAAATAATTTAAAATATGCTAAAAGCAAAATCAAAAGCTTAAAATGTGCTCCAATTAACTAATCTGCACAAATAAAGAAATCAACCAAAGTTGCCAAAAAAGGGCTGAAAGGATGAAATAATCGAAGATAACAAAGATCAAAACACTTATAGCAACCTCAGCAACTACAAACCACAAATAGAAAGTCGCCAACAACACTTGGCTTTATAATAGAACACCATCTACGTTTAGTAGCTATCATGATAGAAGTAAGTAGTCGCCACATGGGGAGCACTCATGATAACCTGGATCATAGTAGGATGCTTGCCGTTGCGCTACACCCTGAAGCACAAAATCTAATTCTAAAACGCTACACCTCCACTTATTTTGGGCTGACACCGCCCTTGAAGGTTTATGTGAAGGGATTACTTTGTATGAAGTTAGATTCGCGTTGTATAATTTTTAATACTTTATGATGGAAAACGGTCTAAAACAACGATATTAGTGTGGTTATAATTGGTATCCAACTTTTTTTATTTTTAAAAGAACAGGATTTTGGTCGTTTCTCAAGCATGAATTACATATTTGTTGCGTTAACCAGCATCTATTCGCACTGTTTGTCGTCATGTGAGCATGATAAGAACGATTACGTCCAGTGAAGCGCGGAGTCACTGCAAGGTTCAAGCGACTCCATTTTTTACTGCGCATTCTTGTTGCTCTGCACCTTTGAAGATTGGGCTAGTTTTTCAGTTGCAATGACATAGTTTACAAGAGATTGTTGAGGCCTATTTTACCAAAGTTGATCACAAAATGGATTTAGGTTGTCATTGACATGCGGTATACTTTCTGCGCAAAGCACAAGCAAGTGGTTTTACGTCATTTTATGTAGGCGTAGCCTAGAATACTAAGCGGAACTTAATTGATGCAGAATAGATATCTCAGTGCAG
Source organism: Trididemnum clinides (assembly GCA_963675345.1). Classification (NCBI taxonomy): domain Eukaryota; kingdom Metazoa; phylum Chordata; class Ascidiacea; order Aplousobranchia; family Didemnidae; genus Trididemnum; species Trididemnum clinides. The sequence continues at coordinate 23,518,963 of OY776290.1, read as the reverse complement.
AGAACAAAAAATACTAAATGTAATGGTATAAAGTTGCTTATAGGCATTGTCGTAAATGTTTGCTACTTCAATTTTTTTGAATTGGCATTATCACTGGTAGGGTGTACAAAGCTGGTGTTCTTCGACTGTTCAACACCGTATTTTTTTTTGACAGCTTGAGGCATCATACCTAAACGCCAGTAAACACAATAAGACGTATCTCATGTCGTCACGTGACTAAAGAATTGGTAACTCTTCATCATGCATATTGTGGGCATGTATTAATAAGAACAATTGCTAAAATGGTACGGTAGTCAATAAATGTTTTAGCCATATGATGTTTATATATGACATCAAATTTTCATTAAAAAAATATTGATTCAACTTGGAAAGATGCACGATGCCAATGCACCAAATTCATTTGAAAGTAAGCTGCAGCTTTCTATGTGTTTGTCTCACACTGGCACTAAGAGTTTAGCAGTTTAGTGCAATAAACTTAGTTTTGAGATGCAGAATAACTTTTTCTACAAATTGTAGCAGAAATGCTTAAACACAGTAAAAAAGTATCTGACTGTGAAGATGGTAGTCTTGTTATGCCTTAAATGCTTATCCTCATCTCGTGTGCAGAACAGTTGAGGGGTGCTTTCAATCAGCTGTAGCTTACAATTAAGTAAATGCAGTGTAGTCAAATGCTGAATTAGAATGGACAACACTAAAATATGGAAATTTACAGAAATAGGAAAATGCAGAAATTCTTACATAAATATGAAAAAAACATTAAAAGTGCATGCTAGTGGCATAAATTATTAAGCTCAAATGACGCATCAAGTATTGTTGCCAGGTTTTAGATCTAAGATAGTAATTATTTTGTCCTTGTTTACTTTTGTTTCCTGTTGTCGTCTTGGCTGGTCAACCTGGTGTGCTGTCTGAGATTGTCTTTCCACACACAGTGATTCCAATGCAAAATTGAAATAAAGTTTTCAACCTGGCTGCATTGCTTCCAAATATCACTGGCACAAACATCTGTTGGCAATGACTAGCAGTACATGGATTACTAAGAAACATGGTACATCCATGCAGCCAACAGTAATGCCTAAATGTGCATGTTGGTAGTATTGATGGCAAGAGCTGATATTGCAGCACGTGCAAGGCATGAAAGTCATTGCATGATGGTTTGTTTTTCTCCAGTAGTCACTTACTCTGCAGCAAATTATCATACTGATATACTGCTGATGTTATGACATGTCACAGGCTGTGATCACTCATGAGAGCAGCGTTGACACCAACTGCACACTTGCTGACTGGTGCAACTTTCTTTATAAATTTATGCACCTGAACATTTGAGCTTAATAATTTACACATCTAAAATGCACTTGTTTATGCACCTAAAATGCACTTTTACTGAAAAAGCTCTCATTAAACAGTTAAATTACTGAAATCACAGAAATACAAAATTTACAGAAATATTTTGTTAACCTTACTCAGTTATTAATTTTATCCAAATGAGTGGTTATACTTTCAGTTTTTTCAACTTCCATGAATTTCTGTACTTTTGCAATTTCCATTCTTCTTTGGTTAGTAGTTTTTCCATATTTCTGTAGATCGCAACTCCTTGTTTGGAATGAATTTCCACATTTTTGTAATTTCATGCGTAATATAAATTTTCATCAGTATTTCCATAATTCAATACAAATTTTTATGTTTCTATAAATTTCCATATTTTAGTGTTTTCCATTATATTTATCATTACCATATGTTGCAGAAAATTGGGGCATCTGTTTCAGCTTAGAATATTCTTGTATACTTAGAATAATCATGGGATTTGAAACTTGTGGACCTAATGAAGCTATGGTTGTTTCTGGATGTGGTCATTCTCGTCCACTTATGATTCCTGGTGGACGAATATGGGTGTGGCCTGTAATTCAACAGCTTCAACGGATTTCATTGAACACAATGACTTTGCAAATCCATAGCAATGAGGTCAACACATCTCAAGGAGTTCCAATATCTTGTATTGGAATCGCACAAGTCAAAATCCAAGGAAAAAATCAGGATATGCTTGCTAATGCTTGTATGCAGTTTCTTGGAAAGCCAGAACATGAAATTCAAAAAATTGCACTTGAAACTTTGGAAGGTTGGTTATATTTTGTGATTTTTAGCCTGAATGTTTGATACTATACTGCTAAAAATTTGGCACTTTTTTGTTTGTTACGCCAGACTGGCATCTTGGATATATTAGGCAGAATTGTGCCCCCAGTGTACACTTTACTGTACATTCACATATGGGCTCATCCCCTCCAGTGTACACTGCCTTTGTCCAAGCACCCTGCCAGCGAAGATTCAAACCCATAACCATAACATTTTTGGTTGCATTTGATCCAAGATGGCATTCTGTGGTAACAACAAAAAAGTGCCAAAAATTTACAGTGCAATTTTTTTGTTTAAAACACGTCTTGTTCATAGTACTAGATGGTAGTAATTTATCAATGCTTTAAGTTTTAAATGATGACTTTAATCAGAAGCAGTAGGTGGTATATGCCACAATGCACACATTTTACAAGGTTAAGGTTAGGTTTTCAGTTGAAATTGGAGTTAGTTGACATCGCAGGACATTGTCGTTGACATGGCAAACTTGCACTATTTGGCAATACCCATATTAATGGTTTTAGGCCCAGCTACTGAGCAAATTCTTTCATTCTGTATTGTACATTTGTTTTGCATTTACCTTTGTGTGCCATCTCTGGTTGGTTGTTCAGGTCCTGATGTATCCATTTCAAGTAGCACTTGATTAATTTTTAATCTTACAAATAATAGGTGAAGATTTTTGAAGTAACATGCAGTATGTAAGTCTCCATTGTTTAACATTATTCTTTTTTATTCTAAGTGACTCTTTGTGAGGAAAATGTTTCAGTTTTTATGCTTGATGCAGGCCATCAAAGAGCAATTATGGGAAATATGACAGTAGAAGAGATTTATCAAGATCGTAAGAAGTTTGCTGAGCAAGTCTTCCAAGTTGCATCATCAGATCTTATTCAAATGGGAATAACTGTTGTATCATATACACTGAAAGATATTACTGACAATGAAGGGTGAGATGCCATATAAGAGCTTGTTGTAAATTGTGCATAGTAAATATGCAATCAATAGATTATAAGTTAAATGTCTAAATCAGTTTGTAGGTTAGTGCTCTTGAATACAGCTTTCTGCATTATTTTTCGATTTTGGTGCAGTATTTGTGCTAGAAATGCGCAGTCTGCTGTACTGGCTGCTCTGAAGCATGCCAAAACCGAAATTGTTTGGTGCATATTTTGCATATTCCTTGTGGCTAGAAAATGGAAGTTTTGCAAAACCAATTAAATATTTGATTTGTAGTTTTTTTCATTACTTTTATGCCAATACTAATTACTAACATGCTAGTGAAGTATGTAATACTAGATGAGGTACTAGCAAGCTTTGCTGGCATCACTCACGGGGTCCCCATCAGTATTGATGGGGTTAAAAATGTTGTTTCATTTGGCTTTGCTGGCTTCACCCAATGGAAGTGATGAGAATAGTAATGAAAAGTTAAACTTTTTTCTTCACGTCCAATTTTTGTTATTCTTTCAAGGGTGCTTCAAAAAGTAATTGATTCAGAAACAACATGAGAAAGATAGGTATTGCCTTTATTCCCTTGATACCGACCTCTCTATTCCTTTAAACGAGTAACTAATTTTGACACAATTAAAGTTTAACTGGGCAGTAGTGGCACCAAAGCAGCATTCGTTTTCAAAAATACAAAAATTGGGTATTAAGTAGTAGCTGTATTTCACAACTTGGTGCATACCTGGTAATTAAATTTGTGACTTCAAGGTTCTACTATGCAATAAGTTTTTGTGCTCTGTTCATTGCTATATGTAGCAAAGGAAGTAAAGTGGCCTTGCGTTTCTCTTAGTTTGGAAGTCTTTTATGAAGTTAGTTTGAAGCAAAATAGCTGAAATTTTTTCCATACACTGTGATTTCACTCAGTGGTGTTGTTTTTTTGAATTTCCCTTTTACTTTCTTAAATCCCTATTGGCTACATGTTATGTTTACTGTTTCCTGCTTACGCCTATACAGAGGAGTTAAAAGAACCTTGCCTTTCTGCCAAATTTTAAGCTTTGATTTCAGTAGCTCAAAGAAGCTATCATCACGCAAAATAGCAAAATTGTTTCTGCCAAATGTAGTGTGTAATTTCATCCTGGCAGTTTTCCATCAGCTACCTAAGTTAGAAAGTATTAGTTCATGAAGCTGCACTGGCTTCATGTACAATATTTTTGAGAGCAGTAATGAAAAGTTGTAGTAGCAGTGAGCCATAGTTCCTGTACCTGTAATGGTGATCATCTTATTCTATTTATCAAGAATTGTAATAGTCACAACCAAAGTATGATTTCACTAACTATTATTCATTTTTTCTAAAAAAGAGTGGGTGGGGAACAAAGTCAAAAATGATAGCGGCATGAAAGTCAGATAGTTTTTTACAATTATGGAAATAAACTTATTATTTATAGGCTTATTTCACAACTTGATGTACCCTTTTTCGTATTTATATGTGTGATATTAAGTTCTTTGTCAGTGCTCTTTGACTTGATTTCAGCATAGCAAGTTGAGAAGCCATGCTTTCCTCTCAAAGTCATGCACACTATGCCTATGCGCCCATTAAGCTATTTTAAGTAAAAATGTTTTCACTTGGTCCACTTCTGTTTGGCTTATTGTTTTATTTTGATTTTTTCCTCAAACTTAAGATTTTATTGCGTTCATCTTTGCCGTTAATCCAAACCTCCTTTTACATAGAGACTAGTCTTACTTGCAAGCAGCCTACAAATTACAAATCTTCATCCATTCCTTTCCCTGAGTGCCAAGATGGAAACTAATTTAAAATTGTGGGCGAGCGCCAAAGTGCCCCAAATGTTGACCTTCCTACTCATAAATTTAAAGTAGTCTTGTTTATGAAAAGCAACTCCTTAAACAGCAAATGAGCTCTAATGATTACTGCTCAATGAACTTCAGTTGCGCTTGACAGAAATGCATTTGTTTTTAAACATCGTAAGAAACGTTTAAAAACTTGTGACTGGATTTTTTTTTTAAAATTGCATTTGCTACAAAACTGAAATTTGATCAAAGGTATAATCGTGTTTTGATACGTAATTTAGTTAAATGCAAACTTCAAAAATAATTGGGAGCAAAACAATTGCATTGGTTTATTAATCCATGTCTAGGAGCTCACATCACAACTTTACACTTGGGTTTACTTTCCTGCAGATGATTAATATATTCTGAAAGTTAAGAATAGTCAGGCAGAAGACACAACTGGTAAAGCCTCTTACGGTTCAGTTGCAATTTTTGGGCATGCCATCACATTATTGAAAAAAAAAACAGATTTATACTGGCATGTTTGTACTGTAACGTATCATTGTACTTTAACAGACAACATCTCAGCAATTTATGTTGGCTGGCATTTTGAAAGTGGACAGTACAGCTGCTGCCTGCTGCTATTTTCACTGAAATTGTAGCAGATGGCATTGTTACATCACCGAGGTTTGTTAAAGCGTTTCATGAAAAATGAGGAAAGAAATGCTTAAAATTAGAAAAATCCGGAAAGAATTGCTTTTCGTGCTGTTAATAACAGTTAAAATTGTTGTAAATTTTGGAGAGCAGCTTGTTAATACCTCCCGAAAAAGCTTTTCACCACATTTCCATGGTGATCATTTTTTGAGAAAATAAAGAAAAGTGAATGTGCAATTAAGCGTTAGTTGTGACGTCATCTTAACCCCCAAAGGAGTAAAATTTTTGCAGTTGATAGGTCGGGGGCTAGCTTTATTTAAGCAAAAAGTTGTTTCCTTCCATCAAGAAATGCAAATTTTAAAAATTGTTTTTAGTTATGATATTTCAACCTCCTTATGCCTCTCTTCGGGACAGTGACCAATCGTGGCAAGTGTTGTGTTTGTACCCCCAGTAGTTTTGGAGAGCTAGAGTGAACGCACGCACAGAGAGTACTCTGCTTAATGGTATAGTGTGTCTAACTAGCTTGCACTTAAAGCTATTTTTATTTATATTTTGATAATGTGTTTAAAAGTGTGAAAAATATTGTAGGCTTATTTCACTACATGCAAGTAGGGAACGACCGGGGCAACAATTTTGGCTGGAGCCGGGGTTTAATGTCTGCCCCGGCCGGGGTTTATGAAGGTACTACAGTACTATATGTACATTTAAAAAGACTTGATGCACAATATATTCCCGTTAAAAGTTATTTAAAAACACAACACTTCAGTGTTGTCCTTTAGATGTGATATTAAATACCCGTTTATCATACTTTTAAGTTTGCCACATCTACAGAAATGCTGTAATGGACTAATTTCTACCATAATTTGAAATAAAGAATTAGCCATATTTCGTAAGAAGTAGAATTTTTATTCTATTTTTGATTTTAAATTGTGAGAAAATTCTCAAAAATCATGCAAACATTAATCACGAGCCTACTATGCATTGCAAATTGCTTACAAAAATATTTGAGCACTATTACAAAATTTTGCAATTGCAAACAAAAGCATTTTGAACTACTCCAAAATAGAAAAAATAAGGAAAACAAAATGCCTCACAAATCTGCGTTGTTTAATAGTCTACACTCTATGGCAAAAAAAAGCAAGTTTAGAAATGTTTCACTTTATTAAAATGAATATGCCAGGAAACAATAATGAGTACACCACCCAACCAATTTAGACGAGACCATCCCTGGACGTGTTTCGTCCTTTTGTATTCATCAGCAGGGCCCATTCCATCACAAGCAAAAGTAACCCACTCATTAACGTTATCCTTAAAAAAAAAATCTCAACTATGCACATGCAGAAGCACTGAGACTTCAACCAACGATGTATTGCGTTGCTTAACAAAGCGGGTTGACAAATTGGTTGATTTTGGCTGCATATCCACTGGGAGATCAGTTTACACACTGATCTGAAAAAGCAGATTAAATGCTACATATATAGCCTAGCGCCTTGTCTTTGCAATGCCATCACGCTCGCGGCAAGTGCATTGACAATTCACAAGGCAGGAGCCGGGCAACCTTTGATAGACGTGTCAAGCAAATCCATGCCAACGAATTTTCACTCTATCTCACTTTACAGTAAGCCGGGCCTCCTAGAATGAAACGGGCAAATCCATGCCAATGGGCAAATTCCTGGCATATTCATTTCAATAAATTGGTAATGCCCCATACGCCCATATGCTGCTTTGCCAATTAGGTGCAAGGTTTACAATTTCCATCTTTGCCTATAATTTTCAAATCTATAGTTTTTTTTCCCTACTTGAAAAGAGTTGGCATGGATTTGCCCGTTTCATTCTAGGAGGCCCGGCTTACTGCGAAGTGAGATAGAGTGAAAATTGGTTGGCATGGATTTGCTTTACACGTCTATCAAAGGTTGCCCGGCTCCTGCCTTGTGAATTGTCAACGCACTCGCCACGAGCATGATGGCATTGCAAAGACAAGGCGCTAGGCTATATATGTAGCGTTTAATCTGCTTTTTCAGATCAGTGTGTAAACTGATCTCCCAGTGGATATGCAGCCAAAATCAACCAATTTGTCAACCCGCTTTGTTAAGCAATGCAATACGTCGTCAGTTGAAGTCTCAGTGCTTCTCATGTGCATAGTTGGATTTTTTTTTAAGGATAACGTTAATGATGGGTTACTTTTGCTTGTGACGGGACAGGCCCTGCTGATGGGTCCAAAAGGACGAAACGCATCCAGAGATGGTCTCGTCTAAATTGGTTGGGTGGTGTACTCATTATTGTTTCCTGGCATATTCATTTTAATAAATTGTTAATGCCCCTTACGCCCATATGCTGCTTTGCTAATTAGGTGCAAGGTTTACAATTTCCATCTTCGCTTATAATTTTCAAATGTTTCACTGTTTATATGTCTTCATCAATAAACCATTCCTCAACTTCAGTCTGTAACTGCTGACAATCTCGATTACAGTCAAGTATTTCACCCTCTGGGAGAGTGACAGAATTGTACGATATTGCTTTTAAGTTGTATTTTAAAAACAAGAGTTTTTGGACATTTTGTGGCCTCAGTCGAACTCTGTTTCCATTAGCAATATCTCTTGCGACTTTAAATTCACGCTTACTAGAAACAGAGCTGACTAGAGATAAAAGAAAAATAAGGAGTTTACAATGAAAGATAGCTGAGAAATACATTTAGTCAGCAAATCATGCTGTGGTCATTCATAAGCTGCATAATGACTATACTCTCAATCCCAAAGACAATCAACTTGAAACTGATAAAAGACAATATTTGTTTGCTTTTCATCAGCATATGGAGTAAATTGCCTTTTATCCTCAGTCAAAAGCATATTTAATTTCCAGTCAAAAGTCAAGAATTGTTAAAATTTATTGTTTGTTTAATTATCCCCGGCCCCGGCCACTTTTGATAGTCACCCTGGCCGCGGCCGGTCCGGGGCAAAAATTGGCATCCCCAGCCTGGGCCCCGGTCTATCCCTACATGCAAGGAATGTTTGAAAAGTAACGACTATGCAAATAATTATTTTATTTCAAACTAGCCGGCGTCACCTGGCAGAGGCCCTCCATCAGTAATGTGCAGTTTAGTATTTTGGTTCAACTGGATGCACCGGCTTCACCCATCTGGTTCTTGCGTGAGCAGTAGCGAAAAGTAAATAAATTTTGTGCCCTCTCTCAATTCTTGTACATGAAATTGTGATCATCATATTTTCTTAATCATGACTGGCAATGCTCACATGCTCACAAAGAATCTTGCCACAAATTATTATCGTTAATACTTGTGAGGGAGAAGGGATTGTACATAATCAACACTGATTATAGCAGTGAAATGGTGGTTGCTTTCACAATTACAGAAAAAAACTTTAATAGTAAGCCTATTGTGCCAATTGGTGCTGCCTTTTTCCTATTTATATTTGTGGTATTAGGTTTCTTATTTGGCTGAGCTATTTGTCTTGTTTCCGGCATAGTGACAAAAGTGGCTATTCTCTCTATATTCATTTTTACAAATTATTGTGGTTATGGTTTATGTTGATTTTTTCTTAAACTTTGGATTTTATTACAATGATGTAAAATATCGACATAAATGACATAAATACCATAACAGGCAGCATATCAGCATAAGAAAAAATCTTTGCTTTATAGTATACTGTATACAATGGCGTCACCTAAAGATCCTTTGTCACTAACGTCAGAATTGATAGTGTCGGTTCAGCTGATCAAGCCGGCTTTACATATCAGGTTCTTGTATGAAGAGTTACCAAAAGTTTATTTGTTTTTTGCAAATAGATTTTCACGACTTTTTGTGCTCCTTTTCCTAATAGAATATCTCATTTTAAGATCCTGGCTATGCCTTAGGTCTATGTGCTCTGTTCATTGCTGACATGAACCCAAGGGAGCCTTGTGGTTCCCGTAGTTTGGAAGTAGGGATTACTTTTCTGATTTTAAGCTACTCTAAAGCAAAAATGTCTTTTGTGTTATGCAAATTCACAAGTGACGCTGTTTTTCTTTTGATTTCCCCTTAAACTTTTTCAAATCCTTGCTGGCTACGCATTATGTAGCATGCTCTTTTCTCCCTGCTTGACGTGCCCTGGGGAGTTTAAAATGTCCTTGCTTTTCCTCAAGTGTTTGGTTTGACCCCGGTAGCTCTATAAAGATATTATAAAACAAAATACCAATAATATTTTCCATGTGGTGCGATTTAACACAGTGATGCTGTTAATTTTGATTTCGCCTCAAACTTTCTCCAGTCCCTGCTGGCTACACATTATGATTCATATTTGTTTTTCCTTGCTTAGGTATGCTCATAGAAGTTCAATATGTTCTTGGTTTTCCCAAATTTTCAGGTTTGATTCTGGTAGCTCTATAAAGCTATTATCAAGCAAGATAGAAAAATGTTTCTCCTAAGTATTGTGCGATTTCACCCCAGCAGGCATACTATCGCCTGTGTCAATTTAAAACGTATCAATTAATGCAGCTTAACCGTACAAACATTTGCGAGAGCCACAGCGAAATGTTTTACTAAATATAAGCCATAGCTCCTGTACATGTAATGATAATCATGTTGTTTTATTAATCAAGACTGGAAATATTTAAAAAGAGAGAACGATGACACAAACTACCATTCGTAATTTTTAAAAGAGTAAGGGGGTGGTGAAACATAGTCAAAATTGATGGTCGTTTTGACAATTAAAGAAATGAGTTATTTAGTGGTAGGCATGTTCGACGATTTGGTGGGCCCGCTTTCGTAATAATATTTGTGACAGTAAGATTTTTGCCTGTGCTGTTTGGTTTAATTCGACCATAGCATGAAAAGGGGCCCTGCTTTTCTTATAAGTCATATAACCTATTACAATAAGTGCCTATTAAGCTCTTTTCAAACAAAAGCATTTCCTCTTAATCCAGTGTTACAGATTGATGTTATTATTGTTTAATTTTGATCTTTTCTTAAATTTGAGATTTTATTACATTTAACTTTGCCCCTAATCTAGACTTCCCTACTTTTAAATAAAGATTAGTGTTTTGTGCAGATAGGCCTATCCTTGCAATTACAAATATCAGTAATGGGCTTTACTATTTGTGCTCACTATCAAAATGATCGTGGATAATTTTGCTGTCTGCTGCTGTTTTCACTAAATATTGGCAAGCATTGAGGTGTCATTTAACATTATGACCTCACAATGCGTTTTGAGCCATTACGATTATGCTACTTACCACTTTTTCGTTACTGTAGACGAATTAATATGAACTAATGTCTCTGACTGCGTGCATGTTTCTTGGCCCTGGCATAAATGCCACCATACAAAGAGCAAACTAGCCCGAAATGAAGCACTAATCATTCAGTTATATCAGTAGCAGGAGCCGCCATGACTAATGTCGAGGTTAAGAACATCAAATCAGCTGGCTGCAGCCACAGTCTCGCCCAATTGCAAAGGAAATTGCTTCAATATTTAGATCATATGTAGCTTGACACTTATATTTTGTTGCAAACGATAAAAAAGGACCATCTTTACTCCCATCGTCTTTGTCTTGGGTGATCACCAAGTGCTTTGCTTGGAGTAGGCTACATATTACAATTTGTAGACTTCATTTTTTGATGAGTCTTTTGAATAATTTGATTGATAATGCCAAAGATCCATGCTATCGAGAAAGAGTAGACAAATTGTAGCCTACCAAAGAACTTATTTTTTCTAGAAGTTGCAATTCTGTGAACTGCAAGCACTAAAATTTAGGTGTTTTAACCGGTAGACTACATTTCATAAACATTTGGAGACTTCAGTTTTTGATGGATCCTTTTGAAAACGTCGACAGATAATGCAAACAAACCATGCTTGTGAGGAAAAGTAGTCAAAATGTACCAAAGAACTAACTTTGTCTAACAATTGCAAGTTTGTTAGCTCGAGTAGGATAACTGTTCAAGTAAAAATGAAACATGATGTGTGGCAACCAAATTTTGATCAGCAATTATAAACTAATCCTTAGCCTCAAGTAATTGGAGTCACATATTGCTGGAAAGGAAATTTCCTAAGCTTTCAAAGGATAGTAATTGTTAGTACTTTATTATATCGCTTTTGTATTGAAGTCATCTGTTTTTACTAAGCTCACCACTTTTGGGAGGGGTAAAAAGTCACACCACAGGTCTTAAAGTTCAGTTTTTTCTGTATAAAAACTAATATTAATTGTACATATTGTGCACTATCGGAATCGCTTTGAAATAACCTTTAATTTGTTGAAGAAAATTTGAAAATTAATTGAGAAATGAGGTTACAAATCAGTTTTTTAATAAACTAATTTTGCAAAAACGTTGCAATTTTTGAAAACATCTTGATATTATGATCTGCGATAGCAAATATTTTGTGTTAATAATAGGAGAAATGTGACATCATAGAGCCAGTTTAATAGAGAAGAAAAAATGCTATTATAGGGCTTAGAGCGCTTAAATAAAGAAGAGCTCGTTGCATAATCAAATAAACATTCATTGACATAAAGTTGTTTTTATCGAAAGCAGCTTATCAATATCTCCTGAAAGAACGTTTAATCGCGTTTCTGCGATGTGTACTTTTCAAGAAAAAACAAAAAACAGATTGTTCAATGAATCGTTGATTGTGACGTCATTTTAGACCCCAAACAAATAAAAGTTTTTGAAATGTGGTAAGTCGGAAGCTGGTTTTCGTTAGAGTAAAAAGCGGTTGTCCTCTGTTAAGTAATGCAAATTTTTAAAAAATTATTTTTGATTGTGACGTCACGAATACCCTTATGACACTCACCACGGGGTGGTGATCAATCGTGCCAAGTTTGATGCTTGTACCTGTAGCAGTTTCAGAGAAGTTAACACAGACAGAATTCCGCTTTATATATTGGGTGCTACAAAAATAATTACACCTTCTCCCCTTCAAAGTAATCTCCTTGAGCTTGAATGCACTTTTTCGTTCTCCGCTGCCACACTTCCATGCACTCCTGAAAAGATTCTTTTGAGATCACTCTGAGTTCTTTTGTCATGGCTGTTGAGCCTTGAAAACGAGTTATTTAATGATTTGACATTGGGAAAGAGTAAAAAATTACGGGGAGCCAGATCTGGTAGGCAGGGTGGTTGCTCCAACACGGCAATTTTTTTTTTTTGCAAGAACTTTTTGGATGCACAAAGCATTGTGAACAGGAGCATTGTCATGATGAAGCAGCTATGACTTCGTCTCCCACAGTTCTCTTCTGCTCGGAAAGCATCAAACATCACAAGATGTCTTTGTGAACGTTCTGGTTAATGGTTTGGCCCTGTGGCAAGAATTTTATTGGAACAATTTTATGAACATCAAATAAAACTACCAGCATCACCTTGGTTTTTGACTTAAACAGCCTTGCTTTCTCGGGGCTTAGTAACGACCCTCTCTTTCATGTAAGACTCTGCTGTTTGGTGAGTGGATTGTACAGGAAGATCCTCGATTCGTCACCAGTAACAACTCTACTCAACCTATCTGGTTCAGTTTCAAGTTCTTTCAAGATGCCTTGAAACACTTGCACACGACCTTTCTTTTGCTCATCATTTAGCAACCTTGGTACCGTTTTTGCAGAGATTTTTTTCATTCCCAGATCTTTCATGATGGTCGTCCACACCCTCTCACTGTTTATGCTCAACTGATCTGCCATCATTGTAACAGTAAGGCGATGGTCACTGCGCACTTTTTTTCTCACACGTCCAACATTTTCGTTCGTTCTGTCGGTCGTTGGCCTTCCGTTCCTGAAATCATCTTCCACATCCTTTCTTCCCTCTCTGAACCTCCTGTGCCACTCAAAAATCCGAGTTCTTGACATCGTGGCATCTCCATAGACTTCATGGAGCACCTTGAATGTTTTAGTGGGAGTTTTTTAAGCCGAACGAAAAACTTCAAGTTCGTTCGTTGTTTAATGCTCATTGTTTACCAAAGTCAAAACTGCAAAAAATCTCAGTTTATTAAATTATCCCAAAACGAACTACAGTAAAGGACCTTTAAAGAAAAGCCTGTAAAAAAGCGTTTAGTTTCAACTGCATTTTTACAACCATAGGACATCGCGCCATTTTAAAAAACAAAGCTTTTATAACTGTTGTAAACGTTGCTCGTGCAAAGCATCCAGTCCTAATACTTTTCAAACGCACCTCGTATATTAAATAGACGATTTGTTTGAGTCTATTGTTTTTATATAAACAAAATGTGTAGATTATTGATCAAGCTTGGAAAACTGATCTGGTGTAAACACTCTAACGTTGCTTTGGTGCCACTTTTTGTAAACTTTTATTCTCAAAAATTGTGACAGAGTAGCCTCAAACCCCACTAAACAAGGACTTTGTTTATGAGTTTGTACTCAGGTTTTCTACCCGACCCTTGGCAAATGACTTTGGCCTATTTGCAAAACTAATTTTACAGCAAGTGTAAAACCCGAAAATAGCTTGCGCATGCTTTTTGAAAGCATACCAATATGTATGATTAAAAGTTAGTTTACACAAAAACCTTCAGACCTATCCAATTAACCTAAAAGTTCCATCAAACTTGGTTAATTACAATCTAGAAACGTGTTTGTTTCAAGCAAACTAAAACTCCTTTGCCAGTTTTTAAAAATAAGCTCATTAAAGCTCCACTTTTTTAGCTTCCTTATAGTCATACGGTGCTACATCAACAATTTGTCCCGTACCTGACGTCATGGGTTGCCAACAGAATATAAAACAATATCTTGTTAACGAAAGAGAATTTCAAATTTTTAATCGCAAATTTGAATTCAGCGTAATTTTATTGATTTTATAACAAAAAGATTTTTTTAGGTTTAGTGGGGCTTTGAGTAACTTGAAATACCGATTTTGCTTTTAATGCTGCTTACAAACATATGATTGATATGAATCCTGAATTGCGTCTCTTTGTTATCCTTGCGTCTTAATGGCAGCTGATTGCTAGACCGAAGTAGCTGCACATGTGTCAAAAGGTTCTTTCGTTACCAGCATGAAAAGGTTTAATGATAAAGTGCTTATTTGTGTTCTTGGCTTTAATTTCTGTTGGACTTGGCAATATTTTCAATCTGCTGTTAATAAAATTTGTTCTCAAGGTAATTGATGTTTAGATATCTTGCTGCTCTTGGCAAGACCCGTACGGCTCAAATACATAGAGATGCGCGAATAGGAGAGGCTGAATCAAAACGTGATGCTGGTATAAAGGAAGCCATAGCCAACCAAGAACGATTGAAAGTGCGATATGAGAATGACACTGAGATTGCGAAGGCAAAGAGAGATTTTGAATTGAAACAAGCGGCTTACGACATAGAAGTACGTGGCAAGTTTTGCGGCAAAGCATGGTTAAATCGATTTGTAAAAAGTTATGTTGGCTTATGCTGTGATATCTGTTGTGAAAGTTGTAGAGGTTTATTTTATGTCAAAAGTTTGCATTTTTTGTTCGTAAAGATGCCTTTTGCTAAGGTCAACCTTTGTATTGGTGCAAAATGAGATCATAATCGTTTGAATGAACGGGTCGATGCTGTTGTTGTATTGTTTCGAGAAATGATGGTGAGTAGGCGTTAAGCACAGGAAAATGGTGGTTTAGTTAGGAAGTACTGTAACAGCAAAGTAGTTGCTGCATAATTAATTCTTTGATTAATTTTTTTGAGGTAATCATAACCCATGCCATTAAGAGCATAGCAATTGGTTTGGGAGGGATTTTTGAACTATCAAAATAATCAATTAGTTAGAAAAGTTTTTTTGATAATTTGAAGCCGTCAGTTTTCTAAATTTTTAGGCAACTTTGATAATTTAGTTTTGCACCCTTTATTCCTGAAGTGATCATGAAGCATACTTGTTTTTTTATTGGTTATATTGGTATTTGCTCTTAATGCCCGCACACGAGATTGACTAGTATGATTAACTCACCGGCGCGATGGTGTAGTGGTTAGAGCGCCCGCCTCGTAGTCGGTAGACCTAGGGTTCATTCCCTAAGTAGAGTCATATCAAAAGACTTTAAAAAATGGTATCCACAGCTTCCTGCTTGGCGCTCAGCATATAAAGGGGATAGTGTGGAGAACAAGCCGGCAAGCTTGCTTGTTGTGCCCCTGGGCAAGGCACTTAACGGGACGCCTCCACCTTTACGTGGCAGACAGGTGGCCCTCCCGTACTTCACCGGATTACAATTGTGAAGTTGCTAACCCAGCATGTCAGACGACTCTTGGGTACCCACCAGTGGCAGTCCGCCTTGTTGGTGGTGGGGCTACTAGTCACTCAAGACTGGTTCGAAATGGGCTGCCATCTTTCCCCTAGCCTAATTTCAATTAGGTTGACGGCATGAACCTGAATTACCGTTCATGCCGTACCTCCATCACGAGGAAGAGGAAGGGTAACCACAAACAAACAAACAGATTGACTATGTCAGGGGTGGGCAAAGTACGGCTCGCCAACACTTGTAGAAACTTTCATATATCTAATTTAATATGACAGGGGTAGCCACACTTGCCGTACTAAAGAGCCTAAAACGATAGAAGCCATCATTGAAAGAGCCGCTACGCAGTTCTTAGTTTGAATTAACGCATTTTCCGTCCAAATAGAAGGTGATGACCTATTTTTTAGACACCAACATTTTTAAAGCCATGTAATACATTGCAAGATGTTATCGCAAGATTTTAAGCTAATGCAAGCTCTTGCATTGTATACAGCTATTGCAAGATTTTAAGCACTGGCCCTCGGCCACTCTTGAATGGCCAATGCGGCCCTTGGCCAACTCTTGAATAGTCAATGCAGCCCTCCGACTAAAAAGTTTACCCAGCCCTGGACTATGCAAACAGAAGTTTAATGTTTTTCAAGTTAACTGTTAGGCGTGTTGTTTTTGATACATTGGCACTAATGTTAAAGTCTTGCCGTATTGGTGTTCACACACATAATTCACGTAAAGCAATGCATTGAACTACGGTACAGTCACTGTAACCATAAGTGGATAGCAACTTTTCCTGTCAAACAGAATGCTTACTTCCTTGATGTGGAACTTTTGCTCATACATTGTAGTGTGAATCGACAATAACATTGGCTTTGTTTGGTACTAGAAACAAATGAAAACGTTTTTGCAATATTTCATTGCATGCAAGTGTACTTAAAAAAGTATACTTGCATCATATTGTTTTGGCTGCTCTACACAATTGTGATTATTTTTGCAATGATTCTTTGGCTGTTGTTTCATCAAGCGTTACATATTAAGCAACATGGTTGAGAAGTTGTAGTTACTGAGTTGTTGGAACGGCTATTGCTTCAGACGTTTTGCTTGATAAGCACCACTACTTGAATGCTTGTAGCGTCATAATGCAACATTGCTTGATCGATCAAGTATAGAAGATCGAGCAAAAAATGTCTAACTAGCATTAAATTTACTGAAAGTATACGAAGCAATTCAAGGGAAATGTTGAAACTTGAACGCAAGTCTATACAATTGTTCAATGCATAATGCCACTGCCTCTGTCTTGCTAGTCTGTGGGATGCAGTTGCAATTTTAATGATAGATACCGTCCAGAGAGCTGCTTGTACTGCACAGCCCTCTCAGCTCAAAAAAACAATCGGATTCCTATTTTATTTGGTATTTTTGTGGTTTAGGTGCAAACGAAAAAAGCAGAGTCCGAGCTTGCTTACGACTTGCAAGCTGCCATCACCAAGCAGTCCATCAAGGACGCTGAGATGCAGATCAAAGTCGAGGAACGTGGGAAACAGATCGAGGTTCAAGAACAAGAGATTCTGCGGCGTGAAAAAGAGCTGGAAGCCCAAGTGAAAAAACCAGCAGAGGCCGAAAAGTTTAGGTGAGCGGCATCATCTTATTCACATACATCTAAGTTAAACCATATGGTTAGCCCGGCACCGCCTATCGCATATCATATCATATGAGGTGACAGAAAATTATACAGCACTTAAGAATTGTCACTAACTAAAAAATGGTCTTCGGTTGCGATGGAAAAAATAATCTAATTTTTTCCATTACCGATATCTTGATAGCTAGGTTTGAGAAGTGACCAAAGTGCTGTCTTAATGAGCGCGTCAGGTTTTAACTTTATGAAACGTCTCTGCAACTATCGCATTTATCACAAATTGTTAAAAGCGTTGCGCATTACGACACTCACAGCTATTCTGATCATCATGCTCTAGTGTGATGTGAATGAAAAATATAGCGTGATTACTACGTTTTCTGTTACTCCTTACCTGCTTAAACTAACTTTGATTTGCTTAAAAAAGACCTAAAACTATGTTTAGTAATACTGGGAATTTTTCACTGCTATTGCTTTGCAGTGCGAAATGCCATTGCTTTTTAGAGGCGCGTGACTGGCAGGTTTTATTTTAAAAGTCAACTGACTTTGTAGACCATTAGCCCATTTGTAGTTATGCATCGAGCCGAAGCAGCTTTTTGCTGATTATTGTAGTTGCAGCTTATCTTTCATTACAAAACAACTGTTTGTCTATAACTCAAGCTAGATGTATGTAGACCTTAGCAATAGTATGGTGCCAAAGCGGGGAACTTAGAAGATTAGAGAAACATCGTAAAATAAGTGACGGCCAGCTTATGATGGGCTTCAAAAAGTTTATGTAGGTCAAGTCTTTTGTTCTTTGAATCGAAAACCTTTCCTTTTTATTGAAGCTCGAAATTAACGAAATCGATACAGAATTTTCACGATTTTTTTTATCCATTTGACTTCGTGTTTTAGGCCTCGGTAAGGCATCAGCTCAAGATTGATTAATGATCTATTTTTAGTTTTGTCAATAGGCTTAAGTGAAAAATTGTTGGTGCTTGGTAGCTGGCATTTGTTCAGTCGATACTTCATAGGTAAATAGGTGATTAATTCAATTTTTTTAATTTGACGTTTAGCTAACGTTATGGGCATTTAATCACAATATTAAGGCCTACAAAATTACTATTTCTTCAATTACGAAATCAAAACAGTTGAATTCAAAATTTATTCTTCCAAGTCCAGTTAGTAAGGTGTCTTCTGGTCTAGCGTCTACCTCGAAATCGTTTCATATGCCCTGTCAATATAAGCTAGTGTAATAATGGCTTAAATGATTTTAAACCATTCAAAAATAGCAATGTAAAATGGTTGTTAGCTTTGATAGGAATTTGGTTTGTACAACTTTTGGCCGAAACGAATGTTGTTTTGATTGAAGCGAGCTTCCATCTATTGTCGCTTTGAGTGCGCGTTTTCTTCAGCTGGCAATCTTTTAGGCCGAACATTTTTGAAGTGCTTTGATTTTACTATGTTAGAGCTGTCATTAAGTGTTTAAATGATATACAAAAATAGAAAGTGCATTTCGTTATTACGCGTTACTCGCGGGTGATGCGGTGCAAGTGGACCATTAATTGCCATTTTTCATTGTGTTTGATTTCAGCTAGAAAATTTTATTGCTGTACTTTTCCACAAAAATACCGTTGACAAAACTCAGCAAAATTTATTGCCCGTGCATTTTCGATGGTCATCAATTTGCAGCCTTTGTGTTGGCTGCCAAGGCTTTGGTATTGATAATTTTCTACATTTTTCAGCCGTATTTGAAATACGGATAGCTATTTGAGAAATCGTTTTGGTAGAAGCTTATCGCTAACTGCTGTGATTACGATCTTGTGTTTTCTTATTTATTATTCGTATTACTGTATTTAACGCGAATTTATTGTTCGAAAAAGAAAACATTGTGAGAAGTACATAAAACATTGATTAATTAAATTCAAAGCTTTCTACACAATACTTTGTATTTATTATTTTTACAGATGTGTATAAATTAAACATGAATGACGGGGTTATTGCCAGTCTTTTTCTCTGTTTTGTTCACATCCACAGGGTGCTCCATGTAAATCCCTAAATTTGTTGTTATATTTTGTTTACATTGATTAAATTTTTATATCCGTCATTATGCTGTATTTATAATTCTACTTTTTATTGTAGATTTGCATTATGCTTGCTATTAGATTGTGTTTTTTTGCCTTCATGCCTCAATTGAGTGATTTCCAGCGTGAGGTAATCGTCCTATTCAAGAAAGAACATGCAGGGTAGATGGTGCTAAGGTACACCTTGCTGATGGCACTGTTGCTCGACTCCGGGAGAACATCCAGATTTTATCGAGCCCTACCAGAGACCATCCAAGAGTCCCGACCTCAATATTTGGACTACTGTATTTGGAGTCTGCTCTTGAAGGAAGTCCAGCTGCGAAGAAGAGCAATTGGAACGTTATTTCTCTCGATATTCAAAGAGCAACTTGAAGCTGATTTGATCTCCTACGTCGCTGTTGTGCAGTTGATGGAAAACATTTTGAACCTAGTCGCATGTGTTTTGTGGAAATTGAGAAGGCATTTGATAGAGATCCAAGAAAGGTGATGGAGTGGATGATGAGAAAGAAAGGTTTGCCAGAAGTAATCGTAACAGCGGTGATGAGTCTCTATCACGGGGCAAAAACGAAAGTTCGAGTGGGATCTGAGTTATCTCAAGAATTCTTAGTACAAGTTGGTGTACATCAAGGATCTGTGTTGTCGCCATTGCTTTTTGCAATTGCAGTGGATGTAACCTCGGAGAATGCAAGAGAAGGATTGATGAATGAAATTTTGTATGCGGATGACTTGGTTTTAATGAGTAAAGGTATGGAGAATTTGAAAGAGAAGTTTTTAAAATGCAGAGGCGTTTGAAAGCAAGGGGCTGAAGGTGGATCTCAAGAAAACCAAAGTAATGGTGAGCGGTTCGAAAGGTGAGGTTCTCAAGAGTAAAGTTGATCCATGTGCCAAGAGCGGCAAGAGGGTGATGGCAAATTCGGTGATGTGTACAAAGTGTTGTAAATGGGTACATGGTACATGCGCGAAAATGAAGAGGGTGACTTCAACTCTGGCAAAAGGTTTTGTTTGTGAACTATGTGTTTATACAAAGGAAGGAATTGTGGAACCACGTGAAGAATTATCATTTTTTGACCAGGTTGACTTTGTTAAGAGCGTTTCTAATTTGAGGGACAGGTTGAACCCCAGTGGTGGAAGTGAAGCAGCGGTAACAGCAAGAACGGGAATTGGATGAATAAAATTTAGAGAATGTGGGGAGTTACTTTATGGGAGAAAGTTTTCGTTAAAAATAAAAGGAAAGATTTACCAGAGTTGCGTAAGATCAGCAATGCTGTATGGGAGCGAGACGTGGTGTCTAAGGGAGAATGAGATGGAAATTTTGAGAACTGAAAAAGCCATAATGAGAGCAATGTGTGTAGTTAAGATGATTGAGAAAAGAAGGAGCCAAAAACTCGTGAGTTTGCTGGGTTTAATGGACTAGCCAGGGCGAGTGGAGTGCGATGATATGGGCATGTTTTGAGAAGGGATAATGGTGATGTTTTGAGAAAGCGTTGGATTTTGAAGTGGCGGGAAGAAGAGGACGTGGGCGGCCAAATATGACGTAGAAGAGACAAATGGAGGAGCATATCAATCACATTGGACTGAAAAGGGAGGATGCCATTGACAGAGTGAAGTGGCGTAATGGTGTTTACGAACTGTCTAGAAAGACGAGGTGAATTCGGCCTCCTGCGTTAACGCATACAAAATTGGATTCAAAAAACTGGATCTCTCTCTCTCTTAGAACACTAGTCTTGAACCTGTTATTCTATGTGCTGAATTAACTTTTTTTAAATAAAATAGCTTTTTAGTTATTCATTGTCATCAAAACCAAATTTAGGGGTTTTATGTGATGCATTCTGTACTTAACATACTTTTCACTGCTTCAAGTTAATCATACTGCTTGTGCTTTGGCAGGTTGGCGTAAAAATAACCGAACTGTTAATGACTGCCTCTCTTCCTTGGCACTAAATTACAACATGAAATTAAACCTCCAGGCCTCGTGCCGCAGACTCATTAAGGCAAGCGGGAACATGCTGAACGAGGGAAAACCGATGTCACTCCCGACGTATCTCCACCATCGACAATGTAGTTGGTTATTAATAGGTTTCCAATTCCTTATCACATACTGAGTAAGAAAGTCACTCTGGCCCAGTAAAGCAGAAGTCAACGAACTATTCTTGCTTTCTAAAACTTGGCATGATAAGGTCTCTGAATGCATGGGCCGTGAATAAAGTGTCTCTTACTTTAAAAAGTTTAGTGCAGAGGTTTAAGTGAAGCAACTTTGGAAATCATTTTAAGGTTGTGTGTTACCAATTGCCTTTTTTTTGAAACATTTTGTAGATTGGAAACAATTGCCCAAGCGGAGCGAAACAAGGTTATTCTTGAAGCCGAAGCGGCTGCTGAAGCTGTTCGCGTTAAGGGAGAAGCCAAAGCGTTTGCCATTGAAGCTAAAGCGAAGGCAGAAGCAGAGCAAATGGTGAAGAAAGCCGACGCATGGAAAGAATATCAGGAAGCTGCTATGGTTGACATGGTTTTGGCTACCTTGCCCAAGGTAGCCGCTGAAATAGCTGCGCCCATATCTAACACTAAAAAGATCACCATGGTTACATCTGGAAAGGGAGACGTGGGCGCCGCCAAGCTTACCGGGGAAGTGCTGGACGTGGTCGGAAAGCTTCCAGAAGTGGTCGAAAATCTAACAGGAGTCAACATCTCGAAAGCTATGAAAGTCCGCCGCTGATACCTCTTACAATTTTTTAATTATTATGTATCGCTAATCAGGGAATCTCCTTTAAAAGTTCTTATTGTATGTACAAAGATATTTTCTGCATGTTTTTGTTTTGAAATGTTCATTTGTAGAAAAATCACAAGCATTGTTTTTATCCCAGAGCGCAGAAACCATGGCTTTGCTAGTAGCAAAAAATCGTTGCTGCTAACTTTGATTTGTCATGTAAATTTTATAGTTTTACGGCAAAAGGCAAGCAGCTAAAATTGCAAAGAAAATATTATGTTTAGTTTCATTTAATAATCTTGTAAAGTTTTTGTTCATTGTTTAGGTCTTCAGTTTTCACTGAAGCAGTAAATTTTTTTTCATTTTATCAGCGCATATTTGCGAAATTCGAAAGTATGTACCATACCGGTAGGTACTACTTTCTCGGCATAAATTGATCTCGGTTTGTTTTTATATTTTTTGTTTGTTGATGTATAGCATAACGTTTCAAGATAACGTGATCACCACATCGTATGTACAATTTTTTGTCAGTTTGGTTGTATTGTTGTTTCTACGTCTTTGTATCTTGCTGCCATGCAAACTTCGCATTTTCGCGACAGTTTGCGTTTGGCGGAAATAGCTTGGTGCTTTCTTTGTCACTATTTTAAGGATACAGTCCTGATTTGGAATCCCAATGTGGTTTAAAGTCTTATGCTGGCATCATCTACGAATAGTGGTACTAACCAGTCGTATATTGCAGTAAATGATTTATATGCCTTTATTGATCGTGATTTGTGTACATCTTAATACTGCAATGGATATATTTTAATGCTTTTGGAAAAAATTTCAGTCTTATTGGTAGGCATTAATTCGATGCCAATTGTGTATAAACGTGCAATTTTTTAAAATCGCGTCACACTCGTTAAAATTTTGTGTCGGCACTAGCATCATAATCCTGGATGTTGCATCATTGCATGGTGTGATATTTTATCGCTTCGTCAATACTACAGTAGCAAGGCCTTTTTGGAGTGGATCTTAGATGTTGGGGGGAATATCTTTTGAAAAGAACGCTTTACTGAATATAGAAAGTTCTGTTCTCATAAATATGATATGGCCTTGATAAGTAATGTTATGCTAATTATTAACACTGTTTGCTAATTTGAGCAACGTCGAATTGTAAATAAAGTAATCAACCGGTTGTAAATGCTCATCGCTTATGGCACTCCATTTCAGGATACAGTATTTAGGGAACTGTAGCGAGTTGACGACGTCTGTGTTGTTACTTAACCGATTTCCATGATTGATTTGAGCTGTGAATGGTTAGTCGTTAAAACTCACAATTTCATATAAAGGTATATGTTGGTTTCTATAACACATTACGTGTTGAAGACTGGCCTAAAAGTATTGATCTGCTGATGTAACTCCTGACAAATTGCCGAAATATTGCTGAGCATATACTTGGCACGAAAAAGACCACTTAGTGTTGCAGTAATTGCGTCTGTCGTAAACATGGTTGGCCTATATTCAAGTCGTTTCGAGTGTTTATAAATAAGTTGATCAAATCATAAGCGCACCTGGTATAAACTGTCACGGTGGAGTGGTGGTTAGAATGCCCGCTTCGCAGTCGGTAGACGTGGGTTCAATTCCTAAGTCAAGTGCTAACAGCTTTAAAAATGGTATTCAAAAATCAGCTGTGGAGTAATGTGGAAGATGAAATATCAAACAGATAACTTGATTGTGATCACAAAAAGTGCAATGGCCCATTATCAATCCCCTGGGCACGTAGCTACTGTTGGCGTTAAATCAACTGTTGTAGAGCCTTCAAAAAACAAAAACTTGTTTACTCGAGCCCGGGAGGAACTCCAAGGCCTTCGCTCTAAAACTTAGTTAAAACAAACCAGTTAAAATAAATTACAGTAAACAAAACTTGGAAGGGCAAAAATTTACGCCGAGGGTTTTCCTTCTTAGAAGCAAAGTCGACTTTACTTAGCGCAGCAACAAAATAGAATAGTAAGTTTTTTATTCAGCATTTGGAGCGAGAGGCTAGCCAATTAAATGCAAGCCTTGCCTGGCCTTAAGTAAAAGCCCGAGAATTACATTCCAACCTCTACGCTGCCAAATACCAAATAAAGATAATCAATGCAAGGCTTGCCAAGAACTAAAAGACATGGGTTCGGTTTAGCAACGGTACATTTTTTTTTGCAATTAGCCGATTCTGTAACACAGCGGCCCCTTTGAAACAGAACAAAAGTAAGGTTTCAAACAGTAATATGATAGCACAAACAGCAATCGGCAAAACAAACGACATAAAACAAATATGACAAAAATGTACCGGTAAGTATAATTAACGTGGAAACAGTTTCCAAACCCATGGCAAGCTTAATCATGATATACACAATAAACGCAAGTTTAGCGTAATCTTTAATAACACAGTAGTTTGCGATAAAAGCAGCTTCATAATAAAATAAAACACTTTGGAGAGGGGCAATCTTGGATATATCTCTTAAGATGTACTCAATTTCTGTAGAGCCAGAACACAGCTATTGTTGAATTTCCAACTAGTACCAGTTGGTCCTCAGTAATCCGCCATTTACTGCGGCCTTACAAGGTCGGTAAATCACCCTTGATACATGATTTCAAAAACTTATTTGCAAGAATGACCTCATACAAGTAATCACATCGTAAATCTCCCCGATCGTGAAAGGTGCTAACAGATGTATTAGGAGCAAGCTGCTAACCGAAGAAAGAAGAGGGTGAAAAGCAAATCATTACGGTGGCTGCTCACGGAAGTAAGCCAACAATTATTTACAGCACACACTGCGTCGGACACAAAGGCTTGTAATTCAATTAACGAAGGATTTCTACAAGCCTCTCCCCAATGCATTTTCAGAATTTCACCATGCTCTTCCAACTCCCTCTCTGGCTTGGTAAAAAAGGAGTAATCTTAATCCAATTAATACCGCGCCTCTAGATCCCAAAAAGGACGGGAATTGTAGGCCTACCTGTCTGAAAAGACAGTATTAACTGCCCCAGTGAGATTAGTGAACCGCGAAAATGCCAACAAAAAACTAGTAAGGTACGAACTAGTAATTAGTTCAACGTATATGCCCCGAGTGCACAAACACGTAAACAAAAATTCACAGGCTTTACAATCGCTGCGATTTTGCCGATTAATTATTTAGCGAGCATTCTTTAAAAGTAGCGGAACGTCTTCTGGTTTTATCAAGCACCGATTTGGTTGACGCAAAATGAATTACTGACGTGATTTCCACCGAACTTACTAAAGTAGGACTGACTTCATCAAAGACACTTAGTTGAGTCTAAGATGGCGCATCTGAGATGCAGTGTTCCCTTTAAACGCAGAAAAAGTGCGAATTTGCGAAATTATGTCCGGCGGATTCGCAGTTAAAATTCAATAGTGCGTAAAAAAAGCCCGGCGGTTTTTGGAAACTTTTTCATTTTGTTAAAATTTTTGCAATTTTGTTAGGAAAATCTTAACCAACTGTTAAATGCATGGGAGACTGAAAAAAAATCCAAGTTAGGACAGATGCTTTTTCAGAGCAGTGCAACGTCTCACCCAAACATCGTACGGCTGTGACGCAACAGCTAATGACGGCGACTTAAATATCGCGCACGCCATTGCCTCACTTTTTTGTATAACAAATTATCTTTCCAGCAATTAACCCAGTGCCGGCGCTAGGCCAGCTGAGGCCCCCCCCGAAAACTATACGTGGGCCCCTTTATCCGCAAACAAAGTGAACCGTAAAAATTATACAAAATGCGATTGCGTCCAATTTTGCGTCTACGTACCCTAGTTTGAAATCTACGTACGTAATTTGATACGACATTTTCGTACGTAAATCGCAGAGACGTAGCAGCCGCCCCCCAAACCCCCCAATTGGGGGGGGCCCAGGCCAACTTTGGGGGCCCAAGTTAGTCTGAAATTGCTTTTTGGCTACGTGACTATTTTCAGTTCAGCAGACTTGTTTACAACCGATTTAAACTGTAGGAAGAAATTGGCTTGTGACATCATAAGTGAATGCAACGTCATTTTATCTCGCAGAATCTAGAATATTTCGATTGATTTTCTGGTAGAATCTTGAATATTCGATTGACGTAACAATGCCGTTGTTACGCAACAATCATAGAATGGTCTGGAATTCTGTTTGGCTAGAAATACCGGGACAATATATATACACTGCAGAGTGCAGATAAAGTATTTTATTGACATTGTATAGAATGAAACGTTCAAAAAGTGGTGCTCAAAAGAGAAAAGAAGCAGCCACTGCTCGAGATGCTGTAGCGAAATTGCCCAAGATGACAGATTTTTTCAAGATTACTGAGCAGAGTAGACCTGGCACTAGTACCGAGAGGGATGAAGAAAACTATAGTGTACAAGAAAAAGAAGACTATGACGATCAGCATCAAAGTGATTGTGAATTTCCAGAAAATGTAAGTTGTGATTTACCTGCCAATACGCAACCTTCAATATCAAAAATAACTGAATCTCAATTTACCCCTATCCCTGATGACCCATGTAAATGGCCTGAAAGTATTTCTGATGCTCAACGATGTGATATAGTAAAGCGTGGACCACATCAACTAATAATGAATTTTCCATATAATAACACAACTCCAAGGCGACGTTTTTCCTCCAACCATTATAAACGTGTGTTACCTAATGGTGAAAGTGTTTCACGGTCGTGGCTAGTTTATTCTGGGGAATCAGATCAAGTTTTTTGCTTTTGTTGTAAGCTATTTGGAAAAACACTAAGCCCCTTTTGTAGTGGTATAAATACATGGGAGGGTTTTTCGAAAAAACTGAAAGACCATGAAAACGGCATTTCCCACCAACAATGCTGCAGTCAATGGATGTTGCTAGCTGAAGGGATAAGAAATTTATCCACTATCGACAAACGCGAGATGAATATTTTTTTCAATGAAAGACGTTTTTGGAGAAATGTTTTAGAGAGACTTATCGACATTGCCTTGTTTCTATCGGAAAAGAATCTTGCTTTTAGAGGATCTGAAGAAGTCTTAGGATCTCCTCACAATGGAAATTTTCTGGGTATATTTGAGCTTTTGGCAAGAAGAGATCCGATCCTAAAAGAGCTTCAAGACAGAATCAAGAATAAAAGCACTAAAGATCACTATTTGAGTCCTACCATACAAAATGAACTAATTGAATTGCTAGCGACAGAAGTTGAAAAAGAAAATTTACAGCAATTGAAATTGGCAAAATATTTTTCTATAATTTTGGACTGCACTCCAGATATATCACATCATGAACAAATGTCTGTCATTCTCCGTTATGTACTATGTAATGAAGAAGCTGCTGTTGTTAAAGAAACATTTTTTGGCTACTTGAGAATAAGTGACAGTACTGGGAAAGGCTTGTTGGACGCTTTCTTAGAAAAAGCGACCGAACTGCAACTCGAATTGTCTGATTGTCGAGGTCAGTCATATGATAATGGTGCTAACATGAAAGGAAAACATTCTGGGGTCCAAGCAAGAATGCTAGACATCAATCCCAAAGCTGTTTACGTGCCCTGTGCAAACCATACCCTTAACTTAGTTGTTGTTGACAGTGCTAATTCATCGACGGAAGCATTGACATTTTTTGGAGTACTTACAAGGTTGTATGTGCTGTTTTCTTCCTCTGCTCAGCGTTGGGAAATTTTGAAGAAACATGTGGAGCTGTCCATAAAGTCACAATCTGATACTCGTTGAGAAAGCAGAATTAAATGCATCAAACCTCTTCGATACAATTTAAAAGAGGTGTTGCTGGCACTGAAAGACTTGGAAGCCATTTCCATAGAAAGAAAAGATGGAAGAGCTGCCTCAGAAACAAAATTGTTGATAGCTCATTTATCAAAATGGAGTTTTCTTTTGTCGGTGTTTATTTGGTATGATATCCTATTCCAAGTCAATAAAGCAAGCAAGATTCTTCAATCGTATGGAGTCTCCCTTCATACAATGGAAACGGAAATCCAGGCAACTGAAAAGTTTTTGCAAAACTATCGCACAACGGGTTATGACAGTGCCGCAACATCTGCTGTTGAAATAGCACAGGAATTGGATATTGATCCTTCTTTTCCTCCGTCAAGAAGTGGAAAGAAAAGAAGATTGTTTGATTACCAAGGTGAAGAGGAACAACGAGCCACTCCTGAACTGAAATTTAAAAGCAACTTTTTCTATCCATTAGTAGACCAGGCTATTATGTCAATAAAGGAGCGCTTTAATTTGTTACGTGAGGTTTCTTCCGCCTTTTCGTTTTTGTACACACGAGACAAACTTTTGCTTGTGCAACAAGAAAATGCTCTTCTTACTTGCTGTAAAGAGTTCCAAAAAAAGTTCGGTGACATTGATTCTGATGAAATGAGCGCTGAGCTACAGCGGTTTGTTTTAATTTTACAAAAAAAACGCAATCTCAATACGGCTCAAGACTTTCTGAACTATCTTCTAAAGACTCATTTATTTGAATTGTATCCGAATGTGTACATCGCACTTCGAATCTTACTAACTTGCCCCGTGACTGTTGCTAGCGCTGAAAGAAGCTTCAGCAAATTGAAACTGATCAAAACTTTTAATAGAACGTCTATGACAGACAGTAGACTATCTTCATTGGCCATGTTGTCAATCGAAAATGACTGCGCCCGATCTCTTGATTATGACAATGTCATAACAGCATTTGCGAACAAAAAGGTTCGCTCCAGACTATTTAAATGATACTGTGTTTTTATAACTTTTTCATGTTTTTCAGTGTCATTGCTTTCGTTTCGCAGTGTCTGCATAAATGTCCTACTGAACTCTGGCATCGGTGCCGAATTTTTTATGACTTGCACCTTCGGTATCGGCATGCTTTATTCTGACATTAGCCTGTTTACTTATGTACAAATTGTGGTGTATTTTCTTAACCACTAGTGCAGCTTTTCAATCTCACACCTCTAAAGTGATATGACCTGTGCGCAGGGGCTCTTGCGCTTACTTTGGGGGGGGCCCGAAGTTGGAGTGCTACGGGACTGGTAAATCGCATCGTATTCTGTGTAAAGCCTCCTTAAGTCCTTAAGCCAATCGCTGGTCGATGAAGAAACTGACTCTGACTCGTCTAATGAAAATAAATTTAATACAAAGAAGATAACGTATATTTAATACAGGTTTCAAAATGTTTTTCGGCGAGCCTTTTCAGCAGCAAACACATCAATTATGCGGTCGAGATCTAAATCTCGTACGCAAGAGCTTTCTATCGAAATTGTAGCTAGAGATGTTAGCCTTTCGTCCATCATGGTGGATCGATGGAAGGTTTTGATTAGCTTCAGTTTGCTGAAACTTCTCTCAGCGCCAGCTACTGAGACCGGGCAGGTCAACAAAACTCGAAGAGCTATGGACAAATTTGGATATACTTCCAGCATATGCTTTCGATAGATATAGCTCAGAAAATCGTTGGCTGTTTTGAGATCTTCTTTATTTTCTTTCACGATGACCACGAACCGTTCCAACTCCTCATTCATTTCCACAGGGTCAATATCGCCCATTGTTTCATAAAATTTTTGGCATGCATTAAGTAAACGATTGTGCCCGTATACTTGCAATAAACTTTCTTGATTATAAAGAAAATTAAAAATTGCACCCACAGTGTGCATTTGCTCGAAGCGTTCTTTTAAAGAAGATAGAGCATGATCCATTAGTGGCAAAAAAAAATTTGCTTTGAATTTTTCTTCTGGCGACATCTCGCTACCTTCATCTTCTGCTTCGTATTCGAACAGCCTCCTTCTTCTTCTGGTTCTACTCTCAGCGAAACTCCTCTCAATTTGCAAACCTTCAGCAATTTCACGTGCCGTGGCTACCGCGCCGCTGTACCCGTCTTCGCGATATTTCTTTAAAACTTCCTCAGTTGCTTTGATTTCTTTTTCAACTACTTCCATAGAAACACCAGTGGTTTGCATAACTTTGCTCGTCTTGTTGATGTGAAAAAGAATATCATGCCAAACTACAATTGACAAAATGAAGCTCCATGTTTCAATTCGAAGTATCAATGAACGAACATCATTGATTGTTTGACCATCTTTTTTTTCGAAGCAGTAGTTTTCCAATTCCTTCAATGCTTTTATCACTTCAGCCAAATGGTATCGTAAAGGTGAGATGCAATTGATGCGACTCTCCCAGCGAGTAGCTGATTGGGATTTGAGTGAGAGCGGAACATTCTTTTTTAGTATCGTCCATCGTTGCGTTGAAGAGGAAAACAGTGAATACAATTGCGTTAACACACCAAAAAATACCAATGCTTCAGTAGAAGATTTCACACTGTCGACTACAACTAAATTAAGCGAATGATTAGCACACGGAACATACAGCGCTTTTGGATTGATTTTCAGTAATCTCGCTTGAAAACCAGCTTCTTTTCCTTTCATGTTCGCCCCATTATCGTAGCACTGGCCTCGACAGTCAGCAAGATTTAGTCTTAATTCTTCGGAGCGCTTTAAAAAGACATTGAGCAAACCTTCGCCAGTGCTGTTATTGACACTCAAATAGCCAAAAAATGCCTCTTTTACTCTTGCACCGTGTTCATCATCACATTGAACGAAACGAAAAATGACGGTCATTTGTTCTTGATGTGATATATCCGGAGTACAATCAAGAATTATAGAGTAATATTTGGCTTGTTTCAGCTGCGTGAGAAGTGCGTTTTCAGTTTCTTTTGCAACTAAATTTATCAGCTCGTTCTGAATACTTTTGCTCAAATAGTGTTGCTTAGTTTTGTGCCGGATAATCCTATTTTGCAACTCATTCAAGACGGGATCTCTCTTCGCCAGTAGTTCAAATAAACCCAAAAAATTTCCATTTTGCGATGATCCCAGTGTTTCGTCGGATCCTCTAAAAGCCAAATTTCTTTCACCCAAAAATATTACGATGTCTATTAGACGCTCCAAAACATTCCTCCAAAATGTTCTTTCTGCAAGAAAAATCTTCATTGCTTGTTTATCCACCGTAGATTGAGTGTTAATACCCTCCTTAAGCAAAAGCCATTGGTTAAAACTCTTTTTATGAGAAGCACCGTTTTCATGATCCTTTAACTTCTTGGAAAACCCTTCCCATGTATTGATGCCCCTACTAAACGGACTAGCTAAGTTGCCAAAAAGTTTGCAGCTGAAGCAGAATGCTTTGTCAGAATCTTCAGAGTACATCAGCCATGACCGAGGAACAGCCTCGCCATTACTCAAAATGCGTTTGTAATGAATAGAAGAAAATCGTCTTCTAGCTGCGTTGTATGGAAAATTTGTTACAACTTGCCGAGGTCCTCTTCTGATGATGTCAACCCGTTGCGGATCTGATATGACGTCAGGCCACTTCGCTGGGTCCCTATGGAGAGGGTCAAACGAACTGTGGGGAAGTGACGATGAAGTATCGATGGCCGCATTTTTTGCCCCCATAGACGTACATGGCACTGATGGTAGATTTAGTTCAACCGATTCACACAAGACATTTTCTGATTCTGCAGTTGACGCTGCTGCTGCTGAAACTAAGCTCAAAGTATCGCTGATAGGGACGGCTGGCAAAGTAGCACTATCTGTTTCAGTTTCTGCTCTGCTAACGGAAAAAAACTGTGTTAATTTGGTA
Organism: Trididemnum clinides; assembly: GCA_963675345.1. NCBI lineage: Eukaryota > Metazoa > Chordata > Ascidiacea > Aplousobranchia > Didemnidae > Trididemnum > Trididemnum clinides. Next base: position 23,487,310 of record OY776290.1, on the reverse strand, counting down.
AGCTTTTTAACTGATTCCTGAGCAGCAGCTGCTTCTTTTCTTTTCTGTGCTCCACTTTTATGGCGTTTCATGTTTCCGATAGACTATTTTTAAAAAATAGCTTCTAAATTATATATGCACGTAATTGGCTATTTTCAACTTCGAATTAACTCTAAAATCGATTAATATATTTTCAACTTCGAATTAACTCTAAGCATTGTCACAATTAAACTATAAATATTGAAAAACTAACTTCATATCTTTCTTAATCTAAAAATGCAGTAATCTATTTACTGTACTCTGTTTCCTTCACAGTAGCTGCAACCAACGAACTGGTCAGCTTTTTGGCAATTAGCTTCAAAAATTCATCATCTGACTATGACGTAACTATACGGCTTCTGACTGACTAAATGGTTGTAAAGTTACTTTTAAAGGCAAAAGCACTCGTTAAGAAAATTTGACTTATCTTATACGATACAAATGAGTCAAAGCGTCGAAAGCAATCAGAATCGAAACATGAAACAGTAGATCAAAATACTCAACGTCGAAACTTGAATATTGGTCTTTGGTTGGTATTCAATGGGCGGGGCCCCTGACCAGGCCTGGGCCCCCCCCCGACCGGGGGGTTCGGGGGGCGGTTCCGCCGGCCCTGAATTAACCTGAAGTAAAATCAATTTTTTTGTTTACTTTTTCCTAGCCGATTTCAGTCGTAGCTAAAGAGCAGTAATAGCAAGCAGCTCTCAAACTTCAGTTTTAACTCAAGACATCATTTTTCGAGGAAGTTTGAAACTAAACTTGCTTAAAATCTTTATGTTTTCTTTACGTTTCAACGCTAACTTTCAATCGTGCTTGTTAAGATAAAAAAGCACATAGTTCTCGCTTTCAGTTAAGCACAAAAAACACCATTTTTGAGGGATTGGTTCAGTTTTTGTACTTTACAAATAAATAACCTTCTTTTACTTGCCATTTATAACCACTAAAAATAAAAAAGAATACAACTTCTAACCAATTTAGTTTTGAATTCCCTTCAAATACTTTCCGAACTGAGATTGAAAGTTTGCTTGCAATTGCAAAAATCTGTTGTTTAATTGATTACGATAAAGAAATGTAAGTTGTCTAATTATTTACCGTAATCAAGCAACAGTTAAAGTTCGCTAGTAATTTTTGTTGTGTCATTGTCGTAATAACCTACCTAACATCACATTACTTCATAAAAGTTCTAGTTCTCATGCTCCTGTCGGGCGTCGGCGAAGGGTTAATTTTATGTACGCGCATTTTTCATCTGTCATTCCAGAGTGCTTACGAATCACTGTTGCAAAGGCTGTAAAGTTTGAGACCAAATTTAACCACAATTAACTTACTGAAGAAAAATAGCCAGGTATTTCGCTGCCGTCTTATAACAACCGATAGGCTACCTGTTTGTGAACATTTTGAAGCTGACATAGTCACGCTAATTATTACGTCACCGAAGCGCATTGTCACAGTTTTGACTTTCCTTTCCCTGCAAATTTGTCCGGCGGTTTTCCTACATTTGCTAGCAATTTCGCACTTGTGCGTGCGGTTGCGTACTCACTAAAATCTTAGAGGGAACACTGCTGAGATGGCAGGACACTGTGGAGGAGTTTAACTTCTATTGCAAGAACTAGAAAACAAAAAGATTCTTTATGTGCACTGCCTGAACCATCCATTGCGCCTTGTCGTGGTGCACGCAATGTCGGTTGAACAAGCGATCAATGATTTTTTGCCCGTTTGTGATATCATAGCTTCTCCAAGAAATGGGTACCGGTACTTGAAGGGTATATAAAGAAGAAACACGTTCGAAGCATCAGGGCTGCTTCGGGAGGTGCAGGAACAAAGTTACTTGTTCACTGCAAAGACGCTTTACAAGGTACGTATTGCTATAAAATCATTTTTATTGTCTCAGTTTCAAATATTTTGTTGACGGTGGCAAACAAATTTATAAGCTTGTGCTGTGTTTGTCGGTTTTTTTTATGGTGCTGGGTCACCATAACTGCGAGTAGACTTCTTTTAGAAGCAATTAAATGGCTTGCTTCAGATCTTAGGAGAAGCTCATACCACAACCCATCTATCTGCTTCTGAGACCTCAATTCACTTTTCCTGACGAGACTTGAAAAGTGATATTCTCAGTTGCCCTGCTTGGCGCTCATCACGACAAAGGTAGTGCGGGGAACAACCCCGCACTTCGATAGATATTGTTTCGCAAAGGCATTTGACGTTATATCTGATGCCTCCATATTTTGAGTAGTAGACGGATGGTGGAGCCCAGCAGTCTACCTATTGTGGTGCCCAGTCAAACAAAGGACTAGCAAACAACACTTAACAGTTCATATAGACGTGCCAAAAACAAAGTATCTAGCTGATACAAGAGATTAAAACCTCTTTTTTGTTCTTAAATTTAATTGGCATTTTTCATATCGTGTCCAGGGAGCTAGGATTGTCACAAAAAGTTTTTAAATTGCTGCGCGCATCTTATACTACATGTTCAACCTAATCCTATCTCATTGAGAATCACTCCATGCTATTCCCTACACGCCCCATAAAGATTGGTTGCGACACAAACCGTTATTGGAGCAAATAAATCACGACAAACTTATCTAACACACCGTGTTGGCAGTAAAAACTAGGAGATGTAAGCGGATTCATGATCTGTGTGGCCATATACTTTCCGTGCACGGCTCATAAACGTTTATAGAGTTTGCCTACAACGATTTGAGGCATTTCATCTTGGGTAGCTGCATCTTCCGGAAAGACTAATGTTTTCCACTCCTGATTTTAATTATTTTTAGCGTTTAAGTGCCAGTCACTCAATAAGCAGTAACCGCGCAAGATCTTTTAAGATATTGACTTTGAAGAAAATACTTGGCCAAAGTTATCCCACCAATCTTTACCTTTTTATGTTTCAAAATTTTCTTGTTTGACGACGTTAAATTAAAACTCTTAGAAGCCTTAGTAATAATTTCGGAGTGAAGTAAATTTCTTAAAATCCATCTTGAAATTCCTTAAAAATGAAATTTTTGAAGATCCATCTTCCTGCATAGGTTGTGATTGTGCAATGGAAAATATTTTTATAGGGATATTTTCAAAAAGGTCAGGACTACTTTTTGCCTTGAGGTATTAATTTGTCATTGAACTGTGTTTTAGACTTGCATTCTAAGAAGCTTACCACATTATCTGAATTCTGAATAGAGTTGTTTAATCGCAGGCCGCACTGCTGTTTTGCTTCATTCAGCAATATTTTTACATCAGCTCGTTTATGGTTGGAGCATAAAAAAAAAATGGTACCAATTTAAAACCACCACTTCGATTGCTAAAACTTTGGTAGCTTCCAATCAGTGATGACAACAATGTTATTGCCATCAAAAAGCTGTGGGCAGCATTTTGAAGTGCAAGAAAAATTGACAAATGCAATTTGTAAAATCATAAAGCCTTAGTAATGATCGTACACTTCTATTAAAGCTTACCGATGTAACTTGTTGTCCTTAAATAAGACCCCCATGATATAGGTATTGCTATATTATGTTGCTTTAAATTGCATCTTTTTGTTGCACCTAATGACAAATTTGTTCTTATTTAGCATTTTTGTAATTGAGTGTCTTTTATGCCCGCCTGATAAGACACAATAAGGTCGAAACCTGTCGCGGGTTACTGACATAATGTTATAGATTGCTGCATGGTACCGTAGGATGTTGGTGAACGTTTTTGAGAAAAATTTTCTATTTCACCTCTGTGGAGAAATAGCTGATAAGTTTGCTTGCCTTGTCATTGGGTAGGATGCTTTACAGAATTCCTTGTCTTTATAAGATAATGAGGTGGTGAGACCGAGCATTCTACCTGTCGTTATGGCTCAGTCTAACTAAAGACTGGCAAACAAAGCATCACTTCATGTAGGCTATCTGAAATAAAAAGACCAAGCTCATACAAAGACGTCTACCAAAGATGAGAAGGAACAAAACTGATTGGACGATCAAAAGATTGGCCTGCTTACATAGCTCTCGTTTCTTCACAATAAACGTGGCAGTTTTCACTTTACTGCACTCACTCTATTTTAACACGGAATTCTTGAGCACAACAAACCAAGAGCACAATATCGCTGAAGCAATGCAGATATTATCTGGCACACTGTTAGTGCCGTACAATTTTACGCTAAAGCGCAAATTTTGATGCAATGCCAGCATGAGTCCCAGTTGTTGTTTTCTTAAAAATCCTTTGTATCAAAGGCACGAATAAGAAAGAGAAGGAAGCCCGTTTCAAATATTCTCCGCTTTCTGTGGACACAGCGTAAAAAGGAAAAATTTTACAACAATATTTTTACAATAAATTGGTACAATGTTGGTCTCAAGCGGTTACCAAAAAAAGTAACAGTGCGTTTAGATTGAATAGGCTTAGCCTACTTTAAAAACGTGCAGTAAAAATTTTGTTGGAGAAATATTATCCAAGAATCGTGTGCAGGAAGATTTCAATTGAAATTGAGGTGCCGTGGTTCGACCTCAGTAAAAAAGAGGAAATATGTCAAAATTAGCGTTTTAAAAAATTGACCTGAAAAAACATTTGATAAATCACAGAGAGATCCAAAACAGTAGTTTATTAAGCATAATCATAATTACTATGAAAACTAACAAAACATAAGACACCTAAGCTTTTCGTCCCATGAAACACGTACAACAAATGACTTTGTTCCTTTATACTAAATGACCAAGTTTTATGTTTAATTAGCAGCGCTTCCATTAACTCGGTTTCCGTTTTGACACTAAAACCGAGCTAATGGAAGCGCTGCTAATTGAACGCCATCAGGCTGGTTTCTATTGGGCGTAGATTGCAGGCGTCGCGTGAAAAATTGCTTGTTTCTCTATTTAGTTTCACGCGACGCCTGCAATCTACGCCTAATGGAAACTAGCTTTTAAGCTTTCTTAAACATAAAACTCAGTCGTTCACTAGGAGCGAAGTCGCTTCTGCACGTGTTTCATTGAGAGGTACAGTGTTAAAACGTTACTACTTTTATCAATAGTGTCCAGCAACATAATATTAAATTTAACTTTGGATTTACAGATTTGTTTGCCCAGACAAAGTTCCCTTGAGGCGACGAAAAACTTCGGTGTGTTATGTTTTGATAGTTTTCTTGCGTCATTATGATTATGCTTGATAAACTACTGTCATGGATCTCTATTTCGTTTATCAAATCTTGGAAGAAAAGTTCCCCCTATCCGAAATCCAAAAAAAATATTGTTTAAGAAAAAAATACAAAAAATGACGGCCGCTGGAAACAAAATCATCCCTAAACAACACATAAGAGGAACATGGTTTTTTTTTAAACATTATCACACGGGGCATGTCTCAAAGTTTTAGAATCCTGGATTTAGAGGTTTTACAACCCTTTCTCCTAGTAATGAAGTCTAGGAGGAAAATATTCATAACTGAGTGGATTCGTCAAAATTTATAAATGGCTGTTAATTACAATTTTTGTCGTAGAAATTTTGGGGAAGTTGATTAGGGGTTTGCGGTGCACGCATGTTGCCTGAGGAAAACTTGTTATTTTGGTACGAGTGTGTTGCACTACCTTACTCGGTGCTAATATTAGATTCGGTTCGGGCTTCACGTCATGCTATTCGGAAACAGCGACGTCTTAATCAAAAAAATTCTTTTGAAAGTTGCATTTCTTGACGGAGGAAAATCATTTTTTGTTCAAACGAAAGCGAGTACCCGAATTACCAACCTTCCTCAAATTTCGCTTTTTTTAGGAAGTCACATGACGTCCTAATTAAGGATTGATTAAAAAATTTGTTCTCTGCTTTGTCTCAAAAACTGCTGATCATAGAAACGCGATTGAAAGCTTCTTCCGGAGATATTAATAAGATGCTCTCGATAAGATAAAACTCAACAATTAAAGCTTAATCGACAATGCAACAAGGAATCGTTTTTTACGCATTTGAAGTCATCCAACCACGCTTCTTCGCCTTTTCCTTGCGTGCTTCAAACTCGCTCTATAATATCATGAAGTGTCTGGTAAGATTAACCATTTGACAGCGGATTTTTAAAAGCATTTCTATGCCCTGCTAGCGGTTTTTTTTAGAAAAATTGCATAAAATTGAAAATTCCTAAAAAAAGAACTAAAAAATATGAACAAAAGTTAAGACTATACAATATAATGATAGAAATAGATCACTTTATACATACGTCATCCGCTGTCAAGTGGTTAAAGCAAAAAAAGAGCATCCGGCAGTACGAGTAAATCTGTTACAGTAGACTCCGCTTAACTGGCTCACGGATAACTGGATCATTCGGTTAGCTGGATCATTTTTCCAAGTCCCAAACCACATGTGCACTTTCTAAATAAATGTACGCCGCTTTTCTGGATCACTGGATCACTTTTGCACCAAAACTTACAGCAAAATCCCATAATCTGCACGGCACGTGTCTCAGTCATTGATCACGTCCTGAAACAAGATTGTGCCACGACTACCGTATTTGCCGGACTATAAGCCGCACTTAAAAACTTAAAATGTGTTTTAATTTAAGGGGTGCGGCTTGTAGTCAGGTGCGGCTTATAAGTTAACTTTAAAACCAGAAAATTTTTAAAAACCTGAATCTATTTTTTAAAACCAGAAAATTTTAAAAAACCTGAATCTAGTAATGGCTAGGAACACCAGTCCATTCAATTTATGGCTTGACTAAAATTCTTCAACCTCTTGATATCTCAGTCAATAGATCATTTAAAGCCAAATTAAGAAAATCCTGGGAAGAGTGGATGATCTCAGGAAATCATACTTTTACTAAAACAGGTAAACAGCGAAGAGTTGATTATGTGACAATAATTGAATGGATTCTTGAAGCTTGGAACACTATCCCAACATCAACAATAATTAATGGCTTTATTAAAGCAGGCATCATTAATAGTTCTGGGGTACAAGGTGAAGTAGAAGAAGAAAATGAAGTACCGGTAGTAGATTCAGATGAATTGACTGATATTAATTCTGAATGTGATGAAAATTATGATGAATTCTCAGAAAACTAATAAAATAATTTGGTGAATATACTATTTGGTGTTGTCAGTAGCTTTTTTAAAATGATTTATTTACGATAAAATGGGGCTAAAGTCCTTACATTTAGTGTTTTAAAAATGCGGCTTATAGTCCGGTGCGGCTTATACCGCGGTGCGTTTTTTTCTGGGAAAAATTGGTGAGGTGCGGCTTATAATCTGGTGCGGTTTATAGTCCGGCAAATACGGTATATTGCGTGTTTTTCAGCAGAAAAAATACAGTATTTTAATAAATAAATACAGTATTATTGATTACTGGCTTTCTTTGATTACTAAATAAAACTTCATCGTTTTTTAAATACAGTACTGTATCTTTTCGACTAACTGGATCATTCGGCTAACTGGATCAAAAGCCCTTTGCCTGAAGTGATCCAGTTAAGCGGAGTCTACTTTATTTCGAAACCAAATAACTGATATGCTGCCTATATGAGAAGAATGATATATCGGAGCAGTGATTCTTAACCGGGGGGCACGCCACTCCTGGGGGGCGTAGGTAAATTTTTAATGGAACGCGAGCCCTAATGTGTTTTACAACACATTCTTAATTAATTTTGAAATTAACGTTTTCTCGCCTATTGTATGTTGTCAATGCTTAAATACTGTCTGAGATATTATTGTGAGTGATTGTAGCCTACCATTATTGGGTAACCCTGTTTCGTAAACTGAATAGTGTCATAAAATAACTAAATTATCAATCGTGTTTACTTCCTTTTTAATTATTTAGCCATTGCAAATCTACATTGTAGAGGAGACTGTAGCTACCATGTCATGCTAAATTCAGTCAGTGAAAACTCTGAATGATCTAAGGCAGTTATTAGACAGGTTGGAAGAGCGGTACCGGTATATGTAAACTTCGTAAAGCAATGTAGATAAGACCTAATCCTGCAATTGATTAAGTTTATGTCTTTATCATGTTCCAGTGCCTGCGTAGCTAAGTAATAAATTTAGATAATCAAAACGGCAGGTAAAAAAGAAAGTATATTGATGATATGCAATTGAAACACTACTTTTGCATTAATTTATAAGGGTTGGGGGCATAAAGCGGGGAACCGTAGCTCAAGGGAGGCGCGATACCAAAAAGGTTAAGAACCGCTGCATTGGAGAACTAAATGTTGAGGTTGTTCAAAAACCCAGGTTTTTAGTAATGCAATGGCAACTTACAATACTTTTGTACAGTCGTGTCCCAAGCCTGACTGATCTTAACCTTGAACACATTTCAATGGCATGTCGCAAAGCAAACAAATTAACGATTTCTCAATCTTACAGGAATCGCATCAGTTTTCTTTACCCCAGTAACCTGGTCCATGGATTATACTCTTAAAACCATAACCTAACCTATTGCAATAACTTTACTGTAAGTACTTGCCTTATGTTAGTTGCACTTCTCCTAGCGGCGATTATGCCAGGACCTGGCAATATACGCCCTACCAAAAGGGTTGGGTCACACAAATAGCATACAATTACGAAATGTCGTAAGAAGCATGCCAAATATTTGATACTTATTTCACAAATTACACAGCAATCACTTTGGCGCTCTTTTACCCCACAACTTTAGATGTATGCTTTAATAAAGTGGTGAAATGAACGAGTGAAAGTTTGTGAAATTATCGGCTGTTACAATTGTGAGCAAGTCTACTTTCTAAATACATATTGCAAACAGGGTATATAAGGCACCAGAAACTTCCAAACCGTCGGAAGAAAATATTCTTGCTGCTAGCTACCAACCCTGATGCTTTTTCTACTCGATTCCTACTAAAACCACGACACTTTTGATTCTGCAAGGAGAATTGGCTATGCAAAAAACATTAACTTTTTATTACTGCTCTCATAGCAACCCATACTCTTAACATCGCGTTGATGCTGGGGGTGCTGCAATTGTAATAACTTTTAACACTAGCAATTCCATCAGAAGCGTGCCACATTAGAAGCAACAGAAAGATCAGGATTAGGGACATTGTTCCTGCTAATGATTTGTTTGTTTCTTTGCTGTTTATTAGTTTCACGAGGGAAATTTCAGTAAGTAGTAAAATAAACCACCAAATAACTAATTTGTGTTATCGTAAAACAAAAGCGATTATGGCACTTATTCCCAGCTTTGTGTTTGTTCTCCTGCATTTATTTGAAGGAACGGACAGAATTTGTGAAATGATAGAGAATTTCTACGACCTCTCTCAATGGAAAGCGATTGTACTACGATCGGGATTAGGGGCAGAGGGGCGATGTCCGCATAACTACCAATTTATTGCTTATGGTCTTAAAAAACAATTTGGTTAAAGCCGGTTGAGCCGATGTTACTAACTGTCGCGCGCGCAATAGACATTTTTTTGATTCTATTTCAACTTTAATTTATTTCTTAAAGTTGAGGCGACTTGTAGTATCGCTCGAATAATAAGTCTGGTTGCAACTTAATAGCTATGAAAAGATTGACTTTCACTAAAATACTTTAACCCACGCACTTCTGGATCAAGAACAGAACAAATATATTCACAAACCACTGACTTTGAATTCCTTCGCTCGTCGAACACCAAAAAAACAATGCGCTTTAACTCTTTTGCCCCCGCGTGAAAAGCGAAAAAAAATGTCCGTAAGGTTAGGCTGGCCATTTTTTTGAAATGCAAAACCGGGACGCATATTGCAGACTGCCAACATGACGATACTAATATTCTATATTATATATTCGGCATAACTGAATCACATTATATAAGTGTACTTAGGTACAATGAATTTGATTTTTTGGCAAATCACCAGGTACTAAATACAGTGCAACAAAAAGACCGAATTACGTTTATCAACAAAGTAATGATAATATTTTTCTGTGTCTAGCATTTTTTTCAATAGCACAACGTTTGATTTTATGTTCTCATAAAATTCAGTACATGTCAAATTAATATTACCTTTGCACTTGAGGAGAGCTTTGACATTTTGTTCGTGCATATTGCTTCTGTCATCAGACCACATATTTTTCATAATTGAAAAAATTCTTTAGTCAGGTGCTAATCTTCCAGGTAAACAAAATACAAATTCGACCAGGTTTAGAAAGTTTGGAATGGGAATATCTTTATCCTTGAAGGTTTGGAACAATTGGGTCCACTTTTGCTTAAGATATCGGTGTATTTTGCCATCTCTCTATTCTGTCGCTAGCAGAGTTGTGTAGTTCTTCACCAGAACGTGCTCATCGAAAAGGGATTCGATATCAATTATTTGCTTCGCAAACACGCAGTTGATCTTTTCCGCTGATGCACGTACAGGTGGCCAGGATATGTCTTCGCTTGAGTTCAGCCAAAGATGAGGTGTCGCACCTTCGCAGGAATCTTGATAAACATCCAGGTATGATTCACATTTCTCGTAAAAGTATCTAGTTTCATTAAAAAAAAACCCTGCGTCCACTTCTCCATCTTTATCAAGCTTTTCCCATATACGCTTTACTTGGTAAGGAACATAGTTACTAACTACTAACTCTAACTTGGGGTAGGTTCAACTGCAATTCTGTAAGAACAATCGTTACATCCACAGCACTCGTTTTTTGTCTTTCCAACTTCAACATTGTTTTGTTAAAGTACTTCAGCTGTTCATAAACAAACCAGAGATTGAGTTCTTGGGTTGGATTCTCAAAACATTGACGAATTATAGCTGGGCAATGTTCTTGTGAATTAAAGTAACTCTTTGATGCTTCAAACATCTCAAGAACCCGCTCCAAAGCAGATAGCAACGACAAAAATCTAGTATTGTCGTGCTGCATAAGTCGTTGGTACTAAACATCAGCAAAATCGCAAAAGCTCGAAAACCCGAAAAGTGTAAATGTGAAAGAATTCATAAATCTTTACAAGGCTTCCTACGCATACTGGCAAAGTATCCACAGCATGCTGAAGGTAGTTGTGTACGATGTGAATTGTACATCCGATGCCTACGAGGTCTCGTTTAACGTTATCCTTAACTTTATAGAATACATTATTTTGTCCTCTTCTTTTAATAACGCCAAAGTTAGTGCTGCAATTGTCCGCACAAAATCCAATCAATTTATCCTTAAGTTTTGTTTGTTCTAAAACTGAAAGCAGGTATTTACTAATATTTCAGCTGTTTCTTCGGGAACCGATATAAATTGCAAAAGCTTTACCTTAACGCTACTTTCTGGTAAAAAGTAGCAAACTACAATCCGCACAAGTTTCACTTCTTTCATGTTCAGAAGAAAAGAAGCATTAATTGCATTAAGAAATTAATTGCATTAAAAAATTAATTGCATTAAAAAGAAGCATTAATTGTCATAGAGACAAGTTAAAAGTTAATTTGATCTAACTCTTGGTAAAGTTCATCAGTACACATCAGGGCAATGACGTTAACAACTACAGCTTCACACTTAGTTTTCCCTAACGAGAGTTTAGGTTCGAACAGTTTTGAGACCAACTTGGAAGTACAATCAGAACTTCTGAAATTTTGCCAGTGAGTAGCAGTGTGATAAGCAAAAGTTGCTTCTTTAGCTGCTAAAGCTAGAGCAGCATCGGAGCCAATAATTTTGAAAAAAATGAGGTCACTCAAAATGAGAATGCAGCTGCTTCAACAGAGACTTTGTGCTTTTTGTTTTTAAAATGGTTATTAACGGTAAGTTTTAGAATGTCACGTCCACCATGGGCTTTTGAAATACAGAACCACAGCGATTGCACAGCACGTTACCATTTCCAGTGTCTTTCAGATAATGAAATTCTCGCTTCAGCCGATCTGTAAACTTACATTTTCTTTTGGGCATAATGTCTAATGGTAATGCTAAAAATTAAAAATTAATGTAGTTACTGTTACTCTATCACTAACTGAAATTTCTCTTCAAATAATAGGTTACGCGGTTACATCGATCTCTGTCAAGTTTTTGCCAAAACCGGCGGTTATGTCTTAAATTGGATTAGCATTGACGCTTCACCATATTTATCTCTGGGAGCTTTTTGTGGAATTCTAACAAACAGCAAATGGAAAAAACAAGACCCAAAGATTAAACTGGAAAATGGAAATATCGACAATTCGTTAGCCACTTAACTTGTGACACTATCTCGTAAAAGAAAGTTGACAAGATGTACAACAACTTACCGTTTATCGGAAGCAGGCACGACTAAAGTGATTGCGAGGCGGTACCTTCTTGTTAAGCCTACGCTGCCTTTCTCAGTTTCTGCCACACCTTACATTCCAACCATCGTGCAACTTCGGTGAAGAAATTCTAACCTCTCTGCAGACACTCAATCTATGATGTTACAAAGCTAGGAATTTATGCCTTGCAAGTTAATGTAACAGATGGCTCGTTTGTGTAGTCGACATATCAACAAAAGCAAATTTTGAATCGAAAATTCCTGGACAAAGTGGTAAACTGGGCGGGACACCTGGACCAAGGCCAAAAAACGGGACTGTCCCGGCGAAAACGGGACGTATGGCCACCCTACGTAAGGTGGCAGCACGAAAAACTGTCATAATCAATCATAATTAATCATAATTATGTACCTCAAGTTTGTTTGTAAATCATTACTCAGCTGTCTACTTCTACATTAAGTGTAATATATCGTTGAAATCTACATTTCTTGACGATTTCAAATAGAAAAAAAAAATTTTTTTTGAATATGCAAATTTTATGCAAATGAACCCCCCAACTGGGGGGTAGTTGTCTTCAAAATTAAAGAGGTACCCTCACCTCAAAGATCACCACAGATTTAATTTTCTACCAATTTTTTTAGAAATGGTCGCAAAATGATGCTAAGGAAATAAGTTTCAAGGTACATCAATCAAAACTTACCTAAAAGCCTAGGTTTTCTACAATTTGCAATTTTCTGAGGCACATGACCTTTTTTTTGATCGGTACCGACCGGTACCAAATTTTGGTACTTAAATTCAGTACCTAAAATATGATCAGTTATTATCTGATAGAGGTTAGCCTAAACCATGTAACATTATGTATTTTTGAACAGGGAATTTCTTCAAGATTCAGAAAATATCAAGTTTAAATAGAATATGCCGTCACTGACAATGAAACAGCAGCTTGTTTACACCCTTTCCTATTTCTTGAGAAACAAGGGGGATACAGCAAACTTTGATTTAGAGAAGCCAAATTTCTGCTAGCTTTTAAACTTGTATTTCAGTCTTTGTCTCCTTGGAAATTTGATACAAAATGACAACTTTAGTGGTGAAACATTTGCAATTTATTTTATCTTTTTATAGGGTGTAGTTTTTGTAAAAATTATAATTTAGTGAAGGTAAGTCAAAAAATTTTTGGGGGGTTTGAACTGACATGATGTACAGTACTCATTTTTGATCAGTAAATATCATATACCACTTAGTCTAAACTATTTAAAGTTATATATTGCTGGAAAGCAAATTTCCTAAGCTTTCAAATGAGACCGGTATGTAGCAACATATCATATATTTTACGCACTAAATTTACTTTTATCTACTTACCATTCAAATTTGTTTGGGGGGTTTTGAGACCCCTAAAAAAATTGGAAATTTAAAAAAGTAAAATTTATTATTATCGCTTGAAATTTTGTCAAATGATGCCCCAAAAGAGTAGTTTTCAGACTGTGTTAATGATGAAGGGTTTGGTTATGTGGTAAAGATGTAATCTCAATTTGATTTTAGCGTAGTTGGCACGTGCTGAGAATTTGGCCGATTTTGTCGTCTGCAACTGGGTTCTTAGTCATTTTAACCCATTTTGGGTATAAAAACCCAAGAATTAGGGCACAAGTTATACATCATCCGATGCGTGAGGAAATAAGCGTGATCTTTTGAAAATTGTATGAAAATCGGATAAAAAATAAAGTCACAAATCGATTTTTAGTAAACTAATTTTGTAACTCAATATAACAAAATTTGAGGGAAACACTGAAAACACGAGATCATCAATCGATGATCGCGGGAGCGAAAGAGTTAATATAACAGTCAGACCCAACCAAGACTGAATCCACTAATTAATCGCTTGACACACTAATAAACATCTACAATAAATCACCACAGATCAATACACTTTTTTTCTCTGCTACTGTGCCACTCTCTCAATCGTAAAAATCTCTTGGCCTTATATATACTGATTCCAGTTTCCAGAAAATGATTGAACATCACGTGACACAGAAAAAACACCGTAAATAAATTACGTAATTGGCAATCAAAAAAAGAAAAAGAAATCTTCGAGAAGAACCAAGATTCACTAAAATACTCTGGAACTTAGTCAAGTTGTCAACCATTGTGACGTAAGAAGAGGCATGTGAGCTACAAATCTAAATGCGAAAGAAAAAAGGTCTTTTTTTTCGAAAACAGTTTAGCAAGTTTAAGGCTTCTGACAATTCAGATTTACAAATAAGATAATCATGGCAGAAGAAAACGACAAATTACACAAACTATATATAAAACTATTCCTACAACACAAATTTGCTTATTTGTGACACTTACCCAACGTAATTGACTGGTAGCCTTGTCGGGCGACCCCTCCAGCTACTATTGATATATAGTAGGGGTAATAGTGGAACATAATAGGGGTTCGCTAATAGTGGGCTGCGATGCAAAGTTGGGTTCGCGAGATTTTGTACATTGGGTGGGAAAAGAATTTAAAGTTACCGAGGTTAATCTGACATAAGGAAGCATTTTTGTCAGGTTGCTGGTGAGTGCAAGCAATCAAAAGTTTAGTAATTTCTTTGCATAGCATAGCATTGCTTGTACAAGAATAATGTTGTGTTGTAGTCACACGATGTTTTTCGTAATGTTGTTCCTTAGGTCACAGTTATACTCTATGGTTAATTAAACCAGGGATAACTAAACAGGGGTTGTTAGCTAGTGTTTGTTTTATTTAGGGTCACGCTGGACTAACCGTGAAAGCATTGAACAGTTTTGTTTGAAGTCCTGGTCTGTTCTGGCTAAAGGATAGGGAGGAGAACAAGCAGACAAGCTCGCTTGTTAGGTCCTTGAGAGGGACACTTAACAGGTTGTCTCCATTTTTATGAAGCAGGCAAGCAGTCTACCCGCCGCGGTGGCACAGTCCAACTGAAGACTAGCAAAAAGGGCTCATAGCCTGAGATGCTTCTCCAAAACAAAAAAGATCTTGCTCATACGAAGAAGAATAAGCGACTTGCAATTTGTTTCAGCATTTTAATCAAATTAGACTTTTCAGGAATATTTTCTGACTTCGGGTGAGTTATGACGTGCTGATACATTAAATATCTACCAATATAACCTACTGTAAATATTGCTTTTCATCTGAAATAATTTCATAAGTATGTGGTCTTGTTTGCTGCAGTTGATCGTTCTACTTTGAGAGCAAATATACATCACGACCAGTCGTGTGTTTAGAAACCAAATTTGGGGGGAGGAATTATGTGCTCTTGTTTGCTCCAGTTGATTGTTCTACTTTGAGAAAAAATATGCATCACGACCAGTCGTGTGTTTGGAAACAAAAGTTGGGAGGGGGGCAGAACATTTTGTAATGTAGAAGACTTTTTTTGAATATCAACTTGCGGAAACGGAGACTTTTTGCCAGTTTGGTCTCCAATTGAACGCGAATATCTTTTTCTTTTCATTATAACTGCTGTCATACCGTTTGCGGGGCCATCGCCTTTTACCCTTCCCCGAAATACGCCATTTAATCACGTCAGAACTTTGGATTGAAGATAAATTACTCTGTTGTGATTTTTATGCAAAAGAAACTCTGACATCCCTTGGTTTACAAAATTTTTCCATAAGGTGAACAAGCAACACTAGGTAAAATCTTCTGACAGTATTCATCTGCAGTAAGTTCATCTGCAGTAAGTATTTGCCTACATAAAAAAGCAAGACAAAATATGTCATTAATTTTACGAAGGTCACAACATTAATTTTGCGAAGAAATAATTTGTCATTATGATCACAAACGCAATTTTAATCTTGATACAAGCAAACAATTCAACAAATCTATTTTCAATGCGAATAGTACGTGGGCTTTGGGAAAGCAAATGGCAGTGGCATATGGCGATAGTTGTAAAATTACGGTTTGGAAAAAATTAGTCACTGATATATTAAGCTTCCAACAGTAATATTTAATGTGCAAAAGACCATGCAGACGGAAATGTGCTTAAGAGATAAATTCAAAATTTAGTTCTCATTGAACAACTACAACTGTGTCTGCTAAATTGAAAAAAAAGCATGTAAGAACTTACTGCGACATCGAAAATAATTAGTTTTAATTTCTTTCCTGACTGATTTCTAACGGTAGGTTTATTGCGCCAAAAAGAGCTTTGCAACTGGTTGATCCAGGCTGTAACTTAGTCTTAATCCGTCCCTATAAGTAGGTCTTGGCCAGCAGTTCTCATCCAGTAAACCGTTAGTGGGCCTTTTGGTGAACTATTGGTGCTTTTTAGTGGGCGACAGCACATAGCCTACAGTCCATTCAAAAAGTCTGAGGACACCCTGTTTTTTGGTGAATTTCTGTGTTTTTGGACTATAAGTGATGCTTTTACTCACTGTAGACCTGTAGGCTTCAGATATGTCTTTGTTCTGCAAATAGAGCACTTCAGAATGCAAGAGTTACAGCAAAGTAAGTTATCCACACATCATACATGCCCACCGAAACACACAACAACACAAAAACAGCCAAAAAATTACGGTGTCCCAAAATCAGTAGGCACATTCTTCTCATCAATATTGCCGCCTTTAGCGGCTATCACTGCCCAACAGACACTAGGCATACGACATGTTAGTCGTTCGATAAACGACGACCCTAATCCAGCCCACTCCTGCTTCAGAATCGTTATCAGACCATCAGCTGATGTCGGCAAATTTGGCCAATTTCGACGGCCACTCTTCAATTTAGCCCAGCATAATTCTATCGGGTTCAAATCAGGTGATTGTGGCGGTCATGTCATCACCTCCAAGACCTTCTCCTTCTCGTTGAGTGCCTCCTTGACGACGATGGTCGTGTGTTTTGGGTCATTGTCTTGTTGGAAGACAAAGCCCTAGCCGCATAACCTCGTTGAATCAGGGATAGCAACCTGCAGAAGGATCTTTAAGTAGGCATGTTTGGTCATTATACCCTCTATTCGGTAGAGTACACCGGTTCTACCACCGCCGAACCCTCTCCAGACCATGACAAATCCATCACCGTGCTTCACAGTCTTCTAAATACAGTCATCCCACAGTAGTTCTCCACTTTGTCTCCAACAAAATGTTCTCTCTGATGTCCCGAAAATCTGAAGCTTGGACTCGTCGGTGAAATACACTTTGAACCAGTCCTCTTTAGTCCAATCGACGTGGTCTTTAGCCCACTGCAACCTCTTGGCTATATTCTCTGGACGAAGTTGTGGTTTCTTGAAGCAGACAAAGCTATCAAAACCAACTTCATCTATACGGTTGTATACTGTTGATCTTGATATAGAATCTGCTAGAGCACTATTGATGCTAGTCCAGATACTACTCAATGAGTCGAACCGCCCTTTTTTCACAGCCAAAGTGATGGCATGGTCAGTAGTAAAAGAAGTGGATCGAGGACGTCCAGACCTTGATTTAGACTCCAATGTCCCTCTTTCCAAAGTGTTTTCCACTGCTCCTTTCGATATGGTCAAAGTACTCGCAATTTTGCGAACAGAACGACCCTCTATGCTATTAACAAATTTGATGATGGAGTATTTCCCTTTCTCAGAGCTTCTGAAAATGTGTCATCAGTTAAAAAAGTGACATTTTTTCATAAGGCGCAATGTTTCAATGGTCTTTAAACACAAGAGCCAGTTGCAAAGAGTGATATCAATTTCTTGTTTTTAAGTGAATTTTTAAGTAGCTCTCCTGATTTTAATGTTTGTGAAAACATTGGCAGTATCTTGAAGTATCGTGTTGAAGAGCGTACAGCAAACTACGACGGTGTAGCAAGTCTCACCAACCTGTGAGGAGTCGTGACCAAAGTGCCCAGGGAGATGGGAGTTTTATTCTTAGCTTTTTTGCGATTCGTTAAAATGATACCTCTCAAGATTGCAGGCTGCGGTACAGGCAGGTGGAGGTCACACATAATATTAAGTACTTAATGAGGAACTTAAATAAATACCTGTACAGTAGATCCAGTATAGGCCCTTAAAATTGTTGGTTTGTAGTTTTAAATTTGCAATACAACAGACACCAAATTCATCAGCAATACAAGAATTAAATTTACGATGTTGGTAAAATTAGTTGTTGCAGAGTTGGTTTAGTAAATCTAGTCAATAATTTTGTTTTTTGCATTATTTTTTTTGTTTAATTCTACTAATAAATGATGTTGTTTGTTTACTTTTAAATTATTGAAAGCATTGCTTCATCATTCCTTTGCATTGTAATTTTATACTCAGTGCCCCCCAACTGCCCGCTTTGATTGGCCCTCTTGGTGTTCACTGCTCCCTTGGGAGCGGTGGCACCCACTTGGGGAACCATTATCCTATAGGATCCATAGTTAGTGCTATTAATGAGGAAATTATGTAGAATTCGCAATCGAGGGTAAGACCTATGGCAGGGCTTCTCAAACTTTTTTGTTCTGCAAACCCATTTTAAAAAATAATTTTCTAAGCGACCCCATTATGAGTAGTTTCACATTAATGACATCAAAAATATAAATTTCTCGTTACGAATGTCAAGTGACTTTTTTGTCTATGATTAAGCCAATGTAAATGCTTACAATCCACTAAAATATTTAAACACCAACAAAAGAAATTCATTGGTAAAACAAATAAAAATTTAAAAAAAGACAGATTAGTATATTAAGTTATCAAGCACATCTAATGGGATGGACGTGCTTATTGGTTCATGCACAGATGATCCATTTCTAGAATGATACAAGACAATGCTGGGCGAAGAACATCATCAACATTTTGCAAAAAGAATCCGTGTTTGGACTTCATGATTGCTAATTTTGAGAATGCCGCTTCGCACAAATGTGTTGTGCAAAAGGGCAAGAGTCTGTAAAAAACCAATTCAGAAAGGGTAGGGCATTCGTTTCTTGTTCTCATCCAAAAATTACATAAAGTTTGTTTTCAAAATTCTAGTTCCAAACTTTAGCCGCTTGACAACTCTGTAAACTCTTCCTGGGCTTTTATTGACAGCTGTGTGACATCTAAATGTTCAAATAAACGGTTTGCGGATCAAACTTCCTGCTCCTGAATTAAAATCTGTAGAAAATTACTTCTGAAACTGTCTATGAAGGCGCTTCTAATGATCAACTGTAGTCTTGCAAATCAACTGATCAGATAACTTTTTATTAGGTAAACAATCATCTGTAGCAGCAAATATTTCCTTTCCAAAATGTCTTTAAAAGTAAAAATGTTACAGTTTTTCTCTGAAAAAATACAGTAGGCTATGCTCCAATCCTTTAATTTTTCAAAAATATCAGACAAATAGCATAGTCTATCAACCCAAGCATCATTTGGAAAAAATTGTATGAGAGCAGAATTCTGTTTGGTCAAAACACGATAAATTCATCCTTCAAATGCAACAGCCTTTGAATACTGTAGCCTCTTGATAGCCATCTGATTTCGGCATGCATTAATTAGTAAGCTTGTATAAATTGAATCTAGTTCAGTTCTCTTCAACCGGATTTCCACGGAACTCTTGTGTTCCACGAAAAAGTTAGAGATGTTACGTGCGCTTTTGGAGTTTCTTTTTTATTTTTATTTGGAAAAACATAACGCTTTGTTGATCTTCCGAAAAAAAAATTATCATTAAAATTGACCAATCAGAAACGACTAAAAGTATCATACTTAATACATCATTATGATTGACCTACCACAAATAACGGCAAAATAATCTCCAGCTGTAAAGTACTGTCGATGTCATAATAGCCACTGCCTTATGCATATTAAAAACAATAGAGGGTCTAAAGCACTTCCCTGTGGTACACCCAATTTAATGTCACATCTTGTTGATGAAACATCACGTGAACTTACCAATTGCTTTCTATTTGTTAAATAAAAACGAATTAAATTAAATTGATTCAAGAAATGTGGAAAAAAAAATTAAATTGCAGAAGTCGCAAAAATACTGAAATTTACGAAAATTCAACCCGATTACAGTGGTGCCTCAGGATACGAATTAAATTCTTTCGGCAGGCGTTTGTAAGGTGATTTATTCGTATGCAGAAGCAAGATTTACGTGTAAATCGCCTAATCCGTTTCAATTCACCCAAACTCAGCCTTACAAAGTGTAAATATTATACCCTCATGCAAAAATTAGACGTTATAAACACACATTCAATAATACACATCCAAACAAACAATGAGACATTAATAAAATCATTAAAACAACAATAGTAATGCTCATTGTTGTTTTAAATGATAACGACAGTTTCTTTGCAACTCACTCGAGAACAGTCGCGCAGTACACTATGGTGTGTGGAGCAACTACAAAAATTTGCAGTAATACAACAGGTGTATAGTAATCAGACAACACTGTACTGTATTTGTTACATTAATTGTATTGGGTACAGTACATTAAAAAATTGCTCATTGCTCTCGAGCTTTTTGTCGTATCTCAAAACAAATATTTGTTAAAGGTTCCATTGGTAAGCCGAAATATTTGTGGCCAGAAACAATCGTATCCCGAAGTACCACTGTATCTAATTTTGCGTAACTATGTGGTTACCCCTGGTTGCACTGTTAGTTTTTATCGACTTCCGTAAATTTTCGTGTTTTTGTGGTTTCCGTACTTTTTTGGGTGTCCTACTTGAAGTGCGGTCTAGGCAATGTAGGAAATGCAGGCAGTTGGTTCTTGGAGTGTCGTGATAATTAGCGAACCCGTTCTTGTTTGGCAGTGGCTATTTCGCCGTCGACGGCAATTTGCCCTTGGAATCTATTTCGCCGTAATCATTCACGTGTGTTTATATAGCCAAATTTGCTATTATCGCACCAGTGACTCTGTGGTGTAGTGGGTAGAGCGCTGGTCTTGAGATACCAAGGTATCAGGTTCGAATCTCAGCTGGCCAGGGCTTTAAAAGAAAGGCAGTGTACACTGAAGGGGCAGGCCCGGTATGTAAATGTACGGGGCAGTGTACACCGCAAGGGAGTGTGCAGGGTGGGGGATAGAGACCTGGGGGTGCAAAATTTTTTTTTTTTTGGTTTTTAAAATTGACCAATCAGAGATGACCAAAAGTCACATGTTTAGTACGTCATTAAGATTGACCAATCACAAACAACTCACGGCAAAATAGTCTCTGAAGGTAAATTGCCGTCGACGGCAAAATAGCCACTGCCTTCTTGTTTTTTGTTATAGACCTTGGACGACCGCAGCAAATGGGCTTTCTAAAATGAGGGAACCTGTTGTTAGTGAGTTTGATACAAAAGAGAACCTGTTCTTAAAATTTTGATTCCCATCACTGGGTTTAAGTGAAACAGTGCAGGCAATGTAAGCAATAGGCACTTAAGCAGTGTAGGTAATCGAGGCAGTGCAGGAAATGTAGAGTAGGCATTGCAGGAAGGAAGTTGCCTTTGGCTGTTTGCTAATGGGGATAACAGAATATTAATAGTAAAGAAGTGGCTGTTTTGCCGTCGACGACATTTTACCCTGGGAGGCTATTTTGCCATCACTACTCACAGATTCATGTGTGTTTAAGTAGGCATGCGTGCTACAGTTCTGGCAGTGATGCAGTGCATAGTGCAGCTGCCTTCAAATGAAATTGTTATGGGTTCGAATCTTTGCTGGCAGAGTAACAGAGTAAGAAATGGGACTGGGTATTTGAATGTATGGGGGAGTGTGCAATATGGGAGAGCATGCACTGGGGGATACAACTTTTTAATCTGTTATTAAAATTGACCAATCACAAATGTCTGATGGCACAAAAGCCTACATCGGTAAAATGCTGTTGATGGTAAAATACTGTAGCTTCTGCCTAATTATAGCAATGGCATTTATGTGTCACCATGAACAAAGGATTCAAGTTATTCCGTAACCCTTTCGCTGCTATTGGTACACATGTGTACCACCAAATGAAAAAAATTCCTGAAAGCTTTTGTAAAACCCTATTGGTACACATATGTACCAGTGAAATATTTTCAAAAACCCTAGTGGTTCATATATGTACCAGTGAAGTTTCAGCTACTTGAGTTATGAAAAAAATTTTTTTTTTGTAAAATTGCCATATTGGGTGTGCCCAAATGTGATTCAAGCAAAAAAAATTTTTTTCATCAAAAATTTGAGTTCCGTAGCGAAAGGGTTAAAGCCCCAGATTTGACAATGCAATGAAAAATGGCAGCGAAATTGGCAGTGTAGGCAACGCAACAAGGTTGTCTCTGCAGGCAGTATGGCAGGGCAGCCAATGCTGGGTGTAGCAACTCAGCATTGAATACAAGGTTTGAGTTGCAAAATTGACTGTGCATCTGCCCTGTGTGTAATCTCTCCCTTGAGCAATAACCTTTTCAAAATGCCATCTTAAATTGATTGCAAGTTGATGGAAAGTTTGCTTTTCTACAGCACGTGCAATAAGGTTTTTTTTAGTTAAGTTGTTTTCGGGTCAACTGTTACAGTGTTAGGCACTAGATGTGTTTCTAAATTGGTAGTTTTTCCATATTTCCGCAAGTCATTAATTCCTTTTAAATGAATTTCTGCAATATAATGTTTTAATATGAATTTCCGAGATTCAGTAATTTTACAATTCAATATGAATTTGTGTAATTCTATAAATTTTCTTATTATAGTGTTGTCTGGTATTTAGGCTATTCCAGAGGAAGAAATGATAAATACTAGATAAAAAAGACAAATACTTCAGCCCAATTCTTCCACAGTTTTCCAGTCAGCAGGAAACTTTTTGTTGATTTCTTTTTGACTTCAAACCAAATGCTTAATTTATCAAAAACAGTTTAGTCACTGGTGACATAGATCTTTCCTCTGTTAACCTCAGTATTGCTGTCTCAAACTGTCAATGCATATAAGGCTTAATGAGTTACAAAAGTGACTCCATCCATTTTAATAGCTTAACTGTAGATTTTTTTAATTTATTGATTTTTTATGAGTTATTTTCTTTGACTGTTTGATCAATCATTAAATTTGTAGGTTACACTCAAAAGTATAGGTCTTGTATCTAATAGTAATGTTACATATATTACTATTTTTTCTGGTATCCATCACGTTATCTTTTTCTTTGAACAACACTGATGTCCATAATGTTGTTACTGACGTAAACAGTGTTACAGTAGAACTGTACGCTCAGCACTCTGTAACTTCAGACAGTTCTGTCATTTTGAAAAATGGCTCTCAGAACTCTGAATTTTCTACAACCACTGAAGGAAATTTAATTTCAAATTCTACTGTTGTAGCAACAGGCATTAGTGGAGCACCACAACCAACAGAAGAAAATGTTAATTCAAGCTTAACAATCCAGCCAGTTACAACAACAGCAACAACAAATTTAAACGTTTCAATCACTTCACCAATTGAAATTGTGTAGGTTTTTGTAAATTGCATGTCATAGTAATTTTTGTGTCCTCCATGTGATGTACCAGTAGTGTTATTTATTCATGCTTTAGTAACCTATTTTTACTTGAGGGTTCAGTTTTGGGATAGGATTTAGGTGCCAATTGGGATTAGTAACTCTCACTCCAATCTTAGTGTAGAAACCTTTTTGTAGATGATTTTCAACATATATGCATCTGATGCTTGCATGCTTGTATTTGTGAAATGTTTACAGCATATTTACCCATGTAATTATTTTTGTTTTATTTACTCGTGTATGAATTTTTAGGACCACTGCTTCATCTACAATTACTAATGAAGTATTGCATACAGCTACCATTGAAGTAGATGAATTTGTTTCTACTGTCACTGAAGAAGCCACAACTCCACAGGCTACAACTTCTTCTGTTGCTGAAATAGAGACAGTTCTTCTACAGAATGCAACAACTCAGTTCACTTTGGAACCAACTTCTAACACTTCACAAGCTTCTACTTTAAATGAAATAGAGACAGTTCTTCCACAGAGTACAACCAATTCTACCTTGAAGACAACTTCCAGCTCCTCGACAACAAGCACTGTCCTTCTCACAACACAATCAACCATTCAAGGTAAGCTGGGAAGTTTCCTTTTTCACTTCACTGGGCTGGTTATTGAACTACCTGTGTTATGCCATCACAGGTTTACACCAATAGGGTTTTGGTGTGAGCCTGGGAGGGCACAAAAGATTTTTAAAGTGTCAGTGGTTCTAAAGCTATTGCTTTCTACTGATGACACCATAAAAACTGGGCTTTAAATCATTGCTTACCAACCAGTGGGCCTCAAAGTTGGTTCAAGTGGGCTGTGAAGCTTTTTTAAAATTTAACAATTTTTTGGTGTTTGAGTGGTAGGAAAGCTCTTTTTTCAAGCTTGATTTAATGAAATTGATCACTAAAAGAAAAATGTATGAGGTTTAGAACAGTCAGAAGCAACAAAACGTTAAGAAATAAAAAGACATCTCATCTAAAATGAAAATGGGTTCAGTAATTGCTCTTGTAAAGTTGATCTCCAAAAATAAAGGTTTTCACAAACATTTTCATTGTCTGTCCCAAACTTGTATATATCCCCCACTTGGTAATGATGTTGAGGAGAGTTAATGCATTTTGGATCCCCCAAAAAATATTTCTAAAGTGCTACTGCTGATAGTGGTCTCCCAAAAAATAGCATCAGTAAAAGTGGGGTGTGAGCTGAGAAAGGTTGGTAAGTACTACTTTAAATAATCACAAAGTATCATTTTTTGTGTAGAGAAATCAAGTTGTGTTAAAGGCTGAATCTGTTTTATTTTTATGTGATTTAGCCACCACTAAAATTACTCCTACTTCTACTACATCAAAAACGACAGCAACAACAGCAGTTGTTGCTCCTCCTACTACTACAATCACTGTTGTTGGCTCACCCACTATTTCAAAAGTTACAGCTACTACACGTTCTGCTTCTACAAGTATGTATGTTCGTTTGTGATATATCTGCTTTTTTAATTCTTGTCGTGTTTATTTATAGCTGCATACTGCGAGGTGGGTTTCTGACTGCCATAGGATTTACTGGATGTAACATTTTTCTGATGACTTTTTATTTGATCAAAAAACTGTTGTATTGTTTTTCAAACATATTTTGTGAAGCTATTTTATCAAGCAAATTTCATTTGTAGTTTCAGATGGTTTGCAGTATGTTAAGTTTATGTTTTGTTGTTGTAGAACAAGACTCTGCATTAAAATCATCTTCTACTGAAGATACGACTGCATTTTCTGATGAGACAAGTATACAATGGATTCTTAGCTAAAGTTACATTAAATGGCTATTCAGAGTACACGTTTTTGTCCGGTTTTGTACGTTTTTTGCTCTCAAGCATTATGTGGTGTTATATAGTATATCTTGTGTAAACAACCGGTTTTGTGAAAGAAAATCTTTTCGTACGCTTTTGTTTGCAAAAACTCAAGTACTTTGTGGACAAAATCCGATATTCAAACCACAACATATATTGCAAAGCATGAGGAAAATATGAGAAAACTTTTGTGCAAAAATGCATGAGAAGAAAAAACGTAGGAAACCGTACAAAAACATGTACTATGTACAGCGATATTTAGAAAAGACATTTGATTTAGATCAGCGAAACGGATTTAAAGCGTCTTGAAATAAAACCTAGTTTATTGCCATGTAACTCTATTGGTCAGGTCGTCTTTAGAGAAATAGTTTTCATCACTGACTTCAGTGATTAAGTTTGATTGTGATCGGTTCATTTCTTCGAAATAGAACAGCCAGACCCGATATTGCAAGCGCAAACTAGCAAATAGAATCACAGTTGCGGAGAAGTGACAGCAACTTTGAACCTGGGACTAGATGATAACGACATCAGCACTTATCCAATGGTCTCTGTTGATGAAGTTCTAGGGAAGAAGCTTCACTGTTCTACCCCTGATTAACTTGAACTTAACTGCCAGTCTCGCCTAGCTTGATATTAATTTAGACTTCCGCTGTAAACCGGGGTAACCGTTTAATGGTGCGCCTTCTACAAAAGTAGGAAGAGGCACAACAACAACATTTTAACCCGGTGAAGTGCAATAACTTTGTAATTTTGTGTTGTCTTTGCTTTATTTTCAAAATAATTGTCTGTACATTGTACTAGAAGTTTCTTATCTGATCTTTTTCTGCTTTGGAACTAAAAAATGACTTCGTAACATTGCTGCTATTTAAATTGCAGCAACTCACAGCAGCAGTTTATGGGAATACGGCCATCAGATCGTAGTAAGTGTTTTTATCTTGTTTTCTAAAAGTTGTGATCACTCTCAAATACTCAAAAATTGCTCATATTTTAATTGTGTTGGATTTACACGCATCACTGTGACTGTTGACTTTCACTACATAGGTCTAATGAATCAATTTTTACTGTTTGTTGTTGTATAGTAGTTGATACTTGATAATGTGAAGATTGGCGTTTGCTGTCGGCAGGTTTACTCGACGGACGAAGACTCAAGCTTACTGTCAAAGGGCTGCTGGTTAAGTGCTAGGTTGAAAGAAGCTCATTGCCAAAGGCAACCATCGTTTGCATTAAAGTTCTTGCGTTTGATTCAATTTGTTGTTCACCTCAAAGACGTGTTTGGCTAGCTGCCGACACAAAGAACGCTCTCTGTGTTAAATGAGTTTACTAAATTGTCCTTTTTGCTGTTGGTTTGGACTTGCTGGAGTTAGAATTAAAATCAAATCTATTTTAAGCTGCTGAAGCTTCAATTTTTTGCTCAAAAAGTGAAAGTCATTTTTAATTACTTTTAGTGTATTATTCCAAGGTACACTGATTTATTAATAAATTCTTTTTTTTTGCAGAAACAATACGGCAGCGCAAGAGTTGCTGCAGCTATTAGTGTTGTTTTCTTTTTTCTTGTTTTGCTTTTTTTCTGTTGCTGTCGATGCAGAAAAAGAATAAGGTACACCAGATTGGATAAACTAAGGGTAAGTGATAGTTACAATGTTAGATGTGCGTTAAAAACAGCCGTTAGTCACGAACCATTTTGATTTTGTAGCAAACTGTTGATTTCCTTTTGAGGAACACTGTTCTAAGTTGTTCGTAAAGTGGTCTATTCAGTTTATTTAGGGAGCAAACTTTTTCACTCAATATGTTTTTATGTTTACCTAAAAGCCCAGTACCTTAAGGTTGGGGATTCCAACTTGTATGAACTTCTGACCCGCTAATCCCATGTGTAGAAATAGAACAACCCGCTGCGTGAGTTATCTTCAACAAAAAGGCTCTCAACATAAGTTAACTTTGGAAAAAAATCATTAAGTTAGTAATTGGGGCAAAAAACTCTCTACACAAGTTGACCTTCAAAAATAGAGTCATCACCTTATTAACCCCTCCGCGTCGCTTATCATCATATGATGATGGCGAAGAGAACGCCGCTCATCCTCATATGATGATTTGCCGGCTACGGCGAAATGCGTGTATTGAAGAGAGATGTCAAAAAGGAAAGGAAGATCTCTCCCAAGCGAGCTTTAAATACACGCATTTCGCCGTAGCCGGCAAATCATCATATGAGGATGAGCGGCGTTCTCTTCGCCATCATCATATGATGATAAGCGACGCGGAGGGGTTAATAGTGACAAAAAGCTCTCATCACTGATTGATTTTCATGAAAAAGTCATCACGATAAGGCTTGCGATGCTCATGCAGTCTCAAAACGACTCACTAAAGCGTCTTGATGCTCCGTTTGGAAAGCTGTGCCGTAAGGAGCTCACAAACTCCACTACGAATTTTTGATAAAGACTGTGATAGAGAGCACGGTCGTGATTGGTTTGCTCTGGTTATGACGTGGTTTAGCGTGATGCAGTTGGTTTTAGCAGCGGTGACCAATAGCAAAACTGAAAAGAAATCTTTTATCTACTGCCCACTACTAAGCGCAGCGCTTATTTGCCCAATATGATTCATTTATTATCTCCAAAAGAAATTAATGTTCCCTATAATTTTTTAAAAGCTGAAATTTATTAATGCCAAAATGAGCCGATTTTCCTGCGTTACCTATTTGATATAAGCAGTCACAGATGTGAACTTTGTTTTATTACGACATCGCATATTTGCTGACTGCTAACTTTTGTAGATAAACAGTATGACGTCATTTGGTCCACGTGACTTGTCCGCCTTGGTTTAAGAACATGCTATACAAACGATTTTCTAAATTCATCACCCCATAAACGGAAAAAGTCTTGTTTTCAAAATATGTGATATAGCCTATCGTAAAAAGTGAGCAGACCAATTCAAGATTTGATTTTTTTACGTACTAAAAGTATTCTTTTCGGCCTCTTTTTTTCCTTTGTTTTGGTTGATGGTGACCCTTTTTTAAAGGTCAACGTTTTGTTGACGTCCTTTTTCTTTCTTTCAAGCAGAATGAAATGGGCATCGACGTATTGTTGCCGTTTCACTTGAAAAGAGCTTCTTATCGTGATCGGGTGCAGGAATTGGGGAAAAATGGCCTCTTGGGGGCCCTGGCTGCGCCTATGGCTTGTACACATTTCTGGCAAGAGTTTTTCAGGTTTTGTTCCTGAAATGTCTTAGGCTCTGCTGTACGTGCATATTTCGCTTTACTTTGCTCTCTATTACATATTTGTGGTTGAAATAAGATTTTGTGCTATTAGCGATACTCTCGAGTTCCTGTAACAGTTGATGGGTCACTGGATGTAAGTTCGATGTAGTGATATCGTATTATCGTTTAGCTGTCGTATCGTAGCGAGATAGCCGTCGCAATAAGGGATTTTAACGTCAAGACTGATTGTCGCTTTCACAATCTACAAGCGTGCACATGTTTCATTTTTCTTTTCAAGAGCTAGTGTTTGTGGTTAGTGCATTTTTGATAAGAATATTGTGAAAAATTTTAAGATACGCTTGTGCATTGTGAAACTGAATACCAATCTTTAGGAAATAAATCATTCTAGATTAGTGCATTTTTTTCATCACTGCATAACCGGCGCGATGGTGTAGTGGTTAGAGCGTCCGCTTCGCAGTCGGTAGACCTGGGGTTCATTTCCCTTGTCGAGTCATACCAAAAGACTTTAAAAAATGGTATTCACAGCTTCCGTGCTTGGCGCTCAGCACATAAGGGATAGTGTGGAGAACAAGCCGGCAAGCTTGCTTGTTGTGTCCTTGGGCAAGGCACTTAACGGGACGCCTCCGTCTTTATGTGGCAGACAGATGGTGGGGCCGGGCAGTCTACCCGTCGTGGTGGCCCAGTCTGACGAAAGACATGCAAACAGAGCATGAGCTCATACGCGTAATAATAATAATCTCTGCATTTTTGAGTTATTTACGTTTCTTTATTTCGGTTAAGGTGACAACTAGTGTGTAAATTAGTTTTGTAGCAGCTGAGTAAAAAATATTTTTCTTACTCAAAGCTTTTTGTAATGTTGTATAGCCATTTCACACTAGACTACATTTTTACATGGCCTGGCTTAATTTGCTCAATAATATACTCAAGTCTTCCTGTAAGTAATCATTTGTGAAACACCTAGACAAAGTGCTTTGAAAGCTTGTATATACAGTATACCATTGCTTGGTTGCATCATCACAGTTAATATGCAGTGTCGAAATTTCTTCTGGTACTTATATATTGCATAGTTTAGTGCAGTGGTTGTTTATGTGCTTGTTTTTAATAGATGTGCGTAGTTACGAGTAGTGTCGTCAGTATTAAGTCTTTTTCTTGGCTGCAAAAAGCTTTCCTCAAAACAGCTTTTTTCATGGCTGTGTTTTACTGTAATTACTGATCACAACATCATATTTTGAAATTGCGTTATTTGTCGGGGTGAGAACCAGTGGAAATAATCCACTCAAAACAGGTCACAGGCAGAGGGCAATTGTCGAAGAGTGACTTTTATACATTTCAGGAAAGGACTTGAACCTCGAACCCCTTTTAAAATACCTCATTGAGTAATAACGTTTTGTTTGTTTCTAAATTAGCTCAATACACTAGTTTTTCAAACAGATGAACATTAATTTTCCAATCTGTAATTTGATGTGCGCTACAGCTACTACAACTTAATTTGATTTTACGTTGCAGCCATATCGCCAGGAAAAAGAATTTCTACTCAACGAAAAAAGAGTAAGTTGTGCTGTAAATTATCGTGAAGTGACGGGAAAACCTTTACGGGATTGTGCATAGAAGAAATTATTGAAGACCTCTTTTTTAGTTGCCAATACATCTGACACAGCGCATTTTTATCGCATGAACTGAAGCCAGAGGTGGGCAGTACCGAATTACTGTTGTATCGTCGTACTCTACCGAATTACTTTACGAGTACTGGTACTGGCATTGAATTTGAAAACGAGTATTGGTACCGAATTACTTTAATTATAACAAAATCGGCAGTTTTTTTTCTGTACTTTCACGTGTTTTGTACTGGAATCGAAATTGAAGTGACATAAATGCAATCCAATATCGAAGCAATGGTGCAAAAAGAAAGAAAAAGCACCATGTGATATGGCAATCATCAATTCAGTCTTTTGCGGCAAAAAATTTGCTTGCGACGCTTCCACGTTGTTACTGTTTATTTCACTAAAATTAAAAAGTATCGGTATCGAACGCCTCTAACTAAAGTAATTCGATGTTGATTTAAATGAGTATCAAACACCGGTACTGGCTTTTGAAATCACCGATGACTACCTATGACAAAAACTAAGCAGAGGAAGTTGCGCACAACACCGTAGAACTCGCGCTGGGCTAATTTGAAATGCCAGCGCAGCTTATCGCACTTAGCTTCGATCCAACGTTGCAAATCTTTCTTAAGGCTGGTTTCCATTAGGCGTAATTTGCAGGCGTAGCGTGAAAAATACTCTCTCTCTATTTAGAGAGAAACAAAGAATTTTTCACGCTACGCCGGCAATTTACACCTAGTGGAAACCAGCCTTAAGCGTTTACTGTTTAGAGCTCTTGGCCGTGATATAGTTTGATACATCGGCAGCATTGGCAATTCCTGAGCGCTTCTTAACATTTTGCGGTCAACCGCAGAAATATATCCGTGACCGGAAAATAAAATTACTGACCAATATCATTTAAATACGTAAAACTTTTCACAGTCTTCTCACCTTTTCCGATTGTGAGAATGTTTTAAAGTCAAATTAGTCATGCATACTTGAAGGCACGGCTTATATCAACATTATGGTTTTAATTGAGTCTGTCTCTATAAAATAAGCGGTTGATGGTCTAACCGCAACTTTTAGTCTTCAGTTAACAGAACTAATTTCATTCAGCAATTTTCGTTATAGCCTACCACGCTATTGTGCAGCGTTAGTGTCCTTTGTAGAAGATTTGTTGTTTGTATTCTGGGCGGATTTCTTTTTGAGTTAAAGAAACAAACCGTGAATGTCATGTTTACACAGTTCCTATTTATCCTATAGTTTTGGAAGGAAAGTTACTATTAGAATCCGTAACATGATACTGCGCAGCAGCTTTAAAGCAATTTTCATTTTTGCTTATTTATTATTTAAGTTATGCCCAATTATGGAACATTTGACGTTGGAAATTTCTTTAAAATAAAATCTCGTACTCCTTTGCTTTTGTTACCCAATGTCATATACATGCGCGTGCGATACGACATACAATGGCTTGTCATTCAGACGTTTGGTCACTTTGGCTGGGGAACATTTGAACCTCAACAATAATGGAAGTGCCATTGCGGGTCATTTGCTACTGCGTGAATCTTGTTCTAAACTTAAAATCAAATTGGACCCGTCATGTACGGTATAAAGAAATGTTCAACTAAATATAACGAATCACTTTTTAGTGAACAGCTATGTACCAATGGTTGTTTATTTTTGCTTAAAGTAATTTAACGTGATTGTTTCGTCATATTACTTGTCATTGGTTTGCCACTACTTGTCTTAATTCGTTACCACGTTTTTATATTTGGTTATATGTTGCTCTGATTTCAAGTTTCTTATAATTAATATTTTAAAGCTTTAATTGTATACCATAATTTAAGTTGTAATACCTGGATATTTTAGATACTTCGACAAGGGCTGCATGCAAGTTGTAAACGTTCAGAGCAGGGGTTCATGAACTGGGGTCCGTGGAAGTCCAGTGGAAATGTTAGTACAACAACTACATTTATTTTTCGTTCAAAAAAAGCGATAAATTTGAACAGAAACACAGAGACCTTATTTGGAGATCAATCGCTTTTCGGCGCTGATTTTGCCGTATGCTCTCAGATTTGTTTCCCAATGCAACATGAAGGAAAGAAGTGGGTCAGTGCTTGCCAATCCTGTTCTAGGCCGTATAGGGGTCTGGAAACTTAATTTAGTGGTCCTTGTTGAAAGAAAGTTTAAGAACCATTGTCTTAGAAAGTGTACCATCTGAAAATATGTAAAAAAATTATCAAAAATTAAAAGCGGTTTAGTGTTGCTATGTCGTATCGTTTTATGGAATCTATCGCTATTAGCCAGTTGCTTAAAGGCTGGTTTCCATTAGGCGTGGATTGCAGGCGTAGCGTGAAAAATTCTTTGTTTTTCTATTTAGTTATATGCGGGCAGCGCAGCGCATCACACTAAAGAGAGAAACAAATAATTTTTTACGCCACGCCTGCTATCTACGCCAAATGGAAACCAGTCTTAAGTCCTTTTTTTGACAAGCCTAAGCTGAGCACGTGTTTCGGGACACGATCTTGATCTATTAGCCAGAATTACAACGTCGCTGTTGAAGAAATATGCTTTCTCTCTGTCCGTATGTGAAGCGCAAATGGTTGGGTGCAACCTTGGAGATACTTTTTATTAGTCACATTTTTCGAGACCTGTAAAAGTGAATAAACTTTGGCGAATTTTTGTGCGTTTTTCTTGCATTTTTGCGTGGAAATTTTCATGCGCTTGAACACTTGATGCGGTAAGGGTGGCCAAAGTTTTTCAAGCATGAGCCGCAGACAGTAAACCGGCAATGTTAGTGAGTCGCAAAATCTGCCAAATCGCAGATAAGCAAAATGACTTATAATTAATCAGTTTATTTGATGAAAACTGCTCAGCTGTATGTCATGCAGTCGTCTTGTGCGTTTCCATGTTTGTGAGTCGCTTTATATCAGAGCAAAGTAGTTACAGCAGTCCGAACCATTTTTATCAAGTGGCCAGTTGTTAGGTTTCTACGATACTTGGATTTTTACATAACTCTTTCCTTAGTACAGCAATTCGCAACTATATATCGCACTAAAAATCGAAACAAGTCGTAAACTTGTTGAGCTCGGGGTATTTGTTTTTTGGCATTTTTTTTTCAAAACTCAATAGTCGACTGGCTTTTATGGGATATTTTTGTTGCTCAATCTTTCAATTCCAGCCGTTTAATTTTAGCAGTTGATAAGTCTGTGGCAAAAAGCTTGGGACTGGAATACCGTCACTGATTGCGTGAACATGGAGAGGATCAGCTATAAAGGCAAGGCATGACTCCAGAACATGTAAATCTTCAAATCTAGCTTGGAAACTATGCAGCAGTTTGACATAATATCATTTTTCAAAAGTTTGAATGTTTTTTGGAACTGAGAGTTGTCTGAAATAGATCAGTGATGGTTGTATTTTTTCCCCGGAAGGCCCAAATTCATGGATTGCAATTGCTTCATTACATCGGTAAAAATATCAAGTCGTGTAAGCATTCAACACTTTTCAATTGGAAAGAAACGCTTTTTTCTGGATTGGTTCCAACAAATTCACAACTCTCTGCAATACATTGCTGGTCACCTCACAGAACAATGCAGAGACATATTTAGATGCATTCTTCAACTTTTTGTTAACAAAACTTTTGAACTGCCGATGGTTTTACCATTTGAACGTTTATAATGAACAATATCGAGAACTGTCTTAATTACATCTTTGTAATGTTTGGCTGCTAGATGTTCACGGTGAATAATGCAATCATTCCTCATTGGTGCAATTAGCCCGACACGTTTTCCCACCATTGCCATGGCTCCATTGGTTGTTGCGCTGACAAGGTTTTCAAGAGCGACACGAGCTTTTGTTAAGACTTTGTCAAGCGCATCTTTGACAAAACTGCCATGAATCATTTTTTTCAATGCCATCAAGGCCTAACAACTCACCCGGTTATTTCTGCGGAAACATAAGGAGCGCTTATTGCTGGTTGAGGATTATCTTGCATGACGGTAGGTTTGTCGAGAGTCAAGACTGCATGAAGGGGAATTTAACAAATCATTTTGCATTGTACAGGCAATATGCTGAGCAAAGCTTTCCGTGGTGTGTCGGGAACTTGGCATTTCCGGTACGAGTGTCTGAAGCTGTTTGTTAGGGTCTAATACGGCAACACGGTCAGCTACCATTTTTTTTCGCAAAATCGCCGTTACAGTATGACGTTAGCACGAACAATATTTCATGCTGTGAAGAAACTAGTTTTTGTCACTACATCAGTTTCCTTAAAAAACGCCGTCAAAAATTTCTTTTTCTTCCGAAGATAACACTTTAACTCGACTAGTTTGTTTCTTCTTAATTGAGATGTAGGTGAATAATTACGAGAAAAGTTTTTATGATATATTTCATGATGGCGTCTTGCGTTGCTGCCTTGGTTCTGGCTTAGTAACTTGCTACAGATTAAGCACAAAGGCTTATCTCCCTGCGTAGTAGATGCATAATCATTCTTCCTAGTTCAATTAAAATTTCTGTTTTTTTCCTCGTACTTTGGTTTCTTACATTTTTCCACATAATTTACCTTTTACAAAGTGAGCAAGCAAATTCTTATGATTGTAGGTTACATTTTAAATTATATATGATTCACTTAGCTTAAACAACTCTATTCTACGTCAAAAGATAATATGCACATCAATGTCAAACTAATACGGTATTTGTGCTAATATCTTTTGTGTGCATGGAGGAATTTTCCTATACGAAAACTTGCTTGTGATGGCGCGTTTGTTGCCAAGCAAAATGTTTCGACGATTCCCAGCAAGAAAACTAAAGCTAGTATACTGCAGTACATATTTTAATTGGGATGTTTCTCTCAACTTTGCTAGCATTGTCAACCGAAATAGTTGTTGGTTGTTAGGTTTGTTTGATTGGTTGGCAATGCTAGCAGCGTTTAGCGAAACGTCCTGATTAAAATATGTACAGCAGTATACTGGCTCTGATTTTTTTTGCTGAGAATCGTCAAAAGATCCCAATCGTTTGCTCCTGAAAGAGTTTGAGTTTATTACAGTGTAGATAACGAAAGTTTCAAAAGAGCCCCAAACAAGTGGTCGGCGAGCCACAGTTTGGCCATTGTTGTTTCTTGGTACTTTACAGTTTATGTTGCGGCTGTTTGAATATCCGGTTTGGTCCGTTAAGTACGTACACAAAGCGTGTGCGTTTTTTGCAGACAAAAATGTGCGAAAATTTTTGATACGTTGTTTGCATACATATCCGGATGTTTACACGATAAAATGTACTCTGTGACACCAAATAAGTATCCAAGTGGATGTAAATTTTTGGTCAAAGTGTTTGAGAACAGAAAACTTACTACAGCGGACAAAAAATTCTATACTGTATACAGTCTTTTTAAGGCAACAAGCGTGAGATAGAACGCAAATAGGACCAATAACCAATAGTTGATCTATCCAAACCACACCTTCGTGGAGACTTAGGCTGAAGTGAAAGGTCTATCCGCTTTCGCTTATAAAATATAAAAACGTTATTTTTTGAACATCGCAAATACAAGCTGTCTTATTTTTTCTACGA
The DNA here is from genome assembly GCA_963675345.1 of Trididemnum clinides. Classification (NCBI taxonomy): domain Eukaryota; kingdom Metazoa; phylum Chordata; class Ascidiacea; order Aplousobranchia; family Didemnidae; genus Trididemnum; species Trididemnum clinides. The sequence goes on along the minus strand of OY776290.1, from coordinate 23,451,688 downwards.
AACTTTTTTTGACAGTAGTAAATCTGTTTGCAAAAGCGTTCTCCAGTTTGCTGGAGTTGTCAAAAGTTCTGCAGCTCCTGTTTCATGATGCAAATCGCAAATGCATTGACGGGCATGAGCATACAAAAGTGCGCATATGCAAAATATTGAAAAATATAAGACTACACTTTATAGTTGTAGGAATTTATATTCATTAGCACTCATGTACTTGCATTTTACAATAATTGACCAATAGTTCAACCTGGGATTCGGCTGTTTTTCGTCCAATCTTCTTTTTCACTCTTTATGAGCGCTCATTCATTGTGTCTTTTATGAGTTTTTCTATTTTGTGCCTATGAGCCCATCCTCTGTTTGCTAGTCGTTAGTCGAACTGAGTCACTGCAACAAATCACTACTCCGCCTCACCAATCGATCAGCTGTATATCGGTAGATGAATCACGTTCGGTGTCTTTTTCAAGGATAAAACTAGCGAACGTCTCAGATTATTTTCAACACTACCTTATGTGCCAAGCGCCTTGCAGGAAAAGCTGCGAATACCATTCTTTACGCAATTGGTATGACTCGACCCTAGACTCGACTCCAGATCAACCGATTGTGAACCTGACGACTTCACCTTAAGCGAGCGCGTAGGTTACGATTTTCTCGCTGTGTTTGGACCGATAGCTTTAAAGATGCTGACATATGCTAAAAATTGCTGCTTTCCAGAAAGGAAAAGGCAAATATCAAAGTGATCGCTTGAATTTATTGGATGAAAGTTCAGAAGACGAATTATGATCTGAAATTTTTTATTACAAGTATATGCATGCTATGTTCTTCATTGATGTCGATGTGTGAGTGCTAGAGTACAAGTTTGTGTTTCATATAATTACAGTATTTACACTACCAGTTGTTACGTGGTTTAAGAGTAAACCCATTTTATTTTCTACTTTGATGTAAAAGTTAAAACCGTATTTTGTACCTCAGTTAAAGTCACTGGCGAGAACCTCCAAATGAGAACGTCTTCGATATAACGGAAAGAATTAGAAAACTTCCTTTGTACATGGCTGTTTTTGTAGTATTACAGTTCACAGGCCTACCTAGTTATACGTCTTTTACAAGGAATAAAGCCGCATGGTTTAGGATAAATGCAGCCTATAAATTAGTCAAAGCCTTTTGTTTTTACGCAGCGTAGATCAAGGAGGCAAAGGACTAGATCCTATTAAATGATAAAGTCTGATTCTTAAAGCTTTTTAATTGTGTTAGTTAGCCCAAGTAATTTTTGTGTTAGGCATGAAAAGGTATTTTCAGATATTTGCCCTGCTTTCTTGCTTTGCGTCAGGGCGAAATGCACTTGGCCAGTCGTAGTGACATCGCCGAGGCGGATATGAATATATTTTTTTTCTAGTATTGTTTATTTGTAAAGTTTTTTTAGCGACTGTTAACGGATGTGTAAGTTATTCATCTTATGCCGAAAGAAAGCATTTTTTGACATAGAACTTGTTTAGACTAGTAGTTAATCGCCGTACAGTAGGGTTGTAGTTGTTTGGCAATCAAATTCTATTCAATCCCGTCTTCTTCATATATTGTGCTGTTTTTCTTGTTGATTTTACTCGCTACCAGTGCTGTTGCTGTTGCCAAGTGAACAAATTGTATTTGTGTAAAGTGAATTCTGGATATATATTACTAGCGAAGGAGATCTGTGCGATGTTTATTGAAAAACTTTTAGTTGAATATGCTTGGAAAACTACCTAGTATTCATAAAGGTATACATAAACGCTTCTTTTTGGTCTGTTTGCTAGCAACAGTATGGTTTTAGAAACGGATACAGGCTTTACTGTATTCTACTGGAAGAGACTATACTCCGTAAAAATTACGAACAGTTTATTGGTGATAAGCAAGTTTGAAAACAGTTATTTTGTTAAGGGTTTTCTTTTTGATACTGATAAATTGCTGGATATCCTTCTTACCACCATTGATAAGTAAGTCACAAAAAACTTGAGGTTATTTTGGATCGTGATTTTGATTACTGATACTGTTGATTTGGTACTACTATGTTGGTGTTTCATATATTGTTGCGGCTCTATTTCTGTAAAACTAACGTCAAGTGTTTACTTCTACTTTTTATATTTTCATCTATTACTTTTGTGTGAAGGCTTATAGCCTATTATTATGGAGTTCTACGAAAGGCAAATGCTTCCGACGGAATTCGAATTGACAGTCCTCCAATGGCCCAACTTTCCAAAACTTCTGACCAGAAAGCAAGGGCTTCGTATTGGAATTCTGTCGAAATCGTTTTAGGCACTTGAAGTTCTCCCTGTTCATTGCGCAACTTAAATTGACACAAAATAACCATTTTCATTTGAGCTTTGGACTTAGAACTAAGGCTGGAATCTCAGTTGAACGGTCTAGCTCAGTGCTCTTCAACCTTTTTGTGTCGTGAAACCCTTGCTGTGCTCTTACAAACGCCATGGAACTCAATTCCAAAAAAATTCATCAAAACTGCGTTCGGTCTAGTTTTCCTGCATAAAAATCTTTAGTTAGAGATGCGTAAATTGGGTACGCTAGAGAAAATTTGGGGTTAATCGAACGAATTTCTCGTACAGATATGTCAAAAGATTTTCGACAATAGCCTATGTAAAATCTGTTGCTTCTGTCCATTCTCTATGTAAGGACTTTGTTTTTTGTGATCAACTTTAAGAAAGCGTTTATTTTGCCTGTTTTGTCGAAGAAACATTTATTTGCTAATGTTTTTATGCTTCTGCCCTTTTGAACTTCAAGGCCCTTTTTTTGGTTATCAACTTTATGAAATCGATATCTGCTCGTGCTATATTTTCCTTTAAGGACACGCCCCACGTCTAGTTTCAACTAAAGGGATTGTAGTTAGAAAAAGTTTGAAGACCCCTGCTTCTGTTCCATGCCAATTTTAAGTCAAACTACATGACATGCCAATTTTAAGTCATGATACGTGTATCATACCTTGTTGCGCAAGTGAACAACTATTCATATTGTATTCGGTCATTGAACCATTGCTATTTTCATTCTCAAGAAAATCTTGTTTTTGCTTCATTTTATATTTCTGACCCAATAGTGATTGAAAAAAAATTCTCGCGCCATATATCCGACAAAATGCGCGATTAAGATGATTACGTCATGTGTTTACACTACAGTCTAGTTTTGCCGAAATGTCTCAAAAAATAGGCTAAAACGTTATGTTTTGTCAAAAAAATCGTAGGAGGGACCCTTGCGGATCCGTGCTAAACGTTTCATGGAACCGTAGGATTCCACGGAACTCCGGTTGAAGAGCTCTGATCTAGCTTCCTTTCGCGAGTGGTTTACCTTTAAATTTTGGTTGAACTTTGGCTTGGATAAAAATCTGTCTTTACTGGGATTCAATATAATTTATTTGACCCCGTCAACAATCGCATTACTTTTCGCGGAAAAAGACTTCAAATTGCAAAATTCAAAGCCACATTGGAAAAAAGTTAAAAATAGGCTGTGCCACTAATGGAAGCACATTTTAGATTGATTTTCCATCGTAGTCTAATCGTGCTCCAATTCTGATCGTGTAGTTTTTAGTTGTGCATGTTTTGTTGTTTCAGCATTGTGCAATTTTATTAAAATGTTGCCACTCTTTATATTCGTGATTATTTTGCTTTACGACATGGAAGTGATCTCACCGACGGTAACTAGGGAGCATAATTTAAGAACAGGTCATCTCTTGGGGCAAAGTTTGCACATCTTTCATAAGTGAACATGACCGATGATCACAACGGAAGTGAGTTCTCGTTACTCAAAGCAAAGCTCAATTTTGATTTCTCAAATGTCAATCGGATACTTGAGAACAAAAACTCTTCATAATGATTACCCTTTGTGAGACCATCGGTGGCGCGCAATATGTGGGATCTATAAGCAGAAAAGTTTCTATACGCTTATGGCACCTTAACTAAAGCAGTTTCTATTTATGAAACGGAGAGAACTAATACCAGCACTTATTAACCTCCGTCGAGCACAAGAGGAACGGGGAGTTTGGAAGAACGCAAGGTGATCGTACGGTTTTCGAGTCGACAGTCATCGATCGCATGTCGTTTGTACGGTCGGCGCTAGCTACAGTATGAGTTCGAAACGAAATCTTTTTAAAGCAAACGCCAGTAATCCAAGGTGACTCTAATTTCTCAACTCACAGCTTTTCGATGACAAGTCTCGAAAGGCACATCTCGCAGCCGACGAGTATGGCAGTGACTGTAAAGGAGGATTTTACCTCTTCATATAACATATCTTGCCTAAAATTAATGCTTATCAATGACTTGTAGTTGGTATAAAATAGGCTAATGATTTGTCATTAAACCCACCACACGTGAATCATGACAACTTTCAAATCAATTCTACCTTTTCCTCAGCACCAAAAGTTGAGAGTTCAAAATAAATCTTGTATGGATGCCTATAATCGGAAAACGCAAAACCGAATTATCAGGTAAATGGGGACAAGGCTTTTACAATTAGTTTGCCGAGAGGTGCGGTTTGCAGCCCTTGCCCTCCCTGTCAGCTACGACCATGGAGGCATGATGTACTCGCTTCAATTGTCAATCATCAATACCAATGTTATGTTGATACTTGAACCTGTATAAACAAGTAGCGATAATAAAGGTTACAAATAGAAGATTAAACCGAAAGTTGGCGATGAGTTGTCAGATTGTTCGCATCCCAGAAACCCCCCTTGTCCACAAATATCCGCAATTTGCAAACTCCTCCTCTACCTTCAGCGCGGACGTCTTTTATGGACAGTCCCCAATGGGACTTGATTTGACATTTTTAGCCTTGACGTCTACTTCGTCCATTTTATACCATTTGTTTATACTACTTTCTTCATTTTCACTTCCACTCCGCAACCTCGACAGCGCACACATAAACTTTGCGCTTATATTGAAAACAAACGTTTGAGAAACCTGTTTATCGGGAAAGATTTGTCAAGGGGAGCAATTTAGCTGCAAGCTCGCAATGTAGACAATCATAGTTTCCAGCCCTGTTGAATAATGTGGTCATACAGTTCAGCAGCCTTTGCAAGTAAAGTCGCAGTGTTTTAGGTATAATGTGCGTTTGCAGCTCCTAAAACAGTAAGGTTTTTCTGTTCACTCCATTTTCTGAGCAAATCCTGCATTTTATTTTTTCTTTACAACCGAATCCTGATGGCAGACGTTGTCAATTAATGATTGGATACTTTTGTCTAGCTCCTCTGTATATGGCAGAGAGCTTAGTTCCTAAGTCAATCAGAAAAAAACTTATTTTCTGGCAGTTGTTGCTTTTGTATTCTGGAAACAGTTCTGAAAATATCAATTGAACAAATGAATTGTAACATGTTTTATCCAGAACGCTACAAAAAACTGCAACAAACCTTCTTTTAGACTTGTATTTTACTGAGTAGTTTCCAATCATTCTATTCACATCTACACCACCCCTAGTTTAGGAGTAGTGGAGAATAACTTCAGGATTTTCCGTGGGATCGGATTAGACAATCGAACTACTGTTTTGTGCTGATGGTATCCTCAGTAAACAACCACTTTGTTCTTTTTCGGTTTGTATAATACCAACTAATGGAAGTTTGGTCAGTAGTAGTAAGCACAAATTTTCTGGAGTAAAGCTCTCGATGGTGATAACTTCGCACTGCCAAAGTTACTTCTCAGCTATGTAATCTTATTGTACTGTTTCTAGCAGGGTCAAGTTTCCTTTCCTCAATTCTCTTGTAAGGGACAGCCTCGTGAAAAAGTCAGTTGTCAGCAATAATATTTTTGCCCTTCGGGACGTGTGCTAGTCGCATTCATTACTGCTTGTTCTCCTAAGCTGCGTGATCCACTATCAGCTGTTGTATCCTTTTGATTGTATACTAATGCGTAGCAAACCTAATAAAATTTAGAATCAGCAATCATCCATAACTTCAAACCATACTTAGCGGGTTTACTAGGCATGCACTGAATGTAAGGATATCTTTCTTTAATTGGGGTTGCTCTTCATCAACAGTCACACGCTCATTGTGTAAGTATCATTTGTGACTATTGGTGAGGAGGTCATCAAGCAACAGACGAGTAGGTGCCATTCGATTATTCCTAAGTTCGCCATTATCGTTGCCCTGTTGTCAAAACGTAGCATTTTACAATGTTATCAATGGTCTTCCACTAACTGGAATTCACAACTCGCAAACACTCTCCTTATTACTTTTGAAAACTGCACAGAAAATGCACAAACCAATGTATGCTTCCATTTCCATAGATCCAAAACTTTTCCACTCATTTCCTTTACCCTTCTGTCTTCCCGATTTGTTTTAGCAATAATCGTGTTCAGCATACTTTGGTCAAATACGCATATAAAACTAGATACTGTGTCGTGAATTCTCTGCTTAGCATGTAATGTATGTATGTATGCTGTAACTCCAATCTTCTGAAGCATGTATGCTGTAACTCCAATCTTCTGAAGCATAATATTTGCACTGTAATTCTCTCAGAATGTTCTGGTTAAACTCATTCCCATAAACCTTGTGCTGACCGTAGGAATGTAGACACCGAGCGCTGACATACTCTTGGAGTACTCTGTGTCCCATGTCAAGTTCGTCCATTGGGCAGCGCGGATGCCCAACTCAGATAAGTTGTGCAATAGTTTCCGCGCGGCAGGAGCAAACGGGTGTCTAGATTTCAGTCTCTCTTTGCTAGCAGCCTGCGGCTCAATCAGCTGGTCATGCAGAATGTGGCCAGGGTCCAAAGAACTGCGATTGGCCAAGGAGAGGGTCGCTTCTTGGCGGCGAAGCTCAGCTGGCTGGAATCCTGGGAACACTGAAAGGTCGTTCGTTGGAGTGGGTCGTAAGCATCCAATGACAATGCACAAAGCGTCATTAAAAACGTTGTCAATGAGGCGAGTATGCGCGCTGCGGCACCAAGCTGGTGCACATTACTTAGCAGTTGAGTAGATCAAGGACAAGGCAGCTTTAGCCGCCAAGTCTGGAGATATGCAGAAAGTGTAGTCATGTCTTCGCTCAAGGTTCTTTCCAACACCTTCCAATCTCCAGATGAGTAAGCATCGCCAAGTCGTCAGCGTAAGCATACTTCTTGGAGATTATGGAAGGTAGATCGTATGTGCATATGTTGAGAAGAAGAAGAGCCAAGACTGATCCCTGTGGGGGGGCATTTTTCAGGCATCGGAACCTGCTTGGCTTGCTGGCACCGGTGGTCAGGGAGAAGCTTCTGTTCTGAACAAGTTCCATGATTATATCTAGACCATGTGCTTGTGCGGCAGAAGTCTCAGCAGCTTGCAGGTAAGACCACGGTACCAGACAGTGTCATAAGCAGCTGTCAGATTGACAAACTCGGCACCAGCCTTCTTTTTTGCTTCAAAAGAATTCTTAATGTTTTGCCTAAGCAAAACGACCTGATCTAAGTGTTCTGCCAATCGCCATGTAGTTTTTCACCGCGATTTGACTTCGTAAGGCGTAGTCTCTTGAGAATGTGACGCAAAGACTTCATAAACAATTTCCCACAAAATTGATTGATATTGTGGTAAATTAAGTGATCTCATGTTGTTTTGTTAGGAGTTTAAGTAAATATAGCTTCAAATTAGACCCCTACAGCGAACCGAACAATTAGCCCCTACTGAGAAGTAGTAAACGTTACAACTGGGCTTCCTACGGACTATTTCTAAAAGCCTTCCTTTGTTGTATTGTCTTTCTTTGGTCTTTGCCCTGTGGTTAAATAAGGCCACATGTTTGACTCATATATATAACAGGTGCATCTGCTCGTATATATATATATAGTGACCACGTGTATTTTCGCTATTCTTGTCAAAACGTCAACGTGGCGAAACGAGTAGTAAATTTTCGTTTCGGCCTGATTATGCTTCGGATTTCTGTTTGGGCCTGAGTGTTGGTCCCCCTGCTTAATTGTTATTAAGGCTGCGTGGTAGCCTTTATCGTCGTGAATTTTCGTTCTGCGCACGCTGGGAGGAGCTGCGCATATTTGTAAATAAAACACTGCAAGAAAGCTTCAACCGCTTCCTGTTTTTTTTGTTTGACGAAGCAGAAAGGATCCGTAGAGCTAATATTACTAGCTCTACAAAGCAACTCTACTGGTTCAGTGCTAATCAACGACGATAAGCTTGGCGCGGGAATCAAAGAGTTGAAACCTGGTGCTGCCGCACTACTAAGGTAGACTTTCCGTGTCGAAATCCAGCGTGTTCCTTTGGGAGCAAGGGGTCAACTATTGGTTCGACGCGATTGTAGATCAATCGTTCGAGGATCTTGTAAGGGACGCAGAGAAGAGAGATGAGACGGTAGCTCTGTGGGTCCTCTACAGGTTTTGATGGTTTCGGGATTGCGACTACAAGCGCCGTTCTTCAGACTTTTGGAATTTTGAGTTGGCGCAGGCAGGAAGAAAGAAAGCCACCTAGCCAGAACTTCAAGCCGGGACCAGCGTGGATTAAAGGCCCGGACAAATACAGTCTGGACCCGGGGCTTTACTTGGTTTTAAGTGGTGGAGGGAAGCAGCAAATTCTCTTGGAGAAAAATCTTCGGAGTAATTCACTGCATCTGGAGCAGTAGCCCTCCGACGGTCAGACAATTCCTGCATAACGAATCGAGAAATTTCTCGATTTGCACCCACGTATTTTTCGTTTTTTACCAGCTGGCTAGCAATAGCATTTGCTAAAACGGGACATTGAGGTGGGGATTGTCGTGACCTATCAGTAAGAGTGTTTAGCGTACTCCATGCTACCCGGCTAGAGGGTGAAAAATCGACGTTCTGGACTGCCTCAGACCATCGATCCCTCGGTTTTCTGTCAAGCCTGGCAAGCAAAGTTGTAGCAGCTCTGCTAAATTTATGTCCTTCAGGGTATTGCAAGAATGTTTGGTAGAGGTTTTCACACTCGGCATCGCAACATGGTATACGATTATTTCGTCGGCCACGTAGGATACACTTTTTCGCGGCAGTGTTGATGGCGTTACAAAAACATTGATATGCCTGATCCATATCAGATGAATCAGGTGGCGGCGAAGTCCTGGCAAGTTTGTTTGTGAGAGTAATATGGTGGCTTCACTTGGCCTTGCGGAAGTTCCATTGCTTCACAGGCTTGCTTGGTACAGGAAGAACAAACCTGGGTGGAGTAATAAGCAAGGGTCAATGTTGAGATCTTGAAAACTTTTCTAAGACATGTCTGTCAGGTAAACGACTGTCCGAATTGATACTGACGAATGCAAGATCAAGGTTGGTACTGGTATTCTAGCGGTCAGAGAGAAATCTAGCGGCATTTTTTGGGTTATGAAGTAGAGCAAGATTGTTGGTATTTGCCCAGCCAATTAGGCATTCTCCTTCTGCACTGTTGGCATCATGTCCTAAATCAACTTGCTGGCAATTAAAGTCACCACCATAGAGACAGGGATGTGAGAATATTGGGAGATCGGATACTTGCGAACGAATTGGTGAAGGTTTGTAAACGTTGACCATCTTATATCCATCAACGTCGACGCACAGCCACTCAGTTTCCGATGTAGGTGGAGATTGGTCGAAAAGGGTCCACTTCAGTTGTTCATGGGCAAACGTAGCAAGGCCATGCTTCTTGCTTAAGAAGATTCCAGCTAGTTGGTAGTCCGGTAGAACTAACCTATGTGCAGACGTGCAGTGGATCTCCTGGAGTAGGATGACGAGTGCCTCACACTGTGCAGCAAGATGGTAAAGAACGCTCACTTTGCTTGCAGTGAGGCCTTCGGTATTCAACTGAAGGATGGCAGGCCTTCGGAACTTGTTGACGATGCATTTTAATGCATCGCCGCGCCCTAAAAAGGGCATTTGCCACTTACAAGGCATTGCCAGAACATCGGCAACAGTAGATGCCCCAACGTTTGTGCAGATTTGGTTTCGGTCTGTCATACGGGTTCGGAGGATAGGCGTACTGACAGACCGGACTACGAGAAAGCATCTGCCATCCACACCCGCATAATGAGACCTAATGAGGTCGGTCGCGGGTTATTGCCAGGTGATAATGGATTGTTTCATGGTGCGATATGATGTTGGCGATGATAATTGAGCAATTTTTCTATTTTACTTTAGTGTGATGCTGAAGGCAGATTCCTTTAAGAAAGAGATTGCTAGAAATTTACTAACTAGCAACTAGCAACCCCTATATTTTGTAAAGTGATTAAGTGTTGATCAGGGATGTGGAAGCGAAAGCGGTGAAAGCGGTCCTTTTTCTGTGGAAGCGGAAACGGAAAATCTACCGCTTCCGCTTTTATACATGAGTTGCTAGTTGCTAGCCAGCAATTTTCAAGGCAATCTCCTATCAAGAGGGATCTGCCTCCAGCATCAAAGTACAATAGAAAAATTTGCTCAAAATGATCACCAGCATCATACAGTACCATACAGCAATCTATTACATCATGTCAATAACCCGCGACCGGTTTCGACCTTATTGGGTCTCATCAGGCGGGTGTAAAAAACACTCAATAATAAACATGCTAAAAAAAACAAATTTGCCATTGGGTGCAAAAAAATTAGTAAAACATATTAGTAAAACGCTTCCGCTTTTACATAGATTATTTGACTTGAAGAGTAACTAGGCCAAAAAGTTTTGTCCGTTTCCCGATGTGGATTGAACGGTGAAGTTGCACGATAAGTCTGACTGAACATGCAATATCAGTAGCGTGAGAGAACGAAAAAAACTAGCATCACATTTTATATCGATTACAGGTAAGAAAAAGGTAGTTTGGACAATGAAACGTAGCCAATAAAATGATGATTTGATTAAAGTTAACTAACCTTGATTTGGAGTTTGAAAACGTTGAAAAGCAAATTACTCACGACGAAAACATTTTCATCATTCTACGTCAGGGCTCTTCAATAGGGGTTCCACAAAACGTGTAGTTGTGTTGCGTGGGTGTAAAGGGTTCCGTGAGGGGACCGCGAAGGTTCTTTGTATATCAATAGTATTTATTTCTTATTTCAGTATATTGATTTTTGATATGTAGTGGTGTTCCGTGTATATAAATAGTTATCAATGGAACCTTGTGACAGCAAGTTGCAGATTGTGATGTAATCCTATTTTCAACTTTAAGAACCTCGGAATTTGCTAGCCCGCTTTGTTACGTAATAGTGCGTCTGTAATTTTAATTTTGCTCGCCTTATATGAATACGACCGAAATTTCGCACTTCGCTATTCAGAAGAATTAGACTCTACATTCAACACGAGTTCAAATATCTAAGAAAAAACAAATGTAGAGCAGTTCGGAACAATAAGTTTAAGCGAAGTGGGTAAAGTAAGAGCAATATATGGATAGGTTTTTGTCTCCTCAAAATGATAAACTGTTTGAGATGGCAGACTCCAGACCCAAAAAAGTTGTTTTAAGTTTTTGAAAATTGCTGTGAAAATAAAATGCAGTCTTCAATTTACCCCAACAGAGCAAAGGCTTACAAAAGTATGACGAGGCTGGTGTTATGTGAACTGACAAATAGCAACATAGAAAGGAGAAAATCCTGAATTATGAACGAGCAATAAGGGCAGTTTACAATTCATTTATAACTGACATAGATCTAAACGTCTAATTGACATTCGTGTTTTTATGTGCTGTAGTGCTATGAGTAATATTAGTAAAACGCAGTTCTAATGGAAAACAACTTAACATAACTGAAGGGGGTCGATATCACTTTTAGTTCATTTATTATGAACAAGATGGAATTGTACCTGGAAAACAACTCATGGATACTGCTTTCTCCTGTGACTAGAGTCGGCTCGTACTCGGAAAACAAATTATTCAAGTCACTTTCTCCAATTCGGAAAAACTACCCCAAAATCATTATAAATAACAGCCCCGAATTCTACCGCAGATTGAAGAAAGCATTGGTTACAAAGCCATGTTGCAGTATCCATCAGTTTTGATATAGCATTAAGCATGATACGTTTATTGAATGCTGCTCTGTACGAATATGTAGATATAGAAATAGTAATATGACTTTTTGCATTTGTATATACCATACCATATACCACATGAGGTGTGCTGAGCATACCCTGTAGTTAGGAATTCGTGACATTTTAAAAAAAGGGCGAGCGGAAAAGTTTTTAACAAAATTGCGAAAACTTGCTCTACACCTACGTTCATCACACACCGATGAAATTCTATAGCGTCGTGCTAACAAGGGAATGCTGATTGACATGCCGACCCGTTGGGGGAGTACTTTCCTCATGCTTCAGCGATTAGCGGATTTGAAATTGTTCAGGATCTTGGCTCACATAAATCATACCTTACCGAAAGCGAATGGGCTGAGGTCAAGATGATGGTCGAAGTATTACAAATACCTCACGCAGCAACAGTTTATTTTCAAAAACAAGATCTCACTCCGGGAGTCATGTTTAAATTGGAGAAGCTGGATAACAATTTGGCTTCTGCTCTTGCCACCGCCCTGCAATCACGCTAAGAGTTTTTATTGCGGAAAGAGGCTTTCTTGGCAGCTGTTTGGGTAAGTAGTGTTTGTTGACTTAGTTGTTGTGACGACCTACCAGTATTTTTTGTTGATATTATATTCAACTCAATACTGGTAAGCGTTTGTGCACTTGATTTTATTTGAGTCGAGACTAACAACTAATGTATTGGTTACATTATGATTGACTGACTTATATAATCGTGATATTATCATTTTATTTTCTTTCGTGATAAGTTGATGCTCGATCGAGAATCCTCTTGAGCAACCAGGAGCAACTACGTGCAAAGACCGCTCTTCAGTCAATTTTCTTGCGCATTCAAAACTCTTCAAGCGAAAGAGCAAGTGCTGATGCAGAAACTGACCCAAGCGGAAGTGAAGCAGCATCAGTAACCGACTTTGATGGGTATTTGAACTCCTTACATTCAACAGTTCAACAGCGGCTGCTGAGGCATCAGCTACGGCGTCTGCAAAACCTGATTTTACTGCATTTGCTGAAGCGCTTGTTGATGTAGATCGGCTCGGAAGATTGAAACTGCCAAATGTTTGGGACATTACTTCCAAATGCCTCTTTATTGTACAACCAATATCGCGAATCATTAGTTGTTTACCCTGCACGCAGGTATCCGTTGAACGTATGTTCTCCCACTTAAAGCTCGTACTTCGTGAAAACAGAGTCCGAATGGGCAATGAATTAATTGATGCCATTGTGTTTATGCGGACAAATAAATCTGTGTAAAGTTGAAATTATTTTATCTTCGCTGTCTTTTTGATTGTTTGCTTTATTTTTCCTTCTTTTAGTCGTTTTTGCCACTTTCATATCTTTTTGATATGAAAGTGGCAAATGACAAATCTGATTGTGGTAAATGACAAATTTCGTGCTGCTAAGGTCAACAGTCGTTTTCTCGTTTTTTGTCAGTGGAAGCGGAAGCGGTTCAAAAATCACCGCTTCCACATTCCTGCTGAAGAGTCGCAGGTTAGCATTAGTTGCATTTCATTCTAAGTTAATAAGAAGAAGTGATGTTTTTGCTGACTTAAGTCAAACTTATTACTTTAAGGGCCGCTGTAACAGATCTTTTCACTCAGCGTGGGCCAAGTGCTGAATCTGTCACCCGCCCGGTCAAAGCTTTTAGCCAACGCGTCTGAAGTTCGCCTTCCTTTTTTTGCCGCTGTTCTTTCAGTGTATGCGGCTATGCAACTCCTTTTTTCCAAATAAACGCGACAGCCACAATGGCGACACAGAACGTACTCGAAAACGTAAAAATAAAGCATGAATAATTGTGAAAAGCGCTAACTTGCCCACAACAAAATAATACTTGTATAAATATTTACCTAACTATTTAAGCTTCTAAAGAACTTGACCCAAGCAGTAGAGACAACGCAAATTCCTTTAGATTCTGTCAAGAGCAAGTAGCAAATGTTCTAATAACAAAAGGGTGAAAACTACCGTCCACTCGCTGGCAACTCAAAACAACAACTGACACAAAGCCAATAAGCAAGTATAATCGCAGCGGTTTGGAAGCAGCCTCAAGCATCAGCAGGCGAGATAAGTGCCATATAAATTAATTTACTTGCTCTCAGTAATATAACGAAGCAAGAAGCCAAAGCTTCAAAACTCACTCGCAGCACAATAAAACGCGTGAACAATATTAAACAGCCGTTCAAATATCATATCATGCCTCCACAGTGGGGAGGGTGGAAGCAAAATAGTCGCTTTTGTGCTACATGGGAGTAAGGGGAATAAGAGATGTTGCCTATGACAAAATTGTTACCGGTTTTATATTTAAAAGCATTAAAATTTTCAATCAATTGATTAGTCCTATTAGCATTTTTGTTTTCTATTTCGTTGCACGCTTAAAACTGGGCTCTATGATGTCATAATATGTCTCGTACAATTAACACAAAGTTTTGGCTATCGCAGATCATATCATCAAGATGTTTTCAAAAATTGCAACCTTTTTGCAAAATCAGTTTACTAAAAAACTGATTCGTGACCTCATTTCTCAGCCGATTTTTAAACGTTCTTTAACATATTAAAGGTTGTTTCAAGGCAATTCCGATAATGTATAATATGTACAATCGATACAAGTTTTTATACTGAAAAAACTGAACTTTAAGATCTGTGGTGTAACTGTTTACCCCTCCCAAAAAGTGGTAAGCTCAGTAAAAACAGGTACTACAGTGTTATAGTAAGGTACTAACAATTACTGTCTTTTGAAAGCTAAGGAAATTTCCTTTCCAGCAATATGTGACTCCAATTACTTGAGGCTAAGGATTAGTTTATAATGTGTGATCAAAAATTGGTTGCCATACATGATGTTTCATTTTTAGTTGAACAATTATCCTACTTGACCTTACAAGTGTTAGACAAAGTTAGTGATTTGGTACATTTTGACTACTTTCTCTCACAAGCGTGGTTATTTTGCATTATCTCTCGACGGGAAATGTAGTCTATCGGTTAGAATCACCTGCGCTTCACAAAATTGCAATTTTTAGAAAAACTAAGTCCTTTGGTACATTTCGTCTATTCTTTCTCAATAGCATGGATCTTTGACATTATCCATCAAAATATTCAAAACAATTCATCGAAAAATGAAGCTTACTGACATATTGCCTGTTGAGCAAAGTGGTGTGGGCGTATTCGTACTAGTACAATCACATCGGTTTTAATCTGCTCTTTGAATAACGCAAAGGCAAGTGTGAAAATTATAAAAACTGAACTGCAGGTGGAATCAAAATTACAATACATTTGTTGAGTAAATCCCACGCCTGACTACGATCGACTTCGAAGCCTAATATATACTGATCACGTCTAGCAAAGAGGAACCAAATGCCAAGGTATAATGAGAAATCTTGTTCGATTTAGAAAAAATTATTCTCTTCTCTAACATAAAAGTCTGGTTGGTGGATTATCGAATAAACCCACAACCTAATTCAATGATGTCAATGAACAGCAGATGTTGGAGGCCGGATCACTTCGCTTTCTCCGGGCTACGTTTATGCCGAGACCAAGAAATATGTGCGCAGCCATAAGCTTTGGTCCATTAGAGATGCGCCTACTAGAAATGGTAGCGAAAAAGTCGCTAGTAAAAAGCTTATTAGGGCTATTAAGTACATTACGCCCAGTACTTGAGCCCGTAGACATATCAATCACTTTGGCGTCCTTCCAAAAGTTTTAGTTTATACCCATTTGCATTTGATGAAGGGAACGGATGAAAATTTGGAAAATGACTAGATGCTTTTGAGTATCGGCAATCTTTATTTGGGAGCAGGAAAGTTGGTATTAGAGGGGCATAGTTTGTGAAATCCAAAGTTTGAGAGGAAATTAATAAAAAAAAAAAATATCAGAGACTGTATCAAATTGCACTTACGGAGAAAGATTGTTTGCATGAAAATGTGATATTTGACCAACCGAGTGATCACATGCCTTGTTTTTTTCTAGGACAAAGACTCATAGGAACAGCCAAAAAACTTGGTGTCACGTATATCATCACAAATGGAGTTTCAAGTGAAATAAGCCAACTACTAAAAAGCTTATTTCTGTAATTGTAAAACAAAAACCATTATGGCTCCCACCACCAACTGTGATATTGTGTCCCTATACTTATTGGAGAGTGCAAATAAAATTCGTACAACAATATAGAGTTAGCAAGTGAAACTGGTCTCAATGCAAACTAGGCTGATCAGGATTAGGGGCATAGGGGCGATGCGTCCACTTATACCAACTTTTCGTTAAGGCCGTGCTAATATCATATGATGCCAGCAGAGGGGAACGAGAAAACTAAACCGTCATGTTGGTGCTATACGGGCGAGGGGTAAGAGAAATCGTTACACGACAAACCTTCTCTATATTTCAAACAATTTTCAAAGGTTTGATTTAACAGGTTTGCATGGCGAATCCGAATAACAAAATTTTATGAACTACTTTTTTTATGTGACGCATCACATGACGGGGAGAAAGTTTTCTAAAACGTCATAATGAGTCATATGGGGAAGGGGAGATTAATAATCGGAAAAAGGGGCGTCGTATGATTTGTTTGGAAACAACCCATTATGCTCTCAGAGTCAGAAATGATATTTTGGGCGAAGCCGGCCGAACTGATATTTCTGACTCGACGAAACTGATTACGGTAGCCCAGTCGAGCATAACCGGCTAGTAATCCTATAATGAATAATGGTAACTCTTCGTCCCTCGTCGGAATAGAATATTGAAGCCACCTAATTTTAGAGCTCTAAAAACGGTAAGACCAGTAGTCGGACAGGTGGATTTATTGTTTAGCAAATGTGTTTTTAACGTCAGCTTTCAAATTACATTTATCCATTTTTAGCGCAGTAATTTGAACCATTGGAAGTATTGTAGTTGGACCAAAAAATGTTGGCCTTCCCGAGGGTCCTAGTTACCCCGGGCACTCCCCTCACACAAACCATTTTTTAGCCGTGCAGCCCCCTGAACAACCGCAGAAGGGTAGCACGCAGGCTCTTAAAAATCGGCCTGTCTTTTCTCTTCCCCTGCCTTTCTCTTGCCCGTCTTCTCATTCTTCTCCTGATGAGCGGTAACGTTCATCCTAACCCTTGTCCCGTCTTTCCCTGTTCAGTGTTTGCTGGAAATGTGATCTGGCGAGGTAGGTCAGCAATACTGCACATGCTCTAATTGGGTTCATTTAAAGTACTCACTACTCTCCTTTTCTAGAATCAGAACTCTTGACAGCTCTCACTCCTGGAGCTGCTTTCTCTGCTGCGTCCCTGCTTTTTTTGGAGATTTTACACCTACATGCACTGTGACTTCCTCCTCGGACTCCTCCAGTTGATATACCTCCACTGCTCAATCTGGCCCATTTCTGCTAATGCAGCACTCGCACCCCACCCTCGCCTTCAAACCTCTGATCCTTTTTCCACCCACTTTCTATCTTCTCCCTCTGCACCCTTACCACCGCCTTATGCTCCTGGCTGTTTCTTTTTGCCTCCTGCTTCCTCTGCCCCTCCCTCAGGGTTCTTCAATGGAATGCTGCGGGTCTCCGAGCCAGGAGCACTGAACTGCTACACTTTATTTCGTCTCATCCCGTTGACCTTATTTGTATCCAGAAATCCAACCTTAATTTATTTTCCTCTTTCCGGATCCCTGGATTCTCTGCTCTGCGATCCGATGACACTCACTCCCGATCTGGTAGTTTTTCTACTGATGTCACAGACGCTAGTGGCGGCGTCATCATTTTCGTCAGGCAGGGCTTATCCTTCTCTGAGCTTTCTACCTCCTCTCTTTCTTCACTTGATCCCTACCCTGATTATGTAGGGATCAATATCTCTCTAAACGACTCCTCCTCGCTCTCATTTCTTAATGCTTATGCTCCCTCTATGCGCTCTTCTCTGAAGGATAGCAGAACCAATTTCTTTTCTCCCTCCATTCTTCCCTCCTATGTGGAAGCCGATGCGGTGGAATTTTCGCGCTTCCGCTTCCATAAAAAAGGACCGCTTCCACATCCCTGATGCTAAACATAATATTACCTTAAATTTGTGTTCATCTTGAAATAAAAGCTTTCATCCCTATTTTTATAATGTCTCTAAACTTTGAGAAAAGGTCTTTACTTCCTATTGACGAAATAGAAGTCACGATATTTCGGAGAGATCTGCAAAAGTATTTGCATAACGTAAGTTTATGTCAAGGTACCTATAAAATAGGTTATGGGGAAAATCTAAAATCTCTTTACTTCACTTGTTGTGCTCTTAAAAATCAAAACATTGCTTGACACACCAGAATTCACCTGAAGACCATTTGGGGCTAGATCCGAGGTTTAAGACTTTCCTATTCCCCATTAAAACCTGTTGTGCTTAGGCTCTCAGATTTAACCCTAGAGTGCATGAAATTTTTGTATCTGTTATGGCATGAAAGGTTCTGTGATACCCCTGTCAGCATTTTGTGTTTATGAGTTGTTTTAATTAAGCTAGAGGTAAAGCTTGGAACTATTAATATTTGATTGTATGGCTTCATAGATTCGTACGTTTAAGGGCATAGCAAGGGTGGGAAAAGAAGCGATGAAAACGATGAACTAATTATTCTACTAAAGCTCGTTAGCGTAGAAAAATTGAGCTTCGTTGCATTATCCAACAACTATTTTGTGTGTTTAGGGGATAACCTGTATGAGGTTTTCGGAATCTAATAATTACAAGCCACAGCAGTGGGCTCCTTTTTGCTAAGTTTGTCCCTCTGGCTTAAACCTCCAGCCTAGCGTGATGACTGTTCTTGTTGTGGATCTTGGAGAACTTACTGGAAAGGAATTAGAGAGGTCTTTCCGGTGCCCTACTCTGTTTTCCATACTTTACGTTACTGGTTTAGCAAATGTTATAGATGCTCATCCTGTGTTCTGCTCCTTATTTTCGATGATTGCCATCAGCATACCAGGGCAGTGTCATCCAGATGCAGCAAAGCCATATTTGTCCAAAGAAGAAACCTCACATAACGTGTTTAACCCTGTAACTCCTGCAAAAAAATAAAGCCACGTATCTTTCTACATGCCATGTTTATTTTTCATCTGTTGTGTAGATCACATATTGGGAAAAGGCAACACAAATTAAACTCAGAAGAAATGACTCAACAAGATGAGAGCGTAATTGAAGTGCATGAAATGGATGAATGTTCTGCCCCGGTGATCTAAAGAAACATATTTGATATCTTGCAGCGAGGAAGACTAAGGGCTACTACATATTGGGATGCAGCAGTAAAGAATTTTGCATACAGTGTTGAAACAGCGTATTAACAGAAGCGATTATATTAGCTTAGATAAACGGTAACGTATACTGTGTGTGGCAAGTTCGATACCAGCACTGCTACACAATTTAAGGAATGAAAAACGTTTTTGATGACGCTTCCACTTCCACTTAGGAAAAACCAATATTGTCTGCACGGACAAGAGGCAGGGTTGGCACCGTGTGGAGATTTTGCCGGAAGTGGGCGATGCTTTGTGTTTGTTGGCAGAATTCTTTCATTGACCGCCCGTTAACGGATTCGCGCAGAGCGCGTTACCATCGTCTTGTGCTTGCCAAGACTCGTTGGACTATTACGAAACAATAGCTCAACATTGGCCGGACCTGCCGAAGCTTGTAGCTTCGGCCAATGTTGAGCTATTGTTTCGTAAGAGTCTAGCGAGTCTTATCGGCTGTAGGCCATAAAACTCAGGGGCAAACGTAGATGTTTTTGTGAGCGCCAGGGTGGTGCTGCAAAATGTTTTTAAACCACCCTAGTGCTCATAATTAACTGTTCTTCGCGGAGATCCACCTGCACACGAAAGCAGCTGCATTCATTATTAGCAAATTTATCACAACATGATTCACACCAGCGTGAAAAGATTTATTAGCAGCAATATATATTAACTAGTTTTCTACGAAAACAAAAAAACAAAAACAATCATTGCCCCGATTCGAAGTACGATGCACCACCAGCAAAATAAATATCGTTTCCTCAAACAACCGAACGAGGGTTTTTAAGAGCAACAAAAGACCTGACTAAGATATACAGCAAAAAAACTTAATCATCTGAATAAAATACATTCAGAGATTGGCCCAGGATAACCCCACTTCGGCTCAAATCACTTGTTCAGTTTTATAAATATCGCTGGTGAGTTGGAAAATGTAACCGAAACAACTCTTAACATCGGGCAACCCGAGGCAGTGAATTAGATCATTTTGAATATGGCCGCCATGCTTCCGCCAAGTGGACTATAAACAAGATTTATTTTAAAAAAATTAACGAACCAAATGCCGAACAGCACATTCGCCGGCATGTGAAATGTTAAATGCATTGAACAAGTATTTTGGCTAAAAACACTTTTGCTTTATAAATAATTGTTTACTAATACGTACCCATTACATTGAAGAACACAACCAAATAAACAACACTCTTTAAAGCTGCGCAAACCCAATTTAAGCAGCTTTGTGATGCCCAAGACAATGTTTATCAAGCACCTGACCTCAGATAGACCCTGAAATTCACTATAAAAGAATCTCTTCACACATGTTCCAAAGAATGGCAAAAGGGCGGAACGCGATGCACAGACTACGTTAATAAGACAAGCATGAAGTTCTTTGTCAGGAACTTTGTCCAAACAAGTCATCTAATCGTAGTCTTAAAGCGGTGGTTCTAAACTTAAATGAACTTTCGACGCACTAATCCTATGCATAATGTCAAATGACGTACGGCTTAAGTACACTTACAAAAAAGTCTTGCTCAAAAACGGTGACAAGACTCAAAAAAAGATGACCTCTACAATAAAAGGTCATCAAGAATGTTAGCTTGCACCCTTTTGGGGGGACGTCGCCGCGCAACACCTGGACAAGCCTATTTTAAATGTTAAAATTAAATAACTTTGCATTCAACACATGCTATCTAATATTTCCCTTCACAACTGACCACACTACCAGAGGCATCACGAAGGTGCTAGCAGCAAAAATGCAGATCAAATTACAGGTTTATAACAAACAATTTGCCATTTACAAATCAAAAGCAACGCCTGTTCTATCAAAATAATTGAAACAAGTTTTGAAAATAAGAACATTTTATAAGCAACTTTGCCGAAGTTGTATGACGGCTATTTTGAAAACTGGCCGCTGAAGCTCTCCCGGCCTCTACTACAATAAACTAAGAGCCTTTTTTAAATTTGGAAAAAAATCAATGCAATGTGTTTCACGTTATCATTGAAATATGTGAAATGACTAGGTTTTGTTAACCTTGGATCTCTATGACAACTTATGGTTCGATTATCAAACCTTCACAAAACACGCAGCTTTGTCTAAAAACAGCAAAAACCACAACTTAGCTTTTTCATGTCTAGAAAAAGACAAAAGAGCAGTCCAAAGGACAATTTGGGGTGTCTTTGAATCGAAATGGGTGAAATACATTTTTAGTGTGTGAACCACAAGTTGCTTTTACAATAAAATAAGCAAATGGCCGGAAATCTCGAGCTGTGCTTCTGTACTAGTCGGCGAATAGAAAAAATATTTTGCTCTCAATAAGTACTATTTCTAAGATTCGTTTTGTAAAATTCCTGCTAAAATGTCTCGTTCTGACGACTTCGTTACAGGAGCAAAAGTAGGTAGCACTGAACCAAGCGGCTGTAGCAAAAGATGCGAAGATGACGAGGCGGGCGACGCAGTTGCACCTGTCACAAAGTAAATGGAATTACACTTGGTTGTGTTTGCCCTCCTCTTCCTTGGGATGGCGAGACCGATTGAAACAGTTTTCCATGTTAATGTCGCAACATTTGGCTAAAGCAGTATTTCGCAACTTGTATGAACTCCCGACGCAGTAACTTTCAGCACGAAATTAAACAAGCCACCGTGTAAAAAATATCGTTAAGTGCTATTCAATCTTGGTTATACAATTCCACCAGCCAACTCCCAACCATTGACTTAAGCTTACCTGTCCCAAAAAAACTGAATTTTACGCGACAAATTATTGATAAACGAAATGCCGAAGTCAGCTTCTCTGTTGTTACGTCACTGCACACAATGCATTCAACCTCTTGCAAACTCATTCACACAATCAGTGATTAGGTTTGAGCGAGAAAAATCTTAAAGTTGTGGTGTTGAAGATAGGATGAAGTTTGCAACGCTCTTTCAATCTCAAAACGACACCCCTAATTGAGAAACCCTGCGCTAGTGAAGAACAGCAGTGTACTTCAAAGTAATCGTTAATACAAATCGCAGACTAGTAGCACCACGACCAAGGCGTACTGCCATTGGTAAAAAGCCAAAAGTCACCTCTTACGGCCTGTTGATCGAGTAGCCTGGTCGTGGTAATTCATTTTTACGGCAAGAAAGAAGCAGCACCTTCTCTCACTTATAGTATTCAGGCAACTAAAATGATGATTGTTGCACATGAGGATGATTGGAATATTCAACTGATCACAAACAAGATAAACGGAGAGACTGGGAGATTGCGAAGTGACAAGCACTTCGTAGTAATGTGATGGTAGCTCAAGGTGAGCTAGGGGAGATAAAAATAGTTTCAAACGGTGACATAGCACAACAAAGCATGCTGCACGCCAACCTGACCCGCTCTTCTCCTGCCTATTCTACAAGCATGCACTAAAGCAGGGGTGGGCAAACCTTTTTGTCGGAGAGCCGCATTGACCAATCAAGAGTTGGCCGAGGGCCGCACTGACCATACAAAAGTGGCCGAGAGCTAGTGCTTAAAATTTTGCAATAGCCGTATACAATGCAAGAGCTTGCATTAGCTTAAAATCTTTCGATAACTTCTTGCAATATCGTACTACATGGCTTTGGAAATGATGGTGTTCAAAAAAATGGTCATCACGCTCTATTTGGACGGAAAATGCGTCAATTCAAACTAAGAATGGAGTAGCGGGTCTTTCAAGGATGGCTTCTAACGTTTTGGCTCTTTATTACTGCAAATGTTGCCACCCCTACCATACTAAATTAGACATATGGAAGTTTCTACAAGTGCTGGCGGACCGTAGTTTGCCCAACCTTGCACTAAGGCATCGCCTTCTGTCAACATAACTCCACGATTCGGAAAAAATACAGCTGGTCTTAAGCTTTTCTTCACAATTTCACCTGATTCCGTTGTGGAGGTAGCTAAAAACGGATTATATCTTCCAGCAACTGTCGATTTTTCCGGAAGATCTTGGTGGGGAGGGTTGAAGACCGGGGTCGGTATACCTGAGATGGAAACAAATTATTAAATTTCAACATTAATTTCAAGCTTTTGATTCAGCACACGTCTTATCGAAAAACGTGGATTGAACTTGGAAGACAAGATTGCACAAAGCATAAGCTTTTGTGTCAGCGCGTAATCGATGCGTCAGTCTAATATCAATCCAAACTTTGAGCACGAAAAGCTTATTTTTAAAAAGGTCAAGCTCTCCTCTAAGACAACATGATGCACACGTAGCCGCATTGACGGATCAACCAGGCATGAGTAGAAAATATCATTTTCAGGGCTTTCCATCTGGTGCAAAGCCCTGAAAAAAAGCTATCTTCTACTCATGGCTGGTTGATTCGTCATCTTCATTCTTCTACATTTCCACACTAGTTATAAAATCACTTTGTCTTTGGGTCCCAGGGCCTTCGACATTGAATCCAGCAACTGATCACAGCCTGGACTGAAGGGCAGAAACGCGGCAAGATAATTGCAATATAAAAAGTTTATGCGTACTTTTAGCAGCAGTTTTCCGTTGATTCATCCGCTGCTGAGCGTCATTCACCATCGCTGTGGCTGGTAGTTTGGCTGCCGGTTGCTTTGCGGACGACTCCTCCTCAAGAAATTTCACAAACATGCTCGTGAAAGACTAAATATAAAAACAACAGTCTAAATGACATCAGAGTAAGGAACTATTTTTCACGACAAACCTCTGCGGCTATTACACAGAGCATTTCATGTCTAGGCCCGCTACAGAATAACGAACATACCTGATATAGTGCATTCTTTCTCATGAAGTGCAATCATGAGGAAGATCGCACTTTAAATGCCATAAAGCGCTTATTCCAAAAGTACAGCAACGAAGGACTAAGAAAGAACTAAACTTATTAATTACCGCTTGCTTTCGGCGCACCAAGAATCGTCTTACATCTTACCTCACGGGATTCCTCTCCTTGATGGAGCGTATTCATACCGCCATTAGATGCCGCATTTTCTCCTCCTCTTCCCCACGAAAGCCACCCGGAAACCCATCCTTTTTTAGGTTGAAGTTTCGATTCTTCCTCCTACAAAAGTTGAAAATAAACGGCTGCGTTTATATTTTCCAAACCGCGATCACTGATGACTGGGCAAGATGATTGCACATTACCTATACAGTACATAGTCAGCAGCAGAATCAGGTGGTTCGCAAGAAACGTGTACAACAACTTTTCACTGACTTCGGCCAGAAAGTGAAAGCTCTTTCGGTTATTTTCGGTTTCAAAAATGGTTGACTACTTATGGAAATTTAAAGTTTTAGGGCAACCGGTCCAACAGCATAGCAAGATCAATAGTTTCCACCAGGCGAAAACAACTATAATTTTTCTGCAACACGCTGCACCAACGCATTGAACCTCACTTTTGTAAATCCGATCATGGACGATATGAGCTTGACGACATCGTTTTGTTTATTGACAGGTGAGCTAATATAACTGATGAATAAATTCTTGACCAATTGCCTGCAACAAGAAAAAATTTAAATTTTAAGCAAGTAATACTGCCACCAAGCAATTTGCTGAAGCCCAAATCGGCTGATGTTGGTTAGCATTGAAAAGTTTTATTTCACTTTTAGCTTGCTGGTTATCAACAAATACAGTAAATTTAGCTATTTATCCTCCAAGAAATTTACTCTCACTAGCGATAAATTCACCCTCACTAGGTGAGTGTACATGTAGCGTCGTCAAGTGCCTTTTCCGTGAATACAGTGATCTAAGCTAGAATTACACACATGATCCTGAATCGCAAGAACGGGGACCAATCGTCAACGAGTGAAGTATGGTTATGACTCGGTCACTTTCTTTGGATGGGGGCATGGAGCCAAGAAGCAAGACAACTTCCAACGGCCTGCACCAGGGGTTGTATAAAGAGAAAGAGCCACCGAAGAGAGTGCGGCGTAGTGCCCGTAGCAGAAAAGGTTAGTTCAAAGCAACAAGTTGTTCCTTGTACCGCAGGCGTGACGAAGACGCACCAAGTTGTTCAGTGGAACTGAGGAGACTTGTAGTGAGCCGAATAACCGTTACCGACAATTAGAGCTCACCTGTCTATCATGTTGTCGGACTTCGCATTTATGTTGTGAAGTTCATCTTGCAAATTTTCAATTTCCAGTTGCTTCTCCGAAACTACAAACAAAAAGTTTTTCAACTTCCAAACAACTTAAACCTGTTTCCGCGGTAAATGACGAAGACCACAGCGTAAAAGTGCATGGTTAAAACTTCGTACTAAATCCGCATCAGCCTCTGACCCTCTCGGCTAGTACATTTTCTGCTCTTTTCCAGCTATAAAGTTTCCGCATGAAAAGCAACACTTGTTTCAATTAGGCGACGCTGGCTTTATAAAGGCCTGTAAACGGTCTGACAAATACTAAGTAACAACAATCTGGCCTTTTTTCGGGCCTTGGCGAATACTATTAAAATAGTATAAGCTAAGTTGCTCACTGCTTGTTGGAGGATTTATCTCGTTGTAAACATATGATGACAGAAGACAACAAAAACAGATGCACATGAAACTGACTGAAACACATCAATCAGTTCCTAATGCAGTAGATTTAGTTGTCCAGTACCCCCTTCGGCTTTAGCTTGCCGCCGCCTCCTTTGCTTCATGTTGATCGTTCCTGTTTCGTCACAATCCCACCTGACACTGTGACGTCATCGCCTCCAATCACAGATTGCCAGTTGAGATTATGAAGCCACAAGATTGAAAAATACCAAAGACCGAAACTCGAAGGCGCTCTTTCCATTAATCGCGACGAACGTCGAAGACTTAGCCGTCGAACACGCCACAACACTGTTGAACCTACGCAGGTTATTGTGAAAACGAGTATCACAGTTGCCTGCAGAGATTAGACAGGGCAGGGCATTTCTCACTTGCATGGATCTAAACAAACCACAGGCTGCAATCCAAAGAGGTTAAAAACCGTATCTTGCAAAATCCAGGTCTCAAAAATTTCCTTTCTAACAGCTTTTCGTGACGCGCTCGTAAGTAGCAGTATGACATCAAAGAAGAAAAAGCTAGAACATTTTAGCTTCTTCTCACTCGCACCAGAGCTACTAATGAGAACGTTGAAAAAAGTTCTTTGAAAGACACTGTTTTCAAAGCAGTTATAAGTTTCTGCACTACTAGTAACTACCCTCCGTGGAATAATACTCGTCACCTTCTACGATTAGCGCCCGCACACCACACAAGGCAGACAAAGCTTCTTACCGAGTCTTTTTAAAGCATCAATTGATTGCTCTTTCGCCTCCAGCTGCTCATTCAAGCGTGAAGCCGACTTCAATGCAATGTTGGCTTCCTCTAGTTTTGCCTAAAAAAGAGATCGATAATATACAGATACGTCAGCTCTCTATGGTTTCAAACTCCCACATTAAAAACCAGCAGGGTAATAACAAGTTAAAAACCTTTCACACGACTTACAGTGAGATCTTGAACTTGTTGAGCCAAAATCTCAGCTTCCTCCATCTTCTTTCGATATTCTTGATTGATTTTATCCACTCGCGCTGCATACGTTGCAGCTTCTTCGCGCTGCATTCGCTCGGCAGCTAATTGCAGCTGCTGCAATGCACTTGCATATTGGCTGCTCTGTTCATTGGCAAGCTACAAACAATTATTCGTTATTCTCTGGTTAGATTTCAAAGCGGGGATTTAATAAGCGTCTTGGCTTGAGCATGCAGCAGTGGTTTGCCAGATATACACCGAAATCATAAGGTATATTGCATAGAGACATACCAGGGTCGCTGTCTTTGCAACTCTCCAAACAAATAGATTTGATCAAAAAACTTCACTGCATTAAAAATGGTGGCTTAACGAGCATGTTTTAACAAGCGATTGTGAAGTGCACAAAGATGTCAGCTACTTCTGTTGGCATTGAAGCTTCTTATTAAAATCTTTTGAAAGCGAAAATTTTGCCCATTTTGGTCTCCAATGCAACATGAAGATCTTTCTTAAAGCAAATTTCTCGGAAAAAAACAAATTTTTTCAGATTATTCGCTTCTGTTCTACCGTTTGGAGTGAGAGGCACAAGTTTTTATCCTCACCCATAAATGCGCCATTGGCTATCACAGATTGGATTGCTTACCTAGTGAGAACTTTAAATGGTTCAATTTACAATACGAGAACTAGACAGTATGCAACCAAACAAAAAGAATTCAAACTGTAAGTGTTTAGGCGTCCTCACTTGAAAGTTATGAAGAGCTTGATCCCGTTGCTGTGTTGCAGTTCGCACTTGTTCCTGCAAACTTTCCACTTGTTGTCGAGTTTGTTGGTTAGCTTCAACAGCGGACGCAGTTTTATTCTGTATCTCCTCCAACCTTTCACGTAATACTTGCTCTCTATCACCAGCTAATATCGCTTCCTGAGTGTAAGTCTCTTCAATCTGTTGACAGAGTAACTCCTTTAACAAAATTACGATAAAATTCGATCGACAGCACATGTTCAAAGTAACTTTTAAGTAAAAGCTTTCATGAAATTGATAATGTCATAAAAGCAGCTAAAACGAGGCAAAATTTCCACTTCCCAGGAGCAAAAAGCACTGCACACCACAGTATTACAATGCAATATGATACTGCAACTCTAATTGCAATGCTGTTAAAACACATTAAATCTTGCGTTTGAAATTCAATTCAGATTTGAAAACGCAACTTTTTAGCGGCATATTACGTCATTAACTATCACGTGACCGACGAATCGAGACTTGCTTTGTGCAAACTTTCACTTAACACCAACCTGCATTAAATGTGTTCTCAAACGAGTCAGCTCCATTTGTAATTTCGCTTCTTTCTCTCTCAGTTGTTTGGCTTCTTCGTTGGATCTTTGAGTCTCCATTTGTTTTTGCTTCAAAGAAAGCATCATCTACAAATTCATGTTACTTCATTTTAAATCAAGCAGCGTAATTCGTTAACGATGCAATGTATGCCTACCGCTAATCACCTGCTTTCACATTCAACTTTGACAAGTGAGGGAGTTATTAAAGATTTGCTGATGAAAAGTAGCTTTATGGTGGCTTGTACCGGAGATTCGATACGTTGAACTACATAAGGTTTCACACAGCATTGCGAACTTGATAATGTGTACCTGATCTCTTTCATGCTTTGCATTTGTAGCTTGCTCTTTAGCTCGGTCAAGCTCGTTCAAATACTTCTGTGATTCGTAGCTCTTTCCCTGAATAACAATATCCAAAATCATGGTGGTGTCCAAGAGAAGTTAAAACTTTGCAGGTAACAGCAGCAAAATTTACGACGCATCCAAGATCAGGCGTGCTCACCGAACGCTTTTTGGTGATAAGTTAAACGTGAAACAACTTGTGGTTATCCACACTTCGAGTTAGTCGCATCGCTAGCACAGTAAATTTGTACCATAAGTACTACAATCAAGCAGGTTAAATCATTGTGAAAAGCTTTTCTAAAAAAAAAACAGGAGAGCATGATTTATTTTTAGTGACATATTTTGACCCTAAAGATAGGACAACGTTGTATTAAATATCTTCTGGTTTCTACCTGTTCTTGTTGCAGAAGCAGTTCGTTCAAGCTGCCAACCTTCTCTCTCAGCGCCTCCAATTCATACTCTCTCTCCTTTAACAGTACTGAAAGCTGGGCGTTGGTCTCCTAAAAAAACATTTTAAAGACTGGCTTTACAAATTACACTTCAACAACGCAGGTGGATGTAGGCGGAAGCTTGTACAACGATTTAGTACATGTTGCCTTCTGCATTGGATGGCTAAGTGTAAAAGTGCGGGTAGTTATCACGGTAAGAGTTCTGTGCTGCTAGAGTAAACTGTCAACGAATTACAACTTTTTTACCTGAAAAGCCTGTAATTCTGTTTGTTTATCCGAGGACGACTTTTGAAACGTTTCAAGTCGTTCACGCAGAGCCGCAGCATCTTGGCTCGCAGCAGAAACCTTTAAAAAATAATCTATGATTCAATTTCATGTTCATCCGCTAATCCTCTGTCTAGTAACACTTACAGAGACTAAGCCATTACGACGGATAGACTGCTTGGTACCTCCACCTCCCCCGCCCATAAAGATGAAAGCATTCTCTTATGCTTTTCCAAAGGGCGCAACAAGCGAACTTGCTGGCTCTTTGCTCCACACTTAGGGTCTATACATCACAGGGTTTGCGATTTCATTTATCGCTACTAGTACAGCATAGCAAGCGAGTTTTTAAAAATGGATGCCCTTCTTGACGAATAAAGACTGTGTGTACAAAGTTTGAACTCGTAAAATGTAACCTTGAACAACTATTAATCAAGTGCGCTACAGCATGGCATGAAAGTTGTTGCATTTGTGAATTGAAAATTTCACCTGCTCTCGTAAGTTTTCAACGGATTTTCGAAGAATGCTAACTTCATTTGTTTTCTGAGCTAGATCTTCAGAAACCTGCTTCAATTTATTCGATTTTTGATGAATCAGTAAATCCTTTTCTTTTAAATCAAGCTGCAGCTGGTCGGTCTGAAATCGAATTTTATGATTTTAAAGCTCAACAGCAACATAACTGCATCGCCAGCAGGGTAGAGATACTAAAAATAGAGTTTTGGCACCACTAAGCCAAAAGAAGACGGCTTTTAAGGCTGGTTTCCATTAGGCGTAGATTGCAGGCGTGGCGCGAAAAATTCTTTGTTTCTCTATTCAGTTTTATGCGCGGAGCGAGCTCGCTGAAAAGCTCGCTCCGAAAAGCTCTTTGACGATAAAACACGAAATATAAAAGCTCTTTTTAATTTACTTACAGCCACTGATGAGTACATAAAAAGCTTTTTAAAAAACAGCTTAAACCAAAAATATTAATTTTAAAGTCTTTACAACGACCTATCTGCCAATAGAACCAGTTCTAACGCACATAGTGACATGATACCACACCTGCGATGTTAATGACGTAATCTTGTCAGAGTTTTCTTGTAAAAGAAGATCTTTTTGGAGGAGAGCTTCGGAGTTTTTTTCTGCGATCCTCTCAAGTTCCTCTCTTGACTTTCCTGCTGAACTCTTGCTCGAATCCGAACGCAAATTCTGCATCACTTCAGGCATCTGGAACATGGAAGCAGAGGATTCGGGAGCTTGGGATGTGGATGCATCATGCACGTCTATTTTAGTCAAAAGAATTTCTTTCAACTCCTGCCACGTAAAACAAAAATAATAAAGATCTTCAAATAAAAAGTTTTCGCTTGAAAGTCACAGATGGCCATTTAAATTCTCTTCGGATCAGGCCATGGCCAATTGGGCGATACTTAAGAGTGCTTGAGTTGACCCATGGGTTGAATTTCGGGCCGGGCTGGACTTTCAAAATTAAGTTTGGGTCGAGTATTCCGACCAATGTAGACTAAAGAGCCGCAATAAATGTTTGGCAGGCAAGACTTCAAAACTTCAATTGAACTCACTTCTAAATGGTTGAGCGATTCTTTAACACGAGATGCTTCCTTCTTCACAGAGTTGAGTTGCATTTCAATCTGATTGTAATCGTGAACCAGGTTGTTGTATGCCACCTGCAGTCTCGAATTTTCAGCTGCATCTCGCTCCATGTCATCGGCCGCCTTTTGTGCCTTTTCTTGAAACAAAACCGCCTCTTGGTGTTTTGTGCTAATTACCGCAACCAAATGGTTACGCTCCGCCAAAAGTTGCTGAACCTAAATAAAAAGCTGATTAAGTCAAAATCACCATGTTAAGGTTGCAACTTCCATCGCAAGATTGTTCTGACGCGTTAAGTAATAATTGCAAGTAGACAGCTAAAATGCGTGGTTACATGCCTGGTGTGTCAACGTTTCACGATCTCGTAGCAACGCCTGGATTTGTTGTGAAGATGCGGCCACTTCCGGCAGGGGTGACGCTTCGTTGACACCTGAATGCAAATTGCATTAAAGTAGCAAATAATGGCGAAAGAGTCGAATATTTCTTTATGCTTCCCATCGAACAAGAGGTAAGACGTCGATATTACGGTATATATCACCAATACCAGGCGTATACATCTTCATAAGATTTTAACTTGAACTTCTCTTATCTCAATTAGTAATATCGATGAAGCTATGACTGGCCGTGTAGTCTGAACAAGTAAATTCTGTACAGTGGAGTACCCGACCCTTTTACTGCCAAACATTACGATCGACAATCTAACGTTAATAAGAAATTCTGCGCCTTCGTGTCAAAATGACCTAAGCGACAAAATATTTTTTGTAGGAGGCGATGAATACTTTCTATCATTTAGTTATTGAAACAAAACAGCTATTTTGTTGGACAGATTTCATTATGAGGTTAACATCTTTTAGTAAGTCATGAGAGAGAATGCGGTTCTCAGGAAGATAGCTAAAGTTATGTACTACCATAAAAAAATATTAATTAAAAATTGATAAAAATGTCGCTTAGGTCACTTTGACACGAAGGCGCAGAATTAAGAAATTAATAGCTCAATCAGCCAGTGAGAGCACGACACAGTAGTAAGGCATCTCGGTTAACTTATCACCAATGATCAAAGGCGCGTAACTAGTTAGGTCAAGTCATAGTAGCTGGCGCACATCGTCAGTTCGAATCCCACCCGTATTTACCGACTCATCTTCACAGGAAGTGCTGGGAAATCTCTATCGTCGCTATCATCAATATTCAGAGGTAAATCTTTGATGCTCTTTCGCACCTCAAGATATTATTTAATATTAAGAATGTCATACCTTGTCTTTGTTCTTGCTGCTGCAGTACATCAAGTAAAGTTTGACATTTCTGCCGCAACGATTCAATTTCTAAATCTTTTGCCGATATTAACTTCGACAAACGGGCAACTGTCTCCTTCGTCATTTCATGATCGAATCCTTCATACTTCGCTACAAGCGCTTGGTTTTCCTCTTGCACCTGAACGACAGTAAAAATAGAAGCTTGAAATACAGCAGACAACGTTCGTTTATCGAATATATAGGACAAACACATCAAGATGCTCATTAGACGAACATTTTCACAAAATTTACGTTTTGTTTCTTCCTTAGAAACTTAAGAAACGTCGTCAAAATACGAAACTGCAGCTTCTTCGAGGCCAACGTGACTATGCGCTCGGACCATTACGCTCTTTGAAATTAGGACAGATTAAACTCAAGTTTTTTATTTCACTTTCCACTTTACTCTTATTGCTAATCGTCCGGCACGAGACAAGAAAATTAAACCCAGGTTTACCCACTGTTAAGCAGACGCTCAAAACACTACACCAATGAGCCTGGTAATTCTTAGATGCAGGAATCTTCGTACCTACACAAATATCTGAACCGGGCCCGTGAGGCCCAGATGTTCTAAATGCTTGAATTCTGCATTGTAAACATATATGATTAATGTTCTCTAAAGAATAAAGTGCCTATACATGTCATTGGTGAATGAGATATAGACTGTATACATCTAGATGGCAATAGTAATCATAACAGTTTCAGCAGTGAACAATGACAAAAAAACTGTTTTCACAAATCACAGAAAACCTCAAGACACAAAATTGCGTCCACTAGCAATTTTTACAAATAGCATTTCTGTGTTTTTTGCAAATTTTCTTGAGGGGTTCTATTTATACAACTGGTCTTTTGCGATTTTTCTGTGAGGGACAATAACGCCATCTTTTTCTTGTCTTTGTTGCCTCTGAAGCAAAAGGTCCAGTCATCTCTAAATTTGAGTAGTTTCACTAAACGTCACGTTTTACAGTATATTCCGCAATTATTTGACAGCAACAGAAGGAAAATCGAATTTAAGCTGTACTTTGAACACCACGCAACAAAAATACAAGCACCATCCATACATAGACTCAATAATTTACAGGCAGTTTACACATATGACACGAATATGTTCCTTACACACATTGTTGTTACATTTCTTGCATACCATTGCACTTTTGCGATCTTTTTTAAAGAACAATAATGGTAACGTTTTCGTTCGCCGACCGTTGTCTCCAAAACAGTCCCCAAATTATCTTCCCTTTTAAGCTAGCTGGTTTCCTTGGCACAAGTACAATTGATCGTAGGTTTGTAGTCACTCTCAACCGGCTTCTTATGTGGGGAATTATCATTTCCTTTACCAGTTATAGTACAAATAAACGTCGCTTGCGGGTCTTTCCCACTTCAAATTCCGGCTTTTGAGTTGAAAATATAATGAAGGCGTTTACTGCGGCAACATCCAGCAAAGTGTGAAAGGCTATCTTTTCGTCTGCTCTTTGCAACTATATGTGCTAATCATCTGGTCGAAGGCATCCACCTCCGCTTTGGTACCATTGTAATATGGTATTACATCTGTTTTTTTTCTTTAAACTCTCCTCATCAATAGCTTTATCATGCATAGTACTCCACAATATAACTGCCTTTCCTTTTTCTGAACATACCTTACCATTGTAGTGTTCTTCTTGAACCCAAACTCAGTGCTGTATTGTTGCTGGCTTCTAGCTGCTTTCATGATGGAAGTATATCAGAATTATTTTGTCGAAGGATTCCAACTAATGTCAGATTTTTGTCCAGAAGCGAATCAGCCAATTGAACACTAGTGAAGAAGTTGTTTGCCGTTACGTTGCGGCCAGTATGTTGTGACGGGGAGCACAATTCTTGCACATTGCGACTTCCTGTATTTCTTTTCACTTCTTCACCTGGTTGCCTTCCAGTGTAAACTTTTCGGTTGAAACCCTAGTACGTTGCGGAATCACATACCCATAAGATTTTTATACTATATTTTCCTGGCTTGCTTGGAATATACTGTATGAATATACACCGTCTCCTGTAAGCCATCAGCTGCTCATCAATTGTGACAGCTTCACTCGAATGATATCATTTCTTGCAATTTGAAATTAAAAGATCCGAAATGTACCTGAACGCTGCCATATGGTCTGTTTGCAGACGGAACTCTCATGTTCTTTTATTTCCAAACCTTAAAAAGCGCCGAATCTTTCTACAGGGATGGTTGCTTCGTGCATAGGGTTGGAGAACTCCTTTCCAAACAACTCACGAACTGATACGTTCACTGCCTCTCGCAGCCAACAAGAAGGACGAGCCTAAAGTGAGCAAGAAGTTCTTCCTTGGATACATTCTTCCAGTGCTTTCCTCTGCTAGTTGCCACTCTCCTTTCATTCAAGTCAGTGCATTTACACAGCTCTTCCACAATCTCTTGATAAAAACAATTCTAAAGCATCTGTTGGAGAATTTGTCATCACAGTACGTTCAGGGCTTGGACGTTCACGCAAAATATTGTGCCTCGATGTCCTACTTAAAGGAGAGGAATCGACATTCCAATATGTACCGTTGCGACAAGTCCGGTCAGCACTTCCTTTATGCAGTTCATTGTCTTCATCCGAATCCTCTTCGCTTGATTTCTCTGAGCCGTCAGATGAAGAATGTAATGTGTTAACAATTGGCTCAAATCAAAATCTTCGTCTTCTCAACATTCTGAGTAGGCTCAAAACACCCTGGTCAATCATATGTTCTACTTCGTCTAGAGTTAGATATTCAGCGTTTTGTTTCGTCATCTTCACCAGAAACAAACTGTTAAACTACAGACAAAGACCACAGATAAGGTCAAAACTCTTAGACCTAGATTCACAAAAAATCAAAACCACGCAGGTACCTGAATGAAGTGACCACAAGAAACAGTAGAGATTTTGTTAAAATCGGAAAGCGAAAGCAGTCACTGAAACACCTAGTCTATCAAATATACTGAAAACCGAATAGTATCGTAGAGTGATCAAGACACAACAGAAAATTGAAGGGCCTAGCAGATCCGGTTCCACAAGATTCGGAATAGTGTTAATAAAACTGATGCCTCTCCCACCAATACAGTTTCTTTTTCGAAACCAATCAACGAAAGCATTCAGAAATAAATTGCAAAAGATTAGCTGGAACACGAAAGCTAAGCACGAGAAAGTGCCGGTAAAATGCAATAAAACCTTGCCGGCCTCACAGACGCATTCCTGCATCTAAGGGTAAACATGGAACCGAATTTGCATGGAAAATTTGTGAAAACAGCTCTACATTTTATCGTATTCTGATGGTGCTCCCTAGTTACTAAAAGGATTGAAACGCAAAATTTTCCGAATAAACGGAAGAAATTGTTCAAAAAATTGCTTCTAAATTATTACATTGGGTTGGGCTACTTCTTTTGTACAGTTTTGTGACAAGTCTTAAGTGCCAAATACCAACATCGATTTTTAAAATGCAAAAAATGTTTTAGATAGGTAAGAATTACTCTCGCTGGTGTAGATTTTCCCGAAACTTTTCAAGTAAAGAATTCAAGCCACAGAGGCCCACAAATCTTAAATTGTTAATATAATAAGGGTGGTTTGAAAGGTGACCAAATATAAATAAAGCAACTAAACAACCTACTTTAGTCAAAGCGTTTTTCTTCGCAGCGATGACATCCACCATTTTGTGGAGTTCATCTTTCAGCTGCCGATTTTCTTTTGTTTTATCTGATATAACATTCAGCATCTGTTCTTTTTCGTCAATCAGGTGCTTCAGATCAACATCCGACGAAGCTACTATGAAAAACCGGGATGTAAAGATTCCTTATTAGAGTATAAACTTCATTTTATTCTCACCTTTAGCTTGTATTTGAGCAGACAAGTCAGCATTTGTTTGGCGAAGTCTGCTGATAATTGCGTCCTTTTCTGTGTAATAAAAATAGATTAAAACAAGGCTTCACTTTCAAGAGCCAAAATTAGTTTTAATACAACAATCACAGGTTTTCTGCAGGGTGGATGAGTAAAAAAGCATCACAAGCAGCAACACGACGATCAAACGTTTATTTTCTATATGCAATGACTTCGTTGCACGACTAGTGGAAGTACAGAAAACTTGTAGGTGCAAGGCTGGGAATTCAAACCTTTGATGTGGCCGGCTAGAAATTAGCGATTGCCCGTGATAACCGTCAATTATGTAAGGCATCTTTCCGTTTAAGGTGAAGTGATTTTTACAAAAAGATGGCTTAGGGGACCTCTTTTAATCAAAAAAATGTGTTCGTCAATGCAAGGTTTTACGTTTTAATTTGGAACTTTTTTAACAGTGTACAAATTCTTACTTTTGATAAGAGCCAGCTGGGTGCTGATATCTTCTTTCGACAGATCAACCTTCTCCGAAGCGTTCAGATCCTGAGTTAAAGCTTCTCCCAAATCAGGACAAGAAGTGCTGATTCCTTGAACTAATTCATTACCTTGTCTAGTCAACGCTAGTTTCTGCGTCAGTATAGCTGGCGATTGACCAACAGATGCTTTCTGCATTTTTAACGATTCTAGTTCTTGCGTTAAGCTCTTGGTTTTCTTCTCAAAATGATAATTACGTTCGGTTACTTCTTGTATTTGCTTGTTTAAATTTGATATTTCATCTTGTTTCTTCTGAAGTTCTTTTCCGTATTGTTCAGTTTCTTCGCTAGAGGCAGTTCGTATTGCTTTTATTTGCGAATGAAGATCAGAATTATCTTGCTGTAGTCGCAACAGCTGTGACTGGACCAGTTCGTTGTTAATTGATTTGTCAACTTGGTGCATATTCGATTGGACTAATTCGTCATTTTCGCTTTCAAGTCTAGAGATTTGCTCACCATAAAACGCTTTTAATTGCTCAACAGTTTGTGAAGTCTGCTCTTTCCAGCCTAATTCCTTCTCTTGCAATTGATTCTTGAGAGCATGCGCGTCCTCTTGAGCTCGCCTTGATTCTGTTTCATAGCGTTTTACTTCGTGTGTGAGGTGTGTCATGGTTTTTTGAAGAGACTCGCATTTTTTATCATGCGTAGCTTTCAGTTCTGAAACAGCGGATTGCGATTCTTCAGCATATTTGGATTCTAGTGCTTCTACTTGTTTTAAGTGCTCTTGTTGTATTTTTTTAATTTCCTGTCCGTGTTTCGCTCTCAAATTTTCTTTCTCATCACAAAATTCATTTCTGAGTTGATTAGCCTCATGCACAGCAGCAGATTGGAGCTGTACGCATTCCTGTTCATGTTTCTCATTCGCACACCTCAATAGCTCTATTTGCCTCTTGTTTTCCTCTTCTAAAGTTACAATGAACGAGCGATTGTGGTCTAATTTAGCAGTCAATTGTTCATTATGAGATTTTAACTCTTCAACCTTGTCAGCATGTTCAGATATACTTTCCTGAGCTTCTTCATGCATTTTCTCGAATTGGGCGCTTATTTCAAGCTCCATGTGTTTGATTGTCTCTTTCAAAGAGAAGTTTTCATGCTCTAACTGATCTTTTTCTTTTATCAGAATATCTTCCTTTCGCTCGTATTCTTTCGCAACTTGATTAATTTCACAATCAAAGTCGCTTTTTAAAGACTCCAATTTAGCCTCGTGGACACCAGTAATAACTTCATTCACCTCTATTTCTTTCTTCATTTGGGAAGCAGCGAGTTCCTGCTCCTCTTCAATCTTTCTCTTTTGCTCTTTCACAAGAACCAATTCCTCCTCAGACCTCTTAAGCGCATCAACGTGACCTCGTATCTCCTCCTGAAGAGTATCTACTAAGATCTTGTGCTCTTCTTCCAACCCAGCAACCTTCTTTTGCTCTTCTTTTAATATTTCCTCCTGAATACAAATGAAAATGGGTGACATGAGGGCACTTTAAACGCAACTGAATAATCTGATCTTAAAGGCTGGTGCTGGTTTCCATTAGGCGTAAATTGCAGGTGTAGAGTGAAAAATTCTTTGATTCCTATTTAGAGAGATGCGCGCACGTGCGCATTTCTCTAAATAGAGAAACAAAGAATTTTTCACGCACACCTGCAATTTACGCCTAATGGAAACCAGCTCTAATGATAACAACGCTGGTCTACGTCAAGTAAATTACACTGCTGCTATAAAATAGCAGCAGTAGAGTTTGATTAGGGGTGAGATTCGATGTCAAGATTGGCACAGGCTATCCTACAGGGTGAACCCAAGCTTTTGATAACGAGGTGTTCTAAACCAGAACAGTGCCTTCACCGGGGACAACCAACTACTAAAAGTAAAATTAGTAACATTACCTTCCATAGACGCGTACCAACGCTAATCCCATTCAAGTATTGCACTCTTTTCATTAATGGTGTGTTTGCGAATATTTTATTAAGCTGGCTAGACACGAGAGATAAGAATAGTCCGCCCCACGACCTGTCTGCCACATAAAGATGGAGACAACCGTTAAGTGCCTTACTGATGAACACAAAAAGCAAATTTCCTGTCGTTTTCTCCAACTATTTCTTTTTAGTGCCAAGCGTCAAGCAGGAAAGCTGCGAATACCATTATTTAAAAGTCGTTCGATATTACTCGAAAAGGGAGCTGAATCCAGGTCTACAAAATGCGAAGCTGACGCTCTAACCACTACAGTAGATTATTGCACCGGTAATATCACTAATAGATTGCACTCTGTACCCACATGATTATCAGACTTTTTTTACAAACTCACATTGACTTGTTGCAACTTCAAATCTTTTTCTGCCACTTTATTCTTAAGCTCATCTCTCATTTGAAGTATTTGTTCCATTTCCACGCGATGCTGTTCGTCCAAACTTTCAAGAGCTTCTTCTAGTGCTGTCTTTTCAATTCTGTACAAGTCACATTTGCCAGCAGGTGATTAAAAACGCGCATCTTTGCTTAAAAACATCATCGAAAATACCGGCCGCCACAACTCACGCAACCTGTTTTTAAACGAACTTATCGGTGGTTCATAACTTATTTCTGCAAGCTTTTTCAAAATCACAAACAGTACCAGGAGAAAAATGATTTCTTTACTGTTGTAACTACGTGACTACTGATGAGTGCATTACAAAAAGCTTTCACAAACGCGTTTTTCAAACCTTTTAAATTTCGATTATACGATTATAACTGCGTTTGCTCACACCAATACACTACATGCTGGGCAATACGGACAGTGCAGCACAATAACAGAACTTCTTATAACAACAAAGCCAGCATGAGAGCTATCGATGTTGTTTTAACCAACCTGCTAGCATCAAGCTCTTCTGAAATGGTTTGCACCAGTGTTTCCAAGCGCATTTTCTCAGATACAGCCCCTTCCAGATCATTCTTCAAAACCAAAATGTGGTCTAACAACAAAATCGAAGTTGTGAAGATTTTTAACCTTAATTAAATTTGGCTCTTCATGGACATCGCAAGTAGCCTTTCCTTGTGATCATCTGGAAACAACTGTGCTAGGTTTCTAGTGGAAAAAAC
Organism: Trididemnum clinides; assembly: GCA_963675345.1. Lineage (NCBI taxonomy): Eukaryota > Metazoa > Chordata > Ascidiacea > Aplousobranchia > Didemnidae > Trididemnum > Trididemnum clinides. Next base: position 23,412,469 of record OY776290.1, on the reverse strand, counting down.
GGCTGCACAGTTCGTGGTTAATTGAAAGTTAATCGACATGGAAAAAGTCAAGAAGACCGACTCCCCACAGTGCTGCAACACCACGTCACAGACCGTGCAGAGCCGAGAAAACGCCACAGGTTGATGGAAACTTAACTACCATTTACGCAAAATTCGAATGTTGTACGGTTATATCGGCCAATATATTAATCTACCCATTACACTCGATCACCGTAACATGCTCCAAACTCGTAGGTTTTTGTTTTCATGCGCGACTGCAGCTTGCGTAAAGTAAACAAGTCAAAACGGGGATTTGGAGACCTGTTCTTATTTTTACCTTTATCTGCTTGAGCATTGGTGATAGATTCGTCGAGTTTTTTTTCAAGATTCATTAAGGCATTCTGTAACTGCTCCTGCAATTCAACATCGACAGTTACAACAAATAGCATGAATTCATCGGTGAGGCATTTGGAATATACTGATTTCATCCAACTTGAACACCTCCAGCAAAACGTTTTCAAAAAACTGACGCTGCAGTGGATGTTGTGTATAAAAGGCACAATAATACTTGAAAATGTTGATGTATAAAGGAACAAAATTGATGCGATGACTGCATGGTCTTACGCTATTTTGCGAAGGGGCATTATTGCTCACAAAATGAATCAAAATCCCGTACATAAATGCAAGGATATCTCAGCTGCCCAAAAAGATACTTATATCAATAAATACAGTCGTAAAGCAAGCGAGTTTATTGTTTATTGTTAATAAAAAACTTGGAAACAAAAATGCACTTAAAACTTGTGGTGGAACGAGCACAATACCTACGGTAACTGTTTCAGAACCCTTTTGTCCACAATGCACAAATCGCTTGCAATAGCAAAACATTTGAAATATGCCAAAGACAATTCCAATTCCAATTTGAACGGAATAGTATGACGACAAAACATAAACAATAATTTAGCAATGCTACATGTACAGCTTATTAAATAATCACACGGCAAAAATTTAAGACGATAACTTTATGCTTCAGGCAAATAGTTCCTCTATAAAATCATGTGTTATCAATGGTATGTTGACTGTTAGAAGGTGGTTGCATTTACCAACAAAATCACGTAACACCAATTTTTATTGTTTGGCTATCACACTGACAACTAGTTTCAACGCAAGAAATTCACTAACGCAATGCTAAAAGCTTTCTGCGACCGTTGTAGGCCTGCAGCAAATCACTTACTTTTTCTTGCATCATTTGTGTTTTGTCTTTTTCCGTATCGGAGTGCTTGTGTTGTAGCTCAGTTATTTTGCGATGCAACTCAGCGACCGTTGCACTGACGCTAGATGAACTGTCTTCCCTCTAAAATTAGCCAGCCATTAGTGACGAGCACGCAAAAAGATCTCAAAACGTGAGTTTTTTCCGCATTTGAAAAGTCGGACGTTGATGACGTAGTGCGTCTACCATTAACCAAGAGCTTTTGCATCAGGCTTCACAAGTTCGCGCTTTGATCAAACTACTGAAGATCTTCAAATTTTAAGCAGCTTCGCAAAGACCTAATAGAATAAGAACCCTAATTTTGGAAGAACAAAATGGCTATATAGATTCTGAAACGTTGCTGCACCCAATTTGTAACATATTCAACGCTACACTGTTGAGTTCATCACGAAAAGCTTTCGCTACCTTGAGTTAATATATCATACATCAGCCAACACCAACTGCTTTATGTATTTCTTCCAACCTTGTCATCGAGTTCATTATCTTCCTCCCGTTTTAACAATACTTGCACCAGCTTCCTTTCTTTCTGCGAAAGTTCAATCACTTCCTCCTCCTCTGCGAGATCGCATTGAGCAAATTCAGCTGTCTGTTCCACCTAAGCATAAAAGCTCATTTCTATTTGCAGGATGTTTAGAGATAATTGGAAGCATGGTTTATTATCTATTATATCAAGCAGCTTTTGCGTGCGTGTTGTTCAAATCGATTTCAACACGCGGGCGATATACTTCACACACGTTCAGGCGACATCGGAAGCATTTTTCTGTTGGTCTCGACCAGGCTGAAGTTTAAAACGTACGCTAATCGCCGTTTAGCATTTGTTTGCAGTGCAAAAATATGCAATTATGCATGGAATAAGCTGATTAAAATCATAAGAGCAAATGCTTTTGGCTAAAACTAAAAATTTTTGCTATTGGTATCTTCCTAGCAATCTAGGCTATGCTGTTCCATGTGTAGACAAAACTACGTTTGCTGTATCTGTGAAGAAAAGCAATATTATTACTGTCTATTTGTCAAGTCATGCAAATCAACGTCTTCATAATACGGAACTGTAATTATGGTTGTAGGCCTGCCCGCAGTAATCACGTAACTTCTTGCGTTCAAAGCGGAACGGTTGAAATCCCAATACAAACCATTTTGTGCATTGCTTTTATTACTAAGTCTAAACAGATCTCACACGACACCATTTTTAAACATCATACTGTGGGTTTGTAGACTAGACGACTTTATTTTTCAGTCTCCATTCAAACACAGAAATTGTATAAGACTATAAAATGGTCATGTCTTGAACACAGCATGGCACTAGTTTAAACCACAAGCGTAGATGTGACAAAAAAAACGTGTGTAAGTGTGCGTTTACTGTCCCTTTCTCCAGAACGACGCACGGCATAAAACGAAAGTTTAGTTTTACACCTCAATCCCAATAAGATCACGCTAGTGGAAGTAAGGCATCACTTAACCATGCTACTTTTGTATTTGTGTCCTTACAGCATTTCAAAACAAGTCAAAAAAATTTCCCACCATGCTGCATTTCTCATAGGCACAAGCATCCTATCCTATAAGTAAATGGCAAAACTGCAACAATCAGTACTTCAGTATTAATTCCTCGTTTCTAGTAAAGCACCTACAGCATATTTGGTAGCTGCAAAGCCTTTCTGCGGATTTTATATGGTCGATTCGGTTAAAGTGCTGTTTCATATAGGAAATAATAGAATGGTCATGCGTTCAATCGTCGAGCTTTTTTTGCTTTAGAAAAGCCACCACAGGATTATTTACTCCCTTGATGGATTCGAACAAGCTGGAAATTTAATGAAAGTAATACCAAGCAATTTGAAATGGAATACTGAAGCTGGGCAACTTCGAAAGAAGCCTGGCCATTGTTTTACGCTTGGCATAATTATTTCTGCAATGCAAATCAAGAGAACAAATATGCAATAAAAAACTTTCACGTTGCTTTGTACAGGTGACTCCTAACTTATTCTGATGCCGTTTCTCCCTTGCAGGTTTTTGAAAACTTTCATTCCTTTCTTTTCGAAATAAAAAAAAAAAAACAAAAACACAAAACTTGTTTTTCATATGTCGTATGTACTTGTTGAACAACTGAACGAAACAAATTACGCCCAAGATATGCAGAAAAAAGACATAAATGGTGCGTGTGCGAGGAAGGCAAAACAGCAAGAGAAATATTAAGTTATTTGTTTTTTCTTACACTCATTTGTTCTCTCAAACATTTTGTAAATTGTAAAATATTCTGCAAAATTTTGAGGTGATATTCAGGGAAGTTCGCTTGAAAACCTTTGTTAGGATGAAGACCTTTTTTTCCCTAGGAGAGATCACCTCACGCGTGGGGTCCTGTGTTTCTTCCTTTGGATGATGACCTTTTTTACGTGGTGCACTTTAAGACTTTTAGTCTTACGAAGAAATTGCCACAATGTGATGTAAAAGTGCTCTGTAGAAAAAGAGTGCCTATTCTAAAACTTGCCCTCGCTCCCTAGGTACCTCGCGGCACCCATGTATTTGTAAATACATCTATGGCATTACATAACTAGACAAATAAACCAAGCATATGTTCAAAATAGTGTTGTACTAGATGCAATGTCATGACAGAACGTAACACTATTTAACCTTGTAACCTCTGGAGTACGAAAACTCCTCTCTTAAAAAATCAAAACTTCTCACTAGGAAAGAATTCTTCCCCCCCTGGGCAACCACACTTAATATTTTTATGCATGGTGTTGTACAAAACATGTTATAAGCTTTGTTGAAACAACAGCATGGTGAAGATAGCAGTTTAAATCAACATGCCGTTAAGTCAACAAAAAACGCAAAATGGAGCAATAAATTGAACACTGAACAGTTTTGATCAAAATATGATGTAGCAACGGTACATACTAAAGCCTATATATTTATGCCTGAGCAAGCGAGCATTATAGATTGGCTTTTGCATAGATCAGTCATAATACTAAGAGTAGTTTAAAATTAATGTAAATTGTCTAGAAGTGACAGATGCAACATTTACAATAGTTTGAGCAGTAGTTTCGGTGTTTACTCAAAATCCTAACACCCAAATGCACGTCATCACTAAACAGCTAAAATTTTGATCTTTTCTTAACGAAAACTGAAGAAACCATCTTTTTTTCTTTAAAAGATACAAATGTGTTCAAGATATGCAAAAAAATGGGAATTTACCAGCAAATAAACGGAATAAAAATTATTTAATCAAAATGTCGTAGCTTTACAAATACACTTACAATGCTTTGCGCGATGATGAATTTTGTTCTATGTTATGTCGTTTCTTCAATTACATAAAGCAACATTTGTTTAAGCATTATTTTACAATACGTAAGTCAGTTTGCTCAGTTAGTGGAGGGATTACTGATCTTGATTTACGACTGCATTAAATCGGTTGTTATGCTTTTCGCTAACTTGATGATCAGCGTGTTTCTACGTGCTTGATTGGGTTTACAAAGAGGCTTTGACACCGTGACTCCATTTGAAAGAAGTAAACCAAACAAGCAGTCTAGGACGCGAAATGCTCGGTCTCCTACCTTGTTTAATGCTTGAGTTGAAGCACGCTGATCGACTTCAGCGCCCAGGTTTTGCGGAGGCGACACCATGAAAAAATCGTTTCTATCATCGTTGGATCGATCACTAGCGGTAGAGCTGCGATGGAGAGGAGAGAGATGTCGCAGTGGGTTCTTTCGAGCTGAATCTTGTAAGTCGAGTCCAATTTCGCCCGTATTACCAACAACAGCAGAACCGTCAAAGCTGTGAAAAACAGAAAATCGTATATCAGTTTAATCACTAGCTAAACCAGCCAGCGTCTGGAAATCAGAATACAATAAACCTTTCGTGAAATTCACGGAGTTTAGAATTTTAAAAATTCCTTTTTCTGCAAAAATATTAGAAACAGTCCAAACATGATGTAAAAGTAAAATTCAAACTTACCTTGCATCAATCTTTTCAACTAATTCATATTTTTCACTCCGCAATTCTTCCACTTGCTTAGTTAATGAAGCGACTCGTTCGTGATGCGAGTCACGTTCCTGCCTTAAGGCTTTCACGCGATCCATGACGGTTTCATATGAAGCTTCACAATCATGAACACCAATCGCGACTAGTAATTCTGAAACGTAACAATTTGTTAGGCGGTATCCCTACAATACAACACTTCAGTATCTCTTCGAAAAGCTGTTTTATCGAAAGTTATTTCGTGATGCCACAGACAGAATTATCGAATGGATGCTTAGTCGTTACTCTGCACAGCAAAAGTGCTACATCAAATGAGAAAAGATTCATTGGCAAAAGCATTACAAACTTTTTGCTACTGGATAATACTTTAGCACAGTCCCTGGGCCCTTCTCTGTACGTATGTATGTATGCATACTGAATACCGTAAAGCTTACATGGTATGAAAAAATATCGGAAGTTTTACGAAAATTATGTGAAACTGTCAGTGAAGGCAAGGCTTAAATAATAATATCATCAAGATTTAAAAGCCATCTTTATAATTGGGTTCAGAAATTTTCTTGAATATAATTTTGATTGCCATGACGACCAACAAGCTCGGCCACAAAATTTTTTTGTTTGTCTGGGCGTTTTCAGAAATTTAGCCTAGCAACCATAAATAACATGCAATGCATTGTTACATAAACAATACTCAATGCTATACCACCACGATGACCTGCGAAAAGGGTCAAAGTAACTCTCAAATAATTAAACCTGACACCCACGGAAGAACTACTTCACTAAATCATAACGACGGTATGACAAATCGTTAGGAACCCTATCGCAATTTCTAACCATAAATGGCTAAAAAACTCCCGCTAACTTTTCTCAAATTACGCAGTAATTATGCGATTCGTAACAACGACCGCAATTCAACTGAATTTTTTGACAGTCGTACATCAAAAATTGACTAATATATCTAAGCAACTTCAGACAAGGTATCGTGAAAGTAATTTTCTAATAGAACTATACCAGATAACAATATTATTAGAGACATAGAATCTTGTGTTTGATAGCAACGCAAACAAAATAAATCAGATGAGGAAACAAAACTAAAATTGCACCGGCAGCTTTGGGGAAAATACAAACGTTTTGTACTTCACAGAATTACAATAGTAAAACTACTGCTCACAAAGAATGCCGTAAGCGGCTACTGAGTACCTTTGGCAATGCGCCTAAGTTGGCAGCATGGCTGACAGTTTAATTCGAAAACAATTCTTCAAACTGATCATAAATTTTTTGACTAGGTCCGTAAATTAGACTTACTTGTGCATAATTGCGCAACAGCTTCGTTTTCCTTTGCAACTTGACCTTCCTGTTTCAGTTCAACTTCGTCTTCCAATTCCAGCAGTCGTTTGTTCAACATTGCTTCACGATCATTTCTTTGCTGTACGTCAGACCGTAGCTCGTCTATCGTCTTTTTCTGGACCTATATCGATGCTATTCTTTAATAACGGCAGCCGCGGTGGTGTAGGGGCAATAGTTTCTGACTTCTGAATGTCTGGAGTTCGAAACGTCATAATAGCACCATTGGTATGCGTGAGAAAGGACTCAAGGAATTTGAAGTGCTATCTTACTCCAGAAGGTCTGGTTTAAAATGGGCTGTGAAATGAAAGACATATACGGAATCAGTGCGTCTAACCCTGCGAAAAAAAGGCGCAAAATTGAGCAAAAAATAACTTAAATGTTTCGCTAAAATAAACCATTTTGCAAAGCACTGATCAGTTGTGGCATCGATTATTGTAAAAAACTTTACCTAAAAAGTTCTAAAAACTGTTTCAATGCTCTGTAGCACCCCAAAAACTTTAGTTTTATATTTGAATCGTTGATCAGCGACATTAGAACTGAAAGCAGCAGGTCAACCACATGAAAAACTTTCATAAAAAAAGTATATTCAGAACTCTGTGATAGGCAGTGGACTATTTCGAGCCCAAAGGTCATGTTTGAAAATCTGGCGTGACATGACACATAACATTTTAAAGCTGGTTTAAAAACAAGACGTTTTTTTACATTCAACCAACTCCCTTGCCCACAACATTGAATACCAAAAACGCCGTTTAAAATGTATTTTAATGATCTTTTCAACGTGACATGAATTTAACCTTTAACTTAACTAGCTCGCATATGCTAAATCGTAAGGTAAAAGAGTGCACTTAAAACAAAAATAGGGATACAGATATTCCAGTAGGGCTAAAGACCTCCACGCTTTTAATTAATGAACTTCATTTGTAAATTCTATTTCCAAAATGGCTAACCTGTAGTTGTCTGTTTTTTGTTCGTAGTTTTTCTTTCATTTGATCCACTTCAATCTGAAGAGAGGATAACGCTTGCTTATGGGAATGTTGATCTTCAACGTTCATCATCACATCTTTTTCATCGCCAGAACTACGCAGAATACGTATCTGCAAACAGTAAATATAACACACCTTCCGAATAGCCGACTACCAGTAGATACGAGAAAACTATTTCTGCACGTGCTACTTAACCAACCATCCATCTACTGCTATCGTTTGACCGGCTCAAAATCTTGACTTTAACAGACAACGGCTCTTTACAACTTAAGTCGTTGCGCACGACAAAGCTCACAACTTGTTTTGACTAATGAGATCTCATCAAAGCATTGCTCTGATGAGATTTGTGAGGTCAGAACAGACTGTCCTCATCTGTCATATAGTACGTGATTGCACATCCAACGGTTAGTTTTTGACTTAACAATGCCCATTTTGAAATTCACTCAATACGTGCTTTACATTTTTACCATTTGGTCGATACTTTTCGATTTGAAAGAGAAATGAAACGTCAATCCAATACAAAAATTTATCAACAACTGGGTCACTATATCGAATATTTTTTAATCGTAATTTAAAAAACTATCGCTCGTGCAAGCCTTTGGACAAAATTACTTTAGACTTTTGACTGAAATTTGGACCAATTAAATTTTTAGCAGAACTTTGTGCAAGAGATAATTAGGCCATAAACCATAGTTGCAGCAGACAATAATGGGTAATTTTTAAAATTCACCATATTGCATTTTATTACGTAAACATGACTGGAATGGCAAAAGCTGTTTTTTGCTGGGCAATCGACTTCTTAACTTATTTGCATTTGAAAATCTGCATGGCAGCTCTGATCGAAAAAACGATTGAAATTACTGCTAAAGTAGTTGCTTTAAAATCAAATTTTTTAGATAAGTAATACGTAATAGAAAACAAGACATTTATACCGTCTCTGTATTTACTGTAGTTAAGTTCTGTGCATTAGACATTCAATTTTAAAATTTTGGCAAACAATGTCACTCAACCTAAACGCCCTTAAGACACACTGCGCTTGATAGATTCGCGGTGTGTCCAGGAGTAAGTTTGGTTGCGCGCCTCTGTCTTAAGACGAGGGATCAATACATCAACAAGAGAAACGCTCGTCCGTGTAACAGGGACATCATCTAAATAAAGGAAGAAATGCAACCTGCCAATTGCGGGGGTTTGACAGGGAAGCATCAAAATTTTGCTCTGCAAGATGGCCGTTACTAAGGACGAGTTAAATTACTATTTTTCTGAACTTTTTTTAAAGCTAGGTCAATTTTGATGATCACAGTTTTTTTAGAGACCCCAGTGGATTTTGGTAAGAATAAGGAGAAAAGAGGCAACACATAAAATAGTTTCTTACTGTTCTAACAGTATTTTGCTTGAACCCGCCAAAACCAACAATAGTCAACTTGAAATAGAGCGTACTGGGCTCAGCCGAAAAACACGACTGTGTTCATGCTTTTAGTTACTCTGCTAGCAATCATGGTGCTATTCTAAAACTACATCAAGCTGCAACACATTACTTTGAGCGAAGGATTTCTGATTTAACGACCAAGAATGGTAGTAGACTGTAAATCAATGGCTACATTACAGCGTTCGCGGATTACACAAACTGACCGCAGTTCCTACACAGGGTGCAGTAAGCCAGAAGATGAGAAATTTTAAATACCTCATCTTGGAGTCGCTGTATCGTGCTAGCGTTAGCTTGTTGTAGAGCAATGTACTCGTGTTGATGTCTGTCTGTTGTCTCCCGCAAACGGACTTCCAGATCCTGGAAAAATTTGAAAGTTATACTTTTATTCTGGCGGATGGGAAAGCTTTCACACACTCTTCTGAGCTGCCACACAAGCGTTCAGTATTTTAGCCGTAAGCACTGCAATCAAGCAGGAAAAATTGACCAAAGTGCTTTTCCTACACATTAAACAATGCCAAGTCCACGAGGGTAGCGAACCCTCGACCTATAGGTTACGAGACAAGTGTCTCCTCGAGCTATGTCATAGAACCTGTCTAAAGTTTGTTTTTAGAATTACGGACGCAAATATTGTTTATCAGCCAGAAGTCGTTACGAAGCAACCTGTTAGGATGCTTGGTTTTTGTTACTTTTCTACGGACCAAGTGCCTTGTGACAGATTAAAATAAGCATCGTGCGCAGGTGGTACAATAAGAACGTTATTATGAGTAATTATCGAAAAGTGGTAACATGTTGCGGATGTGGAATATTGAAACACTTAAAAACTTATCTACAAGCAGTGATTTGTCACGACGAGCGATACGAGGAACAAGCAAAGCCGTTTTGCACTGCTTCAAAAACGCTACTGTTGAAAAAGCTCGTGGGTAAGGCGTGAATTCATCACAGTGCATTTAACAAACCAAAAAATTAAAATCGAGCTACTACACGGGGACAATCGGTGGCCCCTAGCCTGTCACCGACAAAAATAAAAACTTTGCTCACACAAAGTGATGCTACGGTATTTATCAGAAGCATTATTTGAAATAATGCTTTTGAAACGTTTTCGCGGTAAAAAGATTGATGTTACGTGATCTGCATACCCGCCTTGACCAAGCCAATTGTGCTTTGCTGTTCAAAACGTCACGAGCGAAAGCTCGAATTAGCGACAACATTACTTGAAAACAGTCAAATTCAATTTCTTAAAACCTCACTTCTCCATCAGTTAAAACTATAGACAATTCGTTCAAGATACAACACAGCAGCATTTAATCAGTTTTTGCTGAACCTAAAAATATCCATTTTCCGATGATGGAAATTTATGTAACTCGTCAACGAACTGCCAAGTGACTGCTATCAGCTATCATGCCAGACGCTGATAAACACCAGATCTGTGATAAGCAAAAAGCCTGGGCTTAAACCAACATCGATAAATATACAACGGTTTTCTCTTGACTGTGGCTTTGGCAGGAAGGAAAATAAAACTAGTTTTTGAATTGGAGACAACAAAAAATTCCGTATAAAACTACATGCGACAAAAGCCGAATCTTAAATAGCTATGCGTTTGAATTTCATAGAAGAGTGTAGTTCGCGAACCACTTCTTCATCAACTTGTCCAGAAAGCGTTTTGAAGTTAATACGGTTGATGCAAAAAGAAAATAACAAACAATTTAAGGTGGACTAAACGCATCAGTAACGGCAACTGTACCGCTACGGACTCTTGGCGTCGCACTTTTTTTGACAATGCCTTCACTGTTAAACGAACTCTAGATCGCGATTCGTAGGGGCTACATTATTCCGCCATGCCCGTTCTCCGATGAAATAGGACAATTACATCGTCTAATTCTAGGCAGCGTGATGCTTTGATACATTCAAAATCATGAAAACTTACGTGGATTCTTTCTTGCGAGAGTTGATCGCCATCAGAAGGTCCATGCTGTAAAGAAACAATTGTTACGCAACTCAATACAGAAACAATTCAATTGCCACCATTATCCAGGAGCTGCCCCTTTATCATTCAGTCTTTCTCCGTCTAGAATATGTAGGTGGCCGGCAACATCACGAAACGCAGCAGATTTGGGGTCAAATCACCAAGCCATATTATAAAATAAACAATACGATTCGGTCTCGGCTAGTAATGTGCATGGTGCAAATAATTCTACTCCGACGGTTTCATTGAATTAAGTAAACTAGACAAACAAGAAAAATAAATCAAGCGATACATGATTTGCCATCGTAGCTAAGGCCGAAGTTGGTTATGACAATGTATAAACAATTCACCTTTGTCTTCTCCACCATGGACTTCCACCTCTCTTTCTCCTCTTCGGCCATTTCCAACTCTCCCGTGAGCCGGGCCACCTGTCGCTGGTAGCTGATAACGTCATCGTAATCGGCAGCATCACGTGAGCTTCCGGAGAGCGTGCGACGACCTCCGGTGTAATACTCATCCCCAGAGACGATGTGAAAATCATCGTCATCATCATCGTTGCCTTGTTTCGATTTATTTAATAATTTCTGTAAAGTAAATTGCATTTTTATGACATGGCACAGCACTTTAATTCGAGTGATACTTAACATCGACGTCTATTTTTAACATTTCAAAAGCACCTCCTCCGAAATGAAAACCGAAAAATTAGATCAGTCGCTTCTGGGAAATTAACAATTGCATTTGAACATTTGAAACAACTCCATGCACAACAGCACATATTAAACGATTCACGATCGTTTTCTTCTCATTCGGCATTGCCCTGCTACTTACTCTGAAAGTGGTTCTGTTCTCAGCATCTCTATATAAGCGATTGGGAGTAGCCCAGCTTCTGGGGCTAGGGTCGCGTTAGGGTCTTCGCTGTGCCAAACAGAGGCGCGGCGAGGTAATCAAAATCTTGTCTTGTGTGTGCAGCGCCTAATCTTTGCGTTTTAGCTACTTTTCACAAAAATTGTATCTGCATCACGTCATCATCATCACGTAATAAAATACACTCTATAAGATTCGTCACAATCTGCAACAGAATGGTAGATAAGCGCATATTCTGCGATAATTAGCCCACGACAAAATAAAAAAATGTTGATTATTGACGTCACACAATCATGTAGCGTGCTTTTGTATTGAAAAAACATTAAAAACGCCTAAGGTTGGATATTTTTGCGTCTTTACTTTTTGCAACGTGCAAACTACAGCAGTGAACGAGAAAATAATACAATGCCATCTGACACTTTCGTGTAAACAGCACGCTTTTATTGGTGTTTGCAGGCCGCTTCTTCAACATACAAAACTCCAACATGCAATATCGCTCTAGTTCAATGCGGTACGAACAAATTGATGTCTGTGCCTTCATGTGTGCACTGTAGTGCACATAGCCTCACAAACTAAAATCCACACACTACACCTGAACACATTCTACCATGAGCATTTTGTAAAGGGCTTGCCCGTCCAAAAACAACACAAGAAATGTGACTGACGACTCTCTAAAGCGCGCTTGTTCAAACGCGAAACAAAACAACTTAAGGCTTAACTCTCTTTACAAGCAACACAGGCTACCTTAGAAAAATTTCAGTTTGGATACTTAAAATAATATTACAAGTGAATTTATTTGAATTAAACTATACACCTCAGATCACGGAAAAACTTCTCGCTGGTAAAAAAAATATTGTCGCGTTCAGTCTCTCTGCGGAGTGACCAATACTGCCGCAAGCTGTTTCAAGGATGCAATAACGAAGCAAGCACGAGGTTTGAACAAATTATTGCTGCCGCAGGCGTCAGCCCCAACGCGCTTGAGCACGTTACCCACTATTAGTTTCCTCCACAAAACAATTGTTCTTTCAATAAACTGTTACCTTATTTACTACACAAAACCAACGGTCAGCCGTTTTCGATACGCTAATCTACTCTTTTTCTTATCCAGCAAAAAAAAACAATGAATCTTTAAAATCGATAAAAAGTGAATGCAATTGTAGAAAGAAATGGTTTCCTTCTCAAAATAAAGTGACTCATGACGTAAGGTACTTGCTCATACGATCGGGTAAAAGCTTGTTGACGACCACGTGTGCCTAAATAAGTATCGAAAATGACCGCTTTTGAACACGTGTTAATTTAGCCACAAAATATAATTTAGCATGCTACGTATTAATCAAAATTATTAAAAGTATGGATTAGAACTACACGAGATGAGTACGTGTTTCAATTGTTTTCAGCTCACATTAGTTTGTAATTTACAGATGAAGTTGACTTGCACAATCGACATTTTAAGACCAACCGCACATTACACGCATTAATCATACAAGAGGTCACTATGCAAATTTGAAAACAGCGATGTAATGTCCCGTTTTCAAGTTTACTTTTTAGTTTTCTCAAGCTGCGTACTCTTTAAGAAATTCAATCTTGCTTGACTATTACACCTATCATTAAAAAAATCACTGTCAGCTACATCCCATTAGTTGTCAACTCAATGAGAATCAAAATTTTCAGCGACCATGCATTTTGACATCAAGACCGATTTACTAGTCACTTGCAAAACGCACACACTCTACAGGAGCAAATTTTACCAAAAAAGCAATGGAAACCGCGTTGTCAACAAAATAAATCTAACAAGCAATACTTCTGCCAGGTTTGCTGAGCGTTGCACCTGGAAACAAGCCATCCAGTAAAGATTATACATGTAATTTTCTTCTCATGTAACCTTACAACTTTACTTACAAAATCTTGAAGAGCTAGAAAAACTGTATTGATTGACCTTTCCAGACTAGGATTAAAATTCGGCTTGCCTGCAATGAACGAGACGTCTGCTTGCTTTACCATTCTTTTCTTCAAGCAGCACGGCTGTGTTACAAAATCGTGGAAAGAAAAAAGTTACTTTGTTGAAGTCAAACTTTCTCGTAAACAAATGTGTTGACAAAAGTGCGGCAAATTGAACTCGCGCGCGCAAATAGCTGTAAGTGGGACGAATAGCTGTTTCAGCAAATAGCTGAAACTGAGAGGACGTTTGTACACAAGGTACGTCATCACAGACAAAACAGCTACTTTCTACCCTTACCTCATTTAGATGCTGCTTTGTCAAACGTAATTCAAAAACAATACTGCGTCATAAATTGCATCAAATAGGTTGATTATATGAAGCAAAAATATAAAAGATTAAAACTATACTTTGGCTGTTTGTGAACTGACAATAACTCATAATTTTTGTAATTACGTTACCAAGCACTACTTGGCAAAGCGATAAGCCACCAAACATAAAGTGACATATTTACTCCCGTTTCCATTAAAACCCGCGCTACTCTTGTACACTACCAGCAACAAAACCGCCGCTTCCATTAGCGTGGGATCGCCTGCACACTTAATTGATTTTTAAGTCATTAATTGTTCTACTAGAGCGTTTATGTGCTTTTGGGTACTACTAGTAATTTTATTTCTAGAATAAGCAGTGCATTTGCATTCCATGAAGAGGGTCAGGTGACGTGCCGAAAACGTTTAGAATTTAAATGAAAATGTTTGATACATAAAGGTTGCTACATATCTTAATCATTTGGAAAAAAGTGCGTCTGTACCCAACTTCTGTCAAATTTAAATACACTTCCGAGTTCCGAAAGCCGCTAGCTAAGCAGATAATGAGCGATTTGGCAATTCATCCGAAAGAGACAGCAACAAGCAAAACTTGCATATTATTGCGAAAGGGCAAAGGCTGGTTTCCATTAGGCGTAAATTGCAAGCGTAGCGTGAAAAATTTACGCTGCGCGCATAAAACTAAATAGAGAAACAAAAAATTTTTCACGTCACGCCTGCAATCTACGCCTAATGGAAACCAGCCTAAACACCTCCCCTTAATTAGCTCATTGCTGTCTAAATAACACGCCCATTATTTGGTACACGAACCATTAGTGTCTGTGTACTATGTTCCACAATCATTGAGAGCAGATTTGATTAGAATATTCAGTCGCAATCTAACGAGGGCAACAGTTTTCGCAACAATAAGAGTTGAGCCATCACTTAACTTTTCGAGCGCATGAACAATACTATGTTCCAAAAACTTGATATCATAGATTCAATTTATTTTATTAAGTTCTAATAGATTCAATTTATTTTATTAAGTTCTCTGATCTCGTCATATGACAGAAATCTACATCCGTATCAACAAACTTCATATTGCGCAATCGTACACAGCTTTGAACGTCAGCTATATCTAGAGTCGCTCACATAGTAAAAGCATTTAAGCCTAATACCGACCGACAGTCCATTTTTTCACTCTACATTAAACGACGGAGATGGGTCTACAGTAGTTTGAAAAACTGTCAGAACATCGTAAT
Source organism: Trididemnum clinides (assembly GCA_963675345.1). Classification (NCBI taxonomy): domain Eukaryota; kingdom Metazoa; phylum Chordata; class Ascidiacea; order Aplousobranchia; family Didemnidae; genus Trididemnum; species Trididemnum clinides. Next base: position 23,397,171 of record OY776290.1, on the reverse strand, counting down.
GTTACATCTGAAAGCTATGCTTGGCAACGGACCAAATACATTGTGCAACCACCAACCATTAACACTGCTCACAAAACCTTAAAAAACAGCAATTGTTGGCGGTCTTTAAATGGTTCTTTCAAATAAAAAGCAATTGAGCCCTTGACCTCACTGATTACACACACGGACAGTCGGACACACGGAGTACTATGGAAATGTCTATTAAAGATAAATAATTCATTTTATAAAAGTCAGCAAAGATTATAGTACAAGTGAAGTACACGGGCAAGTTCTAGAACTTAATTTACGGCCCACTTGCAAATTCATATTTTGTAAACACAGTATAGACTTTTCTTTATTGACCTGTCGTTTCAATTTGTTTACATACACTGCTTTTTTAAGCATTTTAGTTAAATCATGTTGCTTTTTAAATCACAAAATCCAGATCAACGACCTGTAAAGATCAGCAAAATCCGTGTAATATATTTAAAACTTTCCGCTCAAGTAGAAAGTCAAGGTTACCGCTATTCTAACAAGAGATACTGGCTGAGCTGCTTTCTAACTTGCTTGTCTTGATCAGAGCATCTCGTGGTTCAATAAGCACAGTTACTTCTGTAATACCAGTGTGATCAAAACATACAAAACCTTTAACTAGATAAAACAGGAAAGACTTAAACTGAAAAATCCAAGGCCACAACATGAAACATCAGGCAAGTAACAAATGCCAATGCATATGACGAAATTTACAATTACCAAATGAAATAGTTTCTAACAATACAAAACACATTAATTTTTTGCAAAATGCACAAGCGATTCGACGAAAATGTAAAATTGAAACGAAATTATGCTAACATCGACTGAACTGTAACAACATTGAATTATTGATAATGACAATTATGCTGCAATATCGCCAAAATAATTAAATTTTCGCCAACGTTGCAATGAATATCTCGCTTGAGAAGGGCAGCATACGAACCACGGTCAGATAAACCAATAGCAAAACGATACGTCATTTAATGCCAAACATCACGAGTAGAGTACGATTTAAAAATTCCAACAACCAACGTTTGTAGAACGAGACGTGGACTTATCCGGGTGTTTCAAGGACACTTGAAAGGGGATAAAAGTAGCGGAATTTGCTCTACCCGCTTCATGTTGCGCAACTGTGTTTCCAGGGTTTTAGCCAAGTTGAACCAACAAAGCAGCTCACATAACACGTTATGTCGTCATGCTAAGCTCATTCAAGCCATCTACTGCAGTCTACGCGTCGTAGCGGATTTGCAGTGATGCTGTTTACATTGTGCCTCCATTCCTTGAAAAAGGGTGACCCACCATTACATTACTTGCAGTATAGAATCAAAGTAGCCAACACTATACAATGAATGTCGCCATAAAATTTATGTCGTAAGCGTTGGATGTTATGATCTAATTGATACAAATTTTTTCACAAAGTGATGAGTTTTAGAGATTTATCGAAAGGTTCATTCTCATGGAACACAAAGATCGATTCAATTTACTTGCAGAAACACTACCCATGTCGGAGAGGAAAATCAGCTTACAGGTCGTGTCCAGTTACTGCGCTTAAAGTTATAGGTATTGAAAAGCAAAACACGAGGTAATAGATTTTAGCTATTTGAATAGATACCACTGTGTAACCTTATAGCACTGGCCAGGATAAAAACAAAAGTAGAAATGAGCGCGACACAAAGGGTTGCTGAAGTATTTAAAACATGACGAGATGTGAGCTGATTCAACAATGAAACGAAGCTGAAGTGTCACAAAAAGGTTTAATTCTCAATCGAACCTCTTTGCTGGAGAGCGATACTTACACAGTACTCTTAACTCTCCAATGTTCTACTTCAAAAAAGAAATTTGCCGCTCAAATTTGAATGCTACTGTAGCACGTGATTGGCTGATTGATTCACCGTCCCACGTGACTTTACGAAGTCTGTTAAAGAGTGTTTGAAGACACAACCGTGAAACCAAAGTACTCTGGTTATATTTTGTTTCTAACAAAGTGCGATGCGCCTGCCAAAAAAGTCTGTAGCACCAATCCACGCAAGCTCTTAGCTTGATCTATACGACAGTTGACGTAGATATTGCAAAAAGGTTCTATTCTAGACCGAATCATTGACCTTTTTCGCCGTAACCTAAAATATGAGTCAAAGGCCAAATCAAAATTAGTAGCTTAAGTGTGTGTATGTTCACCCCTCCTCCTTTTAGGATGGAGGGACAGCATGAAACGGTTACTCAAGTTCCCTCCCCAAACCCCATCAGCATCATACTAGGAAAAAGCGGCACACTATTTCGAAACAGGAATACAAATTGCAAACGGGTAACCCTACCACTACTGCAATTACTGAACGACCAAAAGTAGCCTTTTTCGGCATGTTAGGTAAGCAGTTTTGCTACATTCACCCAGTAAAGCACGGGCAAGTGAAATAAAATCCTGCAAAAACACCGCAAAATAATCCAAGCACTGGTAATATTCGTCGTTGGTTCATTCATTCACGCGTATGAGCTCATGCTCGGTTTGCATGTCTTTCGTCAGACTGGGCCACCACGACGGGTAGACTGCTTGGCCCCACCATCTGTCTGCCACATAAAGACGGAAGCATCCCGTTAAGTGCCTTGCCCAAGGACACAACAAGCAAGCTTGCCGGCTTGTTCTCCACACTAGCCCTTATTTGCTGAGCGCCCAGCAGGGAAGCTGTGAATACCATTTTTTAAAGTCTTTTGGTATGACTCGACAAGGGAAATGAACCCCAGGTCTACCGACTGCGAAGCGGACGCTCTAACCACTACACCATCGCGCCGATCGTCGTTGGTAAAGGCACTTTAATATCTTTTGAAAAAGCTATTCTTTCAAAACCTTTTTGTGACGTTCTATCAGTGCCGGCATTCATTGGATGCAATACCTCTACCGATCAGAGCGTCACGAAAAGATTCTGACAAAACATGTTTTTCCAAAGTAACAATGAATATCCAAACAATAGCATTCAGTTTTATCAACTAATTTTGGGGGCAATATCTCGTGCAACTAATTGCGCTTTAACATGTGTTTTAATGCATTTTCAAACTTTATGGTGACTAAACTATTTAACTCTTTTCCTGCGCGTGGACAGATACTGCAAAAATGTCTAGCGAAATATGACTTTTTAAAAAACTACGAAGTACGACAAAAACAGGAATTGCGAAATACAACACCACGACTAATGAGAAATAGCAAATCTAGCTGTATATGCTGCATTATTCAAATTGGCTTGAACCAAACAGCACAACTAGCGCTTCAACTCTTCTAAAATAAACTACGATAACAATACAGAAGATACAATACCAGCAACATCTATTTTAATCGTTAAGTTTGGCAAAGTTATGGTACTGCCATTCACGGCGCACCTAGCACCGAGAAACACGATGTCAGAATATGTCGTAACGCATCACTTGTGCTAAAACTTTTAGTGGTTTTGCTATAGCTTAATCCAGGTCAAAATGCATTTTAACGAAATCATCTAATTAGATGTTACAAGAGCAATTGCAATGCCACAGCGAAACTATGCTCAACATTTTTCTACAGCACTTGGTAAAAGGGTAAGATGTTTCTCAATAGCGCCGTATCGCGGTAAAAATATATATATTATGGATAGTGATGGAGAAACAAGCCCACCAAACTGAGATCCAGCCCTTGATTACAATGTTGGTCTCGATAAATATCAGACAATACATCACCATTAATACAATCAGCTAGTTCTGTTATAAGAAATTTAGTAACAAACTTACATACAATAATTAACTCTAATCACGGTGCTAGTCGCTTGGGAATCGCTCTACGATGAAGCAATCAAAAAGATTACAATAATTGCTTCATAAAAGTTACGCTAAACTAATGTTAACCATCGAGTGAGCTCATATTAGCCTAGTTGTGGTTCATAATATTACGATGAAAATACTCTCAGTCCTGCTCATGTCGCTCTCGCCATCAAAATTAAATTGAAAGACAAAAAACACTCCAGCGAAAACTCAGAACGTAACAGTAAACAGCCGAACATTGAATGCAATGCATACGCAATACATTACCAAGATTGCGATATGAAACGGCATTGTTCTGAAGTGTTTTGCTTGAAACTTTTCCACTTCCATAAGGCAAACTCAAGAGTAAAGCTAGAGCATTTCGCAAATGAGCGCCCAGGTGGTTTCAGTCAAAGAGCATCTAGACAAAAGTTTTAACTGACTTGTCATTTTTAATGCATTTTTGTCTCTCCTATTTTGCAAAAAAACGAGTTTTACTAAGCGTCGTTTTAAGAAACACAACCAACCTTCCTGCCCAAGATACTGTTCTGCCGCGCATCTAATAAAGTAAACTCTTTGCTTTACACCCGCGAGTAAATTGGCGCTTGACAACTAACTGGGAGTGCAAAATGCCAACTGGTAAAAAGGACTAAATTGATTTGAGTTGTGCGAATCGCGATGCTGTACTGAACATATGCTTAAGTTACTGATTAACGTAGCGTGGGATAAAGTGCCTTGCACTATCGAATCTCACACATGGCACTAAGTCGTAAAGTCCATTTAGAATATAAATGAAAATTACCGTTAATACTTTGATAGCACAGCCAGTACAATAAGCCATTTAAATAAACGGTTGATATCCACAGTGATGGAAGTAAAGTTCGAGCTTGTGCACAAACCAGGCAAACAACCAAGCTGTATAAAAACACCCTAATAAATTTATGTGCAAAGTTTAAAATTGAGACTAGCATATTTACTTTGGTTTTCATCAACTGAATTTTATAACGCTTCACAGCTAACCTATCTATGTTGTTAGTTGAGTACGTTCCGTACAGTGCGGCAATAATATTCCTCTAACTCTTAAACAAAAAGCTAAGGTCGCTATTTTTCTAAGGAAAAAAAAAATTAATTTAATCAAACGCAACGGCATTGCTGAACCTAAAAGCCTCACGCACATCAAAAACATGCTTCGAATTTCAGAAAACCTAGGAACTTATTTGCACTTTTTCAAGCATACAATGTATAATCTAGTTTACCTGCACTGAGATGTAGGCAATATGCACGTATGATATAAAACATAACTTACCGTTTGTTTCTCTAGTTTTGCTTCATATTGGCATATGCGTGAGTGGGCATCTAATTCTGATCTCCTGCACTGTTCCTCTAACGTAGAAATGCTTCGTTGTTGTTCAACAACCTGGCAAATACAGTTGGTTTTAGATCTCTTCCAGCGACAAGAATTCTTTTTAAGGAATAAATGGAACAACTTATGCCTGGACTATGAAGCATTCAAAATTGCCAAACCAGTGCGTTTGTACTTTAAAGATTACGAACGGGCATGCAAAATTGCAACCATGAAAGTGCCACCTCAAAATCTACTTTGACACACCGAACCCTAGTGAGTCTCCAAGCCGTAAGACTGGGGTTCTGGAAACTATGGAGTTCCCCTTTAATCTCCATCACACCCAGACCCACCCTGACCCAGAGCGATCGCATTTGTCTGGAGTGCAAGCTATAACTCAAATAACCTCACTGCCTAGCGGGTAGCTCTAGATAGCAGCTTTGGATAGCCAAAGCTAAGGAAATAAACCTTGACAGCAAATCTGGAAAAAATTCAGCTGGCAATCTAGTGGCAAATATTGTTCCTCTCCTGGCTACTTCTGCTGCTCAACAGAAACCATTAACACTATGTAATGGTCTTGTCATTTTTCCGAATTTCTTATGTGGGGAGAAGGCAGGTACAGTAAGTCACAACTTGCTTTTTACAGATCTTGGCCCGGGTAGCAACCACTACTTTTATCACATATTTCATTTTTGTATATTTTTCTTATCTTTATTTTTCTTTTGTTTCAATATCTGGGGATAAATCTAGAAGGATGCCAAAATCAATGATCAGTCTGATTAACCTGTTAAGCGTCTCTTTTTTGCCATTCATGCTTTAATGCATTGTCACATTCTTTTTCAATGAGTTTATTCCTGGTGTCATAATCAATCATAATTAATGATAATTAATCATCATAAAATACCAAAGTTTGTTTGTAAATCATTACTCATCTGTTTACTTCTACATCAAGTGTGATATATCGTTGAAATCTCTATTTCTTGAGGATTTCAAATATAATAAAAACAAAAAAAATTTTTTTTTGAATATGCAAATCAGCCCCCCCCCCAACAGGTGCTGAGTTGTCTTCAAAGTTAAAGTACCCTTACCTCAAAGATCATTACAGATTTCATTTTTCTACTAATTTCTTTAGAAATGGTTACTAGATGATGCTAAGGACATAAGCCTTTAAGGTACATCAGTCAAAACTTACCTAAAAGCCTAGGTTTTCTACAGTTTGCTACTTTCTGAGACCCATGACCTTTTTGTTAACCGGTACTGACCGGTACCAAATTTTGTTAGTCAAATGTAGTATCTAAAATAAGATCAGTTATTATCTGCTACAGGTTAGCCTAAACCAAGGGTAGGCAACCTTTTACCGTCAAAGAGCCATTTGGGCCCGTTTACCACAGCAAGGAGACCGATGAGAGCCAGAATAATTCTACGGAGCATAGATCAAAAAGGTCTTCACCTGTAGTTAGAGGCAGGATGATCTGAGTATCATTCCACACTCACCTGCTACAAAGAACAGCAAAAGAGCCGCAGATGGGAGGCAAAAGAGCCACATGCGGCTCCGGAGCCATGGGTTGCCGACCTATGGCCTAAACCATGTATCATTAAGTATTTTTGAACAGGAAATTTCTTGAAGATTCAAAAAATATCAAGTTTAAATAGAATATGCTGTCACTAACAATGAAACAGCAACTTATTTACACCCCTCCCGTGTGTTGAGAAACAAGGGGGATACAGCAAACTTTTCATTTAGAGAAGCCAAACTTTTGCTAGCTGTTAAACTTGTATTTCAGTTTTTGTTTCCTTGGAAACTTGATGCGAAATGACGACTTTAGTGGTGAAGTATTTGCAATTTATTTTATCTTTTTAAAGGGTGTAGTTTTTCTAAAAAGTATAATTTAGTAAAGGTAAGTCAAAAAATTTTTGGGGGTTTTGAACTGACATGATGTACAGTACCATACCTATTTTTGATCAGTAAATATCATATATCGCTTAGCTTAAACTATTCAAAGTTATATATTGCTGAAAAGCAAATTTTCTAAGCTTTTAAATGAGACTGGTAATAAGCAACATATCATATTTTTTGCGCACTAAATCAACTTATTTTACTTACCCTACAAATTTGTTTGGGGGGGTTTTGAGACCCCTAAAAAATTTGAAAATTTGAATAGGTAAATTTTATTATTATTGCTTGAAATTTTGTCAAATGATGCCCCAAAAGAGTAGTTTTCAGACTGTGTCAATGATAAAAGGTTTGGTTTTGTGGTAAATCAGGTATCTTGATTTGAATTCAAGGTAGTTGGCTCTTGCACGTGTCTGCTGAAATTTTTGCAATTTTTGTCGTCTGCGACTGGGTTCTTGGTCCTTTTAACCCTTTTTCGGTATGAAAATCCAAGAATTAAGGCACAAATTATACATCTTCCGATGCGTGAGGAGTTAAGCGTGATCTTTTGAAAATTTTATAAAAATCGGATGAGAAATAAAGTCACAAATCGTTTTTTTAGTAAACTTTTTTTTGAAAATATAAGCTGTAAAGTTAGTAGACTCAATATCAAGTCGATGACAAATAGAATAAAAACCAAACTGGTGTGGACTAGATATTGTGTCGATGACGCTTCCTATAAGTTTTGCGCGGACTAGATATTTATAAACTAGATAAAGAGTCGCTGACTCTTGCGGGATGTTTTTAAAGGACTAGATATCTGGACGGAGACGCTTAACAGGTTAAAGAAGGCCCAACACAAAGAATAATGCGAGACCAGTGCTTTATCAAGCTGAGATATCGTTGCCAACATAGACATACTGAAAAGACGGCAAACGATTAGAAGCAAAGAAATTGTATTTAAAGCAACAACAAACAGCACAAGGACGCCAGCATGTCACAAGAGGCAACTTTCGGGTACCCACCAGTCACCAATGGCAGTTTGCCTCGTTGGTGGTGGGCCTACTAGTCTGTAATTTGTAATCATGACAGGTTTGAAATAGACTGCCACATTGCCCGAGTCCAATCCTAATTAGGTTTGCGGTGTAAACTGGAATAGAACCACTTCATGTCGTGCCTCCAATCTAAAAAAGAGGAGGGGTAAAAATAACAACTAGGCACAAGTGGTCATAGGTGCAACAGTGTCAGCTTTAGTCCATTCCTTCCCAGAGCACATTTGCTACACTAAAAACTGCCCTAATAAAAGAGTCGGATATTTACACGATTTGCCAATGGCACTTAGGTTCCTCTTGTACTGTAAATATTGCCATACAAATCATCTAAAGTTAGAAAACACAACCTACTTTTTCATGTTGTTGCTCTATAATTGCTTCAGCATCAAGCAGTTTTGATCTAAGTGCTTTAACTTCGGCTTCAATATCTACATAAAAATTATTGAACGTAAACAAAAAACTGGTGTAAAATTCATTCTTTGGCTTGGTTTCCAATTAAGCCTACAAGTATAATTCCTTTAGTATATATACACTTTCAGGTCATGAAAAGACATTTACACCTCTACACAAAACAATTTGTGCTCTCATCGGCTTCAGAATTGCTAAGAAACTACTACCAGCGATATGTTACTATCACAACCACTCCAATCATATTTGAAAAATTCAAGTCAAAAAGGCTTTATTTTTAAAGTACAACAACACACAAACACTAAATTAGTGTTTTTGCTAGTGGTGACAAAAAAAGTCGGGTGTTCCTCGAAAAAATACTTTTTTATCAAATGCTGATTATTTCTGATGATAAAAAAATAATAACATCATTTAAAACACAAATATATGAAAAGATTCAAAATTAAAAAAGGTTATTGGCCATCAAAAATCAGTAAAACAAATTTTTAGCAAGCTTTTTTTATTTTACAAATACAAAAAGCAATTATTTTGTAAGCATTTATAAAATAGCAAAAACGTCTCAAAATTGTTATTTCAATCATTTATATACGCTCTGGTTGCTAAGTGCATCCATCTGCCTGCAGCAAAAAGATGGAAAAATCCTGTCAAGAGCTTTTTTACAAGGAAATAATCAAACTCGCAGGTGTTTTTCTTTGCACCGTCTTTTTCGTGCTGAGCCCTAAGCACCAAATACAATTTTAAGAGTTTTTGCACTCATCTGGTCAAAGTTTGAGCCACCAACCTATTGCACACGAAGCAAACGCTATAACCACTATACCGCCAAGTCAGTCAATGCAAGTGAAAATATTGAAAACAATTGAAAACATTGTTTGTTGTTAATATTCTTTGCAAACCATTCCAATAAACCAAAAAAAAAAAAAATATGGCAGTGCAAACATGATTATGACATAAATAAATTTTCAAAAAAGAAAAATGGCTTCTTTCGCTTTTAGCACTGGCATTGTTGAAATTGGAACTCATGATTAACATTCTTCTGAAACTAGGTTAGTCCACTTGAAAAATCCATTTCAAGTACTTTAAACTAATTACAATGCATTGTCAAAGTGGTAAGGAACTTATTTAAAAGCAAGCAAGTTAAAATGCAATAGAGAGCTTTGTGGTTTTAAACTGTACACAGTGATCATAGAAGCCATTTCTATTTGCACTAGGTACTGGATATAACATGTACACTGCGAATCACCTTATTTTACCAATTTTTCCATACGCTTTTGTGGATAGATAAGCATTGTAGATTTAGCGGTGCCACAACATGATTACAACTAGCAAGTATGCTATTTAGAGTAGCTTTTAAACCTCAAACTGAGTGTAGAAGTATAAAGCTGTTACCTATTTCTTCATCAGTGGTTTCAGACAAGACTTCTTTTGTAAAAGATGACAACTGTCCTCCTAACTGGCCAGCTTTTGATGTCAACTGCGTAAAACTGTCATTTAATCCACCAATCCAAGACATTACGTCAATAACATGCAAATAAATATATACAGTACATGTATCATGCAATAATTAAACTATATTTACAAAAGCTTCATTACAGTGCTTCATATCTTAAAACAAATCACAACTGTGTAAAGAAGTGTATCAATATCAATAATAATAACTATTTCATTGTGGAAATAATAATTAGGATGTTTAAAATACAGTGAAGAGTAGCCAAGCACTAAAAAATATTAAAATCTGGTGTTGTTGACTCATGTTTTGCTGTATCTGCTCTTGCCTCTCCTCCACCACTTTCTCACATCCTCTGCATATTTTGCAGAAACAATCCACCTTCTTTTTGTATACAAATGAACTCTTCTCAGACTGCAACAGATCCCTAGCTCTCATGGTCCACAACCACTTTTGCTTGCTGCTCAAGTGACAATTGGATGATAGCTATACATTTGCCAAATAACTGATATTAAAGATGCTTTGTTTTTCTGAATGTGATGCTACATCATGGTTTTTATTGGGATTTGTGGTCACAACACAAGAATCATCAGGACTGCTATCTAAAATTTGTGATTCTACTCTTTTTGTCCTTTTTGATTTCCAATGAAGCACATTTGGAAAGAAAAAAATCTGGAAAATAAGGTGGAATAATAAATTTAGACACAGCTTTGCTTCCTATATGTCAAAGCTAAATAATATTTCATTGCCTGGTTTAACAACACCCTGATTATATCATAGACAGAATCATTGAAGGCAGCAGTTTTCTTAGCTGAAAAAAAACACAATTAACACTGCCTATTTTGACTTTCACAACAAAAATCTGGAATATTCTGTTTTCTATTTTTGTTTTCTGTGATATTTAGCAATCGAAAAGAACCAGTAGTAACTACACAAATCAAAATATACTGTTGCACCATAATAACAATGTAACAAACTATTATGTTGTAATATTTGTATTTATTTTGCTGTATTCTTGTAGTGACTGCACCAAAAACTAATTTGCCTTGGGCATTTCATTACAAATCATGCTCGTTAAAAAGTGCAGCACTTGATAAAATAAACTAATATGAATTTACCTATTTAAAAACAAAGTACTCTGCTATGATGTGCACTTTTGCATTATTCACTACAATGTAGTGTAGGATAAACCAAAATAGGATATGCTCTGCTTTGGCCATCCACAGAGCGTCTTATAAGCAAGAAACAAAACAACAAAGCGAGTCCTGAAGGCACGAGACCTCCAAAGGAAGCAATGCTATTGAGAGATATATTTAAATTTGCAAAGCCATCCCTGGACGCGTTTCGTCCTTTTGGACTCATCAGCAGGGCTTGCCAAGGGCCAAGAGGTCCCCCCAATAGCATTAACGTTGACTTTTATAAAACAAACTAACTAACACAAAGCACAAGACTTACATGCTGTTTACCTTTGAACGAGGTTTGTTTTGACATACTTCTAGCCACTCGACTATGGACTAAAACTGATATCCTTATGTAAAGTTGATCACACAAGCAGTGATTAGGCATAAAAGGTCTTCCAAAAGTTACAAACTAATTGCGATGCTTTAAGGCATGGCTGGCAGCACGTGGTGCATTGCAGCAAAACTCAGTGCACAAGGAGGCTAGTTCCAAAGATGCAGGTTCAAATCAAATTAACACAAAGCACAAGACTTATATGCCGTTTACTTTTGAATGAGGTTCATTTTAACATACTTCTAGGCACTCGACTATGGACTAAAACTGATATCCTTATGTAAAGCTGATCACACAAGCAGTGATTAGGCATAAAAGGCCTTCCAAAGGTTACAAACTAAATGTGGTGCTTTAAGACATGGCTGGCAGCACATGGTGCATGGCAGCAAAACTTGGCACACAAGGAGGCTAGTTCCAAAGACGTGAGTTCGAATCCCACAGATGCATTGCATTAATGCTGACGTTTAAGAACACAATATACGCATAACATTAAAAGGGCACTTAGCTGATTTTGGTGGGTCCCAAATGACTGCGCCGCGGCTTTGTTAGTTGAAGACTTTTTTTGAGAACAACTCTTTAAGTAAATGTTCTTGATATTGATAAAAAGTTTTGTTCAAATCGATGCTTTCACTTCATTTTAATGATGAATTTTTATTGGAAATCAACTTTAAAAATGTTTTTTAAATTGATCTCCAATTTTAGCTTAAATTTTTTGATTTGATTACTTTTGGTTTTTCAAGCTGCAAACAATCCACAAAAAAGTATCATCAGGGCTACAATCAGGCTGTGATCCACAGCTTGCCAACCACTGGTCAACTGGGGTTTCATTGTCTCCCACGACCAAGAAAGAGGTCATGTATAACTATAGACCTACAACAACTAGAATCAGGTAGTGTTAGGGTGGACTTTTTGAGTTCCTTTTATTTACACAACAGATAACATCTTACTATCTTTTTATAATACTTTTACGAAAAGGAGGTTAACTTGTTGATATTGTGGTCTACTGGTACTCATTCAATTGTTCGCCTTTCTCTAGCTGTCTAGTTCTGTGATTTTTAACAGCCAAGAAGTTTTCTGTTTTAGGCTTACTGCTATTTAATGTTTTTCAGCCAACAGTAGTCTACAACTTAAGATTAATATACTAAAAAGTAAGGCAGTGGCTATTTTGCCATCGATGGCAATTTGCCCTTGGAATCTATTTTGCCAAAATCATTCACGTGTGTTTATATAGCCATATTTGCTATTATTACACCAGTGACACTGTGGTGTAGTGGATAGTGCGCTGGTCTTGAGATACCATGGTTGTGGGTTCAAATCTCAGCTGGCAGAGTTTTAAAAGAAAGGCAGTGTACACTAAAGGGGCAGGCTTGGTGTGTAAATGTATGGGGCAGTGTACACTGGAAGGGAGTGTACACGGTGGGGATAGTGACCTGGGGGTGCACAATTTTTTTAATTGGTTTTTAAAATTGACCAATCAGAAACGACCAAAAGTCACATGTTTAGTACGTCATTTAGATTGACCAATCACAAATAACTCACGGCAAAATAGTCTCTGAGGGTAAATTGCCATCGACGGCAAAATAGCCACTGCCAAAAAGTAAACCTGTATCCAAAATTTTATCTCTCAAACTAAAAACCTGCCTTACTTTGTCACCATTTAACAATTAGGCTTAGCGATGACTAACTTGTTTAATTGCTGGCCTAATGCCAAAGAACATACCCTAGCTGCAACAGTGCAAGCAACTCAAAGTTCTAAAACTCTCTTTGGCTTTACCCTAATAACAACAATAATCGCTGATTACTACCTAGTTTTTTGGGTCCTCTATAACTGCAGCATATTTTAGACGTTCAAAAGCTTTTGCTCAACTTCAATTAACAAGACGCATTGTGGTAGAGTCAACTAATTCTGCTTTATCTTGATAAGTGTTTTAAGTGGACTCATTGACGTGGAAACTTGGAAAAATTTAACGCTAAAATGGATCTATTGGGAGCTTTACATTTGGACAAGCTAGAGCAGTGGTCTTCCAACTTTTTTACAAAATCGCTCCCTTTCAAAAATGAGGATCCCAATCGCCCCTCCCCCATAAAAAACCATCACTTTTGTTTGAAAGTTTTTGTCCCGAAATATATGCAGAAAGCTTTTTTACAAAAATACGGTACATAGAAGGAAAAGCAAAGGCAATTTATTGAAATACAACAGTACGTTTAAACTAATGTGACCCTTGCGATTGGTGTTGCTCTGCAAGATTAGCAAAAGTTGGGTTTAGGCTAGTCAGCTTAAGTCGAATTGAGTTCCTCCCAGTCATATTCATGTCGAGTCTGTTGCAATATTTATTTCGCATGAACAGCACTTTACTAAAGCCTGGTTCAGCAATGTATGTGGCTGGAAAGACCAATATAAACAATTTCACTTTCTCCCAGTGTTCCGGAAATCGGTTACTACAACTGTCCACAAACCTTTCAACACTTTGCAGGTTTATCAGCATTTCCTGCATGATGGAATCGCATTCATTGATGTTACTGGCGAATGGTTCCGCCAACCACGAAAAAACTTCTAGGTCAAGCAGATCTTTAAAGTGAACGTTTATGTCTTTCTTCACATCTTTCAGGTGTTCAACGTAAATAAGCAAATGATTGTCGCTGACACTATGTGACATTTTTGACAGCCGAGAGAAGTGACGAAAATCTCTTCTGCTCAAAGTTGGCTGATAGAGTTGCAGCTGGTTGATTAGGCCACATATTACAGTTATGCTTTGAGCCAAAGTAATATTTTTACCGTAGAGTTTGTTTGTTGCTGTATTGATTTTTTCAAAAAAATCTGCTAGATAACTGGTATCTTGATAGCAAGCAATTACATCTGTAGCGTGTCGCGCCTCGCACTTCATCGAGCTGCCATGCCAAACATCTTTTTGTCTTTTTTTACATTTTTTTATTGGTTTGCTTTCGGCGGTTTAGCACCTTGCTCCCGCCGGTATGTGTGTGATTCTAGTTGTTTACTGTTAGAGCTGCGTTTGCTAATTTGCAACTTCGTGCGTCCCGAGTTTGACGCCCAGCTCGCGCACCTTTGCTGTTTTACCCTATGATGTTACTGTAATATTAACTGACGAAGTACATACCGTCAGGTTTGTAGCCGCTCGGCTATCTCCGTTTAAAGTACATCGTGCTCCTATAGTTCGCACGCCTGGCGATGTAACCTCACGCCAGGAATCTAGCCTGCATGGCTTTCCGGCAACCTAGCCGTGATATTGCAACGCGTATTGTTATTGTTATTGTATGCGTCTAAAATCACACACATTTATTTTTCTTTTTTTATTAGGGCTAGATTATGTTTATTTTTGTCTTCTCTTGGTAGCTCGGTGATCGGCTTGCCTTTCCCGCCATTAGGTTGTTTATCCGTTATTTTTTGTTAATGTGACGTGTGCAGTGCCCTGTTTACATAGACGTGTGCAGCGACCTAATTCCTGGTGTCGCGTGCAGATTTTGTTACCGACCATGTGGTCGGAGATATTGTGCTCTCTTTCTTCGTCGATCGCCGTGGCGGACGGACGTGTTCTGGTTGTCTGTCATGTTTCTCGTACGTTGTTGATCGTCGTGGCAGAAGGACGTGATTTTTGATTATCTGCCACAGCTTGCGCGAATTGATGGAATAAAATATTGCTGTAGTGCTTTCTTCCTTGTGACTGCCATAGTTCCCAGCAATTGGGATTCAGTCAGCACGTTATTGCTCTAAGGAACTTATTTCCTACACATCTTTGGCAAGATCAGAATCCAAGGAACTCCACTACACTGTTTTGAAGTTCCCAATATCTTGCCAAAGATTTGCCTTTTGATAATCAACGAAATTCTGTATCGAACTCTTCATTGTTTGCCTCGCACGGCTGTCGAAATAGTCGGTCGTTTTTTTGGCGTTGGCTTTTATCTTGTAAATTGCTTTGACAGCAACGCTCAAAGATTCTTGCAGACGTGGACTAAGGCGCTTTGCTACTAAATGCTGAGGGTGAAGCGCGAGTGCTCAGTAAACAGATTGTTTTTTTTTCTTTTAGTAGAGAATATAACCCACGATACCTGCCTACCACAGCTGGAGCGCCTTCAGTACGCATGCTATTATATTTGCAAAGGGGACGGATTTGTTTTGCAAGAAGTCAGACAAAGTTTGAAATATTGTTTGACTTTTAGTGTCCGTTTCTAAACACTTGCAAAATAAAAGCTCCTCCATAATATCTCCTTCAGCTATGTAACGGACGAAAGCCATTAACAAAGCGTTATTGTCTGATGTGGTAGTTTCATTTAATTGTAAGCTGAAAGGAGTGTTTCGTAAGATTTCACAGAGTTGATCTTCAATATTCGTACCCATTTTGTCTTTTTACAATGGTATCACTCAGTGGAATAATTCGTAGTGCAGATGCGGGGGTCTCCTTCCATTACACTGGAAATAATTTCTTTCAGAGCAGGTACTACCAAACTTTCTCCAACATTGAACGGTAAACCACTTTTTGCGATCAAGGAAGAAATCTTGTACGAGGCTATTAATCCTTGACATTCTGGCAAGTGTCTTTAACAAAGACCTTGGTTACGCAACTTTGAGTTTGACGCTCTTTGAAAGCTTGAAAAAAATGCAATAAGTTTGTCTGCTTTATCAGGATGAAGTCTCATTAGATCATTTTTCAACCTTGACGGCTTCATTGCCTCATTTGTAAAAACTTTCTTGCGCAATAGACACATTGGAAGCTGAATGTAAAATGGGCATGGCACAAAGCCAAACTTGATATAATCCACGAGATAAGCACGGCACTTTCTTTTAGTATTAGAAGCAGTGGCGAACGCAGAAAGTTTCCGAGATGGGGGAGAGGGGGGGGCAAAATTTCGTTACAATCGCGTGACGTCACAAATCAACTTTATGGGGAGTGCCGAAGGCACGAAAAATCGAAATCCAGGGAGATCCCCAAATACTCACGAAAAACCAGTTTTGCTTTTGCTAAAACTGCTTGGTTTTGCTTTGCATTTTTTCATTTTTAGGGTCTGAGAGGGGGGACATGGCACAGTGGCCTCTCTCCTTGGTACGCTAGTGATTAGAAGCCATTGCTTTCTACAATAAAATTATTATACAAAATTTAGAAAAGAAACCGAAAGTAGCCGGCATCAGATATAACAATATAAGGACAATCCTAAATTTTCAAAAGCTATGATTATTTTCTTGTACTGTTTCAGATCCTGTTCTTTCCTGTACTACACAGGCAGTCTGCACTCTACAGTTAAAATGTTGTTGTTGATTACCCGACCCTTTCCGAGGGATGGGGGCATAATGGAAAACCATAGAGCCCCAGAAGCCGGGCAACTCCCCAGGGTCTGGACCAGAGGTCGTAAAGAGACACAGAGTCGCCAAAAAGTCCGTAGCTGGACAGTGCAGAATGAGATGAGAGGTGTCCTGGGACGAGTATCCGCAGGCGCTGCAGGAAGGATTCTCATTTCTGCCGATCCTAGAGAGATAAGAATCTAAAAGAAGGCTGTATTTGTTGCAGCGAAGACGAGAGAGGACACAGCGAGCATGACGAGGGTCACAAGTTCCTCGGTGGAAATTGAGGGAACCTGTGTGTCAAAGAATTTTGATGAGACAGTACGCCTCCAGTCCGAGAAAAGACAAGAGTGGATACGAGAGATAAGAGGAGAGAGACTTCAAGGGATTGCAGAGGGCGCAAGTAGCGCTCCCCGCCTGGCCAGTGCATTAGCCGCGTCGTTACCCGGGAGAAACGAGTGTCCGGGGAATCATTGTAGTCTGATAGAACAGGAGGAGAGAGAAGACAGTTCCTGCCAGATCTGCCACAGAGTTTGAGATAAGAGGAAAGATGGAGGAGGGGACAGGGTGGTGAGGACAGAACGAGAGTCAGATAATAGGAGAAGAGAAGTGGCAGACATGTTGGTGCCGCGGAGACAAGCAAAGAGCATGCAGAATGGCGCAGGCTTCCGCGGAAAAACTTGAACAAACTTGGCCTGCCGAAAAGGAAAGAGTGGCCTCAGTGCCATAGAGAGAGCAGTTGGCAAGTACGCCGTAGCCGCTGTTGCCAAACGGACAAGGAACAGAGCTGTCTGTCCAGAGTACCAGATCATAAGAGGGGAGAGAGTCAAGGTGAGCGAGAGCCGCACCTTGGGGAGAGAGAGGAGGATTAAAGCGAGAGCATGGAGTGGAAAGGGTAGTCTCCACGGTGAACAAAGGCAGATTCCAAGGAGGACAGGGAGGGCAAGCAAGAAGAGCCTCCCTAGAACAAGTAGAAGGAAGCATGAGCGGGTGATTGGATGCAAAAGCTCTCTAGGACGATCTGCAGAGTCGTGGTTTCACTCCAAGTCTGGCCAAACCTAAAATCAGAAAGCAGGTTGGGAGACGAAGGGCCCGTTCATAAGACGAAAGAGTGAAATGAGTCAGAGTGACTCGTAGGGGAGGTAAAGAAGCCTCGGAGAGAAGAAGAGGGATAGGGGAGGACGAGATGGTGCGACTTGCCGCTTGGTGAAGGCATTCCAATTTGGTGATATTGGTGACACTTAGGAAAGGAAACTATCCGGGTGAAGCGTAAGTGAAAAGGGGCCGAAGAAAAGATTTGTTCAGAACAGAGAGGGACTCCTTAGAGGGCCCCATGAGGAAGCGGAGATACAGCGTAAGGCCTTGAGGCGCGGGAAAAACTTGGCCTTCAGCGAAGATACATGTTTGGAAAAGAAAAAAGTGCGGTCAAAAGTGACCCCTAGAAAGGTTGGAGTTGGATTGAAACGGAGGTGGGAGCCGAGTAAGAAGAGGTTGAACTGGAGATTAGCTTGGTGGGGATCCACTGAGAAGAAGGAGGCCTCACATTTGCTCGGATTGAGAGGAAGACACCAGTACTCCGACCAGCGCTCCAATTGAAACAGAGCTCCTTGTGTGGCCTCCACTGCAGTGGGGATCGAGGGGGAGGAGGACCTAATGGCCAGATCGTCAGCGTAAAGAGAGCAGCTGACGGAAGAAGGCAGAGAAGCCGGAAGATCATTAATGAAGAGAGAGAAAAGTACAGGGCCGAGAACGGATCCTTGCGGAACACCTCGGACTCGAAAAGAGTGACTTTTGTGATTTGATAAACCACGCAAGCGCGCCTATCAGAAAGGAAAGATTGAGTCCAACGAGCAAAGCAAGGAGGGAGGCCGGGCGAAATGACTTTGTGGAAAACGGCGCGATGCCAGACAGAGTCAAAAGCTTTAGAGAAATCAATAGTAGACAGGATCGTACGAGAGCCCGGCCTGGGTTTGTTAAATTCATCCGAAATGGACCGAGAAAGGGACAGAATTTGATCAAGAGTAGACCGTCCAGGGTGGAAGCCGGCCTGGCGGGGAGAGAGAATGGAATTAGACTCCACAAAGAAAGAGTAGACGGGATAGAATGATGCGTTCGAACAGCTTTGAGACGCAGGAGGTGGGAGAGATAGGCCGGAAGGAAGCAGGAGAGTCGAGAGGCTTTCCTATCTTGTAATTGGGAATAACAGAAGATGTCTTCCAGATGGAAGGAAAGAAATGCAAAGACCAGGAAAGGTTGAAGATGTGAAAAAGAAAATCCATGCCAGAGCGAGAAAGATGCTTTAGCATGAGATAGGCAACTTTGTCTGGACCAGTGGCAGTGGAGAGGAAAAGGTTGGAGGCAGCCGCAAGAAGTTCAGTGGGAGAGAAAGGAGAGCAGAAGGACGAATGAGACTCTTCCGGGTGCGTGGCAGGGCGGAGCTCAGAGAGGTAGCCTCTGGCTCTGCTACGCAGGGCCTTTGGCTGAGAAACGGAAAAGTGAGATCTCAGTTAAGCGTCGTAGACCGAAGCCGATTCCCTGGGAGAAGAACAGTTAGGAAAATTAGGAGAGGAGGAAGACGAGGAAGGAGAGCCAGCGATAGAGCGGAAAAGAGAGTATACAGTTTTTGGATTTGACTTGGGTGAAAGAGAAGAGCAAGTCGTCGGTCATGCCTCAGTCTTGGCCTAGGCGATGACTGTCGAGGTGCGTCGAGAAGCGAAGATGTAAGCCTGGCGATCTTCATCACTTCTGTGAGCGGTAGCGAAAGCCTTGCGTCTTTCGCTAACCGCTTGTTCCACCTCAGAAGACCACCAGGCTTTAGGAGGGCGTTTGATACGGCCAAAAGGAATGGAAGATTTGGCCGCATTCAGTGCCAAAGAGGTAAAGAGAGCAGCAGCAGAGGAAAGAGAAGGAGACGAGTATTCCTCTGCAGAAGGTCAGTGAGAGTCAAAGCAGGAGGCAAAGCCATCCTAGCGAGCTTTCTGAAAGTTGAAGAAAGGAGGACGCTCGTTGGGGCGAAAGGCCGGAGAGAGAGGGATAGATAGAAGAATTGGTAGATGGTCAGAACCCAGGTCCTGAAGCACTTCCCAAGAGCAGGAAAAGGCAAGAGAAAAGGGAGAAAAGGAGATGTCAGGAGAGGAGCGGCTGCCAGTGGAGCGATGTAGAAGGGTGGGTGTGTCAGGGTCATTGAGAGGGAGGAGGTCAAAAGAGATGACCCAGTCGAATACTTCCTCCCCGCGGGGGTCGGAAGTACCTCTTGAGTCCCAGAGGGAGCGATGGCAATTGAATTCCCCCAGAATGAATAAATTTCTGGAGGAGGGAAGAATAGAGGCCAAAAAGGAGTTAGTTCTGCCATCCATCGGGGAGGAGCGAATAGGGGGGGCGTACACATTAAGAAATGATAGCGAGGAAGAGTTGTAAAAAGAGAGATGTTGACCCCTACATCATCAGAGTAGGGATCGAGCAAAGAGAGGGAGGGAGCAGAGAGTTCAGAAAAGATAGGCCCTGCTTGACGAAAATGATGACATCGTCGCTAGCGTGCGTGGTATCAGGATAGAGAATGCCAGACTGGGAGTGGGTGCAATCAGAACGCAGAGCAGAGAATCCAGGAATCCAAAAAAAGGAAAATGAGCTAAGATTGAATTCCTGGATACCGACAAGTTCAACAGGATGGGACAAAAGAAAGTAAAGTGGTTCAGTACTCCTGGCTCGAAGACCTCAGCATACCATTGAAGAACCCTGAGAGAGTCAGGGAGGATGAGATGAGGCAAGAGGCATAGAAGGACAGCGAGGAGCAAGGGACGGTGGTGAGGGGCAGAGGGAGAAAATATGAAATGGGCCGACGGGGGATAACAAGTTTGAAGGCGAGGGTGGGGCGGGAGTGCAGCATTTGCAGATAAAGGACTAGATTGTACAGTGGAAGTATACGTGTCGCAGGATTCCGAGGAGAGAGTCACAGTGTTACGAGTCGGGACACAGCAGGGGGGCAGCTCCAGGAGTGAGAGCTGTCAAGAGTTCTGAATTTGGAGAGGGAGAGTTGTGAGCACCTTAAATGGATCCATTTGGATCAGGTGCAGTATTGCACTGATTTGCCCCACCAGGTCACATTTCCAGCGCACACAGAGCAGGGAAAGATGGGGCCAGGGTTGGGATGAACGTTACCGCTCATCAAGAGAAGAAGAAAAATAAGGAGACGAAGACGGGCAAGAGAAGGACAGGAGAAAAGAGAAAGCAGGCGACCGTTTTTAAGGAAGCTGTGTGCTGCCCTTCTGCGGTCGTTCAGGGGGCAGCATAGCGAAAAAATGAAGGGGAGTTGAGGGTAACTGAGACTCTCGGAAAGTCCAACAGCTATTTCGACCCAACCCAAACGGGGTCGGGGACTGCACCACCACGTTGAAGCGGCTGCTGATTGGTGCAGCTGCAGTTAAAAAAACTCTGCAATTAAAATTGTCAAACAATTTTGCAATCGGCTACCAACTATCATTTCACTCCTTATTTGATCATAATGCTTTTTTTGCTTCAATCTTATTCATTTCATTAGTATTTGCGTTCGTAATTAGGACGTTTGAACTACTACTTAGTTTTTGCGTCCTGCGATACTGTGGTGTGAACACTTCAATAAAATAAAAAAACAACGATGCCCTGCTCTGCTCCAGATATCTCCTTTTATCTGGAGCGGGCTTTTAGTACTTGCATCATTGCATGTGTGTGCATGAGCAGGCGGAGAACGCCAAAATTGTTTGAAGAGAGTGAAGAGCAATAAGAAAAAGAATGATAAAGTCAGCAAAAACTTTTTTAACATATCCGTTTTCTACTTAAATTTAAATTTATATAAGTATTTAGAAATCAATTTATAACAATATTCGTGATTGTAAAATCGCCCCCCAATTCTAAAAATTGTCAAAATTGCCCCGTTGAAAACCATAATCTAGAGTCTCTTTGGTGTACGATAATAATTTACTCTTAAATCTTGCCCTTTCCAAGTTATTTATTTATATCGATCGTCACAATACCTTAGATCAGTGGTTCCCAAACTTTTTTTTCGGCGACCCCAATTTTCGTGAAATTAAAATTTACAAACGTTGGCGACCCCGCAATATAAAAATATTGTAGTACAGTACAGTAGATATTTCAACACAAACACAATGTATTTAAATTTATTCAGTGAGAAGAATGCGCCTGTATGTTGTCAGTAAGTTTTTGAAATCTTGGTGTGATTTTGCTCAGGCATAACCGCATGTCATGTTCTATATTCAATCGATTTCTATGCTTTGATTTTAGCACGCTCATTGCACTGAAGCCTGCTTCGCAAAGGTACGTTGTTGCAAATGGAATCAGTTGCTTAATGACATATTTTGCCATGGTAGGATAAACTGGGTAAATTGAAACCCAAAAATAAATATTTGCTTGTAAATTTGGATGTTTCTTCTTGAATGATTCGAAGGATATACGGTTTGATGCTTCAGCTGTCATTTCTATGAGTTCTTCCTCAACTTGTAGAGGCAGATCAGGAAAATTAGAAGATGCAAAAGGATCAATCATCCAATCTTGTTTGTTGGTGGGTATTAGAGCGTCATTGTAATAGTGTTTAAGCTTTTTGATAAGTTGTTCAAGATGTTCAGTTATGATACCTTGTACATCAACATTTCTCTCGGAAAGGTAGGCCTTTAGTTGAGGAAACATATCATATTTATTTTTTTTCACGTAACTTTGCCACAGGATCAACTTCTTGTAATAAGCATTAATTTTTGCGTTGTGATCAATGATTGTGAATCCAGGGCCTTGCATAGATTGATTAAGAGAGTTCAGTGAGTCAAATATGTCCGCTAAATATGTAACGTTTGCCATAAACTTTTCTTGACTAAATTTTTCCGCCAAAGCCATTTTTTCTGTTTCTTCAAAAAGGTGATTATTTCTTCTTGTAGTTCAACAACTCGCTTTAAAACATGACCACGTGATAACCAACGCACCTCTGTATGCAACAGCAAACTGGTGTAGTTGGCGCCAATCTCATTGCATAAGCAAGAAAACAAACGTTGATTAAGAGGTCTTGCTTTTATGTAGTTCACGCATTTAAGAACGGAATCTAGCGTATCATGCAACGTCTCCGACAGAGCTTTTGTTGCTAGTGCTTGTCTGTGTAGAAAGCAATGCGTCCATGTTATACCTGGCACTTTGTCTTTAACACGTTTCACCACTCCACAGTTGACACCGGTATTTGCTGCTGCTCCATCTGTACAAATTCCAGCACATTTATCCCAAGGAATTTCATGCTCGTTAAAGAAAGTGTAAAGGCATTGAAAAATGTCCTCTCTTTTAGTATGTAAAGGCAGAGCTTTACAAAACAACATATCTTCTGATATTTCCTCATTATTAACGTATCGAATAAATACAGATAGCTGCGGTTGGCTAGCAACATCTGTAGATTCATCTAATTGAATTGCATAGAATGGAGAAGCTTTTACTTGCTTCACAATTTGGTTGAGGACATCACTCGACATATCTTCAATCCTTCGCTTTACGGTATTGTCTGACAAAGAAATAAAATTTAATTTTTCACTTTCTCTATGTCCTATCATTACTTTTACGACTTCTTTCATTACGGGGAGTATTAGCTTTTCTCCAATTGTATGTGCTTTCTTTTGCTTTGCTATTTCGTAAGATGCGAGATAGGAAGCATAGACAGCAGATTTATTTACTGTTGTGAATGCTTTCATAACGTTTGCTTGTGATGAGAGTGCTTGTAATTTACTTCGAAAATACTCTATTGGTTTATCGACACAAGCTGGATGGTTTGTTTCCAAGTGACGAAGAAGTTTATTCTTCTTCAACGATTCTTTAGAAAGAACTTTTTCACAGACAACACATTTAGGTTTTCCATTGACCTCCATAAAACCAAGTTTTAAAAAAGCTTCATCATATGTTCGTTTTCTAGTATTTTTAGCAGCCATTTTGATTCAGTTTAATTCCAATTAATTTAGAAATATATAAAACAGTAAAAATTAGTGTTCCTATCAAAAGAATATATAACATCTTGTAATACCAGATTACGTATTAGTAAATAAATTATTTCTTACAGTTCTGTCGAGTTTTGTGGGGTTATACTATATTTGCTTTGACGATAAATATACGCCTAACACGCTAGAATTTTACTTCCAACTTTGTTTCGCTTCCATCTTATACGATAATCGAACTCTTGTGAAAGGCAATTATTTGTATGCAAACTTACTACTGAACTTTTCTTCCTTGAACTCTTATAAGACAATTACTACCGACAACCACGTGTGGCACAACTTACTGAGCTCTTCTTCAGTGAACTGTCACACGCTCTGAACAATAATTACGCAATCGTCTTCGAGAATATCCCGAGCAATAAAGAGAAAAATATTTAGAGCAAGAGCAAAATCTCGCATCGGCTGATACACGTCACAATTGTCATTTAAAAAAACTTTCCAATGAACCAGTTACGGGTAATTCATTATAGTAACGAAATTCAAATTATTTCAAAGACTAGTTATAAAAGTATTAAGTTCATTGTTACTGTCTGAAGGAAATTTCACTGAATGTCGAAAGGTTTCGCTACATACAATTTTTTTCCAAAATCTTTTATTCGTTAAAGAATAGGCGACCCCAGAAAACATTTACGCGACCCCACTCGGGGTCGAGACCCATAGTTTGGGAACCACTGCCTTAGATAACCTTGCAGCAATTAAAATTTTTCTATCTCTCAAAAACCGTCTACGCGGTTAGACCTTCTCAGCATTACCAATGAATGACCTTAGTTATGCCGTTCAATAGGATAGTGGATGATACGACGTATGGTTGATATCATGACGCTATTGCCGAGGTTAGCAATCGTAATCGACTGCTTCACTCAGACAAATTTATTTACTGTTTGAAGTTAGTATGAAAGCATAGCACTTCCCACGGAAACCTTCAACAACAAACAGACATATGGTGCTTAGGTATGCAACGTTTGTTTTGAGAGTAAACCTTAATACATGTATTTGGAAATTGGTTTTACTCTTGTAAAACCATGGTACAATTTGATGGAGCGAGGCAAACCTTTTTAGTTACTTACGGTTGAAGTTCTGGTTAGCTCAATAAATTACTTGACCCACAAGGAATAAACAAAAGCAATTTTGATAATAGGCGTAGATTCATTCTGCTGCTAAGTACAGGGATCTAGCTTGATGCCGCAACGCCCACACTCATCTTATTCATGTTCAAATCACAAATACCTTACAAATTGTTTCTGGATGGCTGCGCTCTGCTCCTACGGCTTATCTACCACTCCTCCCAGGCATCCAACTGCCGTGCTTCGTCCCAAAGTAGCAACACTTCGACTAAACCGGCGAACAAATATTATCCTTACCAATCAGCAGCCTCCTCAGCGTGGCAGTGTGGTCCCCTACCGCCTTGGACTGGGGAAAAATGGCTGTTAATTTCTACGTGGGCCCCAGGTATCCTGGACACTCTCCACACTTTTTTTGAGGTGTTGTTCTTTGAAAAACCGTCGAAGAGCAGCCCACACTGTGTTAAAAATTGGTTGTCTGTCTTTTTATCTTTTGTCCTTCTGTCTCTATCTTTTACGCTTTCTTATTTCTCTTCTTCGAACGAGCGGCAACGTTCATCCCAACCCTGACCCTGTCTTTCTCTATTCTGTGTGCGCCCGCAATGTAACCTGGAAGGGCATGTCAGAGCAGTGCTGTACTTGACTCTAATTGGCTCATTTAAGGTGCATCTTCCCTTTCTTCTCGTAGTTTAACTTCTTTTGCAGTTTTCATTCCCAAATTTGTCCTCGTTGCTGCACGTTGGTTTTTTGTGAGAGCCCAGTTTATCAGCACTGCGCCATCTTTTTCGGGGCACTCCAAAAAAATGCCTTTACTTTTTGGCAAAGGAGGTTCTGACGTCCTCGCCAATTGCTTGTTTTTTGGCCTGAGGCCGCCTTCTTCTATTCGGCAGGCTCAATATGTTCAAGTTTTTCTGCTGAAGCTTGTGCCATTCTGCAAGCTTTCCGCTGGTCTCGACAGCGCCAACAAGTCTGCCACTTTTTTTTCCTTCTTCTCTCAGACCCTCGTTTTGCTTTAGCTACTCTTACCTCTTTTTCTGTTTTTCTTTCTCTTTCACACTCTCTGATTCATTTGGCAGGACTATCCTGTCTTTCCTTTTCCTTCCACTCATCTCTTCTTTCGGACTGAAAGCGTACGTCTCATTAAAATTCTTCAACATACAGGTCTCCTCAAATTTCTTAATAGGGTGATGCCGCAACAGCATTTTCAACTACCATCAATTCACAACAGCATCTCACATGTCAGCCATTCACAAGTTTTCTACATAAAATCAAATCTACGCTACCATAGTGTAGGCTAGTCAATCGGCTGTGTTTCCCACATAACATCGAAATATGCCCTTCTGGGCAATTTTAGATCATGCCATTGATCCATTGCTGCATCACCGCAAACCCTCATGCAAAGGGCAACTGTTTTCCCCTGCATCATATAGGCACCTCACATGTCTCAACCGCATTACGCCAGAATCGATATGCAGGGATAGCATTTAAGTATTTAATATATAAAGTGCAATTTTGTATGTGTGTTTGTGTGTCTGTCTGTTTTAACTCCTCTGAAACTGCTATAGGTGCAAGCATCACACTTGGCACGATTGATCACCACCCCTGGTGAGTGTCATAAGGGTGTTCGTGACGTCATGAAACGTCATAACTCAAAATAATTTCTTTAGAATTTGCATTACTTGACAGAGGACAACCGCTTTTTGCTCGAACCCAAACCAGCTTCCGACTTACCACATTTCAAAAACTTTCATTTGTTTGGGGTCTAAAATGACGTCACAATTAACGATTCATTGAAAAATCTGTTTTTTTGTTTTTCTCAAAAAGTACTCAACGCACAAACGCGATTAAACGTTCTTTTGGGAGATATTAATAAGCTACTTTTGATAAAAACATTTATACAACAATTAATGTTTATTTGACTATGCTACAAGCACTTCTTTATTTAAGCACTTTAAGCCCTCCAAGCGTTTTCTCTTCTATATTTCGCTTGCATGCTTAAACTGGCTCGATGATATCATATGTCCGGTACGATTAACACAAATGTTCGCTACCGTAGATCACAATATTAAGATGTTTTCAAAAATTGCACCCTTTTTGTAAAATTAGTTTATTAAAACACTGATTTGTGACCTTATTTCTCAACTGATTTTCAAACTTTTTTTAACAAATTAAAGATTATTTCAATGCAATTCCGATAGTGTATAGCATATACAATTAATATCAGTTTTTACATTGAAAACACTGAACCTTAAGATCTGTGGTGTAACTTTTTACCCCTCCCAAAAGTGATGAATTCAGTAAAAACAGATAACTTTAACACAAAAATGTTATAATAAATTACTAACAATTACTGTCCTTTGAAAGCTTAGGAAATTTCCTTTTTAGCAATATGTGACTCCAATTACTTGAGCCTAAGGATTAGTTTATAATGGCTGATCAACACTTGGGTGCCATACATGATGTTTCATTTTTAGTTGTACAATTATCCTACTAGAGAAAACAAACTTGCAATTGTTGGACAAAGTTAGTTCTTTGGTGCATTTTGACTACTTTTCCTCACAAGCGTGGTTCTTTTGCTTTATCTGTCGACATTTTCAAAACGATCCATCAAAAACTGAAGTTTCCAAATGTTTATCAAATGTAGTCTACCGGTTAAAAACACTCAAAATTTTAGTGCCTGCATTTCACAAAATTCCAATTTCTAGAAAGACTAAGTCCTTTGGTACATTTTGGGTATTTCTCGATAGCATAGATCTTTACCATTATCAATCATATTATTCAATGCATCCAAAAATGACGTAAAACAAGTTTTAATATGTAGCCTACTCCAAGCAAAACACTTCGTGATCACCCAAGAAAAAGACGATGGAGTATAGATGGTCCTTTTTTATCGTTTGCAACAAAACATAATTGTCGAGCTACATATGATCTAAATGTTGAAGCAATTTCCTTTGCAATTGGGCAAGGCTGTCGCAGCAGCCAGCTGATTTGATGCTCTTAACCTCGACATTATTCACGAGGGCCCCCGCTACTGCTATAAATGAACTGTGAGTGCTTCATTTTGGGTTAGTTTGCTCTTAGCATGGCGGCATTTGTGCCAGGGCCAAGGAATATGCACGCAGTCAGAGACATTGCTTCATATTAATTCGCCTACAGTGACGAAGCAGTGGTAAGTAGCGATTCTAATGATAATAATGGCTCAAAAGCATTGTGAGGTCATAATGTTAAATGACATCTCAATGCTTGCCACTATGTAGTGGAAACAGCAGCTGGCAGCAAACTATCCGCTATCATTTTGATAGCAAACATAAATGGTAAAACCCATCACTGATATTTGTAATTGCAAGGATAGGCCTATCGGTACAAAACGCTAATCTTCATTTAGAAGTAGAGAAGTCTGGATTAGGGGTAAAGTTAAATGTAATAAAGTCCCAAATTTAAGAAAAGATCAAAATTAAACAATAATATCATCAATCTGTAACACTGGATTAAGAGGAAATGCTTTTTGTTTGATAAGAGCGTAAGAAGCGCCTATTGTAATAGGTTGTGTGACATAAAGGAAAGGCAGGACCCCTTTTCATGCTATGGCCGAATTAAAGCAAATTGCGCAGACAAAATCGTAATGTCACCAATATGAATACGAAAGCGGGCCCACCAAATCGTCGAACCTGTCTACCACCAAACAGCTCATTTCCTTATGAGTCAAAACGACCACCATTTGGGCGACGCCATCAATTTTGACTGTGTTTCACCTCCCCCCTCCACTTTATTCTTTTAGAAATTACGAATGATAGTTTGTGTCATCGTTCTTTCGTTCTGAATACTTCCAGTCTTCGTTTATAAACTAACATGATCACCATTACATGTACAGGAGCTATGACTTGTATTTAGTAAATCATTTTATTGTGGCTTTAACAAATGTTTGTACGGTTAAGCTGGCGCAGCGGCATTAATTGATACGTTTTAAATACGTACGGGTGATAGTATGGCCTGCCGGGGTAAAATCGCACCACACTTAAGAGAAACATGTTTTCTATTTTGCTTGATAATAGCTTTACAGAGCTACCGGAATCAATCCTGAAAATTTGGGAAAAGCAAGAACTTATTTAACTTCTGCGAGTATACCTAAGCAAGGAAAAACGAATATGAATCATAATGCGTAGCCAGCAGGGACTTAAGAAAGTTTGAAGCGAAATCAAAATTAACATCACTGTGTTAAATCGCACCACATGGAAGATATTATTGGAATTTTGCTTTATAATAGCTTTATAGAGCTATCGGGGTCAAACCAAACATTTGGAGAAAAGCAAGGACACTTTAAACTCCCCAGGGCACGTCAAGCAGGGAGAAAAGAACATGTGACATAATGGGTAGCCAGAGAGGGCATATCAAAAGAAAACAGCGTCACTGTGTGAAATCGCATCACACGAAAGACATTTTTGCCCTTTTGCTTTAGAATAGCTTAATATCAGAAATGTAATCCCTACTTTCAAACTACGGGAAATTCAAGGTTTTCTTGGGCTCGTGTCAGCAATAAACAGAGCACACAGACCTAAGGCATAGCCAGGATCTTAAAACGAGATATTCTATTAGGAAAAGTAGCACAAAAAGTCGTGAACATCTAATGTGCACAAAACACATAAACGTTTGGTGACTTTTCATACAAGATCCTGATAGGTAAAACCAGCTTGGCCGGCTGAACCGACACTCTCAACCCCGACGTTACTGACTCTTCGAGTGACGCTGTCATATATGCTGTAAAGCAAAAATTTTTTCTTAAGCTAGTATGCTGCCTGTTATGGTATTTATTTCATTTATGTCTATACTCTACATCATTATAATAAAATTCTAAGTTTAAGAAAAAATCAACATAAAACCATAACCAGAACTATTTGTAAAAATGAATATAGAGAGGACAATAACCGCTATGCCGGAAATAAGACCAATAGCGCAGCCAAATTAGGAACTTAATACCACAAATATAAATAGAAAAGGGCAGCACCAATTGGCAAAATAGGCATACCATTAAATAGTTTTTTTTTCTGTAATTGTGAAAGCAACCACCATTTTGCCGCTGCAATCAGTTTTGATTATATACAATTCCTGCTCCCTAACAAGCATTAAAAATAATTTGTGGCAAGATTCTTTGTGAACATTGCCAGTCATGATTAAGAGAATGTGATAATCACAATTTTGTGTAGAAGAATTGTGAAAATGCATAAAATTCATTAACTTTTCGCCTCTACTCACATAAGAACCGGATAGGTGAAGCCGGCGCAGGCGGTTGAACCGAAAAACTAAACCGGATATTACTGATGGAGAGCCTTTGCCGGGCGACGCCGGCAAAGCCGGCTAGTGTATGTATATTACAGTCAGTATAACACATCATGGACAACGTTGTTTCGGGCTACTAATCTTTATCAACCGTATGTTTTTGATCTTTGGTCCTTAAGTGAACTTTGCTCCTTGTTCTTTGGTGCATATTACTTTTTGGTTCTTAATTAAATTAAAGAGATGTGGTGGGAGTGTTTTGTGCAGGGTATTGCACAAATTAAGTATACCGTTGATGAAGGTCAGTAACCCGAAACAACGTTGTCCCGTATTTTTATGATGTGTTACACTGACTGCAATACACCTACCTTATACTCAAATGCTATCCCTGCATATCGATTCTGGCGTAATGCGGTTGAGACATGTGAGGTGCCTATATGATGCAGAGGAAAACAGTTGCCCTTTGCATGAGGGTTTGCCAGTGATGCAGCAATGAATCAATGGCATGATCTAAAATTGCCCAGAAGGGCATATTTCGATGTTATGTGGGAAACACAGCCGATTGACTAGCCTACACTATGGTAGCGTAGATTTGATTTTATGTAGAAAACTTGTGAATGGCTGACATGTGAGATGCTGTTGTGAATTGATGGTAGTTGAAAATGCTGTTGCGGCATCACCCTATTAAGAAATTTGCTTAACAAATTGCTTGCAATTTAGCTAAATTGCAAACAATTTATGCTGAATCGTCTTTTGCTACATGCTAATAAAAATTACAGGCTATATATTTAATTGTTAGCAATTAAACTAAATTGCACACAAGTCGTTACATTGCTGTTTAGAAACACAGACGTGGTTTAGGACACAAGGGCTGTGCCCATCTATAAATTTTTTAATTTTGTTAAAGCAATGAAAGCATTTTGAGCTGAAAATAGGAAAATAGTCACGTTCAAAAAGTTGATTTTCAAAAAAGGATTATAGAACAATTTTTATAAATTTGCCACCCCCTCCCTGAGTTTGCTTCAGGTTATACCACTACTTGGTTATGAAATTGTTTCAAATAAACTTTTTTGCAATAAATGGCGCACAACAATCGTCTATTTCCATCAATTATTTTTTTTGTTTTTTCCTCTTTATATGCTGATTTGGGCAAAAGTGAAAAGACATTACCACCATATTAGGCTACTTATCTACTATAATAACGTATGCAGGCCAGAGCGTTTTTATATTTTATCGTCTTGAGGCATCCGTCTGAACACATTTCGAGAAATCACTTTGTTACTTTGCTATTCAGACATGTAATAGGCAAGACGACCCAGGTGGCAAGAAAATGGGACAAGAGAGCGGTGGATCAATGTGCTCTGCGCTTTGGTAGGGTACCTAATGATATCCTTTCCGAACAAAATCAATATTTAATTTGATCAACTGAACAACAAATCTTATGTATAACTAGCCAGTTCTGCCTGCGTCGCCAGCAGGGCCCCAACAAGTAATGTCAAATATAACAGTATCGGCTTCAACCAATGCCCGTAAAGAAAACAGTAATAAGCAGTAATAATAAATATGTTTTTCACATAGCCAAATCTCCTTCCTACACAAAACTATCGTTCTTTGAAACGCAATGAATTAAAAAACATTGTGGGCGGTTGCGCATATCCACTACACGTCTCCCGAATTCATCGAGTCCCTGGCAAATCTTATTTGACCTCTTTTCTCCATAGGCGTTCTTAAACTTAACAAACTTTTATCCATTAAATTCATCAAATGCTTGAAAGCACATCAAAGTTATGGAAGAACGCCAGGGTAATCGATATGTATTTTCAAAATTAAGCTATTAAATATTATGCCCAATACTTACAACTTTTTTGTAACTGTAGGGGTATTTGAACGAGCTAATGCATGTGCCAGCGCGTATGTTGCTTGGTTCTGGCATAAACGCCGCCGTATAAAGAGTAAACTAATCCAAAATGAAACACTCGCTGTTAAGTTATTACAACTGCAATGCCTCCATTAATAATGTCGAAGTTAAGAATATGATATTAGCTGGCTATTCCAGCTTCACCCACTTGGAAAGAAAATTGTTTGAACATTTAAATGATATGTAGCTAGACACTAACATTTTGTTGCTGAAGATAAAACAGGACCACCCTTACCCCCTCTTTTGTAGGGAGATCAACAACTTTTTGCTTGGAACTGGCTACTTTTTAAACTTTTCAAAAACTTCATTTTCGGATGAACCTTTTTGAAAGTTTTGATAGATTATGCCAAAGGACCATGCTTTTGAGGAAAAATAGTCAAAATGTCCCAAAAAACTTGGTTTTTCTAAATATTGCAGTTTTGTGAAGGTCAGCCTTCAAAAATTTTGAGTGCTTTTGACTGGTAGGGTACTTGTCAAAATTTTTAAGGACTTCATTTTGAGATAAATCCTTTTGAAAGTTTAGACAGATAATGCTAAAGAACCGTGTTTGCCAGGAAAAGAAGTCAAAATGTACCAAAGAACAAACTTTTTATAAAAATTGCAAGTTTTTTAGGTCTGGTTGGAAAAGTGTTCAACTAAAAATAGGAAATGATGTATGGTAACCAATTTTTGATCAGCCTTTATAAACTAACCCTTATCCCTAACTACTAAGAGTAACATATCGCTGGAAAGCAAACTTCCTGCGCTTTCAAACGACACTAATTGTTAGTACCGTATCATAACTCCTGTATATTAAACTTACCTGTTTTTCTCAGCTTACCACTTTTTTTGAAGGGAAGGAATTAAGGTTCATTTTTTTAGTACAAAAACAAATAGTAAAAGTACTAATTATATATCAGCGGAATTGCTTTGAAATAGCCTTCAATGTGTTAGAATAACTTTAAAAATTGATTGAGAAATAAGGTGACAAATCAGTTTTTAAATAAAGTGATTTTGTAAAAATTGCACAATTTTTGAAAACAGTCATCATAGGATGGTCTCTGGTAGCGAAAGGCTATGTTGGTTGTACCAGACAGCATAATGACATCTTAAAGCGAGTTTGAAGCGTGCAGAAAGAAAAGAAAAGAAGCATGCATAGACTACTTAAAAAAGAAA
Organism: Trididemnum clinides; assembly: GCA_963675345.1. Taxonomy (NCBI): domain Eukaryota; kingdom Metazoa; phylum Chordata; class Ascidiacea; order Aplousobranchia; family Didemnidae; genus Trididemnum; species Trididemnum clinides. Next base: position 23,364,064 of record OY776290.1, on the reverse strand, counting down.
TCTGTTGTTGCATTGCCAATTAAACTTAAATAAAGCGTACTTACGTACGTACGTACAGACGAAACTTTGCTTTGGGCTATATACATATACATAGATAAATATCGGTACTTCTTCTAATCAAAATCAAAGACTAGTGGGCTTAAATGTTACAGCCAAAACAGCATATTAAAAATCACCTTACGACTTTCTTTAAGAATGAGATTGTACCATCTCTTTATAATAATGTATAGCACCTAAAAGCAATGAGAAAACATCAATAATTTACTGTGTTGATGTTGGCTCTTGCATCCTTAAAATTACACGACTTGCGCGAAGGCTTTTCAGATTTTTGTGCATGTGCAAATCAATCTTGTTGAAAGCCATATTTCAAATGTGGTTCAGAGTTGAACCATTAGAAGAAAAATCGACCTTGAGTAGCTAAGTCTTGCGGAAAAAAATGAATTGCTTTCAGGGATAAGATGTGATTGGATGAAAAATACGATCAGACATTTTGATGCGTTAGTAGGCCTGATATAGATGGAAAAGAGATCAGGCCTAGATTTAATAGCATGACCGAGCAAAAATGTGCTCACCATGTCAATTGACAGATCTTTACCACACACGGCACAAATATGTTTTAGTGGTGCTTGATGTGACAGAGGAATTACCTCCCAATTGATGTCAAGTTTGGCCCTAATCTTTGCCAAAATGTCCTTGGATATCTGAAATTTGAAACCGCGCTCAAATTGTACATTTTTTTGCATTGATTGTAAAGGCTGGTCTTTTGAGAGATGTTTTGTTACTTGATTCATTCGTTTTCGTGTTTGCATCGGCCAAAAATATTACTTTTTATTATAGAAGGTTCGTACTTAAGATTTTTGTTCTGCAAAACAAGGGACGCTAATTAACCGAAATCATTTTCTCTGGTAGTTCTAAAATTGATATATCATGTTTTCTATATTCATTTAGTAATTTGTTCAGCGTGTTTTAGTTGTAGACCGATTTGACGCGAATTTTAAAAGGATTTGGTTGTTGATCAAATAGCAAAGGATTGAAAAGACGGTAAATGAATGATAGCTTTATTTCAACCAGAAGAAAAAGGCTCTGGTAAATATCGTACGCTTTATAGCAAGCATTAAACTTGCTTCAGTTTAATGTAGACCAATGTCGTTACTAATTCAATAACAAAAAGCAGATAGGTAGCAAAACAACATAGCGTTGGTGAGATCACGTTCCAACTAAAACTAAGCAGATGATTTCAAGATTAAGCAATATAGACGCATAGCAGAGGTTTGATAAACCTGTAGCTTGTTCAGCTTTGTTCACTAAAAATAGATTCAGGATCAGAGATTGGATCTGGACTAGTAGTTGGTTTTAAACACTTTAACTAATGAAAAGCTCGCTTCGGTTATTTTAAAGTTTTTCAATGAATAAGGAAAGAGACTCACCGTTTCGCGATATGCTGTATTTTGAGAGATGGCTAAATGAAAAAATCGTCATTTTTAGCAAAACATCTTAAAGCGTTGGAACGTCGACAGTGCTTTTGATTACAAATGACCACTGAGACGTCAATTTGACGTTCACTGATTTATTCAAAAAAGTGTAAAAAAGCCTGTTTTGTTGTAAAAGCTGGTGAAATGGAACAGTGCCAGTTCCTGTGTTGTTTGCTACAGGCCTAGAAACCGGTTTTAAAATGAGTAAACCCAAACTCATTGTGGGCCAATGGCGCGTTGTTGAGTTGTCAAACAATTTACGAGCTCCATCTTTCAGGGCTGCAAAATCTACTGGAATTTTCCTTTGTAAACAGATTTGCTTGTAAGCAGTGCAAAGCGAGTGCAAACAATCGATCTGTGCTATCGAGTTCATTAAACAATATTCTAATTTGACGGCCACCTGCACAACAAAAGTGTGCGTGGAGCATTCGCTCGTCGAAAACAAGTTGACCTCGATCTGCGCTGTTAAACAAAATCAAGAAATCAAAATACTTAAAGCATGTTATGTCGTTGTGGCGGTGTTTATCTCTCCTTTTCCTTGAGATGAGTCATGGCAGAAAATAGTTGTTAAGGTTCGTATTGCAAACCTAAGCAAGGCCAGGTATAGTTTTGAGGTACGATGATGGTCAGATTCTGTTGAAAGCTCAATTTGCCTAGATCAGAGGTAGGTAACTTTCCACGAGCAAAGAGCCATTCGAGCCCGATTTGCACAAAAAAGAGCAGAATGAGAGCCGCAAAAGATTGTACTCGGGCAAATATGACATGACATAACCTATCAAATTAAGGGTATTCTCGATAAAAGTTCCTCACCTTTAATTTGCGGCAAAGAACAAAGTTTCAAGACACGCTTACCTGATTCATACCTTTTAAATAACAGAAGTGCTCTCCAAAAAAAAAAAGGTAAAGGAGCTGCGGTTGAAGGAAAAAAGAACCGCAGATTGCCGACTCTTGGGCTAGACCTTTATTTAGAAATAAAAATAAGGGTTTCAAGATCGTAGAAAGCCGAATTTTTGACCTCTTAGATCTGCTAGCCAAGTGGCTGGCATTTGACAGCGTATAGATGATGTAAATTTATGTCACTCCTCTGCCAAATTAGGTTAGCAATGATTGTTTGACGTTTAACTGGCATTAGCAGTTCAGGAAATGTTCGTGCCTCGGACTAGCTGACCTGTGTATGCATCATGTGCGAAATCGAAACCAAAAAGATTATATCTGCTTCAGCACCAAATTACAAAAACAAAAGTTGCATAAACATCATACTAGATAGCAACCGTACTTTTGTGTTCATTCAATTCCTCAACCTGTCATTTGACAACGTCATTTTGTCCTCAAAAAAGTATTTTTTGGGATACTACTAAACCGCGAAAATTCCGTGGACTAACCTTAACTTTTTTTCTTTTTATAAATAACACTAACTCAAACTTTAACTCTAACGCTTATCTCAACCCTTTCGCAGATCTGCAATTTCACGGTAGTTCCGCGTTTTGGTCGTATGCAATTCTCTGGAACGCTTTCCGCGGATTTTCGCTTTTCAACATATTGCAATATTTTGCCCAATGAAAATGCTTAGTATTTTACATTTGGGCCTACTAGCGTCTTGCCTAAAAGCATAAAAATTATTTTAGACTGCGACCGCATTGATGTTTCGATTACATTCACCCTGTGAAGGAGATCAATTGTGCCAGGTATCATCTCTCTGAGTTTAGTAGCTTCGGAGAGGTGATTGTGACAGAAAGAACTATCCTTTATTGTGCAGAGACAAGATCAATACCACTAGCGGCGCCAAAGGGAAAATGGGGTGTTGTCCCCCACATCTGTTCAGGGTCATTTCTGTCATTCCTGTGGATCTATTGAGTTTTTTTTGGGGGGGAGGGTGGTGGACCCCAATGCTTTAATCCCCACAGTTTTTAAAACGAAAGTATATTGAAAAATCACCTAGCTTTGTTTTATGCGGTCGGAGTGATCCGAGCCAAATACGCGAATTTGTGGGCTTTTAACTCGTAACGAAAGTACAGGACCGGTAACCACCTTTCGTGAATAAATCATTCGATGTTTCCGAATGTTCGTTGCGTTGTTTCGACACAAATACATCACTATATACGCGTTAATAGCAGTTTTACAGTAGTTCAGCAACTATGGTTTAGTATTGGGCAGACTCAGCGATTAATTTGTGCAAGTTATCACTCTGTTTTGCTGTAAAACAAGATGTTCGAAAGCAGGAATCCCTCATTTGAGGTCGTAGATAATGGCAAAGAGAGAGCAAGTGGGAAAATCTGGCCCGGTTAGACCTATAATAGATTTTCTACCGTCTATTCTACCTAGAATATAGCAAACTGTGGAAAATCTGTTGGTCTGATTTAACCAGATTTGACCACAAACAAGCCTATTTAAATTTGTGAAAATACCTTTTAAATTTTATGCGAAAGTCATTTTTCTGAACAATAGGCTCGATTGTCCTAGTTTTACATATTAATTTTGTTTCTATTTTGGCAGAAAAATTTTCACAAAATATACGCCAGATTGCACCAAATCATTTTTAGTTCTTCAAAATTTTCTGCTGAAAAACCTCTCCAGACCCTCCCCTTATTGCTCCTCGTTATAGGCTGTTGCCTCATAAGGCTTGGCCATCGGCAAAGATTTTGATCGAACCTCGACTCTCACACTGAAAGCAACCTTTAGCTCCTAAAAGTAAATGGATTAAGTAAAGCTATGTATGCTGAGCTGAGAAAACCCTAGCAATGTTTCTAGTCATGACTTGGGATTACTCTTCATTGAAGTTTTCTCTGAAGCTATTTCGTATATTTTGCCCCCTCCCACTTATTTTGGGCTGGCACCGCCCCTGATCAACACTATTTTAATTTGATTACCGTTGAACAAGAAGTAGGATTTAGTAAGTGTCTGCAAAGTACAACTAGAAAAGCTTGACATCACTAATGCATTTCAAATCCGCTTCAACGAAAAGAAACATGACGTAAAATACGTCAGCAAAAACTTGTTACGTATATCTACATTACGCAATCTTATTGAGACCTAGCGTCTATTTGTCGATCAAGTTCAATATCTTTTTTCGCGGCTCATCAAGGTCTATTTTTATATTTAAGCACATGTACTTTTTAGACAAAAGCTGTTAAGCACAGTTGCACTTGCCCTGATGTAGGTAACCATATGTTGTCTTTGTAGCAGGTTTGTACGGAAATCAGTTGAAGTTGGTCAATCAGCAATCATGCGCTCCGTCTTGACTTGTATGCAATGCTTCAATGCCAACATTTAAAATTATGATTTATAAATGTTTTATATGGACAGCAGCTTTTTAGATTGAATTCATGTATCCGGCAGGCGCTGCTTTATGACCTAGAAACATGATCTAAAGATATTTTTGTTATGGCAGAAATTCATTTTGACATTTCTCACTATCATGTCGTTTTGGGAGATCAAAGGCTTCTACTTAATCATATTTTTCATTCCAATCTTTAAAAAGCAAATATAGATTAGGACAAGTGGTTTAATGATAAAAGATAGGAGTGGTGGTGTGATGTTAAATACATTGCGTTCTTTTCACTTTACAAAAAAGGCATTGGGCAGTAGCTTATGAATGGCACGTTTCTTTACAAATTTCTTGAACGTGTGTTACAGCTTGCGGTTAGGTTAGTAGAATCACAGTGTGTAAAGAATAGACAGTAGTTATACTCTCAGGGCAAGTTCGATTGTCATAAGCTATTCGAAACGATATTTTCAAGTCATGCTGATTTTAACGTTGTCACTAGTTGTAGAAAAATAACGCAGCTTGTCTGCATAAATTTACAAAGAACTTTTTATAGAAAGGTGCGTCGAAATTATGACCTATCGGTTTTGCGACAGCCAACAGTGGTGTATTAAAACTTTTTTGAAGAGGAGCATCACATTGCAGGTGTTCGTTTGAGGGTAAAAACCAAACTCATTTAACGTTGTACAATCTTGAAAGCGTTTTTGCTTTAAACAGGCAGTTTTAAAGCTTGTGGAGAAGATTATTGTCGTTTACATTTATTTTTTTAGTTTAAAATAGGCTAATTAGCAAATGCCATGAATTATACCTACAAGGAAGTGAAAATATGGTTCTAAAATATTGTCATGTTTATCATTTGCAGAAATGAAACGTAGGAAGACTACAAGTGCAAAACCCATAAATATTAATTTAATTAAAAACACTTAATGCTTTGCTGAAAAGAAAATGAAAATTCCTTCACCAGCACAATTGAAAACAACATTACCAGCAGGTGATAATGAAAATTAAAGCTGCCTTTTGGTGCTTTTTAACGGCAACCGTTTTTTAGCGTCAGAACATATTTGAACTATGGATTGATGGAATAAGAAAATTCGGTTTTATGTTCTTCTTTTACATTTGGGTACTTCCATGCTGATTGTCAGCAGGGAGTGTATGACCCTCATTTTTAGAGCATTTGATATGACTCGAAAAGGCGATTGAACCCACTTTCGATTTTACTTGCAACGAAGAGAACCTTCCAACTACTACCATATCGCCGGACAAAGGATGAAAGTCAAAGTCATATAACAAAGCAACCGTCCATTTATCTTTATCCTCCGCCTGCTACAAAGCCTTATGATTATATGTCAGAAAATTTTTGTTGAGACCCGCTTCGGTGTAGGTAGCATTCTCGATATAATATCTTGCTACCACAAGCTCAGCCGAACAGGATTATTTTGTGATTCATTTCTCAGTGGCGCAATATCACAGATCCCAAGTTTGCTTTGAACGAAGTAGCCTTCGATTGCAAAGCCTATTATTACCGCATTCAAGCGCGGTAGCGGAAAGTTTTGTAAGGGGGAGGGGGCGTAAGAATGTGAGCTAGTTAAAGAATTTACTGGCTTGTCAGTGTTAGTATGCCAAACTTCTTGTGCAAAAAAGTCAGTTTTGAAGCACTGGGTTGTTGTATTTTTAATTCGAAAACAAGGTGAAGTAATTCGAAAACCTTTTTTCAGTGATTGCCATTTTCAAAGCAAGATTTTACGAATTCATGCAATTTTTAGAACGAGACTTTTATGGAGATCGATTTTCAAAAATCGTTTTTGGTGCTTTTTACATCTGCTTTACGTAGCTGGCCACTGGTTGCATACCCTTGTTTTAAATTTTTGGGGAGGAAGCCACGCCCCCTTCTTTGGTCCTCCCCTATCGATGCCCTTGACCAGAGTAGGCAGTGTATTTGACAGAAGAATTAGCGTAAGAACTAAAGTGTTAACGTTTTAAACTAAAACTAGGCAATTTCACGGAATTTTGTTAAAAACTATAAGTGACTGCTAGAAGAAGTGCACCCCTGATTCTGCCACTGCTTTTCATTAGTAAAAATTTTTTAAAAATATTGGTTATTTTTCATTTCGGAATGCCAACTCTCATGGTACATTTTTAATTTTCATAAACATATTTGATTGGAAAGCGAAATCGCTCCGAAATTTTGTAAATCTTGAATCCTTAGATTAAGGTTCAAAGAGAACGTTTTTATCCCATCACTGCTTCGTTTGAGAATGCACAGCGACTCATTTGAGAGAACAACTCAAAGCAACACAGAGCAGCGCCAGTTGCTGCATAAAGACAATATTTGGGGATTCAACTGGCCTAAGTTAGGGTTACCCTATATGAAAAGACAAAATCCCTGAGAGAAAACTTCTTGCACTGGCTACACTTTGTGCTCCCCTAATACAGCCTTAAGTATGAAAAATACTCTAGAAAATTTTGAGGGGGCCTTCAGTCCCCATAGTTTTTAGGCTTCGCGGCCCCTGATAAGACATGAGAAAAGGATTTTGTAAATACCGCAATAACCTTCAAAAGAGAAAATCAACTGACACAAATATGTTAAAATTAGAAAGGATTCGTTAGCGACAAGAGCTGTAATCTAGTTTACCAAGATGCTTCTCTTTACTGAACCAATTATGCGCTGAAATGCTTTAACAGTTGTTTACTAATTGGCTAACAATTCTGCGATTGCTAATTGCGTTAAAGCACTGGAAAAAGAAAGGAGCTGTGCACGTAATGCAACTGATGTCACCTCACGTTAACAAAGGTCTAAAATTGAAGACCGGTGGTGTATATTTAGAACAGCAGTTCTAATAATCGTTTCCTAAAACTCAGTGCCGTGAAAAATATTAACACTTCATGTTGCCATTATTTTTTTGTTTGCAGAAAATGAAAAAACTGTTTCGGATTTTGAAAATAAAATTCAAGGGACAGACGAATTCAATTTTCCTCATTACAAACGAGTGTCGGATTACTTATTAGGAACATGCATTGGGGAAGGATCTTTTGCTAAAGTACGAGTTGGATTTCACTGCCCAACGAAAGAAAAAGTAAGGCCAGCATTTGCATGGGCAAGTTACAGTAAGCAGTATTCTGTTTCCAACTTTTGAGTAAAAATGCAAAAATCTAGATTTGTTTGAGACTTGTGCGGTCAATATTACTAAACACGCTAATGATGATCAAGTATGTAGGCTTAGTTAAAATTCCTTTGGGCATTTGCATTGCACGTGCACAGTTTTCCTTATAATCTGATTAATGTTCAAAGCTGTATTTGGGGTAGAAATAGCTTAAAACAGGGGTGTGCAACCTTTTGCACTGGAGGATGAATTTCGCTCAACTGGATTGGACCGCGGTCTAAAGTGCACGGTTTCATGCTAACAGGCTATTTCCAGAAGTGTTTTTACAATAAAGGCCTTTGTTTGGAAGATCTACCTCAAACAAGTGAAAATTTTTTTGAGGACCTACTTTGAATCGTGGTGTGGGTCAAAAAATCGCTGTATTAGGCCGCACAAAGTCAGTTCGCGGTCCACAAGTTAAACACAGCTGGCTTAGGAAATGCAAATACCTGTGTGTTCGACTCAGCTATGGTGCGAGCCTGCTTTTTAAGATCAGAAGCTATTTTTATTTGCTAGTCTGTTGTAATCCGCTGCCGAGTGCACTTCTCTATCGGCAAAATTAAGTTAAATGGTCATACATATTCAATGCGTTTTTTAATTACTTTAAGAGCATAACAATCACATAACCAGCGGCTGAAGCGTGGACTTAGTGGCGGAGTATGCGACTAATATTTTGTTTGGACCCTTATCAACTTAAGCTGGTCAGAGAACAGCTATAGCTAACGCCGCTGATTTTTACTGAGCCAGTTCAATGGCGTGAACTTTAAGTAGGCGTAATCAGCAATTGCTTGATCTCAAGTGAAAGTTAAAGGTTGAATCAATTACCATATACGGAAGGTCTATTTTTTTTATTTGTAGGGAAAGTAATTTTCTCAACGAATGTGAAAAATTTTACGTATTAGAAAAGTTTTTCGTATACTGGTTTATCTCCCAAACTATTCAACCTTGCCAACAAGCGATTGTAATCTATTGGCCACGGAGCCTCTCAAACAAAACAGTACCCCAGCCTAAATCAAATCTGCTACACGTTGTGCTTCGTGTTGCTTTTGAAATTATGTTCTTTAGTAAAGACTGGATGATATCTTTGTTTTTTTCACAGCATAGCTATTAAAACGATCTCATAACTCATAACTCTCATAACTCACTTCACCAAAAAGTATAGTGGCCTTGGAATTTGGGATAAGCAGAAAACCTTTTGGACCTTTTTAGGAAGCTTCATCTCTGTTTCTTCGGCAAAATTTGAAAGCTCCGTTTGCACTGCCATTCTGTGTCTTACAGGTTGCTGTGAAAATCATCAACAAGGCAAAGGCTCGAAAGGACAGTTATGTGTACAAGAACCTTCATCGTGAGGGAAGGCTTTTGCAAATGCTGCGTCACCCAAATATCATTCAAGTGTTTGATGTTCTTGAAACTGGGAACAACTATTATCTTGTCACTGAGCTTTGTGATGGCGGAGAACTAATTGACATCGTGACTGAAGAGGTACATTTGCCGAGTTCAACGAATTTTAGGCCTATTTGCTAGGTGGGGAATTTATCTCCATCAAAACGTTGAAAATTTTGTGTTTTTACAAATGGCTGCTCGTTGGTTGAAAGAGTTTGCATTTTCATTTGTTGCTATCTTTTGAAATCAAATTCTAGATGTAGTCCTGATTAAGTCAACTGTAAAGTCAAACCTAACGCAAACTTTGCAGCATCAGCCTCGAGACACAGTAATCAATTTGTAGTGAAGTTTGGAAAAGCTCATGTACTCGGCTACTCCACCACATTTTTAACGAGTTGCCAACATAATTTTCAGTTATTACTTTACGGAAACAAGTTCGATCTGCGTATGATTCAGCAAAGAAAAAGATTTGTTTGAGGTCAACCACGTAATGCAGAGCGCGCTAGTATTGAACACCGTAACTTTTTGCTGAAAAACATGTAAGCCGTGTAAAAAAAAAGAAAATGAGTTTAACCGTTTCGAACAGTAGTCACCTTGCTTTTTGCAGAGGATCAAATCTTGTTGAGGCTAAAAACCATTCGCACGAAACTTTTCTCCAACTCATCTCCATTATGTTGTCCCCATTAAAATAAATTCAAAACAAATCCTTAGCGGTTCGAGTAAAAAAAATTGATTTCCATTGTAGAAAAATATTTTTCTTTGAAAGACTCGCAATTTGTGTCGTAGGCCGTGATTAGTGGCTACAGTCAACCGTTATTAACGACGCCCTTTATGAGCTGTGGTTTTAATACCTTTTAACAATAGATGATTTTTCTAATCGCCACACACCTGCTGTGAATTGCACTGTTTGCTGAAATTGGGGAGTCAATAACTCGTATTTAGTATTCTGCACCTATGGAGGATAAATTACTAATGAACTATTTTAACATTTAATTGGAATTGACCAGGTTAACCATTTTTGCTATACACTGTACTATTACTGTAAAGTTCTATTTATAGGTTATAGTTCACATTCCCTAACAATTGGCTCTACAAAAAAAACTCACTTTGATTCGAACCCACAGAACTAGTGATTGACGGTCAGATTCTTTTCTAATTTTGTTGTTAGTTTAATGTTGAGAAAGGAGGGAGTGGGAGGTGCGTGGCAGTATAGGTTACTAGTAATAGGGACCAATCTGAAACGCATAGAAGCAGTGACGTAACTACCCTTTGGTTATTGAAAATATATCCAAGGTGGCAGGATCGCTGTGAGCGGCAAAATATATTAGAAGTTTCTATGTTGAATATTGCTAATTCTGTGAAAACTTGGATAGAGCGTTGGCAAACCTAAGTTTATGGTAAAATGCAGTATGCACTGTGCAGTTAGCTTTGTCATTAGATACTTACAAGTTAACAACAGCGAGGTACAAATAAAGGCATCTGCTGAATTGACTATCTTTTCCTTCCACGGGAAAAAGGAATGAAATCATTAAATCTTTTAACAATGAGTTTCGAGAAAGCGGTTTTAACGCAATGTTGTGTAGAGGTCAAGCGAATGACAATCTTCCATAAAAGCAGGAATCCACTCTGAAGTAAAACTCAGATCAAAGACGATTAATTTAAAAGCATTATTTGTCTCATCTAGATATCGTTGGCTTGACCTTGCAGGCGTTTACTCAGAAAGATTATCGAAGTTTTCCAAAACATTTTGTGGAAAGAAGCATATATGTTGCTTTTTTCGGCTTCTATTCAGAAATAGGAGGTCCTACTTAAGCATAATCGAGCAAAATATCGTAAAAATAATGACTGATACACGATGAAGTGCACATTACTAAGCTCTGAAATATCTTCATCAAGACATTAATGATGTAGGAATGTATTGAACGAGCTTTGTGATTAAATAGAAAACATTGTTACTTGAGGTCAAGCGCTTGGCAGGATAAATATGATTCAGCGTTTTCCATTTTTTTTTACATTTGTGGAAGGAAGTTCCGACAAATTCTTAGGATGTATAGAAATATTTACTGCAAAGTAGATTTGCTACAGAAGAATGGTGCCCTCAGGATAAAAGCATTTGTAGCTTTTTCGATTAGTAAGCGAAATGCGTTGGCTAAATGATCCACTGACATTTGTGGAAAGCAGGAAAAGCCGATTGAAGAGCGACGTGTCCAATCAAAGAAAAAAAATGCCCAGCTAACAAAAGGGAGACGTATGTTTATATGCTGCTGAGAAAATAAAACGTTGCCATTGCACGTTTAAAGCTGTGGACCGATTTCAGAGTAAAACAGAATAGGCATTCAATGAAATTAATCATCAAATGAAACATTCGGCTTTTTAAATCCCCACTTGTTGTTGCGAAGCGGAGGCATAGAGACATATATCAACAAATTTATGAATGTGTATGCGGATGGTATCGATTATTTCAAGCTATCAGTAGAAATTGCGTTGTGTAATCGGCTAGTACAAAGCAGCGGCACCACATTTCTGAGCGATGCTACAGAGCTGAATCTGACACAGCGATTAACAAAATGTGGTCTATGCGATCCAATACTGTAATTTATGGCCTACTTCTGTTTCAAGCTGTAACTCACTGCTACTGTTTGTGTTGCGTGCGGCAAGAGAGTTTTTCAAAACTTAAGAGAAGCCTTTCAGCAAATCGTACTTAAGGTATCTTATTATGAGGGAAAGCAAGTTGTATGCGTTATTCATCATCTCTATCGAACGCATTTTTTTTGATGATAAAATTTCGGTGCTTACTTCATTAAAAACTCGACCAGTTGATTTTTGATTAAATTAAAAAATAAACTCGTCGAGCTTCTACTGAAGTAAACTGAGAATAAAAAAATAAATTGAAGACACTAATTTGGATATCAATGGTGGTCAAAACCTCGTGAATTAGTGTTTTTTGACATTGGAAGGAACTTTCATTATCAACAACCTTACTATTCAGGAAGTGATGGCGTAAAGGGGGCAGCATTTCATCCCAAAATCGGAGGGCAGCAATTGCCGTAGCTACGCCGCTGCCATGAGATGTTCTTTGGCAACGGGATTGCTTGAAGTCCAGGCTTAAAGTGATGTTTAAAATGCGTATTTCTATTGCAGGGTTCACTGCCTGAAGAAAAAGTTTGCAAATATATACATCAGCTTGTAAACTCTGTAGAATATATGCATAGAAGGAAAATTGTCCACAGGTAAGTGAAACTGCATATTTAATAAACCAGCTCGCCAAATTCGCAGTTATATTTTTCAAATTATTTTTCCTGATGTCTGGTTGGTGAATTTGTCCAATCTTAAAAAGTGAACCTAATCGTTCACCAGGTCACACGAGTATCTTGCTCAAAATCTTGCATAGAAGCTGTGCTTGTTTAGGTTTAAATATTTAATTTGCCGATCAATTGGCGTCTTGTGTAGCATGTATACGTAGATAGTTTCCAGCAAAGTGTAGTCGCGCAGACCATGTTGAACACATGGATAGTTGTAACGCCGTTATCTACTCACTGCCTTTCAATAACGATTTACTTTTGAAGCAAACTGGTTGCCCGGCACAAGCCTGACGTTAACGCAATAAATTTCTATCTGACAGCAGTTGACGTAACTTTAACCAAAAACAAAAAAGGTTAGCCATTATATATTATGACGACACAAAACGTGAAAATAACTTTCAGAAATCTGATTAGTATTGCGTCAAATGTAAAAAAAGCAATTTTATAAAAATTAAAGACACTTTCATTGCCGCCATTAAGTAGACAATGAATGAAAATCGAATTTCGGTACTTATATGTACGTAAAAGTAAGATGCACGATTTATTGGAAAGTTTTTTTATGGAATTTTACCTAGCAATAGCATATGCAAACCGAAATATGTTGCGTTATCATTGTGAGGCAAAGTAGCCCCATACTCGATTCTGAGCTTTGGTAACGGCAAGATTAAGACCCCCATTTTCCTCGGCTCACAGCATTGATGAGAGTAGGGGCCTCGTTCCTTTCTCTTTGTTGCCTTTCCTTCGGCATTATTTTTTTTTACCTTTACGAAAACAATTGGACTGTGCTACAGTGAATAAAAAAAGTAAAATTACTCATATGAGAATCCAACCATAAAGTGGGTATGTGGTTCAAGCACATTGTCTTTCGTATGCAATTCATCGGGTTAGCGTTTGTTGCCAAAATAAACTTTCAAAAACGGTTGTGATAAACGTGTTACAGGCTGTCCACTGTCATTTTTTCATATTTTATTATTTTTTTCATTTTTTTGGTAATTTGTCTGCATTACCAGTATAAGTTTAGACAAAATTTTCAGTTTCACTAGAAATAGAAAATACACGATTAATCATTTTAATGTTTGCCATACCAGCCACATAGTAGCTTATTTTTATACATTTCTGTAATATTTGTTTAACTGCTAAACATCAAGCACATACGGGTTCGTCTGATTTTGTTCATATCTAAGTTCTTTCCAGAGCATATTTCGAGATGTGTTGGTGCAGTCCAAACTGTTTTTGTATGTGCACTAATCCAGTTCTTCCCAACCTTTGTTACGTCGCGGCCTATTTGTGCCGAGAATTTGATTCGGGGTCCACTTTTCCTTTTCTTTGTTTTTTCGAAGCTCAATACTGCTTTACAAGCATGATGGGGAAATGGCGAGGTGACCGTCATTTTCAGCCACCAAACAATATTGGTCTCTAAAAGAAAAAAAAGCCTTCGTCGCGACTGCTTCGTGAAATTCGCCACCAGTAGCTTGCTAAAAGTAGCTTGGGGCTAAAGGTTACAAGCTGTTGGTTACTTACATGCATTTAGCCATGCAGCGTTTTAGTAAGGCCAGACGTACAAAAATAGCTAGTAATTCCTTTTTCATTTTTCAAAAATTTTTTAAGTGCTGCTACTTTTTTTCATTTTTTTGGTGATGGCTTGATGGACAGGCTGATGTTACGAAAAGCTTTTCACGGCGCTATGTTTTCATAAATGACGGGTACGTCGTGAAAAGTTTCTTGCATTTTGACTAAGTAGTTTTTTTTTGATAGATACTTTAAAGTACTGCACCACCTAAAACAGTAGATCTTTTTTTTCTTTCCAATGGTTGACCTAATATCAGTGACCTTGCGTTGTCACTGGAATGACCGACTTCTGTTTTTTCTATTAAGACCGCCTATCAGCTGCTTCTTTTCCGATCTTTAGCAACAAATTGCGCCTGATAGTTAAATTAAACTTTTAACTGCATGACGTCATTTGTTGCGTCACTGGCAGCCCAGCGGCGTGGTGTTGTCGACAGGTTTTATTTGACGTTCGACTAGATGTAAAACTTGTTCTCGAAAGCTTTATCAAAAACGACAACACAATAACTAAAGAGGAAACATGCCCCAATACTCAGCCAACAAAAGGCTGACAACAACAATAATAAGTAGGGATTTGTTCATGCCAGAAAATAGAAAAATTAAGTTGTTTGTGAATAGGCTCATTCTACACTTTAAGAGTTGGATTGGTCTCTGATTGTTAGCATGAACTAGCATTTCAAGTAAATGTTAGCGTAATAACCATTTCTTAAAAAACAATTTGATGTTTTGGCACCCTTTCAAATGCACCATCGAACTGAAATTAGAGTTAAGAATGAACGAAAAACAAAATTAGCTTATTATATCAAAAAGAGGTCGTTTAGAACTTCCTACAGACGAAAGTTCATAGATCCCAATTAAGTTAAAAAGCTTTTTTGGCGTACCAAAATTATTTCCAAATAATTAAAAGGAAGTCAATCAAATGTGATATGAAAAAAGTTAGCATTAAAAGTTATTGCATTACCGAAAATAACACAACATAACGACGAATGTAAAAAAAACAAGCACGTTGTTCAGGTGTAAGAACAGCCCTCTTTTTTGAGACATTATCCTACAAAGGAAGAATAAATTGTAGAAATAAAATGGGTGTGGAAACCCTACTTATATGCGTCGAGCAGGGTTGCAGTGGTATTTGTTAATTTTTTTATGATCAAAAAGAGCAAACTGCAAACGGGTCAGTAGATTCCGCCAAATGATCATAGGTGAGTTGGCATCACTGGCTGATGCCAACTCATCTCTGATCATTTCAACTAACCTTTGCAACAACTTACTTTTGCGTGATAGTAATTACAATGACTATACCAAGAGGATGTAAAGTTTTATTTGCTTACAAAATTGACATAATTCTGTCATTGTCTTCACACAAGATGATTCCGTGACAATAATGTGCTATCATATTGATATAAGAGGAGAGGCGAAAGTGTTTATCGATGTTGCATAGCAACATGAGTTTTGCCTTCAACAAAACCAAAGTTTTTCGGCTTCGACAAAAATCAACTCATGAAAAACAAAATGTGAAGAAATTTCGAACGCCGTGTCGAACTAATTGAGTTGAATGAATTTTGAATTTTGAAAACACAAAAACAAGCGGTTGTTGGCAGGCTGAGTCTTTACAAATATTTGAATAAACTTACTCTTTCATCAAATAAAAGCAATTTTAAAACAGACTATCTCAAGCATTAAAATGTATTACCAGTTGCAACGCATTAAAAATTGTTGCCTATTATTGTCGGAAAAGACTACTTTCTAAATAGTTAGCTTCTAAAAGGTGGAATCTTACGATCACTTCTAATTTTTTACCTTCCTTCCTAATTAGACCCAGGCGCTTATATAATTGGAGCTTTTATAACCGGCATTTATTTCCTGAGCTTCAGCTCAATGTCATTGTTTTATAAATATTTAATGCCGTAAGCTTTGTCCACAGTTTAGCCACATTGTTTCCAGCCTTCGGAAATTATAAATCATTTTCAATTGGTTGCAATGACTTTGTCTACGATGGTACTCTTCTCAATGGATAAATTAGAATCAGCTATTTACGAAAGCAAATCAAAATAGCTTTGAAAAAAATCTAAAAAACTGCAAACAGCAAACTTTACCAAAACTGCATCAATCTTTTCTATTATAAAAATTTGACTATCAACACGTTTAATAAAAACTGATTTTTAAGCGCAGGCTTTGCAATTTTAAGATCGTGTTTGGTGAAATAGACTATTTACCGAATCAGCACTACGTATCTAAAAACGATGCGTTAAGCTGATGCTGTGGACATATGGTAGAACATAATATCGAAGTCCTTTTCAGCTCTATTATGTGAAAATACTAAAAGCATAAAAATTGAAGTTGCCTGAGAAGTACTATTTGAAAAACATCGGTTTATCGATCGATTCACCTCCCAGTATAGGCATTATTTTACGTAGATGCTATCTTTTAAGTCGCAATAAAAATTACAGCTAGCGTTAGATTTGACTACGATCGAATGCAATTGTGAAAAGCGGGTAGAACAAAAGAATATCGTTACGTAAAACAATTTGAATGCTAATGACATGCAGATTAGGGTGATGCAAAAGAAAAAAGACGCGAGTTACATAAAAATCTTGATTTAATCAGCGAAAGGATTTGATAAGAAATGCTCTTAACATGTGCCAACTTGATAAGTTAGTGATAAAGCATCGCAAATTGATTCAATAAAAGCTAAATGGCATCTGTAGACAAGTCCTAATCATTTCTGTATTACTAACTTGCTTATTTGAGCTTTTATATTTATGGCCTGTAAAATATTGTGCTTGTAAAAAAATTTGATAAAAGTGTTCCCCTATTTCGAAGGCTGTAGATCTTTGATCAGCCTATAAAATGTTATTTTCTAAATTTTTCTTCCGAGACTCTTGCGGAAAAATCGTCAGAATTATTTTTCCTAAAAAGTGTAAGAGAAAGCTTCGAAAATATGCTAATTAGGTGACATTTATGCTCTTTGTGCATTATCAAACTTCGATGTTGTTTCGATACCGAGAATTCAAGATTTATTGTTATTTCTTGGTCTTTGTTTTCCAAGCTGTAAAAACAGCCGTCAACTTACAAAATATATTATGCGCCGACTCAACTATGTCAACGGCCCCTGCTCAAAGCAATGATTTACGTACGTTCCCAAAGCCATGCTTCTCCAGATTGGGCCTAATACAACTTCAAACTTTCATGCCCAAAGCATCTCAACGTCGGTTCACAGTAAGGCATTAAACTACCAGCCTTCTTGACTGCAATAATTTCATTCAAAACCGGAGTAAGATCTGATGTGGTCCCCGTGTGTTTGCATTGAAAAGGATTTCAATTTGTTGATGTTATTCTCTGTAGAACCGTGGTTTCCCACGTTTTTGCAGTCGTGGCCCCCTTTGAAGAAATTATCAGTCCGGCGCAGCCCTGCCTAAATTTCGTGCGGCCCTCGATAAACATTGATTCTTATGTTGCAGCTACTAAATCTTCATTGGCAGATGGATATGAAGACCTTTCGTGTTGTTGATCAAGTTTTGTAAAACCAAAGCCGACCCCACATGGCGTCGCCACCTACAGCTTGGCAACAACCGACTTAGTTAATTATGCAAACCATCGGATATGTTTAAAAATTTAGCAAATCATCAGGCGAATCAATTGTTGTTAGCTTTATCAGAATTCACCAAAGCATTTACGGACCCCTCGGAACCTTCTAACGAACCCCAGGGAGTCTGCGGACCCCAGGTTAAAAAACCAATGCTATAGATTAAAAGAAGTCCTTGCATGATGTCAGAGACTCTTTTTATCACCACGGACCCTAGCGTACGCGCATTTAGTGCCCCCCTCCTCCTTATAATCCATCACTGCTTTCACAACATGCCGTAACAAACAGATTTCAAATTCAATACCTTCAAGTGCTATTTTTACTTCAATGGTTTCTCAATGAGCCGAAGAATATGCAAATTTAACTGTTTAAAATGCCATTTAGTCCAGACTGGTAGATTTTGTCATTATTTGTCTTTGAAAAGCATTGCGATGTTGTAAACGCTCAGTAACTTTTATTCCAACAAGGTTGTAATCCAATTGCAATTTTAACTACTATGTAGAACTATGTTGCAAAGATATGCGTTGAAACAGCTAGTGAATTGAAGCTACGTTCGTGGGGTAGAGATCTTGGATTTATGCCTCACAATGGCAATGTTTTTGCTTTCTTGGAAAAAGCAGAAACGCACTGTGCCAGCTCGTAACTCCGAGCTGGTTTGAACACATCGCTGTTTTAGTACAATAGTTTCCAATCGGGTGTTCCTGAACCACCAGGGGTCACAGCAGATTTTTTGAGGTTCTCAAAAAAATCAAGTAAAGTGTACGCAATACGTGAGGTTTGCCAGTTTTTGCGAGAAAACGCCCTTCGATGTGGGTGAACACAATGAAAATCTATGGTTTGAGAGCTTTTTCTGAGATTGTCTTCGACCAACAATCACTGATTATCAAGCCAGAGAATCCACAGTACCAGCTCATCCGTTATGCGGGTCCATGGTACCAAAAATATTGGAGACTACTATTTCATTGTAGCAACCAATGGGTTTTCCCGTGACCGGAAGTCAAAATACGTTGCTTTTGCCAACCAAAATTTAAAAGATATAGCCTTTGTCTGCAATCAATTAAACATCGACTTGTTCTTAGAATGGATGTTCAAAATAGTCATCATCAATCGTGAAAATATACGGGCAAAGGTGTTTACGGGTCTCGAATTTTTTGAAAATCGTATTTTATATCTGTATCTTAATTTTTGGAAAGTTTTCTTATTGGTTCATCCCCTTGAGTAGGGCTTTACCCGAGTTAGTTAAAACCTTGTAAAAAAAAATGATTCTGCAATGTCATACTTCAAAATGACCAGCAAATTGTTGTTCAAGAAGTTCTGCTCGCTTAGCTAAAACCTTGTAAAAAATGATTTTGCAATGTCATACCTCAAAATGACCTGCAAATTGTCTTTCAAAAAGTTCAGCTCGCTTCATTAAATGCACGTTGAAATACCATTTATTAGAACAAATAAAGTTCTATTGTGATTGATTTTTATTTAAACGGATCAGCAAACAAAAGTTTGAATGTCTTATCTCTCTCTCAGCCATTTTCCCTTGAAATAGAGCAATAAAACTGAACAAACGATTTTTACGAGAGTATATCAAGCGCAAATATAAAATGAGCTTTGTTAATCCAATTGAATACTTTTCGAAGTCCAATCTAAGTTTGATTGCGCCTATGGAAAATTGATGTGTCTTTTAGGCCGAATTTGCCAAGGCAAGCTCTTCAAATCTACAGCAGCTTTTTCAAACATTTTCTATGAATGGTCGTGCTCGAAATAATTGTTAAGCTTGGAAACAGGGGTCGGATTCACGCTTAAGCTTTTGGTTTTATTTTGCTGAGAGTGCGCTCACGTGTGTTTTGGCAAAATAAAATTAATAATACTCTGGCGTCGGTTTGCATAATCGACTAATTGATGTTGGTTTCAACTTTTCAATCAAGTGGCACAACGTAATTAGAAGGCCTTGGAAAAACTGAAGTTCTTGGTTGCTGATAGGCACGGCGCTGTAACTTTGGCCACCGTTTAACCATGTAGCGAAGGCTCATAGCTCCAAGCACGAACTGAAAGAAACCTACTGGGCGTACAAACACGAAACTTGGCACGATTGATCATGGTTAATGGCGTGTGATGGCGTCACAGTTGAAAACAATTTCTCTAAATCTGCATTCTTTGACGGAGGAAAGCGTTTTTTTCTTAAATAAAAACCAGCAGCCAACTAACTAACGTCAACAAATTTTACGCTTTTAGGAACTAAGATGATGTAATTAACAATTGTTTTTCTATTTTCTCAAAAGTACTGACTGTAGAAACGCGTTTGAAAGGTTCTTTGAAAGATGTTTGCAAGCCGCTTTCCACGAAAATGATTCTCTGACAATTTAAGCTTTATCGAGGACGCTGCAAGGATCAAACGTTGAAGCATTTTTTAGGCATGTTTTTTCCTTTTTATTTCAACGCATCAAAAAGCTTTGCTTTGCTGTAATGAAGTGTGAAAACTACTTCAGTCAAAATAGCAGCTCTATATGAAAGCGACGTAAATGTTAAAAGCTTATTGCTGAAATGCTGCCTGTTATGGTAGAATGGTATTTTACAGCACAAAAATACCGCTTTAAATTGGTGTTTTTGATAATGCAATGGCAAGTATGAAAATTATAATAACTGATCTGTACGTGAACTCCACGGTACAATGCCTTCGTTGTGCCGTGATATTGCGTGCCTGAGTACTCCCATCCTCTAAGACATTTTTATCACGTGTAAACAGCAAAGTGAAACAAAATGTCAAGTTTTAATGTGAAAAGTTGCAAGACTTATAAAAAAATTGACCTCTTTTTTGCCACAAAAAGCTGGTCGATGGGTAATCCACTTAAGCCATAACCTAACTTATTGTAGGAATTGAAATGTAAATCCTGGACGCTGGAATCCGGGTCACTTCGCCCTCCCATGGCTGTGTAAAGGTCGAGAGCAAAAAACATTTGCGCTTAGATTATATAATTAGGCCAACAATAAAAAATTTGAAGTAGTAGGCCTAATACTTCATAGCTTAATTCTTGTAAGTATCAATACATTAATCGCTTCAAGTCCCTCCACAAGTATGAATTTATGCTCCTATGCAATTAGTCAATTGAATGGATCAACGTTTGCGAAATTATTTGCTGTTTATGAGCAAACACAGTTTTACTTTGTTTGCAGGGATGCTGGTATTCTCGGCATCTAATAGATAAAGCGCAATTCTGTCTGTCTGTGTGTCTGTCTGTTTTAACTCCTTTGGAACTGCTATAGGTACAAGCATCAAACTTGGTACACTCACCACCCCGTGGTGAGTGTCATAAGGATGTTCATGACGTCATAATCCCAAATAATAATTTTTTAGAATTTGCATTACTTGACAAATGACTGCCGCTTTTTGCTCAAACGAAAACCCGCTTCCAACTTACCACATTTCAAAAACTTTCATTTGCTTGGGGTCTAAAATGACGTCACAATCAACGATTCATTGCACAATCTGTTTTTGTTTTTTCTCAAAAAGTACTCATCGCACAAACGCGATTAAACGTTCTTTTAGAAGATATTGATAAGGTGCTTTCAATGAAAGCAACTTTACAACAATAAAAGCCCATTTGACAATGCTACGAGCACTTCTTTATTTAAGCACTTTATGCCCTCCGCATTTTTTCTTCTCCTTTTCTCTTGCATGCAGTCCCGTAGCACTCCAACTTTGGGCCCCCCCCAAAGTAAGCGCAAGAGCCCCTGCGCACAGGTCATATCACTTTAGAGGTGTAAAATTGAAAAGCTGCATTAAGAAAATACACCACAATATGTACATAAGTAAACAGGCTAATGTCAGAATAAAGCATGCCGATACCGAAGGTGCAAGTCATAAAAAATTCGGCACCGATGCCAGAGTTCAGTAGGACATTTATGCAGACACTGCGAAACGAAAGCAATGACACTGAAAAACATGAAAAAGTTATAAAAACACAGTATCATTTAAATAGTCTGGAGCGAACCTTTTTGTTCGCAAATGCTGTTATGACATTGTCATAATCAAGAGATCGGGCGCAGTCATTTTCGATTGACAACATGGCTAATGAAGATAGTCTACTGTCTGTCATAGACGTTCTATTAAAAGTTTTGATCAGTTTCAATTTGCTGAAGCTTCTTTCAGCGCTGGCAACAGTCACGGGGCAAGTTAGTAAGATTCGAAGTGCGATGTACACATTCGGATACAATTCAAATAAATGAGTCTTTAGAAGATAGTTCAGAAAGTCTTGAGCCGTATTGAGATTTCGTTTTTTTTGTAAAATTAAAACAAACCGCTGTAGCTCAGCGCTCATTTGATCAGAATCAATGTCACCGAACTTTTTTTGGAACTCTTTACAGCAAGTAAGAAGAGCATTTTCTTGTTGCACAAGCAAAAGTTTGTCTCGTGTGTACAAAAACGAAAAGGCGGAAGAAACCTCACGTAACAAATTAAAGCGCTCCTTTATTGACATAATAGCCTGGTCTACTAATGGATAGAAAAAGTTGCTTTTAAATTTCAGTTCAGGAGTGGCTCGTTGTTCCTCTTCACCTTGGTAATCAAACAATCTTCTTTTCTTTCCACTTCTTGACGGAGGAAAAGAAGGATCAATATCCAATTCCTGTGCTATTTCAACAGCAGATGTTGCGGCACTGTCATAACCCGTTGTGCGATAGTTTTGCAAAAACTTTTCAGTTGCCTGGATTTCCGTTTCCATTGTATGAAGGGAGACTCCATACGATTGAAGAATCTTGCTTGCTTTATTGACTTGGAATAGGATATCATACCAAATAAACACCGACAAAAGAAAACTCCATTTTGATAAATGAGCTATCAACGGTTTTGTTTCTGAGGCAGCTCTTCCATCTTTTCTTTCTATGGAAACGGCTTCCAAGTCTTTCAGTGCCAGCAACACCTCTTTTAAATTGTATCGAAGAGGTTTGATGCATTTAATTCTGCTTTCCCAACGAGTATCAGATTGTGACTTTATGGACAGCTCCACATGTTTCTTCAAAATTTCCCAACGCTGAGCAGAGGAAGAAAACAGCACATACAACCTTGTAAGTACTCCAAAAAATGTCAATGCTTCCGTCGATGAATTAGCACTGTCAACAACAACTAAGTTAAGGGTATGGTTTGCACAGGGCACGTAAACAGCTTTGGGATTGATGTCTAGCATTCTTGCTTGGACCCCAGAATGTTTTCCTTTCATGTTAGCACCATTATCATATGACTGACCTCGACAATCAGACAATTCGAGTTGCAGTTCGGTCGCTTTTTCTAAGAAAGCGTCCAACAAGCCTTTCCCAGTACTGTCACTTATTCTCAAGTAGCCAAAAAATGTTTCTTTAACAACAGCAGCTTCTTCATTACATAGTACATAACAGAGAATGACAGACATTTGTTCATGATGTGACATATCTGGAGTGCAGTCCAAAATTATAGAAAAATATTTTGCCAATTTCAATTGCTGTAAATTTTCTTTTTCAACTTCTGTCGCTAGCGATTCAATTAGTTCATTTTGTATGGTAGAACTCAAATAGTGATCTTTAGTGTTTTTATTCTTGATTCTGTCTTGAAGCTCTTTTAGGATCGGATCTCTTCTTGCCAAAAGCTCAAATATACCCAGAAAATTTCCATTGTGAGGAGATCCTAAGACTTCTTCAGATCCTCTAAAAGCAAGATTCCTTTCCGATAGAAACAAGGCAATGTCGATAAGTCTCTCTAAAACATTTCTCCAAAAACGTCTTTCATTGAAAAAAATATTCATCTCGCGTTTGTCGATAGTGGATGAATTTCTTATCCCTTCAGCTAGCAACATCCATTGAGTGCAGCATTCTTGGTGGGAAATGCCGTTTTCATGGTCTTTCAGTTTTTTCGAAAAACCCTCCCATGTATTTATACCACTACAAAAGGGGCTTAGTGTTTTTCCAAATAGCTTACAACAAAAGCAAAAAACTTGATCTGATTCCCCAGAATAAACTAGCCACGACCGTGAAACACTTTCACCATTAGGTAACACACGTTTATAATGGTTGGAGGAAAAACGTCGCCTTGGAGTTGCGTTATTATATGGAAAATTCATTATTAGTTGATGTGGTCCACGCTTTACTATATCACATCGTTGAGCATCAGAAATACTTTCAGGCCATTTACATGGGTCATCAGGGATAGGGGTAAATTGAGATTCAGTTATTTTTGATATTGAAGGTTGCGTATTGGCAGGTAAATCACAACTTACATTTTCTGGAAATTCACAATCACTTTGATGCTGATCGTCATAGTCTTCTTTTTCTTGTACACTATAGTTTTCTTCATCCCTCTCGGTACTAGTGCCAGGTCTACTCTGCTCAGTAATTTTGAAAAAATCTGTCATCTTGGGCAATTTCGCTACAGCATCTCGAGCAGTGGCTGCTTTTTTTCTCTTTTGAGCACCACTTTTTGAACGTTTCATTCTATACAATGTCAATAAAATACTTTATCTGCACTCTGCAGTGTATATATATTGTCCCGGTATTTATAGCCAAACAGAATTCCAGACCATTCTATGATTGTTGCGTAACAACGGCATTGTTACGTCAATCGAATATTCAAGATTCTACCAGAAAATCAATCGAAATATTCTAGATTCTGCGAGATAAAATGACGTTGCATTCACTTATGCTGTCACAAGCCAATTTCTTCCTACAGTTTAAATCGGTTGTAAACAAGTCTGCTGAACTGAAAATAGTCACGTAGCCAAAAAGCAATTTCAGACTAACTTGGGCCCCCAAAGTTGGCCTGGGCCCCCCCCAATTGGGGGGTTTGGGGGGCGGCTGCTACGTCTCTGCTTGCATGGTTAAAACTGGCTCTACGATGTCATAATATATCTCGTACGATTAACAAAAATCTCCGCTACCGCAGATCATAATTTCAAGATGTTTTTAAAAATTGCACCCTTTTTGCAAAATCAGTTTATTTAAAAACTGATTTGTGACCTCATTTCTCAACTGATTTTCAAACTTTTTCCAACACATTAAAGGTTATTTCAAGGTGATTCCGATAGTATCAATATATACAATTAATATTAGTTTTGCACTGAAAAAACTGAATTTTAAGATCTGTGGTGTAACTTTTTACCTCTTCCGAAAGTAGTGAGTTCAGTAAAAACAGGTGACTTTAATACAAAAACGTTATAATAAAGTATTAACAATTACTGTCCTTTGAAAGCTTAGGAAATTTAATTTCCAGTAATATGTGATACCAATTACTTAGGGCTAAGGATTAGCTTATAATGGCTGATCAACACTTGGTTGCCATACATGATGTTTCATTTTTAGTTGTGCAATTAACCTACTAGAGCTAACAAACTTACAATTGTTGGACAAAGTTAGTTCTTTGGTGCAATTTGACTACTTTTCCTCACAAGCGTGGTTCTTTTACATTATCTGTCGACGTTTTCAAAACGATCCATCAAAAACTGAAGTTTCCAAATGTTTATCAAATGTAGTCTACCGGTTAAAAACACTCAAAATTTTAGTGCCTGCATTTCACAAAATTCCAATTTCTAGAAAGACTAAGTCCTTTGGTACATTTTGGATATTTCTCGATAGCATAGATCTTCGGCATTATCAATCAAAATATTCAAAGAGATTCATCGAAAAATGAAGTAAACAAATTTTAATATGTAGCCTACTCCAAGCAAAACACTTGGTGATCACCCAAGAAAAAAACAAGGGAGTATAGATGGTCCTTTTTTATCGTTTGCAACAAAACATAATTTGTTGAGCTACATATGATCTAAATGTTGAAGCAATTTCCTTTGCCATTGGGCGAGGCTGCCGTAGCAGCCAGCTGATTTGATGTTTTTAACCTCGACATTATTCATGGGGGCCCCCGCTACTACTATAACTGAATTGTGAGTGCTTCATTTTGGGTTAGTTTGCTCTTTGCATGGCGGCATTTGTGCCAGGGCCAAGGAATATGCACGCAGTCAGAGACATTGCTTCATATTAATTCGCCTACAGTGACGAAGCAGTGGTAAGTAGCGATCCTAATAATAATGGCTCAGTACGCATTGTGAGGTCATAATTGACATTGACATTGACTTTGACATCTCAATGCTTGCCACTACGTAGTGAGAACAGCAGTAGGCAGCAAAATTATTCATTAAATATAGCAGGCATTCTTCGTATGTCGAGTGTAACGATATTTCAACCAGATCGATTCGTTCTTTCGACAATTTATTCTTTAAATTTAACGTTTCGCTCCCCTTAGTTACCGGGGAGCTTCTTCAGAACACGGTAGATGCTAGTAGTGTAGCATATAAACTGTACAACATAAAAATATAAAGACAACCTACATGAGTTGCTAGTTGCTAGCCAGCAATTTTCAAGGCAATCTCCTATCAAGAGGGATCTGCCTCCAGCATCAATGTACTATAGAAAAATTTGCTCAAAAATGATCACCAGCATCATACGGTACCATACAGCAATCTATTACATCATGTCAATAACCCGCGACCGGTTTCGACCTTATTGGGTCTCATCAGGCGGGTGAAAAAAACACTCAATAATAAACATGCTAAACATGCTAACAAACTTTTTTGAGCAAATTTTTCTATTGCATAAAGACAACCTGTATTACTAAACACTAAAAATTATTTACCAACAGGGCAGGCAATCACATAACGAAAAACATTGTTGCATCACAGTTACAGGAGTGGGCAAGTAAAAAGTGCTGTGAGATACATAAGACATCATTTATTGGAGACAAACACACTATAAACAGTCGGAGAATTTGCACCATCATTGCGATTAATTACATTACACGAACAAGTCTTTTGATTTATCAAAAACTTTCCGCAACGCGACGTCTGTATGCATGTGATTCTGACTTCAGTATTTTGACATTATCCCAATCTATTCTATGATCGAAATCCATAACATGTTGACTCAGCGCTGACTTTTTAGTGTTAAAAGTCTTGACCGCATCAGCATGTTCCCGTTTCCTGGTTCTAACACTACGTCCTGTTTCACCTACATACACAGCATTGCAATCCCGGCAAGAAATTTGATACACCAAACCACGCTTTTGTTCAAAATTAATAACATTTTTAGGTTTGCGAAACAACGAAGACAACGTGTGATGTGGTTTTAAAACCACTCCGATACCAACTTGAGTCAAAATTCGGCTAATAGGTTCGGAGACACCTTGCACGTAGGGAATCGAAGTAAACCGTTTCAATTTTTCTGTTTTTCTGATATTATGATTTTGTATGTAATTCTTAAAACTCATTTGTTACTGGGAAATCCTTTATTTTTTAAGGTTTTTGCTATTTGATGAAACTCTTCAATCTTTTTTTCATTATTGGATGTGATGCTGATGGCTCTGGAGAATAATGTACGAGCCACACTAACCTTTTGATTAACCGGGTGATGAGACGAATACTGAAGATACCTGTCCGTGTGTGTTGGTTTCCTGTATACGGTTGTTGCAAGGGATCGATCTTCCATCTGCTGTACGCTTACGTCCAAAAAGGCTAATTGTCCTGATTTTTCTAATTCTTTAGTGAACTTTATTGAAGTAGATACTGTATTTAAGTAATCATGAAAGGGCTCGACCTCAGTTTTTTCCATAGTAGCATACACGTCATCAACATAACGTAACCATAAAGACGGA
Source organism: Trididemnum clinides (assembly GCA_963675345.1). NCBI lineage: Eukaryota > Metazoa > Chordata > Ascidiacea > Aplousobranchia > Didemnidae > Trididemnum > Trididemnum clinides. The sequence continues at coordinate 23,336,701 of OY776290.1, read as the reverse complement.
GGATTTAAATACGTGTTCAAGGCTGCTTGCTCAATCTCTTCCATAACCATGTTTGCCATCATTGGTGACAAAGGAGAGCCCATCGGGCAACCAAAAATCTGTTTATAAATGACGTCATTGCACACAAAAAATGATGATTGTAAACAATTATCTAGTGCTTCCATGATTTCCGGCACTGCAAGGCTTGTTCTTTCTCTCAAGGTGCAATCATCGCCGACTCTATTAGCCACAATGGTTTTGGCGGTTTTAAGTGGAACCGAAGTAAACAAACTTACCCCATTAAACGAAACTTGTGATTCGGATTTACCAAGTTTAATGGATGAAATCAATTTTACAAACTCAGAGGAATTCTTGACAGTGTATCGGGTATTTCCAACTAAGGGAACAAGAATTTGCTTAAGGAATTTGGCAAGCTGGTAGGTAGCTGTACCAATGAAGGAAACAATGGGACGAAGAGGAACATTTGGTTTATGAATTTTCGGAAGTCCATATATTCTTGGCAAAACTGAATCACTACTACGTAAAGTTTTATACAAATAAGTGGAAATCTTGTCATTTTTGTACAACTTCCAGATGAAACGATTTAAACGCTTTTCAATAGAACAGATTTGATTTTTTGAAATTACTTGGTATGTTGCAGAATCAGATAACAACCCTAAAAGTTTTTTATCATATTCCAGTTTATCCATTACTACAGTGTTGTTACCTTTATCCGCGTTAAGGATTACGATGTCGTCATATTGATTCAACTCTTCCATTGCGCGCTTTTCGGCCTTTGATAGATTTGGTTTGGGTGGTTTGGCTCTTTTCAGAATTTCCACCACTTTAGATCGTGCGGAATCAATTGAACGCTTGTTGGCAAAGTTAGACCTAATTCAACTCTGCTTATAATATCCAAAACAGGAATTTTTGATGGTGCAATTGCAAATTTATTCCCTTTTTTCAAGAGTGATTCCTGAGCATTAGTGAGCGAACGCGAGGATAAGTTTTTAATCCAATTTCGATCCAAGCTCTTTGTTTCTCGCTCTCTTGGAATAAGCTGTTTTAGTTTTTGGTTGTGAATGTATTCGGTTTTTGAACGAACTTTACTTTTTTTATCATCCGAATAATTCATTAGGTCATTGAAGTCTTCGGGATTTAATTTGCTGTTTAATTGAAACCTGATCTCCTCAACTAATGTTTTAGCGAGTCCAATTTTTTTATGAGATTCATTTATTCGAATGAGATTTATTTATTCGAAGCCCTTTCATGATTACTTAAATACAGTATCTACTTCAATAAAGTTCACTAAAGAATTAGAAAAATCAGGACAATTAGCCTTTTTGGACGTAAGCGTACAGCAGATGGAAGATCGATCCCTTGCAACAACCGTATACAGGAAACCAACACACACGGACAGGTATCTTCAGTATTCGTCTCATCACCCGGTTAATCAAAAGGTTAGTGTGGCTCGTACATTATTCTCCAGAGCCATCAGCATCACATCCAATAATGAAAAAAAGATTGAAGAGTTTCATCAAATAGCAAAAACCTTAAAAAATAAAGGATTTCCCAGTAACAAATGCAGTTTTAAGAATTACATACAAAATCATAATATCAGAAAAACAGAAAAACTGAAACGGTTTACTTCGATTCCCTACGTGCAAGGTGTCTCCGAACCTATTAGCCGAATTTTGACTCAAGTTGGTATCGGAGTGGTTTTAAAACCATATCACACGTTGTCTTCGTTGTTTGACAAACCTAAAGATGTTATTAATTTTGAACAAAAGCGTGGTTTGGTGTATCAAATTTCTTGCCGGGATTGCAATGCTGTGTATGTAGGTGAAACAGGACGTAGTGTTAGAACCAGGAAACGGGAACATGCTGATGCGGTCAAGACTTTTAACACTAAAAAGTCAGCGCTGAGTCAACATGTTATGGATTTCGATCATAGAATAGATTGGGATAATGTCAAAATACTGAAGTCAGAATCACATGCATACAGACGTCGCGTTGCGGAAAGTTTTTGATAAATCAAAAGGCTTGTTCGTGTAATGTAATTAATCGCAATGATGGTGCAAATTCTTGTGCCCTGCCGGGGTAAAATCGCAGTATACTTAGGAGAAAAATGTTTTCCATTTTGCTTGGTAATAGCTTTATAGAGCTACCGGAATCAAACCTGAAAACTTGGGTAAAGCAAGGACGTATTTAACCTCTGTGAGCATAACTAAGCAAGGAAAAACAAATATGAATCATAAGGCATAGCTAGCAGGGACTTGAAAAAGTTTGAGGCGAAATCAAAATTAAAAACGTCACTGTGTTAAATCGCACCACATAGAAGATATTATTGGTATTTTGTTTTTATGATAGCTTATAGAGCTACCGGGATCAAACCAAACATTTGGGGAAAAGTAAGGACTCTTTAAACTCCCCAGGGCACATCAAGCAGGGAGAAAAGAACATGCTACATAATGCGTAGCCAGCGACTGTGTGAAATCGCACCACACGAAAGACATTTTACCATTATTCTTTAGAAAAGTCTTTTTTTTATTTTGCCATATTTATTGTCCATTCACGATAAAGCGAATTGTGTCGCTGCATTTTGGACGGAACGTCCGCACTCGCTTTGGCGTTGCCATTTGCGATGTGTCTGGGCCACCTGTCGTCCACATAAAGGCGGATGCGTCCCGTTAAGTGCCTTGCCCAGGAACACAACAAGCGAACTTGTCGGTATGTTCTCCACAACCTCCGCTAAATGCCGAGCGCAAAGCAGGAAATCTGTTGATACCATTTTTGAAATCTTTTGGTATGACTGGACAAGGGGATTGAACCCCTGGCCTACCGATTGCGAAGCGGACGCTCTAACCACTACGCCATCGCTTAATATCAGAAATGTGATCCCTATTTCCAAACTACGAACAACAAAAGGTTTCCTTCAGTTAATGTCAGCAATGAACAGAGCTCATAGACCTAAGGCATAGCCAGGATCTTGAAACGAGATATTCTATTAAGTAAAGGAGCACAAAAAGTCGTAAAAATCTAATGTGCAGAAAACACATAAACTTTTGGTAACTCTTCACACAAGAGCCTGATAGGAGGAGCCGGCTTGGCCGGCTGGACCGACACTCTCAATCCAGACGTTACTGGTGGGCGCTCTTCGGTGGACGCCGTTGTATATACTATAAAGCAAGGATTTTTTCTTTTGCTTATATGCTACGTGTTAAGGTATTTACGTCTATACTCTACACTCTACAACATTGTAATAATATCCCGAGTTCAAGAAAAAGTCAACATAAAATCATAACCATAACCATTTTGTAAAACTAAATATAGAGAGAGCAAGAGCCGCTTTTGTTGCTATGCCGGAAACAAGACAAATAGTGCAGCCAAATTAGGAAATTAATACCAAAAATATAAATAGGAAAGAGGCAACATTACATCGGAAAATAGGCTTACCAATAAATAGCTTTTTTTCTTTAATTGTGAAAGTAACCACCATTTTGTCGCCACAATCAGTTTTGATGTGTATAATTCCTTCTCTCTCACAAGTATTAGTAATAACAATAATTTAAGGCAAGATTCTTTGTGAGCATTGCCAGTCATGATTAGGAGAATATGATGATTACTATTTCATGTGCAAGAATTGTGAAAGTGCATAAAATTCATTAACTTTTCACTACTGTTAACACAAGAGCCGGACAGGTGAAGCCAGCGCAGCCGGTTGAACCGAAATACTAAACCCGGACATTACTGATAGAGAACCTACTGCCGGGCGACGCCGGCAGAGCCGGCTAGTAGTTTATAAAATATAAAGTTCCGGGAAAATCGATAGAAAAAATATTGTTTAGTAGGTCTACATCAATGTGTGAAATCCTTGTCGCAAAATATACAGTTGTAGTTATCGAGGAAAAATTTTTCTTGAGAATGAGTTCTTAGACCAACCGGGTGATCGGATGCAAGGCATTTGGGAGAAGCTGTAAGCCCTTTTGCTCTATTACGGCGGAACCAAGGCGCAAAGGTGGAGCCACGCTGCTCGCTGTGTCACAATGATGATTACAAGGGGGCTTGCACCAAGTCGTGAAATAAGTCTCTAGCAATAACTGTAGTAGTCAGCAACGCTTTGTGTAATCGTGGTTGCGAGTCCTGTGCCTTTATAGATCCATTTGGTAAATAACTTTAAACAACACTCGTACTTGGTTGCTTTCAACAAAAGGCGGTGTGAGGCCAGCTCTGAAACCGTGAAGCTGGTCACGAAACGCGAGTTGTATTATGAATAATCGCAATGGGCTTTTCCTGATTAGACAGTTTAAATCTAAATCAGGGGCCTCCAAACTTTTTCCATGGAAGGCCACATTGCTGATATTTCACAGATCCGTGGGGCAAAGTTAACTCAAAATAAACTGGAAGTAACGGTAAAAAACGTAGGAGATCGTGTTATGTTGCCCCCAAAATAGGTGATCTCCAAAAAAATTCATCTCTCTCGCTGTCACCAATTATGCTGTTCGCGATCAAATTGATTGGATCGAAGTGGCTTTGTCAAAGAAACACTGCGCTATCCATTTGTTTTGCAATTGTGAAAAGAGCTCCGCGAGCCGGATAAAAAGCCTTGGCGGGCCGCATTTGGCCAACGGGCCGTAGTTTGAAGACCCCTGATGTAAATGAAGCTGGATTTGCGCTTGACATAAAACGAAACGGCAGGCGCAGGAAAAGACCTTTCATTTTTCCCATCGAATCCTTTTTAGTTTTAATATTGGTGTTTTGTTTAGTTTAATATATTTATTTTCCAGTAGTTTTGTTTTAGGGTGTTGAATATTGGTAGGAAAGGTTGGCAGTTATGCTCTTTGCTGTGTCGTTACCAGATGTATTTTGATAATGATCGAAAGCGTTTTTTCGGTAATGTAGCAACATGGTACGCTACATTATATCTTGGTAAAATAAAATTCAATTCAATTGGAAATTTTCTCGCCTGCTATTTTACCACTGTTTCACGACTAGTGTAAATTCGCCTTGCAAGTGGAATAAAAAAAAACTTAGTAAAATATGTTTTGAGTTTATAAGGAGTTGTATAACACGACACAATGAACTTAGATAGCTATTTTTCAGGGATCTAAAAGTTGAAAACTTGCTGCTGGATTCTGAAGGAAATTTGAAAATAATCGATTTTGGTTTGAGCAATATCCTTGCTGATGGCAGCGGTGATCAATCATCGTCATTGACAACTCAATGCGGGAGTCCAGCCTATGCTGCACCTGAGCTGTTAGCGAAGAAAAGCTATGGACCAAAAGTAGATGTATGGTCAATGTAAGTAAACCTTCCCGAAGTTGCTAATATTAAAAAACAGAGAATTGCACTCACAGAAAATTTGTAAAAACCCTTCTAAAAGAACTGTCTTTAACAGTCGTTTGAAAACCTTTTAGAAAATCATTATCGATAAAACAACTTTTGTTCAAAATTTTTATTTACCTGTACCATTACACTTTTTTACACTTTTTTTTACACGCTGTAGCTTAATGTGATTTATAAACGATCTCTTGCATACAGAGGTGTGATCACATATGCATTGTTGGTTGGGAAGCTTCCATTCACTGTAGACCCTTTCAGTATTCCAAAATTGTGTAAGAAAATGATGAGAGGTGAAATGAACTCCATTCCATCAAGAATGTCAACTCAATGCAGGTGAATGCAGTACCTGCTCGCTTTTAGAAAGAAAGAAATTGAGACCTTCGGGTACTTAAGAAGACAATGTTGTAAAGATATATAAGACGTTATCGGAATTCAAAGGGTCGCATTTCGTTCTAAAACGACCACACCTTTCCGTTTACACTTTCTTCTGGGTAACAATTACTAATGCGGTCGACATATGGCTCTGTTTGATGTGTTCTAATATTTTGGAGTAAAACTATAAAACCTAATACAAATTGGAGCAGAAAAAGTGAAATCTAAAAATAAATACTTAACTGTAAAAGCTAAACGTAATCGAAATATATCAGTTCTTCGTACTTTTCATTGTTTGAATGACAAGTAGACCGAGCCGATTTAAGTCTGACGGATCTTGGCTGCAAAATTAAAGTTACTAACTTTTAGTGAACATATTACAGGCAAACAGTCACTGTCCTCTATTCGGAGCAATAATTATGCAAACTTGAATTTTAAAATGTGTTTACACTTTGTATCAATTTCGTGTAGAGCTTTCATCAAGAAATTGCTGACGCCTGATCAGGAACAACGGCCTTCTATTCGTGAAGTATCTGGAATGAAATGGCTCAGTTCATCTCTTTCCGGCTCAAGACTCTCTTTGCTGGACGATTCAATATCATCTTTGCACATGTAAGTGTGTGGTGTTGCCAGAAATAATAATTGAAATGTTTTGGGTGCAAGTTTTTATATTAATTGATTCGAAAGGGGGAAATTCTTTCGAAAGTGTTACACTTGAGGTTTTACTCATTTAATTTTTATTTTTGAGTTAAATAATTTTCAAAGCCTCTAGGTGCTAATGCATTTCCTATTCAGAATAAGTTATTGACGTCACAATCAAAATGCTAAATATTTTTCTCAATTGAAAAAATGCAGGATTGAATCAAATTTATCAATTTATTTTGAATTTCAGAGAGAATCTTGAAAATGATGGCAACATTCGACGTCGTCACAATCATTTGACCCCGCTTATACATCCACCAATTAACTCTTCAATCGTCAGAGACATGAATTCCGAATTTGGCTTCGTAACTTCGAGTGTGATTCAATGTGTGCAAAAGAACCGTCCCGGTCCTGCGTTGGCGACTTATCACCTTCTAAACAAAAAGAAACGAAAGAGCAGAATGCAAAAGCAAGTCTCATCTTTGCAAAGCGAAGAAAGCAAAAAAGTTCTTCAAGAAAATAAACTGGACAACGCCAACGAGGTCATCGGCTCTTTCAATGGCGAAAGCAGCGTAACGTCATCAGACGGTGCTGAGGAAGTGACGGCGCTACCAGTGAAATCGCCGGAGCATGAGAGTAAATACAAAGAAAATGACACGATGGTTGCAGAAAACTCCATTACAAAACCATCAAGTGAGAATTCCGAATCAAGCGCAATGGAAAAAGCAAAAGAGACAATGCCAATTTTAAAACCGGTGACATTCGCTTCCTCCGCAACAGATGATGCAGCACCGCCAGCGTTGAGTCGCATTGACAGGCGTTCTATAGATAACGAAGTCGCTTTAGATTTACAAAAAATTCTTGCACCAAACAAAAAAACAAATTTGACTCAATGCAAGTCGAAGTTTTCAAACCCAGCTCCTACGCCTACTTATTCAGTGATGAATACAAAATCAGAAGCAACAAACGTGAGTGAAATACTGGCGAAGATGCGAAAAGATCGTCAACTTTTGACAAGAAAACAGCAAATGCACCAACAACAAGAACATCACAACTTGACCGGATTAGAGAAAAAAATAACGCGCTTCAGTCTCCCAGATACATGCCCTAAATCTGAAATTGGATCTGAACCTCAAACGCAAAACGTGACGAAATTACCAGGGCGAAAATCGTTTCCATTGCCTCACAAAGCTGTGCATCAGTTGCCTTTGGACAAAAGAAGCTCATCTCAGCAAGATTCCCGCCATAAAATAGGCACTCACCTCGAGTTGCGAGCACCATCTTACAAACGACCAGCTTCTCAAAACGCCGTACCGGAAAAAGCACAACTGATTATGGAACAAACCCGCCAAATATACGCTCCTACTCTTCCCAGAAGAAACAGAAAAATGAGCTCCTTAGATCATAGTGAAACAGTAAAGTCTGACTTGAACCAATTACCTAGTCCTGACTACAAACACCCGTCTCAATTTACTTTGCCGCATCTAGTTACAAAAACAGTTTCGAAAGCCGAAAAACCGCCTGCGCTTCGGCAGCAAAACTCTTATCCAAGTCGGATCACCCGGCGCTCTGTGCCTGCTTCTTACAACTACCACAGAACTTCAAATTTGACGCAAAAAATCTCTCCGGATTCCCAAATCGAAGCAATACGTTATTATGATCGAAACAGTTTGGACTCTAAACAAAGTGTTATGTCACGATGGCACAAACAGTACGGCAACGATATCAATCGAAATTTCAAGCCACATTACGATCGTTTCGAGAATAATGAAACCGTCAAACAAGCTACAAGACAAAGACCGAAAAAAGTGATATCTGAACCAATAGCAGCCGCGATATCGTATTTGACCGCAACGAAACACAAAACGTTTCGAAAAGATAAGCCAACTTCGATAACAACAGGATAACTGAAGCTTGGCAACATAACCTACATCTCCAATCACGGAAAAGCTGACTTTGATTTAGATTGACTTCGAAGTTGCCGATGCATATCTTCCACAAGTACTACAGTAAAGCAGGGTAAATTACTTCTCTCACGACACCGTAAAGTAGGACTTGCTGTGACAGTGAACTTGCAAAATCAGCGTCTTTATCGCACTAGGCTCTCATTGGCAACGTGAGTGGCGAGCTTGAAATGCCATAACGCAGACCAAGCGCTAGCTTTTAATTTCGTTGGTTAATGTTTAGAGCTGAAACCACACGGCAACACTAAAATAGTTGCAGCAAGGAGACGGCAATCGATTTAACAAGTATACTCTGCAGGAGTTATTACCTTTTCTGAAGAACTGTGTGCTTCATAAAAAGCCACTAATTTTTACTGTGAAGCCGCCTCAAACAATTTCGGTGGAGTTGTATTGCTCTATAGAAATACTCGACTGTTCAAACGGCTCCCAATAGGTTGTCTTGACCCTTTTCTGATATTGCGTTCTACGTTGTCTTTTTTTTCTTTTAGCTGCCACTTACCTCCACTAGATTACTTAGAAAGCCATCACCATCTTTTATTTGAGAATCCCAACGAAAAGCATGAATAGGCTTTTAATAGCTTTTGTTGACGAATAAACGTTTTAAACTTAAAAGAATTGCTTAACACAGACATTGGTTAACCTTTTTTATACCGTTTCTTGGTTCTTTTCTTGAAAGCAATTTCTGAATAAGTTTGGAGACTTCTGTAGCATTTTAAAGTGCTGCTACTACTGTGCAAAGTGAAAAGGTGTTGTGTTTATTTTATAGGAGTCATTCTCTTTCAAAATGACAGTTCAACATTTTCTACTGTTTATTGCGATTGTGGAGATCAAGATGTGTTTTGGAAGCAAAATTGGCCGAGTTGCAGTGCTTATTTTTATCCATCGGCCATAAGAAAACATTTTGTCCGTTACATTAGAACATTGTTGTTTACGGACCTGTTTCACCCGCAGCACAGGCACAATGTTACCTTGTTTTAGTTCAGTTTGCACGTAAAACTGCATGACCATGCAAAGCCAGTTAGCCACATAAATCGGATTTTGCTCAAAACTTGATAATTCATATCTTGTTGTATATGGACTATGCGTTGCTTTTTAAGACAGAGCTTACACATAAATCCATGTCGATTGAAGGTACAAAAAAGCTTGCCAAGCAATAAAGCAGATTTATGGTAAACGCTATGTTTGCTTCAGCATTGAAAAAAAGTTGGTATCTAAAACAACTTTGATTTGAAAAGATGAGAAGTGGTACAAAATTTCAACAAAGCTTTTGTTATAGACCATTTTATTATACTCTTTTAAAAAGAGTAAGTGAAAACTCTAACGTTTTCGTCTAGCTCTCTTCAGGAGTTATCGCTAGAATGAAACCTGGTGTTGATGGCGAGGTATTTATAGCGATTGAAGTCGGTGAAAATGTCGGAACGTTCTGATTGCTCTGATTTATCAAATAAATGTATAAACTTTATTTATACATTAATACACTTTATTTATACATTAATACAACTTATATCCTTGCTTTGATAAAAATCCCATTCATTTTGCTTTGTATAGTACAATATGAACGCCAATATCCCTAAATCCAGCGTAAGTTTTGATGTTTTTATAATTTTGACTCGGCTCAGTATATGTTGATGCTCTTTTGACATTTACATTGGACAAAAGCCATGTTATTTAAAAATAGATGGTAATTTGTGCACCACCACTCAATTGTTAGTGTTATATACACCTACTGTGTGAAGTAAGTATTGATATTGTTTTCATCATTTTTAAAAATAAATTCTGCGTAACGCTCTAGCTAAAATGAAACGTATTCAAGATAATTACTACACGTAACGGATCAAGAAAGCTTCCGCAAAAATATTACTAGGCGTTGTTCGCTCTTCCAGTTAGTGACATACCATTATAAAGCGCAAAGATAAAACCAAAAATATTTAATGTGGAAAGGGCCCTGGGTATCTGGAACCCTCGGGCAGGCCAACAGTCATTTCAACCCAATCTAACGAGCTGGGAGACCACGCCGCCATGTTGGTGCAGAGCGACAGATTTACCTATCAGCCTTTCGACATGCCTCGTCCGTCATCGACAAAGCTAAAGCATGGTACAAGACACGCTGTCTCTCTCCTGAATCTGATGCTAAACCAGGCCGGTTTCCGTTCTGGTCGGTCTATTTTACCTCATTTTTTACCTTTTCAATTGATTTTGGTGAATTTAACAAACCAAAGCCGAGTTTTTGGACGATCCTTGCCACTGTCGACTTCTCCAAGTCTTCCGATTTATCTGGCTTCATGCTTTTTTCCACAAGCTTATTTCGGCTGTTTCCTTGCTTTGTTGGATGGACTCAATGCTATGTTTCTGACAGGTGCACTATCGTGGTTTTTCAAAATCACACAACTCGTTTCTCTTGAGTCCATCAAGTTGTTCGTCAAAGATCTGTTTTGGCTTGTTCTGGTCGCTCTTTTTATCACCAATCTTACTGCATTGCTACCTTCTTCCTTTAACTGCTCTCTTTATGCTGACCTGGTTATCTAGTTCTCCTCCTCCTTGGTTCTTGCTTCCGCGGAGGCCACAAAAGGAACTCTGTTTGAATGGAACGCTGGTCTGAGCACTGGTAACTTCCTCTTAATCCAAGAAAATGTGAGGCCTTTTCTTGGTGGATCTCCACCAAGCCAATCTCCAGGCTCTTTTTTCCTTATTTAGATCTCTTCTTTTCAACCCTACAGCAAATTTTTGACCGCATTTTTTACTTTTCTGCACACGAATCCTCACTAAAGGCGAACTTCTTTCCTTGTGTCAAAGCCATGCACTTTATCCTTGCTTCTTCTGGGGGCCCCTCCAAGGATTCCTTTCTTGTTCTTTGCATTTTTTCGGGGTATTCTCGTTTGTGCCACACCCCAATGATTTCCTTTTCTCAGCGTTACCAACGTCACCAAGTTGGCACGGTTCACCGAGCGCTTAGTCTCACCAACCGCTTCTAGTCCTCCCAATTCCACTTTTCTCTGAGGTGCCTCTATGTTATCTACGTGTCACTCTAAGTCATTTCGCTTTGTCATCTTTTAAGCGGTACCAACATTTTCCAACTTCCTTTTGTATTTAAGGTTTCGCCAAACTTAGAATAAAAGCAAAACTTTAGAGGTCCATATAAAGAGTTACGGCGTCCACCCACTCGCTTATGCTTTCTTCTTCCTTTAGGGAGGTTCTTTTTGATTGCTCTTCTTCCGTCTTAGAAACCCGCCTTCGTTCAGCATGGAGCTAACTCTTTCAGCTCCATGCTTTTGCTCTGATCTTCCTCTTTCTCGCCAAGGTGCGGCTCTTGCCCACCTTGGCGAGAGCTCGTCCTTGCCAATTGCTCACTTTGGGCAGCTGAGATCCTTTTTTCCTGTTAGGCCGGTCCAAATTGTTCAAGCTTTTCTGCTAAAGCCGCTGCCATTCTGCAAGCTATCTGCTAGACCTGACAGCACCATTAAGACTACCGCTTCTCTGGCCTTCTACTCCCAGACTCTTTTTCTGTTCTTGGTACGATTTCTTCTCCTCCGTCTTTTCTTTTTCTCTCTCTCTAGTACATTTGTCAGGAACTACCCACTCTTTTCTTTTAGAACGCAATGGCTCCCCGACCACTCATTCTTCTCGGGGAATGACACGGTCGATGAGTTGGCCAGACGAGGTGCTTGCTCCAACCATCTGATGTTTCATATAGTCTCTCTTCCTTTTTCTGGAACTGAAGCGTACAGTCTCATTAAAATTCTTCGACACATGGGTTTACTCAGTACCCACTGAGGAACTTGTGCTTCCTCGTCATGCTTGCTGTGTCCTTTCTTGTCTTCGCTGCAGCGGACCCCGCCTTGTTAAGCACTTCTCTCTCTGGGATTGAGAATCCGTAATGCATCACCTGCGATCATCTGACCCAAGGCACTTCTCATTTCATATTGCACGGTCCTGCTATAGACTATGCGCCGATCGCTCTTTGGCGACTATTTCCTACACAATTTTTGGTCTAGGTCTTGTGGAGCTAGTACCTAGCTTCTGGGGCATCACAGCTGACAAAACTTAGTAGTGGCGTATCATGCGCTGTTTGGCTCAACGCATGTAGGAGAGCAGATTTGCTTTCAAGCTCATCCTTCACATTGAAAGTATGACATGCAGTTCTACGGTCTCTGCTCTGCAGTCTTTTAAACTACCATCACTGATCGCGACAAGTTGAAATTCTCACGTTGAATTTCATTTTCCCACAGCACAATGCGGAATCCTCGCCATCCAGGAGTTTGCAGCTTCTCAATTGGACCTAACGCCGCACCGAGAAAAAATTATACCCCTGCACTAAAACAACCCCTTGACGCTTTGGAAATAGAAATTTATTACACAAAAAACAAGTTTTAGACGAAACAATTGCGACAGTATAGCCTACAATAGTAAACAAAACGAAATAACTTAATACAAAGCGTGGGAACAAATGGATGAACAATTCGCAGTTAGCCGACATTATGCTGCATTGCTACTTACAGCAAAACCGATTTCTTAATTTCATGCATAAACTTTCATTTAAATCTCTCAGTTAAATACGATTCAAGCAGCAGAGTGCAACGTCAATAAATTCAAAAATTACAAAAGTCCTGCAGGCTGTCTTATTTCCGTGACCATCACGTAAAAGGCCCAAATGGAGTTAACCAAAAATACCATTCACAATACATTTTGGTCATCACCAAAGCGATCCCTGGTCCGCTAAAAGCAAAGAGTTACTAGATTTTGTTAGTGTACACTACAACCATATGTTAGGGAGATCATAGAGTCTCCAATAGATTCCATTTGATCTCTTCAGAGTAACTTTCGTAAACGTAAAGTAACAGCAGCTCTTTTCACAGCTTTTCGGCTACAATAATGCTGGCTGGATTGCTACCATTTGATTGGATGAATCGGACCACGTGATTTCATCACTGGCTCTGACCAAATCCGAATTTTAATCAACCGCAATGGAGTCCAAATTGAGATCATCACTAAAGTCTTGTTGCGGCGTGTTGAGGCCGCATTCGGGCGGCCGGGGAGTATTGGCCGCACTGGTGTGAGAGGATTGAGGCAGGTTGCGAAGGTCGTACGCAGACTGAGGAAATCCAAATGGGGGAGGCAACAAGTATGGCGGAGGCAGAGAAGATGTCCCAGGAAAATTTAAAAAATAACGAGGGTTGGTCACATCTAAAAAATGATTGTTATTGTACTTGTTATTAGCATTATACATCTTTGTGCAAATTTCGACTGCAGACAGCGACATCACCTCGAAACAAATTCAGTGTAATATAATCGAGGTCGCAGGTTCAGTTCCCACTAGATGCGTTGCTAGCATTGTGGTAATACTAAGCTTTCTTGCAAACACTTCAAAACTATCGCTACCAGTCAACTATCCCGTCAACGAAAAACAACAGCTATGCTAATAAAACAAACTTAGGAAAACCGAAAAACTCCACTGCAATCTTTTTGTATTTTCTTGTCATCGAGGACCTCCGACCAAAACTCAATGCCTCCAAAGAGCACTATTAGTCCCAGAACGTCAAAGCAACATGAGTTACGTGTTTAAAAAAAGCAAAGTTGGTGCAATAAAAAATGCTTTCACTAGTGAGGTCTTCTATTCACACTTATTAAACAAAACGTAGATATAAAATTCGTGAACAATACACCACAAACGTACCAAGTGCAGCAGTGTGTTGTGAAAAACGAAGGAAGAAACTGGGATCAACGCCAAGGCTTGGAAAATTTGTTTCCAATCCGTAGTCCAAAACGGGAAACGGAGAGGGTATTCCGTTTAAAGGCGGAGTTGAGGTCATAAACGGAGAAGGAATTTTGTGATTAGCAGATGGATCAGAAGATCCGTTGTAGGAAAAAGAAGAAAATTGAGAGATAGGGGTTTGGTGAGAAGAAAGATCATAAGACCCCTTTGTTCCGTACGGTTTTGATCTGGGTCGGGTAGAGTCTCCATTTACATATGGAAACCTTGCCGGGGAGAAACTGGATTTGGAAATTTTCTGTTGTGGACTTTTCCGATAGGAGCTTGTATGCTGATCCAGATACGAAGCGGAGAGGCTTCCATACCTTGCATTGGGGGATTCGGTATCACGCGGCCTGCCAAGTTTAAGTGCAGTGTAATCAAGTGCGACAAAAACAACGTGTAAGCAAATACGTTTTCAACACACACTACATTATTTTAAGGAACAAAATGCTTTCCTTTTTAAAGCAAGTACGCTAAAAAGTTTGCGGTCTGTTCTTCTACCACAGTGGCTCTTGACCTGTACCAAAGCCAAATCTGCAGGGCAAAGCAGGGGGAATTAAGCAAGAGTTACTTATTTTTGAAGATGCAAAACCTCACTTTTGAAAGATTTGCACCATTATTTCATCACAACAAAATTATGATGAATGCGATTCCTGAATACAGCCTTGATCAGTGACATGAAAGTAAATTTTAGGGGCATAAAAAAATCTGGAAACCAAAAAATATATCTTCGGATGATTCAACAACTGCCATTTAAAATATATTTCAACCGCATCCAATAACTTCAAAATACTTGCGTACGACCAGGCATAGGCAAAAGAAGAGGTAATCAAAATGTGCTTGTAGCCTACCGATTTGGGTGTTGTCTAAATTAAACAAAGATCGAGATCCATTGGTCTAGTTACAGGGGTGCAAAAATACAATCGCGCGCTCGCGCCGCGAGATCAAAGTTTACGCGCGCGAATGTGATTTGCAGCGACGAATAATGAATGGCAAAGTCTATATATGTGTGTGCCATCAACAATTTCTACGCGCTACCAAGTTTCAAAAAAATTTTGCACCGCTGGTGTAGTAGGTAAAAAACGAACTTTAGACGAAAAATAAACAATTCGTGGCCACTTCAACAAGTGTTACAACATAACCATTAAGTGGATGTGGGTTGAAACACTGCATAATATACTTAAGATTTCGACGAAGAGATTTGTAAATCTTAACTATCAGAGAGAATGGAAAAGCATTGACCAATTTTCTGACGACTTTCCTCTCCCGTTAATCTTTCTGCCACAATCAACAATTCAAATTTTGCATTTAATATTATAAAAGGTACAAATAGTCATGATGGTACAGAACTTTCAAAAACTATTGTTCTCTTCAGAAGCGGTGCCCCCGAAATGGTGTTCGACAAAGGCTAGCGGAAATTACACATCTCAGTCGAATATATTGCAAGCTCGTACTTTGTGCAGTAAAATGCCAGTTAACGAATACCACTGCATTTTCACTTCTTCTCAATCAAAAAGGCGTTGTATTTCGTTTAGTAATGTAATCGCTTCCACTAATGCGACCACTCGACATCAGTCCTTGGGTGGTCAGTTTATGCGGGCTCCAACATTATATTATATACTATCCTAGTTGACTTACGAAGATGATGATGCTAATGCATCAACAACCGAAGGCTTCGTAGTTTCTTTCACTTGCTCATCATCACTTGAATCACAAGTTAAATCAATTATAAGAGATTCCTTTTTGTCTTCATTTCCGCATACTTTTGGTGCTGATTGACTCAAATCTAAAAATCAAGCATTTACTGCACAACATTTCCTGTAAAACTGACACGATAACCAGAATTATAAGAAAACAGTTTCAAAAACTCCGTCTAGAGACTTACAGAGGGCAATGAACATGCCAATAGTTTAACTGAAAACAGTGCACACTATTTTGTCTAATCAGTATAGCCGGTGCCCAACAGTATGCTGTTAAACTGCGCTGGTAAGCCTGATACGTCGAGGCAAATTGCTCTTGTATGAACTTACGTGAATGCTACTTAAACATCTTCATCTTCAGGTCCCGTAATTGTAAGTTATGTTAGATATGGCAACTGTATTATTTAAACCCGCGTCAAAGTTGTGAACAATTTTGATGCACTTTTATTACAAATACAGCGTTAAAGTACGAAAAATTGAAGCAAATTGTCTTTTCCAAAGGTAGACTGACGCAGAACCAACATCGGTATTGAACTCGCGTCTTTAGATAGCGACACCAGCGCTTCATTATATTGAGCCCTGTTGCTGCTGTTATTCGACCCCTTCCTCAGGTTGGTGATATGGGGAGAGACCACAGAGCAGAACACCAATGGTCTGGTCTTACGGCTAGCATAAAAAGAAAGTCAAAGATAGTGCGGCATAAAAAGTTCGCTATTGGACTGAAGAAAATGAGATGAGAGGTGTTCCGAGTCGGGTGACCTCAAGAGCTGCACTGAAGTGCTCAATTCTGATAATTCTAAAAAGATAAGCAGTAAAAAAGGCTGGGTCAGTAAAAGCGAAGACGAGAAATGATACAGCGAGAACGACGAGGAAGTACTAAGCTCATCGGCAGATCAAAGGGAATTGTGTGTAGAAAAACTTGAGCCATTGTTGCCCACATCTAACATAATACGCTAAGCACATAAAAATTTTTAAATTATATTTCTAGCATATTCTTGATTTCTATTAGCTTATTCATCAGGTCAAACTATAGTCACTTAGCTTCTAATGATCGGCTTTGCATTAGTATCCATAAACTGTATTTTTAGGCAGCAATTTGGCGTTTCTATCATAGCTTTTCTGTAAGAGTAACTGGAAAGGTGACGAGTCCTGGCAGTAGCTCATAGCAAAGGTTTAATTTCTTCAAATATAACACGAAGGTGAGAACGTAAACCCTTCAGAGAGGGTCGCGAGAACAGCGATTAAAAGTAGTCCTCACACTTTAACTTCTCCAGCTGCATTTGCTAAATCAATAGCAGGTCATTGTGCTTACGTAATGAAATTAACGAATCACAATATCATTACCAAGTCTAAAATTCAAATTGATTTAGGATCAAACCCAACTTACTGATGTGTATGATGGTGGTAACGTCTATGACAAAAAGCAAGAATAAAAATTGTTCTCACCATGTAGTTTTACGTGCTGAAATACAGACCAACGCTATCTCAACGCTACAATCAACTGAATACTATCAACTCGTCAAATGCAAATGAGATTTGCGACGTAAGCTTGCACTCTTCTTGTGAATACCCTATTACAAAATCTTTTCTAATCACTGTTCTAAGCTAAGCAATTGCTACCAAAATACTAATTTGTATTTACTGCTAAAATCATGTTTTCGCTTATCAATAAGCCTAAATCTGTGAAGCCGGTAACAGCTGGCTAACTTTTATCCACACATACGCAATTTACAATAAATTTAAACTAATTAGCAGGATAATTGATCTTAAATTCGCTTGCAAAATAATTCTTTGAAAAGACAATATTTTGATTGGCAAAATATTTTAATTACTAACAAAATTATTTTCATCATAGGTTGAGATGGGGGTAGGGAAACTTTTGAGGCTTGAAGCGGATAAAAAAAATTAAAACCTTGCACTTAGTAGTTCACACTCATGTTCAAGATGGTATCTATGGAAACATAAAATAAGACCAAAAAGATTCTAATGAAAGTTCTAAAGGAGACCGCAGTGGAAAGTACGAAGTATTGACCAGGGAAAGATAAACCAAAGCTGATTCGAGCTAATAATTACCCACTTACTTGCTTGAAAATCTTTACTTATTACTTCCGAAAGGATTTTCTCATTACTTGACATTTTCAAGTAACAATTGTGTCTGTGTGCTGAATTTGTGTCAGCGCAGCGCGCTTTGTAAGTGACACAGTATAAGATTCAATCTACTATGTTTGTGTCTTGTGCGAAGTTTTATGAAAAATAAATAATCGTTCATCAATTATGATGCGAGTTAATAGTTGCAAGAATTATGAGGTGGCTGCACTTATTTAAATTTGAATGTATTTTTTCCTCGATTTGTTTGAATTGCTAAGAAATCCGATACATATTACTTCTTAAACAATAAAATTTCGTTTCTTGAAATCCAGCCCTAACCCAAATCTCTCTTAAGTATTAATGAGCATATAAACAGTATGAAGTTAACTGACAATGCCTCAGGCGCAAGTCTTGCACAGTTGATTACAATTATTTAAATTCCTTAAAATGACATCGACAACATAACAAAAAATGTCAAGTATTATCATGGCACTAACGGTAAAGACAGAAAAAATGTCATAGCACTTTCACTATGGCTGGTTGTACAAAACGGTAAACAGCGCACTCTGCCGGCAATTTAATTAAATCGCTGTACCAAAGACCGTAGCAATTCGACAAAAACAACCCCTCACTACACGACCATTTTGTTTGCTTATTTTTTGAAAGCGGAAAAGTTTAGGTAAAAGTCTTTAAAAAATAAGGATGATTAAAGGGAAAATCGATGTTAAAAATTTTACGTTGAGTTTGGTGCTTACGCCAATAGCAAATTTTAAAACTTCGGCCCAGCTTGGAAAACTTTCTGGTAATATTTTCGAGTGGTTAAACTCACCAATCGGCTTGAGTGAATCGCTAGTGGTTTCTGCTTTCCGTTTCGCATTATGCCACTTTCCATCTTGACTGAATTCAACCTCGTCAGACTGACAGTTTTGAAGAATATTAATGAACAATCCGTCAACTCGAAGAGAGTCAAACTCCGCAGATTTATCGCACACAGGACACGTCCACGTTGGCTTTCTACAAAGCAAGGGTATTATAGCAACTTCTTATTTTTTTCAGAAGCACATTTATCGGTAACGGTAATGCGTCAAATCGAATAAACAATCTAAAAATATCTAATTTATTAGTGACAACATAAAAACGTGTAAGTTCATAACACAACCGTAACGACAAGCAGCTCACAAATTACCACGTAATATTAATTTAAAGTCAAAAAGTACGAAACCCAAATTGTTCCTCAAACTTGTAAAGGTCAACTTTCGAAGGTAGTTCCCCCGATTACGTCACGCGACATTTCCTGGCTACAGCTGTAAACTGATAACAACTAATCAATGGCGTAACACTTAATATTTTCGATCAATTCAGATTTCACATGTTGTTCAGTCTACCCTTTATTACAAGAGTTATAAGCAATACCACAAGGCAACACGACAACACAAGCCTTATAAACTCTTTCTTCGTGGCACTGGGCGCTTGAAAACCATTTGGTATACACATTTCTGTTTTACCACTGTAGTTTTTCTCCGTCCCCCTTTCGCTCCGACAAATGGCTTTACTGAAACTGACAATCACCACCTCAATGGCCAATTAGCAATACCACGACAGCCGTGACGTATCGTCTAGTTAGTTTTTAGTCACAATGATAAATTTAGCTGTTCATTGCAATTGTTAGCTGCGTTGAACTCTAGCACCTGGCGACAAGGTAAATAATGATCACATTTCAGAGCAACACAAATTATAAGGGAAAACCTCGAGGGTTCTGGTTGTTGTTACCCGACCCCTCCCGAGGGATGGGGGCATGGCGAAAAACTATAGAGCCCCAAAAGCCGGGCAACTCCCCAAGGCCTGGACCAGAGATCGTAGAAAGACAGAGAGTCGCCAAAGAGCGAGCGGCGCAAAGAGTCCGAAGCTGGACAGTGCAGAATGAGATAAAAGGTGTCCTGGGATGAGTGTCCTCAGGCGTTGCAGGAAGGATTCTCGATTCTGCCGATCCTGAAGAGACAAGAGCTTAATAGAAGGCTGTGTCCGTTGCAGCGAAGACGATAGAGAGCACAGCGAGCATGACGAGGGAGCACAAGTTCATCGGTGGAAATCAAGAGAACCTGCGTGTCGAAGAATTCGAGGAAACAGTACGCCTCCAGTCCAAAAAAAGAGAAGAGTGGATGCGAAAGATAAGAGGAGAGACTACAAGGGATTGCAGGGGGCGCAAGTAACGCTCCCCGTCTGTCCAGCTCGCGAGCCGCGTCGTTCCCGGTAGAAACGAGTGTCCGGGGACCCATTGTAGCCTAATAAAACAGGAGAGAAAAGACAGTTCCTGCCAGAGAGAATGAGGTAAAAGAAAAGATAGAGGAGAGGATAAGGTGGTGAAGACAGAGCGAGAGTCAGATAGGAGAAGTGGCAGACTTGTTGATGCTGCCGAGACCAAAAAGGAGCTTGCAAAATGGCGGGGGTTCTTCGTGATAATCACCTTTACGGGTTGTCTTTAGAGAAATACATTGTCATAAATACTACAAAAAGTTGATAATATGACCTACAGGCAAAATTGTACTTTAATACAAAAAAGAAAAAAATGGATAAAAACTGAACTAAATAGTGTTTCGAAGCAGGGTTGCAAAGTTTTCAAACCATCTTTTGTTATTCTCAAAGCTCAACGAGCCGCAGAAAAAATGTTACACAATTTTTTACCATTGGGCGAAAATCTCAGAAGGGGGTGGATAGGCAGATAACTGATTGTATGATTAAACCAGCGTTGCTAAATCTGGAGGTGGTTAACAGTTATTCAGGAGGTAGTGAAGATACTTACTGGTAAGCTTATTCTATATCGATAGAAAAATCAGTAAAATAGAGTCACAAGATATTTAAGAAAACAACAAGATCTTGGTACTTCAAGAAAAATGGGGAAAAAATTCGGATCATTATTTAGACAGACACGAAATTGCCCCCATTGTGTAGTGGATAAAGCTACTGCGTCCAAATCAGTACATTGCCGGTTAAAACCTCGGCCGGATCACACCAAAGACTTCCTTGGTTGGCGCTTATGATCTACGAGATAGTGGCAAAAATAGCGGGCAAGTTTACTGGTTGTGTCATAGGAAAAGACATTTTACGGAGTTCCTACATCATGGCCGACAAGTTGGGGAGCCGCGTGGTCTACCATTAATGGTTGTTCTATGTGACTAAGAACTTACAATCAAAGCGTGAGCTAATACGCGTGGTCACGAGAATGTCAAAACGTAATAGCTCTTTCCGCGGGCCGTACTTAGGGCATCTCCTGCTATTAAGAAAAGCGCTAGAAGAGCAACACACTGCTCTGCTGAGGGAACTGCACGCACGCGCACGCACACACAAAACAGCAAATACTCTCTCGACGCACACACATGCGCGCGCATATTTAACGAAGCGCTCAGACCAACACCGCACAGTGCACACACAAGCAAAGTTATACAGAAAAACTCGCACACGCGCACGCTCACACACACATTCCCGCAAAGACACAAGCACACGCGCGCACATATTGACACATGCACGAATAAGCGAGGGAAAACCGAGCAAGCAAATATGAAAACTCAAAATAAACAATTGAAACTCCAATTCCAGTGAAACTCCACCTACAATAAAGTAAGCTAAATCGGGGCCGTTAAATAATACCAATATTAGGCCTATAAGCACAAATACAACCTATGCTAAATGTTCTTTTTCTACAATTTGTACTCCAATAACAAAAAAAAAAATCAAATTAAAAATACTTACCAGATATTGGCTTTCCAGTTAAGCGATAATTTTAGTCTTACCCCACAACAGATCATTAAACAGCCTATTGTACAATCTGTCTTTTTACAGCGTTTGCTTCTTGATGTCACAATCTCAATGTCACAACTACATCAGTGTACAATTGTACGTTCGGATAGACCTGTTCTCAATTTGCCAGAACGCGCCAACTATGATATGCACATTGTTAACAAAATAACCAAAACCACACCAGCGTAGGGTTTTAAAACATGCAAGTGAAGGTGGATCTTTCCAAAATCATAACTCACTTTTCGTTCATCATAAGGAACAAGGATGCATCAAAACACTGAAGATGTCGACAATGTTTGGGGCGGGTTGGAATCCTGATACGCATTTTTCCAAGCTAAAATGGTAAAACAAAGTTTGACGCTTCCATCTTTAGTGTGTCCACGCACACGGACACTAATGTGGTATCAAAGCAGTGATTTTTGATCTTTCTGCTCGCCAACCATCTGGAAATCTTTTTTAATGCCACTGCGTACCACTAAAGATGGGAGGAGCTAACGCCTCTCCCCCTTAGTCTATGTCTCGAAAATCGACAAAAGGCCTATTTTTAAAACGCCCAATAAAATGTGTTTCTAAAGATCCTGTAAAAGTTTATATAAAGATTCAAAAAATTTTCTGGGCAAGCTCCCCCTCTCTTTATAAAGTCTTTGTTGCGTGAGTGCCGCTAGGTATTTAGTTCGAAGTAACAGGTTTTTAACTTAAGCGACAGTTACAAGGTACAACAGTAAAGGACATCAACTCATTTGAAACTAAAATTTGCATGTGCCTCGGAAGATTCTAGCGTTACCACCTAGAAAGAGCTGGCGTACCACTTTGAAAACCACTCACTGTTCTTTAGCGAGGGAAATTTCCTCTCCACACGACTTTTGATAAAAAGAAAAAGGAAAGCATAAAGATGATCTACTTACAGGGCACAAAAGAGAAACTTTCATATTTGTGGTTGCAATGTCCGACTCGGGGTCGTTTGCCAGCATTTCTTGAACCAGCGTTTGCGATACAGAGGGATTCAGAACGCTAACTTGATCCAACCTTTTAAGCAGCTCATCCACCGATAATTGCTGTACCAAATTAATGGAGGCGACGTACATCTACATGAAAAATAACATTACGTGACCGCAGAAATAACTTGAACTAGGAAGTTATAAAGCAGTTTTTCATTACCAGCCCACTTTTGCTTTTCACATCAAGATTATAGAAATATATAGCTAGTCAACTCTTGCTGACAAACAACCGACCTGATAGCATACATTGTATTAATTGGCTTGTCTCATGAAATTCTAGCAACGAAGTTGCCACCGGCAGCCACAAAACCCTTTTAATCATCAGCACACACAACTGCTCGCGCATGACGTACACACATGCCCCAGTGCTCAATGCTCACGCGCGTGCATAGATGCGCACACAAACGCCCACAGAAATTTTGTAATAAACGAGGAGGTGAAATTGTAAATATATTATCGCATGTCCAACATCAATAAAATTGAGTGCAATGTTTGGACTTGGATATTTCTTGATTGCTTCAAAAAAGGCGCTATACATAGAGACCAGCTAATGTATCAAAAAATAAGACAAAATTACTTGATTAGTGTGTTTACTCCATTTGACACACAAATTAAACCATTTGTGGTAGCCTATATTTTCACAAATGTGTGTTATGTTCAGCGGTCGAAATGGTTGTTTAATTTCATCGCCGGTTTTGGTTGGTGGAATTACAGCCGGTAACCTCACAGGATAATCATTGACCTAAATAAATATTACTTGTAAAAAATATGTTATTTTTAAGGAAAGGTTTAGTCACGGGAAAGTAGGCAACAATAAGGCTGGTCGCGCAATGTGGAAGCTGTGAGGCGATTGTCTTCAATAATATTGAGCTCTCGAAAAGGTACATTACGCCATTATCCTGTTTGGATTGCAGAGTAGTGTTCAGGCAGTTCCGAGCATCTCCGATGTTGTTCTTAACAAGTTGCTCAGTGGGTAGTGTAAGGATTTTTTTCTTACAAATATGCAACTATTAAAACGAGGCAAAACGCAGTTAAACAAACAAAATCTACTTACAGAAACTGCTAGTTCCTGGGGAAAGCGATCTGGTTGTTCCGAAGCAGTATCAAGCTTACAAAATCTAAATAAATTTCTCGTGAAATACTAATGTTGCTTAGACACGAGATTACTTTTCTTTTTTCATGGGACCGGAGACAAGTTGCAAATAAAAAGCCCTCAAATGTCAATATTCAAGTCAATACCCTAGCTCAATCAAGCATCTTCATGATAATCACATACGAAATGGCAGCAAAACTATCACATTTACGATTTCCAGACAGCACAATACGAGATAGCTCTCGTAAAACCTATTTAGCTCTATATTCCATTATCTAAAATACTGGGGTAGTTGCACTTCATTATTACCGCAACTGAACTTGAACTTTTCTTTGTGAAGATGAGTAGCCCGGGTTTCCGATTGACAGCTTGGCTATTTGTTGATTGCTGATACGGAACTTTAAAGTACACGTTTGCATAGGATGAAATGAGCTTGGCTCTGTAAGAACAAGAATTGCTAAAAACCGAGATTTCCGCTCAAAGAACGTGCCAACCAAGTCGCATCAGTACCATACATAAGTCACATTTTTCACGAGGCAAAAAGTAACCGGTTTACTCTGAGGTGGAGTTGTTTACACAGGGTCTCCACTTACCCACTTTCCACTGCAGAATTGGGTGATTTTGTAATGAGTATTTTGCTATAATAAAGGGGACCACAAATAGCCATTTGATAGAAAATAAAAACAAACCATGCTTTAATGTACTGTATGCTAGCAGGGTGTATGGACCCACTTAAAAACCTGGCTGATGCTGTGGGTTCTTCGACTCAATAAGCAGTCAAAGTTATCAAAAATATCAGAAAACAGTCGCCGCACGGAAAGGTCTTCGGTGTTTACAAATTTGTAGGTCCTTAAAGCAACACCTGCAAAGCCCATATGGAGTACACTCCACTAAAATATTTTGCGGACACCCAAAAAGTCTGTGGTTTCCTCGTTGGGAATCACTTTCTTTAAGTCGTTTTGCATGGTTTTCTGCGTGTGTCGTTCGGCAAATAGAAATATGGCAGTTCAACCAATGCATTCAACGTAGTATGCATGCGTCTTTCCGAGGCAACATAATATTCCAACCAACTCACTTAAAACAACAGGGCTTAGGATTTCAGAAAGATTTTCATAAAAAGGCAGCGGCTTTAACTTTATGGGAAGCTTTGAAACATCAGAACATCTTTCGGGGACTACTTGATGTGGCAAGTGGAAACTTTGAGTGTCCCCAACATTCCCATTCACGCCATCCCTATAACAAAGCATAAAAACAAAAGCAAATCAATAGATTTTAATGCTGTTTTCAGATTTATAAACAAAATTAAAACAAATCTAATACGAAGAAAAGAAAACAATACATTTAACTGTGAGGTTCAAGATCAGAAAGCATGGACAAACCTTACTATTACTTTCGGATAACAAACAGTTATTACTATTTAATTAGAAAGTAAATCTACGTGCACAACCAAATATACTACAGAACAAACTCGCAGCAATATTGAAGGGATGATAAAGATACACATCCAACGTCTGCCTAAACAAAAATCGAAGTTCTCGGAGTACACTCGCTGGACTACATAGTCGTGTACACAGCGTAAGACAAAAACGAAAAAATTATATAAAAGCTTAAGCTGAGATATTGAAAACATTTAATAAGTATTTTTTTTACTTTTTCAAGAATGCGTAATGATCATAGTCTTGTTTTACAGTGACGTCAATTTTACTTCATACTTTAATGTCGCGTCATCCAAGTTGGTTTTGTGAAAAGGAAGTGGCTGTTCGAAGAAAAAAATTGATTTGGAAATCTGTTTGGTAATACAGACATGGACACCGGTAAATGTCTCAACTAGTGAATGAGGCAATGCTACATCTAGACATCAAAACCAATCAGGTTTACAATTAAAACATTCAAATCAAATAAAATGCAATTAAATTTATCAGTCATTAAAAATGATGTCAAGCTAATAAACAAGATGTCAGCAGTGTGGCGTGATTGATTAAGCGTCAATCTAGAACTCTCAAAACGTAACCTGTGTTTGTATACACAATAAAATCATGGCTTGTCCCAACGGCAAAAACATAAGTGAATGCAAAACGAAAAGACTGCAATGTTGTTTTGCAGTCTTTCCAATCTTTCCGTTGTGTCCGTTTATTTGTTTTCAACTTTTTATTCAAAAAAAAAATGTAATTACGCTTGAACAAAAGCAGGAGCGTATAACCACTAATCAACTGCTACCTCAAAAACCTCAGCTGAGCCTTGGCGAATAACCACATAAAAACTGAGAAAACAAAAAGTCAAGATCAAGAACTGTACTGCAAAGCTAACACATCTTTTCTTTGGAGACTGGCTGTACCTCAAAAGCGAACAAAAGTTGCTTTTGTACTAATATTATCGACGATTAGCTTGCAAAGCAATACCAAATCTCAAAACAATTGCGTTCAGTCCAAAACGAGACCGGTGGGTAAATTATCACGTCATAAAGGTTAATATAAAAAACAAGCTTCAGGCTCAAAGCAGCAATTTCAATCTTGAGTAACCGACGAGGTGGTGCAGCGTAAGAGTGCTTGTTTCGCTGTCAGTATATGTGGTGTGAATTATTTGTCAAGTCATACCGAACACTTGAACACCGAATTCACAGCTTGCACCTTGAGGGTCAATACGAAAGAAACAAAATGCCGGCAAATCGCTTGCTGTGTTTCTTGGTATGGCACTAACAGAATACCTTCGTCTTGATGTGGCAGAAAAGTGGTAGGTCGAGTGTTCCATCGGTCGCGGTGGCTCAACATAACAAAAAGCTAGCAAATAAAGCACTAACTCACACGCATGAATCAATAAATTTACACCAACGATCACCGACTCGTACGCATGAATGGCTCACGCCGATAAATAGATATTTTAGTTTATACGTATAGATCAAGGAAAATGATGTAACTTCATGATATCTTAAACCCCAGGGGCGTAACCAGCCAAATGTTCTCAGAGAAGAAATTCTTTTTTATGTTGAAACATTCTTGGTGATGACATTTTTTAAGACTGTCACTAATAAGAATTTGTAGCAGCTTTTAAGACTGCTATTTTGATTTATGTAGCTTGAATCTACATCTAGCCCAACTTGTTCACCGCCTCTGAATTGCAAGGTTGTGAGTGTGACAAAACAGTGGCTAGGTGTAATTAAGCAAATTCGTACTTAAAACATCATAATAATTCGCATTATTGCCTTTACTGGAATCTTGCGCAAATCTAGAAGGTTCTTCACTAAATATATTATGTGAACATAAATCATTCGAGGGAGAGAGAAATAAATAGAGATAGGTATTGTTGATCTGTCTGCGTTTAGTTATTCAGGGTATAATTGGTTGTCATTAAAAGCCGCAAGGCGAAGCAGAACTGACAATTGTTGTAGTTGGTAGTGCAATTGAGGTTAAATTTATTTGTGAATGTATTTCTGGTCGTCGTTTTTGGTCAGGCACTCAAACTCAATCCGGGCCAGCACAAATCAAGGCTAGGGCCGAGGGTCTATCCTTTTACCACCCTGGGCTACTGCGCTGCCCAGGTTAGATGCTGGCAGTGGTGGTGTTAAGTCAACATCGAGTTGCGTCATCCAAAACCTGCAGACCTCGTGTTCCTCTTGGTACATGATGTATGAGATAAGAAGATATAACGTGATCTACAGTTTGCTCAGTGACTCCACATTCGCAATTTGGTGAAGCAAGACCCCATTTGTACATGAACGAGTGAAAACGTCCTACACCAGCCGGCAGGCGATTGAGCCTTACCCAAGATGTTCTGGGCAGACTCACTCCAAGTGGCCTTGAACTGATCCTGGGAATGAAAGCACACACCCTTAAAGTACTCTGTGTTCCATTTATGCTTTGTCCACTGCTTTACGTGGATGTACGGTTTAGACAAACTACCTAATAGTTTCCACGCAGCAGGTACAAATGGGCGTCTTGATCTCAGTTTCCCCAGATGCGCATCCTCCTGCCCAACCAACTGTCCATGCAGTACATGGTCGGGATCATGGATAGCATAATTTGCCAAGGAGAGTGTTGCTCCTAATCGGCGAAGCTCAGCTGGCGAGATGTCTACAAGGACAGGCAAGTCCTCCGTTGGTGTGGGATGCAAGCATCCAGTGACAATGCGCAAAGCATCACTGGGAATGCTGTCAATGAGGCGAGTATGCATACTACAATACCAAACTAGTGTGCAGTACTCAGTTGTGGAGTAGACCAAGGAAAAAGCAGGGATGTGAAATGTCTTGGCACCTGCACCCCTTCCGGATCCTGCAAGTCGCCTCAGCAGCGTGACTCTGGTGGAGAGATTTTTGTGCAAAGCCTCGAGGTGGTGACGGAAAGTGAGCAACCTGTCCAGCTTTACCTCAAGATACATCGGGACTGGACAGAATGGCAATAGGTTGCCATTGTTGTAAACATTTGGCTCACGTTTGGCCTCTCTGTTGTTAAGATGAAAGGCTGCCGTCACCGTTTTCGTATTGTTGAGCTTTAGCCTTCAAGTCTGGAGATAAGCTGAAAGTGTAGTCATGTCTTGGCTCAGAATGTTCTCCACAGCCTTCCAATCTCGAGAAGCATACAGCAATGCCAAGTCATCAGCATATGCATACCTCTGAGAAGTCATGGAAGGTAGGTCATATGTGTATATGCTGAAAAGGAGGGGGCCAAGATCGATCCCTGTGGGAGGCCGTTTTGCAAGTCTTACTTGGTTTGCTAGCTGTCACCAGTAGTGAGAGTGAAGCGTCTATTCTGGACAAGTTCCATGACCATGTGCTTATTCGGTAGAAGCTGAAGCTACTTACAGGTGAAACCACGGTGCTAAACAGTGTTGTAAGCAGCTGTCAGATCGACAAACACAGCACCAGCCTTCTTCTTGGCCTCAAACAAATCCACAATGTTTTGAGAAAGCAAAACAGTCTGATCCACAGTTGACCTTCCCTGTCGAAACCCAGCCTGCTCCCTAGGGAGAAGTGGGTGAACAATAGGCTCAACATGAGCATGTACAAGCCTCTCAAAGATCTTGTAGGGGGTGCAAGGCAAAGAGATGGAACAATAGCTTTTCGGGTCCTGTACAGGCTTCTTGGGTTTCGGGATCACCACTATCAGTGCTATTCTTCAGACTTATGGAATATGGAGGTGCCACAGGCAGGAAGAAAGGAAGCCACACAACCTGGACTTCAATGCAGCTACAGCATAGGTTATTAGCTCCGGGCAAATAGAATCTGGGTCTGGAGCTTTTCCTGGTTTCAAGTGTTTAAGGGCTGTAGCAAACTCCTGAGAGGTAAAACTTTCAGAGATGTTCACTGGACTTCAAATGGGGTGGCCCTCCAAAGATCTGACACTTCTTACGAGATGACTCACAGTCAATACCCTTGTATGTGCCATTTCTAATGAGCTGGGACGCAATAGCATTAGTCGAGACGGCACTGTGACAAGGCAAGCATTGTAATCTACCAGTTTCTTTGTTCAATATACTCCATACTTTTCAGCTAGAGCAAAAAGTCAATAGTCAATGGCCGAGATGGCAGGTGCTTTCTCGCAGCCTGGGCCGTTAGTACGTCTTTCAGAAATGTCAGACAGAAACTGAACCTGCCAACCTGGAAGTGAAACCCTCACCCTGATGTTCAGCTAGGATCTACTACTCGGCAAATGCCCTTTTCAGGGTGGGGTGATGTGCCCCTGTCAGTGCACACCATCAACAAGTTCCGAAGGCCAGCAGTCTTGCAGCTGAACACCGAAGGCCTCACTGCAAGCAAGATGAATGTACTTCCATCATCTCACTGGGCAGTAGGAGGCACTCATCATTCTCCTTTAGGAGACCCACTGCACTTGTGCCCGTTCTTTAAGCTGGCGATTTTAATTGTCCACATGTCAACTGGGGTTATAGAACCAGCAGTGCCGATGAAGAGTGCCTTGTTGCTTGGGCAAGCCTTAACGGCCTTGTCCCTCTCTACAACCCAAAGGACGTGGCCACCTTTCATTCTGGCCGCCAGAACACTGGCACCAACCCTGATCTGACATTTATTAGTGTTGGTCAAACAGCCGTGTACCTGGGAGACGCATCTTAGAGAAGTTTCCTAGATCACAGCATCGACCCTCGCTTATTGTTCCACCAAGACTTTGCTCTGCCTGTTCCGAGCAAGCCTGTTAAGCGATGGAACTTCTGCAAGGCCCTGGAGCCACTACAATGCATTGACCACCAAACTTGCCAAGAGTTTGTTGCCACCAGATTCACCGGATGTGGATCTGGCCTACCAAGACTTTTGAAATGTCATCATAACAGCAGCCAAAAATTCCATCCCATAAGGTTGTATTTCTGGTAATTTCAAAAAAGAGGAAGTGTGGATCGACAGCTGGTAGGGTAGATATTTGGTATTAAACTATGAATGTCTCCATAAAGTTGTAGGTTGACAAATTGCTGGAGGCAATACATTACGTTGCCTTCACTTTCGTCGCCGTTGTGTGAGCTAACATGCTACGCATTATGCGGGAAGATGTACATACACTGAGTAAGATTTCATGCTCTGTTTGCGAGTCTTCGGCTAGACTAGGCCACCACGATGGGTAGACTGCTTGGCCCCACCATCTGTCTGCCACATAAAGATAAAGGCATCCCGTTAAGTGCCTTGCCCAAGGACACAACAAGCAAGCTTGCCGGCTTGTTCTCCACACCATCCCTTTTGTGCTGAGCACCACGTAGGGAAGCTGGGAATACCATTTTTCAAAGTCGTTTGGTATGACTCGACTTGGGGAAATGAATCCCAGGTCTACTGACTGCAAAGCAGACGCTCCAACCACTACGCCATTGTGCAGGTAGCCTTAACTTTGAAACACTATTATTTTGATATAATCAACATTTTATTGCGCTATATCTGGGGCACCTCGGGGATAGCAATTAACAAGGTTACTGAAGAACTTAGTACTGAGGAGTATGAGAACCTGAAGAGACAGGTAGAACTGTTGGATAAGGAAGAAAAAAAATAAGCTGCTAGTGGATGAATGGCGCTGAATGAGGGAAGCGGAAGGCCATGCCAGATTTAAAAAGTTGAGATTGGCAGTAGAGGTGGCGGCTGAAGAACGGGGATTAGCTGTTAAAAAAAGGAATGCTGAGCTTGAAGTAAGAAGGCTAATGATTGAGACAGAACCAAAAAATCTTGATCAGTAGCTAAGTGGTGAGCAACTTAGTCAAGGATTTGTCAAGACGACTGTGAGGACACTGCCGTTACAATCTTTCATGGTCAGCAAGGATAATTTAAATGAATATCTTTTGCGATTTGAAAGATATGCTAATGTGGCTAAATTGGATAATAGGACTTAGGCTTCTTAGTTAAATCCATTGTTATCAGGCAAGGCGGAAAAAGTTTATAATTGACTATCACCGGAAGAAGCATTGGATTGTGAATATCTTAAAGTAGCACTTTTGGAAAGATTTCACCAAGCGAAGCCAGAAAATAACCAGAGTCCAAGGCAATTCATGTGTGGGTCGAATTTGCTAAAGTAGAGCAAACCTATACAGGCGTAGTTGACAAGATTGTACGTGAGCAATTTACTAATTCCAGTTTAAAAAATTTATTGGTATTGCTAAAGAAAAGTGATTTGGAAGGTCATACATTATGGCGCTTGTATGAGTGCTGAAGATAAGAAATGTATGCCTCTTGAAACTGGGAGGGTTGGTGAAAACACAGCTAAAAGTTTTATAGATTGTAATGGTGTCATTGTTGTGTAAAAATTGGTTAATGAAGATTTTGCAGATAGCATGGCTAATGTAAAGGCTATCAATCGTTCATCGCCAAAACTAAAGAGCTCACTGCCGAAATCAAGTGGATTCACCATATTTTACCAGAGTAACTCAGCCAATCTGTTTGATCTCGTTATTGAAAATATTTCTGAAGTACAAAAGTTGAATGATCCTGTTGTTGGTGGGGAAACTTGTGCTGCTGCAATCTCACGGGTTCAAGCTCAGAAGCAACTGTTACTAAACCCTCAACTACAAATGATATGACAAATCAAATTTGTATTACAAAAGAAGAATTATGCAGAGTACAGATGGAAGATGATAGTTTGAACTAGTACTTAGATCTGAAGGAAGCCGCCGAGAATCGTGATTTGACATCAAATACGGAGGGTCTCTTGTAAAGTATTTGAAACCGAATTAATGGGTTGGGTGATTGTTAGAAACAAATCATGGCATCTAAAATTGAGAAAGAGTGTCATGGAAGTTGCACATGGTTCGATTTTTGGAGGACATCTAGGGATTAAAAAAACCAAAGATCAAATTTAAATCAATATTCACAGGCTTGGGATACAAACCAACATTATTAGTTTTTGTAGATTATGTTGGATCTGTTGCTCATGCACTGCTAGGAGATCAGACATTAATCGATATGCGATTCGGGACAGTTGCTCTTGATTTGATCAGAGGAATTTTGCCAGCAACCCACAAGGGACCCAGATACATCTTGACTTGGGTTGATTTTGCAACTAAATACTTGAAGTCATACACTTTAAAGAGTATAGAGACTGGGACGGTTGCAGAAGCGTTAATGGACATCCATAGTCATTTGGGAAAGCCTGACAAAATTTTCAAGATCTTAAAACACAATTTGTATTGAATTGTATGGAGGAATAGCTTTGAGTTACACCATACCACCCTGTCTGCAATGGATTTGTAGATCGTCTTAATGGTATGCTGACGAAAATGTTAAGGCGTCTATGCAAAGAACTTTGTTGGAGGCATTAATTCATAAATCCTTATTGTTTGCCTGCAAAGATCTTTGCCCTTTAAGTTCTTTGTGGAAGAACGTTACCGGGACCAACCAGATTTTAAATGAATTGTGGACCAGAGAGACAGATGTGCCACAGGTAAAAACAAATTATTTATATGTTTTTGAGTTGCGGGAACAATTAGATAAGGAAAAACAAGAAGTTGTATGACTAGCAAATAAAAAAAAGCTTTCCGTAAAGTGTTGCTGTTGTTACTGACAGATGCCAATGAACGTTAAATACAATGATGGGGACCTTACATGGCATTCAATAGATGTGGAAAAGGAAATAATTATAGCGTGGAGGTAAACAAAAAGGTGAAAACGTATCACACACATATGCTGATTGTTGAACCCATACACCAAAAAATGGAATAATGATAGAACATCAGAAGTTGATTTGAAGGATCAACAGGTAACATCTTGCAATGCTTGCTCTGGAGTTCTTACACTAGAGGAAGAACTTAGGGTGGATGATGATGAACTGATAGAGTTGGCTAATCATTGTCACAAAGAAACAATATGGGATATTAAGTCAGGAGAAAGATAACTCAAGTTACATGAGGGTTACGATTACCGTGAGCAGAACACACCAAAAACGAACTTGCTGCTGACCATCTTAGTCAAGCCATAAACTGATGTCGACTGTATTTGTTGTGTGTATTATCAATGGTCGTTACTTTATATTTTGCTAAAGCCAACGTGTACCATTCTGAATTTGTGTTTAGGGTGTAAGAATTTGCCAACTTTCTTTATTCATGCTTTTTATATTTTTTCAATAATGCTCTTAGAGGGGCAAATGTCACGAATAATAATTTGTAGCAGCTTTTAAGACTGCTAATGTGATTCTATGTAACTTGAATCTATATCTAGTCCAACTCATTTACCACCTTTTGATTGCAAGATTGTGATTGTGACAAAACAATGACCAAACAATGACCAAGTAAGTAATTAAGCAAATTCATAATTACCACATCATAGTAATTCCCATTATTGCTTTTACTGAAATCTTGCGCAAATCTAGAAGGTTCTTCACTAAATATATTATGTGACCAAAAATCGTTCGAGGGAGAGAGAAATAAATAAAGATAGGTAGTGTTGATGTACCAACGTTTGGTTATTTGGGGTATCGTTGGAAGTCGTAAAGGCGTAGTAGAATTGATAACTGTTGTAGTTGGTAGTGCGGTTGAGGTTAAATCTATTTGTGAATATGTTTCTGGTAATTTCAAACAAAAAGTAGTGTGGATCTACAGCTGGTAGGGTAGAGTTCGGAATTGAATTATGAATGTCTCAGTAAAGTTGCAGTTTGACAAATTGCTTGGGCAATACATTGCGTCACCTCAATTTTGAAACACTATTATTTAGAACCAAAATTTTATTACATAACAGAGATCCCCTCAAACTCTGGTAAAAATCAGAGGTATCAAGTGAAATTTTGAAGTGTTTGCCAGCACCAAGCAAAAGCGATGACCATTTTTGGAGTAGTTAAGAATTTGGTCAAATTCACACTGATAACACCCTCTCCTAACTAAATACAGCTGTTTAATTTGATCAAAAAGCTTACACATGCTGTTAAACACGCCATTGAAAGCAAGTAATCATTGAGCAAACTGATATTTTTTGGAGGGAGTCTGATATTTTGATTACCCTTTGTCTCTCCTAGTTACCCTGTAGTTAAACGCAATGCTAGTAACATACAGGAAACCAGAGTTGCGCAACAAAAATTTACATCAACAATTTTGAAACTATTACCCTAAAAAATGCTGTTGCTGAGAGTGTAAAAAAAAGTCTTTAAAATTCAAAAATTTTATCTGTACCTAAAAACTATTGTGAAACATGGACGTCATCAATGATTTTACATAGGAATTTTAGATCTGCAAGTATATCAAATTAATCAGTCAAATTGACGCCACCTAGAAAATTTCATTTAAAATAGCTCAAAGTTGGGAAAAAACTGTGTGCAAAGGTTTAACGTCAGGTAAACCGACTGGTACCATCCATTTTTTTACTTACTGATGCAACAGTGAAGGAAATTTTGTCTTGAGCATTGGTGCTTGAAGTGGATATCTTCGACAATATAAATCCAGTACCTTGGTTTGAATCTAAAATGAATAATGCTTAGGTAATTTAAATGTTTGATTTTTAACCTAAACACAGTAAGTTTAGATCTAAAATCTAACGCTAGCTCTTCTTCTCTATGCATCTCGCAAACTTTGTTCAAGAATATCTTTTAGTTAGTTTATGGTATACCCATCTATAGTGATAACAGTACCTCTTGAAGAACATCTTATCACCACACCTGCTTCAGTCTAGAAGTATTCCCGGTACAATGCATTTCTGCCAAACAAAGCCACAAAGCAGAAGAAATTGGCACAAAATGCCCGATCTTAAGGCAAAATCAAGAGCCTACCAAATCAGTGATCGTGTAAGCATTGGGTGTATAATTTTTTTACCATCTTTCCAAATATCTTAGTTGGGTTTTTTTCTAAACGACTTTTCGATTCAGGTACCGAAACTGATCTTTTTCGTTATGATGTCATCTTCACTAGGCAGTGAGGGTTTCCAGTTTATTTTACTAAACATTCACATGTTTTTGGTAACTTCTGAACAGCTTGGCCTAAAAACTAAAAAATGGTATTAAACGATGCGGTCTAGTTAATTTCCTACCAATGTTTTGAAGAATGTTTTTGTCTATCTGCAAAGGAAAACGAGGTATTTGAGAAAATCATATTTTTTGCTTATTTTTCATCAAGGATATTTGACTTATAAAATTTCTAACAATAAGCAGTTTTGTTTATACCTTGTTTACTACTTCACTCAACTTATAAAAAGAAGCCAAAGACTACAAGCTTTTTTAAAGCTTGGAATATGTATTGCCTTTCAATATAATCACACCGATAAAAAACAAATGAGACAACATTTCCACTATTACTTTACATCACATTAGTAAGCATGCAACCTCGTATCTGGGCAATTCAATGACACATCCATATTAATCAATCATTTTGAAGAACACTCCTCAATTGTCCGATTCACTGTTCTGTGGATCTGTCGTTATTCTCAACACATTTCTAAAAGCGGGGATCAATGTTATACGAAACATAAGGCACAGCTTTGCTCTCAGTGGTGAAAAAGTGCTTAAGTCTTGAAGAATGGCTAAGGAAAGTAGTTCTGTCAACATTTTGTGGGGTATTAATTAAGTAGAATACTTCACTGCATCCAATGCAAAGCGAGGGCAAACTGAATTCAAGCAAAAGCCAACATTCTTTTAACACAGTCAGTTTGATGCAGGCTTCAAGAAGTATTTCATTGCAACTGGACAAATAGATTTATTACGGTCTTCATAAGCAAGAGATCGCCTTGGAACAATATGATACATGTACCATCACAAACTTTTGGTCTCAAGTGAATGGTTATGAAAGATGATACATAGACAAAAGCTATGTAAGACAAAATTCGTATTAACTTCTCTTTATCATCTGCAGAAAGATTAAACATTTTAAACAGAAACAGCAAGATGTTACCACTGGCTGTTGTTATCCACCGTGAGTGACATATTGCTTCTTGCTTGCAAAATGAAACGTCCTACAGTTCTTCAGGAATATCCATAAAAAGAAAACAGGCGAGAACAAGCAAACATACTTGGTTATCGTTCCTTAAGAAATGTTTTATTTTGCATTTCTTCCAAAAACCACTCAAGCTTGGCTTTTAATTGTTTTTTAGCCATGGGAGAGATTGGAACCACAGAAAGCTCACGGTTTAATGGCAACTGCATTAAATTGAGTTTTATAAGGTTTTTTAATCGGTTTCGGTGAGACCCTTCTTCCATTGTAGAAGGTTCTTTCTTCTTCCATTCAATCTCTTGAATCATGCGATTGTAGTAAATTTTGTTCACATGAAAAAAGGATTCCAGTACATGAAATCTCGACCCACGTTGTGAATGTGAAATTGCTCCTACTGTATTATTTATTGACGCCAGATTTCTTGCCAGCATAAACAGTTGTAGTATCTGCCATTACTGAATAAACATTCTGAGCGTATCTCCACAGTTTCGCTTGTGACAAGGTTACAAGGATTTTAGTCCTATAGTTTGCTCTGATTTCAAATAGTCACTGCTGAATTGCCCAAGAAGCGCATATGTATAAATCGTGTTTTATATTTTAAATTGTACATAATAGCATAATTGTGTGGTATTTGCTGATCTTAGTTTATGCATAAGAATTACTTAATTCAGTTAACCTGACTTTTTGCTGTTTGAGTTATACAACTGAAGGTAATGCAGCAATCTCTGTTTATGCACATTCAACGAGCCGATCTGATTGTTGCCAAACGCTTCTCAAACGTCGGTCAGCCAGGATACAGCCTATATTGGTTACAGACAGCATTTTTTGCAAATTTAAAGCTTGCCTCCTGTCGCAATTGTCTCTTTGGAAAAAAATAAAGATTCTTGAAGAGTGAAACATTTAATGGTTGTCACTACTACTTTCACTGTCGCTTGTAATAATCTTGTAATTCTTCTTGTAATAATCTTGACAAACCACACGTTGATAGTTGGCAAGCTTCACCAGCAGTGCTTATTCTCTTGCGTCTTAGTTCTTCATGAGTGCTTTTTGAATTGCTTGTTTTTGAGACCATCCAATGATCATTTTTTTACTTAGATCTTCAATCAAGTAAAAACTTTATTTCAAGCGAATAGACATGAGACTCAAATTCACATGAACACAATGCTTTGCTTTGAAACACCCGCTCTTTAATGATTGGACATTTGCATGAGCAAATATCAAAGAGATTCATTACCTAAGACCCATTAATAGCATTCTCACCTGTCCACCTAGCTCTTTTCATTGCAACATTCCACTTTACCACAAGTTCCGTCAGCTTTGTTTCTATTGGGCTGTTACTTACAATGGGCAGAGTTGCTCTAATCTAAACCGCTGTAATATCATCAATGAGCAAAAATGTAACATCCTTAAATGTCGACTTTTTTCTCATAAAATTCATACTCATTTCTTCTAGCCTGTATCTTAAACACTGATAATGCAAAAGTATGTCTCTCTTTAACAGTAAGACATTCTTTTTCAACTCTTCCCCTTGCGATCTCAACATTGCTCCTAAATTGGTTGTAGCTATCACCGTAGTTGTTATCCAACTTGCTTGCCAATTGTATCCACTTAGAGTGTCACTGCTCGACCTCAGGGTAAAAGACCTTCGCAATAGAGGTGGTATCTAACATCTGTTTGATTAATACGTGGTTTAACACCATGCCAAAAGCATGTTCCATGTTCCAAAACTTTGACTAAAAGCATGCTTTTTTATAAAAAATCAGCAAAAAACACATTTTGCTTAATAACTCGTTTTCCTCTACAGATAGTCAAAAATATTCTTCAAAACATGGACAGGAAGTCGACTAATCTGCATCATTTGTTACTTTTTTTAGCTTTCTAGGCGGTTCACGACTTGTGCGAAAATTAGGAATTTCTAATAAAAAATCTGTAAACAATAGCTGCCTAATCAAGATGATGTTACAACAAAAGAGGTCAGATTTGGAATTAGAATCAAAAATCTGTTCAGAAAAAAAACCAAAGAGTTTTGAAAAAATGGTAAAAAAATAAAACACCTAAGTGTAGCATCAAACTCAGTTGCTAAATGTAACTCGAACATGCACTTCAATACTCAATAACATCAGCTTGGGTGGGCGTCTAGATTATCATAACTGAAAAAATGTTTTAGAAAATATTTCTCCTGGCAGTATCAAGTCTGGAAGCAAGTATTCGATTTTTTTTGGAACTTGGATTAATGAAGTGTGAATATATAATACTTAAATCAATGTTTTTTTGTGATTTTGAATACTTGTCAAGGGCACAAAAATTTTTGCCAAGATATGTGCTAAAAATTAAGTCGAACTTTCGATTAAGCTCACTTCTTTCACATCAGCTAGTGCCCTTGCTCTTATGTTTATCAAAGAACATGAAAGGTAAAAGCACCAGCTACTGTTTGCAAATACGTACTATGGTTTGTCCCCAAAAAAACTATCAATAATTGGTCAAAAACCATTGGTCTAAAGGAAATAATGACCTAGACACAAAAAACATACATCTTTATTACATCCACTTGTTTTGATTAAATATAAAGCACGTTCAACCAGTTCATCCTTTTTCCCACTTTTATTTCTTCCTGCATGACCAAGTAATTCTTGTAGCTCCAATTTTCGAAAACTTTTCACCATGCGCTGAAAGATCAAGTAGTAATTACTGAGTAGTAAAGAATTTCTAGTGCAACCACGTTTAGACTATAGCAAGCTTAAGAAATGATGCAAGATGTGTAGCTCTTTAGAATGTAGTCAGTTTGCTTTACCAAAAATGTGTAATTACAAGAAAACCTATACCTTAAATTGATCAACTGCAGAGCGAGCCAGTTGTTCAATATTCAGTATTTACCTATGCTGCCATGATAACCATTTACCATAGTAACCAAAATTTTCTTTTTAAAAGCTTAGCTCAACATTACAGTGAGAATTCTAGTCTGGCTTAAAATATTAAAAACTACACACTTTTTTGACAATACAGCAGAGTGGCAATTATCCAAACGCTACTCTGACAAACGTCATAAAAGGTGCTTCTACATTCTTTATCTTGAGCAATCGCTATTTGGCATGACATGCCAAAAGCGAAACGCACTTGATAATGAACTGTGTTTAAAGGCAAAAGTTTTAAGTTTTAAACCAATCTAGTGACTCTGTCTTCTATAAAAAGAAAACTGAATGTAGTAATGATTGAGACAAAACTTCAAGACCATAGATCAACTAGCAAAAAAGAGTGAGCAGTTCTTCTCCGATAGTGAGCTACAATATTGGTATTACTATAACTACTGCCAGTCCCAATTAGTTTGGATAATCGATGTTTTGCTGTAACATGATTCTTATAATCTGCTAAGAACTATGCTAAAACATAATATGGCAAGGTTCAGAAGCCTGCGGTATGAAAAACAGTACAAAATAAACTGTTTTAATCAGCTTGCTCAAAGAAATGAGAGAATAATTTAAACAAAATTTAATAAAAAAACAAAACCAAAAAGGATCCAACAGATGCCAGTATCTATGTGTGTAAAAGTTAAGCACTTGATGATCAGGAAATCACAGTTTTGATTGAGCCATCACACAAGTTAGTCAAATTTAAATGGAAGTGGACTGTAGTGCCGTGTTAAGGCAGTAACAATCTCACGGTCATGCATTGCATCTTCTTATAAAAGACACTTAATGGCATTTTGTCTTGACCAGAGCAGTGCTTGCAGTAAAAATACTCTGTACC
Source organism: Trididemnum clinides (assembly GCA_963675345.1). Classification (NCBI taxonomy): domain Eukaryota; kingdom Metazoa; phylum Chordata; class Ascidiacea; order Aplousobranchia; family Didemnidae; genus Trididemnum; species Trididemnum clinides. Next base: position 23,296,916 of record OY776290.1, on the reverse strand, counting down.
AGCCGTATTGCAACTCAAATGAATCTGAACAAAAGTTGTATAATGTATTATCACAAAAGATTTTCCTGTGATCATATAAATGTACCACAGGGCAAAAATATGCAACTCCTCCAAACTGTGCAGTTTGGCTCAGCTTACATCACATATTTTGAATGCCTGAAACAGTTGGAACATAAAAATAAGTCTAAAGAGCACAAAGCAAAGTTCAAATAAAAAACAACTTCTTTACTGTCATTTCTCTATCAATGTTCACTTGAATAGATGCCATTTTCAGATTTTTTGATGCAGTTTCTTAATTTGAGATCCAAGATATCTAGCAGTGCTTTGAATTCCAAATAACGACACTGGTATTTGTTGATTGTGACAATATTAATCGTTTATTTGCACTCACAATCTATGTTACATTACATGGCTACAGCATTTCTGTTCAAAATAAAAATTATCAAACTTGTAATAAACCTATAAGCAGGTTAGAGCATTGAGCAGTGTTTATCAGTCAATGAGATAAAATCTGAAAATCTCAATAAGAACTTAATTACAGCAAATTATAAAAACTGCAAAAATACCACATAAGCTTTCACCATTTCAGTCAGCAGTTATCCAAACATGTCTTTGGACTGAAGCATTATTTTGAACCTACATCACCGTGCTTCACTGGTTAAAGAATAGTGAAGCTGTTTACCCAGCATGTCGTAAGAGGCGACTACTGGGCACCTACCAATTGCAGTCTGACTGTTAATGGTGGGGTTGCCAGCTTAATTGCTTGGTTGGACCACTCATGTCAGAAAACTGAGGTTGGGGGTAAGCAAGGGCATGCTCCCTGTAGAAAAATTTTGCTCCAACAAATCCCCATCCATGGGGTAAATCCGGCCATCTCTGCTAAAGAGACAACACCGGATGGAAACTGAATCACTACACCTTACAAGCTAACAATGGCTTTATTCGATCTGGAAACCCTGCTACATGCACCAAGCAATGTACTATCAGCAATACTCTTAGCAATACACTTGACAACTTTTGACAGTAAGTTTGCTACTCTCACATTTTTTACTCATTTTGTTGTGGCCATACCAGTACTATCACCAACTGATTGCCTAAAATTCTATATTGGTACATTAAACTATCAACTGGGAATTTAGACTGAAAAATAACTTTTCAATTCGATCCAGATCACTTTTAGCAGAAACTTTATTCTAACCTCTTTTCTTAATGAACTAATCCTTAAAACTTGTCATCAAAAAGACTGCAAATTCATTACTTAGATCAGTGGTTCCCAACCAGGGTGCTGTAGGACGTTGTAATACTGCAGACCATTTTACTGTCTACTCTGCCCCTTGGAAGTGGTGGTAGATATTGCAAGCTTGAGGTGTTGTACACATTCGTTTTGTCTTTGCAATTCTAGCCAATAAAACTGAAGAATGTCTACATAAATCTTTAAGAAAAAAAGTTGGGCTGCAGAGGAGTATGCTTCAGACACAATTAGCTTTGATGCAGTTGTGATCCACCATTGTGCCAAACATATTCAAGTAATTGGAAAATTTTGTGTATGATGTTTAAGTCTGTGCTTAGTGGTATGATCTTTGGATGATAAGCAAGTCAAGTAAGTGCTGCATCAGGCCACAAAATTTTGAAAAGGAGGAGATAGGCTGCTAACCCTGTAGAGCTTTTTTTGAAATCAAAATTTTGCCTCAAATAATAGTTTTCAGTGTAAAATTAAGGAAATGACTTTCTGTTAAAGCTTACTTGATATTACTAATTAAGCTATTCTTTATCAAACCAAAGAAGAGAGCATGGTACTACATCCTTCTCTTGCTTAAGAGTTTGACGTAATTAAAGCTGACAACAGCTAATTATGCTAGAGTACAATATGATTACCAAATAGTTCAAGACTACACAATGACATACATCAATAGCCCGAATTGAGTCTTTACAGCTGTCTAATATAGGGTAGGCCGAAAGCAGGTATACAGTTATCAAAAGTAGGGTTTAAGTCCAAAAGTAATTTTGCAGTTCTCATGTAGGCACTTTTATTGTTCAAGAATGCTAGCTATATCTAAGACAGAAACTGTTTAATCTCTTAAATGCTCAAAATGTCCTCTGCCAACATTGCAACAGTTTTCACACCTTTCCAAAACACTCTGACACACAGTGTGGCACAAATTTCGATTTTTATCAATTTCTCTGAATGCGTCATGAATGTAATCTTTTAGGCAGTGGCTATTTTGCCGTCGACAGCAATTTACCCTCAGAGACTATTTTGCCATGAGTTTTTTGTGATTGGTCCATCTAAATGACGTACTAAACATGTGACTTTTGGTCATTTCTGATTGGTCAATTTAAAAAACCAATTAAAAAAATTTTGCACCCCCAGGTCTCTATCCCCCACCCTGTACACTCCCTTCCAGTGTACACTGCCCCGTACATTTACATACCAGGCCTGCCCCTTCAGCTGTTCAGTGTACACTGCCTTTCTTTTAAAGCCCTGCCAGCATGAGATTCGAACCCACAACCATGGTATCTCAAGACCAGCACTCTATCCACTACACCACAGTGTCACTGGTGTAATATTAGCAAATTTAGCTATATAAACACATGTGAATGATTACGGCAAAATAGATTTCAAGGGCAAATTGCCGTCGACGCCAAAATAGCCACTGCCATTCTTTTAATCCATTTACTGTTTTGGGATTCTTCTCATACACTTTGTTCTTTATAACATCCCAAATAAAGAAATCCATTGGTGTCAGGTCAGGTGAGGATGGTGACCATTTAATGCTACCTCTTCTTTCGAACCAATGCAGTGGAAAAGACTTTGCTAAGGTAATCTCTTACTCTTAATGAATAATGTGGTGTTGCTCTATCTTGCTGAAAGAACTTTTCATCAAAGTTAGTTTGGATTTGTGGCACTATCACTTCACAAAGCATTTTCAAATAGTTCTCTCCATTCACAGTTCCATCAAAAAATAAACAGGTCCTACAACACCTTTGGTTCTACAACTAGTTTAATAACGGTATACCTATTTATGGCCCACCCTGTATATTCAGGCAAGAAATCAAGCACACATTTGACACAAAAATTTGATTACACTGCACTACAGCTGAGGGTAATATGATCGAAATGACAGTGCACACACAATTACACTTTACTGAAAATAACTGCACAGACACAGTCAGCAAGTACAGTACACACAGTTATGTAGAAATCACACTGCAGAAAAGCTGAAATTGAAGGTTTAGATACTAGGTGGGAGAATTAGGCTGAATTACTGCAATAACATACCTAAATCAAGACTGTGGGGTCAAGCTTTACCAAAACAAAATTTGCTACTTTGTTAATATTTGTGAGAGATTGGTTTATTTCAATTAATCTAAACAATTTGGTCAAAAATGCTTAACTTTGGTAGACGTTTACTATTCACACCTACTTTTACAGGTAATCCTGTACTTTAGCGCAAGTAAATTATTTAGGCAGTGGCTATTTCGCCGTCGACGGCAATTTGCCCTTGAAATCTATTTTGCCTTGATCATTCACGTGTGTTTATATAGCCAAATTTGCTATGATAACACTAGTGACACTGTGGTGTAGTGGATAGAGTGCTGGTCTTGAGATACCATGGTTGCGGGTTTGAATCTCAGCTGGCCAGGGCTTTAAAAGAAAGGCAGTGTACACTGAACAGCTGAAGGGGCAGGCCCGGTATGTAATGTACGGGGCAGTGTACACTGGAAGGGAGTGTACAGGGTGGGGGATAGAGAGACCTGGGGGTGCAAAATTTTTTTTTTTGGTTTTTAAAATTGACCAATCAGAGACGACCAAAAGTCACATGTTTAGTACGTCATTTAGATGGACCAATCACAAAAAACTCATGGCAAAATAGTCTCTGAGGGTAAATTGCCGTCGACGGCAAAATAGCAACTGCCAATTATTTAAGCTGAAAGGGCAGTGTACACTGTAGGGCCAGGCCCGGTATGTAAATGTACAGGCAATGTACACTGGAACCCACCCTGTACACTCCCTTCCAGTGTACACTGCCCTGTACATTTACATACCGGGCCTGGCCCTACAGTGTGCACTGCCCTTTCAGCTTAAATAATTTACTGCACTAAAGCAGTGGTTCTCAACCTTTTTTCGAAGCGACCCCAATTATAGAAAAAGTCTAATGTGTAAAATTTTACGACCCATGTAGGTAAATATAACGTTGTGGGGGGCATTTTCAATGTCATGTGACCCCACATTGGAAAAAATTCACTTTACCAAAATTTTGAGCTGAGTTCGGAAATCGATATCCCAACCCATGAATGTGCCTAAATCAGTGTCAAATTTTGAGTAAGTAAAAAATTTTCAATATCAAAAGTTGCATTTTGAAAAATGCCCCCTCCCCCCCCCACAACGTTATATTTACCCCCATGTATATTCTGATGCATAGTTAAGTTAAAAGTTATGTAGAAAACACTTTTTTTGATGACAAAACTGTGTTGAAAATAATACAAACAACTTTTCACTGAACATACATTTATGAAGTCACTCGAAAATTACACTAATGAGAAATCTGTGCTTGCTTTCCGTCAGTGAGCTTTTGAAATCGTGGTGATACTGTACTTAAGCACAACCGCAAGTCAGCTTCAACTTCCAACCTATTTCTATGCTTGGTTTTCAATATACACATTGCACTACATCCAGCCTCACAAAGCCAAGTTGTCGCAAATGGAATCAGTTTTTTTATAACAATCCTAGAAACTGTTGGGTACGTTTTGTATATGGAAGCCCAAAAGTGGATGCTTACAGAATCTTTCGGGTGCTTTTCTCTGAAGGACGCAAAAGAAATATGATTTGTTGGTTTTGCCGTCATATCCATAAATTCTTCAGCAACAAGGAGGGGAAGTTGAGGCAGATCTGTGCCAGAAAATGGATCAATTATCCAATCGTTTTCATTAGTAGGCGACAAATCATCACCATAGTAATCTACAGACTTTTCGGCAAGCTGGTTCAGGTGTCCTATTATGGTTTGCTTAATATCAATTTCTTTGCCGCAAATATACTTTGTTAATTCAGCGAACATATCGTACTGATTTCGAGCTGCGTAGCTTTTCCAGAGAATGAGTTTTTTGTAGTAAGCAGCAACTTTAGCAGCATGATCAATTACTGTAAATCCAACACCTTGCATTGATAAATTCAGACAGTTCAGAGAGTCAAATACATCGGCAAGATAAGCAATCTTTGCATTGAAATCTTCTCGACTAAACTTTTCAGCTAATTCCGTAAAATGCTGTTGCCTCAAAAAGATAACAATTTCATCTCGCAGATCACAAACACGTTTCAGCACACGACCTCGTGATAGCCATCGCACTTCTGAGTGCAAAAGCAGTGCTTTATGATCAGCATCCATGTCAGAGCAAAGGCACAAAAATATACGCTGATTTAATGGCCTTGCTTTAATCAAGTTCACACATTTTACAACAGAATTTAATACTTCGTGCAGTTCTTGTGACATTTTTTTTGCGCAAAAAGCCTCTTTGTGGAGAAAACAATGTGTCCATTCTGCATCTGGCGCTTTGTCTTTAATGCGTTTTACAACTCCAGACTTGAAACCAGTACATGCTGCTGCACCATCAGTGCAAATTCCAGCACATTTCTCCCAAGGAATGGAGTGTTCTGTGAAGAAATCATTCAAGCATTGAAAAATGTCTTCGCCCTTTGTGTGTAATTTCAATGCTTTGCAAAATAACAAATCTTCTGATACAGTACCATTGTTGATGTAGCGAATAAAGACGGAAAGCTGGGGCAGACCTGCAATATCTGTGGATTCATCCAACTGGATGGAGTAAAATGGAGATGCTTTTACATGAGTTAGAATCTGTTCAAGAACATCATCAGACATGTCTGTTATGCGTCTTTTCACCGTGCTGTTTGACAAGGAAATTGCATTCAGTTTTTTACTTTCTTCCTCATCAATCATTATTTTTAGAACTTCTTTCATAACCGGCATTAACAAATCCTCACCAATTGTATGACCTTTTTTCTGCTTTGCAATTTGATAAGAAGCAACGTACGAAGAAGAGTAGACAGCTAATTTATTTTCTGTTGCAAATTTTGTCATTATATTTCTCTGTCCTTGAATCGAATTTAACTTGCGCTCAAAAAATTCAACAGGCTTGTCTAAACAATTTGGATGATTTGTCTCTAAATGGCGTTTCAATATATTTTTCTTCATTGATTCTGCAGAGAGAACTTTCAGACATACTACACATTTTGGTTTACCATCCAATTCCGTAAAACCTAGTTTTAAAAAAGCTTCACTATACGGTCGTTTTGCCATTATTATAAGTCTAAAATTAAGCAACAAAAAAAGTCTAAAATTTTGCCATTATTAATGACAACGATTATTCATGCTCAAAAACATAAAAACTGCTGGAACTATACTCAAACTATTGGCTATTTGGCTTTCAATATCGTTACCAAGTATGAGCTGACCTCGTCTGACATAGGATTTCCAGTTTCCATGCATACAAAAATTCTTCACAGCGGTAGTTGTATGCTAACAAAAGTGCTATATCATTTACTACTGTACTTCAAAGCATTTTCCAACTTTGCGGTCTCCAGCGGCTCAAAATTTCACTGCAGGAGTTTTTCGTTTACCAAAATGCAACAAAGGTTGACTTCTATGAAGCGGTGCTGCGTTTAATTTATTATTTCTTTCTACAAGTTTCACTCCTTGTAGATGTTTACAAAAAAACAAGCGACCCAAAATAATTTTTAGGCGACCCAACTTTGGGTCGCGACCCATAGGTTGAGAACCATGGCACTAAAGTATAGGATTACCCTTTTACATTCAGTGCCATCAGTCCTAGAAGACTTGTAATCGAAAGTTTCTATTTCAATTTTTCCATCAAGAAAGTAGGCCACATCAGTAATGTGTGTGCATGTTCAGACACTCTTGCTAGAGTGTAATCAGCAATAGTGTGCTTGCAGCAGTAGTTTCAACCATACTAAGTTTTTTACTTGCTGTATCCTGCTAGATAGTTCATTCTGTACTTTTTAAAAGACATGTACACCATGCCTTGAACATAATAAAAACTCTTTGCAATTTTTCTATGGATGTGCTACAGGTCATAACTAAAATTGCTAAAGTTAAATAGTTGAAAGATTTCCAAACTCCAAACTCAAACATTGAAAAATATTGGGCTTTAGATTCTAACACTGTTGCTGACACGAAATCCACCAGATTATTATAAAGACTCTCAAATTCTTCATTCTTCTTGTGTTTGATCAGTTGCCGGTGGTTAATGGTGAGTTCTTACAAAGAGACCTAACTGTAAGCAGCTAAGTCTACTGATCTATGAGTAAATCTAGCTTGGCATTATTTTCAACAACAACGAGCTGTTTAGTGCTGTATCATTCTATAAAATGCACACTTTATAATTAACTTTCCTTCTCAGCCCTGACGATTCCTATATATTAACCCAATCCCTACCAACATAAATGAAAAGTTACATATCTAACTCACAAAAAACGGCGTAACTCCCAAGGTAAAGCCCACAACAAAATTGCGAAAAAACCACTGACGTCACAAAAATAAAGCTCCTCTAATAATCTTTTAGGGTCAATAGGATCTTTTCAATTTATTTTTCATAAAGTACGTCTTACAACCAGGGATGTGGAAGCGGAAGCGGAAGCTGGAAGCGGAAGCGGTGGAAGCGGTCTTTTTCTGTGGAAGCGGAAGCGCGAAAAGTTCCACCGCTTCCGCTTCCACATAGGGGGAAGAATGGAGAGAGAAAAGAAATTGGTTCTGCTATCCTTCGTAGAAGAACGAATAGGGGAGCATAAGCATTAAGAAATAAGAGCGAGGAGGAGTCGTTTGGAGAGATGCTTACCTCTACATAATCAGAGTAGGGGCCAAGCGAAGAAAGAGAGGAGGTAGAAAGCTCAGAGGAGAATAAGCTCTGCTTGACGAAAATGATGACGCCGCCGCTAGCGTCTGCGACATCAGTAGAAAAAATACCAGATCGAGAGTGGGTGCGATCAGATCGCAGAGCAGAGAATCCAGGGATCTGAAAAGAGGAAGATAAATTAAGGTTAGAATCCTGGATATAAATAAGATCAACGGAATGAGACGAAATAAAGTGTAGTAGTTTAGTGCTCCTGGCGCGGAGACCCCCAGCATTCCATTGAAGAACCCTGAGAGAGTTAGGGAGGGGAAGAGAAAGCAGGAGGTAAAAAGAAACAGCCAGAAGCATGAGGCGATGGTGAGGGTGCAGAAGGAGAAGATACAAAGTGGGCGGAAAAAGGATAAGAGGTTTGAAGGTGAGGGTGGAGTGCGAGTGCTGCATTAGCGGAAGGGGGCCAGATTGAGCAGTGAAGGTATACAAGCTGGAGGAGTCCGAGGAGGAAGTCACAGTGCTGGTAGGTGTAGAATCTCCAAAAAAGCAAGGAGGGGAGCTCCAGAAGTGAGAGCTGCCAAGAGTTTTGAATCTAGAATAGGAGAGTAGTGATCCCTTTAAATGAACCCAATTAGAGCATGAGCAGCATTGCACTGACCTACCCCTACAGGTCACATTTCCAGCGTACACTAAATAGTGAAAGACAGAGCAAGGGCTAGGATAAACGTTGCCGCTCATCAGGACAAGGAGAAGACGGGCAAGAGAAAGGCAGGAGTAGACAGAAGACAGGCCAATTTTAAAGAGGCTGCGTGCTACCCTTTTGCGGTCGTTTGGGGGCTGCACGGCGAAAAAATGGTTGGTGTAAGGGGAGTGCCTGGGGTAACTGGGACCTTCGGGAAGGCCAACAGCCATTTTGACCCAATCCAAACGGGTCTGGGACTTCACCACCACGTTGAGGCGGCTATTGATTAGTGTAGTTTAATTTTGCTCGCTTTAAATGTACATACTATATATACGACAGAAATTTCGCACTTCACTATCCAAAAAGATCGGAGTCAATACGTGTTTTGAGGACGGATAGAAAGTCCGTAATGATGATTAGAGTTAAATTTAACTCAAAGTCAGAGTTAGTTGAGGATAGAGAAGGAAAATCAACGCTATACGGTGTAATTTGTTGTTGTGACGACAGGTTATTGTCGAGAGCTGTAATACGTAATCATACGGTTTAGATCTGAGAAGCATTAATTCATTTCTTACCACTACATGTTCTAGTTGTCTATTTTTATTCAATTGCGCTGTATAAGATTAAACTGAACCGTTGATTTGATATACAAAAAAATTATCTTTCTAGCTAAAAAGGTTTTTGAGATACACATATGTTCCCATATGGGAACATTGGCAGGTTGCAGCAAAAAAACTCAAAAATAAAAAAATTTTGTAAAATATTTTTTTTTACTTTTTATTCAAAATTACAAGCAGGATGCATCGTGGTACACGCCCCAACACATGCTTTTAGTCGCAACTCGTACTTTTATTTGAAGCTCGCTTTCTTTTTTTGGTTCTCTCGGTCAGAAAACCTATTTGATCCTCCTCTACATCATCTATATGTTCTTTCACTTTGAGCTCACCAGCAGGTTCAAAAGCCGTTTCAAAGCCTTGAGGAACTTCTTCATTATCACTTGCTTGATCACATTCATCGCCACCAGCAGGAGTGAGTAGAACTACACTTCTTGTTCTTTCTATTGTTTCTACTAGGTTTCTCACTTCTGACGTAGTAGTAGCATGAGTTACACGTCGGTATGAAGACTTTTTAATAAAACCTTTTAAATAAAACACTTTCGCTAACTACCAAAAATGTTACCCGAACGTGATATTGCCATGGAAACTGATCACGTAATTAAAGCTTATTTCACGGCATTTTCCACCTTTAAAATTTCTCAAACAATGCAATAAACCACACCAAAAACTGTAGAAAGCTAAAGAAAAATGTTTCCTTGTATCATTTTTGCTGCTTTTTAATGCTACTGTCCCGTACAACGCCAACCAAGTTAAATCCAATATTTCAATAGTAGCAGCAACAGTTAAATCCACCAAACTTATTACCCTAATCAACAATTTAGGCCTACGTACCTGAAACTTATTCAAATAGAATCAATTAGTTAAAAGAAAATACAAAACAAGTAACCTATAACATAAAACCATCCTATTCTAACAATCTCCAACACAAAACCAATCTATTCCAACTACCCCTTACTACAACAGACTACTTGACTATACTTGCCAACACAACAACTAGCACATGTAAAAGGTTGACGGAAGACTCACTCCTATGCGGTGCTAGTCACTCCGCTAACTACACTGCACATTACCCCCACGGCCAACAAGACCTGTCCTCAGGTCTGCACAAAAAAAAATTCTAACGACTAAGGCAGGAAGAATAAAACGCAAAAAAAAACAAAATCACATCAGATGTTAATCCTCTTTAGACTACGGTACATACCCGCCAAGGATATATCCAAACTAGTGTTTACACAAAACCAAAAAGATGATTTAGTAATCACACAGGTTACTTCTCAATTATCAACACAGGGCTACATTTCACTTATCTACAGTTGAACACTTGAAATACATAATATAACAAAACAATTTCACACCGTAGTAAAAATTACACAGCTACATGAAATTAGTCGTTAACCAGTTGTCAGACAGTATCGTAGTCCCAATCACCAAACCGTTCAGGTGGCTTGCTTGTCCGTTTGGCTCTGTCTTCCGAAGAGGGGGTTAATGCCCAATATCGGTTGTCACGAGGGAGACAGAATTTTAGCAAATTATAATGGTATCGTCTCGTTTTTTTTCGTTTGTCATCATCACCTATCCAAGTCAAGGTATAAATAACACCGGTTCGGGCAATCACTCGCCACGGCCCTGACCAAACTTCACCAAGTTTGCCTCGGCTGCCTTTCGGAGTAAGGACATAAACTAGATCGCCAACTTCGTAAGGATTACATGTACCATAGTGTTGTGATTTGTCCCTTGTTTGCTGGTGTACTTTTCTCAAGTTGTTACTAACACGTTGAAATCCATTTTGCAAGTTTTTTCGTAGGTCACGAGCGTATTCGGTTTGCATTTGCGGTTCTTTCGCGCTCAGTGGTGGTGGGAAAACAACCTGTGAGGGAAGTCGAAAATCTCTTCCGAAAGTTAAATATGCTGGTGTGAAGCCCGTAGATGAATGTTTAGTCGAATTATATGCCAAGAGTACTGATGGAATCAAAGTATCCCAGTCATCAGAATTATTCATCATGTATGGTTTTAGTATTGACACTAAGGTACCATTTAGTCTTTCACAAATGGAATTCCCCTCAGGGTGAAATGGAGATGAGCGTGATTTTTTTACATGTAACAAAGTGCACAGTTCACCAATAATTTCGCTTTCAAATTCCTGGGCTTGATCTGAATGTAAAACTTCCATGACTCCATGTATGGCAATCCAGTGAGTAAAAATTGCTGAAGCCACAGTTTGTGCTTGACGGTTTGGGAGGGGAATCGCTTGGGCATATCGCGTGAAATGGTCAACCAATACTAACAAGTAAACATTTCCTTGCTTTGTGGGTGACGACATAGGGCCAACAAAGTCCATCGCGACGATCTCATGAGGTTTCCCGGCTTGTAAGTTTCGCAAGGGAGCTTTGTGCTGGGGGGTGTTTTTCATAACAGCACATTCAGTACAGCTATTACACCAATACGTAACGTCTCCCTTTAATTTAGGCCACCAAAGATGTTTCTTTATGGACAGATATGTTTGAGTAATGCCTCTGTGACCTTGGGCATCATGATGCAGTTCAAGAGCAAGTTCACGTTTATGGTGCGGTACCACTAATTGAGTTTGATTTGCTTTGGTAAGCTTAAACAGAGCTCCAGAATCTTTATCAATAAACAACTTGGAAAAGGAATTCCAATATATACCAAGTTCTTCACTATCATTTGTCGTATGGCGTGGAGGTTTACCTGCTGTGGTCCACGTTTTAACAAAACACAAGTTAGTGTCTTGATCTTGCCAAGCAGAAAAATCAGAAATTTTCATTGCAGGTAATGACACTGAGTTGCAGGTAGCGACATCAACGCTATCTTCATCATCACTGTTGTCGGGAATTCTCGACAAAGCATCTGCATTGCAGTGCTGTTGTCCAGCTTTATGGACCAACGAATAGTTATATTGTTCCAGCTCCGCAAAATAGCTTTGAACTTTTTCGGGAATAGTTTCCTTGTTGCGAAGATGTACTAAAGGGGCATGGTCAGTGACAAATGTAACTTGGCCTCCTAAAATATATGGGCGAAATTTTCGACTGGCCCATAAGAGAGCATAAGCCTCCCTCTGAAAAGCACTCCATTTTTGTTTGTTAGGGCTCAAGGTTTGACTAGCGTATGCTATCACTCTGGTTTGCCCATCTTGGACTTGTTCCAAGATACACCCTACGGCAAATTTGGATGCATCTGTAAAAATGTGAAATGGTTTGTTAAATTGCGGTAAAGCCAAAACAGGGGTAGAAGTTAATTTAATCTTGAGCTGCTGAAAAGCATCTTCGCAGTCGTCAGACCAGTTAAATTTCTTTTGCAAGAACTTCTTTGTCAACATTCGGGTAAGTGGCTGGGCAATTTTGGAAAAGTGAGCAATAAATTTACGGTAGTACGATGCTAGGCCCAAAAATGAACGAAGTGTCTTAATGTTGTGAGGCCGTGGAAACAACTTGACTTTTTCAATTTTTTCAGGGTCAGTCTTAACACCGTCCTTGTTGATAATAAATCCCAAAAACTTGGTTTCGCAATGGAAAAGAGAGCATTTTTCAGGAGCAAGCTTCAAATTTGCCTCACGAAATCTGGTAAATACTCTTCTTAAGGCATCCAAATGGTCATAAAAGGACTGTGAGTACACAATAACATCATCCAGATATGATACCACCTCTTCAAATGACAGACCCGCTAACAGCATAGACATCATACGTGAAAATGTGGCTGGAGCATTTACAAGGCCAAAGGGTAATCTAATCCACTCATACAATCCAGTGCCAATAGAAAAAGCAGTCTTTGGTCGGTCAGCTGGAGCAACTTTCATTTGATGATAACCAGATTTCATGTCTAGAGTGGAAAAATAATTACATCCACTAAGAACATTGAGCATGTCTTCAATACGAGGTAAAGGGAAACTGTCTCTAGTGGTCACAGAATTGAGCTTGCGAAAGTCGATACACAGTCGTTTCTTACCATTACTTTTGGTCACAACTACAACTGGTGAGCACCAAGGACTGCGAGATGGCTGAATGATGCCACACTTTAACAAATCATCAAGCAATTCTTGTACTTCTGCTTGAACATGAATGGGTAGTCTCCGAGCTCTTGTGGCTATTGGGGGTCCTTGTGATTCAATGGTATGTTGTAAGATATCAGTGCACCCCAAATCACTTGAATCTACAGCAAAAATGTCCTTGAAATTGTACAGCAAGTTTTGAACCATAGCCTTTTGAGAGGTTGGCAAATGCTCAAGAGACACATCAAATGGCATTTCCTGATTAAACTTATCCTCACTAATCTGTTGTGATTGAGTTTCTGGTGCCTTCCGTGATAGTATTTTCAATGGAGCCAGTGGTGCTACTCCGCTTACAGCACACTGTTCACCAATTATATCTCCGGCATTGAGGCGTACAGGTAAGTCAGAAGTGTTAGCTACAGCTAACTCCATTTTACTACTACTGGGATTTGCTGAAGGTAAAGCAGTAATACAATGATTTTCGCAATATTTATTGTCGGGCTCAATCATGGTCAACCCACAGTAATTGTAAGGGGAAATTGGTATTACTTGAACAATCTTTTTGCAGCCAGCTCGTAAGATAATATCAGTTGCAAGTTTAACTGAGGTTACTTTCTTCCTAAGTTGAAACTGAATGCAAGAGTCGGGGTTAAATTTTTCAGCTTGGTTTTCACGAAAATACACCACATCTGTTACATGATTAGTACATGCCCCACATGCTTTCATAAGATCAAGACCAATAAATCCGTCTGTAGCAATGTCAGCTACCACAACCACTGGCCATGAATAGACTTGGTTATTGGGCAGGGCCAAGTCAAGCGTTACAGTACCTAATACTTTCATATCATCCCCGTTAGCAGTTAAAATTTGAGCACCAGGTTTAAGGGATAGAGCAGGGTTTTGTTTGGATATTCTTAACCAAGCTTTTTCATGTAACAAACAGCAAGAACAGCCTGGATCCCATTCAAATTCAAAGTCTAAGGTACTAATAGAAACAGGCATTAACAAGCTAGGAGTGGCAGACTTTTGAAAATGAGATGGAAGTGTCACTCTACGTGAAGAATGATTAGACTGATGAAATGTTAGTCTGGGGCAAAAATGCTTTGAGTGTCCCCTTTGCCCACAATTGAAACAATTGCCATGAAAAACTCTAGGTGATGGTGTTTGAAGAACTTGTTGTTCATACCTCGATGGCGGCTGCCGAACATGAAATACCCGCCTTGGTGGTGCATCATAATGTGGGCTATCTCGCTTTAAAACTTCTTCATAATAAATTGCCTTTTGGAGTAAAGCTGCGGAGGAAATGTTTTGTGGGGGACCCAAGTATAGCAGTATGTCATTGGGAAGACCATGTAAAAAAGCATTACAAATAAAGTGATCACGCTGATCCACATGAACATGTAATTTACCCACTAACCTTTGAATGTCACGCATGTAAGCAGTAATGGATTCCGTTGACTTTTTCTTTCGATTCATTAAAGCAGCATACCAGGTACCACTGTGTAAAGGGGTACTATATGAAGTTCGCAGTTGATTAACTAGTGCTCCATAGTCTTGACGTAAGTGGAATGGCATACCAGTAATTGTATCTTGAACACGTTCACCAAGTTTAAGCAATAACAGTCGAGTCTTGTCCATGGGGTGGCAGTCAAGTACCATTTGTTCAAATTGATTCAACCACCAGTTGATATCACGGTCAGCATTAAACGTGGGAAAACTGGGAAACAAAGACTGAATGTTGATACGAGGTTGCCACGTGTGTTCTTGGTAGACTTGAGGATGTAGGTGATCAGAGGATGCCACGGGATGCTCAACCATGTGGGGAGTTGTATGTGACACCATAGAAAAGTGAGAAACAGGATGAACCATTTGAGGTGGTGCTCCACACTGAAAGAGTGGCTGTTGCAAGGGTGAATTGTCAACCACAGTAGTGTAAGTAGAATTAGAACTAAGACTAGATGCATTTCCTGCCGGAACAGCTTCAGACTGGAGATCAATTAAATTAGCTTGTGGTATAGGCCTAAGTTGAGTTTGATCCATTGCTACCAAAATACAAAAACGAAACAAAAAAAACAAGTAGAAAATTGTTGACTGAAGGATAAAATCAGCACCGGACGAGCCCCCAATAAATGTCCCGTACAACGCCAACCAAGTTAAATCCAATATTTCAATAGTAGCAGCAACAGTTAAATCCACCAAACTTATTACCCTAATCAACAATTTAGGCCTACGTACCTGAAACTTATTCAAATAGAATCAATTAGTTAAAAGAAAATACAAAACAAGTAACCTATAACATAAAACCATCCTATTCTAACAATCTCCAACACAAAACCAATCTATTCCAACTACCCCTTACTACAACAGACTACTTGACTATACTTGCCAACACAACAACTAGCACATGTAAAAGGTTGACGGAAGACTCACTCCTATGCGGTGCTAGTCACTCCGCTAACTACACTGCACACTACAAAAATTCGTTATTTAAGAAAGAAACACGTGATTGATTATATGTTCCCATATGGTAACATTGGTAAGAAACGGGTTAAGTTAACTGTTGTAAAAGTAGTTGTAAGTAGTGAAGGAACTTGTAATAACTGTCTATTTGTTGAAGTGTTTAATTATTTTTTGAAGTGTAGTAACGAAATATTTGATTTTCTCGCAAGCAATTTGTGATTTCTAAATTTTTGTTAGTGGGAGTTCCGTGACAAACGCGAAAGTACATTAGGGGTTCCGCGATGACAAAAAGATTGAAAAGCACTGTTCTACATTCAACGCGAGTTCTGATATCTAAGAAAAAGAAACACAGAGTAGTTCGAAACAATAAGCTTAAGCGAAGTAGGTAAAGTAATAGCAATAAATGAAGGTTTTTGTTTTCTCAAAATGATAAAGTGTAGGAGAAGGCAGGCTACAGACCCACAAAAGTTAAAAGAAATTGTCAACGGTCGTTTTTTCGTTTTTTGTTGGTGGAAGCGGAAGCGGAAGCAATAGGTGTGGAAGCGGAAGCGGAAGCGTTTGAAAAATAACCGCTTCCACATCCCTGCTTACAACAGGGGTGTCCAACCCGTGGCCCACGGGAAGGTTCTGAGTAGCCCGCGCGAGTTTTCCGAAATGACCAATATTATCAACTTAATTGCTACGTAATTTACGGTGAACTTACATTCCGAGAAATTTGCATATATTGTTTGCTTTCTTTCAAGTTAATTTTATTGTATCACAATGCACATTGTTTCACATCACATTTCCCATATTGTTACGTCCACATCCTTTCCACACAATCGTGCTCGTGCTTCAAGAGTCAGTCAGTCAGTAATAGGCTAGGCTTGGTCGTGATGCGAATTTATGTTCGACGTTTGAGACGTAAAAATCTCGAATTTTTTGGTCGGAAACCGACTTAGTCAAGAACAGAATCGTTCGATAACCGAGGTTTGACTGCATCTTTTGCACTCTGCAGTAACATAGAATATGTCAAATAGGAAACGAAAAGCAAGCAATGCTAACACTAACAGAATATTTCAAGAGAGGTGGACATATGACTACTTTTTTGTGGATGTCGAAAATAAGCCAATTTGCCTGATATGTAATCAACCTGTATCAGAATTCAAAGAATACAACATAAAGAGACATTACGTTAGTAGACATTCATCAGCTTATGAAAAATACCAGAATGAGTTCAGGCAAGATAAAGTGAAAGAATTAACAAAAGTTCTTCGTGGACAACAAATGGTTTTATCGAAAGTGTCTTTGCAGCAGGAGTCAGTTGTGAAAGCGAGCTACTTGGTGGCAGAAATAATTGCAAAAAAATCGAAACCATTCGCAGATGGAGAATTCATTAAGGAATGCATTGTTCGTGTTGCTGATGTCATATGTCCGGAAAAGAAAGAAACATTTGCCAAAATAAGTCTGTCAAGACAGACCATAACTCGTCGTGTTGAAGAGCTTGGAAATTCTATAGAGGAAACTTTAATTGCAAAAGCACGAAAATTTTCATCGTATTCTTTGGCGCTTGACGAAAGCACTGATGTCAGGTCTACTGCTCAGTTGGCACTCTTTGTGCGAGGAGTTGATGACGATTTTGAAGTTACCGAAGAACTTGCAGCCATTGTCCCAATGAAAGGCACGACCAGAGGCATTGATTTGTTAGAAGCTGTGATGAAAACAATCAAGCGCCTTGGCTTACCTTTGTCGAAGCTTTCGGGAATTACAACTGATGGCGCCCCATCAATGGTGGGAAGACAGCAGGGTCTAGCAAACTTACTTCAATTTGAAGCAAGTAAAGTCGGAAATGACACTGTCATGCAATTCCATTGCATAATACACCAAGAGAACCTTTGTACCAAGTCAGTGAAAATGCAAAATGTCATGTCAGTTGTTACTAAAACGGTCAACTTCATTTGTTCCAAAGGGTTGCGCCACAGGGAGTTTCAAGAGCTACTGCATAGCATGGATGCTGACTTTGCTGACTTTCCATACTACACCGAGGTCCAATGGTTGAGTCGCGGCAAAATGCTGAAACGAGTGCTTGAACTCAAGGATGCAATACAGACATTTATGGAAAGCAAAGGAAATAGTGTTGATGAATTCATGAACGAGGAATGGATAGAAGATTTTGCATTTCTGGTGGATATAACTACCCATCTAAACGAACTAAATTCACGTCTACAGAGAAAAGGCCAACTGATACACTCCGTTTGATCATGTCAACGCGTTTGCTGTGAAATTAACTCTGTGGGAAACGCAGATATAAAACAAAAATTCGTTAATTTTCCTTCTCTACAGAGTCTTCAAGTTCAAAACTCTCAGAAATACGCAAAAGTAATAACAGAACTAAGTTATTTATTTTTTCGTAAAAACTTCTATTTACTGTTTGATAACAGATAACTTGATAATTCAGCATACATTAAAGGAAATATCATAATCATTGCGTCTCTCTTTTTCTCCTTGAAATCTGTTTTGAAACCGCCTGTTGGTGGATTGCTCACACTATTATCGCTTATGTTGCGCACAGTTTAGGAAATAGCACTGAACCACAATTAAATCGATTCATGCTTGACAAAGCACCACATTTGAATTACATAATTATAATTTTTTTGAAGCTTTGTCAATGCACTTTCAAATTTTTAGACGTATTGTACGAGGTATGTTCAACTTGACAGAACTAGTTTATTGTCAACCGTTAGTAACGTTTGAAATTCTTCTGACTAGAAACAATAATTACAACTCACATTTTACAACACGTTTTTGCTTTAATTTATTTTGTTTCACTCCTTGTCTTTTTCGTTTATTATTTGTTATTCCATGGCAGCAAATAGACAAAAACATTGAAAACGTTTAGGTTTTTACTCATTACTGAAGAGAGTTTCCAAAAGCTGTTTCCAAAAGCTTTTTCAAAGATATTTTGAAAAACATTCCTCCTTATCAACCAATGTAGATGTTGGTATCATATTAACATGCTCCCTTTAAAGTCCTACTTTGATGATAAGTTATAGAAGATAGGATTAAGACATTCGCTCAAACGAAGAAACAAGTATTCGATAAAGGCAAATCTCCAGTTGTAAAATGCTCGGCCATCTACTACCTTAGGCGTGTTGCTTCAAGATGAAAAATGATATGCTGGAAAAAAAATGAAATTAACTGTAGACGCAGTAGCAAGTTAAGATTGCAAAATCGTAAAAACATAAAACTGTTCAACTCCTTTTTGAAAATTTGGATTCAATTTCCTCAAAGTTACATTAATTTATCATTCAGATGATCAATTGATCTTCCAAGGTTGATTTTAAAACTATTTATGCAACAGCCAAGCTTTAAAACCATTGTAGAAATGCAATGTTTCATTGCACTATAAGAAAAAATACTTATCCTTTAAATGCATTGATACCTAAATTTCTGAAGTTAAAAATTGCAATGATATAAAAATTGTTTCTTAACCAGTAATCCTTGCATTCGTTAGGGAATCGTAAATTCTGGGTCGAAAATTCATAAAAGTGTATCTCTAACAACTTAGGCAGCGTTCGCACATATCGGCTTTAAACTTCTTACCGATATTTGGAGCAGATTTCGGGCGAGGTTTCTCTGCTTAATACTGAGTGCAATTAGAGCAATGGTGGTTTCCAAACTTGCTCTATATATCGGTGAGAAGTGTTGTTCCTGGTTGAGAAAACCGTTGTATGCGAACGCAGCCTTAGTCTCAAAAAATGACATCTAAGCCAGTGATCCGTTCTTGTTAAAAAAACAGTCAATTTTTAACAGTCTAAGTTATAGTTACACAAATAGTATTTTTTTCAAACCGGTTCTGGGGAGATATCCAAGCAAAAAAGAACCAACAATAAGAGCAAGCTGCACCAAAATTTGATTTTCTTTTCGATTTTGCTTTTCTTCTGCTGCACTTGGAGTGCTTTTGCCCGAAAACGATAAATACATTCAAAGTCGTGTATAGGTTTATTTGGCTTCGATTGAATTTAAACTAATTCAAAAAGTTAAAAAACTTCGGGTAAAGGGAGTTATTTCGCTGTCTTTATTATATTAAACTTTGATGAGAATATTAGACGTGGCAACTGATCTCTGTTAAAAGAGAATTGTTGTCAAAATTTTTTCCAGAAATACCTGATTTGCAGAGAAGATTTACAAAAATCTATCATCTACGTCGTTTATTTGTAGCATTTTATTTGTTTTTATGTTAGCTGAATTATGAATAAATGACTCTTTAAAATTAACTCTTACCCATAACACGCGCTCGGTTTTTTCTAATCAGGAAAATTTTGATTGCTATTGCAATCGCGAAAACGCTCTCAAGAATGATCGGAATATAATACATCATGGGATAGACGACTCTGGAGTAAATCTTGACCGGAGCGGTGTGACACTGAAACAAAATACATGCAATCTTGAATTAAAACCTGAAAATGAAATCAAATCTGTAAAAGATATCGCTCATTAAGCATGTTTTAATTAATTTTAACTCTTTCGTTTCCGCGATCATCGATTGATGATCTCGTGTTTTCAGTGTTTACCTCAAATTTTTTTAAATTGAGTTACAAAATTAGTTTACTAAAAAATCGATTTGTGACTTTATTTTTCATCCGATTTTCATAAAATTTTCAAAAGATCACGCTTATTTCCTCACACATCGGAACATGTATAATTTGTACCCTAATTCTTGGATTTTTATATCCAAAAACGGTTAAAAAGACCAACAACCCAGTTGCAGACGACAAAATCGGCCAAATTCTCAGCACGTGCCAACTACACTAAAATCAAATTGAGATTACATCTTTACCACATAACCAAACCCTTTATCATTAACACAGTCTGAAAACTACTCTTTTGGGGCATCATTTGACAAAATTTTAAGCGATAATAATAAATTTTACGTTTTCAAATTTCCAAATTTTTTAGGGGTCTCAAAACTCCCCCAAACAAATTTGAATGATAAGTAGATAAAAGTAAATTTAGTGCGTAAAAAATATGATATGTTGCTAAATACCGGTCTCATTTGAAAGCTTAGGAAATTTGCTTTCCAGCAATATATAACTTTAAATACTATGGACTAAGTGGTATATGATATTTACTGATCCAAAATGAGTACTGTACATCATGTCAGTTCAAAACCCCCAAAATTTTTTGACTTACCTTCACTAAATTATACTTTTTAGAAAAACTACACCCTATAAAAAGATAAAATAAATTGCAAATGTTTCACCGATAAAGCTGTCATTTTGTATCAAGTTTCTAAGGAGACAAGAAGCGAAATACAAGTTTAAAAGCTAGCAGAAGTTTGGCTTCTCTAAATCAAAGTTTGCTGTATCCCCCTTGTTTCTCAAGAAATGGGAAGGGTGTAAACAAGCGGCTGTTTCATTGTCAGTGACAGCATATTCTATTTAAACTTGATATTTTCTGAATCTTGAAGAAATTCCCTGTTCAAAAATACATAATGTTACATGGTTTAGGCCAGGGGTGGCGAACCTTTTTTTACAAACGTGCCAAAACATTATAAGTGACGTAAAGCAAGTTCATACCGTGCCAGGAACATTGAACAAAACTAATTAAAAATGTAAACTATACAAATTATTGATTATATCTACTACCATAAATCATAATATGTTAATGAGATTTCTGTGGCTGTAATTTAAATGATAAGCGTTTTATATCTGGTTCATACTCTGTCACTTTAAGTAATGCACATGCAGATGAAGATTCATCAATCAAGCTACTTCTCAAATTGTTTTTGATCAAGTTCATTGGCGAAAACACTGATTCACAACAATACGTAGATGAAAAAATTGATAAAACAGCAATTGCTAATTTTTTTAGACAAATGAAAGTATTGGGAATGATATCCCATGTTTTCAATACTTTTTCTTCTGGATTGCATGTTAATACACCAACTGCTCTATCGTTCTCTATTAATTCTAAGTCTCTTCTCAGATCGATAAACTTTTGTTTCAATATAGAACTAGATTGGAAATCAATTAATTGCATTTTTATATCTTCCAAATCTAGCCACTTAAAGCTTTCCAAATTTAGTGTTTCTAGTGATGTTGAGTCTGGATGCAAAATAAATTGCGTTGTTTCAGCGAATTGCCTGAATTGTGTAAACCTAGAATCAAATTTCTTAATTAACTCTTGAATAACTTCACAAAACATTCTTAATAGTTGATTTATTTCTTGTTCAAGATGGTCATTAGATTCAAGTTGTAAAAAATATTTCTTTGTGTTTTTAAAATACTTGAAAGTTTTTGAATCAACATCTCGATAGAAAACTCGTAGTTTTGCTTCGAATGCGTTGATTAAATCGAACATGATAATAATGGTTTTATTACGACCTTGCAAGTCTGTGTTCAATTCGTTTACATGTAAGCACAAATCAGTAAAAAACATTAATTTTAAAATCCATTGGCTATCAAACAACTCTTTATACTTTTCAATAATTTTTTCGGTAGTTAAAAAAATTATAATTTCATCCAAGCATTTAACAAATCGTTCCAGAACTTTTCCCCGACTTAACCATCGCACATTATTGTACATCAGCAAACCAACATGCGTAGAATTCATATCGCCAAGCAGTTCTTTAAATTTTCGTTTGCTTAATGGATGAGCAGCCATTAAGTTAATTAGTTTTGTTACTACATCCATAATGCTCTGCAGTGATTTAAAATCAGTTTTTGCACATAATACTTGCTGATATATAATGCAGTGAAAGCTCAAGATGTAATGTCCAACATGGTGAGTAAATAAATTGATAAATCCATTGGTTTTTCCGGTCATACTGCCAGCACCATCTGCTGATACAGATACTATTTTAGAAAGATCAAGTTTTCTTTCAGTCAGCTGTTTCACAACAGCATTGCATATGTCTTTCCCTCATGTTATTGTTTCTAATGACGCTAAGCTGATCAACTCTTCTCTAATGGTATCATTAACCAAATAGCGGCCAAAAATTGCTAAACGTGCCGAGCCTGTTATGTCAGTATTTTCATCAAGACAGATAGATAAAAAATTACAAGAACTTACGTCTTTATTTTGCTGGTGAGAAACATTGTCAGCCATATCCAAAATTCTAGATTCCACTGTATCTCTAGATAACGGTATTTCTTTTATTCTCTGAATAATTTTTTCTTTTTCTTTAAAATTTTCGAATAAAACCGGTGCACATTCAAGCCATGCTTGTTTGATAAATTGTCCTTCACTAAATGGTTTTATGTGTTTGGCAATTTCTTTTGACACAATATAACTCGTTGCAGTAACATTTGAAGAGCCACCTATAAATTTCATTAGATTGGATGATTGCATTTTCTTCTTCTTACAAGCTTTAGAAATAATTTCTCGTTGTTCTTCTTTCGTTTTCAAATAAAAGTCTCTATGGTTCCTTTCGAAATGACGTTTAACTGAAGATGTTCTACAAACAACTTTATTACAACACAAGACACATACTGCTTTATCATCACTGCTAATCATGCCATACTCTTCAGTCTACCACCTTTGAAACTCTCTACTGCTAGATGATGATAATTTTAGCTTTTTATTTTCTCTTGACATATCTCAGGTAAAAAAAAATGAATAATTAATGAAAAAAAAAGAAAAATTCAAGTTTATGATCTAGCAAAGTTTGAAATTTAATTTATTTCTGAAAAAATATATATTACTCGTGTAAAAGTAAATTACTGTACTTGGTTTCTTCAAACTGTTAGTAAAATTTACCAACTGTTGTAAATTTCTGTTTCAAAAAGAAACTAACCAAAAAGAAAACGATGATATCAAATTACACTCTCTCTTGTTTTACAACCGTGACGTCACAAAGCAAATAAATGACAAATGGAAGAGCTTTGATCTATTCTGAGAAATCATTTTAGTCTAACTTGAGTTTGTAACTCTGCTAGATGGTGATTTAACTAATGTGCGATAAGAAGTTTCAAGTGCCGTGCCAGCAAAAATCAGCCCCGTGCCATATCTGGCACGCGTGCCATAGGTTCGCCACCCCTGGTTTAGGCTAACCTCTAGCAGATAATAACTGATCATATTTTAGGTACTAAATTTAACTACCAAAATTTGGTATCGGTCGGTACCGGTCAAAAAAAGGTCATGTGTCTCAGAAAATTGCAAATTGTAGAAAACCTCGGCTTTTAGGTAAGCTTTGATTGATGTACCTTGAAAGCTTATTTCCTTAGCATCATTTTGCAACCATTTCTAAAAAAATTGGTAGAAAATAAAATCTGTAGTGATCTTTGAGGTGAGGGTACCTCTTTAATTTTGAAGACAACCCCCTCCAGTTGGGGGGGCTCATTTGCATAAAATTTGCATATTCAAAAAAATTTTTTTTTTTCTATTTGAAATCCTCAAGAAATGTAGATTTCAACGATATATAATACTTAATGTAGAAGTAAACAGCTGAGTAATGATTTACAAACAAACTTGAGGTACATAATTATGATTGATTATGATTGATTATGACAGTTTTTCGCGCTGCCATCTTACGGACAACATTTTTTTTCGCTATTTTCGCGGGAGCGAAAGAGTTAATGTTCGTTGGGCAAAAAAATAGAAAAATTTGATTCATTTAAAACTTTCCTAGTAGTATAACTAAGTCCCGCGAATCACTAGCTTGGAAACACAAAGTCATCGGTCCAATGCGCGCGCGGGATGCTCATGCATCATTAGAGCTCGTGATATCCGGAGCAGTTCCAATAAGTGTCATCTTAAAATTAAAAATTATTTCACAAGAAAGATTTCCAACCAAAAAACTACTACGTTTTAGGAAATGCTCTATAATAAAAATTCTGCAATCAAACTCATATCAATTTCAAGGGTAATCTCAAAAAGTATCAACCATAATAGACCAAACCCTGCCCCAAGGGGTGCCGTTGGCGTCATCTCTGTGTCTTCAGAGATTTCGTCATCAGTGATCATCAAAGACGTTTCGTCATCTCTGTGATCATCAACAACTTTTCTGCTTGGTTGTAGTGCTTTTGTGGTAAAATGCACCATCCCAGATGTTATTGACGTCTCGAAAAGGGGTTTGAATACAAGTTGTTAGTTGTTTAGAAAGGCAGGCCTACATCGTTAAAGCTTTTCCTACAATCTGAAGATAAAAGCAATATATGTCAACTTTTAAAGGATACGCGCGATGGCGCTTCGTTCATTCATCGGTATGAGCTTGTGATCTGTTCGCACTGTCTTTAGTCAGACAGGACCACAGCGACTGGGAGACAGCTTAACCCCACCACCTGCCTTTCCCATACAGTTGGAGGATTACCGTCGAGTCCCTTTCTAAAGGGCACATCAAGCAAACTTATATTTTTTCTCTACGCTACGTCTTTCGAGCTGAGCGCTAAGAAGGGAAGCTGTTAAAACTATTTTTAAAGTCTATTAGTATGGCTTTACAAGGTAATAAACCCATTTCTACCGACTGCGAAGCGTACGCTCCAACTACTTCACCACCGCGTCGGTGAGATGGCGCCAGCAAGCGGACATGGTTAGTGGCAGCTGAAAACATCTAGTAGGTCTATAGCATTTTACCTACACTCCCATAATTTAAAAGGGATTTCCCAACAGTGTGGAAAATTTTACTGTTTAGGGAGATGATGTTACTTTTTTTGAAAAGAGTTTTTTTAGGCATTGTTATCTAAAATACCTTATTACGGTTATATAAAATATCTTATTACCTTATTACGGTTATAGGGTATTACGGTTCTAATTATGCAAAGAAATGCGCAACATATTCGTGATGTGTGCAATCAGTGAACAACCGCAACCATTGTCTAGAATGTAACATGGTTTTTGTGGCCAGTGCCATTAACAAGCATGATGACAACAGCTAGTTCAGTTAATAAAGCTTCTTTGCACAATAAGCTTACGTCTTTGGCAATAGTACTTTAGTCACTGCAAATTTTTGATTACATTTTTACTGTAGCATTTTTAAATGCGGTTTTATAATACTTAGAAACTTTTGAAAACTTTTGAGAAAATTTTACCTTCCTTTTGTACACATTTTAAAACTTTTCTTGCCAAGTATAAAAATTCCAGCCATTGCAATAAAACTCTGCTAAGATAGATCACATCGAACTTGACAGAATCTTAAGCAAGTCCAGATTGTATGACATTGCACTGGCTCAGTCCGCGTCCAAGCCATGTAAATACTCCTAGATAAGATTACGCTTGGAAGATGAGAAAAAATATCCCTTCAATTTAGTCCAATAGCATGGGGAATGCATGGCTGGTTGTCAAGACACAAACTAAAATGCTTAATTTGCTTCGAAATTGGGACATTAGGGTATGTAATTTGATCCACCTTCAGCTCAAAGATTAGACGGTAATAATTATTCATTATGTCAACTTTCTCCTAGAAACACTACTACGCAAAATTTTTGTTAATTTTGCTCAAGCATCCTTTCGCAACCACGCAAACAGCAAGCTCTACCGGAACTGCATAGCCCATTCTACCTCATGTTACCACTTGTACAAGAGTAAACATAAACTGTCTACACCACATGCAGCACAAACTTTTAGAACATAAAAAAACAAACAAGCCTCTTACCTGTGATTGTGCTCTCCCACAGAGTTTGCTGTGGCGACGGAACTGCGCAGAAACACAAGAAGCAGTGCAAAAAATTAGAAATGGTTACTGTCGGATTCGAATCCTCAACTTTCTGATCAACCGGCAGATGCTCTACCAATTTCTTAATGTCAGTATTTCACTCTGTTTTGGATCACAAGCAGCTGAAAGTTGAGAGCTAAGTTTATAAAGGAAAATTTCTTGAGCTAATTTCAGTTGTTTCACAGCTCAACTAATTGACCTTCTCACCGGTAATCAGGAAGGTCTGCGTTTGAAACCCATCAAAATTGCTTTTAGCCTGGTGCTCCACTAAATAAGTATAAGCGACTCCAATATTTGTAAATGTGCATAAAGCAAAACCTAAATATTCATAGAAGACGAGCTTTCATGGCAAGACACCTTTTTGCGTAGATCGAGCAGGAAGGCCACCGAGAGCTAAAAGAAGGGTCGCAGCGATCTCGAACCACAGCGCCAAACCAGAAAAGAAGAGAAACGGACCTCGCAACAAAGGTTGCAGCCTAAACAACAGCAGTGCAGATCTGAAAATGAAAAGTGAAACAATGAATTACTTAACAAATGCGAGTTGATGAAAAGATTATTTATCTAGGCCTTTTAGATTGACACCTGAAGCTCAAAAGTAATAGAATATCAAACAAATCTCTGTAAAAATACGCTATAGACCTATAGTTTTAACACTAAAACTGCTGATGCTGCAACAAATTGCATTTTCACTTGAATTTAAACGTGCGCAATTCGATAAGTAATCTCAATTATTAAGGAAATATTTTAAGATTAAGACAGGGACTAAGCCAAGGCGGTGAGATGAATTGTCACAGCTAAAAGATATGCAAGATTCAAATATTGATGCTTGGTTTAGGTCTGAAATAGATGTCAGGTAAAGATATGTAAACAGACATCGTCAAAGTGCGAATAACAAAACCAAATGAGGGTAAAAAATTAAGAGGTCTAGTAGTTACAATAACATTCTGCAAAGGACGGTAATGTGCATGTTAGGTTACTATTACGCCAATAACATTGAAAGATTTGAGCTGCGGTGTCCAGACCACAGGCTGAAAACAGTCAATTCCAGTACCTACCTTTGTACGCTTCAAAGTAAACGTAAACTTGTGAGGCCAAAAAACGGAGATGAAACGGAAAATTGCAAACATGATGATGTACTATTGCGTTGAAGCGCACAGTTTGCCTTCAGCTGTCACCTTTTGCTCGTTCTGCGCGTGCAATTGCAGCATTGCATTGCTTTGTTAAGTAGAGAGATTTGTTATCTAATTTCAGTATGATTATGTTTTGTCAAAGAACTTTGTTTAGACGATAAGTTGTTCAGTAAAGATTTGTTATTTTGTGTTAATACAAAGATTATGTTTTACAGACAAATGCCTTTATTTAATTTTGAAAGCTTATTTTGCGAACTTTAGCTCACATGATAATGTGCAATGACGTAACACAAGATGTCCATGTATCCGCCGACCACATTAACTAAAAAATTACGCTTGTTTGGCAAAAAAACAATATTTACAACGAGTTAAAGCGGTATGAGTTAAGTACAAGTTTTTCAGCAACAGAAGCGGCTTAGTGCAATCGATCAATAACCGATATAAGATAATGTATTTTTGAAGGTGGTAAGATATTTGATCTATTGATAAAAAATAGAATCATAATATATTATAGTAAAACATACCAAATTATTTTTCATCTTAAAAATGCAGTTATAAACAAATTGCTTTTGCGTGATGAGATTAGAAGTCCTACCGAGAATCCAAGCGGAAATTTTTGAATATTACAAGGATTAACTTTTTTGTTAATGCTTTTGTTGTTGTCAACGGTATCCAAAAAGTGTTTAATTGGCCAATTTAAATCCCGGTTGTAAACAGGCGCACAATCCTGATTTTGGTTAGGGATGCTTGCATTGAAACTTTTTGAATGTTTAATAGAATTAGGGAACATCACACAAAAAACAATATTTTTACAAGAATTTTGGAACAATTTTTGAGCTTTTTTATAAAAAGATCATCATCAACTTTCCTTGCAGAGTAACTATGGCTAAATATGGGTTCAATCTCCTTTATCACTCCCGATCGCACCTTTTGATGTAGGTGCGTTAAATTTGCATTTAAACTCAAGACAAATATTTTTTCACTGTGTACATTGTGGGCAATCAATTTTGTATTCACATTTATTATGAGTGAAAAATACCATAGAAAACCTTTCAAAAAATTTTATCGGTTTCACTTTTGGTCTTCACAAAAACAATTCTTTACAGATCTTTACCGAACAACAATTGTGTGGTTGTTTACCTAGCCTGTCGTGAAAGGCTACTGTTGGGAATCCAACAGTAGCAGGCAACTAGTTTGGTAGTGGGGTTATTGTTTATTTGCGACAAATTGCTACTTAACATAGGTTACACAGCAAATAACAACTAGCGAAACAATTTGTTACTTTGCATGCGAAATCCGACCAATACCACACGTCGAATCCCCAGGTAAGGCGATAAAGGACTAAAATACTAGCCAACGCGGAAAGAAGATCAGAAACGCTTCAACTCATGAGAAAATAAAACGTTGATCTGTAAATCAGTAGCATATTTAGAATTGGTCGGGAAAGAGATTGCAATCGCACTAAAATGTTTAAGCACAGGTGCTTTTTGTGTCTTCAACGCAGTTTATATATGTAGGCCTAATAAAAAAAAAACAAAACTTCAGCGGGACTTGCTTTTGGAGCGTGTAGACTACTAACAAAACTTTCGGTTGCAGTTAATCATTTTAAACACCGTAATTCCACTGTATATATCAGTGCTTTGCAACTTAGGACAAAGACAAATCTTGAATACGAATGATAGCAGTGTCCAAGATGTGATACTGCCAACATGGTCGAGAAGATGTAGTACTGATTAGTTGCGGCAATGGTCGGTTATCGTGTCCTTGAAAGCACCTTCCACGATTTCTTTTGCTTATTAGATGTTGACAAACAGTCAATTTATCAATAATGGTCCAATCCCATCCAAGCCGAATATGGAATTAACTCCAAAGCAGATTGCCAGTGTTTAGTGTCAACTGTCATTGCTTTACATCGTTCTGTATTTTATTCTTCAGTGCCGAAATCTAAAAAAATACAAAGCAAAACAACAAGCCTGACAGCTTTGCTGATAAAAAGGAAACTGACAATTTAATAGGTGGAAGAAGAAGAAGCAATGTTTCCGATCTAGAACGTTTTTGAATGGGTTTTGTTTTCTACAAGGCATCCAACCAACTTTAATTTCTTTGATAACAAAACAATTGCAATTGCTAAGACATTGGTGACTGTTCCAAACACGCACATCGCTATCAGCGTTGACGCTGCAGTTATGACGTCTGTGTTGTCGAATGGGAGGAGAAAAGATCTGAAAAAGTTTGAAACTCTAAAGTTTACCTTTATCCAACTTTAACATTTTAAAGAGAAAGTGAGACTCAAATAGAGGGTCAGACTCGTAAAGGTCCTACAGAATTAGCAAGGGACCTATTGTAGATATCAATTAAACAATTTTTAAAGGTCGAAATTAAATTTTATATTTTTTGCTGTGCGCTTATACTTCCCTGATTACACCTCTGCACATGAATTGATCATATTTGTAGCCCTTTGTATATAAAAATTTACTTACTCATTGTCTTTTTGTAGCTCTGTTTTAAAACTCATTATTTCGCAAGCTTTGTTTAGTGCAGGCTTAAACTAAATTTTGCCTCAAGATAAATAAAATCCGAAGTCTATATTTTAAGCTTGTCAGCGTCGAGCAAATTTAAACTGGCAGAATTTACAACTTTATCTTGTTTGAATAGATTTTTAAAAGTCAAGAAGTGTGCTGCCTTTTTTAAAATTGAGCTTTTACACATTCATGAATTCCGTGAAGAACGAATATAAAGTCCATTCATGTCATGAATAGATCATCTTTTCAACCAACTATAGCTTCAATAAATTATCAAAACTTTTTATTACCCACAAGCCCCATTGTATGGCTTTCAATGTCAAAGTTACAGCAGTGCGACGTAGTTTTGCACTCAAATCTATCCATCAACCTGGAGTAAGCCTCACAACCAATAATTCAAATACAGTATTGGCCAATTAGCTGTTACCTCCTTCATTCAATTGGTGCAAGAAAAGTGATGCAGAGTGAGCTGTCTTAAGACGAGCCATTCACTAACTGGAGGTTAGTATTAGTTGATGGGTTTTGAGTCTTCAGTAAGAAGCGAAATTTCGGTAAAGTCGAAAAAGCGAACTTAAAGCTCTGCGTAGCTTAGAAAACTGTCCAGTAGGACGGGGCATAATTTCACTTTTAATTCCAAACATGAGCATCAATATGTCATTCCGTGAGACTGCCTAAAATGAGTTTTTTTTGAGAAAATTGGAATATTTCATCAACAATTCTGGCCGCAATACCATTTTTAAGTTTTCCAGGGCAAATAAGAAATTTTATATTTTCAATGAATTAATTTGGTTTCAATGGTGCTGTCTTTATCTGGTCGTGTTTAACAATCACATTACGCATTGCGTGTCGATGACATTGTTAAACAATACATTGGTAGATTATTTTTTACCAAAAAATCTTTCCTGTGTTTCATCTAATTGCTTCACTTGTAATTCAATTATACCGCACGCGTTAGTAATTCTATTTGGAGATAAGACGTGGTAGTGGCGGGCAATCCTTGTTTAAAGCGAGAACACCAAGTCCAGGTGCTCTTCGTAGTTCAGGCTCCTCTGCTTTCTATCCCAGAAAGTTATCATCTTTACTGTTGCCAGCAATGTGATCAAGGAAGTGATCACAGTTGGTAGCCATCGTGGGTCAATTACTTTTAGCCAAGATGCATGTTTTAAAATCAAGATAACGCCTCATTGTGACTTCTACTCAAGGCATAGTTAATTTTGTTTATTCTTCGTCATCTGATAGAACATCTTCGAGTTCCTTCACTAGTTTCAGTTCTCTTCCTGCAATATTATTCACAACCTTCCAGCCACTGTTTAGCTTGTTAAACTTTTTTCATTCATCAAAAGAATATGTCAAAAAATGAATGTCATATAAGGAAAAATTCGGTTGTTGGAAAACAATCACAGACTTCTCACGCACAAGATCAGACACACAAGTGTCTTGCGTTATTTCAAGAAAATGGGGTTTCCCTGGAGTAAGTGGAGCACTAGCATTTTACTTGACACAAGAAAAGTATTCTTTATACCTTTTGTAGATG
Organism: Trididemnum clinides; assembly: GCA_963675345.1. Classification (NCBI taxonomy): domain Eukaryota; kingdom Metazoa; phylum Chordata; class Ascidiacea; order Aplousobranchia; family Didemnidae; genus Trididemnum; species Trididemnum clinides. The sequence continues at coordinate 23,265,460 of OY776290.1, read as the reverse complement.
TCAAACGTCAATCTTTTTGCTAAAAATTAGACTGTTGCTCGGAACGCAACGCAAATGCTATCAACTTTGCACTTAAATACTATCTGTGACGTAAAAACGCAGTTTTAGTAGTTTCACCAATTTCCTTAACAAGGTTGGTGTAGTCCAGTATTTTTCAATCTTTTTCCTGCCGTGGCCCGCTTCAAAGTTTCACAAATTCTTGTGGCCCACTTTGATGTGAGAGTATAAATGTAGTAATTACAATGTCACTGGGATAAGCATTAGATAACATGGCAGCGAAGCTGATCTCCACAAAAAAAGGTCATTGCCCCTCCAGCTCACAACGAGGCAGTGAAGTGGATTTCCAAAAAATAAAAAAAGTCACTGCCCTCCAATTCTCAGGATGGCCTTTCCAGTTCACAGGTACTGGTCCATATGACAGTTCATATGTACCAGTATTTATCAACCTTATTCGGCATGCAAACCCATTTCAAAATCCATATAGGTCCGTGGCCCACCGACTTACAAGCTGTGGCCCACTGGTTAAGAACCAGTAGTGTAGTCGATCATCGACTTGTATAAATTGAAGTCACTCACTGCTGCTTTGGAGAAAGAGGGGCACGGCAATAAATAAGAAGCACAGAAAATTGGTACAAAGTTACAGAAACGCTTCAATTCTGAAGAATAACGAGATCTAAACCTAAAATACATTTTGCAATTTGTGTGTTCCTCAATTCTGTTGGATAATTGTTTCTTAGAGATGACGTATTGCAGCTATTATACCTGAAAACAATATTATTTCTTGATCGGACCCAACACATTTTGGACCGGATTATCGACCTTGTTTCCGCTCCTAGCTACACCCATGGGTGTAGGTATCTTCTCATAGACTAATGGCGAACTGTCTGACAATGAGCATAATGCTATTAAAAACAAAATATCTTTTAAATTTTTGACATGATTTGTCTAGGGGGCTTTAAGGGCCGGAACGCGGTTGGCATAGAGCTTAGTGCTCTCGCTTTTCTTGTTAGAGCAAAGAATGGGTTGGACGATTTTTGGTAAAATGACTTTTATTCACCAAAATGTGTTGAAAGACTCGTTGGAGAGGACAATGAGAAGATTGCACCCAAAAATCTGTCCGTATTCATAGGTTTTACCGGAAAAGATAAACGAAGACAAAACATATTTTTCGACAATTTTGCTAGAAACAACGGTATCATATTTATTGAATGTTTAAGTCACGAAACTCAAGAACAATGTTCATTGCCACATCAAAAAATGTTTCTGGTTTCTTGTAAAATGTTTCATTTAATAATATGCTATTATGTTTTACCGAATTAATGAATAGCTTTAACCACCAGGAGATTGAACTGTTTTATAATATAGGTAACGTTTGTTTTTCCGAAATCCCTTGAAATTGATTATTTCATCAAAGGCTGAAATTTTTTTCTAGAAATATTTTTGCTATTTGCAAGCTAAATGAAGCAAACGCAAAAATCAGCGACGGTGGCCAAAATACAAATGAGAAACGTAAACACAATTAAATGGGACTCAATAAAGATTGTGTTGAGGGAGAGAATTCGTTCACTCCTGGCAACCATAAAAAAGAATTGCCTCTTTTGGTCCTTGAAAACTTTTCAATTAATCGTTTTTCATACTCATTTTACTAAAGCCAAGAGCAAGAACGCGGGCACTGCGGTAGTTCAAATTTATTGATATTATTGGTCAAATGAAGTGATTGAAACGTGAAGGTGACAGTCTGTTTGTTATTATTATACATACATACAGGCAGTCAAAAAATACGGTACAAAAGCATGCAGGTCCATTCATGAATCTAATGCGGTAACATAAACAATATCATCAAGCTTCAAACTTTATTTAGATGTTGTGATCACGCAACAGTGTATGCAAACCTATTCCTTTGCGAACAAGCAGGAATTAGATCAAGAATCACAACTTATGTTCAAAATACAATATATCGGGCAGGATGAGCTTTTTGACCATATGATTACAAGCCATTGGCAAGAATCATCAAAATTTTCTTGGTCTATAAAGGAATACTGCTGGTCATAACGTACTCTGGCTTAATTAAATAAATAAAACAAATATACAAAAGATTTATACAAATAATGCAAAGAAATTTATGCAGACGTCTTTTGGGTTGGCACCTTAATAGATGTGCTTTCTGAGTTCGGTTGTGATCTTGAAGCCTTTCTCAGATTGTGAGTAACTTTTCTCCAAGCTAGGCTCAATGTTTTCTTCGTTTCTTTTTGCATTTTACTAAATACGCAAAATTTTAAAATTACAAATTGAAACATTTCAAAACAGAGCCATTGTATTGCTGATGTATCAAAGCTTGAGTTGAAGTAAATAGCCTAATATTAATTATAAAGGCAAATATAATCCAGATTTAAAAAGCGTAATTCAAAATTAAGGCAAAGTTAACAACTAGAGCATTTACATGTACTGTGCTAAACATACGTCAGAGGGGTCAGAAACACGAGGCCACGTAAGAAACCAACTTTCTCAAGAATGTGTACTTTTGTGGCACCTAATAACGTTTGTTTTAGACAAGTTTTCCTCCATCGGATCACTTTGATCCTTCTTGAACTTAATTTTTAGATGTTGTCTTGCAAAAATATAAGAAATTGCAGTTTCAAAGTTCACTGATTTCTTTTCCGAAAATTTTATTAAATGTTTTTTTTGAGAAAGCAGCCATCTGTTTTCAAATATTTATTTCTGTGTACCTTGAAGATAAGTTGTAAAAGATTGGATTGAGGCATTCGCAAAAACGAAGGAGCCAGTAGCCGAGTAAGAATGACCACCACTTGTAAACTGCTTTGATATTTGCCTTCGGGTCAAGGTTGTCAAGTGAAATGTAATGAGCCACTGAAAAAAAGTGAAAAATGAATGATAAAAATCAGTATTGCTTTATTCCCGCTCAAACTTCTCGACAATCTCTGACAGCCAACCCTTTCTAACGATCACTACAGTAATATGAAAGGCTCCTAACTCGAAGATCATTAAACTCCATTTCATGGTGTTCTAAAACTTTCCGTCTATGTTTGTGTTGAATATAAGCAGATTGGCAAATGTTTTATCTTCAGACTCATACAAACATAAAAGCGGAAGTATAGCAAAAAAGTTAATCATAGGTAAACTGCGAGGCCAAAGTTCAAAAAGCATCAAAGAGCTTCACAGTTTTCAAATTACAAGCTTCATTATTTCTTATCATAAAGCGACAAACATATCAAAAAACCCGGTTTTAAGCTTGAACAAAAATATTATTCAGCCGTTTTGCAGCGATCAGTAGTCACTATGAGATCGTTTTTGATGAATTAAACGATATCTCAGGCCAACTCAGTTAATTGTTCTAATTTTCATAAGAGAAAAGATCCGAGCAGTCCATTCGTCGTGGTGGCCCAGTCTGACTGAAAATGTTTAAACAAAGCAAGAGGTCATGCGAATAGATGAACAAATTTTTGGTAACCAGCATAGCCTGCTCTAGTGACGCATAAATTTGGCAATAAACCTGCACTTTAAATTACTCGATGAGGTAAAAATGCAAGTGAAAACTGGCTTCTCAATGAAGAAACTATCAAATGTTGACATAAGAATTTTTTCACGACAAGTCTACGACAATTTTGAAAGGGCAAATAATTTCATTCTAACCTGTTATAGGAAGGTAACCCAATAAAAATGCGCCAACAATGAAAGCGAGTTGCAGTAGGATTTTCTTTTCTTTCTTGTTTTGTTTCTCGTCTGCTGCACTTCGAGCAGAACCAACATTGCCTGAAATGTTCAAAATAATACTTAGCCTACACGTGATGATTTAGAGTCGCCAAAACAAAATCAGGTGTGCAAACTCGATCAATTTTTAAGTTCAAGTTCGAGGTTGCAAAGGTTGTACCAGTCCGAGTTCAAGTTTAAGGTCGGAAAATTATTTTGTGAGCTTGGTCTCAAGTTGGACTAAGTATCATTTGGCAGTTTTTAGTCTTTACTTGGAATTTCCTCTCCATGCTAGAGGTGATACATGTTTTTGATTTCTGTTATACGGCCAGTGAACTCCAAATCGGCAATCGATTACTTTTGAGTTTTAAGATTGTTTTTGGTTTCAAGTTAAACAAAATAATTCCATTCGAGTTTGTTACGTTAAACAAATTCCATCGAAACTGCTCTAGGTGAATATCATAAACCAAGTACTGACGCTGAGCAACAAAAATATTCGATTTAGCTGAGCGTATATTGTTTATCGCGGATAAAAACTGGACGCTAATTTTAAATCTGGTTTCAGGTTTTTTCTATCACGTCAGAGTCTTCAGATACACATATACGCGATTACACAAATTTTGATAAAAAATTTCCCCAATATTTTGTTATGCTAATTCGTACACTATGAGCGAATGTACAAACATAGTACAAGGAAATACGCAGCCTTGCATGTAGTTTATTTGAGCCAATTTCAGCACCACAAGTGTTTGAAATGTTTGGCACTGTGTTGGTAGATCGTGACGCTTTCTCTAAGCAGATACTAACAATAGTTCTTGTCTAAAAATACGTACAGATATTTTATTTACACCAGGTTCGTCACTAACAGTATCTAAATTGAATAGAAAAATATTGAGATGAAAATATAGCAAACGTAGCTTTAGGGACATTTAATTACCCAAGCTTCGAAATGCTGCCACCACATTTTCAATTAGCTCACCGCAATTTTCTGCTTTATGGCATGCGAGAAAATTTTTGAAGCAAAGTGTTCAGAAGCTCCAAAAAATGGTTACCAGGCACCAACATTGAAATTTCAGAACCAAAGAAAATAGCAGCCGCCATTTTGCATCACTTCCAATACAATCAAATTTTTCCTTTAAATATTTCAATTCTTGCCCCTGGTGATCCATAACTTTGCCAAAGAGTTTCATAGACCTCAGTCAAAATCAAATCAAATCAAAAGGCAAGGAGAGTCTTTTGTTGCAATGACGTAAGCGTGCAATCGCACGCTTCATCCTTCAAACAAAATTTTACCGCTTTAATCGCGACACTGTACATTTTTATCTTATGTTAGTAACAAATCTCATACGGGATTCTTTAGTATTATCTCGCTAATTCATGAAAACTGGAGATTTCGAGTTTCCGTTTTGATGTCAAATTCACTTGAGGCAGCTTCACTACAAGGGCCAAGCTCCGATAAAGACTCCGCCCCAGGAAAGGCTTTGATAAAGATTTCTGGAGGAGAGGAGTAGAAATCAAAATATCCTTATAATGCAAAACTGGTTTGAAAGCAGGCTGACAATCTGAGTAGATAATTTTTGATTTTATGTTTTTTAGAAAACTCACGGATATCGGTTAAACAAAAATAGCAATTCGTAACATGATCAGTCTGTTTGCGCCAGATCATGGGAACTGCAAGAGGCCTTTATTTTCTGCATACCAGTTGCCCAAGGCAGCAGTTGATTCTTGCATGCATTAGAGAAAATGTGAGTTCACCAGTTTTTATCTTCGTTGACGCTGTGGCAATCGAAATATTGTTCATGCGCGATCTTCATTTTCTAAGATTTAATTGACTTACGGTTAGCGTGCATTTCCCACACACATAACAAAAATAGCCAGAGTGATTTTTACACTTTTCTTTTGGCTGACATTTTACAAACTTAATAAGTCAGTAGGCTACACCAGTGGTGTGGCAACCTACGGTGAGCGACGTAAAATTTTCTGGCCCGAAGAGGTTGATGTAAATTCTGTGAATCATCACTTTGCAAATACCGATCGTCAAAGTGAAACCCAAAAAAAGTCTGAATTTTCAATTTGACCGTAGAATTGCGTAAATTCTTGCTTTGAACATAATGATCTCAAAGGAAAGTCTTCCGGCAAATTGAATGAAAAATGAATTCAGTTAGTGTGAAAAAAGGCTGTCTGCCCCGTGAGCAATTCACACTCTCGCGCCAGTTTAGTTTACAAACTCGGACTGGCCCGCGAAATTTTCAACCAGCTTGAAATTGGCCCATCCGCAAAGCAGCTTGCGCACCCATATCCTATACAATAGTATTTATTGATATCAATGAACTTTTTTTGCTTTCAGCCCAACTGCATTTTATGCAACCACAAAATTCTTGACTGAACAATTATTATAGTCACCATTTATGTCACTTTTGGTAACCACTCTTCCATGTTTTGCCAATTTACTGTGATTGACTTTCAGCTACATCTTTAGAGCATAGAAATAAATTTACAATTTTCGCTTTTACAAACAAAAATTTGATAAAAGAAAACTTTACCATTTTTAACCAATACTTATTCCCTGAAAGATAGCCATTTTTACTCTGTTGTGAAATTTTGGTAACGCAACTTCAATAAAGAATTGGTCACGTGCGGATCGTTGCCTGCCGACTTCTACAGCAATGACAAATTGATACTGTCTGGTATCAAACCAATATGTAATTTAAAAACATGGAATCTAAGAATGTACTTCAAGTTTTTTTAGTGATAAAGTAGTAGGCTATGTCATTTTCAGGCCATTGAGTACTCTCTTGGCAGAAGTTCAAAGATTTGTGAGATAGAAGACATCTACTTATGCCGCCCAACCATGCATCTCTTAAAAACTAGATGCGATAGAAGAAAACTACTGTAATTGCAGATTTCGATTCGGCAACACGAAATTATCGAGAAACCGTCTTCACTTTATCGACTACGAAAATGTTGCTGTTCAGTGTAATCTTACCTTTTACAGCCGCTCGATTTTTCTTGATCATAAAAATTTTGATCGCTATTCCAATTGAACAAATGGTGACAAGAATGAACGGAACGTAAAATAACGCAGGATAGACAATCCTTGAATAAATCTTGACCGATGGAATACTAAAAATAGCCGAGTGATGACTCGATTTAAAGGCTAAATATAAATTTCTTAGAGCTTATTTAAAGAAAGCCAGGTTGACTAAATTATTTTCTGCAAAAACTATCAGGCTTTGAAAGTTACGTCGCTAAATTATTGATACGTTGTCAAATGTTATAATAGCTTCGGTATATGCAAAAATTATATTACTTGTTATCTATCTCTGCTCAACGAGACGAGTAATTATTTGCGCCCAACTTCATAAAGTACTATAGCTGATTCCTATTCTTCTCAACGCTGACCACATGGTGCCCGAGGCAATACGAGTTTGCTACCAGCTTCCGATTAATAGTTGTAAACTTTGGTTTAGTTCTGTTGTCAATTCATAGCAAAGACTTTAAAAATTGTATTCGCAAATACCCCGCTTTTCGCTTAGCAGTAGAAGGAACGTGGAGAATGTCATACAAATTCGAATTTATTCTGTCACGGTAAAATAATGTACTGGTGCTAAAACACTTTTGAAGTTGAAAGTTTCAAAAACGCATAATGATTTTTAGACATTTAAAACTGTTCCATACAATTTTAGCTTTGTAGTTAAAAAAAAACCGGAAACAACATCAGTTTTTAAAATAGCGCAAAAAATTCTGTTCCAAAAATGATTTCTTAATCCACTAAAATGTTTTATGGAATTATTCAAGTTTTGGTCATTTTCAAAAAGTTATGATATTTGAAGTTATACCTTTGCTTTTTGCCTAAGAGATAACACGGCAATAAATTTTTTTGAAATCGGATCTTGTTTTGCTCCCGATCGATACCCTTAAACTTGTCATCTTTAAATCGCTTTAAGTAGGATATTTTCCCTCGCAAAAATACGCAGCTTTTATGCAAAAGTTATATCATTAGATTCTATAGATTACAAATTGGTTTGATATAGCAAGAATAAGTAACACAGAGAACAAATTTTGCAATCAAGCGTTAACTGTGACGTCATCTTCGATTTGGCAAGTTTGTAACTTGGGGGCTGGCTTTCGCTGGAGCAAAAAATCGCTTTTCTTCGTCAAGATGCGCAAATTAAAAAAAATAACTTTGATTTTGACGTCATCATGACGCCTCAAGCTCTTTATGAACTCACCCCGAGGAGGTAATCAATGTGCCATGTTTGGTGTTTGTACGACCAGTACTTATGGAGGAGTTAAAACGCACAGATACACGCATTTACATAGCCACTCACACAGACCGAAAGAATTACGCTTTATAGAATAGATAAAGTGCAATTCCGTTTGTATGTGTGTGCGTAAATGTGTGAGCTTTAATTCCTCCAAAACTACCGGGCGTACAAACATCAAACATAGCACGATTGATTACCTCCACCCAGTTCATGTAGTGATAGTAGAGCGGCTATGCGCCACCACCCCTGGTGTCTTTCTGTTCGATTCCTATTAAAAACACGGTACTTTTGATTTTACAATAACAATTGGCCATGTCTAAAACACATTAACTTTTCGTTACTGTTCTCACAACAACCCATTTTCTTCATCTCGGCATTACTGCTTGGGGCGCTGCAATTGTAATATCTTAACTATGAGTGCATCACTTAAGGTTAGGTTGTTCTTTGTCTGGCTGCGTTTATGCCGGGACCAAGCAACATGCGCGCAGCCAGTGGATTTAGATTGTACAATGGGGTATATGATTATATAAAGCCGAAAGTAATGGTCCTAATATTTAACGTTTTCTTTGAAGATACATATCAATCACCTTGGCACCCTCCTGCAATCTCACAAATTATGCTTTCAGGCACTTCATCAAATGAACTCATAAAGGTTTTCGAAGTTGTTGACTGTTTCATTTGTAAGCATCTCCAGTTTCAAAGTGCGTCTACGCTGAAAACAGGGAAAACAGTACGTAGCCAGGAACTCAAGAAACTTTAGGGAAAATATAGCAGCTATTCGCACTACCCCAATATGTTCTTTAATTGATTTGCTTAATAAAACAATACTTTTGATTTTGGAAGGTCTAAATATTGAATCAATTTCTTTTGGAATTGGGTAAGGCTGCCGCAGCAGCCAGCTGATTTGATATTCTAAACCTCGATATTGTTAATGGGGGCCTCCGCTACTGCTATAACTAAACTGTAAGTGCTTCATTTCGGGTTAGTTTGTTTTTTGCTTGGCGTCGTTAATGCCAGGGCCAAGGAACATGCACGCAGTCCAATACGTTAGTTTATATTTATTCGCGGTGAGTAGCAATCCTAATAATAATGGTTCAAAACGCATTGTGAGGTCATAATGTTAAATGGCATAGCAATGCTTGTCATTATTTAGCAAAAACAACAGCATGCAGCAAAACTATCCATTATCATTTTGATAGCAAACATAAAATGGTAAAGCCCATTACTGATATTTTTAATTGCAAGGATAGGCCTATCGGTACAAAACACTAATCTTCATTTAACAGTAGGGATATCTGGATTAGAGGTAAAGTTAAATGTAATAAAATCCCAAATTTAAGAAAAGATCAAAATTAAACAATAATAGTATCAATCTGTAACAATGGATTGAGAGGAAATGTTTTTGTTTGACAAGAGCTTAATAGGCGTCTATTGCAATAGGTCATATTACTTAAAGGAAAGCCATAGCCCCTTTTCATGCTATAGCCAAATTAAACCAAACAGCGCAGGCAAAAATCTTAATGTCACAAATATTAATACCAAAGCGGGTTCGCCAAATTGTCAAATAGGCTTACCACTAAATAGCTCATTTCTTTATGAGTTAAAACGACCACCATTTGGGCGACGCCATCAATTTTGACTGTGTTTCATCTCCCATCCTTATACTATTAAAAAAATTACAAATGGTAGTTTGTGACATCATTTATTCTTTTTGAGTACTACCAGTCTTGATAAATAGATCAACATGATCACCATTACATGTACAGGAACTATGGCTTATATTTACTAAAACATTTCGTTGTTCTTTCACAAATGTTTGTACGGTGAAGCCGGCGCAGCTACAATAATCGATACTTTTTAAATCGGCACGGGTGATAGTATGGCCTGCCGGGGTAAAATCGCATCAAACTTAAGAGAAACATGTTTTCTATTTTGCTTGATAATAGCTTTATAGAGCTATCAGAATCAAACCTGGAAATTCGGGTAAAGCAAGAACTTATTTAACTTCTGTGAGCATACCTAAGCAAGGAAAAACGAATGTCAATAATAATGCGTAGCCAACAGAAACTTGAAAAAGTTTGAGGCGAAATTGTAATTAACAACGTCACTGTGTTAAATCGCACCACATGGAAGATATCATTGGAGTTTTGCGTTATAATAGCTTTATAGAGCTACCGGGGTCAAACCAAACATTTGGAGAAAACCAAGGACACTTTAAACTCCCCAAGGCACGTCAAGCAGGGAGAAAAGAACATGGTTCATAATCTGTAGCCAGCGAGGACTTGAGAAATTTTAAAAGGAAAATCAAAAGAAAACAGCGTCGTCACTGTGTGAAATCGCACCACACGAAAGACATTTTTGCTATTTTGCTTTAGAATAGCTTAAAATCAGAAATGTGTTCCCTACTTCCATACTACGGGAAACGCAAGGTTTTCTTGGGTTCGTGTCAGCAATGAACAGAGCACATAGACCTAAGGCATAGCCAGGATCTTGAAATGAGATATTCTATCAGGAAAAAGAGCACAAAAAGTCGTGAAACTTCTATGTGCATAAAACAAATAAACGTTTGGGTAACTCTTCGCACAAGATCGTGATAGGAGAAGCCGGCTTGGTCAGCTGAGCCAACACTTTCAATCCAGACGTTACTGACAATGGCTCTGCGGGCGACGCCATCGGATCTATACTATAAAGCAAGGATTTTTTCTTATGCTGATATGCTACCTATTGAGGTATTTATGTCTATTCCTTACAGCATTGTAATAAAATCCCAAGTTTAAGAAAAAATCAACATAAAACCATAACCGTAATAATTTGTAAAACTGAATTTTGTCGCTTTAGTCGCTAGGGCGGAAACAAGACCAATGGCGCAGCGAAATTAGGAACTTAGTACCACAAATATAAATAGGAAAGCGGCAACACTACATCGGAAAATAGGTTTACCATTAAATAGTTTTTTCTTTAATTGCAAAAGCAACCATCACTTTGCCGCTACAATCAGTTTTGATTATGTACAATCTGTGCTTCCTCACAAATATTGACGATAATTTAAGGCAAGATACTTTGTGAGCATTGCCATTGATGATTAGGAATATCATGATCACAATTTCGTGTAGAAGAATTATGAAAGTGCATAAAATTCATTAACTTTTCGCTATTGCTCACACAAGAGCTGGATGGTGAAGCCGGCTTGGCCGGTTGAACCGAAATACTAAACCCGGACATTGCTAATGGAGGGCACCTGCCAGGCGACGCCGGCAAAGCCGGTTAGTATTCTACTAAGTTAAGTATTTGCAAAAAATTGTTTATATCTAGCAGCAATCACTTACACAAAATGGCAAAGGTGGGAACGTTTGTGGCTGCTGCAGAAAAATCAAAATTAAATTTGGTTATGGTTGTTGCCAAGCTGTAATTTCAGGTTTTAAGTGGTTTAATTCTTGCCCAGGAGCAGTTCCAGCTACAATTGATTTTAATTATCTAACTCAGCTGTATTTTCACTGAAAGGATGTTGATGCACATTTTCTATTGATCAATTATTCTTTGATGCCATTCTATGCATAAAATAATTATTTACGATAAAATGTGATCATGAATATAGCATATATGATTAACGTATTAAACGATAACTTTTGATATTGTATTTTTACAACAGTGCAACTAAGCCTTTCTTTTTTTACGTACAGGCATAACATTATCGAGAGAATTATTTCTAAGATACCTATATATAGTATTAAACGTTAGTATCTGGATATATAGACGACTATGATGCTATATTGCATGGACAAACTTAAATGATCCTGACAACAAAAAAGATGAATGCTAATTGATTGGCAATGAGTTACGTCGAATGTGGGCAATCATTATTCTCACTTTCTTGATTAAGACTACGCAATCTATTCCACAGACTACTTTATAGTTACAAAAAAGCTAGTGGTAATTTCTACATTGTACACCTTCACTGCAGTATAATGGTTCATTACGTCGTATGTGGGCAAACAGCATTCTAACTTCCTTCATTAAGACTACGTAACATATTCCACAGACTAATTTACAAAAAAAACTAGGAGTAATTTTCACAACGTAGACTTTCACTGTAATAGTTCATTAAACTTACCATAAAATTATGAGGGCATTTTCAGACAAAAAATCAAAATATTGTGGACAGTTTTGTCGGCAATCATAGCTCAGCACTAGTTTCTCAATCAAAAAGTGGCAAATTCTACGCCGGAACGTGTCTACATTATTGTGTCTTGGGAAAGGAAATTTACGGCAATTTCTTCAGTTGGGCAATAGTGTTCGTGGCAAAAATGGATAGCGGCTTCCAGGTGGGTCAGAACACAAAATGCCTTATGTTTATTCACAAATGTTTCTGGAACCAAAGAATAAAATTACCATAAACAATATGATTTAAAAACTATTGGTTTCGATTGTTGCAATCATCATTCTATGATTTTTAACGCTGGTTATTGAAAGCGAAATAAATCGGTTTATCCTCTACTTTTGCATCATCGATTTCCAACCCTAATTCGGAATTGATAAGACTTGAAATGGCCGAGACACATCAAGATTTGGCTAATTGTCTTTAAAACGCTTGAACCAAGGGTATTCCGGCCCAGTTGTCTTTGCAACAAAAAAAACTTTCCACGCAGCGCAGGCTATTAAATTCGTAGACATAATGGCGGTATTCGTGGTATAGTACTTTCGTCTACCAAAAGTCTACTACCAACCTAGCCGCTCCCTTCTTTCATCCACTATTGTTAGCTGTGATACTAAGTAACAGTGCTTTTACTTAGTCCACCAGATTCCATGCTTGCAGCAGTTTAAAGTGTTTTCTGCTTGTATTCGACCAATTGCATTTGTGATCTTTCAAACAACAAGAACTGATAAAATGATAAAGCAAGGAGCACCTGTAATTACGACACAAAGTGAACTATGTTTTCTCGCAGGCAATCTTCGGTGACATTGCTGTCCCAATGTAAGGCAACGTTATCAAAAGGATAGATACGAATCTCATCCAATATGACCTGGGAAACTTCCAAGTGGTTGCTGGAGCAAAAATGGCTTGCGGTTGATCTCAAAAGAACAAACTGGCTGATATCGCCTTTGCAAGCTTTTATAAAAGTGGCCAGCAGCTTTGTAGCTGTATTGTCCGCTGTATTTGTCTGTTAAAAACTTTGATCAATTCGTTGTGGTTGATTGCTTTTCGAGGAGCACGTAGAGCGATATAGCTCGTGTTTTGTAGTGTTGCCTACTTGCAGTGGCACCGATCCTAACTCTGAAATAAAGCCCGATATATTGCTCATCTTTGACAAAAACGTCGTGAAAGTAACTCCATCCATTGGATTTTCCGACAGTCTTTTCTCAAAGAGTTCATCTCTGCCACTTATTAAAACAATTTATCTTCCTTGCTGATTTTTGTAAGAATTGATTTCCTCTTCTTTCTTCTCTGCTGACGAGAACCTATTGTTTCTAATGGTAGCAACAGGATCAGATGCCGTTATGTCTCGGAACTTCACTAAACTATGAGCAAATGTCTTTCTTCTTCCTCCCGGATCTTTCTTGCGGTTTCTGTTCAGCCAATTTTTCCAGATTTTAGGCGACTTATTAATTGCATGGCGTATTAGCACAGATTTGATACCTGCAAGCATTCAACACATGAATATCTCATCCACTGTCTGAGGAATAAGAAAAAGAAGTTGCAACCGTTGGAGGAGATACTCTTTAGATATACAATGAACGGCAAAACTTGCAGAAGTGTAGGCTATATAAATTCACTGACCGTTACGCATGAATTGCCAATCAAGTGCTGTTTGTTTGATTATAACGTAATCGCGCTGATTTTTGTCTTCTTTTTTTCACGGTAGACATTCTAAGAGCTTAAATAAAACTTACATAAATTACAAACAGGTAAACAACAATTTATAAATCAGTGTCATTGTTTGAACAAACCATTGTTCAAGTGTCGATTTTCAATTTCGTGTATGAAGTTCCTACCACTGATACCGGTGTGTTTTGTCTTGACTTCGATGTGAGTGTAGTTAAGAAAAGATTAATGCGTATCACTTTTTTCATTCCTTCATCACTTCTGCTTATTAATTAAGCTTATCATCTCTTTCATTCGTCCAGATAAACAGACAAAATAAAAGCTTATTTATTCATTCGTATGAGCTCAAAGCTCTATTTGGCAGTCTTATCTCTGGCTGGATCATCACAACGGATGGATCACAGGAAGCTTGACTCCACCACCTGTCCACCACTTAAAGGTAAGGGTGTTCCGTTAAGTTCTTTTCCCAAAGGCACAACAAATAAACTTGACGGTTTTTTCTCTGCACTATCCCTTAATACTGAACGTCAAACAGAGAAGCTGTAGAAACCGTTTTTTAAGCCTAGGTAAATAAAAAAGTGATTGTTGCGTTGTTACGACCTCGTCAATGGTCCACCAGTAATGTTGGCAATTAGTGTGAGGTAGGTTCGAGGTTCGTCTCCCCATGTAACTAGGCGTTGCTTTCACGCACCTTGTGGCCAGTGTCTCGTCATTGCTACTGCATTTGCTGGTGGTATAGCCGCCCCAGGAGCAAAGCTTGCGAAGTGGGCGCGCGAAGCACTTGCAATACCGGGGCACTGAAAGGTATCATGCTGCGAGTATCATGAAAGTCAGTTTTTTCAACTCTATTATGGTAGAAGTAGCTTCAATTACGTTCTGTGGCGTTTGGTAACATTAAGCGAAAACGTTATACAGAGTAATATCAATAATTATTTCCGAATTCAGCATACAGTATTTGGGTAGCCCTCAGTAAAGTTGGAGAATCCACGACGTGGTAAACACCCATATTAGCTTCTCCAGTCTAGTATCACTTATCTTTGTTGTATCAAATCAAATTGCGATGTCTAGCATCTAATAATGAAGCTTTAAAATAAGAATTGCATGTTTATTCTAAAAAACTTAAGGCCATTGAGGTAGAGAGAAACGAGGACCGATATAAAAATTTCATTTCGCAACTTTATTTTTTAGCCCAAAAGTATTAGAAAAGCTGCAAATACCATAAATTTTTGAAAACGTGCAAAATTTGACCGCTTCAAGGTATAATTAACGGTGAGATCGATGTGATTCTTTTATTGCAAACTACTTGCAAGCGTTTGTTTCAAGAGAAATTGTCTCGAACCCTTTACTCTCAAGTATTTTTCCGGCCTCCATGTGATCGTATTTTATGGTTTCTCTTTTCGAAAAACAATCGACTTTTTGTATTTCAGTTCAATCGATTAGTGTTTGATACTCACTTGGCGATAATGTTTGCTGTGAAAGAATCACTGTTTGTTGGAAGAAAATAAAAGTCTCATTTAGACAGAAGAGGATGAAGTTTGCAAGACGATTTTGTCTTGGAACAACTTTTCCATGTAGTTCGCGATAAAAAGGAAATCGCATCAACTTCCCGTTTAATAAATATGGGTAGAATTACAAATCATTTTTGACGAGGCACTCTTCAAAACCAATTTTAACAGCAATCGCTTTTCATTGTCGTTTTTCCTACAAAGCTAAAATGCTCTGAAAAAATGGCCGGCTAAATGACTTTGCCTTGATATACTCAGTATGAGAACCATTGCTTAGATACTTTTTGAAAAATTTAAAATTGATTAGCATTATTGATTTTTTTGCGCCACCCAACACAACTAAAGCTTTAGCAGCATCATCGCCAAAGCTTATGTGATGTTTAGCTTGCAGATAATTGTATACAAAACACAAACATATTTGAAAAAACTTTGCCCAAAAACTCAACTCTTTTATGATTAGCGAGCAGGAGGGCCACTGGGAGGTTATTACATTTTCTGTCCGATCGCGAATCACTGCCTCAACAAAGGTAAGCATGGGAACGAAGCCAACACCGAAGCAAACAATCCATACAACAGCAATGGAAATCTGAAAAGAAAAATGTAAAAGGTGATTGTGTTGTCAAGAAACTGCACAAAAATAGGAGAGCGTTGATAATTAGGAATTCACTTGGTGAGCGAGAAATAAGAAACTGGAAATTTTATGGAGTTCTCCAAAGTTCAAAAAGATACACTGTTGTTTCAGAAAAGAAAAAAAAAATGTAATAGAACTGGAGCCGGTATATTTTCGCACTAACCTTTGTCCGATTTGGAGTGAATAATGTTGAGTGAGGCCAATAAATGGAGACAAAACGGAAAAGAGCAAACATAACTATATGTAATGACGTTACACAATATGTCCACAAATTTGCTGCCCCACCAAGCTGAAAAAATACAAAAAACAAAATTTACGCTTGATTTAGGTAATTGCTCTGCATCAAATACGCACATCCCCAATCGGACGCCGCGACCAGCTGGGTCAAAATTTGTCTAATTCTACGGAAATGATGATGCTTTATCGGTTCATTGTAACTCAAGGCCTTGCCATATTTTTCCCATTTACAATTTAAACTAGCTTTGAAAAAACTAGTTTGCTATCCTGCAGCGCTTTCTTTGGACATCGCATTTCGCTATTGCCAAATATCTTTTTTTGGCACAAATTATTACGCAAGCCGTCTATTCGCTCACCTGAAATGCCCGCCGTCTGAATTATCGAGATTTAAAAATTTGTTCACTCTAGCTCAGTGTTTCCCAAAGTGGGATCCGCGGAACCCTAGAGTTCCACGAAATATCTACAAGGGTTCTACGAAATGAAATTACTTAAAAAACAAAAAACTTCTGCCTAGTTATTAAGTAGGGCGCTCGCGGAAATAAAGCGAAAAAAAGCAAAGCCATAGCGCAATCACGTATGACTACAGACTGCCTGCATACAACTGCATCAGAACCAGTTTTTGTTTTATCTGTGAAAAAATTTTGCCGATATGATTTGCCCAAGTCGCCACCTCAAGTGAAACAGCAAAAATAGTGACTCTTAGCAAACAATATATTAACATGCACTGGCTAGGAGTGGGCAACCTCTATCATCAAAATAGCCATTAGGACCTGGTTTCTACGGAAATGTAAATATTGGGAGCCGCTAATACTTTTTTGACATTTAAAATGAAGATAGCATGCTTATATTGCTTGTTTTCAGCTGCACGCTTGGCATAAACAACTATAGTGCTTTGCTGATGAAATGCTTGAAGTGCCACAGAGAATAGTAAATATTATTTCATTTATGAATCAACACTTTTTCAACTCAAAACACAGGCTGAGGTGAAAGTTTTTTCAAATGAACTAGAAAGTTGAACTCATCCATATCCCATGTAAGAAATGCTGTAAGCCGTTTTTATACCACTATGTTCCTGGGCATAGTGCTTTTTTAAGAGCATCTTTTTTGGAATTTTTTTAGCGCTACATCTTGTTTTAGCACTACATCCCTGACTATGCCACTAAACAATAAAAGTATCTGCATAAATAATGGATATAATTAGTCGTGCCAAGATTTTTGACAAAAAGGTGACAATTAAATTTGATGTTCGTTGATCGGTTTGACATTGACTCGAGCACAAACAACGGTAGACCAATACAGATTTATTCCGTATATGAAGTAATATGTTATTCCGTATTGGAAATCGCTGCTCTAGCTCTTCTCTTTTTACGCGATATCGCCAATGATGAGAGCGTCACGGAATGCTAACAGCAAAAACAGCTTTTTTCAAAGCTATATTAAATTTCCGTACCACATAAAAATAAATCACAATGTTCGAACGAAGTCACATTATATGAAAAAGCAATCCAATCTATCTCACGACGTACTATTAAGAAAACACAGCAAACAAAAAAAATTGCTCAACAACTTGCCTTGCATATGAAATCCGGCCAATACCACACGTCGAATCCCCAAGTGAAACGATAAAGGGTTAAAATACTAACCCAAGCGGAGATAAGGTCAGAAACGCTCAAACTCGTGATGAGAACATAAAATGTCGATCTGGAAAACAGGGGCATTTTTAGATGAAGCTAAATTCGGACAAGACCTTCTAGAAGGTCTCGGTTGGGTTGAAATCCTTTGTAATAGTAAAAATCTTTGAGGAATTATATGTTGCATCAGTATAACAAAAGTAAGGTTGGAAAGTGGATTCGTTCAACTATTGCGCCGAAAAAGAAGTAGGAATCGATGCGAGAGGAAAAGGAAAAGGAAAACCAGACAACCTAAGACGATATATGAGTGCGATCAGAACAGGTCCTAGAAAAACATTTTTTTTATAAATACACAACAACAACCACAACACAATAACACATCAAAACAAAAATAATCTAAAAATATTCAAAACCAGGGCGTATCGAAAAATCGCTTGCGTGTTAAATGAAGATGTTCCCTGACCAAAGAAACACTTTATGGTAAGACTGCATCTGCACCCACTTCTCCCTTGCAAGGGAGGTCAGCAGTAAAATTGATCTCTTTGTTTAAAAACGCAACGTAACAATGATTAGATTTTTGGTTTGAAAGAGAGGATGTAAATATTGTTACAATATTTGGCAACATTTAATGCTTTAAATCTAGTTTTTGCGTAGCCAATCTGTGATTCGAACCCGCGTTGTTTGGTTGTTATGTTTGTTTCTCTTGAGTTATCGTCTTTTATTGATTAGTCGTTGGATTGGCGAGGTTGACCCTCGAGCGACGCAGTAGTAACTGCTTTGTTAACACACCTTTACATTATTCTCAAGTAGACACGTTGCAAGAAGGATTACGTTGTTTGTAAAACCTGCACGTTTGAGTAGAAGTCAAAGGACTATCAAAGAAGCTCGTAGATGCCAACGTAGAGAAAAGTTGGTTGAGCTGTTTCTTTGTTGATTGATACTGTGTTGGAGCTGTAATAAAGAAGAAAGTACTTGGGGGTCAAAATAGTTTGAAACCGCTACGCCGCTACAACGCTAACTACGCTAAACTGCTACACAACTAACAACGCCAACGTCGCCGAAGCCAATCCATCTGTTTTTTCATATCTGCTTATCATTTTCATTATTTCCATTTTCAGTTTTGCGTATTACCAATAAAAATTTATCAAAGAATTTATTCAAGAAAGTCAGACAATAACAGCGTGACGAGAGGAAAAGCGCGTTTCATCTATTTACAACTTCAGCTTCACTGCAATCTGTCTCGGGTTCGGAGACTACCCCAAGGGTCTCTGCTCCACGAACCCGTTACAAAGTTTCAAACTATTTTCAACCTAATTGTTGCTTCGCCAAAGTTTCAAACCATTTGTTGCTTCGCTAAATTGATCAGTTGGAGTTCCTAAACTATTTGGCTGATTCTGTATCGTTCTATTCGTCCCATTGAAGAAAGAAAAGTTGTTTCTCCGTTTCATCTCGTTGGTCCGTTGGATATCCGAACTCGTGCCCTTTACTGCTCAACTTGAATTGATCTTCGGTGCTTCGATTTCTGCTCGGGAAATTCCGTTTGAAGAAGATATTCTGCAGCAGCGTTGACATCGTTTATCTGATTGAACGAAGTGAAAATCGGACAATAATCGCAGAACAATTAAGGTACTGTACTTTTCGTTATTGTTCGAACTCTTACAAACGCCTATTTTTACGGCTATAACAGGATCGCTCTTTGTTCGCAAATTTAGTGTTGTAGAATTATTTTACGAGTGTTTGTCCATCATGGATCACCACAGTCGTGACTTAAGTGCAACTCTAAAAGACTTAGAAAACAAATATTAAGCATCTGACGGTCTGATGCTTAACCCTGAGAACAAGAACGTTTTCAAAACCCTAATTTCTAGTATTAATCTCGATTACGATTTTTTAATGGCTGAATGCATTTTCTTATCGGAGGAAGACCTATTGCCCGGCACACAAACCAAAACGATTAGCGTTCAACAAGCTAAATTGGAATTTGACGCCAGGGTTAAAAGTTGGTATGAAAGTGTAGACTCGCCTCCCATTGGCACAAAATCTTTGTGTCCCCTTTCAGCACCCGGGTCGAAGGGATCCTCTTTAGATGGCGGTTCGAGATGTTCAGGACGTAGCTCGCGATCTTCACTCTCTAGCTTTAAGCGCAAGGAAAGCCTTGTGAAGTTAAAGTTGGCTTTGTTTGCCAAAGAAAAGGAAAGGAAAGATCGCGCATAGCGGAAGAGGCCGAACGAGCTAAGCAAGAGGCCGAACGAGCTAAGCAAGGGGCCGAAAGAAAAGCCAAACAAGAGGCCGAACGAGCTAAGCAAGAGGCCGAAAGAAAAGCCAATGAACAAGAAAGGGCGTTGGACGTAGAATCGGCCAAGTTTGAGATTAAGGCGTGGGATGAAGCTTTATCCGAAAGAGGTGACAGATCGAGACCATTAAGACGGCCTATTGCGCCTTCATCAGTACAGATTTGCGAAACTTTAAGAAATGCGGAGAAAGGGTCAGAACAGAATATTGAAAGAGCTGTGGCTAGGAACAAGCAATGTTCTTTGGAAGATAGAAAAACCATGGCGATGGCAAATCATCAAGCTACATCAAAGAGCTATACCAACCTAAGAAAATTTGATGGCATGATTAGTCAATATGAACAACCTATAAATAACTCTAGGCAATCTAAAAAAATTGCGGAACCGGAGTATAAGGAAGACAGAAGGAATGTTCTCCTTCCGGTAACTCACTGGCATGCTCCTGCTGGACAGTCTGCGTCGATTCCAATTTTTACCTCTCAGGACTATCCACCTCCTAGACCGGTAATTCCGAATTTCGACGGAGATCCTCTAACCTATTGGCCCTTCATACGTAGTTTCGAAGCACACATTGCTACGAAAATGTCTTCAAATTCCGCAAAATTAGTCTACCTTTTACAACATTGTTCTACGAGAATTAGACAGAACTTGGAACACTTGGCTCGCGATGCCGAATCTGAATATGGACTAGCCATGGACAGTCTGTACAAGGACTATGGCCAACCACACATTGTCGCTCACCATTGTGAGCAGAAACTCCTGGCTGCACCAAGGCTGAAAACGAAGGACCCAAAAGGACTAAAGACTTTGTCAGTGCTCATGGACAAATGCGTAGCTATGTTGAGGGACATACAAGATTTTGCAACCTTAAACTCTTTAGGCACCATCCGACGAATTATCGAAAAACTTCCTGAATAAACGCAAAAGGACTGGGCCAAGTGGTCGTATCATGAGTTTAAGACTACAGGAAGACAAGCGAGGTTTGAAGAGTTGGTGAGATTTGTCCAAGACGAGGCAGCAGAAGCAAACTCATTGTATGGATAGGTAGTATATGGAAACCTAAAACAGAGTCTTCATGTAGGACAGAGAGGAGCAACCGTACTAAACACTACGGCTATCCCTGACTTTACTCTCAAGACTGGAAGTCTGACTTGTCCCTTTTGTGACGGAAAGCATGATCTATCTGCCTGTTCACGTTTTAAAAAATTGCGAAGGTACAAGCGTATTGCCTTTCTGATGAAGCAAGGCCGTTGCTCTCAATGCTTAGATGCTGGACACACAAGCAGAAACTGCAAATCTAAACAAAGGTGCAACGTAGAGGGATGCACTAAAGACCGGCATCACACTCTGCTTCATAAGGATAACGCATCAGGGTCGGCCGATAGTGAAAAGGTACTGTGCGCGGCTACGAAGAATATCTATTCGGACCGAGATTCTAGTGGTCATTTTTTTATGACTCTTCCGGTGAAGATATGTCACAATGGGAAAGAGCTGTTGACTTATGCTCATTTGGATAGTGGATCACAACGAACATTTTGCACACGACGTATTGCTGATGAGTTGAACGCTAATGGATCACAGCAGACCATCTCTATAAGTACGCTATCATCAGGAGTTCAGCCTATCCCCATAGAGACAGAGGCTATAACGCTGTTAGTGAGTGGTGTTGATGAAAACTGTAGTGTAAGCCTTAGAGAGGTTCTAGTTGTAGACGCCATTCCTTTAAAGGCAGCTCAAGTGCCAGTTAGTAGCAAGTTGAATAATTTAGAGCACTTAAAGGACATCTCATTTAAAGAGCTTTCTGACAAGACCATCGGTCTTTTAATTGGAGTCGACGCATCTGTGGTATTTCGGGTACTGGAGAGCAGATTTGGACCGGAAGGAACCCCTGATGCTATCAGAACTTCTCTTGGGTGGGTGCTGTTTGGCCCAGCTCTTCGTTGTCAGTGTTGCGCTGAAGTGAGAAACAATAGTGCTACGGACACTTGCATGCATGTCATCCTTCCAGAAAACGCAAAGGTAGACCCAAACTTACCTCCACACGAATACGAAGTCGGTTGTGGTCTGGACCATGATAATTCTCGAGAAGATCGCCTGGCACTTAAAATAATGAAGGATTCGATCAAAATTGTCAATGGTCACTTTCAGCTACCCTTGCTTTGGAGACATAAGAATGTCTTCCTTCCCGACAACAGAGCAATGGCGGAAAAAAGGTTGGAGTCATTGAAACGTAGGCTCTCGAAGGACGAATCGCTACACAAAAAATATGCGGGCGTTATGCAAGACTATATCGAGAAAGGTTACGCGGAAAAGGTCAGAGATGACGGCAAAAGAAATGCTTGCACCTGGTTCCTACCCCATCACCCAGTTATGAATCCGAAGAAGCCAGACAAGTTAAGAGTCGTTTTTGATTG
The DNA here is from genome assembly GCA_963675345.1 of Trididemnum clinides. NCBI lineage: Eukaryota > Metazoa > Chordata > Ascidiacea > Aplousobranchia > Didemnidae > Trididemnum > Trididemnum clinides. Next base: position 23,242,954 of record OY776290.1, on the reverse strand, counting down.
TGCAGCAAAGTTTATGGGAGTGTCTCTAAATGACAAGCTTCTACAAGGACCTGACCTCCTCTCACGTCTGTCAGGGATATTGACACGATTTCGACTTAAACCTATCGCTCTTGTTGCGGACATAGAAGCAATGTTCCATCAAGTTAAAGTCAGCCCGGAAGATCGAAGTGCGCTGTAATTCTTATGGTGGCCAGATGGAGACGTTGACAAAAGACCAGAGGTTTATAGGATGACAGTCCATTTGTACGGAGCAACATCATCCCCTAGTTGCGCTTCCTTTTGTCTAAAACTGACTGCAGCTTTATCCGCTGAGAATTGTTCATCTCAAACAATTGAAGCTATACAAAGAGCGTTCTATGTTGACGATTGTCTTATGTCAGTAGAAACCAGCGAAGAAGCCGCAGATTTGGCCAACGAGCTGCGAAATGCCTTGTCCAGCTATGGCTTCAGACTTAGAAAATGGCTTTCAAATTGTGAACGAGCTCTTCTTAAGGTGCCCGAGGAGGATCGTTGCGAGAAATACAAGGAATTATCGCTGGAACGCACAACAAGTCAGCGAGTGCTAGGTGTGCATTGGGACATAGTAGTAGATGAGTTTAGAATTAAAGTTGATATGCCAAGAAAGCCCTGTACGAGACGAGGAATCTTGTCAGCTAGTCATTCCTTGTTCGATCCACTAGGATTTGTTGCTCCAGTGCTAGTAGAAATAAAGTTGCTGTTGCGAGAAATGAACGGTGATGATTGGGATGCCGCTTTGTCTGAGAAGAAAGAGGAACGATGGAGAGCTTGGATTTCAGCGCTGTATTATTTGGAAGAGTTGAAAATACCACGCTGCCTTAAGCCCTCTGATATGAACGGAGAGTTGACCTATGAATTGCACCATTTCTCTGACGCTTCTGGAGAAGCTTATGGTGCCGCATCTTATCTCCGCATTGCCGATAAGAGTGGCAAGGTGCATTGTTCGTTCCTGATGGGGAAGTCGCATCTCGCGCCTGCTCCCATGACCACAATACCTCGATTAGAGTTGCTGGCGGCTATCGTCTCTCTGCGTCTTGACCAAATGTTAAAAAAGGAATTGCCGTTGGTTATACAAAAAACTTATTTCTGGTCGGATTCAACCTCCGTGTTGCTTAGCATCTACAACAGCAATAAAAGATTTCCTGTCTTCGTTGCCAACAGATTAGCAGAGATCGAAAGGAACAGCGACATACAGAGTTGGAGGTATGTCCCGTCGAAGTTGAACCCCGTAGATGAGGCGACAAGATGCAAGCAGGCACAAGCGTTCGTTGAGTCTTCCATGTGGTTGTCGGGACCAGAGTTTGTACAACAGGCTGAAGAGGAGTGTCCGGAACAATTGGAAAGTTTGGAACAACTTCCAGAAGAATTTCCTCTGTTCGAAAAAGGGATGCAGATTGTTAGCAATTTGGTCGTTCAGTCTACGATAGAAACGCCTACAGACCGCTTCATCGAACAGATTAAGAGACCTCTTACACCTAACGATGTACTACAGCTCTGTCCGGCGTCGGGTATGCCTCTCACTGATACTGCGAATAGCGATTCCTTAATTGTCCGTAAGTGGCGCCATGCCCAGCATTTTGCCAACCTTTTTTGGAGACAGTGGGCCCAAGAGTATTTACCTACCATAAAGTATCGTCAAAAATGGTATGAAACAAAACGTAATGTGATGGTGAACGACATTGTGATTCTTGTCGATAAAAATACGCCTAGAAGTAGATGGCCCTTGTGGCGAATTTTGAAAACGTTTCCGGATCCCAAAGGTTTTGTGCGCTCGGCAATTGTAAAAATGCACGGTAGTGAAGTGAAACGTCCCGTTTCGAAAATGTGTGTTGTTGTCCCAGCCACAAGTAAAAATGATATCCCATCTTGGATATCAACCGTTTGAAAGTATCATTGATATGTTATGTTTGTAAAATATGTATATGGTGTAAATACGTTTATATGTGTTTGTTGTAATTTGTTTTAACGTTGTTACTAATTTAAAGCCTTATGTATTGTCACTGTTGTACAATATTTTGTGGGAAATATCTTTCTTTAGTCGTATATTTGGGGGGAGTGTAAATATTGTTACAATATTTGGCAACATTTAATGCTTTAAATCTAGTTTTTGCGTAGCCAATCTGTGATTCGAACCCGCGTTGTTTGGTTGTTATGTTTGTTTCTCTTGAGTTATCGTCTTTTATTGATTAGTCGTTGGATTGGCGAGGTTGACCCTCGAGCGACGCAGTAGTAACTGCTTTGTTAACACACCTTTACATTATTCTCAAGTAGACACGTTGCAAGAAGGATTACGTTGTTTGTAAAACCTGCACGTTTGAGTAGAAGTCAAAGGACTATCAAAGAAGCTCGTAGATGCCAACGTAGAGAAAAGTTGGTTGAGCTGTTTCTTTGTTGATTGATACTGTGTTGGAGCTGTAATAAAGAAGAAAGTACTTGGGGGTCAAAATAGTTTGAAACCGCTACGCCGCTACAACGCTAACTACGCTAAACTGCTACACAACTAACAACGCCAACGTCGCCGAAGCCAATCCATCTGTTTTTTCATATCTGCTTATCATTTTCATTATTTCCATTTTCAGTTTTGCGTATTACCAATAAAAATTTATCAAAGAATTTATTCAAGAAAGTCAGACAATAACAGCGTGACGAGAGGAAAAGCGCGTTTCATCTATTTACAACTTCAGCTTCACTGCAATCTGTCTCGGGTTCGGAGACTACCCCAAGGGTCTCTGCTCCACGAACCCGTTACAGAGGACATCTCATAAGTTTAATTTTAGAGTGGGATGAGTGGGGTGGAGCAAAACTATGTGGTGAGTACGCTTTTTAGACAATGCTTTGTGCTGTAAATATTTCTAAAAAAAATTCAATTTAAATGGTAAAGAAAAAATTTCCAACTGACTTTAATTTTTCTGATGTCAATACGATCACAATTATCATGACGTTTGCAATTGTTCCAAACACGAGCATCACAAACGTTGTTGACGCTGCGATTATGACGTCTGTGCTATCAAACGGGATAGAGTAAGATCTGAAAAAGTGAAAACAATAAATATTGCAATCACCTGACCAATCGTAATGCAAAAAGCTACAAATAGGGATTAAAAGTAACAAAGCTGACATTGAGCTGTGGAAATAGCTAGGAACCGAATGATTAGTCTGTCTTTGCAAAAATTATCTCAAATCTGAAAATGGAAAGTCAGTTTTACGCAGAAGTAATAAATCAGTACGGTACCCTTATTTTTGGCAACATTTGTAGCAAAATTTTTTCATTGCCAAAAATGTCTAAGACAAATGAGAAGCTGAATTCTCTGAAAATTTTGTATGTGGGTATCTAAAAGTCAATGTCAATAAAATTCAAAGCTTAGAAAATTGTAAAATTCTAACAATTTATTCTGCACAAAAACTATTTATTGTTTTACATAAAAATAGCTTAGCAGGGAATCAGATTGAAGGCAATTAGTGGTGACAGATCGTGTGACCCGGCCTGGCGAAGCGTATATGGTATGTGGTCTTCGACTGCGTTCACACATTTCGGTTTTTCCAACTAGGAATAACACTTCCTACCAATAGTAGGGTTGGTTTTGAACCGAGGTTTCGCTACTTGATAGTGAGGGCACCCCGAGCGATGCTCCCTTTGCACTCAGTTTCAAGCAGCGAAATCTTGCTCTAAATATCGGTAAGAAGTTTTACTCCTGGTTGCGAATACTGTCTTGCGCGAAGGCAGTCTTAAATTTCAAGACTTAAAGTCAGGTTTCATTCTGACATATTAGCCTTATTAAAATCAACTTACCCATTATTATCTGTTGATGGCTCTGTAGTAAAATTCATCATCTCGCAAGTTTTATCGCTTTTTTACAAACTATCTAATATTCTGTTATAAAAGAATACAAATTTCAGTTTTCATCCTGTGTTTGAGACCTGTTTAAACAAGCTTTCAATGTTGAAACTGTAGGAAATAGTTTACGAATTTCCTTGCTTAAAATAATAGCAACTACCAGGAAGTTATTTTGTTTAAATGATAGCAGCACACGATTTATGTATTAATCTTTAAGAACAGGTTTCAATTTTTTCGCGTCTCTATTCAGAGAAAGTATAAAATTAATAACATCTTTTGATTCCTTCACATGCACAAGCCGAAACAAAAAATCTTCTCTAGCCACCAAGAAGGTTCAAATGGTTAAACCATAGTAATCTCACGTTACTCGCGGTCAAAGTGTTCCAGGACTACCCGCTAAAGGTGAAAATCTGCGAAATAGCAACAAAATATTTATTTCATTATTTACGTATAATTTAAACCTTTATGAATCCTCTCCATAGTCATATTAAACCACCCTACATCCATATTACCTTATAGACTGTTAAAAAACACTTTTGTGTTAAAGAAAAGTTAATCTGTGTTTAAAATTCTGTTGAGTGAAGTGTTCTTGTACCGTACAGGTATCAGCTAAGCGATACACCCCGTAAATGTACTAACATATTGCAAAATGGAAATAATCATCAAGTTCCTTTTGCTGCATACAGTTTTAGTAAGATTCATAAAATGCATTTTGATGCATGCAGTTTTAGTAAGAATAATTGTTAAAATAAACAATTTAAAATAAATATTTAGAGTACTGCAGATCTTCACCACTGAAGGCGACGGCAAAAGTTTCGTTGCTGGCGACTTTGCGGGTGAAGAACACGGTGATGGGTAGTTCTTTGTTCTTTGTGCTAAAATTGTCGCATAGGCCTTCATGGCCCCGTCAATGAGGTTGCTGAAGTGCACAGCTCAGACCATGTCGTAGTCCATTTCTTGCACCCGTCGTTGCAGGTCCTTGGCGACATTGAACAGACATTCAAGGGTAAGGCCACGCTCTTCTGTTTCTTTCAACAAGGTTCTCCTGAGTCAAAGGCTCTAAGTGGCACTCAATGAGGCTATTGACATTTTTAGAGGTCATGTCGTCGAAGCCGATCTTCTAAAGAAGTCCAGCCGATTTCACAACCTTGTCAACCGCCGAGTGATGCATTTCGTCAGGAGTAAATTCATCGAAGTCATTCACAGTTTGGGGCCACAACTTCTTCCATGAGGAATAAATCGTTTGGGGCTTCATGTCAGCCAACGCTTGCTGGACATTCTTCAAGCACGAAGCTATTGTGAAAGTCCGAAAGTTCATCTTGAGTGTAAAGTCATCTTAGTTTTCGTCAACACCTTCTATCAGGCCTTGCATCGTGGTCCGGGTGTAGAGCGCCTTAAAAGCCAAGACAACGCCTTGATTTATTTGCTGGATTAGTGCTGCGGTGTTGGGAGCAAGAACTCGATCTGCACACCGTCATGATGCAGAACAGTTGCTTGGCCCCCAGCACAATTCATCAGAAGAAGCTCCTTTAAAGGGAGGCCTCTTTCAGCTCAATACAGCTTGGCCAGAAGGATGAAGCAGTTGATAAACCAGTCGTATGTTTGGCGTTCGTTATTCACACCTTGGCGTTGTACATCCAGCAGACGGGCAAAAAAGCCTAGCTCTTGTTGTTCAAGTCACATAGATTTTTAGACTTATAAAATAGCCCGGGCTTCATCATAAAGCCTGCAGCATTTTCGCATATGATGAGTGTCACGTGGTCTTAGTGGGCTTTAAACCTCGGCTTCTTTTCCTCATCCTTGAAGAGGAACATGCAGGAGGGCATCCTCCTCCAAAATAGACCCGTGTCGTCATATCAAAAGCTTGTTCGGGAAGGTAACCCCCTCCTCAATAATCTGGGGAAATTCCTCCTCGAAGTAGCGTTGGGCTGGCGCTGTATCGGCAGAAGCAGCTTCACCGTACATCGGAACACTACGAAGGCCAAATCTCTTTTGAAATTTCTCAAACCAGGCCTTGGTGGTCAGGAATCCACGTACTGTCATGGGAGAATCACTCGATGTCTCTGATTGGGGGTTGTCGATGTCCCCTTCTTCATCACCGTCGTCGTCAGGTCCAGCAGCACCCAAAAGAGTATCATAAAAGCCTTTTGTTTTTGTTCGGATTATGTTGGTATCCAAACTCATGTTCTTCTTCCTGCAATCTGCAATCCACAATGTAAGAGTAGTTTCTATTTTTACGAGGGCCGTATAGCGGGAAATAACGACCCTTTTTGCTTCTTTGTTAAACGATACTGATGCCGCTTGTCGTATTTTCTTCTTGTCTTTCTTGATGTAGCTAACGGTAGACTCGTTGATGCCGTAATGGCAACCAACCTCGGCAAAACTTCGCCCTGCATTTTACATATCAAGAAGTTTCACCTTTTCAGCGATCGTCATTACCTTCCTTTTCTGCCTAGACCAGGGGTCGGCAACCTTATACGGCCGAAGAGCCATTTGCACCCATTTTCCACAACAAAGAGAACAATGAGAGCCTCCATAAGTCTACTTAATATAAGTGTTTTCTAAAAAAAAGAAAGGTCTCCACCTCTCATTAGTTGCAATGAACCGAGTATGAATACACACTCGCTTGCTTCAAAGAAAGGCAAAAGAGCCGCAGTTGAAGGGCAAAAGAGCCACATGCGGCTTCGAAGGCGCAGGTTGCCGATCTATGGCTTAGACTGAGTACAAGAGGCCTTAGAACCTGCAGCACTTTGCGAGCCGTCGTAAGGTTTTTACAAAGACAAAATTTCTCTTCACAGAGCAAACGTAAACTTACGGTAACGCTTACGCTTGCCGCGCGATTTCGCCTCTCAGGGATTTGGCTCCGATGACGGCTCTTTTTGCGAGATTTAAATTTAATCAAATTTTTTTTAAATCCCGCGATTTAGTGAAGGCGCGAAACTTGAAGCGGGAATAAGTGAGGGATTACTGTATTTCACAAAATAACAATTTGTTTTGATCACAAAAACAAGTCATTACAATCCCGTCAAAAATATCGGTGCTTAAATTTATCGAAAAACATCAGCATGTACTATCAACTTTTTCAGGCTTTAAATTTTTGTCGTTTTTAAATAGCGTTTTCAATAAAGAAAAATTTAAGTAGTAGAAGAAGCTCAACTTCAGCTGATGTTGGCTGAGCCATTTGCAGTTACGCATAGCACTTTTACAGCTGAAAGAATGCTTAATTTGAAGGGTATATTATTGTTTTCTGATCTGAGTTGGCTAACGATTTCCCGATGTAGTCGTAATCTCGAATTAAACAGGGATCGTCGTGAAATTGCATGTTTTTTTCCCCCTGAAACGTTTCTGCCATGCTTCAGTCATCATGACTTTAGCTTCCAAATGTTTAATGTTGTTTGTCAGTGGCTGATAATATCATAGAATTACTATAGGTCTGAATCCAGCAGATATTCGTTAAAGCCTCAGTTGTACTGGTGACCGAAAGTTCCCAGCTTGTTCAATGGTTTGTTCACTACGAAAGGTTTTACTGGAAAATGTTCACAGTAATAAAAAGCAGCAGCTCCAAGCCAGGTTGGAAATTTCTTTACTATAGGTGTCGGAGACGACAGTAAGCAGACATTGTAAAAGTTTTTGGAAAGTCTGTAGTTTTAGTATCGCCGTCTGTACTTTTGCTTACGCTGAGTTATGCTTTTGAATTGCTTACGCTCACTTTATGCTCATGTTAGCCACCAAAAATACATAAAATAAGTCAAAATCATTGAAGATACAGATTTTCTGTGCACATAGTATTACGAACTTTGGGTTTGGGTAGGAAATTGCGTAGTTATATTGTTAACTCAATGTTCTACGCCATTAGACACCATACGTTTTTGACTTTGATAAATTCGCTCAAATTTTTTATTTCCTTGATGACATTAACTATTTCGTGTCTTTTTATCTAAAGCTAAAGAGCGCCTATCTTATTCAACCAAAAATTTCATGAACAGTTCGCTTTCCTGCTGCTCTACATGTAATTTGCAATCATGTACAGTCAATTCGTTTTGGAGCTTGCACCCATTGCATAAACAAAATTCATTTTCGCACCTTGCCTCGTATAGTCATATTTTTAAACTAAAAATAAATCATCCTCAAAAACAGTTGCAAAAATTCCAGTTTTGCTCGAAAGTCGCTAAAATATACGCATTCGAACTTTTAGCAAAAAAATTTGTCTTTTGCAACAAAAGATATTTGTATGAACGTAGCTGAAAAAACTCAAACTGTAAATAAAGAATAGGAGCTCCTTTGTTCAAAAGAAGGCAAATCGCTCAAGGTTAGCAAATCTTATTTTTGTAAGCATTCACTTTCTATTGTAACGAGCTGGCTTCATTTCCAAAGTATCAGCGTAATATACGGTTTAAACATCCCAGGTTTTTTTCTTCGAACGCTCGCTATTACTTGACGATTTTAAATTAGAATTGCAAACCACAACATCGCAAAAAACGTACTCTGCCCGTTTCTCCTGCTTCAACTTCTCTGAATATAAAAACAAATTCGTCTTTTTACTTCCTCACCTTCCTTTGTGACATGCTGGGTGTAGGCCTACCGTAGATTGCAAGCATCAAGAACACAGATAATTCAAAGTAGTTTTGGTGATATTTCGGCAAAATAAAATGTTTTGTAAACTAAACTACAACCGTAAAGCAAGCTACAACTTAAATGATTTGGTTAATGCTTCCTGCTTATACTCAATGCTATGCACAGAATAGTGAAGTTGCCATATAATCTCCCAACTAATCGATTTCACAACTATGACCAGCATCATCATGTTTAGAATTTAGATAGTAATTGGTGGTCCACGTGACATAGGCAAACGATAAATTTACATGTTGCGAAGTTTCATTTTTTGGCACTTCGCTTTGAATGGTTCATAAAAATTCGTTTGCAGTGATTGCTTTTGAAATATGAGATACCGGGGTGCCAATTGTTAAGTATGTGGTAGCAAAATATTGTTATGACTAGGTGATATCATACTACAATGAAAAACATTTTCCTTTCCCAAAGGCTCATACTGCAACAAAAATATTTTTTGCAAGGACATATCATACAGCAACAAAACTATTTTTTCTTACCAAGACATATCATACTGCGACAAAAAGCCAACAAAAGCACTTTCCACAAACATATCACTCTGTAACGAAACCATCATCATTTTTTCTAGACAAACCGCAAAGCAGCGAAAACACGGTCAAGTGCTTTTTGTAAAGTATCCCTACCTGTAAAATGGTGGTGCTACTTGCAAAACATCTTCGGAAACGATTGTCGTTATTTAGAAGCGGCGACTTTCGGTGTACGGTCAAATGTGCTGGCTGTTTTTAAGAAGGCCGAGGTTTTGCAAATAACCAAATCTCGACGCTTCCGCGCACCCACGAACGTTTTGAAACACTGCAGCATTATTTTACAAGTAGTGCGTTTTGCAAACGGGACTTCCCGGAGTTTTCGCTGCAGTATGATTTGTTTTGGTAAAGTAAGAATGGTTTGGTTGCAGTATGACATGTCTTTGGGAAAGAAAAATGTTGTTTTTTGCCATATGATATGGCTTTGAAAAGAAAAAAAGATTCTGATGCAATATGATATGTCCTAATCTCAACAAAATTATACTTTACCACCCACTTTTTAATTAATTGGCACCCCATATTAATGCGGGTGGAACTGAGGCAAGATTGATTGGTGCAGCTCTTTTACTTTTTGTGTCAAAAGGAAAAAGTCCGTGCTAAAATTAAAGAAATTGCATTCTGCACCTTACATGAGAACCTTCTTTTGAGTTGATAATGCAAATTTTGGCAAAAATATTACCCCTCAGAAGTTTCTTCTTGTACTCCAATTATTTGGCTCTGATCTATACTAACAGCACAATTCTGTCTGTGTATGTGTGAGTTTACGTGTTAGTCTGTATGTATTAATTCCTCCAAAGGTAATGGCGTACAAACATGAAACTTTGCGCGATTGATCAACATTCCGGATTGAATGTCTCAAGAGAATTGGTGATGTCATGATGACGTCGCAATTGAAGATAACACTGGTCTACAAAAAAATCAAGTTGAAAGTTGTCTATAATTTTTTAGCTGAATTAGGAGTATTTTCCACCACTAAAATCAAAAGTGAGACTCATTTTTCTCAATAAGGTCAGGTTTTTTTTCTAAATTGCTTTTTACAAATGCCTTCTATCTATAAATAAACTTTGAGGATATTAGTAGTTGATTTATGTAAAACATTTCTCATGTAGGCTAATATGTATCTGATAGAATGTTTTTATTAAATCTCAAAAAAATAGAATGAAGAGCATACATTAAAAAAGGAAAGACACGTAAGTTTCATCATCGTTAGGCAAATTTTAAGAAATAAACTTTCGTTTCTTTGATATTCTTGAGTGAACAGAAGAGGGAATATCTCTCTTCAGAGTCCAGCAGTAATCAGCCATCATGGCTGCATCCCAACGTCCTTGGTGCGGGGTTTCCATTTCTTTTGTATCCTGATGGAATCTTTCCCCCTGCTCGTCACTTATAGCGCCAAGGTTTTCAGGAAATCGATCGATATGTGAGAATAGGTAGTGCATTTTTACGCTCATGTTGCATCCTAGGCTTTTGAAAGCATAAAGCATGTTGGTGATAAGTTCTTCATAATTACTGGCTTTGTTGTTACCCAAAAAATTTTTCACAACCAGAACAAAGGCTTTCCATGTTTCCACTTCCAATTTGGTCATTGACTTCTCAAACTCAGGATCTCTGATAAGCTGACGAACTTGAGGACCAACAAAAATGCCACCTTTCAATTTCTCAATGGATAATCCTGGAAAAACATGGCACAATAGAAGCAACTACCATCCTTGTCCAGGGCTTTGGTGAACTGTTAAATCAAGCCAAGCTTGATGTGCAGCGGTGGCAAGAGTATTTTGTGTCTGTCCACCAGAGGATTGTTGACAATGTTGTTTGATCTACCCGGCACCATTTCATCTCTTGCAGGTCATTCCTTCTTGATATAGTGCTGAGATCTGTCCCTACTGTCCCACATGCACAAAAAGCAAGGGTACTTGGTAAATCCAGACTGTTGTCCCAATAGAAGATTTACCATTTTAAGGTCAACACATATCTGCCACTCGTGCTGACAGTAAGAGATTTTCTCCAGCACATACTTCACTAAATTATAGTTCTCCTTCAGTGAAGTTGAGTGAGCAAGGGGTACCGAAGCAAGCTGGTTGCCATTATGGAGCAGAACACATTTAAATGATCTCTTACAGCTGTCGATAAATAGTCTTCAATCTTGGGGTTCATAATGTGGCACTCAAAGCTTTTGCAGAAGATAAACAATATCTGTGCAGTAAACCAAATCTTTTTCTTCAAAAAAGAAATTAAGGAATTCTTGATGCCTGTTGCGATAAAAAGTGATAAGTGTGCCATGAGACAAGAGGCTTTTTTCCTTTAATCTGGATGCCAAGAGCTCAGCTGAGGACTTCGACAAATTAAGATCACGAACAAGATCATTACGCTCATTTTGGGAAAAAGGATGTGGAGTATCATCGCTAAAATCCGCTTCTTCATCCTCTTGAGAAGCGGTAGAACCGTTATCACTATCTTCAGAAAGCATTGCATAGACAGGGACTGGGCATTCATTAGAGTGAGCAACAGGACGACGTGCTGATTCAAGATCAGGATACTTGAGAATTTTACGGTTCTTTCTATTGGTATAATTAAAGTTTACGTACGTAAATTATTTAAGCTCAAAAACGATGGAAAAAAGAAGAAAGGCAGTGTACACTGAAGGGGCAGGCCCGGTATGTAAATGTACGGGGCAGTGTACAGTGGAAGGGAGTGTACAGGGTGGGGGATAGAGACCTGGGGGTGCACAATTTTTTTAATTGGTTTTTATAATTGACCAATCAGAAACGACCAAAAGTCACAAATTTTGCACCCCCAGGTCTCTATCCCCCACCCTGTACACCCCCTTCTAGTGTACACTGCCCCGTACATTTACATACCGGGCCTGCCCCTTCAGTGTACACTGCCTTTCTTCTTTTTTCCCATCGTTTTTGAGCTTAAATAATTTACGTACGTAAACTTTAGGCAGTGGCTATTTTGCCGTCGACGGCAATTTACCCTCAGAGACTATTTTGCCGTGAGTTGTTTGTGATTGGTCAGTCTTAATGTCATACTAAACATGTGACTTTTGGTCGTCTCTGATTGGTCAATTTTAAAAACCAATTTAAAAATTTTGCATCCCCAGGTCTTTATTCCCCACCCTGCACAATCCCTTGCAGTGTACACTGCCCCGTACATTTACATACCGGGCCTGCCCCTTCAGTGTACACTGCCTTTCTTTTAAGGCCCTGGCCAGCTGAGATTCGAACCTGATACCTCGGTATTTCAAGACCAGCGCTCTATTCACTACACCACATAGTCACTGGTGCGATTGTAGCAAATTTGGCTATATAAACACACGTGAATGATCACCGCAAAATAGATTCCAAGGGCAAATTGCCGTCGACGGCGAAATAGCCACTGCCTAAACTTTAATTTTACCTTTCTATTAATCCCAGTCACATCAATAGCACAAAAATAGCAGTCTGAGACATGATTTCTGGGCTCTCTCCATACCATGGGTATTCCTGGTCTTCTTACCTTTACTCCACTGACGCAGACATTCAGTGCATGACTTGCACACCATGTGAGGAGCCCAAGCTTTGTCCTGGTTACCAAGTTTCATACCAAAATAGGCATGATAAGTTTGCTTTATAAAAGTTGTGACTGGATTCCTATAAGGAACGAGTGTGTATTCACCGCAAATATAGCAGAATATGTCAGGCCTATTTCGACAAGATCTTCGAGTTGACTTCATTTTAATCACTAGTAACCTTTAAAGAAATGAAAAAAGTATAGTAATACAACCAAGTTAAAGTATGTGAAATCTTCAGCATCTAAAATAGACTAAAGAAAACCAACGTCATTTTTATTTTTAGATTCAGCACATTAAAATCACCCTAAATTAATTAATAACTGCTATACAATAAATTGCGTGCTGAGCAGTCCTGTCTTATAAGAGAATTCCTAATATAAAAGAATAAACCATACTTTGACCCAGAAATCAACAAGAATATGCTACAATCAGTAGCCCTTTTTTCTACTCAGCGTCCATTTCTTACCAACTACATATCTTGTTGTACAGCAAATTTGAGTATTGAGTTTACTTAAAGGTTTGTGATGTCATAATCATTTAACATACATCACAATAACAGCCTACAATTATAATTATAACGCTACAGTGTATACAGACGTACTTCTAATGTTTAGGTAAAAAAGGTATAAAATAGCAAATATCTCAAAAACCTGACCTGATGAGAGAAAATTAGTATGATTTTCGGAATCAGCGCCCCTAAATTAGTCTAAATCAGCTTAGAGATCTTAGACAAAAAAAATATGTTGGACAGTGTAATTTTAAAAGTTTGCATTTCTTGACGAAGGAAAGCGTTTTTTCTTCAAAAGAAAAGCCAATTTCTACTTACCAACTTTGAAAATTTTACTTTTTGGGGGTAAGCTGACGTCATAATAAACAATTAATTATAAAATTTGTTTTCTTCATTTGATCGAAAATACGAAGTGTAGAAACGCAGTTAAAACTTTTTTGAGTGATATCACCAAAGTGGTTCTATTAAAGGGAATTTTATTACAATATGAGCTTTATGGACAATGCAGTAAGCGCTTAAAGATTTTTAAAACATTTCTTTATCCTTTTTTTATTGAACACTTCAAAAAAGCTCTGTTTGTCATAATTTTGTCTGGTACTATACTATCTACTACTACAGTGCCTTGCCCAAGAACACAACAGGCAAGCTTGCCGGCTTGTTCCCCACACTATCTCTTTTTTATGCAGAGCGCCAATCAGGGAAGCTGTGAATGTCATTTTTGAAAGTTTTTTGGTATGACTCGACTTCGGCAATGAACCCAAGGTCTACCGACTGCAAAGCGGACGCTTTAACTACTATGCCGTCTAGCCAGTGTAAAAGCCGTATCGCGGAAAGGTTAAAGTTTAAAGGGGAGATATGGCCTTTTCACCATTCTGGCTACACTTCATACTCATATATCCTCCTCCTTGTATTGGCGCATCTAGTCAACAGGAACATAAAAAAAAGACGTTGCTTCTCACAAGGTTTTAGGCAAGATTTTTTCACTCTTCTTGAAAAAAGCCTTGATCCTTGAAAAATCGAAAAACAACAGTTTTGTGTGAAGCCGCACGGTATAGGAAGACACACTTTCGGCTATTTCACTTAAAAACAGTTAAATGGAATGATCGAGGTTGAGGCTAAAAACTTAAAGGGACGTGGCCACTCTTGCCTTTTTAATTACGACTATATGGAGAACAGGGAAAACGAGGCGTAACAAAGAACTGGTGGTCACAAATATGCAAAAAAGAGTTGCAAGACACGCATACCACGTAATCTAATATACAAAGCAGAGTTCTATCTGTAGGTACGTCCGCACGTGCGCTTTAACTCCTGCAAAACTACCGGGTGCACAAACATCAAACATGGCACGATTGATTACCTCCCTGGGGTGAGGGTCGTGAGAGGATTATGGCGTCACGATGACGTCATAGTCAAAGCCAATTTTTACAATTTACATGGTTTGACAGACAAAAACGTTTTTTGCTCAAACGACCACCAGTCTCCGACTTACCTGCTAAGAAAAATTCCAAGCTTTTAACTTGTAACATGACGGCACAGTCAATGCTCGATTGGACAATTGGCTTTCTGCATTTTTCAAAAACTACTTGCCGTAGAAAAGCGATTAAAAGCTTTTCGGAAGATATTAAACGAGATGCTTTCGATAAAATGTTATACAACAATTTGAACTAAATTGTCAAAGCAACAAGCGATTCTTTTTCAAGTATTATAAGCATTGTAAGTATGCTTCTTCTTCTTTTTTTTTGAACGCTTCAAACTAGCTCTATTATTTATGGTATTACTGTCAGCTACCATTAAACCGAAAAAAAGCAACAGACAGCAGCTACGCGTAAAGTGTTTATCCACTGTTATTTCGAAAGCAAGCAAGTGATACGTCGCCTCTTAAAGAACAACAATACTTTATAGTATTAACAAAGCGGTAGGCCTTAAAACCTGTTTTTTGGTAAAACAATGGACCATCCACTACAGTGGACCTAGTATAGATCCCACAAGTGTGACGGTCCAAGCAATGCTTTATTTAAAGCCTCTAGCTACTTGTCGGTCACTAACTTCACTGAAGAGACTTGATAGATTGAAACAGTGTCACTGTCAGCAGTTCGCTCAAAATATCTAAATGCCCTACGGCCGCAATCTGACCAAAACGTTGATCCCATCTGGCAGTTTTGCTGATAAATTGCGCGAAATGGCCAAAATACACAAATCACTTGGGTCTTGTGGTGCCTATGGTAGGAACAGCAAAATACAACTTGGCTAAAACTTTTGAATCAGTGAATTGAATCACACCTGCCAGACACATATTTACCTAAGACAGCATCTCAATTTATGGACTACATGAATCGATTTTAGTTCAATAAATATCAAATTATGTTTAGTTTTGATGTACATGCAGTATCGCTTTTTATCAATGTTTCACTATCTGAAACAATTAAAGTAATTGCTAATTGTCTATATCCCAATATGATTTATTGTCAAAAGAACTTTCATTCAAAGTAATAAGCTGATGTTCTGTAATCAAAAGTAGTCAAAAAGCTGATGTTCTGTTCTACCCAAGGACTTTTTATACGTAAAGATCGTTTGTAGAAACAAATGGGCTCTCTTTTAGGATCACACTTGCAAATTTCGTTTCAGTATATTTAGAGAAAAAAATTTTTGCCGAAAAATCAATCTGCTTGACCAAATTATAATTAAGATATAACTGATGACATATTAGCTATTTTTAATGATGACAATGACTGCAATGAATTTATAAAAGTACTTTACTGACAACATAACAGCATCACATTTACAATAGAAAAAAACTACAAAAAACCTTCATCTTTTGGATCTAAAGTTGGAAATTACAACCCGTGAATTTAATAGTTGGGTTTGGTGCAAACCTATTAACACAGTTGTACTACATTATTACTCATCAAAGTCTCCTAAAGAAGGGAAAACAGCTTTAATTATGTGGTTTTGAATAGAGCCAAGATGATTTGCTCAATTAATAACCTATTCAAAAGGGAAATCAGTTATCTGCGTAACCTTTTTCTAAAAAATAACTAACCTAGTTGATTTTTGATCAGTCTTCCAAAAGATTTGATTATAGGAATAAATTAATTACACAAAAACTAAAAACAGATTTTCCCCCAAAGTGTTTTACTCATGCCGCTTTGTCGACTAAAGTGGTGTATAAATTTAATTATCTGCGTGATGCAAACTGTTCCTATATCGGTACGGCAAAACATCTTTTAGTCACCAGAGTACATAAGGATCTTCACTCCACAGTAACAACAACAACTATCTCAGAACATCTAAAAGTTTGTGATAGCTGCAAGAAAAATAGCAACATAGATTCGTTTAATATCAATCGAAAGTACAATACAGAATAAGAGGCCAAAATTCACGAAGCTCTACAAATCAAGTAAGCCAATCTACAACTCAACAAACAACTACATGTGTATAACAATGGTTCTTCATTTTTGATAAATGTATTGTAGTATTTGTGATTGATCGCATTATTTAACCGCTGTCTTCATTTATACTTTCATTTGTTTTACATTCGTCCACGTTGAGTTGGACATTATGACGTTGCCTGGATTTGTTTACTATGTCAGCTACAATATTATTTTGTCATATTTATGTGCAAGCAGTATTTTATTACCAATTTTTACATACACAATCATTTCTAATTCTTAAGTTTTTGGCACTCCGACGCGGGTCAAGTTGATGAGCCGTAAACTTTCAGTTGTAATGACAAATGCAACTAGTGATGATTGTCAAAGCATAGTTAATTAATCAATCAAAAGGTGATAAATGAAAATACTTGAATGTATTAAAAACTTTTCAGTTTTGATTTTGAAATAATTGATCAATTAAATCGCTCTAATTGATCAATTATTCAATCATCTTTTGTAGGTTTTGGCCGTTCTGATTGACAAAACGTGAGCTTAAAAAAAGATCTCATCTCAGCAATTTGTGTGGTAATTACTGCACACCGGTAGAATAAAAGCTACAATTTAATTCATATTTAACGCCTGACGAACACTTCACTTAATATACGTGTACATGCCTTTGTATAGTTATGTCTCCTGTGCTCTACGTCGAGATAGTCAGGGGCATAGAAGTAGCGATATCTTCTGCTATATTTTTGAACATGGTGTTTTTCACCCTTTTGGGTGCACCTATGCTGGAAATAATGTGCAACGTACGCAACTAGGATCTTGAGAATAGTTGAGGGTAAGTCAAAATCAAACAATGCCCCTGGGTAAATCAAACAATGCCCCTGGGTTGTGGGCCGCGGTTTGGGGAGCCTTGGCTTAAAAAATTTTCTCGTCTAAGGATGATATATAAAAGTCCAAGCAGCAATTCAACATTTATTGATGCGGAGCTCTTGCAATTATTTTAGGTGGTTGCTGTTTAGCATAAGTCAGATAATCAAACAAACAAGAGAAAATGTTCCAGTGATATTGCGTGTACAAAATATTTTAGGGGCTCTTTTGAGGTAGATTTTAGTGGAGGTCTGCAGCACTTGTTCACCTCGAACCGTATGAAGACCACAGCTGTCTGTCCACAGAATTTTAACATCAGTATTTATGACTTGCTTGATCGAAATTGGGACAGTATGTTTTGTTTCTGTACAGGGAAGCCAAAAATCTCGCCACGCCAGTCGATCGAGATCAAGAATTTGGGAAGTATGGCCAGTTGATTACTTTGTCAGCTCTGGTAACATCTATGTAGGAAACAGGGAGTGTAATTGCTAAAAGAAGAGCACCAAGTCGTGAAACAGAACCAACCGTTAATATTTACTTTTATTTTAGTGAAAGCAATCACTGTTTAGGTGCCCCTTACTTTGACTTCAATCAGGCACTTGTATTCAATTACAGGAACAGTGGGGAGATAGGTATGATAGGAAAAGTGGTTATGCGTTTCCTCTTATTAGTGTGGTAGTCAAATTTGCAGTTTTGGAGAGACTCGAGTCAATGACTCGATTCGAGTCGATGTAAAACAAAGACTCGATCTGACTCAAGTCATTTGCAAGAAATGACTCGACTCGGGATTCGACCCCAGTGACTCAAGATTCCACTCGAATGCTATTACTCGAGTAAAGTCTCGGCTGTTCTATTAATGATGAAATTACTTACATGAAAAATTTTTCTGATTTGGAAAGTCTGATTTCTTGAAAATTGTTCCTTGAACATTTGTGTGTTTCAGAACAGTTTTTTACTCACTGGCAACCAGTGGTTTACGGAGGGGGTTTCTATGCACGCGTCCCCTTCAGAAAAACGTTAAATATTATATTCAGTGATTAAGCTTATAATGGTAACAAACAAACAACTTGTTCTGTGGCCGGTGAAAAGCCACACAAGGTTAATATTGTCTTTGAAAATGATCTACGAAAAAACTGGTCATCCTTTTGCCGTTATGATAATGCTTCCGTATTTTGATAAGTGATCTTCAAAAAAAAGGTCAACAGCCTGTTCTCGGGCGAATAGAGGGAAAGTTCGAAGTAAAAGTCGTTTAACGCCTCTTTCAGTGACGGCCTTTATTGATTTTGGCTCTTCGTACAGCACAGACCACCGGATACCCCTGATCTAGAGTAGAGAGTCTTGATTTCACTCCAAATCTGGCCAAACCTGAAATGGGAAAGAAGGTTGGAAAATGAAGGGCAAGCTCATAAGAAGACAGGGGAAAATAAGACAGGGTGGCTCGTAGGAGAGATAAAGACGCTTCAGAGAGGAAAAGTGATATTGGGGAGGAACGAGAGGCAACCGGTGATGGTGCGACTTGCCGTTAGGTAAAGGCGCTCTAACTTGATAGCGTTGGTAGTGCAAAGAAAAGAAAACCATCCGGGTGAAGCATAATTGAGAAGGGGCTGGACAAAAGCTGTGTGAAACAGAAAGGGACCTCATAGAGAGGCTCTATGAGGAAGCAGAGATGCAGCGAAAGACCTTGAGACGAGGGAAAAACGTGGCCTTTAGCGAAGATACATGTTTGGAGGAGGATAGAATGCGGTAGAAAGTGATGTCATGGAAAGTTGGAGTGGCATTGAAGAAGAGAGGGAGTTGAATAAAAAGAGGTGGGCTGGAGGTATGCTTGATAGAGATCCACTGAGAAGAAGGCTGCCTCACATTTTCTCACATTGAGAGGAAAGCACCAGTATTTAGACCAGCACTTTAGTCAATCAGGGTTCCTTTTGCGACATCCATAGCAGAAAAGACCAAGAAGGTAATGGGCCAGATAGCCAGGTCGTGAGCGTGGGACATCACCTATGAAAAAAGAGACTAGAACAAGCCCACAAACACATCCTTGCGGAATACCTCGGCGGACTCGAAAGGAGCGACTTTTGTGATTTTGAAAAACTACCAGAAAAATATTAGTAATTTAGTAGCCGCTCACGAACAATAAGGAAGCACCACACCGGTTTCGCCATTATTGGGGCTCTTCAGTGGCGACCAGCAGGAAACCGAACCTACAAGATATAGACCTTCTATCTATGGTAAGTACCCCTCGACCACCTGGCTGGACGCCGTTGCTGATGTTATAGTTGGTTTTGTGATTGAGTGACCGGATTTTTTGGTTTCGCCACCTGTGGAGTGCATAGAATCCACTATGCTGTAGCTCCACAGCAGCACCTCACGACTAAGACTTTATCACAGCAGCACCTCACGACTAAGACCTCACGACCTCACCACTGCAGCACCTCACGACTAAGACTTCACCACAACAAGACGTAAGCATCGCTCTACACAAGTACATTAAAGGGCAGAACGAAGAATCATAAAGAGAGAGCGAAGATTTAAATAATAATTTAGTAGTCACACACAAACAATGAAGATTGAGTCCAACGAGCAGAGAAAAAAAGGAGACCAGCCGAAATAAGTTTGTGGAAAAAAAGCCAGATGCCAGACAGAGTGAAAAGCCTTAGAGAAGTCGATAGTAGCAAGAATCGTCGGAAAGCCAGACCTGAGTTCGTTAAACCCATCTGAAATGGACTTAGAAAAAAACAGAATTTGATCGAGAAATATTGTCCAGGGCGGAAATCAGCCCTTGGGGAGAGAGAGGATGGAGTTATACTCCAGAAAGAGGAGTAGACAAGATAGAATGATACATTCAAAAACTTTGAGACGCAGGAGGAGAGAGAGATAGGCCGGAAGGAAGTAGGAGAGTCGAGAGGCTTTTCCATCGTATAAATGGGAGTAATAGAAGATGTCTTCCAGATGGAAGGAAAGGAATGTAAAGACCAGGAAAGATTGAAAATGTGAAGAAGAAAATCCATGCCAGAGCGAGGAAAATGCTTTGGCATGGGATAGGCAACTTTGTCTGGGCCAGTGGCAGTGGACGAGCAGAGGTTTGTGGCAGTCGCGACAAATTCAATGAAAGAAAAAAGAGGTAGAAAGGGAATAAGTCTTCTTAGAGTACGTGGTCCGTCTAAGCTCGGACAGGTAGCTTCTGGCTCTGCTATGCAGGGCCTTTGGCTGGGAAACAAAAAAGTTGGACCGCTGGTAGTTGGTGTAGACCAATGCCGGCTCCCTGGGAGAGGAACAGTTGGAAAATTTAGGGAAAAAAGAAGACGAAGAAGAAGAGCAAGCAACAGAATGAAGGAGAGAATAGACTGATTTAGGATCAGATTTAGGAGAGAGAGATGAGCATGTTGCCTGCCATGCCTCGGCCTTGGCTTTGGCGATGACAGACGAGGTATGTAGGGAGGTAGAGGTGTAAGTCTGATTCTATAACTATCGCTTATATGAGCCACAGCAAAAGCTTTAGGTCTTTCGCTTCCACTTTTTCTATTTCAGGGAACCATTAAGCTTGAGATTCGCTTTTGACGCGGCCGAAAGGAATGGAAAGTTTGGCCGCGTTTAGTGCCAGAGAAGTAAACAGAACAGCAGCAGAGAAAAGAGAAAGAGAGAAATATTCCTCTGCAGAAAAACAGTTAAAGTCAAAGTAAAAAGCAAAGTCATACCAACGAGCTTTCTGAAAATTGTGGGAAGGGGGCCGTTCGTTGGGACGTTGGAGCAAAGAAATTGGTCAGTTAATAGAATGGGGATGTAATCAGAACCCAGGTCCTGAAGCACCTCCCAGGTGCAAGAGAGAAAAAAGAAAAGTAGAAGTTAGGAGAGGAGCGACTGCCAAAGGAGTGATGGAGATGGGTAGGAATGTCAGAGTCATTGAGAGGAAGGAGGTCCGAAGAGATGACCCCATCAAATACTTCCCCCTCACGAGATCGGAAGTACCTTTAGAGCCTCATAGGGGATCATAGCAATTGAAATTTTCCAGAACGAAGAGATTTTTGGAGGATGGAAGAACGAAGGGGAAAGAGAGTTGGTTCTGTTATTTATTAAAGAAGGCAAATAGGAGGAGCATAAGCGTTAAGGAAAGAGAGCGAGAAGTTGTTCAGCAAGGAAGTTATTTAGCGAGATGTTGACCCCTACATAGTCAGAGTAGAAGTCAAGCGAAGAAAGGGAGAAGCTAGAAAGTTCAAAGAAGGATAGTCCCTGCCTTATGAAAATGATGACACCACTGCTGGCGTGCAGGTCATCGGGAGAAAGAATGCCAGACCGAGAGTGAATGCTATCAGATCGCAGAGTAGAGTATCCAGATATCCGGAAAGAGGAAGACAAATTGCAGTTGGATTCCTGGATACATATAAAGTTTACAGAATGGATCAAGATAAAGTGGAGAAGTTTAGCGCTTCTGGTTCTAAGACCTCCGACATTCCATCGAAGAACCCTGAGTTAGTCAAGGAAAGGAGGGAAAGCTGGAAGTGAAGAAGAACAGCCGAAAACATAAGAAGGTGCAGAGAGAGAGAAGTTGCTAAGTGGCTGAAAGGAGGATACCAAGTTTGTAGGTGAGGGTGGTATGGGAGCGTTGCATTGGCAGAGGGGGCTCAGATGGACCAAGTTGAACGGTGGAGGTATACGTGCTTGGGGTCTTCGAAGGGGAAACCACAGTTTTGGAAGATTGGGGATCCCCAGGAAAAGCAGAGACGCAGCAAGGGGAACATCTCCACAAGTTGGAGCTACCTAGAGCATTGCCTTTGGAGGAGGAAAGTAACATCTAGAATTCTAGATGGACCCATTTAGAGCAGATGCAGCATTGCACCGACCTACCCCTCCAGGTCACATTTCCAGCGCACAGTGAGTAAAAAAAGACGGGACCAGAGTCAGAGGAAACGTTGCCGCTCATCAGAAGCATAGGAAGAATAAGGATAAGAAAAGAGACAGGCGGCAAATATTAGAAAGACTGAGTGCTACCCTTCTGCGGTCGTTCAGGGGGCAGGACGCTGAAAAAAGAATTGGATATGGCAAAAAGAAAAGGGGTGATCGGGACCCTCGGGGGGGCCAAGAACCATTTCGACTCATCCCAAACGGGATCGGGAACAGCACCACTGCGTTGAGGAGGCTGTTGATTGGTGGAGAATACATGATGATTGCAAACATCTCAGTAGATAATGATTTGGCTTGGTGAGGTCGCAATCGCACAACTGAACCACTTTGACGGAAATTGCGCTCCAGTGAAGCGGACGAAGTAGCCGTATAAAAACTTGGTAAGGGCAAATGTCGGTGGGATTATTAATTACATTGGTCGACACAATTTTAGGTGAATGCTAGTGAATACCTGATTTGGAATAAGTAAGAGCCACTAAATTTAAATCTTTATTTTTCATTATTACATCAAGATTTCAAGTAATTTGCAATTATGATCTAGCTAATTATGAGATCAATACACGACAACCTCATTTGTTAATGCGCAATACAATATTTACTTTTATATCATTCAAACTTCTGTGCCATCACAGAGCTGCTTATAGGTTTACATTGCAGCAAGAAACAAATGTTTCAGAGCAAGTTCTAAACATGTAAACACAATTGAAACTGCGTCTTTTTCGTAATGCGCAATCTTTTGCTGCGAACATAAATTATCATGAGCATCCTAATTTTTCGATAGCTAATATTTGGGTCACAATTTTCTAACGTGGGGCAGAGTAAAAGGAAAAAAAAGATTTAAATGGAATTCTACTTTACACCTTTCAAAGTTATCTGCAACGCTTTTGCATCAACACCCGATAAAATGCAAGCTGGTAGAAGTAAAGGTATTTCAAACAGGTTTTTTTATTCACTCAAGTGCAAATTCAAAAGCATAATAGTTATTCGAAGCAAGAAGATTCAAATTGAACTGCCTACGTTTTTACATTCGACATACACGCATTTCTACATTCCAACCTATATTCATGTTTATTGCCACATATCACAATTAATGAAGAAATGCTGTAGGCTACGTTACCAAACAAATCGTTGCTCAAATCATTGCTAATTGCTTCGTATTTACATGCTCAAAACTTGTGACAAAACATTGGTGTCTTACAGCAATTGTAAATTGATAATAAATCTCAAGACATCTAACCAGTTTGATCAATACCACAGAAAACGTTGCATTGTTCGTTAGGCCTACCATATTTTCGTTGCCCAAAAAGAGGACAAGTTTCGTCAGCAAGTAAAATACATGTAGGATAAGACCATCCCCTAGGCTACATTCAGCAAACGTAACGGCAAAAAAATAGACAATAAAACAAGACAAATTTATTTGTCAGATTCAGCCCACGAATATTTTGTGGTTGCCCCAACTTTTTTCTATAAGGAAGGATCAGCTTTAACGTGATTATATAATTGAAAATTGCTACGTCCTTTTTTGAAACAAGGATGCTTCTGCCGTAGTTCATCAGAAAACACTTTTTCTCTTTGGCATCATTGTTTAGCTTTATTTAGCTTTCCAAATTTTACTTTATAATAATTATATTAATCTAAATGGTAAAAAAGAGGACATTAGGCTACTTTTTAGTGTCCTCGGAGGACCATTCATTTTTTAAAAAAAAGAGTACAAATCCTCTTAAAAGAGGACGTATGGTACCCTATTGTTCGTAAACACACGCACCCTAGAGCTCTATAATGACTTTATTGCCAAAATCAACAGTAGCAAAACGGCAAGCTTTTTCTACTGGGAAAGACAATTGAGATCAATTTTGACCGCGTTTTTGTTTTCGCTTAAAACGGCTTTGAAAAGCAAAAACTCACAAACTTGTTGATGGCAAATTTTTACGTTTTAGAAGCTTTATTGGACAAATATTTCAAACGATTTTAACAAACGTTATTGCGGTATTTTATTCAATTCTTTCAGTACGCATACTGCAGTTTATTGAGCTTCTTCTATAGAACATGAAGAATGAGTGACAACAATCATTTTTGATAAGGAGTGTTTGCCACAACGTGATCTGTAGCATGTGTGTCAGCAAAGAGTCGACACGTTTCCGTACTGCTGCACAAGGCACTGTTTTCTCTTTCGCCATTCTCCCACCACCAGCACAGGAAAGGGAGATAGAATGATAAAAGTTGTACAAGAATTCCGCTTATTATGACCACTTTGGACCATAAGCTGTGGCGTACATCAAGCGAAGGGCCACAACAACAGCATTCAAAATTATTGGGATTATGGCCCTTGGAGGACTTCCTCAGCCTACGAAGAAGCATGGAGTCAGAATACCAGCGAGCATAGAGTCAAAGCTCAAAATTGCTTGCTTGAATTTATTTTGGAATCCTACGCGTTGGACAAAAATCATTTTAAATACTTATCTAGGCTTGCTGTTTTTGACTGCATTAAGATCTTCAACTTTTTCGCCAACGTGCGATCTCTCCGAGCGACTCTCTCAAGAGAAGTCATAAATGATACCACAAATGATTGAGACAGTCAAAAACTACCTAAACAATTCTTTATTTGAACAAATAGCGTTGTTCGTAAACAAAACACTATTGTCAAAAACAACTTTGCTCAACAGGTGGCCACAATAAGCCGAGGTTTTGCTACATTAAGCACAGATAATTGCTTTAAAAATGCGCGTTTTTCCCCAAAGAACACGTGCTATAAGCGGCGGACCACAAAATAAGAAGAAGCCATAACAAGCGGAGCCCCCTGCATCAAAACTTTTTTTTGCCTTGCACCGCCTGGTTCGTCACTGTGGAATAGAAATTGTGGCAGCCATTATCCATGTACTCTGCAGAATCTACGACATAGAAGAGTACGGCCAGTGGCCATCTTTTATTTCACTTTTGCTTGAGTGATATCGCGCCTTTTAATTCAAACATCGATATCCACTTTTGACTCAAGTAGCTCTTTGTTGGTGCTTGGTCGACTTCGGACATTAAACGTTTTGTGCATCCTAGTTTGCAGGTATACCAGCATAGTAGTCATTGCTTTGTATATTTTCATTTCTGCATTTGATAAAGACATGCCCACTTTTTGGCAAAAGTAAGGCCATATTCTTTTCTAAAGCAGGACCTCATTAACCATAGGCTAATATCTGCCAGAAGATAGTTTCCTGGTTTCTTCTAAGGTCCCTGCTAAGACAAAGCTTTTCATTTCAGAGATACTTGTAGCTGAATTTGTCGGGCTGGCTCAGCATGTACTCTTTTAAGCAAGGGTTTTTAACCAGTGGGGAGTTAGCGACTAGTGCCGAATAATATGGATTGCTGATAGGAAATAAAACATCTATTGAAGGAATTCTCAAATGGGGCATTGTTTTGAAACTACAAAAGCTTCACAAGCTTCCATTTTACTATGCCTCATTTTCGGAAATTAAGCAGTCAACTTAATAAACTTTTTTCTTTGGAGGTCAATGTATGTAGCAGTACTGTTGTCTCTATTTTTAATTCGATGCCTTGTTTTTGGAGGTCAATTGGGGTAGAATGTTTTGTTGTGCCGATTTCTGATTCAATGTCATTTTTTTTAGATCAGCGTGCTTAGACGTATTGTTGTCACTGTCTCTGACTCGATGTCCTTGTTTTGAATGCCAATTTGTGCAAAGAACTTTTTAGTTTCTATTTCTGCATCAATATCTTTTTTTGGGGAAGTCGAGTTGTGTTGAGGTCTTTTTGTCCCTATTTCTAACTTGACAACCTTTTTCATTTTGTTGTGTACATCAGTTTATGAAGTGCGTTTTTTGCTTTTATACATGGACTGAATACATGATCGAACTAGTAGAAATGATTCAAAATCGATTGAGGTTGAGGGAAATTGAGATTTACCCAAAGCCAAAAGTGGTAATAGATGTGCAGCGAGTTTCGCACGGTAACAATTGTTCTTCGATATAGAATCAAAACTTAGCACAAAAATGCTTGCAAAATTACCAGCAGCTACTAAGCTAATTGTGAAAAGCGAGCAGTGGCCAATTTGGCCGCTCGTCTTTTTGGGTAAGAGCAGTTCAGTAAACGCTATCTCGAAATTAGTTCAATTTAATGTTTTTTTGCCGCTGCTAACCAAGTTGAAAAACTCTGAAGGCAAACACAATTTAATCAATACAAACACCGTAATTATAAAAAATAAAAAATTTTTAGCGGTCAAATATGGCCGCTATTCTAGTGTTAAAAAGACAAACAACAAAAAAATATGACGTGACAGAGAAAAATTGCGTTTAGATTTGAGCTTGACTCATCTGATATCGCTAGAATCAAGCAATTCTATTTATTTAATGCAGAAAAAACATTTTGTGAATCAGCTTCAATAATTCCAAAAAGTGCTACGAAAACAATATGTAGCTACTGTATGTATTTAACTCAATTACGGTAGTGCAATTGTTACACTGGCTGTTTCAAAGCCAACTAAATTATTCTAAATGAGCTGCTTTTGCATAACATCAATTTGCAATTGACAGCTGTCTGTAATGCAGTTGGTTGTACATGCCGATTGTAAAATTTGTCACCTACTTCTGCAAGAATTCGAAATAACTGACATTTAAAATTTTCATTTTATCACACACGAAACTGCATGTTATAAAGCCGTGGATCCTCTCATTGTAAGTCGCAACTCCAAGTGGGGTTGTCTGCCAATTTTTAGGATTGCCTGTGGCCATAAAAAGTTTGATCTGTAATATGAAACGTCTTCACAATAACCAGTGTGTCATTCTGAAAAACTTGACTCCCAAAAAAAGATCTTCAACTCTGTTTTGTAATAATACGTCTACCGACAAGGTCGCAAATACTCTCGCACACTTGGACTTTTTCAAAATTCAGGCCGCCTAAAAAACGTTCGGGGTCCACTGTTTTAAAGTGCGGTGAGCCACAGCGGCTCGATGGCCCAACCTCCCTTTGCTGTCTCCCCATGTGCGCCATTCAAAACGGAAATATTTATATTCAACGTTAAAATTTTATTTAAAACTTTAGAGCGAAGCTGTGAATAATTTCACCATTAATTTAGCATGAACAGTGTTCTGCAAAGCAACCGCAGTTAAGTACTGATGTGAAATCAAACGGTTGGGTTAACGAAACTGACAATGACACAAAAAGGAACCAACTGTAACAAGATCATTTATCCAACTTAAAGCTAAAACATACCCCAACAACTATCTTGAAGCAATAACTAATACTACAAAATACTGTTTTTCTAACTGTAGCTGCTAAGTAATTTTATAAGTTTTACAGTTTATTTCCTGGCTTAGCAAAACACTTTCTTGAAATGAAACAAAAATTGATTTTTAACCACTATTAGAGACAGCTTGTGCTAGCGCTGATATGAAAGTGACAAAAGGTAATATATGAGTTGACGTAATTAAAAAATTGGTGAATTACAGAAAATTGCTCACTTTAATTAAAGCTGTGTAAAGCTCATTATTCATTGCTTTCATCGAGTCGCTCCACGATTTAACAATTTTTTAACCATTAACAAGTATTCAATCGAAAAAGTAAGACAACTATCAAAAAATATAATCAAATAGACCTACACGAAAAAATAGTAACAACCAAAATAATTAGGCCAACGTGTCTATACAATGTTGATCCGTTTATGTCTAAATCAACAAATCTCAATTTCTTTGGTATCTTGCTCTCCTTGGAATAAAAACAACCGATTTTCATTTCCCTTCTAATCATAATTTGGGTCATCCGGGACAGATTCCAAAAGTGTCACTTCAGAATAATAAAGCTTCTCCGATAAAAGGTTTGCAACCAAAATTAGTAAAGTGTTCTTTAAAATTATTCATTAATTTAAATCAAGGTAACTTTTTGGGAATTCTCTAAAAATAGTGTCATCCCTAACGTTGTGTCTCCCAGAGGTGACCCTATTTCGAAGTGACGCCCTTGGCCGTACCATAAACGTAAAACCTTAACTTGGTGGGTAATGCTAATTGAGCTTATATTTGTAGAGATATTTGCAATCTTAGATATTTCTTCTCGCACCCTGAGTGATGCGAGCACCCCACATTGAGATTCACTAGTTTAAACAGATGCACGAACAAACTGTTACAAAAATGTAACTATTTTCTACTTTTACAACTTAAATAGTTAAATTCGGGACTACTTTTCACTTTTACTCAAGTAAGAACACGCATCATTACATTCTGCTCATTTTTTTTAGTAAGAAACAGCACTTTTATTGACGTAGAACTTTACGCTACTTTGACCACCTCTGCTTAAAACCCCAATTCTTCACAAGATGTGCATTTTTGTAGCATCTAGTAACGTTTAAGATTGTGCACTTGTGTAACGCTAAGTAAGGTTTGCTTTTGACAAATTTTCCCTCCATCGAGTTACCTCGATTCCCTCAAAAGCAATTTTTTTGATGCGGTCTCGCAGAAATATAGATTGTTGCAATAATTTTAAAGTACACTGTTTTTTTTTCTAAACTTTTACCGGATGTTTTTTGAGAAAGCAATCATTGGTTTTTCAATATTTATTTCTGTGTACCTTGAAGATAAGTTGTAAAAGATTGGATTGAAGCATTCGCTAAAACCAAGCAGCCAGTAGTCGAGTAAGAATGACCACGACTTGTAAACTAATTTGGCATTTGCCCTCGGGTTAAGGCTATTAAATGAGATGTAATGATCAACTGGAAAAAAAGGAAAATGAATGATAGTAATTAGATTTGCTTTATTATGACTTAAACTTCTCGATAACCTTTGACAGGTAACGCTCTCTCACGACCACAACCACAATATGAAAAATTCCTAACTCGATGACAGTTAAACATCATTTCATGGGCTTCTAAAACTTTCCGTCCATGTTTGTGTTCATTGTAAGTAATTAAGTGTTTCACCTTTTCTTTTTTATTTGCCATATTGAAACTCATACTCGCTACTTCAAGACCAACTTTTGCAATATTTAAGAATTAAAGCCCGACCAAACCCCCCAAAAATTTTTGATATAAAATCAATAAAATTACGCTGAATTCAAATTGCGATTAAAAATTTGATATTCTCTTTTGCTAACAAGATATTTGAGAAAAAATTTTAATCATTAATATTCTGTCGGCAACTCGTGACGTCAGATACGGGTCGAATTGTTGCTGTTGCACCGTACAGCTATAAGAAAGTACAAAAAGTGGAGCTCTGTTGAGCTTATTTTTAAATACTGGTGAAGGAGTTTTAGTTTGCTTAAAACAAAAATGCTTTTCGATCGTTTTTAACCAAGTTTAATGGTTTTGGTTTAATTAGATGGGTTTGAAGGTTTTTGTGTAGATTAACTTTTTATATTATATTCAAACAGCCGTTGGTATGCTTTCAAAATTATGCACAAGTTATTTTCAGCTTTTACAGTTGTTGTATAATTAATTTTGCAACGAGGTCAAAAAGTAAAGCCAAAAAGTAAAGACACTGCTAAGTCTCTAGCAGAAAACCTGTGTACAAACTCATAAATAAAATCTTTAAATCAAGGTTGAGTTTGTTGTTGCTAGGTTCATGTTGTGTGCTCAGTAGTTGGCTACTACAAATTGATTACGGTATTTGTTAAGGTTTGAGCTTTCTGTTACCTTTGCATCTGAGCTCAGTTTCATTTGCTGGTTGCTGAATTAGGTTCAATATTGCAAAACCAGCATTTTTGATGTAATGGACTAGCGGAGTCCTATGCCACTGACCTAATCATGAGGTCAGTTTTTCCTACACGGCTATAGTAAGTTTGCAGTAAAGTTTGTATCATTTCATAGTTTTATGTATTTTAATTTTGCTAGTGATAAAGTAACAAATGCAAAATGCTGTAAATAGTGCTTCGAATTTTCGGCATTTTCTTGTTGCGGCAAATTATTATTTTTGATTTTTAAAAATTGGTTCTCAAATATCTCGTTAACAAAAGAGAATATCAAATTTTTGATGGCACATTCAAATTTAGCGTAATGTTATTGATTATATATCAAAAAATTTTTGAGTTTAGGGGGCTTTAAGATTTACATATAAAACAGAGTTTTGTCTGTTCGTATGTACTTAAGTACGTACGCTCTACCCTCAAAAACTGCTGAGCGTACAAAATTTTTGAAGCAAGGTGTTCAGAAGCTCCAAAAAATGGTTACCAGGCACCGACATTGAAATTTCAGAACCAAAGAAAATAGCAGCCGCCATTTTGCATCACTTCCAATACAATCAAATTTTTCCTTTAAATATTTCAATTCTTGGCCCTGGTGATCCATAACTTTGCCAAAGAGCTTCATAGACCTCAGTCAAAATCAAATCAAATCAAAAGGCAAGGAGTGTCTTTTGTTGCAATGACGTAAGCGTGCAATCGCACGCTTCATCCTTCAAACAAAATTTTACCGGTTTAATCGCGACACTGTACATTTTTATCTTATGGTAGTAACAAATCTCATACGGGATTCTTTAGTTTTATCTCGCTAATTCATGAAAACTGGAGATTTCGAGCTTCCGTTTTGATGTCAAATTTACTTGAGGCAGCTTCACTACAAGGGCCAAGTTCCGATAAAGACTCCGCCCCAGGAAAGGCTTTGATAAGGATTTCTGGAGGAGAGGAGTAGAAATTAAAATATCCTTATAATGCAAAACTCGTTTGAAAGCAGACTGACAATCTGAGTCGATAAGTTTTGATTTTATGTTTTTTAGAAGACTCACGGATATCGGTTAAACAAAAATAGCAATTCGTAACATGATCAGTCTGTTTGCGCCAGATCATGGGAACTGCAAGAGATCTTTATTTTCTGCATACCAGTTGCCCAAGGCAGCAGTTGATTCTTGCATGCATTACAGAACATGTGAGTTCACCAGTTTTTATCTTCGTTGACTCTGTGGCAATCAAAATATTGTTCATGCGCGATCTTCATTTTCTAAGATTTCATCGACTTACGGTTAGCGTGCATTTCCCACACACATAACAAAAATAGCCAGAGTGATTTTTACACTTTTCTTTTGGCTGACATTTTACAAACTTAATAAGTCAGTAGGCCAGACCAGTGGTGTGGCAACCTACGGTGAGCGACGTAAAATTTTCTGGCCCGAAGAGGTTGATGTAAATTCTGTGAATCATCACTTTGCAAATACCGATCGTCAAAGTGAAACTCCAAAAAAGTCTGAATTTTCAATTTGACTGTAGAATTGCGTAAATTCTTGCTTTGAACATAATGATCTCAAAGGAAAGTCTTCCGGCAAATTGAATGAAAAATGAATTCAGTTAGTGTGAAAAAAGGCTGTCTGCCCCGTGAGCAATTCACAGTCTCGCGCCAGTTTAGTTTAGAAACTCGGACTGGCCCGCGAAATTTTCAACCAGCTTGAAATTGGCCCATCTGCAAAGAAGCTTGCGCACCCATACCCTATACAATAGCATTTATTGATATCAATGAACTTTTTTTGCTTACAGCCCAACTGCATTTTATGCAACCACAAAATTCTTGACTGAACCATAATTATTATAGTCACCATTTATGTCACTTTTGGTTACCACTCTTCCATGTTTCGCCAATTTACTGTGATTGACTTTCAGCTACATCTTTAGAGCATAGAAATAAATTTACAATTTTCGCTTTTATGAACAAAAGTTTGATAAAGGAAAACTTTACCATTTTAACCAATACTTATTCCCTGAAAGATAGTCATTTTTACTCAGCTGTGGAATTTTGGTAACGCAACTTCAATAAAGAATAGGCCACGTGCGGATCGTTGCCTGTCGACTTCTACAGCAATGACAAATTGATACTGTCTGGTATCAAACCAATATG
This sequence comes from Trididemnum clinides, assembly GCA_963675345.1. NCBI lineage: Eukaryota > Metazoa > Chordata > Ascidiacea > Aplousobranchia > Didemnidae > Trididemnum > Trididemnum clinides. The sequence continues at coordinate 23,210,936 of OY776290.1, read as the reverse complement.
TAATTTAAAAACATGGAATCTAAGAATGTACTTCAAGTTTTTTAGTGATAAAGTAGTAGGCTATGTCATTTTCAGGCCATTGAGTACTCTCTTGGCAGAAGTTCAAAGATTTGTGAGATAGAAGACATCTACTTATGCCGCCCAACCATGCATCTCTTAAAAACTAAATGCGATAGAAGAAAACTACTGTAATTGCAGATTTCGATTGGGCAACACGAAATTATCGAGAAACCGTCTTCACTTTATCGACTACGAAAATGTTGCTGTTCAGCGTAATCTTACCTTTTACAGCCGCTCGATTTTTCTTGATCATAAAAATTTTGATCGCTATTCCAACTGAACAAATGGTGACAAGAATAAACGGCACGTAAAATAACGCAGGGTAGACAATCCTTGAATAAATCTTGACCGATGGAATACTAAAAAGAGCCGAGTGATGACTCGATTTAAAGGCTAAATATAAATTTTGAAGAGCTTGTTTAAAAAAAGCCTAGCTGACTAAATTATTTTCTGCAAAAACTATCAGGCTTTGAAAGTTACGTCACTAATTTATTGATACGTTGTCAAATGTTATATTCATTGCAAAGACTTTAAAAATTGTATTCGCAAATACCCCGCTTGTCGCTTAGCAGTAGAAGGAACGTGGAGAATGTCATACAAATTCGAATTTATTCTGTCACGGTAAAATAATGTGCTGGTGCTAAAAAATTTTTGCAGTTGAAAGTTTCAAAAACGCATAATGATTTTTGGACATTTAAAACTGTTCCATACAATTTTAGCTTTGTAGTTAAAAAAAAACCGGAAACAACATCGGTTTTCAAAATAGCGCAAAAAATTCTGTTCCAAAAATGATTTCTTAATCCACTAAAATGTTTTATGGAATTATTCAAGTTTTATTTATTATTTATTACTTGATGGGTTTTGAGTCTTCAGTAAGAGGCGAAGTTTCGGTAAAGTCGAAAAAGCGAAACTTAAAGCTCTGCGTAGCTTAGAAAACTGTCCAGTAGGGCGGGGCATAATTTCACTTTTAATTCCAAACATGAGCATCAATATGTCATTCCGTGAGACTGCCTAAAATGAGGTTTTTTTGAGAAAATTGGAATATTTCATCAACAATTCTGGCCGCAATACCATTTTTAAGTTTTCCAGGGCAAATAAGAAATTTTATATTTTCAATGAATTAATTAGGTTTCAATGGTGCTGTCTTTATCTGGTCGTGTTTAACAATCACATTACGCATTGCGTGTCGATGACATTGTTAAACAATACATTGGTAGATTATTTTTTACCAAAAAATCTTTCCTGTGTTTCATCTAATTGCTTCACTTGTAATTCAATTATACCGCACGCGTTAGTAATCCTATTTGGAGATAAGACGTGGTAGTGGCGGGCAATCCTTGTTTAAAGCGTGAACACCAAGTCCAAGTGCTCTTCGTAGTTCAGGCTCCTCTGTTTTCTATCTCAGAAAAGACCCTTTATCATCTTTACTGTTGCCAGCAATGTGATCAAGGAAGTGATCACAGTTGGTAGCCATCGTGGGTCAATTACTTTTAGCCAAGATGCATGTTTTAAAATCAAGATAACGCCTCATTGTGTCTTCTACTCAAGGCATAGTTAATTTTGTTTATTCTTCGTCATCTGATAGAACATCTTCGAGTTCCTTCACTAGTTTCAGTTCTCTTCCTGCAATATTATTCACAACCTTCCAGCCACTGTTTAGCTTGTTTAACTTTTTTCATTCATCAAAAGAATATGTCAAAAAATGAATGTCATATAAGGAAAGATTCGGTTGTTGGAAAACAATCACAGACTTCTCACGCACAAGATCAGACACACAAGTGTCTTGCGTTATTTCAAGAAAATGGGGTTTCCCTGGGGTAAGTGGAGCACTAGCATTTTACTTGACACAAGAAAAGTATTCTTTATACCTTTTGTAGATGTCAAACGTCAATCTTTTTGCTAAAAATTAGACTGTTGCTTGGAACGCAATGCAAATGCTATCAACTTTGCACTTAAATACTATCTGTGACGTAAAAACGCAGTTTTAGCAGTTTCACCAATTTCCTTAACAAGGTTGGTGTAGTCCAGTATTTTTCAATCTTTTTCCTGCCGTGGCCCACTTCAAAGTTTCACAAATTTTTGCGGCCCACTTTGATGTGAGAGTATAAATGTAGTAATTACAATGTCACTGGGATAAGCATTAGATAACATGGCAGCGAAGCTGATCTCCACAAAAAAAGGTCATTGCCCCTCCAGCTCACAACGAGGCAGTGAAATTGATTTCCAAAAAATAAAAAAAGTCACTGCCCTCCAATTCTCAGGATGGCCTCTCCAGTTCACAGGTACTTAACCATATGACAGTTCATATGTACCAGTATTTATCAACCTTATTCGGCATGCAAATCCATTTCAAAATCCACAGAGGTCCGTGGCCCACCGACTTACAAGCTGTGGCCCACTGGTTGAGAACCAGTAGTGTAGTCGATCATCGACTTGCATAAATTGAAGTCACTCACTGCTGCTTTGGAGAAAGAGGGGCACGGCAATGAATAAGAAGCACAGAAAATTGGTACAAAACTACAGAAACGCTTCAATCCCTGAAGAATAACGAGATCTAAACCTAAAATACATTTTGCAATTTGTGTGTTCCTCAATTCTGTTGGATAATTGTTTCTTAGAGATGACGTATTGTAGCTATTATACCTGAAAACAATATTATTTCTTGATCGGACCCAACACATTTTGGACCGGATTATCGACCTTGTTTCCGCTCCTAGCTACACCCATGGGTGTAGGTATCTTCTCATAGACTAATGGCGAACTGTCTGACAATGAGCATAATGCTATTAAAAACAAAATATCTTTTAGATTTTTGACATTATTTGTCTAGGGGGCTTTAAGGGCCGGAACGCGGTTGGCATAGAGCTTAGTGCTCTCGCTTTTCTTGTTAAAGCAAAAAATGGGTTAGAAGATTTTTGGTAAAATGACTTTTATTCAGCAAAATATGATGACAAACTCGTTGGAGAGGACAATGAGAAGATTGCACCCAAAAATCTGTCCGTATTCATAGGTTTTACCGGAAAAGATAAACGAAGACAAAACATATTTTTCGACAATTTTGCTAGAAACAACGGTATCATATTTATTAAACGTTTTAGTCGCGAAACTCAAGAACAATGTTCATTGCCACATCAAAAAATGTTTCTGGTTTCTTGTAAAATGTTTCATTTAATAATATGCTATTATGTTTTACCGAATGAATGAATAGCTTTAACCACCAGGAGATTGAACTGTTTTATAATATAGGTAACGTTTGTTTTTCCGAAATCCCTTGAAATTGATTATTTCATCAAAGGCTGAAATTTTTTTCTAGAAATATTTTTGCTATTTGCAAGCTAAATGAAGCAAACGCAAAAATCAGCGACGGTACTGCGGTAGTTCAAATTTATTGATATTATTGTTCATATGAAGTGATTGAAACGTGAAGGTGACAGTCTTTTTGTTATTATTATACATACATACAGGCAGTCAAAAAAATACGGTACAAAAGCATGCAGGTCCATTCATGAATCTAATGCGGTAACATAAACAATATCATCAAGCTTCAAACTTTATTTAGATGTTGTGATCACGCAACAGTGTATGCAAATCTATTTCTTTGCGAACAAGCAGGAATTAGATTAAGAATCACAACTTGTGTTCAAAATACAGTATATCGGGCAGGATGAGCTCCTTGGACCATATGATTACAAGCCATTGGCAAGAATCATCACAATTTTCTTGGTCTATAAAGGAATACTGCTGGTCATAACGTGCTCTAGCTTAATTAAATGAATAAAACAAATATACATAAGATTTATACAAATAATGCAAAGAAATTTATGCAGACGTCTCTTGGGTTGGCACCTTGATAGATGTGCTTTCTGAGTTCGGTTGTGATCTTGAAGCCTTTCTCAGATTGTGAGTAACTTTTCTCCAAGCTAGGCTCAATGTTTTCTTCGTTTCCTTTCGCATTTTACTAAATACGCAAAATCTTTAAATTACATATTGAAAAATTTCGAAACAGAGCCATTGTATTGCTGATGTATCAAAGCTTGAGTTGAAGTAAATAGCCTAATATCAATTATATAGGCAAATATAATCCAGATTTAAAAAGTGTAATTCAAAATTAAGGCAAAGTAAATGACCAGAGCATTTACATGTACTGTGATGGATTTAAACAAAATAAATTGCTCTCCCACTTCAACCTATTTTTGTGTCAAAGGTTTACTTCTTGTTTTAGCTATGAGGGAAAGCAAATGTGCACTCCCTGCAAGTATAATCAAATTAGAATGATTTTGGATGTCAGGATTTTTGTATTGAATTGTTTTTTTTACAAAGCAGTATAATAGCTTAAAAATACATTTTAAAATAAAAGTACGAGGGTCAGTCAATAAGTAATGAGACTTTCTCAATAACTCAAGTTTGCAATGACTGGTAATCAAAAAATGATTTTTTATTTTTCAACAGTGTCTCCCTCCTTTGCAACACACTTGTTCCATCTTGATATTAGATTGTCTATTCCTTTGGCATAGAATTCCGTGGACTGGGTCCTTAGCCAGTTGCTCACAGCAGCCTTCACTTCTTCGTCAGTCTGGAAGTGAATTCCTTTCATACTCTCTTTGAGTGGGCCGAAGAGGTGAAAATCAGATGGTGCAAGGTCTAGGCTGTAGGGTGGGTGTGTTAGAAGTTTCCAGCCTAAATCTTCAATTTTGGCTAGGATTCTTGCTGCTGTGTGGGGCCTTGCATTATCCTGAAGAAGAATCACACCTCTTGATTGAAGTCCCCTCCGTTTGTTCTTAATGTCTTTTTTCACTTGAGTTAGCAGCTCACAGTAGTTCTCTGAGTTCACAGTATTGCCCCTTTCCAAGAAACTTATAGTGATCGGCCCATTTCTGTCCCAGAACACAATGAGCATGACTTTCCTTAAACTTTTCTGAGATTTAAATTTTTTCTTCACTGGGGAAGAAACATGCTTCCACTCCATTGATCGTCGTTTCGATTCAGGTTCATAATGAAAAACTCAGGTCTCATCAGTTGTCACTATTCTCGACAGAAATGCATCTCCCTCCTTTCTGTATCTGCGTAGTGATGCTCTGGAAGCCATCAGGCGTTGCATTTTGTGATCATCCGTTAACATCTTGGGAACCCAGCGACATCAGTATGAAAGGAATTCACTTCCAGACTGACGAAGAAGTGAAGGCTGCTGTGAGCAACTGGCTAAGGACCCAGTCCACGGAATTCTATGCCAAAGGAATAGACAATCTAATATCAAGATGGAACAAGTGTGTTGCAAAGGAGGGAGACACTGTTGAAAAATAAAAAATCATTTTTTGGTTACCAGTCATTGCAAACTTGAGTTATTGAGAAAGTCTCATTACTTATTGACTGACCCTCGTAGTATACTGTTTGAAATATTGTGCTAAACATACGTCAGAGGGGTCAGAAACAAGAGGCCACGAAAGAAACCAACTTTCTCAAGAATGTGTACTTTTGTGGCACCTAATAACGTTTGTTTTAGACAAGTTTTCCCTCCATCGGATCACTTTGATCCTTCTTGAACTTAATTTTTAGATGCTGTCTAGCAGAAATATAGGAAATTGCTGTTTCAAAATTCACTGACTTCTTTTCCGAAAATTTTATTAAATGCTATTTTTGAGAAAGCAGCCATCCGTTTTCAAATATTTATTTCTGTGTACCTTGAAGATAAGTTGTAAAAGATTGGATTGAGGCATTCGCTAAAACGAAGGAGCCAGTAGCCGAGTAAGAATGACCACCACTTGTAAACTGCTTTGATATTTGCCTTCGGGTCAAGGTTGTCAAGTGAAATGTAATGAGCCACTGAAAAAAAGTGAAAAATGAATGATAAAAATCAGATTTGCTTTATTCCCGCTCAAACTTCTCGACAGCCTCTGACAGCCAACGCTTTCTAACGATCACTACAGCAATATGAAAGGCTCCTAACTCGAAGATCATTAAACTCCATTTCATGGTGTTCTAAAACTTTCCGTCTATGTTTGTGTTGAATATAAGCAGATTGGCAAATGTTTTACCTTCAGACTCATACAAACATAAAAGCGGAAGTATAGCAAAAAAGTTAATCACAGGTAAACTGCGAGGCCAAAGTTCAAAAAGCATCAAAGAGCTTCACAGTTTTCAAATTACAAGCTTCATTATTTCTTATCATAAAGCGACAAACATATCAAAAAACCCGGTTTTAAGCTTGAACAAAAATATTATTCAGCCGTTTTGCAGCGATCAGTCACTATGAGATCGTTTTTGATGAATTAAACGATATCTCAGGCCAACTCAGTTAATTGTTCTAATTTTCATAAGAGAAAAGATCCGAGCAGTCCATTCGTCGTGGTGGCCCAGTCTGACTAAAAATGTTTAAACAAAACAAGAGCTCATGAGAATAAATGAACAAATTTTTGGTAGCCTGCTCTAGTGACTCATAAATTTGGCAATAAACCTGCACTTTGAATTACTCATTGAGGTAAAAATGCGAGTGAAAACTGGCTTCTCAATGAAGAAACTATCAAATGTTGACATAAGAATTTTTTCACGACAAGTCAACGACAATTTTGAAAGGGCAAATAATTTCATTCTAACCTGTTATAGGAAGGTAGCCCAATAAAAATGCGCCAACAATGAGAGCGAGTTGCAGTAGGATTTGATTTTCTTTCTTGTTTTGTTTCTCTTCTGCTGCACTTCGAGCAGAACCACCATTGCCTGAAATGTTCAAAATAATACTTAGCCTACACGTGATGATTTAGAGTCGCCAAAACAAAACTAGGTGTGCAAACTCGATCAATTTTTAAGTTCAAGTTCGAGGTTGCAAAGGTTGTACCAGTCCGAGTTCAAGTTTAAGGTCGGAAAATTATTTTGTGAGCTTGGTCTCAAGTTGGACTAAGTATCATTTGGCAGTTTTTAGTATTTACTTGGAATTTCCTCTCCATGCTAGAGGTGATGCATGTTTTTGATTTCTGTTATACGGCCAGTGAACTCCAAATCGGCAATCGATTACTTTTGAGTTTAAAGATTGTTTTTTGGTTTCAAGTTAAACAAAATAATTTCATTCGAGTTTGTTATGCTAAACAAATTCCATCGAAACTGCCCCAGGTGAATATCACAGACCAAGTACTGACGCTGAGCAACAAAAAAATCCGATTTAGCTGAGCGTATATTGTTTATCGCGGATAAAAACTGGACGCTAATTTTAAATCTGGTTTCAGGTTTTTTCTATCACGTCAGAGTCTTCAGATACACATATACGCGATTACACAAATTTTAATCAAAAATTTCCCCAATATTTTGTTATGCCAACTCGTACACTATGAGCGAATGTACAAACATAGTACAAGGAAATACGCAGCCTTGCATGTAGTTTATTTGAGCCAATTTCAGAACCACAAATGTTTGAAATGTTTGGCACTGTGTTGGTAGATCGTGACGCTTTCTTTAAGCAGATGCTAACAATAGTTCTTGTCTAAAAATACGTACAGATATTTTATTTACACCAGGTTCGTCACTAACAGCATCTAAATTGAATAGAAAAATATTGAGATGAAAATATAGCAACCGTATCTTTAGGGACATTTAATTACCCAAGCTTCGAAATGCTGCCACCACATTTTCAATTAGCTCACCGCAATTTTCTGCTTTATGGCATGCGAGAAAATTTTTGAAGCAAGGTTTTCAGAAGCTCCAAAAAATGATTACCAGGCACCGACATTGAAATTTCAGAACCAAAGAAAATAGCAGCCGCCATTTTGCATCACTTCCAATACAATCAAATTTTTCCTTTAAATATTTCAATTCTTGCCCCTGGTGATCCATAACTTTGCCAAAGAGCTTCATAGACCTCAGTCAAAATCAAATCAAATCAAAAGGCAAGGAGTGTCTTTTGTTGCAATGACGTAAGCGTGCAATCGCACGCTTCATCCTTCAAACAAAATTTTACCGGTTTAATCGCGACACTGTACATTTTTATCTTATGGTAGTAACAAATCTCATACGGGATTCTTTAGTTTTATCTCGCTAATTCATGAAAACTGGAGATTTCGAGCTTCCGTTTTGATGTCAAATTTACTTGAGGCAGCTTCACTACAAGGGCCAAGCTCCGATAAAGACTCCGCCCCAGGAAAGGCTTTGATAAGGATTTCTGGAGGAGAGGAGTAGAAATTAAAATATCCTTATAATGCAAAACTCGTTTGAAAGCAGGCTGACAATCTGAGTAGATAAGTTTTGATTTTATGTTTTTTAGAAGACTCACGGATATCGGTTAAACAAAAATAGCAATTCGTAACATGATCAGTCTGTTTGCGCCAGATCATGGGAACTGCAAGAGATCTTTATTTTCTGCATACCAGTTGCCCAAGGCAACAGTTGATTCTTGCATGCATTACAGAACATGTGAGTTCACCAGTTTTTATCTTCGTTGACACTGTGGCAATCAAAATATTGTTCATGCGCGATCTTCATTTTCTAAGATTTCATCGACTTACGGTTAGCGTACATTTTCCAAACACATAACAAAAATAGCCCAAGTGATTTTTACACTTTTCTTTTAGCTGACATTTTACAAACTTCAGACATTTTACAAAAGTCAGTAGGCTACACCAGTGGTGTGGCAACCTACGGTGAGCGACGTAAAATTTTCTGGTCTGAGGAGGTTGATGTAAATTCTGTGAATCATCACTTTGCAAATACCGATCGTCAGAGTGAAACCCCAAAAAAGTCTGAATTTCCAATTTGACCGTAGAATTGAGTAAATTCTTGCTTTGAACATAATGATCTCAAAGGAAAGTCTTCCGGCAAATTGAATGAAAAATGAATTCAGTTAGTGTGAAAAAAGGCTGTCTGCCCCGTGAGCAATCCACAGTCTCGCGCCAGTTTAGTTTAGAAACTCGGACTGGCCCGCGAAATTTTCAACCGGCTTGAAATTGGCCCATCCGCAAAGCAGCTTGCGCACCCATATCCTATACAATAATATATATTTATATCAATGAACTTTTTTTGCTTACAGCCCAACTGCATTTTATGCAACCACAAAATTCTTGAGTGAACAATTATTATAGTCACCATTTATGTCACTTTTGGTTACCACTCTTCCATGTTTTGCCAATTTACTGTGATTGACTTTCAGCTACATCTTTAGAGCATAGAAATAAATTTACCATTTTCGCTTTTATGAACAAAAGTTTGATAAAAAAACTTTACCATTTTAACCAATACTTTTTCCCTGAAAGATAGTCATTTTTACTCAGCTGTGAAATTTTGATAACGCAACTTCAATAAAGAATAGGCCACGTGCGGATCGTTGCCTGTCGACTTCTACAGTAATGACAAATTGATACTGTCTGGTATCAAACCAATATGTAATTTAAAAACATGGAATCTAAGAATGCACTTCAAGTTCTTTTAGTGATAAAGTAGTAGGCTATGTCATTTTCAGGCTATTGACTACTCTCTTGGCAGAAGTTCAAAGATTTGTGAGATAGAAGACATCTACTTATGCCGCCCAACCATGCATCTCTTAAAAACTAAATGCGATAGAAGAAAACTACTGTAATTGCAGATTTCGATTGGGCAACACGAAATTATCGAGAAACCGTCTTCACTTTATCGACTACGAAAATGTTGCTGTTTAGCGTAATCTTACCTTTTACAGCCGCTCGATTTTTCTTGATCATAAAAATTTTGATCGCTATTCCAACTGAACAAATGGTGACAAGAATAAACGGCACGTAAAATAACGCAGGATAGACAATCCTTGAATAAATCTTGACCGATGGAATACTAAAAATAGCCGAGTGATGACTCGATTTAAAGGCTAAATAAAAATTTTGAAGAGCTTGTTTAAAAAAAGCCTAGCTGACTAAATTATTTTCTGCAAAAACTATCAGGGTTTGAAAGTTACGTCACTAATTTATTGATACGTTGTCAAATGTTATAATAGCTTCGGTATATGCAAAAAACTATATTACTTGTTATCTATCGCTGCTCAACGAGACGAGTAATTATTTGCCGCCAACTTCATAAAGTACTACAGCTGATTCCTATTCTTCTCAACGCTGACCACATGGTGCCCGAAGCGATACGAGTTTGCTACCAGCTTCCGATTAGTAGTTGTAAACTTTGGTTTAGTTCTGTTGTCAATTCATATTTGCGAATACAATTTTTAAAGCACAGACTTTAAAAATTGTATTCGCAAATACCCCGCTTGTCGCTTAGCAGTAGAAGGAACGTGGAGAATGTCATACAAATTCGAATTTATTCTGTCACGGTAAAATAATGTGCTGGTGCTAAAACACTTTTGCAGTTGAAAGTTTCAAAAGCGCATGATAATTTTTGGACATTTAAAACTGTTTTATACAATTTTAGCTTTGTAGTTAAAAAAAACCGGAAACAACATCGGTTTTCAAAATAGCACAAAAAATGATTTCTTAATCCACTAAAATGTTTTATGGAATTATTCAAGTTTTGGTCATTTTCAAAAAGTTATGATATTTAAAGTTAAACCTTTGCTTTTTGCCTAAGTGATAACATGGCAATAAATTATTTTGAAATCGGATCTTGTTTTGCTCCCAATCGATACCCTTAAACTTGTTACCTTTAAATCGCTTTAAGTAGGATATTTTCGCTTGCAAAAATACGCAGTTTTTATGCAAAAGCTATATTATTAGATTCTATAGATTGCAAATTGGTTTGACATAGCAAGAATAAGTAACACAGAGAACAAATTTTGCAATCAAGCGTTAACTGTGACGTCATCTTAAATCCCAAAGGATTAAAATTTTCTCAAGTTTGTAACTTGGGGGCTGGCTTTCGCTGGAGCAAAAAATCGCTTTTCTTCGTCAAGATGCGCAAATTAATAAAATATCTTTGATTATGACGTCATCATGACGCCTCAAGCTCTTTATGAACTCACCCCGAGGAGGTAATCAATGTGCCATGTTTGGTGTTTGTACGACCAGTACTTTTGGAGGAGTTAAAACACACAGATACACACATTTACAAAGCCACTCATACAGACCGAAAGAATTACGCTTTATAGAATAGATAAACTGCAATTCCGTTTGTATGTGCGTACGTAAATATGTGAGCTTTAATTCCTCCAAAACTATTGGGCGTACAAACATCAAACATAGCACGATTGATTACCTCCACCCAATTCATGTAGTGTCAGTAGAGCGGCTATGCGCCACCTGGTGTCTTTCTTTTCGATTCCTATTAAAAACACGGTACTTTTGATTTTACAACGACAGTTGGCCATGTCAAAAACACATTAGCTTTTCATTACTGTTCTCAAAACATCCCATTTTCTTCATCTCGGCATTACCACTTGGGGCGCTGCAATTGAGTGCATCACTTAACTATGAGTGCATCACTTAAGGTTAGTTTGTTCTTTGCCTGGCTGCGTTTATGCCGGGACCAAGCAACATACGCGCAGCCAGTGGATTTAGATTGTACAATGGGGTATATGATTATATAAAGCCGAAAGTAGTGGTCCTGATATTTAATGTTTTCTTTGAAGATACTTATCAATCACCTTGGCACCCTCCTACAATCTTACAAATTATGCTTTCAGGCACTTCATCAAATGAACTCATGAAGGTTTGCGAAGTTGTTGACTGTTTCATTTGTAAGCATCTCCAGTTTCAAAGGTCGTCTACGCTGAAAACAGGGCAAACAGTACGTAGCCAGGAACTCAAGAAACTTTGGAGAAAATATAGCAGCTATTCGCACTACCCCATTATGTTCTTTAATTGATTTGCTTAATAAAACGATACTTTTGATTCTGGAAGGTCTAAATGTTGAAGCAATTTCCTTTGCAATTGGGCGAGGCTGCCGCAGCAGCCAGCTGATTTGATATTCTTTACCTCGATATTGTTAATGGGGGCCCCCGCTACTGCTATAACTAAACTGTAAGTGCTTCATTTCGGGTTAGTTTGTTTTTTGCATGGCGGCGTTTATGCCAGGGCCAAGGAACATGCACGGAGTCAGAGATGTTAGTTCACATTGATTCGCGGTGAGTAGCAATCCTTATAATAATAGCTCAAAACGCATTGTGAGGTCATAATGTTAAATGACATCTCAATGCTTGCCATTATTTAGTAACAACAACAGCATGCAGCAAAATTATCCACTATCATTTTGATAGCAAACATAAATGGTAAAGTCCATCACTGATATTTTTAATTGCAAGGATAGGCCTATCGGTACAAAACACTAATCTTCATTTAACAGTAGGGAGATCTGGATTAGGGGCAAAGTTAAATGTATCAATAATAAAACCCCAAATTTAAGAAAAGATCAAAATTAAACAATCATATCATCAATCTGTGACACTGGATTAAGAGGAAATGTTTTTGTTTGAAAAGAGCTTTTTAGACGTCTATTGCAATAGGTTATATTACTTAAAGGAAAGCCATAGCCCCTTTTCATGCTATAGCCAAATTAAACCAAACAGCGCAGGCAAAAATCTTAATGTCACAAATATTAATACGAAAGCGGGTTCGCCAAATTGTCAAATAGGCTTACCACTAAATAGCTTATTTCTTTATGAATCAAAACGGCCACCATTTGGGCGACGCCATCAATTTTGACTATGTTTGATCTCGCCTCCTTACACTATTAAAAAAATTACAAATGGTAGTTTGTGACATCATTTATTCTTTTTGAGTGCTACCAGTCTTAATTTATAAACTAACATGATCACCATTACATGTACAGGAACAATGGCTTATATTTAGTAAAATATTTCGTTGCTCTTTCACAAATGTTTGTACGGTGAAGCCGGCGCAGCTGCAATAATCGATTCGCTTTAAATCGGCACGGGTGATAGTATGGACAGCCGGGGTAAAATCGCACCATACTTAGAAGAAACATGTTTTCTATTTTGCTTGATAATAGCCTTATAGAGCTACCGGAATCAAATCTGAAAATTTGGGTAAAGCAAGAACATATTTAACTTCTGTGAGCATACCTAAGCAAGGAAAAACGAATATGAATCATAATGCGTTGCCGGCAGGGACTTAAGAAAGTTAGAAGCGAAATTATAATTAATAACGTCACTGTGTTAAATCGCACCACATGGAAGATATTATTGGAATTTTGCGTTATAATAGCTTTATAGAGCTACCGGGGTCAAACCAAACATTTGGGAAAAAGCAAGGACACTTTAAACTCCCCCAGGTCAAGTCAAGCATGGAGAAAAGAACATGGTACATAATGCATAGTCAGCCAATTTTAAAAATAAAAACTTGAGAAATTTAAAAAATGAAATCAAAAGAAAACAGCGTCGTCACTGTGTGAAATCGCACCACACGAAAGACATTTTTGCTATTTTGCTTTAGAATACCTCAAAATCAGAAATGTGTTTCTTACTTCCATACTACGGGAAATGCAAGGTTTTCTTGGGTCCGTGTCAGCAATGAACACAGCACATAGACCTAAGGCATAGCCAGGATCTTGAAATGAGATATTCCATTAGTAAAAGGAGTACAAAAAGTCGTGAAACTCCTATGTGCAGAAAACACATAAACGTTTGGGTAACTCTTCGCACAAGATCGTGATAGGAGGAGCCGGCTTGGTCAGCTGAGCCGACACTCTCAATCCCGACGTTACTGATGGGGCTCTGCAGGCGACGCCATCGTATCTATACTATAAAGCAAGAATTTTTTCTTATGCTGATATGCTACCTATTAAGGTAATTATGTATATGCCCTACAGCATTGTAATAAAATCCCAAGTTTTAGAGAAAATCAACATAAAACCATAATAATTTGTAAAATTGAATTTTGTCGCTTTGGTCGCTAGGGCGGAAACAAGACCAATAGCCCAGCCAAATTAGGAACTTCATATCACAAATATAAATAGGAAAGGGGTAGCACCACATCGAAAAATAGGCTTAGCAATAAATAGTTTTTTCTTTAATTGCGAAAGCAACCATCACCTTGCCGCTACAATCAGTTTTGATTATGTACAATTCGAGAGAATTATTTCTAATATACCTATATATAGTATTAAACGTTAATATCTGGATATATATATATAGACGACTATGATGCTGTATTGTATGGACAAACTTAAATGATCCTGACAACAAAAATATGAATGCTAATTGATTGGCAATGAGTTACGTCGAATGAGGGCAATCATTATTCTCACTTTCTTGATTAAGACTACGCAATCTATTCCACCAACTACTTTATAGTTACAAAAAAGCTAGTGGTAATTTCTACATTGTACACCTTCACTGCAGTATAATGGTTCATTACGTCGTATGTGGGCAAATAGCATTCTGACTTCCTTCATTAAGACTACGTAACATATTCCACAGACTAATTTACAAAAAAAAACTAGGAGTAATTTTCACAACGTAGACTTTCACTATAATAGTTCTTTAAACTTACCATAAAATTATGAGGGCATTTTCAGACAAAAAATGGAAATATTGTTGACAGTTTTGTCAGCAATCATAGCTCAGCACTAGTTTCCCAATCAAAAAGTAGCAAATTCTACGCCGGAACGTGTCTACATCATTGTGTCTTGGGAAAGAAAATTTTCGGTAATTTCTTCTGTTGGGTAATAATGTTCGTGGCAAAAATGCATAGCGCTAGTAGTTCAGGCGGCTTCCAAGCCCGTCGGAACACAAAATGCCTTATGTTTATTCACAAATGTTTCTGGGACCAAAGAATAAAATTACCATAGACAATATGATTTAAAAACTATTGGTTTCGATTGTTGCAATCATCATTCTATGATTTTTGACGCTGGTTATTGAAAGCAAAATGAATCGGTTTATCCTCTACTTTTGCATCATCGATTTCCAACCCTAATTCGGAATTGATAAGACTTGAAATGGCCAAGACACATCAAGATTTGGCTAATTGTCTTTAAAACGCTTGAACCAAGGGTATTCCGGCCCAGTTGTCTTTGCAATAAAAAAAAAACTTTTTTTTTATTCACGAAGCGCAGGCTATTGATTCGTAGACATAATGGCGGTATTCGTGGTATAGTACTTTCCTCTACCAAAAGTCTACTACCAATCTAGCCGCTCCCACTATTGTTAGCTGTGATACTAAGTAACAGTGCTTTTACTTAGTCCACCAGATTCCATGCTTGCAGCAGTTTAAAGTGTTTTCTGCTTGTATTCGACCAATTGCATTTGTGATCTATTAAATGACAAAAACTGATAAGATGATAAAGCAAGGAGCATTTGTAATTACGACAGAAAGTGAACTATGTTTTCTCGCAGGCAATCTTTGGTGACCTTGCTGTCCCAATGTAAGGCAACGTTATCAAAAGGATAGATATGAATCTCATCCAATATGACCGGGGAAACTTCCAAGTGGTTGCTGGAGCAAAAATGGCTTGCGGTTGATCTCGAAAGAACAAACTGGCTGATATCGCCTTTGCAAGCTTTTATGAAAGTGGCCAGCAGCTTTGTAGCTGTATTGTCCGCTGTATTTGTCTGTTAAAAACTTTGATCAATTCGTTGTGGTTGATTGCTTTTCGAGGAGCACGTAGAGCGATATAGCTCTTGTTTTGTAGTGTTGCCTACTTGTAGTGGCACCAATCCTAACTCTGAAATAAAGCCCGAGATACTGTTCATCTTTGACAAAAACGTCGTGAAAGTAACTTCATCGATTGGATTTTCCGACAGTCTTTTCTCAAAGAGTTCATCTCTGCCACTTATTAAAACAATTTATCTTCCTTGCTGATTTTTATAAGAATTGATTTCCTCTTCTTTCTTCTCTGCTGACGTGAACCTACTGTTTCTAATGGTAGCAATAGGATCAGATGCCGTTATGTCCCGAAACTTAACCAAATCATGAGCAAATGTCTTTCTTCTTCCTCCAGGATCTTTTTTACGGTTTCTGTTTAGCCAATTTTTCCAAATTTTAGGCGAATAATTAATTGCATGGCGCATTAACACAGATTTGATTCCTGCAAGCATTCAACACATGAATACCTCATCCACTGTCTGAGGAATAAGCAAAAGAAGTTGCAACCGTTGGAGGAGATATTCTTTAGATATACAATAAACGGCAAAACTTGCAGAATTGTAGGCTATGTAAATTCACTGACCGTTACGCATGAATTGCCAATCAAGTGCTGTTTGTTTGATTATAACGTAATCGCGCTGATTTTTGTCTGCTTTTTTCACGGTAATCATTCTAAGAGCTTAAATACAACTTACATAAATTACAAACAGGTAAACAACAATTTAAAAATCAGTGTCATTGTTTGAGCAAACCATCGTTCAAGTGTCGATTTTCAATTTCGTGTATGAAGTTCCTACCGCTAATACCGGTGTGTTTTGTCTTGACTTCGATGTGAGTGTAGTTAAGAAAAGATTAATGCGTATCACTTTTTTCATTGCTTCATCACTTCTTATTAATGAAGCTTATCATCTCTTTCATTCGTCCAGATAAACAGACAAAATAAAAGCTTATTTATTCGTTCGTATGAGCTCAAAGCTCTATTTGGCAGTCTTATCTCTGGCTGGATCACCACAACGAATGGATCACAGGAAACTTGACTCCACCCCCTGTACACCACTTAAAGGTAAGGGTGTTCCGTTAAGTTCTTTTGCCAAAAGCACAACAAATAAACTTGATGGCTTTTTCTCTGCACTATCCCTTAATACTGAACGTCAAACAGAGAAGCTGTAGAAACCGTTTTTTAAGCCTAGGTAAATAAAAAAGTGATTGTTGCGTTGTTACGACCTCGTCAATGGTCCACCAGTAATGTTGGCAATTAGTGTAAGGTAGGTTCGAGGTTCGTCTCCGCATGTAACTATGCGTTGCTTTCACGCACCTTGTGGCCAGTGTCTCGTCATTGCTACGGCATTTGCTGGTGGTATAGCCGCCCCAGGAGCAAAGCTTGCGAAATGGGCTCGCGAAGCACTTGCAATACCGGGGTACTGAAAGGTATGCAGCGAGTATCATGAAAGTTAGTTTTTTCAACTCTATTGTTGTAGAAGTAGCTTTAATTACATTCTGTGGCGTTTGGTAACATTAAGCGAAAACGTTATACAGAGTAATATCAATAATTATTTCCGAATTCAGCATACAGTATTTGGGTAGCCCTCAATAAAGTTGGAGAATCCACGACGTGGTAAACACCCATATTAGCTTCTCCAGTCTAGTACCACTTATCTTTGTTGTATCAAATCAAATTGCGATGTCTAGCATTTAATAATTCAGCTTTTAAATAAGAATTGCAAGTTTGCTCTAAAAAACTTAAGGCCATTGAGGGAGAGCAAAATGAGGACCGATATAAAAATTTCATTTCGCAACTTTATTTTTTAGCCCAAAAGTATTGGAAAAGCTGCAAATACCATAAATTTTTAAAAACGTGCAAAATTTGACCGCTTCAAGGTATAATTAACGGTGAGATTGATGTGATTCTTTTATTGCAAACTACTTGCAAGCGTTTGTTTCAAGAGAAATTGTCTCGAACCCTTCACTCTCACGTATTTTCCCGGCCTCCATGTGATCGTATTTTATTGTTCCTCTTTTCGAAAAACAATCGACTTTTCGTATTTCAATTCAATCGATTAGTGTTTGATACTCACTTGGCGATAATGTTTGCTGTGAAAGAATCACTGTTTGTTGGAAGAAAATAAAAGTCTCATTTAGACAGAAGGGGATGAAGCTTGCAAGACGATTTTGTCTTGGAACAACTTTTCTGTGTAGTTCGCGATGAAAAGGAAATCGCATCAACCTCCCGTTTAATAAATATGGGTAGAATTACAAATCATTTTTGACGAGGCACTCTTCAAAACCAATTTTAACAGCAATCGCTTTTCTTTGTCGTTTTTCCTACAAAGCTAAAATGCTCTGAAAAAATGGCCGGCTAAATAACTTTGCCATGATATACTCAGTATGAGAACCATTGCTTAGACACTTTTTGAAAAATTTACAATTGATTAGCATTATTGTTTTTTTTTTGCGCCACCCAACACAACTAAAGCTTTAGCAGCATCATTGCCAAATCTTATGTGATGTTTAGCTTGCAGATAATTGTATACAAAACACAAACATATTTGAAAAAACTTTGCCCAAAAACTCAACTCTTTTATGATTAGCGAGCAGGAGGGCCACTGGGAGGTTATTACATTTTCCGTTCGATCGCGAATCACTGCCTCAACAAAGGTAAACATGGGAACGAAGCCAACACCGAAGCAAACAATCCATACCACAGCAATGGAAATCTGAAAAGAAAAATGTAAAAGGTGATTGTGTTGTCAAGAAACTGCACAAGAATAGGAGAGCGTTGATAATTAGAAATTCACTTGGTGAGCGAGAAATAAGAAACTGGAAATTTTATGGAGTTCTCCAAAGTTCAGAAAGATACACTGTTGTTTCAGAAAAGAAAAAAAATGTAATAGAACTGGAGCCGGTATATTTTCGCACTAACCTTTGTCCGATTTGGAGTGAATAATGTTGAGTGAGGCCAATAAACGGAAACAAAACGGAAAAGAGCAAACATAACTATATGTAATGACGTTACACAATATGTCCACAAATTTGCTGCCCAACCAAGCTGAAAAAATACAAAAAACAAAATTACGCTTGATTTAGGTAATTGCTCTGCATCAAATACGCACATCCCCAATAGGACGCCGCGACCAGCTGGGTCAAAACTTGTCTAATTCTACGGAAATAATGATGCTTTATCGGTTCATTGTAACTCAAGGCCGTTCCATATTTTTCCCATTTACAATTTAAACTAGCTTTGAAAAAACTAGTTTGCTATCCTGCAGCGCTTTCTTTGGACATCGCATTTCGCTATTGCCAAATATCTTTTTTTAGCACAAATTATTACGCAAGCCGTCTATTCGCTCACCTTAAATGCCCGCCGTCTGAATTATCGAGATTTAAAAATTTGTTCACTCTAGCTCAGTGTTTCCCAAAGTGGGATCCGCGGAACCCTAGAGTTCCACGAAATATCTACAAGGGTTCTACGAAATGAAATTACTTAAAAAACAAAAAACTTCTGCCTAGTTATTAAGTAGGGCGCTCGCGGAAATAAAGCGAAAAAAAGCAAAGCTATAGCGCAATCACGTATGACTACAGACTGCCTGCATACAACTGCATCAGAACCAGTTTTTGTTTTATCTGTGAAAAAATTTTGCCGATATGATTTGCCCAAGTCGCCACCTCAAGTGAAACAGCAAAAATGGTGACTCTTAGCAAACAATATATTAACATGCACTGGCTAGGAGTGGGCAACCTCTATCATCAAAATAGCCATTAGGACCTGGTTTCTACGGAAATGTAAATATTGGGAGCCGCTAATACTTTTTTGACATTTAAAATGAAGATAGCATGCTTATATTGCTTGTTTTCAGCTGCACGCTTGGCATAAACAACTATAGTGCTTTGCTGATGAAATGCTTGAAGTGCCACAGAGAATATTAAATATTATTTCATTTATGAATCAACACTTTTTCAACTCAAAACACAGGCTGAGGTGAAAGTTTTTTCAAATGAACTAGAAAGTTAAACTCATCCATATCGCATGTAAGAAATGCTGTGAGCCGTTTTCACACCACTATGTTCCTGGGCATAGTGCTTTTTTAAGAGCTTCTTTTTTGGAATTTTTTTAGCTGTACATCTTGTTATGGCACTACATCCCTGACTATGCCACTAAACAATAAAAGTATCTGCATAAATAATGGATATAATTAGTCGTGCCAAGATTTTTGACAAAAAGGTGACAATTAAATTTGATGTTCGTTGATCGGTTTGACATTGACTCGAGCACAAACAACGGTAGACCAATACAGATTTATTCCGTATATGAAGTAATATGTTATTCCGCATTAGAAATCGCTGCTCTAGCTCTTCTCTTTTTACGCGATATCGCCAATGATGAGAGCGTCACGGAATGCTAACAGCAAAAACAGCTTTTTTCAAAGCTATATTAAATTTCCGTACCACATAAAAATAAATCACAATGTTCGAACGAAGTCACATTATATGAAAAAGCAATCCAATCTATCTCACGACGTACTATTAAGAAAACACAGCAAACAAAATAATTGCTCAACAACTTGCCTTGCATATGAAATCCGGCCAATACCACACGTTGAATCCCCAAGTGAAACGATAAAGGGTTAAAATACTAACCCAAGCGGAGATAAGGTCAGAAACGCTCAAACTCGTGATGAGAACATAAAATGTCGATCTGCAAAACAGGAGCATTTTTAGATTAAGGCAAATTCGGACAAGACCTTCTAGAAGGTCTCGGTTGGGTTGAAATCCTTTGTAATAGTAAAAATCTTTGAGGAATTATATGTTGCATCAGTATAACAAAAGTAAGGTTGGAAAGTGGATTCGTTCAACTATTGCGCCGAAAAAGAAGTAGGAATCGATGCGAGAAGAAAAGGAAAAGGAAAACCAGACAACCTAAGACGATATATGAGTGCGATCAGAACAGGTCCTAGAAAAACATTTTTTTTATAAAAACACAACAACAATCACAACACAATAACATATCAAAACAAAAATAATCTAAAAATATTCAAAACCAGGGCGTATCGAAAAATCGCTTGCGTGTTAAATCAAGATGTTCCCTGACCAATGAAACACTTTATGGTAAGACTGCATCTGCACCCACTTCTCCCTTGCAAGGGAGGTCAGCAGTAAAATTGATCTCTTTGTTTAAAAACGCAACGTAACAATGATTAGATTTTTGGTTTGAAAGAGAGGACATCTCATAAGTTTAATTTTAGAGTGGGATGAGTGGGGTGGAGCAAAACTATGTGGTGAGTACGCTTTTTAGACAATGCTTTGTGCTGTAAATATTTCTAAAAAAAATTCAATTTAAATGGTAAAGAAAAAATTTCCAACTGACTTTAATTTTTCTGATGTCAATACGGTCACAATTATCATGACGTTTGCAATTGTTCCAAACACGAGCATCACAAACGTTGTTGACGCTGCGATTATGACGTCTGTGCTATCAAACGGGAGAGAGTAAGATCTGAAAAAGTGAAAACAATAAATATTGCAATCACCTGACCAATCGTTATGCAAAAAGCTACAAATAGGGATTAAAAGTAACAAAGCTGACATTGAGCTGTGGAAATAGCTAGGAACCAAATGATTAGTCTGTCTTTGCAAAAATTATCTCAAATCTGAAAATGGAAAGTCAGTTTTACGCAGAAGTAATAAATCAGTACGGTACCCTTATTTTTGGCAACATTTGTAGCAAAATTTTTTCATTGCCAAAAAAGTCTAAGACAAATGAGAAGCTGAATTCTCTGAAAATTTTGTATGTGGGTATCTAAAAGTCAATGTCAATAAAATTCAAAGCTTAGACAATCGTAAAATTCTAACAACTTATTCTGCACAAAAACTATTTATTGTTTTACATAAAAATAGCTTAGCAGGGAATCAGATTGAAGGCAATTAGTGGTGACAGATCCTGTGACCCGGCCTGGCGAAGCGTATATGGTATGTGGTCTTAGACTGCGTTCGCACATTTCGGTTTTCCCAACTAGGAATAACACTTCCTACCAATAGTAGGGTTGGTTTTGAACCGAGGTTTCGTTACTTGATGGTGAGGGCACTCTTTGCACTCAGTTTCAAGCAGCGAAACCTTGTTTCAAAAACCTGCTCTAAATATCGGTAAGAAGTTTTACTCCTGGTTGCGAATACTGTCTTGCGCGAAGGCAGCCTTAAGTTTCAAGACTTAAAGTCAGGTTTCATTCTGACATATTAGCCTTATTAAAATCAACTTACCCATTATTATCTGTTGATGGCTCTGTAGTAAAATTCATCATCTTGCAAGTTTTATCGCTTTTTTACAAACTATCTAATATTCCGTTATAAAAGAATACAAATTTCAGTTTTCATCCTGTGTTTGAGACCTGTTTAAACAAGCTTTCAATGTTGAAACTGTAGGAAATAGTTTACGAATTTCCTTGTTTAAAATACAATTTCCTTGTAATAGCAACTACCAGGAAGTTATTTTGTTTTAATGATAGCAGCACAGGATTTACGTATTAATCTTTAAGAACAGGTTTCAATTTTTTCGCGTCTCTATTCAGAGAAAGTATGAAATTAATAGCATCTTTTGATTCCTTCACATGCACAAGCCGAAACAAAAAATCTTCTCTAGCCACCAAGTAGGTTCAAATGGTTAAACCATAGTAATCTCACGTTACTCGCGGTCAAAGTGTTCCAGGACTACCCGCTAAAGGTGAAAATCTACGAAATAGCAACAAAATATTAATTTCATTATTTACGTATAATTTAAACCTTTATAAATCCTCTCCATAGTCATATTAAACCACCCTACATCCATATTACCTTATAGACTGTTAAAAAACACTTTTGTATTAAAGAAAAGTTAATCTGTGTTTAAAACTCTGTTAAGTGAAGTGTTCTTGTACCGTACACGTATCAGCTAAGCGGTACACCCCGTAAATATACTAACATATTGCAAAATGGAAAAAATCATCAAGTTCCTTTTGCTGCATACAGTTTTAGTAAGATTCATAAAATGCATTTTGATGCATGCAGTTTTAGTAAGAATAATTGTTAAAATAAACAATTTAAAATAAATATTTAGAGTACTGCAGATCTTCACCACTGAAGGCGACGGCAAAAGTTTCGTTGCTGGCGACTTTGCGGGTGAAGAACACGGTGATTGGTAGTTCTTTGTTCTTTGTGCTAAAATTGTCGCATAGGTCGTCATGGCCCCGTCGATGAGGTTGCTGAAGTGCACAGCTCAGACCATGTCGTAGTCTATCTCTTGCACCCGTCGTTGCAGGTCCTTGGCGACATTGAACAGACATTCAAGGGTAAGGCCACGCTCTTCTGTTTCTTTCAACAAGGTTCTCCTGAGTCAAAGGCTCTAAGTGGCACTCAATGAGGCTATTGACATTTTTAGAGGTCATGTCGTCGAAGCCGATCTTCTGAAGAAGTCCAGCCAATTTCACAACCTTGTCAACCGCCGAGTGATGCATTTCGTCAGGAGTAAATTCATCGAAGTCATTCACAGTTTGGGGCCACAACTTCTTCCATGAGGAATAAATCGTTTGGGGCTTCATGTCAGCCAACGCTTGCTGGACATTCTTCAAGCACGAAGCTATTGTGAAAGTCCGAAAGTTCATTTTGAGTGTAAAGTCATCTTAGTTTTCGTCAACACCTTCTATCAGGCCTTGCATCGTGGTCCGGGTGTAGAGCGCCTTAAAAGCCAGGACAACGCCTTGATTTATTAGCTGGATTAGTGCTGCGGTGTTGGGAGCAAGAACTCGATCTGCACACCGTCATGATGCAGAACAGTTGCTTGGCCCCCAGCACAATTCATCAGAAGAAGCACCTTTAAGAGGAGGCCTCTTTCAGCTCAATACAGCTTGGCCAGAAGGATGAAGCAGTTGATAAACCAGTCATATGTTTGGCGTTCGTTATCCACACCTTGGCGTTGTACATCCAGCAGACGGGCAAAAAAGCCTAGCTCTTGTTGTTCAAGTCACATAGATTTTTAGACTTATAAAATAGCCCGGGCTTCATCATAAAGCCTGCAGCATTTTCGCATATGATGAGTGTCACGTGGTCTTAGTGGGCTTTAAACCTCGGCTTCTTTTCCTCATCCTTGAAGAGGAACATGCAGGAGGGCATCCTCCTCCAAAATAGACCCGTGTCGTCATATCAAAAGCTTGTTCGGGAAGATAACCCTCTCCTCAATAATCTGGAGGAATTCCTCCTCGAAGTAGCGTTGGGCTGGCGCTGTATCGGCAGAAGCAGCTTCACCGTACATCGGAACACTACGAAGGCCAAATCTCTTTTGAAATTTCTCAAACCAGGTCTTGGTGGTCAGGAATCCACGTACTTTCATGGGAGAATCACTCGATGTCTCTGATTGGGGGTTGTCGATGTCCCCTTCTTCATCACCGTCGTCGTCAGGTCCAGCAGCACCCAAAAGAGTATCATAAAAGCCTTTTGTTTTTGTTCGGATCATGTTGGTATCCAAACTCATGTTCTTCTTCCTGCAATCTGCAATCCACATTGTAAGAGTAGTTTCTATTTTTACGAGGGCCGTATAGCGGGAAGTAACGACCCTTTTTGCTTCTTTGTTAAACGATACTGATGCCGCTTGTCGTATTTTCTTCTTGTCTTTCTTGATGTAGCTAACGGTAGACTCGTTGATGCCGTAATGGCAACCAACCTCGGCAAAACTTCGCCCTGCATTTTACATATCAAGAAGTTTCACCTTTTCAGCGATCGTCATTACCTTCCTTTTCTGCCTAGATCAGGGGTCGGCAACCTTATGCGGCCGAAGAGCCATTTGCACCCATTTTCCACAACAAAGAGAACAATGAGAGCCTCCATAAGTCTACTTAATATAAGTGTTTTCCAAAAAAAGAAAGGTCTCCACCTCTCATTAGTTGCAATGAACCGAGTATGAATACACACTCGCCTGCTTCAAAGAAAGGCAAAAGAGCCGCAGTTGAAGGGCAAAAGAGCCACATGCGGCTCGGGAGGCGCAGGTTGCCGACCTATGGCTTAGACTGAGTACAAGAGGCCTTAGAACCTGCAGCACTTTGCGAGCCGTCGTAAGGGTTTTTACAAAGACAAAATTTCTCTTCACAGAGCAAACGTAAACTTACGGTTACGCTTACGCTTGCCGCGCGATTTCGCCTCTCGGGGATTTGGCGCCTGTGGCGGCTCTTTTTGCGAGATTTAAATTTAATCAAATTTTTTAAAAATCCCGCGATTTAGTGAAGGCGCGAAACTTGAAGCGGGAATAAGTGACGGATTACTGTATTTCACAAAATAACAATTTGTTTTGATCACAAAAACAAGTCATTACAATCCCGTCAAAAATATCGGTGCTTAAATTTATCGAAAAACATCAGCATGTACTATCAACTTTTTCAGGCTTTAGATTTTTGTCGTTTTTAAATAGCGTTTTCAATAAAGAAAAATTTAAGTAGTAGAAGAAGCTCAACTTCAGCTGATGTTGGCTGAGCCATTTGCAGTTACGCATAGCACTTTTACAGCTGAAAGAATGCTTAAATTTGTAAGGTATATTATTGTTTTCTGATCTGAGTTGGCTAACGATTTCCCGATGTAGTCGTAATCTCGAATTAAACAGGGATCGTCGTGAAATTGCATGTTTTTTTCCCCCTGAAACGTTTCTGCCATGCTTCAGTCATCATGACTTTAGCTTCCAAATGTTTAATGTTGTTTGTCAGTGGCTGATAATATCATAGAATTACTATAGGTCTGAATCCAGCAGATATTCGTTAAAGCCTCAGTTGTACTGGTGACCGAAAGTTCCCAGCTTGTTCAATGGTTTGTTCACTACGAAAGGTTTTACTGGAAAATGTTCACAGTAGTAAAAAGCAGCAGCTCCAAGCCAGGTTGGAAATTTCTTTACTATAGGTGCCGGAGACGACAGTAAGCAGACATTGTAAAAGTTTTTGGAAAGTCTGTAGTTTTAGTATCGCCGTCTTTACTTTTGCTTACGCTGAGTTATGCTTTTGAATTGCTTACGCTCACTTTATGCTCATGTTAGCCACCAAAAATACATAAAATAAGTCAAAATCATTGAAGATACAGATTTTTTGTGCACATAGTATTACGAACTTTGGGTTTGGGTAGGATATTGCGTAGTTATATTGTTAACTCAATGTTCTACGCCATTAGACACCATACGTTTTTGACTTTGATAAATTCGCTCAAATCTTTTATTTCCTTGATGACATTAACTACTTCGTGTCTTTTTTTCTAAAGCTAAAGAGCGCCTATCTTATTCAACCAAAAATTTCATGAACAGTCTCTTTCCTGCTGCTCTACTTGTAATTTGCAATTATATCTACAGTCAATTCGTTTTGGAGCTTGCACCCACTGCATAAACAAAATTCATTTTCGCACCTTGCCTCGTTTAGTCATATTTTTAAACTAAAAATAAATCATCCTCAAAAACAGTTGCAAAAATTCCAGTTTTGCTCGAAAGTCGCTAAAATATACGCATTCGAACTTTTAGCAAAAAAATTTGTCTTTTGCAACAAAAGATATTTGTATGAACGTAGCTGAAAAAACTCAAACTGTAAATAAAGAATAGGAGCTCCTTTGTTCAAAACAAGGCAAATCGCTCAAGGTTAGCAAATCTTATTTTTGTAAGCGTTCACTTTCTGTTGTAACGAGCTCGCTTCATTTCCAAAGTATCAGCGTAATGTACGGTTTAAACATCCCAGGTTTCTTCTTCAAACGCTCGCTATTACTTGACGATTTTAAATTAGAATTGCAAACCACAACATCGCAAAAAACGTACTCTGCCCGTTTCTCCTGCTTCAACTTCTCTGACTATAAAAACAAATTCGTCTTTTTACTTCCTCACCTTTCTTTGTGACATGCTGGGTGTAGGCCTACAGTAGATTGCAAGCATCAAAAACACAGATAATCCAAAATAGTTTTGGTGATATTTCGGCAAAACAAAATGCTTTGTAAACTAAACTACAACCGTAAAGCAAGCTACAACTTAAATGATTTGGTTAATGCTTCTTGCTTATACTCAATGCTATGCGCCTAATAGTGAAGTTGCCATATAATCTCCCAACTAATCGATTTCACAACTATGACTAACATCACGATGTTTAGAATTTAGATAGTAATTGGTGGTCCACGTGACATAGGCAAACGATAAATTTACATGTTGCGAAGTTTCATTTTTTGGCACTTCGCTTTGAATGGTTCATAAAAATTCGTTTGCAGTGATTGCTTTTGAAATATGAGATGCCGGGGTGCCAATTGTAAAGTATGTGGTAGCAAAATATTGTTAGGACTAGGTGATATCGTACTACAATGAAAAACATTTTCCTTTCCCGAAGGCTCATACGGCAACAAAAAAATTTTTTCCAAGGACATATCATACTGCAACAAAACTATTTTTTCTTACCAAGACATATCATACTGCGACAAAAAGCCAACAAAAGTACTTTCCACAAACATATCACTCTGAAAACACGGTCAAGTGCTTTTTGTAAAGTATCCCTACCTGTAAAATGGTGGTGCTACTTGCAAAACATCTTCGGAAACGTTTGTCGTTATTTAGAAGCGGCGACTTTCGGTGTACGGTCAAATGTGCTGGCTGTTTTTAAGTAGGCCGAGGTTTTGCAAATAACCAAATCTCGACGCTTCCGCGCACCCACGAACGTTTTGAAACACTGCAGCATTATTTTACAAGTAGTGCGTTTTGCAAACGGAACTTCCCGGAGTTTTCGCTGCAGTATGATTTGTTTTGGTAAAGTAAGAATGGTTTGGTTGCAGTATGACATGTCTTTGGGAAAGAAAAATGTTTTTTTGTCATATGATATGGCTTTGAAAAGAAAAAAAGATTTTGATACAATATGATATGTCCTAATCTCAACAAAATTATACTTTACCACCCACTTTTTAAATAACTGGCACCCCATATTAAAGCGGGTGGAACTGAGGCAAGGTTGATTGGCGCAGCTCTTTTACTTTTTGTGTCAAAAGGAAAAAGTCCGTGCTAAAATTAAAGAAATTGCATTCTGCACCTTACATGAGAACCTTCTTTTGAGTTGATAATGCAAATTTTGGCAAAAATATTACCCCTCAGAAGTTTCTTCTTGTACTCCAATTATTTGGCTCTGATCTATACTAACAGCACAATTCTGTCTGTGTGTGTGAGTTTACGTGTTAGTCTGTATGTTTCAATTCCTCCAAAGGTAATGGCGTACAAACATGAAACTTTGCGCGATTGATCATCATTTCAGGTTGAATGTCTCAAGGGAATTGGTGATGTCATGATGACGTCGCAATTGAAGATAATTTTAAAAGTTTGCATTTCTTGACGAAGGAAAGCGTTTTTTCTTCAAAAGAAAAGCCAATTTCTACTTACCAACTTTGAAAATTTTACTTTTTAGAGGGTAAGCTGACGTCATGATAAACAATTGATCATAAAATTTGTTTTCTTCATTTGGTCGAAAATACGAAGTGTAGAAACGCAGTTAAAACTTTTTTTGGGTGATATCACCAAAGTTGTTCTATTAAAGGGAATTTTATTACAATATGAGCTTTATGGACAATGCAGCAAGCGCTTAAAGATTTTTAAAACATTTCTTTATCCTTTTTTTATTGAACACTTCAAAAAAGCTCTGTTTGTCATAATTTTGTCTGGTACTATTGTAGTTAAAACAGCTCCAGATGTACTTATTATCTGCTGTCATTTTGAAAGCAAACGTAAATAGTGGAGCCTATTACTATACGCTGGCAGTTAAAGTAAAGTGATATATTACCATAATAACGCACAGGTTTAAACCTGTTTTTTGAAAATGCAATAACAAGTAAAAGATTATAATAACTGAACTGTAGGTGGACTGCAAGTTTAAACACCTTTGTACGGTTGGGTCGCACGCTAGACTTTTTTTTAGCTTTAAGACGATTTGGCAAACTGTTGGTCAAAGCCCAATTTTTGCCCCACTGATAATTTTTAGTGAGCAGTACACAACTCGCTATTACAGGCAGTATATTGTCCAGAAGCAAAGATCCTGAACTTCAAAATCAAACTATGATTTAATGTTGATCTTTAATAAAAGAACATTCTCATGAAAAAACTGTAAAAATATTATTTTCAAAAAATCTTCGTCCCCTAAACAATACGAACAAATTTCATCAATTTGAACAAAAATTTTGCTCAAAATCAAAAAAATTGATCTTCAATAAGTTGATTTCCAAAAAACAGGTCTACAACTGAGATGTGAATTTTTAAGGTTTGTCTTCGATTTTTGCTTTAATCAGGTTTGTTCAGTGCTGGATGGTCCCTCAATAATGACTGTTTGGAAGATTTGGACCACCTCAACAAAGTTTTGTCCATCACTTTTTTAGGTCAAATTCATCAGGCGTACCAAAGTGGAACGAAACGCCAAACTTTAATGTAAAATATTGCAAGATTCGGAAAAAATATCTGCCTCTTTAGCGCAAAAACCTGGTCGGTGGACTATTCTCATAAAGCTACAACCTAACATGTATAACAATTACTGAGCTATAGAGGCTGGACTCCGAGCTACAAATTACTTTGCCCTTTTCTGGTTGCATTTAAATCTTGGATAAGGCACATATTTCCAGCAACAAACTTTAGGTCGTATACTACGCTTAAAATAGATAAAAATTCTTAAGTAATAAGCCTACTATTTAAGAGAGCACTCATACAAATATATCAATCTCTTCAGAGCACTTGCACTACTTTGAATTTACAACCCCATGCACTCAATAAAATAAACTCATAAAACTATGTTCGTGCGTAAGCGCAGTCTTAATTTGACAGTAAGGAGCCTAGTTTGTGTATATTATGAGCCTAGTTTGTGAAATCCAAACTTTGAGAGGAATAAAAAAAGATAGGTAAGTAGGTTCATAGGGAGAATGGGTCTAGAAAAACGTTTTTACTTCACTTTGAAGCTGAAAATAACGAAAAAATCACTTTGAAAAACTAGATGTCCAAAACGAAAAAAGATCTTCACCATTGCCAAGAAATTGCCTTTCACCATTGCCAAAAAATTGCCTTTAGTTTTCCCATAGAAACAGAATGTTACTTCAACGAGTAGATTGATAGCGCTGCATGAAAACACACCTATGAAGATCACTTTCTTGCGAAAAATGGATTATTTGGCCAACCTAGTGATCGGAAGCAAGAAATTTCGGGTAGCTATGGCTTTAGTTGCTCAGTGGTGGGATCAAGGCACATTGGTATAGCCAAGAAACTTGAGGTCGCAAATATCATTACGAGGTGTCGCATCAAGTCAGTAAGTAAGCCCAACACTAAAAAACATATTTCTTTAATCATAAAACAATTACCATCAAGACGCCCGCTTCCAACTTTGTGACCCTATACTTATTGAAAGAAAAAGATAGAATTTGTGAAAAGATGGGATCATTGTGAGCTAAACCAGTCTTAGTTTGTGTTAGTATATAACGGTATTCGCTACCAGGAACAAAACTTTTTGTTTGTGCAAACGCATTATCAGGTCTTGAAGCGGTTTCGCTACCTGAAACTGAGTACAAACAGCGCGAGTTGCAAAACTCATTTTTGGCACTGCGAAAGCTGCTTGGTTTTGACACTGAACATCCATCACAAAATATTTTTCTTTATTGTTGATTGAGGCTAATTCTACAGTGAGCATATGGGGCAATGGGCGTATGATTAAAAATGGAGATAAGGGGAGGTGGGTTTATGGGACAACTAACATATGGAGGGTAGGCATCGCCATGGGGCAATGCAGATGGCCCGATATGCCCATCGCCTTATGTGCCCATTGCTCTTTGTGGCCATTTTCTCATAAGCTCATTACCCCACACTGCTATTGTCTCATATGCCCATTGCTTCATATGCTTATTTCCCTACATGACCATTTCCCATCACACGTCCATTGCCCCATATGTCCATTGCTTTATACGCTCATTTTTCCATGCGCTCAAGAGAATTGTAGCTTCATTTCCCTGTATGCCCATTCTTTTCGTATGTTCAATGCCCCATATGTCCATTTCTCCATGCGCCCTTACACCCATGGTTACATACGCTTATTTCCCATAAATCCATTGCCTTGTATGCCCATTGGTACAAATATTCATTGCCGCATTTGCTCATTTCTTCTTATACGTCCATTGCCCAATATGGTGTTTTTCTATAAGCTTATTGCTCCATATGCCGATTGTTCCATTTGCTCATTTTTTCCCACACGTTTGTATCCCCATACAGTCATTGCCCCATATGCCCATTGCACCATATACCGATTGCCATATTTGCTAATTTCTATCCGTATCTCCATTGCTCCACACGCCCATTACCCCATATGCCAATTGCCCCATTGATGCATACTGAACCAGATGCCACATACTGAAATCTCGCAATGCTACTAGTTCTCAAGTCTCGAAACCTCTGATTATAAAAGCTTGGAAACTTGGAATTTTGGTAAAGATTTAGCAATTAGGTAACGTTTGCACATAGCAAATGTTTTGATACTGGTTGCGAAAACTACTTGATATCAACCTCCGATTCTGTTATGTTGGAACGCAAAAGTTTTCGAGACGAGTTCTCGAACTTGACTTGAAATCTGTGTACAAACAAAGCCTTGATTTAAAAGTATATGATATATGTGATCGGAATCAAAGTATGCGGCGATTGGAATTAGGGGCATAGGAGTGATAGCCCAATTTATTAAAACTTTATATTTATAACACTACTCTCAGAAATGATTTTTCAGTAAAGTCGTCGCAACCAGCTAAACAGATGTACTACATAACCCGACACAATTGAATGGTAACCTTGCCGGGCGATGCCGGTAGAGCCAGTGAGTCTTTAGAAAAAATGGTGAGGAAATTTCCAATTTCATACTATATCCATCCACGATCTTTCATTTTCTAGATGTAAGAAATAATTCAGAAAAATATTAATGGTCTACTAAATTTAGTTTTAAGATGGCTGCTTCTTCATTGCGTTGCTGTGCTGGCGTTTTTCCGTTTGCTATTTACTTTATGTTTGTTTCTCATCACATATATTACCAGGTGATGCTGTTGCAAATTGAAGATCTCGCGGTTTTTTTGCAGTCAGTCACGACATCTTTGTTGCATTTGTCGCGCTCGATTTTTTCATAACTAATGTGAAACCTCTAGGTGTCATAAAAATAACTTTGAAACTTTTGGTAGCTTTGTTGTAGAATTCAATTATACTACTTGTACCACGCAAAGTTCTTTGATAAAAATTTGAGGGCAGCATGGCTTTCTTCTCTCTACTAGTTAGGCCTTTGCAAGAAACATGACACATAAGAGGTAAGCAGGAACTTTGAAAAGTTCGAGAAGAAATCAAAAGAAAGCAACATCCCTGTCGAAAATCCTGCCATACAGGGGAAAACATTTTTGTTGATTTACTTGAAAATAGCTTAGTAGGACTATTGGGGTTACGGCTAAAAACTTTGATAAAAGCATGGCCTTTGACTACCCTAGCTAAGTTTGCAAAGAAAACAGACCACATACAGCGTAGCCAGAGAGATGACAGAATTTAAGGGGAATCTTTTGTTTTGAAATGACAAAATGTTTAAAAGCCGTATGTTGTTGTTGTTGTGATTACCCTTCCTCTTCCTCAGAATGGAGGTACGGCACGAACGGCAATTCAGGTTCATGCCGTCAACCTAATTGAAATTAGGCTAGGGGAAAGGTGGCAGCCCATTTCAAACCAGTCATGAGTGACTGGTAGCTCCACCACCAACAAGGCGGACTGCCATTGATGGGTACCAGCAGCTTCACAATTGTAATCTGGTGAAGTACGGGTGGGCCACCTGTCTCCCACATAAAGGTGGAGGCATCCCGTTGAGTGCCTTGCCCAAGAACACAACAGACAAGCTTGCCGGCTTGTTCTCCATACTATCTCTTTTTTATGCAGAGCGCCAAGCAGGGAAGCTGTGAATGTCATTTTTGAAAGTTTTTTGGTATGACTCGACTTCGGCAATGAACCCTAGGTCTACCGACTGCAAAGCGGACGCTCTAACCACTATACCGTCGCGCCATTGTAAAAGCCGTATCGCGGGAAGGTTAAAGTTTAAAGGGGAGATATGGCCCTTTTCGCCATCCTGGCTACACTTCATACTCTTATATCCTCCTCCTTGCATTGGCGCATCTAGCCAACAGGAACATAAAAAAAAAGACGTTGCTTCTCACAAAGTTTTAGGCAAGATTTTTTTCCCTTTTTTTGAAAAAAGCCTTGGTCCTTGAAAAAACGAAAAACAACAGTTTTGTGTGAAGCTGCACGGTTTAGGAAGGCACACTTTCGGCTATTTCACTAAAAAACAGTTAAACGGAATGATCGAGGTTGAGGCTAAAAACTTAAAGGGACGTGGCCACTCTTGCTTTTCTAATTACGACTATGTGGAAAACAGGGTACATGAGGCGTAAAAAAGAACTGGTGGTCACAAATATGCAAAAAAGAGTTGCAAGACACGCATACCACGTAATCCAATATACAAAGCAGAGTTCTATCTGTAGATACGTCCGCACGTACGCTTTAACTCCTGCAAAACTACCGGGTGCACAAACATCAAACATGGCACGATTGATTACCTCCCTGAGGTGAGGGTCGTGAGAGGATTATGGCGTCATGATGACGTCATAGTCAAAGCTAATTTTTACAATTTACATGGTTTGACAGACAAAAACGTTTTTTGCTCAAACGACCGCCAGTCTCCGACTTACCTGCTAAGAAAAATTCTAAGCTTTTAACTTGTAACATGACGGCACAGTCAATGCTCGATTGCACAATTTGCTTTCTGCATTTTTCAAAAACTACTTGCCGTAGAAAAGCGATTGAAAGCTTTTCGGAAGATATTAAACGAGATGCTTTCGATAAAATGTAATACAACAATTTGAACTAAATTGTCAAAGCAACAAGCGATTCTTTTTCAAGTATTATAAGCATTGTAAGTATGCTTCTTCTCCTTTTTTTTGAACGCTTCAAACTAGCTCTATTATTTATGGTATTACTGTCTGCTACCTTTAAACCGAAAAAAAAGCAACAGGCAGCAGCTACGCGTAAAGTGTTTATCCATTGTTATTTCGAAAGCAAGCAAGTGATGCGTCGCCTCTTAAAGAACAACAATACTTTATAGTATTAACAAAGCGGTAGGCCTTAAAACCTGTTTTTTAGTAAAACAACGGACCATCCACTACAGTGGACCTAGTATAGATCCCACAAGTGTGACGGTCCAAGCAATGCTTTGTTTAAAGCGTCTAGTTACTGTCGGTCACTAACTTCACTGAAGAGACTTGATAGATTGAAACAGTGTCACTGTCAGCAGTTCGCTCAAAATATCTAAAAGCCTACGGCCGCAATCTGACCAAAACGTTGATCCCATCTGGCAGTTTTGCTGATAAATTGCGCGGAATGGCCAAAATACTCAAATCACAGATCAATTATGGTGCCTATGGTAGGAACAGTAAAATCCAACTTGGCTAAAACTTTTGAATCAGTGAATTGAATCACACCTGCCAGACACATATTTACCTAAGACAGCATCTCAATTTATGGACTACATGAATCGATTTTAGTTCAATAAATATCAAATTATGTTTAGTTCTGATGTACATGCAGTATCGCTTTTTATCAATGTTTCACTATCTGAAACAATTAAAGTAATTGCTAATTGTCTATATCCCAATATGATTTATTGTCAAAAGAACTTTCATTCACAGCAATAAGCTGATGTTCTGCAATCAAAAGTAATCAAAAAGCTGATGTTCTGTGCCATCCAAGGACTTTTTATACGTAAAGATCCTTTGCAGAAACAAATGGGCTCTCCTTTAGGATCACACTTGCAAATTTCGTTTCAGTATATTTAGAGAAAAAAAATTTTGCCGAAAAATCAATCTGCTTGACCAAATTATAATTAAGATATAACTGATGACATATAAGCTATTTTTGATGATGACAATGACTGCAATGAATTTATAAAAGTTCTTTACAGACTACACAACAGAATCACATTTACAATAGGAAAAAACTACAAAAAACCTTCATCTTTTGGACCTTAAGTTGGAAATTACAACCCATGAATTTAATAGTTGGGTTTGGTGCAAACCTATTAACACAGTTGTACTACATTATTATTCATCAAAGTCTCCTAAAGAAGGGAAAACAGCTTTAATTATGTGGTTTTGAATAAAGCCAAGATGATTTGCTCAATTAATAACCTATTCAAAAGGGAAATCAGTTATCTGCGTAACCTTTTTCTAAAAAATAACTAGCCTAGTTAATTTTTGATCAGTCTTCCAAAAGATTTGATTATAGGAATAAATTAATTACACAAAAACTAAAAACAGATTTTCCCCCAAAGTGTTTTACTCCTGCCGCTTTGTCGTCTAAAGTGGTGTATAAATTTAATTATCTGCGTGATGCAAACTGTTCCTATATCGGTACGGCAAAACATCTTTTAGTCACCAGAGTACATAAGGATCTTCACTCCACAATAACAACAACAACTATCTCAGAACATCTAAAAGTTTGTGATAGCTGCAAGAAAAATAGCAACATAAATTCGTTTAATATCAATTGAAAGTACAACCCAGAATAAGAGACCAAATTCGCGAAGCTCTACAAATCAAGAACGTCAGTTTACAACTCAACAAACAACTACATGTGTATAACAATGGTTGTTCGTTTTTGATAAATGTATTATTGTATTTGTGATTGATCCCATTATTTAACCGCTGTCTTCATTCATACTTTCATTTGTTTTACATTCGTCCACGTTGAGTCGGACATTATGACGTTACCCAGATTTGTTTATTATGTCAGCAACATTATTATTTTGTCATGTTTATCATATTTATGTGCAAGCAGTATTTTATTACCAATTTTTATATACACAATCATTTCTAATTCTTAAGTTTTTGGCACTCCGACGCGGGTCAAGTTGATGAGCCGTAAACTTTCAGTTGTAATGACAAATGCAACTAGTGATGATTGTCAAATTATAGTTAATTAATCAATCAAAAGGTGATAAATGAAAATACTTGAATGTATTAAAAACTTTTCAGTTTTGATTTTGAAATAATTGATCAATTAAACCGCTCTAATTGATCAATTATTCAATCATCTTTGGTAGGTTTTGGCCGTTCTGATTGACAAAACATAAGCTTAAAAAAAGACCTCACCTCAGCAATTTGTGTGGTAATTATTGCACACCGGTAGAATAAAAGCTACAATTTAATTTATATTTAACGCCTGACGAACACTTCACTTAATATACGTGTGCATGCCTTTGTATAGTTATGTCTTCTGTGCTCTGCATCGAGATAGTCAGGGGCATAGAAGTAGCGATATCTTCTGCTATATTTTTGAACATGGTGTTTTTCACCCTTTTGGGTGCACGTATGCTGGAAATAATGTGCAACGTACGCAGCTAGGATCTTGAGAATAGTTGAGGGGAAGTCAAAATCAAACAATGCCCCTGTGTAAAATCGCATTGTATTCGGGGAAATAGTTTTGCTATTTTGCATTTTACTAAAAGTAGTTGAAAACGCTTGATAGGCCTGTTGGTCTGAGGGCTTAAAATTTAAAAGAGGCATGGCTTCTTTCAACTTTTCCTATAGCTACGCCTTATGTATTATACTTCTTGCTAGGAATATTTAGGGAACTAAAAAAGATTATTCCTCCGTTTACATTATTAGACATGTACTTTTACCTCTTTCGTCTACGCCTATGCAGGAAACAAACTATGGGAGAGATTGCCAGGGACTTTTGAAAGTTTGATGAAAAATAAAAAAATAACTCTCCGGGGTGAAATCACACCTTACAGCGAGGCACATTTTGCTATTTTGCGCAAAAATAGCTTCATAAGCCTGCTGAGGTCCAAGGAAGTGGAGTATCAAGAGTTATGCTGTGAGTGCCGTTCGCACACGACAGTAATTTTTACCTGAGAGAAACAAAATTTTAGCTGTGTCTAAACCAGCAAAATTCTTTAAAATGGGAACCTGGAGCAAGCACTCAACGCGAGGGCTTACCACTTGAGCTTTATTTAAAACATTCGCACCATAAATGTACTCCTCACGACATGGATTGGTTAATATTTGATAGTTTGCACCGAGATGATTTAATTAAACAGGCAAAAAAATTTAAAACTGGATCTGATTTTACACAACAAGAGTTGGAAATCTCAAAAAACGCAATGTTTGGTTATTTTTTGGACAATTATCTCAGAAAATAATTTGTCTAAACTCTGCAGCTCAAATATAGATGAAAGGCTTGAAGACGGAAAAGGCAGACCATGATTTTTGTAATAATAAAATAAACATAAAGAGCTAAAGTTTGCTGCTGATGTACGGGTATGGTCTTATAATTATAAACAACAACTACAAACTGATCGAAACGAAAAAACGTCCTCTTGGTAAAACGGAACAAAAAAATTTGGAGTTGCTCTAAGAAACATTGTGAGTGGGCGTTTGGAGACTAATGTTACCAACCAAACGAGGTAGTTATAGTTAAATTAGAAATTCTGCAGACTCAACATTACAGAGAATTATGCCCATAGCATGTTACACTAACAGAGTGTAAGCTTGAAGCAGGTATGCCCAATTTTTTTGTGCAACGGACCACTTTTCTATGAAAGGAAGTCACTGCGGACCACAAGCATTTTTACCACAATCAAAGCTAATGCTAATTCATATACGTAAAAAAATGAGTTTATTGAGCTACATGACTTTGTTCTTCTCGAAAAAAAAATCAATGTCTGCTTTAAAGGGTGTAGCGGGCAAACGTAAGCACTGCTCGAGAAAACCATCAAAGATAGAAGATCTATTCTTGCTTTTTACTTGTTTCATTCGTGAAAGCATCTGTTCGCAGAGATATATGCTCTCCAACAAAGAAATTATCTGCGCTGCTTTTTTTTCAGCTAGTTAAAAAGTCGCATAGTTGCAATGGAATTCATCTAACGAAATTTTATCAAACTTCTTTTTTAATAAATTATCGCATTGTAGTCAATTATTTCCATTTAAGGCTCCACTGGTGCATTTTCAGCTTCAACAGAAAGGGTTACGTAACAAAAGCAATATTGTACTCTTGTGATCGGAAGTGACGAAAGCGCCCATTAAATGTGCACTGCAATTTGGAAATGCACATTGCGAAATTTGATGCCTACTCCTTGGAATTCACGCGAGGAAATACCGGAAAATAATCCTTTTTCAAAAAGTTCTAATGCAGCTTAAAATACTTTTACATGGCTGCGAAGGGCATGAATAAACCGTTTCTTTGTTGAAGTTTGAGGTTAACAGTCGCCAGATCAATTTACCAATCATGGAAAGGACTTTTTCTATCGCCTGGCCCGCTAGATTTTTGTGACGCAAGTCAGTAAATTCATCACTTTCTCAGCAGCTTTAAAAATATCTTCACCTGCAGTACGATCTTTTAATAAAGTTATGTTGTAAAGTTCTTCAGACACATCAAAGTTGCAATCAGCTCCCCGAACAAAAATATTAATAGCTAGTTAAGCAGCGTCTGTTTGATTGGCACTTTTGTCCGAAAATAATTATAATGAGTAAAAGAGTCATGA
This sequence comes from Trididemnum clinides, assembly GCA_963675345.1. Classification (NCBI taxonomy): domain Eukaryota; kingdom Metazoa; phylum Chordata; class Ascidiacea; order Aplousobranchia; family Didemnidae; genus Trididemnum; species Trididemnum clinides. The sequence continues at coordinate 23,172,808 of OY776290.1, read as the reverse complement.
GCGCAACTTTTCCTTCAAAACGCTTTCAGTGTGTTACAAGAACGTTCTTCACTGCTTCTAGTAATTATGTTTCTTAAGAGAATAATTTTATTAGAATCATTTCAGGAACATTCTTCACTGCTTCTAATCATTATGTTTCTTAAAAGAATAATTCTATTAAAACCATTAACATATTAGATAGAAACGCCATGTGCTGCAAGTAAAACGCAATCTTATATAAACTCTCCGTCGCTAAAAGAATTCATCTTTTTATCAATTTCTTGAGCAACAATGTGACTTGCTTTGATGGAGTCATTTGCCCTTCAAAGTTTTATAGCAGCGGTGAGTTACTGACGCACCGACTTTGTTAACGGTTTAATTGTAGCTTCACGTTCTCTGTCCCTCGTATTGACACACTTGACTTTATGTCCGCTTTTACAATGGCGTTAGAGGTTGAACTTTTTGACCACAGCTACTGTTTCTTGACCGACCAAGCAAAAAGGCTTCTCGTTGTTTTCAACAAGCAAAATCTGTGGAGCCCATTTCTTAATGAAAACTCTGTTTTCGGCTCACCCATGTGCTCATTTTTGCTAAATGAACTGATAAATCTTGCCAATTTTTTTACTGTATTTGAAGCTGGTTTTCAACCAACACACTAGCAATAAATAAAATCCGAGATCAACGTCATAAAAATGTTTAAGCAATGTGACGCTGTAGATCCTTTCTTTTTGATTCATGTTATGCGACAACACGAGGTGATAATGAGTTATTAGGTGCACGCTAACTTGAATATGACGTAACAACAATTTTCAAAATTTGTGGTATGAAGCACTGCTGCAAAGACTTTCGCACTAGGAGCTGTATGGAAGAGCTATATTTTCCAAATAAAGATTTCATTATAGTAACCGGACCACAGTTTTGTGATTTCCGCAGTCCTGCCAACATAATCATCATATCGCGGGCCACTTGAACCAATCTTGTGGGCCGCGGTTTGGGGAGCCTTGGCTTAAAAAATTTTCTCGTCTAAGTATGATATAAAAAAGTCCAAGCAGCAATTCAACATTTATTGATGCGGAGCTCTTGCAATTATTTTAGGTGGTTGCTGTTTAGCATAAGTCAGATAATCAAACAAACAAGAGAAAATGTTCTAGTGATATTGCGTGTACAAAATATTTGAGAGCCCTTTTGAGGTAGATTTTAGTGGAGGTCTGCAGCATTTGTTCACCTCGAACCGTATGAAGACCACAGCTGTCTGTCCACAGAATTTTAGCATCAGTATTTATGATTTGCTTGATCGAAATTGGGACAGCCAAAAATCTCGCCACGCCAGTCGATCGAGTTCAAGAATTTGAGGGAAGTATGGCCAATTGATTACTTTGTCTGCTCTGGTAACATCTATGTGGGAAACAGGAAACATAAAGCGTAGCCAGAGACTTTTGGTCACAAGTGTAATTGCTAAAAGAAGAGCACCAAGTCGTGAAACAGAACCAACAGTTAATATTTACTTTTATATTAGTGAAAGCAATCACTGTTTAGGTGCCCCTTACTTTGACTTCAATTAGGCACTTGTATTCAATTAAACGAACAGTGGAGAGATAGGTATGATAGGAAAAGTGGTTATGCGTTTCCTCTTATCAGTGTGGTAGTCAAATTTGCAGTTTTGGAGAGACTCGAGTCAATAACACGATTCGAGTCGATGTAAAACAAAGACTCGATCTGACTCAAGTCATTTGCAAGAAATGACTCGACTCGACTCGGGATTCGACCCCAGCGACTCAAGATTCCACTCGAATGCTATTATTCGAGTAAAGTCTCGACTGTTCTATTAATGATGAAATTACTTACATGAAAAATTTTTCTGATTTGGAAAGTCTGATTTCTTGAAAATTGTTCCTTGAACATTTGTGTGTTTCAGAACAGATTTTTACTCACTGGCAACCAGTGGTTTACGGAGGGGGTTTCTATGCACGCATACCCTTCAGAAAAACGTTAAATATTATTTTCAGTGATTAAGCTTATAATGGTAACAAACAAACAACTTGTTCTGTGGCCGGTGGAAGGCCACACAAGGTTAATATTGTCTTTGAAAATGATCTACGAAAAAACTGGTCATCCTTTTGCCGTTATGATAATGCTTCCGTATTTTGATAAGTGATCTTCAAAAAAAAGGTCAACAGCCTGTTCTCGGGCGAATAGTGGGGAAGTTCGAAGTAAAAGTCGTTTAACGCCTCTTTCAGTGACGGCCTTTATTGATTTTGGCTCTTCGTACAGCACAGACCACCGGATACCCCTGATCTAGAGAGTCTTGATTTCACTCCAAATCTGGCCAAACCTGTGAAATGGGAAAGAAGGTTGGAAAATGAAGGGCAAGCTCATAAGAAGACAGGGGAAAATAAGATAGGGTTGCTCGTAGGAGAGATAGAGACGCTTCAGAGAGGAAAAGTGATATTGGGGAGGAACGAGAGGCAACCGGTGATGGTGCGACTTGCCGTTAGGTAAAGGCGCTCTAACTTGATAGCGTTGGTAGTGCAAAGAAAAGAAAACCATCCGGGTGAAGCATAATTGAGAAGGGGCTGGACAAAAGCTGTGTGAAACAGAAAGGGACCTCATAGAGAGGCTCTATGAGGAAGCAGAGATGCAGCGAAAGACCTTGAGACGAGGGAAAAACGTGGCCTTTAGCGAAGATACATGTTTGGAGAAGGATAGAATGCGGTAGAAAGTGATGTCATGGAAAGTTGGAGTGGCATTGAAGAAGAGAGGGAGTTGAATAAAAAGAGGTGGGCTGGAGGTATGCTTGATAGAGATCCACTGAGAAGAAGGCGGCCTCACATTTTCTCACATTGAGAGGAAAACACCAGTATTTAGACCAGCACTTAGTCAATAAGGGTTCCTTTTGCGACATCCATAGCAGAAAAGACCAAGAAGGTAATGGGCCAGATAGCCAGGTCGTGAGCGTGGGACATCACCTATGAAAAAAGAGACTAGAACAAGCCCACAAACACATCCTTGCGGAATACCTCGGCGGACTCGAAAGGAGCGACTTTTGTGATTTTGAAAAACTACCAGAAAAATATTAGTAATTTAGAAGCCGTTCACGAACAATAAGGAAGCACCACACCGGTTTCGCCATTATTGGGGCTCTTCAGTGGCGACCAGCAGGAAACCGAACCTACAAGATATAGATCTTCTATCTATGGTAAGTACCCCTTGACCACCTGGCTGGACGCCGTTGCTGATGTTATAGTTGGTTTTGTGATTGAGTGACCGGATTTTTTGGTTTCGCCACCTGTGGAGTGCATAGAATCCACTATGCTGTAGCTCCACAGCAGCACCTCACGACTAAGACTTCACCACAACAAGACGTCAGCATCGCTCTACACAAGTACATTAAAGGGCAGAACGAAGAATCATAAAGAGAGAGCGAAGATTTAAATAATAATTAAGTAGTCACACACAAACAATAAAGATTGAGTCCAACAAGCAGAGAAAAAAAGGAGACCAGCCGAAATAAGTTTGTGGAAAAAAAGCCAGATGCCAGACAGAGTGAAAAGCCTTAGAGAAGTCGATAGTAGCAAGAATCGTCGGAAAGCCAGACCTGAGTTCGTTAAACCCATCTGAAATGGACTTAGAAAAAAACAGAATTTGATCGAGAAATATTGTCCAGGGCGGAAATCAGCCCTTGGGGAGAGAGAGGATGGAGTTGTACTCCAGAAAAAGGAGTAGACAAGATGGAATGATACATTCAAAAACTTTGAGACGCAGGAGGAAAGAGAGATAGGCCGGAAGGAAGTAGGAGAGTCGAGAGGCTTTTCCATCGTATAAATGGGAGTAATAGAAGATGTCTTCCAGATGGAAGGAAAGGAATGTAAAGACCAGGAAAGGTTGAAAATGTGAAGAAGAAAATCCATGCCAGAGCGAGGAAGATGCTTTGGCATGGGATAGGCAACTTTGTCTGGGCCAGTGGCAGTGGACGAGGAGAGGTTTTTGGCAGTCGCGACAAATTCAATGAAAGAAAAAAGAGGTAGAAAGGGAATAAGTCTTCTTAGAGTACGTGGTCCGTCTAAGCTCGGACAGGTAGCTTCTGGCTCTGCTATGCAGGGCCTTTGGCTGGGAAACAAAAAAGTTGGACCGCTGGTAGTTGGTGTAGACCAATGCCGGCTCCCTGGGAGAGAAACAGTTGGAAAATTTAGAGAAAAAAGAAGACGAAGAAGAAGAGCAAGCAACAGAATGAAGGAGAGAATAGACTGATTTAGGATCAAATTTAGGAGGGAGAGATGAGCATGTTGCCTGCCATGCCTCGGCCTTGGCTTTGGCGATGACAGACGAGGTATGTAGGGAGGTAGAGGGGTAAGTCTGATTCTATAACTATCGCTAATATGAGCCACAGCAAAAGCTTTAGGTCTTTCGCTTCCACTTTTTCTATTTCAGGGAACCATTAAGCTTGAGATTCGCGTTTGACGCGGCTGAAAGGAATGGAAAGTTTGGCCGCATTTAGTGCCAGAGAAGTAAACAGAACAGCAGCAGAGAAAAGAGAAAGAGAGAAATATTCCTCTGTAGAAAAACAGTTAAAGTCAAAGTAAAAAGCAAAGTCATACCAACGAGCTTTCTGAAAATTGTGGGAAGGGGGCCTTTCGTTGGGACGTTGGAGCAAAGAAATAGGACAGTTATTAGAATGGGGATGTAATCAGAACCCAGGTCCTGAAGCACCTCCCAGGTGCAAGAGAGAAAAAAGAAAAGGAGAAGTTAGGAGAGGAGCGACTGCCAAAGGAGTGATGGAGATGGGATGTCAGAGTCATTGAGAGGAAGGAGGTCCCAAGAGATGACCCCATCAAATACTTCCCCCTCACGGGATCGGAAGTACCTTCAGAGCCTCATAGGGGATAATGGCAATTGAAATTTTCCAGAACGAAGAGATTTCTGGAGGATGGAAGAACGAAGGGAAAAGAGAAGTTGGTTCTGTTATTTATTGAAGAAGGCAAATAGGGGGAGTATAAGCGTTAAGGAAAGAGAGCGAGAAGTTGTTCAGCAAGGAAGTTATTTAGCGAGATGTTGACCCCTACATAGTCAGAGTAGGAGTCAAGAGAAGAAAGGGAGAAGCTAGAAAGTTCAAAGAAGGATAGTCCCTGCCTTATGAAAATGATGACACCACTGCTGGCGTGCAGGTCATTGGGAGAAAGAATGCCAGACCGAGAGTGAATGCAATCAGATCGCAGAGTAGAGTATCCAGATATCCGGAAAGAGGAAGACAAATTGCAGTTGGATTCCTGGATACATATAAAGTTTACAGAATGGATCAAGATAAAGTGGAGAAGTTTAGCGCTTCTGGTTCTAAGACCTCCGACATTCCATCGAAGAACCCTGAGTTAGTCAAGGAAAGGAGGGAAAGCTGGAAGTGAAGAAGAACAGCCGAAAACATAAGAAGGTGCAGAGAGAGAGAAGTTGCTAAGTGGCTGAAAGGAGGATACCATGTTTGTAGGTGAGGGTGACATGGGAGCGTTGCATTGGCAGAGGGGGCTCAGATGGACCAAGTCGAACAGTGGAGGTATACGTGCTTGGGGTCTTCGAAGGAGAAACCACAGTTTTGGAAGGTTGGGGATCCCCAGGAAAAGCAGAGACGCAGCAAGGAGAACATCTCCACAAGTTGGAGCTACCTAGAGCATTGCCTTTGGAGGAGGAAAGTAACATCTAGATGGACCCATTTAGAGCAGATGCAGCATTGCACCGACCTATCCCTCCAGGTCACATTTCCAGCGCACAAAGAGTAGAAAAAGACGGGACCAGAGTCAGAGGAAACGTTGCCGCTCATCAGAAGCATAGGAAGAATAAGGATAAGAAAAGAGACAGGCGGCAAATATTAGAAAGACTGAGTGCTACCCTTCTGCGGTTGTTCAGAGGGCAGCACGGTGAAAAAAGAATTGGATATGGCAAAAAGAAACGAGGTAATCGGGACCCTCGGGAAGGCGAAGAGCCATTTCGACTCATCTCAAACGGGATCGGAAACAGCACCACTGCGTTGAGGAGGCTGTTGATTGGTGGAGAATACATGCTGATTGCAAACATCTCAGTAGATGATGATTTGGCTTGGTGAGGTCGCAATTGCACAACTGAACCACTTTGACGGAAATTGCGCTCCAGTGAAGCGGACGAAGTAGCCGTATAAAAACTTGGTAAGGGCAAATGTCGGTGGCATTATTAATTACATTGGTCGACACAGTTTTAGCTGAATGCTAGTGAATACCTGATTTGGAATAAGTAAGAGCCACTAAATTTAAATCTTTATTTTTCATTATTACATCAAGATTTCAAGTAATTTGCAATTATGATATTGCTAATTATGAGATCAATACACGACAAGCTCATTTGTTAATGCGCAATACAATATTTACTTTTATATCATTCAAACTTCTGTGCCATCACAGAGCTGCTTATAGGTTTACATTGCAGCAAGAAACAAATGTTTCAGAGCAAGTTCTAAACATGTAAACACAATTGAAACTGCGTCTTTTTCGTAATGCGTAATCTTTTGCTGAGAACATAAATTAAATTATCATGAGCATCCTAATTTGTCGATAGCTAATATTTGGGTCACAATATTCTAACGTGGGGCAGAGTAAAAGGAAAAAAAAGATTTAAATGGAATTCTACTTCACACCTTTTAAAGTTATCTGCAACGCTTTTGCATCAACACCCGATAAAATGCAAAGCTGGTAGAAGTAAAGGTATTTGAAACAGGTTTTTGTATTCACTCCAGTGCAAATTCAAAAGCATAACAGCTATTCGAAGCAAGAAGATTCAAATTGAACTGCCTACGTTTTTACATTCGACATACACGCATTTCCACATTCCAACCTATATTCATGTTTATTGCCGCATATCACAATTAATGAAGAAATGCTGTAGGCTACGTTACCAAACAAATCGTTGCTCAAATCATTGCTAATTGCTTCGTATTTATATGCTCAAAACTTGTGACAAAACATTGGTGTCTTACAGCAATTGTAAATTGGTAATAAATCTCAAGACATCTCACCAGTTTGATCAATACCACAGAAAACGTTGCATTGTTCGTAACCACACGTACCCTAGAGCTCTATAATGACTTTATTGCCAAAATTAACATTAGCAAAACGGCAACCTTTTTCTACCGGGAAAGACAGTTGAGATCAATTTTGACCGCGTTATTGTTTTCGCTTAAACGGCTTTGAAAAGCAAAAACTCACAAACTTGTAGATGGCAAATTTTTACATTTTAGAAGCTTTATTGGACAAATATGTCAAACGATTTTAACAAACGTTATTGCGGTATTTTATTTAATTCTTTCAGTACGCATACTGCAGTTTATTGAGCTTCTTCTACAGAACATGAAAAATGAGTGGCAACAATCATTTTTGATAAGGAGTGTTTGCCACAACGTGATCTGTAGCATGTGTGTCAGCAAAGAGTCGACACGTTTCCGTACTGCTGCACAAGGCACTGTTTTCTCTTTCGCCATTCTCCCACCACCAGCACAGGAAAGGGAGATAGAATGTTATTAGAGCACAATTTTTATAAAAGTTGTACAAGAATTCCGCTTGTTATGACCACTTTGGACCATAAGCTGTGGCCTACATCAAGCGAAGGGCCACAACAACAGCATTCAAAATTATTGGGATTATAGCCCTTGGAGGACTTCCTCAGCCTACGAAGAAGCATGGAGCCAGAATACCAGCGAGCATAGAGTCAAAGCTCAAAATTGCTTGCTTGAATTTATTTTGGAATCCTACGCGTTGGACAAAAATCATTTTAAATACTTATCTAGGCTTGCTATTTTGACTGCATTAAGATCTTCAACTTTTTTGCCGACGTGCGATCTCTCCGAGCGACTCTCTCAAGAGAAGTCATAAATAATACCACAAATGATTGAGACAGTCAAAAACTACCTAAACAATTCTTTATTTGAACAAATAGCGTTGCTCGTAAACAAAACACTATTGTCAAAAACAACTTTGCTCAACAGGTGGCCACAATAAGCCGAGGTTTTGCTTACATTAAGCACAGATAATTGCTTTAAAAATGCGCGTTTTTCCCCAAAGAACACGTGCTATAAGCGGCGGACCACAAAATAAGAAGAAGCCATAACAAGCGGAGCCCCCTGTAACAAAAATTTTTTTTGCCTTGCACCGCCTGATTCGTCACTGTGGAATAGAAATTGTAGCAGCCATTACGCATGTACTCTGCAGAATCTACGACATAGAAGAGTACGGCCAGTGGCCCTCTTTTATTTCACTTTTGCTTGAGAGATATCGCGCCTTTTAATCTAAACATCGATATCCACTTTTAACTCAAGTAGCTCTTTGTTGGTACTTGGTCGACTTCGGACATTAAACGTTTTGTGCATCCTAGTTTGCAGGTATACCAGCATAGTAGTCATTGCTTTGTATATTTTCATTTCTGCATTTGATAAAGACATGCCCACTTCTTGGCAAAAGTAAGGCCATATTCTTTTCTAAAGCAGGACCTCATTAACCATAGGCTAATATCTGCCAGAAGATAGTTTCCTGGTTTCTTCTAAGGTCCCTGCTAAGACAAAGCTTTCCATTTCAGAGATACTTGTAGCTGAATTTGTCGGGCTGGCTCAGCATGTACTCTTTTAAGCAAGGGTTTTTAACCAGTGGGGAATCAGCGACTAGTGCCGAATAACATGGATTGCAGATAGGAAATAAAACATTTATTGAAGGAATTCTCAAATGGGGCATTGTTTTGAAACTACAAAAGCTTTTACGATGCCTCATTTTCGGAAGCAGTCAACTTAATAAACTTTTTTCTTTGGAGGTCAATGTATGTAGCAGTACTGTTGTCTCTATTTCTAACTCGATGCCTTGTATGTGGAGGTCAATTGGGGTAGAATGCTTTGTTGTGTCGATTTCTGATTCAATGTCTTTTTTTTTAGATCAGCGTGCTTAGACGTATTGTCGTCACTGTCTCTGACTCGATGTCCTTGTTTTGAATGCCAATTTGTGCAAAGAGCTTTTTTGTTTCTATTTCTGCATCAATATCTTTTTTTGGGGAAGTCGAGTTGTGTTGAGGTCTTTTTGTCCCTATTTCTCACTTGACAACCTTTTTCATTTTGTTGTGTACATCAGTTTATGAAGTGCGTTTTTTGCTTTTATACATGGACTGAATACATGATCGAACTAGTAGAAATGATTCAAAATCGATTGAGGTTGAGGGAGATTGAGATTTACCCAAAGCCAAAAGTGGTAATAGATGCGCAGCGAGTTTCGCACGGTAACAATTGTTCTTCGATATAGAATCAAAACTTAGCACAAAAATGCTTGCAAAATTACCAGCAGCTAATTGTGAAAAGCGAGCAGTGGCCAATTTGGCCGCTCGTCTTTTTGGGTATAAGCAGTTCAGTAAACGCTATCTCGAAATTAGTTCAATCTAATATTTTTTTGCCGCTGCTAACCAAGTTGGAAAACTCTGAAGGCAAACACAATTTAATCAATACAAACACCGTAATTATAAAAAAAAAATTTTTAGCGGTCAAATATGGCCGCTATTCTAGTGTTAAAAAGACAAACAACAAAAAAATATGACGTGACAGAGAAAAATTGCGTTTAGATTTGAGCTTGACTCATCAGACATCGCTAGAATCAAGCAATTCCATTTATTTAATGCAGAAAAAACATTTTGTGGATCAGCTTCAATAATTCCAAAAAGCGCTACGAAAACAATATGTAGCTACTGTATGTATTTAACTCAATTACGGTAGTGCAATTGTTACACTGGCTGTTTTAAAGCCAACTAAATAATTCTAAATAAGCTGCTCTTGCATAACATCAATTTGCAATTGACAGCTGTCTGTAATGCAGTTGGTTGTACATGCAGATTGTAAAATTTGTCACCTACTTCTGCAATACATGTTTGTTTGACCCTATCCTTCCACTAATTCTGCAAGAATTCGAAATAACTGACATTTAAAATTTTCAATTTATAACATACAAAACTGCATGTTTTAAAGCCGTGGATCCTCTCATTGTAAGTCGCAACTCCAAGTGGGGTTGTCTGCCAATTTTTAGGATTGCCTGTGGCTTTAAAAAGCTTGATCTGTGATATGAAACGTCTTCACAATAACCAGTGTATCATTCTGAAAAACTTGACTCCCAAAAAAAGATCTTCAACTCTGTTTTGCAATATTACGTCTACCGACAAGGTCGCAAATACTCTCGCACACTTGGACTTTTTCAAAATTCAGGCCGCCTAAAAAAAGTTCGGGGTCCACTGTTTTAAAGTGCGGTGAGCCACAGCGGCTCGATGGCCCAACCTCCCTTTGCTGTCTCCCCATGTGCGCCATTCACAAAGGTAATATTAATATTCAATGTTATAATTTTATTTAAAACTTTAGAGCGAAGCTGTGGATAATTTCACCATTAATTTAGCATGAACAGAGTTCTGCAAAGCAACCGCAGTTAAGTACTGATGTGAAATCAAACGGTTGGGTTAACGAAACTGACAATGACACAAAAAGGAACCAACTGCAACAAGATCATTTATCCAACTTAAAGCTAAAACATACCCTATCATGAAACAATAACTAATACTACAAAACACTGTTTTTCTAACTGTAGCTACTAATTAATTTTAAACTGTTAAATTTCCATCCGTGAGCTCACAACTGCTCTGTGAGAGAAGCTGGCGTAACCGGATAGATTGACAATTTTAATCCGAATGCCACTGGCAGAGGTCCTGCCGGCAAGAAATTTTATAAGTTTTACAGTTTATTTCCTGGCTTACTAAAACACTTTCTTGAAATGAAACAAAAATTAATTTTTAACCACTATTAGAGACAGCTTGTACTAGCGCTGATATGACAGTGACAAAAGGTAATATATGAGTTGACGTAATTAAAAAATTGGTAAATTACAGAAAATTGCTCGCTTTAATTAAAGCTGTGTAAGGCTCATTATTCACCTAGATCAATGTTAAGTCATCATTTTTCTTCACCAATTATTCGATCAAGCGTTATGTGCTTGTCAGATCGTCGCGTAAGATCTCGCAAAGCTTAATCTGTAGTTTCGATTTGCTGGAATCTTCACTCGGTAAAAACTTAAAGATTTTTTTAACTTTTTGCTTAGTTGAGCCAAAACAAAAGATTTTTTATTCATTGGTGCATTCAATTAGTTCATATTTTTGGTCGAATTGCTTTGCTTACGTAAACAAATTGTTGCTTATCACATTAAAAAAATCTTTGTTTTAAAAGATTTTGCTAATCAAAATATTTGGTCAAAAATGATCATAGCTATTTTGCAGTAACTGAGAAGTTTAAGCTTCATCTGCTATTTGGCGTCCCTATTGGTGGTGGAAAAGAGCAACAACTAAGCTAACGTGAGAGAAAATGGCAGTACACAGATTATTGATATACATAGACATAGACATATACAAATACACTATACACAGACCCGAAAACAAAAACGGGGATTTCAACTTTCAGACTCTTGCTATGGACTAAGTACCTCTATATTTTTTTGATTCACAATAAAGAGAGGGCTGCAATATATTTGTTAAAAATATTTTTATCAAAAAAGGTTTTAAGAAACTTGCTGAAAAGATGAGAAAATTGCACTAAACGGCGGCGAATATCTTGCATCTTAAGTTGTATAAAATAGCTTCGACTGCAACGAATAATTGTGATGGAACAAAAAATTTAGTAAATTACTTCCGTTTTTTCGATCATGACTAATTAAGGTAAAGTAAATGAAATTTGAAGTTAGATAGAAAATCGAAAAAACGATATTGGACGGTACGAAATTATTCTGCCCTTTTGACTTTATGGCAGTTACTCAATCGAAAATGAAAACATTGTTCATGCAAATGTTGGCAGCAATTAAATATCAACGAAAAAGAAATAGAAAAAACGGTATTTTTGCAACAAAGCAACACCATTTACAGCGACGTAAGTGAATTTGAATGGGAAATTTAATCTGCAGAAAACGAAGGCGCAGTCAAAAAAACAATGGCAAACCTGACACGTTTCCCTTCATTTTCCATTATCATAAATAAATAAATTGCTACCACGCTTTCTTTAAGCATCAAGCTTGAAAAGTCGCCTGTAGTAATAGGTTATTGCCGGAAAAATGCTACTTTGAAACTTGACTTCACTTGCAACAGAAAAATGACATACCGCATTTTTTCGGCAATAATCCGCATTTTCATGATTCAGATATGGATTATAAATCTCTGGTGCGGATTATCCGCGGGTACAAACCGGACAACTTGCAGTTTGAAAGCTGTAGTGTTAGAATTTCTTCGAAGCAATTTGTAACAATACAGTGAAAAAACTGATTTAGAAGAATTCACCTGATCAATGATTTTTGGCAGTTTGAATTTAATTTAATTTAACACCGAAACTGAAAAAATAGAAGCAGATAAAACAAAAAACATCTGTGCAGCCATGCTTTCAACTTTGGAATATTTAACGGTTTAAATTTTATGGCTTTCTTCTCCCCTGCACGCCATTAGCTTTATAATCAATGAGTGCAAAATAATTTCGTTTACCGTTTCTTGCTCCGCTTCTTTGTTTGCTTCACTAAAAACAATCATGGCGGTGTTTTTCTCAAAGAATAACTGTTGAATGTTTTTGGCTTTATTCTTTTTACTTTTTACTTTGTGGTTTCCATTCTTGGGGCGCGTATTATACGTGGAGATAAGGCTTTTTATCATAATTTCATCTCTAAAAATGGAGTGCGGATTATGTGAGGTTGCGGATTATCTCCGGAAAAACACAATGATACTAAGTTTTGATATATAGTTTGATATCACAAGTGACCGCTACGTCGTATTTTTGACTTAATATATTACTAACCACAAAGAAAAAATGTAAGTAAATATTTTACAGCAAGGTAATCACGGTCCTCCTGAAATCTTTTCACGCACCACAGGTTGGGAGCAATTGATCAAGAGGATTTATCTGTAAAGTTGAGGTGCGATCAAAACGACGGTTTTGGCGACAAAAATTTGCTTGAAACCGCAGTATCATGTTCACTGAACGATTGATTTAAGTCCCAGACTTCAGAATAATTTTTGTGGGCGCACAAAAAATATTTACAGTTATTTTATAAACTGTTTTATTTTATGTGTGCTACTACTTCTAATAGTACAAGCGAAGATCCTTAACCATCAGGAAAGCGAACTTTTTCAAAATGCATTCAATGTCTTTCTTTCAAACCCCTTGAATTTAATCCTTTTTAGCTATAGCTGAAAACTTTTTTACAAGATACATTTTTTATTTGCAAGTTACAGTAGTTCAAATGAAACAAACGCAAAAATAACAACGGCATATATATTGATAAGCAATGTAAACACAAATAAAACTGTAATCTACAGTTAGGATCCTATTGAAGGAAAGAGATTGGTTTAAGTCTTCGAACCATAATGAGAATCATGCTCTTTGGTCTTTTAATTTTGCAATAACTTTTCTTCCCATTGATTTTCTTAATTGGAGCTATAAAAAAGAACACGGAAACTAATTCAGTTCGTTGAAATGCGGCGACAACATTAGGAAAACTTTTGGCCTCAAATCAGTAAAATGTCATTCATCAAACTATGCTCAGATGTTGTTGTCACGCAACAAGCATACACGAACCGTTCCTTTGAAGATCAATCATATTTGAAATTAAAATTCACAAATAAAACTCAAAGTTATAATGTATCAGGCTGGTTGAGCTCTTTGGCCCCCATGGTACGAGCCATTGCCATACGTCATTAAGATATTCTTTTAAGACCATAAAGGAAAACTGCTAGTTAGAACGGGAGCCAGCTTAAACAAAATTAATAAAACAAATATACCCAAGGTTTACACAAATAATTCAAAGAGATCTATGGATATATGTGACAGGATGAGACTTTGATGGTTTTGCTTCTGAGTTTGGTTGTGATCTTGCAGTCTTTCTCAGATTGTGACTTTTCTCCGAACCGGTCTCAATGTTTTCTTTGTTTCATTTCTCATTTTAGTGCAAACGTTGAATATTAAGGCTAACAATTAAAACGTCCCATGTAGTCCCATGTTGACATTACTATAACAAAGCTGTGATTGAACTAGCCTTCCTCAGCCTAGTATCTACTATATAGGCTTGTACAATCCAGATACAGACAGAAAAGCTCAAAATAAGGCAAAATTAGTGACCATGCATTTACATATACCGTAACGAGTTTAACAGAGGATAAATCATTTGCTCACTTTTACCTATTTTAGTGAACCGGCGCGATGGCGTAGTGATTAGAGCACCCGCTTTGCAGTCGATAGACCTGGGGTTCATTTCCCAAGTCGAGTCATACTAAAAGACTTTAACAAATGGTATTCACAGCTTCCCTGCTTGGCGCTCAGCAAAATAGGGATAGTGTGGAGAACAAGCCGGCAAGCTTGCTTGTTGTGTCCTTGGGCAAGACACTTAAAGGGATGCCTCTATCTTTATGTGGCAGGCAGATGGTAGAGTCAAGCAGTCTATCAGTGGTGGTGGCCCTAGTCTAACTGAAGACTCGCAAACCGAACGTGAACGCTAACGCAGTGTACATACGTCTTTCTGCATAATGCTCACAACAAATAGCTCAAACGATGAAGATGAAAACCTATTTTAGTGCCAATTGGTTGCTTTTATATCCCGTTTTAAATGAGGTGGGAAGCGAATGTGTACTCAGCAAGTAAAAGATGATTTTTGATGTCAAATTTTGGCATACTAGAGGTACAATATCTTTTGTGAAAGCAGAGGAATAGCTTAAAAATGCGATCAAAAATACATGTATGGTTACTTTACTGTTCGAAATATTATATGGAACGAATGACCGAGGGGTTCGAAAGGCAAGGGTTCGTAAGAACAGAGATGGTATGCAACAAAGTAGTTCTACTTAAGTAAACTATTTAAGTATGTTTTTCAGTAACGAGCTACTTGCTTGAGTAGTTTCATTTTTTGCTACCTATAGCACAAATTTTACTTGAGTAGGTACCATAATTCTGACGTTCGTTAAATTGGAATGCGGTAAGCTAGCATAAAAAATTTCTTTAAATTCAAGTTTTTATTTTTGGCAAATCCATTATTGAAGTGGGCTACTTTTGATTTGAATTTTAGGCCTTTTACTGTTTGATGCAAGTAGAAAAGATGCGGTGAGTTGATATCAGTGGGGTGTGTTGCCATACCTTTTGATTAGGAAACATTTTTAAAATCAAAAGTAAATTGTAATATCATCCAGGGTTTACGTTATTGCGGTTTGTTTTATATTCCCAAGCATACATTAATTTTGTCCTCAAATCAACTACTGCTTTCGCGAAGGGAGTAGTCAGGGGAGCGAAGGAAGGAATTGTCCTCTCTAAAGATTTATAAAAGTTTTGTTGTTGGCTAAATTCTTAGATACCCTTCAAAAAATCATCACTATATAAGCTCAACCCCAGAAAATAGATTGAAATTTGCGTCATTTTACTGATTTTTATGAAAATTCTGTGGGGTTTTTTAAACTGATGAAAATGAGATCATCATTAAAAATGCAATCCAAGACACAAAAATTTTGCCCATTTTTTTCACAATTTTTTACTGACTACGCCATTGGTTCTAGTTTGTATAAGCTAAATTACAAATATCATAAAGATTAAAGTTTATATTTATTGCTCAGAGGTAAAAGATCATTGCTTTCATCGAGTCGCTCCACGATTTAACAATTTTTTAATCATTAACAAATATTCAACCGAAAAAGTAAGACAACTATCAAAAAATATAATCAAATAGACCTACACGAAAAAGTAGTAACAACCAAAATAATTAGGCCAACGTGTCTATACAATGTTGATCCGTTTATGTCTAAATCAACAAATCTCAATTTCTTTGGTATCTTGTTTTCCTTGGAATAAAAACAACAGATTTTCATTTCCCTTCTAATCATAATTTGGGTCATCCGGGACAGATTCCAAAAGTGTCACTTCAGAATAATAAAGCTTCTCCGATAAAAGGTTTGCTACCAAAATTAGTAAAATGTTCTTCAAAAATATTCATTAATTAAAATCAAGGTAACTTTTTTGGGAATTCTCTAAAAATAGTGTCATCTCTAACGTTGTGTCTCCCAGAGCATAGGCGTAGCCAGGGGGGGCCAAAGGGGCCATGGCCCCCCTGAATTTTAAGCCAAATTACAAAACAGTATCAAAAAATAAAAACATAAATTTTTTTGCGCCTCTGTAGGTACATTAGAGTTTATTGTTGACTTTTAGCAACGGGGTGGGAAAGGGGGTGGGGAGGCCGTGACTTTTTAAGTTTTTAAACTTTCAAATGTTATCAAACAAGATGTGTACGTTTTACACACTAAATATCGCCGAAGTTTTTCTTCTGTCGCAGTCGAGTGATGAATTGACAATCCAAGTTATGGTAATTGCAAGAAATAAGCGTCTCGCTAAGCGCTTTCTTGTTTTATTGCGATGCAGACTACTACAAAGACCTCGCTTCTTTTTTCAGAACGTCCAACCTACCAGTGGGAGTGGTTTCCTTGAAATTCCTTAAATAGTGCGTTATACGTCACAATTGAAGTTGAACTATTGAAGCTGTTCTTGATAAAACTACATTAGATCGATGAAATCGCATTCGCACTTTCTCAGTTTTGTTCAGCAACTTTTATAGTAGCGACAAGCGTAGTTCACGAAAGGCACAATGCCGTTATAAGTAAATGACGTCACATTAAAAGTTGCAAAATTTGGCCCTCCTCTCAATTTTTTTCTGGCTACGCCTTTGTCCCAGAGGTGACCCTATTTCGAAGTGACGCCCTTGACCGTACCATACACGTAAAACTTTAACTTGGTGGGTAATGCTAACTGGGCTTATATTTGTAGAGATATTTGCAATCTTAGATATTTCTTCTCGCACCCTGAGTAATGCGAGCAACCCACATTGAGAATCACTAGTTTAAACAGATGCACGAACAAACTGTTACAAAAATGTAACTATTTTCTACTTTTACAACTTAAATAGTTAAATTCGGGACTACTTTTTGCTTTTACTCAAGTAAGAACACGTATCATTACATTCTGCTCATTTTTTTAGTAAGAAACAGCACTTTTATTGACGTAGAACTTTACGCTACTTTGACCACCTCTGCTTAAAACCCCAATTCTTTACAAGACTGTGCACTTGCGGTCTCGCAGAAATATAGATTGTTGCAATAATTTTAAAGTACACTGTTTTTTTTTCTAAACTTTTACCGGATGTTTTTTTGAGAAAGCAATCATTGGTTTTTCAATATTTATTTCTGTGTACCTTGAAGATAAGTTGTAAAAGATTGGATTGAAGCATTCGCTAAAACCAAGCAGCCAGTAGTCGAGTAAGAATGACCACCACTTGTAAACTGGTTTGGCATTCGCCCTCGGGTTAAGGCTATTAAATGAGATGTAATGATCAACTGGAAAAAAAGGAAAATGAATGATAGTAATTAGATTTGCTCTATTATGACTTAAACTTCTCGATAACCTTTGACAGGTAACGCTCTCTCACGACCACAACCACAATGTGAAAGATTCCTAACTCGATGACAGTTAAACACCATTTCATGGGCTTCTAAAACTTTCCGTCCATGTTTGTGTTCATTGTAAGTAATTAAGTGTTTCACCTTTTCTTTTTTATTTGCCATATTCAAACTCATACAAACTTGAAAGCGAAAGCATAGCAAAAAAATAACAGGTAAGCTGTAAGCTGAAGAGCAGAAATTATCGTAAAGCCTTGTGCTTTTCAAATGATGAGCTTCATTATTTCTTGTCGTTAAGCTACTAAAAAATTGAAAGACACAGTTCAAACCTTAAACAAATGCTAATCAGCCGCTTTGCACGGGTCAGTCACTATGAGATAGTTCTAGATTTATTATACAATATCACTGACTAGCGCTGCTAACCGTTTTAATATTTAGAAAAGGAACAAAGTGTAGTTAAAACGTTTTTTAGCTTCATAGTCAGATAGCGACAACCATGGACGTATTTCGAAGGATTTGGCTCTCTTCCACCTAAAATGTTTAAAAATCCTATTTGTTGTAAGTCACAATTTTTTATTTTCATGTGAAAGCTATCAGTTTGGACAAAATACCTCTCCCTCTTACGCAATGCCATCGTGTAAGTCTTTCAATTGGTCTTTTTCCGGAAAACATTGTATTCTTCTATATCGTTTCTAAGTAAAGCCAATGTTTAAAAACAGTTCTGAATGTCATCAACTCATCAGATACCACTGAAGCAATGGAAGTATTTTTGAAGAGGTGGGCATCCACTACTTCTAAAGTATCGGCGCCACCACTACTTGCCTAATATAGCATCGAAGCTACTGCTACACCCCACTCACTTTGTAGAACAGGTAGCGGACGCTACTCGCTACTTCAAGCCCAACGTTTGCAATATTTAAGAATTAAAGCCCGACCAAACCCCCCAAAAATTTTTGATATAAAATCAATAAAAATACGCTGAATTCAAATTTGCGATTAAAAGTTTGATATTCTCTTTTGTTAACAAGATATTTGAGAAAAAATTTTAATCATTAATATTCTCTCGGCAACTCGTGACGTCAGATACGGGTCGAATTGTTGCTGTTGCACCGTACAGCTATAAGAAAGTACAAAAAGTGGAGCTCTGTTGAGCTTATTTTTAAATACTGGTGAAGGAGTTTTAGTTTGCTTAAAACAAAAACGCTTTTCGATTGTTTTTAACCAAGATTGATGGTTTTGGGTTAATTGGATGGGTTTGAAGGTTTTTGTGTAGATTAACTTTTTATATTACATTCAAACAGCCGTTGGTATGCTTTCAAAATTATGCACAAGTTATTTTCAGCTTTTACAGTTGTTGTATAATTAATTTTGCAACGAGGCCAAAAAGTAAAGCCAAAAAGTAAAGACACTGCTAAGTCTCTAGCAGAAAACCTGTGTACAAACTCATAAATAAAATCTTTAAATCAAGGTTGAGTTTGTTGTTGCTAGGTTCATGTTGTGTGCTCAGTAGTTGGCTACCACAAATTGATTACGGTATTTGTTAAGGTTTGAGCTTTCTGTTACCTTTGCATCTGAGCTCAGTTTCATTTGCTGGTTGCTGAATTAGGTTCAATATTGCAAAACCAGGATTTTTGATGTAATGGATTAGCGGAGTCCTATGCCACTGACCTAATCATGAGGTCAGTTTTTCCTACACGGTTACAGTAAGTTTGCAGTAAAGTTTGTATCATTTCATAGTTTTAGGTATTTTAATTTTGCTAGTGATAAAGTAACAATTGCAAGATGCTGTAAATAGTGCTTCGAATTTTCGGCATTTTTTTGTTGAGGCAAATTATGATTTTTGATTTTTAAAAATTGTTTCTCAAATATCTCGTTAACAAAAGAGAATATCAAATTTTTGATCGCACATTCAAATTCAGCGTAATTTTATTGATTACATATCAAAAAATTTTTGAGTTTAGGGAGCTTTAAGATTTATATATAAAACAGAGTTTTGTCTGTTCGTATGTACTTAAGTACGTACGCTCTACCCTCAAAAACTACTGAGCGTACAAGCATCAAACTTAGCACGATTGATCACCAACTTGGAGTGAGTGCCGTAAGGGTGTTCACGACGTCATGATGACGTCATAATCACAGATAATTTTTTTTAATTTTCATTTTTTGACAGAAGAAAACTGGTTTTTGCCCAAACAAAAACCAGTTTCCAGCTTAACAACTTACAAAATATTTTGTCTCTGTGAGGTCTAAAATGACGTCGTAGCTAACGCTTGCTATCGCAATTTGTTCTCTGTATTTTCTCAAAAAAGCTGATCGTAGAAACGCAATTAAAAGCATTTTCGGGAGATACTAACAGGTTGCTTTTGATAATAAAACCTTACAATAATTAAAGCTCCATTAAAGATGCAACAACAGATTTTTTAGGAATTTTCAGTCTTCTCTCTAAGCATACTTCTTGCTTTTTCCTGCACGCTTTAAACTTGCTTTAAAATGTCATAATGCGTCTGGTACGATCAACTTAGTCTTTCGCTTCCAGAAATCAATACATGATAGTTTTTTCAAAAATTGCAAACTTTTTACAAAATTAGTTTACTTAAAAACCGATTCGCAACTTCATTTCTCAATCGATTTTCAAACTTCTTTTAACAAATTGAAGGGTATTGAACAAATTAACAAATTGAATTAACAAGTTTGACATATAAAGGCTGTGATAAAATACTAACAATTACGCTCGCTTGAAACCTTACGAAATTTTCTATCTAGAAATATGTAATTCTAATTAAGTAGGACCAAGGATTATTTTATAACGGTTAATTCAAAATCGGTTGTCATACATCATTTTCAATTTTTAATAGAACAATTTTTCTGCTGGAACTAGGCAACTTATGACTGTTAAAAAGGTTAGATCTTTAGTACATTTTGACAATTTTTTCTGGCAAGCAAGGTTCTTTGGCATTATATATCGAAGTTTTTAAAAAATTTATCAAAAAATAAAGCCTTTAAAAATTTAAAAATAAACTCTGCCCCAAACAAAAAATATTGATAATCTCCTTACGAAAAAAATGGGGGCGAAAAGATGACACTGATTAAATCTTTTCCAAAACAACATTAGTATCGAGCTACATATCAACTAAATATTGAAGGAATTTCCTTCGCAATTGGATGAAGCCGGCTCAGCCTGCTCAGCCGGCTCATTTGATATTCTTAACGTAGACGCTGACGGTGGGGGCGCTGCTATTGTAACATCTTAAATGTGACTGCATCGCTTCGGGTTAGTTTGCTTTTTACTTGGCTGCGTTTATGCCAGGACCAAGCAACATACGCCATGTCAGAGGCTTTAGGTCATACAAATAGGCATAAAATTGCGTAAAAGTCGTAAGTAATGGTCTTAATATTTAGTAGGCTATTCCTGAAAATACATATCAATCACTTCGGCACCTCCACTATCCCACAACTTTAAAATTGTGCTTCCACACACTTTATAAAATGAACAAATAAAACTTTTTGAAACAGTGGCTGTTTCATTTGCGAGCAAGTCCAGTTCCTACCTACCAAACAGGGCAAGCAAGACGTAACCAGGAACTCGAGAAACTTTTGGAGAAATGTAACGGCTATGCGAAACCCCTATAATATTTTTTTAAGGCTTAATCGATTTCCTTTGAAAAAACAGTAGTTTTGATTTTGAAACAAGAATTGACTATGTCAAAAACCCGTAAACTTTTCATCACTGTTTTCATAACTATCCATTGGGTGAAGGTGGCGTAAGCGACTGAACCGATATTCTTAATCTAGACATTACTGATGGAGGGCCCTGCGGACAACACCGGGCATAATCGGCTTGTTTATGGTATTTCAATTGTTGTTTTACTTGAAACAAGCACTCCATGATATCCTCAATACCCTTAGTCTAAAAATACGTTAGTATTTAGACAAGTAACTCTTATAATTCAAAGTGGTTAAATGGATTTAATGGAGGATGGCTCTATATTTGAGTCGCAAATCGCGGAGAGATTAAAGGGAAGCTTATTTGTAGGTCCAATATTAAAAAGTCACATTTTGAACTTTGCAATTGTTTGAAAGAAGCAACGGGTGGTTTAAATATCAAATTGGCCTCCAGGAAAAGAGGAGGATGTAAAATCGTCATATTGGTGTTATATGAGTGGAAGATTGATTGTTATATAGAGTATTGTGAGCTGAATCTAAAACATTTTTGGTGCAAGCTATGTTTTTTTAGAGATCGCACATAGTTTTGTGGAAAATTAAGTAGTATTAAGTAAGCCTAGAGGTGTTTGCTGGAGAATGTTAAGTAGACAACTTTTTTGAGGGCTCTTGGGAATTTAGCCAAAAGAAAGTGCTTTTTTGCATCTTTTGAAGAAGGGAATGATTTTTATCGTCCTCAATCCTAAATACGTTCTTGCTAAAAGTGACTGTGAAATACTTAGTAACAAATGAGATCAATATCTAAAAAGTATTTGAAAGTAAACAAACGTTTATGAGCGAAAAAGTTTCCAGCAAAATAAAAATTCCGCCTTCAGATTCAACCATAAAATGAAGAAACGACTGAATTACTTTTCAAGATGTTGTATTAGCGCAAAATTTTTTACCCGTAGAAAAATTATTGCAAAAATGCTCATTATGCATGTTCTAATCATAGAAATCGCAAGGAATGAGGAAATAAGATCATCTCGATTCGTGCAGTACCCCTTCACCAAACTACAATTCAATTGCTCCAAACTGAATGGCAATGCCAATGGCACTCCGTCATGTTGGTGGTGGGGCTAACAGTCAATCATTACTGGTTCGAAATGGGCTGCCACCTTTCCTCTAGCCTAATTCAGTTAGGATGACCGTGTAAAACTGGATTGCGGTTTGTTCGTACCTCCATTCCGAGGAAGAGGAGGGGTAATCACCACAATAAGAACACTCGGTGCAATCCCCTCGTAATGATATGTGTGACAGCAAGTTCCTTTGCTGCACTTTTACGTCTTGTACCGGAATAGGACAAAAGAAGCCGTTGCTCTTCTAAAATGCTTTGTCTTGATCACCTCGGTGGTCTAATGACCAATTTTCATGCAAAAAATTTCCCTTCACGGTTACATTTCACATTCTGGCGCAGATTTTTTTTCTATAAACTTCCTCTCAAGCTTTGGATGTCGTAAGCTGTGCTTTCCTAATACCGACTTTCTTGCTCCAACATTAAGATTTTCCTTACTCACAAGCCGCTAAGAATTCCAAAAATTTTATTTATTCTTTTCAAAAAGCGCATAGGGATATAAACTCAGAATCGCGTAAGGATGCTAAAGTGATTGATATATTTTCTGGATTAAAAGTGTAGGCCTATGACTTACGACTTTTTTGTAATTGTCGGCCTAGTAATATTATCTAAAGCTTCTGGCTGCGTGTATGCTCTTTGATCTTGTGAAATGATGGTGAGTTAGTGCTTAAATCAGTCTTAATTCAAAGCGCAATGATCGGAACTAGAGACATAGGGGTGATGCTATCATTTAACCCACTTTTCGAAACTGCTTTCAAAAATATTGTTTGGATGAAGCCGGCTGAATCATATTGTATAAATGATTGATGGCGCTTCCAGGCAAGGCCAGCAAAACCGGTTACTCTATTCTATAACGGAGTGTCATGCATGACTGTTAGCATTCTATCGTGTCATATATGACTGTCAGCCTTGCCGGGAAACGCCAGCAAAGCCGGCTAATCTACACCATGCAGCAATAGCTTTCAACCTTTTTATATCAGCGGACCGGAAAAATCATAAAAAGTTTTGCGGACTAGTAACATAAAAGCGAATAGAAGGATGAAATATAACGCGTTTTAATGAGACCCAATAATGGCGAAACCGGTCTGGTGCTTCCTTATTGTTCGTGTGTGACTACTTAATTATCATAAAAATCCTCGTTCTCTTATTGTGATTCTTTTTTCCGCCCCTGGATGTACTTGTACAGCGCGATGCTTACGTCTTGTTAGGTGATGAAACCTTGGTCGTGAGATGCCGCTGTGGAGTTACAGCATAATGGATTCTATCCCCTCCACAAGTAGCAAAGCCAAAAATCTGGTCACTCACTTGCAAAAAGCAGCTATAACATCAGCAATGGCGTTCAGTCAGGTGGTCGAGTGATACTTGCTCTAGATAGAAGCTCTTCATCTTGAAGGTTCGGTTTCCTGCTGATCGGATACCTATCACAGAAGAACCCGAATAATGGGGAAACCGGTCTGGTGCTTTCTTATTGTTCGTGTGTGACGTGTGACTACTTGAATAACGCGCTGTGTAGTATACAGATACTTGAAGTTACAAACCAAAAATATGCATGAAATTAGAAACAAGAAAATACCAAACTATGTGCATACAAAATAAAAGGTCTTTTTTCAAAGTTATTGGAAATTGTGCTGATGCTTTGTTGCTAATATGAGAGATAAACGTGACTGCATCAAAGTTTTAAAGCTGAAGTTTTTTGTCAATATCCAATCGACTGATCTGTTTGGTTTTGGTTAAAGCTGGTGCTCAATAATGCCAAAAAAGTTCTCTCGCACAATTAACTGTTTTTTTTTATATCTGGACAGTAATGTGATATTACAGCACAATTCGATCTGATCTTGTTTTTATAAAACTTCGGTTTGCATGTGTTGTCATTGTAGATGAAAGAATGGTTGATCTAAAAGTTTGGGTTTCAAGAATCTTCATGTTCAGAAAAATAAAATGTTGACTTACAATGCTCAATAACCTTTTATCTTAAACATCTACACTTGTCAAAATGATATTTAAAGTTGAAAACATCTCTGCATCTTAATTTTGAAAACAAAACTTCTAAAGAAGAGCCAGCTTATTTTTGAATGCATCTGTCTTATTTCTTAGCACAAAGATATTCACGCAAAGCCTATGCAGCGTTGGGGAACCGAACCCGTAGTCTCGGATTCGGAGTCACATCATATGGCTGGAGCTGAATTTGAAGCTAAATCTGTAACTAAGGTTAAGGTGGAGCTGGAGTCGGAGTTTCTGTGGATCATCAAAGCACCAGCTGATTCCAATAACAAGCCATTTTAGCATCTCATATTTTTATTACCATTTACTATTTTTGATTAAAATGTTGGAAAAGAGTCTGCTATTAATAAACAGTAACAAATTCAGCTTAGACATTTATTTGCCATAAGAAAAATTAACTTCGCTAACGCATCCTCAGTTTCTTATTCAAATGGATTTAACCGTACCGTACCGTATAGAATCCATTTGAATAAGAAACTGAGGATGCGTTAGCGAAGTTAATTTTTCTTATGGTAAATAAATGTCTAAGCTGACTTTATTACTGTTTATTAATAGCAGACTCTTTTCCAACATTTACTGGTATGGAGTAAAGTCGCTTGGATAGACTATCCAGCTAGGGTTTGATTCCTGTTTTCCAATTTTAATTGTCACTATTTTTGATTAATTTAATTAACTGATATTAAGGCATATAGGCTAACTGCAATCTGACGGCTAACTGCAATCATATAGGCTAACTGCTATCTAACTGCAATGTGCAATCTACAATGCACCTGACGAGTTCTAATAGGAACGAAACCGGTCGTGGAAGTGGTATTTTATCCAACTGATTGCAGTTAGCCTATATGCCTTAATATCAATTAATTAAATTAATATCTTAAACAGGCTAACACCAGCTCCTATAATTCGTATTATTTTTGATTAGTATCTGCTTGCTTTCCTTTTTCTAATTTGACTAATTGAAATAACTCAAACAATCAAACCGGCGGTTTTTTATTCTTACGATTCAGGTAGCTCCAATAATCAAAAATAGCAATAGTCTTTATCATTGTTACTCATGTTGAATGCGTTAGTTGGTGCGATTCGACCTCACGGTATTGTTAATTGTATCATTATGCAATCTGTAAGATGCGACAAGTCGATATTGGCACCCTTCAATAGTGCCAATGGCTAAGCTTTAAAGTACGGTGATCAGAGAATTGAAAGTTCGGAAGTTGTTACAGGATACAAGTAAACTACATGTAAAGATTCCGTTTTGTCTTGGCGCATAGTTTACTGCAGATATATTCAATGGTAAAGCCAAAAATATTTAGAAAAATCTAGATTTTAGAAAGAATTTCCAAGATTCTGAGGCAAAAATGAAAAAATCAGACTCTCTCTGGCACTCTCCCGCTTCTTCATTTCTAATTTCGCGCAGAATTTGCCAATTTCTTTTAGAAAAGAGAGTAAAGCCCAAACATTTTCTCACCTCTCACCGATTCCTGTTTTCACTTCCAATTACGGGAAGAATTTGCACAATTTTTCCGAAATATGCATTGGATTGAGACAGAAAAACTTTATCTAGGTTCCCTTAGAAAATTATCGGCGAGCACCGAACTGAATATGTTCTTTGAACAAGCAGGTAGCCTATTAGTTAATTGTCAAATTGTTCAATTTTCAAGTGAATAGGACTAACAGCTTTATTGTTTAAATTCAAACGGTTAGACCATTGCTTTTTAACCGGGTGTATGGTACACTCACTTGGGTATCGGATCATAAGTAGGGTATGCAATTGAGAAATGGCAAAAGAAGAGTGTACAGCCTGGGTTGGAGGTTCCAAAATCAATTTTTGAGGGCAGCGAAAAAATTAGTTCTGTTATTAGAGTAAATGAAATCGGAGATAACAGACCAAATGATTATAAATTGATAGATTGAGTTTGCAGGGACTGTCTGCTTAATTAATTGATAATAAATTTAATACACAAGGCGCAGCTCTGCCTATGTTAACTCCGCCGAAAATGCTGGGCGTGTAAACATGAAACGAAGAATCATCTCCTCGGAGTGAATGTAAGTACTGATCGTAGAAACGCCACTAAACAATGTTTTTGAGAGATATTAAGAAAGTGCTTTGGATAAAAAAATTCTACCACGATTTAAGCTGAACTGACAGCGCAACAGCATATTATTTCTTTATTGCATTTTAAGCATTTTTAAGCATGCTTTTTCCCCTTCTGTCTT
Source organism: Trididemnum clinides (assembly GCA_963675345.1). NCBI lineage: Eukaryota > Metazoa > Chordata > Ascidiacea > Aplousobranchia > Didemnidae > Trididemnum > Trididemnum clinides. Next base: position 23,146,368 of record OY776290.1, on the reverse strand, counting down.
GCAAAATGGCCTATGATGTCATAATGCGTTTAGCACGATTCAAGTGAAAAAAAGGTAAAAATAGCAACAGGCAGCGAGCTACCCGTATAGTATTATTCAATGTTATGTCAAAAGCTAGCTACTTATCTGCGGCCTGTTGAAAAAGAATGAAACATTTCAATCAGGGGATTTGGTACGGTACAGTACGGCTAAATTTTCAAGAAAAGTACGGAACGAAATTATGTACGGTATTTTCTGGTGTATTACTGTACTTTACGGAAATGCGATCTTTCTTTTTCTGTACCGTACCGTACTCTTCCCGGAGGCCTAATCTAAGGTCTGCAGAAAGCTTGCTCTGTTGAAACCAAAAGCCACACAAAATTCCAACTTCACAGCTGAACAGAAATTGCATTATTGTGGCGAAAGATTTAATTATTGACTCAAGTTTGATCTTACTTGAGTTTACTGGCCTAGAACTTCCTTGAACTCCACATTTTGTGACATCATATGTAACTTGTTTTGAACTACTATAACTGTGCAGAATTTTCTAAGACAGTAGTGGGCAAAATTTTTGGCCAAAGGGGGGCCGCATTGACCATTCAAGAGTTGGCCGAGGGCTAGTGCCTAAAATCTTGCAATAGCTGCATACAATGCAAGAGCTTGCAATAGCTTAAAATCTTGCAATAACTTCTTGCAACGTCGTATTACACGGCTTTGAAAATGATGGCTCCAAAAACAATCATTACCTTTTATTTAAATTGAAAATGCGTCAATCTAAACTAAGAATTGCGTAGCGGCTTTTGGGTCTTTATTACGGCAAGTGTGGCCACTCCTGTCATATCAAATATGTAGAAGTTTTGCAATTTAATTGCAAATTAAAACATTTGTGTTTTGCAATTAAAAATTTGAGAGTGAAATTAAAAGAATGAGCTAAAATCTTGGTCTGCTTTCGATTCTACCGTTTTATAACGATCTGTCAGCAACAATAATTTTAAGATATATCTTATTAACGCGCATAACCTCTAAGCCTTAAGTGTTGATAAAATTTATACACATTTTATTTTGTTTCTTTATAATTAGGTCAACTTAAACCTTAGATTAGTATATTTAATTTGCTCTTGTCATACTGCGTAGTTTAATTTTAAGGTGAGGCAACCACGAATTTGACTCATTTACCCATATAAAAAATAACACTATCTTGCGTGTTACAATGATTTTCACTTCTGTTGCTTCTTCCTTTTCATAACTGCCTTCATTATTAACCAATACTGAACTTAAAGTGTAATCTTGGCGGTTGTGATTAAGATGTGATTTGATATAATTTATAAAACTTTTAGTTAAATGTGTTAAAAATTATTATTGTATAATATTTAGTAAACTTTAAAGTTAGGAAAGAAAATGATAATCCCTGCCAAATACACAACATTTTTGTTTGAATTTTGTAATTTAACATTCACTGTCATGTCCGCGTTTCACTGGCGTGGAACATAGCTCATTTGCATATTAAAAATCGAAACAATGCTGCTACTTGCAAAAAACCTGAAAAATAATTGTCTTTATTACTATCTATTCAATGTCGTTTGCAATTTATAAATCTGGATTTATATATTTTAATTATGCACACTATTAGTTTTTTTGAAGTTATTTTTTTTTCGTATTTGCATAAACCTACAAATTATAACTGATAATTTTTCCTGCATATTAAGAATTTTTTTGCACATGCAGGTTTAACATTGTGCCCGGTTAAAAAATATTTTGCACATAAGAATGTCGTCGTTAGAGAGAACATTGCCTGCCAATCCTTTCAGGCGTCCAGCCAGTTGAGCTTCGCCGTTAGGGAGCGACACTCTCCTTGGCCAAGCGTGGCACCCTGGGCCCAAACCATATTTTACTCGGTCAACTAGTTGGGTTACCGGATGTGCCCAGGGAGAGACCGAAGTCTGGACGCCCATTTGTTCCTGCTGCAAGGAAACTATTTAATGGCCAATTTAAACTAGGCATTCGTGCGGCTCAGTGGACAATTTATAGATGGAGCGTAGAGTATTCTAAACGCACATCCGCCCTCCATGTTTTCATTCCCAGGGCCAGTTCTAGGTCCCTTGGAGTACTTGCCCAGAACATCTTGGGTTAAGCTAAATTGCCTGCGGACTGGCGTTGGGCGTTTTTACTCGTCCATGTACAAATGGGGTCTCGCTCCCTCGCCGAATTGCGAGTGTGTCGACACCGATCAAAACGCAGACCACGCTATCTCAACGTGCCCCATACATCGAGCACCTCGAGAGGAGCCTAGTCTGACGGCTTTGGATGACGATACTTGATACTTGATGCTGTGTAACTTAATACCAATACAGCCAGCATCTGATCCCTTCGGTTTTTTTGGATGCCCCTCCATACGAAGAAGAGGAAGAACTTCGTGTTTTGCAATATAAAGTGTTGTTACAATTATTGATTATTCTAGCTTCTAGATCGCAGATCCTGGTTTGATTGTGTTACTCCATGGGGATTGGCAATATTTTAGATTGTAGATTCTACATGTAGTATGTTCGTTTGTTGCTGTTTTTGTTTTTTGATGATGATAAGTCGATAAAATCAATATTTTTTTTTTTTTTTTTTTTTTTTTTTTTTTATTTGCCATATTTATCCTCCATTCACGAGAAAGCGAATTGTATCGCTATACTTTGGACGGTAAGTCCGCACTCGCTTGGGAGTTGCCTTTTTCGAGGTTTATGGGTCACCTGTCTTCCACATGAAGGTGGGGCGTCCCGTTAAGTGCCTTGCCCAAGGACACAACAAGCGAACTTGCCGGCTTGTCCTTCACAACCTCCCCTAAATGCCGAGCGCCAAGCAGGGAAGCTGTGAATACCATTTTTTAAAGTCTTTTGGTATGACTCGACAAGGGGAATGAACCCCAGGTCTACCGACTGCGAAGCGGACGCTCTAACCACTACGCCATCGCGTCGGTATATCATTGCTGTTTTGATCGTTAAGTGTAAATTCAATTGGTATATTATCGAGCTGATGTCCTTTACTATTAAATGAAGTAGTTGGTTGAAGGTTGACTGAGATATCCGATTTTTTTCCAGAGAAAGTAAAAATAGCGTAGCCTCTTTACTTCTGCTGATATTTATCTCAGCACACATTTGCTGTTACGTAAAAACAAAATTTCTTTAAAATAATTGGTACAGAAAGGTAGGGTATTACGGTACCGAAAAAATTTTGTACCGTACCAACATGTAAGGTATTTTAGTAAAGTACGATATTTTGTTTGGAGTACGGAGTGCGGAAAACGGTTCCGTATCCTATCTGATTCTCTGATTACAGTGTTGACATAGCGGTTGGTCTAAAAACCAGGTTTTCAGTAATGCAATGACAATTTGCAATACTCTTGTCGTGTCGTAAGCGTAACTGATCTTAATCTCGAAGATATATTAATCAACGGCGGCAAGTTGAACAAACTGACTATTTTTATGCGAAATCTTACTGAAATCAACATCAATTATCCGCATTTTTACCACAAAAACCTGGTCCGCGTCTTTTACTTTCAAACCATAAATGATGGTAATAACTCGATGGTAAGTGCTTGACTTTGAGTTAGTTAGCACTTCCCTATCTGCGATTTTGCCAGGACCTAGCAATATGCGTGCATCCAGACATGTTTGGTCTCACAAATAGGCATATAATTGCAAAAAGTTGTTAGTAGTATGCAAATATTTAACAGCTTATTTCTCAAATTACACTCAATCATTTTGGCGCCACCCCCCTACTCCACAACTTTATATCTATGCTTCCATGCATATGGTGAAATAAGTTCATAAAAGTGTGTAAAATAACAATTGGCTGTTTTAATCGTGAGCAAGTTCACTACCTAAGTCCATGCTGGCAACAAGGCAAATAAGACGTTGCTAGGAATTTCCAAAAGTTTGGAAGAAATGTAGTTGCTGTGCACAACTCCATAATGTTTTCTACTCGATTCCTATTTAGAATATGGTAATTTTTATTTTGAAACGACAATTGCCTCTGTCAAAAAAACCTTACTTTTTTTTAGCGTTGTCACAACTTCGCTCTAGATAAAGCCGGCGCAGCCGTGTGATTGCTTTACTTCGAGTTGATTTCCTTTTTCCCCGGCTGCGTTTATACCAGGACCAAGAAACATGCGCGCAGCCAGAGGCTTTAGGCTGTTAAAATAGGCATACCATTACGAAGAAGTTGTAAGTAGTGGGCCAAACATTTAACAGGCTATTCCCGAAAATACATATCAATCACTTTGGCACCCCCTCTTCTCCCGAAACTTTTATTGTGCTTTCTTGCACTTCATTAAATGAAAGAATAAAACTTTTTGAAAGCTTTGACTGTTTCAATTGAGAGGAAGTCTAATTCCTAAATACGCCTATGCCGATAGCAGGGCAATCAACACGTGACCAGGGACTCCAAAATGTAAATGTATGACTTTGTCTTATTGGCCACGCCCTGTTCTCCGTATAATGCAAAACATTACTACTTGCGAGATAATGGTGGTTCTAATCAGTGGCGTATTTAGAAACAATTTCTGTTTTTGCAATGGGGGAAGAGGCAGAGCTTTTAGCAAACTCAATCATATTATCAAGTAATCTTATAACATGAGTGAGCACTATCGTATTTGGGGTTGGGCAGGGAAGAGCATTATGGGAGATAAACTTTTTAAGAGTGGGAATTTTAACAATTTTGCTCTTCAAACAAGCACGAGTACCTTTTTTTGGAGGTCAACATTTTGAAAGTAAGAATTTTTCCCTTATTCGTTTCCAAGCATATAATTTCTTTTTTTTGCAGATAAAGTTTTTGAACGTCCTTTTATATCGTTTGGGAGGCATTGCCTTTTATTTCCTCTCTAATTGCACAACGCACAAACAAGACCTGGCAAGATTTATGATCTCCCCGGGTGAGTGTCATAAAGGAGTTGTCACGACGACGTCATAATAAAAAAAATATTTTTAAATTTGCATCTCTTGAAGGAGAAAAACGCTTTTGTGCTTATAAGAGCCAACATCCAGTTTACTAAATTTCAAAAATTTTGTTTCTTTGATGTTTAAGATGACGTCATAATTGACAATTGATTGTAAAAATTGTATTGTCATGTTTTCAAAAAATACTGACCATAGAAACGTGGTTGAAATCTTTTTTAAGAATGAAATTATAAGGTGTTTGTAAATGACTCCGGCTTCCATCCAAAAAGATAAAGTGTTTCAAGAAAACCAATTAATTTATTATTTTACTAGCCGGCTTTGCGGGTGTCGTTCGGCAGGGCCCCCATCAGTAATGTCGTGGTTAACAATATCGGTTCAACCGGCCAAGCCGGCTTTACTCAATGGATAGTTGTGAAAACCGTTATAAAAAGTTTATGTTTTCACATAACCAAATCTCGTTTCCAGATAAAACCATTGTTTTTGAAACGAAACTAATAAAAAGCATTTGCGTGGGATTGCGCATAGCCACTACATGTCTCCAAGTTTCTGAAACCCCTGGCAACGTTTTATTTGCACTGTTTTTACCGTAGATCTTCTTAAACTCAACAAATTTTTATCCGTTGAATTGGGCTAGTGCTTCAATTGAAAGCATATCAAAGTTGTGGAACGGCACTAAAGCAATTGATATGCATTTTTAGGATTAAGCTATTAAATAGTAGACCCACAACTTACAACTTCATCATAGCTGTTTGGGTATTTGAATGAGCTGACGCCTGTGGCTGGGCGCATGTTGTGTGGTCCTGGCATAAACACAGCCAGGCAAAAATCAAACTAACCCGAAATCAAACACTCACGGTTAAGCTGTGAAAATAGCAGCGCCCTCATTAGTAATGTCGAGTATAAGAATATCGGTTCAGCCAGCTTCACCAAATTGATATTTGTGAGAACAGCAATAAAAAGTTAATGTGCTGTTGACGCAGCCAATTGTCGTTCCAAAATCAAAAGTACTGTTTTTTTTAAGGAAACCCATGCCTTAAAAAATCATTACAGAGGTTGCGCATAGCCGCCATTGTTTTCCAAAAGTTTGTGGAGTTCCTGGCTACATCTTACTTGGCTTGTTTTCTATGTAGAAACTGAACTTGCTTGCAACTAAAACAGCCAGCGTGTTACGTCATAAATCGTTTTTGTTGGAAGTTCTTTTCGATGTGCGCGAGTTTTGAGCTTGCGACCTCTTTGCTATGAAATTTTGCGTAGCTGACCTGTCCCATAAGGTCAAATACCTAATTAGCGTATTCTCGTTTGTGTGTGTTTTCAATTATCGTAACCGCAGGGCTATGCTTTGTTCTGCCGCATTGTTATTTTTAGCTAAGCTTGTTAACAGAATTCAATTCCGCTGCATTGCTCTAAGTCTGATTGATTGATATTAGTTGAAATTTCTACTCAAAACCTTTCATCATTGCATTGTTTACCATAGTAGCAACAGCAGCAGCAGCAACTAAAGTTCGTTAGTATAAGGCAATATCAATTATCAAATCAACCAGCATCTTATATTGTACCATTTTTCAGCTGTAAGAATTTGTAATTAAACTAATAAAAATTGTTGGATGTTCTGTCGAAAAACAAGTTGGTAAGTTTCGCATATCAGTCATTTACGCAAGTAACATTATATTGTATCTGCCGCTTTTGTTACAGAAACCAGTTTGCTGTAAATTTGTGGCATCTATTTCATTCGGTTCATTGATTTCTTCTCGAATTTTCATTGAATAAACTGTGTTTCAACGACGACATCTCGTCCTTCTCTTGTTCGCCGCAGCGTGAGGCAGACACGCGTGTTGCGACGTAACAAGAAAGTTTCAACTTGATTTGATGATGGCGGAGAAGACTTCAACTTCTGCCACTGTTCCGGAATACAACCTCTTTATTCCCAACGAAGATCCAGTAATGGAAGCCATTGACTGCCTGCAACAGAAACTAAATGCTCTGTATCTTGCGGGAGAGAAAATTATGGCGCTTCGAAATCCTTACCTTGACAGCTTGCGATCAATCTCGCAAAATATCAATTTAACGCATGATGAGCTTCTTTCGAAAGTAAATCAACTTGATGACGATACTGTTCAATTGAGGAGTGATCCTATTGTGCGCAACAAGATCGAGTTTGATTCTTACATTGCCGCGTTCTTCGAGAAAAGCGCAAGCGATCTGATGCAAACTCAGCCATCGAGCGAAACATCAAGCAATGTCTCAACTACCCACAGTTGTAAAGCAAGTATACGGTCCAAAACTTCGTCCGGATCCACAATAAAACTTTTGGAAGCCGAAGCGGAATTTAAGGCTGCTCAAGTGTTAGCACAGCAAGCAAATGAGCGAGCCGAAGAAGAACTAAAATTCCAACAGCTTCTGGCAAATCAAACGCAATATAAGATGATGATGTCAAAACACGAAGCTCAACGTAAGCTTGAAGTTGCAGCTGCAAAATTGAAAGTGTGGCAACAGTCGGCAAATCGTCACAATGCTGTTGATGAAGACTCTACAACCAGCGCAGTAAATCATCCATCTACAAGCGTTCTTCCGATGAAGACTGACACAGACATGATCCCTGCTATGAATGAACTAAATAACGCGGTGCAGACGCATACCACCGCTTCCTGTGAATTAATGAATTCAACTACAACGTCTGCGATGAAAATGGCAAAATGTTCGGCGAAATCAAATTCGGCAGCTACGGTTAGTGAATTTAAATATAACTTAAATAATGCAAATGCGCCTGTGTGGGTTAACCAAAGTCGGGTTAGTTTCGCTGTGTGTCAACCTAATTCGTTTATGAGTTCGACAATTAATAATGCTAACTATGTGTGTGCACCAAATGCAATTTATTCTACTGCGCCCAATGCAACGTCAACCTATCCCCACACGACAGGGTTGTCAGAGTGCCCTCTTAATTATGTTTCCCAAAATGAAAATGCAAAGTTTCCTCAGATAAATAGCAACCACCCTTACCCCTACCAGCCTTACCATCACCCTGGCTCTATGTACTTACCGCTACCTCCGCCTGGGTTCCAACCTATGCCTCAATTTCATCGCCAGCTATCATATGACGAGTTATTCCTGCCGCGACCAGAATTCAAAAAATTCAACGGCAACCCTCTGGAGTTTCGTTCCTTTATTTTAAATTTTGAAACTCACATAGAATCTCGAGTAAATGACCCCAGAATACTGTTTTGCCTTTTGCTCCAGCATTGCGAGGAAAGAGTTAAACCCAAAATCGACCATTACGTTGGGAGAGGCGAAATGGCCTATCATTTAGCAAAAACTAAATTGCAACAAGAATATGGGCGCGAATGCGTGATTGCTGACATATGTGAGCAAGAAATAAAAGAAGCTCCACAACTAAAGGCAAATGATCCAGAAAGTTTTAAACGATTTTCGGAGACTTTAGAAAAGGCGCTCGTAACGTTACAAAATCTGTCAAGCTTCGGCAGCGTTAATTCTTTAGATACCATGACTAAGTTGATAAGTAAACTCCCATTTGAGCTTCGACGACGCTGGGTTAAGCGGTCTGTCTCGATTGAAGAAAATAAAGATCGTGTGGCCCACTTTGAGGATTTTGTTAAATTTGTTAGATCCGAGGCTAAAGAAATGAATTCCTTGTATGGGCGTCGCGTGTTTTCTACTCCCGAATCAAAGACCTCTAGCGATCGCTCGCGATCGAAAACTTATAATTTTGCTGTAGGCGCGACTCGTCCAAAGAACGAAGTAAAAATGAACTATTGTTGGTACTGTAACGATTGCACGCATCAATTGCTAAATTGTCCTAAGTTTCTAAAATCCGAAGTAAAGGACCGGTCGCTTTTTGTAAAATCAAAACGGCTGTGCTATAAATGCCTTAGCTCCAAGCATAAAACAAATGAATGCACTCGCTCTAATTGCTGTAAAGTGGAAGGATGTAAGGGCACATTTCATCACACCTTACTGCACAAAAACATAGTGCCACCGGCATTACCTACGAGGGAGAGTGTGGCCAATGAAAGCCCTTGTAGCAGTGAGAATAATAAAGCGATTGCGTGCTCTGAAACTTCAGATAACTTTTATTTTTGCGTTGTGCCAGTCAGAGTACAATATAAAGATAAGGAAGCCTTGACTTACGCGTTTCTTGACCAAGGTTCAAGTCATAGTTTCTGTGATCAAACCTTGATCAATGCCTTAAAAATTTCGGAACCTTTAGAAAATATTAACTTACAGACTTTGAACAATCCTATTCGTTCTTATCAAGGCATGGCGTTTGACCTAAAAATTTCTTCTCTTGACCGGGCAAACAGTGTTGAAATTTCCAATGTCTTCTCTATTGCTGAAGTACCTGTCAGACCTAACGCAATTCCTGTAAAGGACAAACTAAAAGAAATGCCGCATTTGAGTGATCTATCTTTTCCTACTGTAAAGGGTGCGACTGTTACGTTGCTAATTGGGGCAAATGTGCCAGAGTTGTTTTGCCCAATTAATGCGCGCAAAGGGCGACGTGGTGAACCGATTGCGATACAAACGCCTTTAGGTTGGTCTCTACTTGGACCTTCACTTTCGACGTCTAACACGAGTAATTGTGTTGTTAATTTTGTTAACGCCCGCGAGGACTCCTTACAAAGGGACATTGACTGCTTGTGGTCCATGGATTTTCGTGACGGTACCTCAGTCTTAAATACGTCACATTCTAAAGAAGATAGGGTAACATACCAACTTATGGAAAGTTCGGTTTCCCTCGTTGACACACATTATCAGCTTCCACTGCCTTGGAAGCCGGATACCAAGGCCTTGCCCAATAATCGTGACATGGCACTACAGCGTTTGAAGGGCCTGAGAAATCGACTTTTAAGAGACCAATCTTTAAGAGAAAAATACGTTTCGACCATAGAAGGCTATTTGTCTGAAGGTTATGCGGAGCCTGTTCCTCCCCTCAATCAGGAGATTGGCTCCACCGTTTGGTTCCTGCCTCATCATCCGGTGATTCATCCAAAAAAACCTAAGATCAGAGTCGTTTTTGACTGTTCTGCCAAGTACAGAGGGATGTGTCTGAACGACGCTCTTATGCAAGGGCCTCATCTAACTAATGTCTTGGTCGGCGTTTTGATACGCTTTCGTAAGGAACTAATTGCTGTCACTGGTGACATACGAGCTATGTTTCACCAAGTAAAGGTTCACCCAAAGGACGTGAATGCATTAAGATTTTTGTGGTGGCCTAAAGGGAATTTAAATTCAAATCCAATGGATTACCGCATGGTAGTTCATTTGTTTGGCGCCACATCGTCGCCGGCTTGTGCATCATTTTGTTTACGACAGGTTGTCAAGGATTTTGGGCATATGCACCAACCCCTTACTTCGGAAATTCTAACTCATAATTTTTACGTCGATGACTGCTTGGCATCATTTAGTTCTATAGAGGAGGCCAATAGCGTAATAATGGACTTAATTCAACTATTACAAAGAGGTGGATTTCATTTAACTAAATGGGCAAGCAGTTCCTCTAAAGTTCTCCTGAATATACCTGAAGAAGAAAGATCGGTGGAATTGGAGAATTCGTCTTCTCTAAACTTTCAAACTACATCATGTCAAAGGGTTTTGGGGGTGAAGTGGAATTTAAGAGATGACGAATTTGGTTTTGACGTATCTCTTCCTCAAAAGACCTTGACAAGGCGGGGAATCCTTTCTTCCGTGAGCAGTCTTTTTGACCCTCTCGGGTTTGTCGCACCAGTCACCTTAGAACCTAAGCTTCTACTGCAGAATCTGTGCAAGCGTGGGTGCAAATGGGATGAACTTATCGATGCAGATGAAGCGCAGAAATGGAAATTATGGCTAGAAGCCTTGGCCGATCTGAGTAAGCTGCGCATAAGACGCTGCTTTAAGCCAAAAAATTTTGGAGCTGTAAAGCATTACGAAATTCACGTCTTCTCAGATGCCTCTTTACAATGCTACGGTAGCTGCTGTTATTTACGGATGGTCAATCATCAGGAAGAGGTTCATGTTGCGTTTGCTTTAGGCAAGGCACGCGTGGCCCCGATTAAATCCGTGTCTGTGCCTAGGCTTGAACTGACCGCCGCCGTAGTATCTGTCCGCCTGGAACAACTTGTAAGAAGGGAACTCAATTTACCAAATTGCAAGTCCATGTTCTGGACCGATTCGACTGCGGTTTTACAAAGCATAAGGAATTCAACTAAGCGATTTCCCATATTTGTTGCCAATCGCCTAGCCATTATTGATGAGCATACTACTGTGGATCAATGGCACTATATTCCATCGAAGTCAAATCCAGCTGATTTTTCTTCTCGCCCTGTAGCAGCGGCTAAATTGTCTTACTCTCACGAATGGTTGTGTGGCCCTCCCTTCCTGCTTCAGTCAAAATCAGCATGGCCTGAATCTCCAGTTCTTCTTCCTGAACTACCTTGCGAATTTTTGTCCTCTAAAACTGAACCTGTTCAGTCAAACTTTACTGCGGAGGTTGCAGTTAATGATCCGATAGATGTTTTAATAAATCGATGTTCTTCCCTCATAAAGCTAAAACGACTAGCTGCATGGTTGTTAAGACTAAAAGATAAATTGCGTAAAAAAGTCGAGGATGAAACAGATACCGTCCCTGGCCAACTTTGGTTTGTGAACTTCAGCGGGCCGAGATCGCTCTAATAAAATATGTGCAAAAGAAGGCGTTTCCTTACCTTTTGTCTACGGTAGTTAATCATGCACAAAATTTAAAGCGTTGTCCTCGCTTCATGCAAAAATTACGTCCCATGATGTTTGAAGGCGTAATTAGAGTGGGAGGTAGATTGGAGAAGGCCGAAATTGACTTTGATTCAAAACACCCGATAATTCTCCCAATGTCCTCGCATTTTACCGAGTTAGTGATAAGACAATATCACGTTTCTGTGGGTCATTCCGGCACCAGCCACACTTGGGCAGAAGTGCGCCAGCGCTATTGGATTGTCAAGGGCGGCGCTGCAGTTCGTCGTTCGATTGGTAAATGTGTGTTTTGCCAGAAACGAAATGCCATGGTGGGTAAACAATTAATGGCGGACTTACCCATTGCCAGACTTCAAATTAATCACCCGCCATTTTACAGTGTGGGCATTGATTTTTGTGGACCGTTCCAAATCAAGCAAGCCAGTCATTTAGTAAAGCGATACGCTTGTGTGTTTACTTGTTTAACGACTAGAGCAGTTCATGTGGGAGTTGCTCATTCCTTGTCGACCGACTCATTCCTTTGCGCACTAAGGCGATTTATCTCGAGGCGCGGGAACCCGAAAGAGATTTATAGTGATAATGGGACCAACTTTGTAGGAGCGGCTCGCATTTTACGTGAGTCATTACAAAAATTGAACCAAGAGAAAATCAATCGATTTTCTGTGCGGCGGGATATAAATTGGTTTTTCAATCCGCCTGGCGCCAGCCACATGGGGGGCGCCTGGGAACGAATGATTCGCTCCATAAGGCGTATTCTTGGCGCTCTTTTGGAAACTCAATCTCCCACGGATGAAGCATTCAACACACTGATGGCAGAAGTAGAAGGCATATTAAATTCTAGGCCTTTGGTCCCAATTACAATCGACCCGCAGAGCGATGAGCCTCTTACTCCAAACCACCTTCTCCTGTTGCGCGGCAACGCAAATTTGCCCCCTGGTCTGTTTGACAAAAAGGATTGCTATGCCAAGAATCGGTGGGCTCAGATTCAGTATCTGTCATGCCAATTCTGGTCTAGGTGGTTAAAAGAGTTCCTTCCCAATTTAACTCAACGGCAAAAATGGATTCAAACTCACCGTAACGTACAGAAGGAAGATCTAGTGCTGGTCGTAGATAATATGCAACACCGTTCTAAATGGTTGTTGGGCCGAATAATTGAAACCTTTCCAGACTCCAAGGGGCGTGTTCGTACAGTGCTTGTCAAAACAAAACACGGTACGGTCAAGAGACCGATTGCAAAACTTTGCATTGTAGGAAACCTAAAGGATTCAGACTCCCCTTCACCTTGATTCGATCCCCTAAAACGATTCCTAGTGACTTCACTCTGACGATCAAATATAAATGTGTAGCCCTGGTACACATTTGTGCGGGGGTATGTTACGTCATAAATCGTTTTTGTTGGAAGTTCTTTTCGATGTGCGCGAGTTTTGAGCTTGCGACCTCTTTGCTATGAAATTTTGCGTAGCTGACCTGTCCCATAAGGTCAAATACCTAATTAGCGTATTCTCGTTTGTGTGTGTTTTCAATTATCGTAACCGCAGGGCTATGCTTTGTTCTGCCGCATTGTTATTTTTAGCTAAGCTTGTTAACAGAATTCAATTCCGCTGCATTGCTCTAAGTCTGATTGATTGATATTAGTTGAAATTTCTACTCAAAACCTTTCATCATTGCATTGTTTACCATAGTAGCAACAGCAGCAGCAGCAACTAAAGTTCGTTAGTATAAAGCAATATCAATTATCAAATCAACCAGCATCTTATATTGTACCATTTTTCAGCTGTAAGAATTTGTAATTAAACTAATAAAAATTGTTGGATGTTCTGTCGAAAAACAAGTTGGTAAGTTTCGCATATCAGTCATTTACGCAAGTAACATTATATTGTATCTGCCGCTTTTGTTACAGAAACCAGTTTGCTGTAAATTTGTGGCATCTATTTCATTCGGTTCATTGATTTCTTCTCGAATTTTCATTGAATAAACTGTGTTTCAACGACGACATCTCGTCCTTCTCTTGTTCGCCGCAGCGTGAGGCAGACACGCGTGTTGCGACGTAACACAGCGATTCCCAAAATTTTCATTTGTTCAATTTTGTGAATTGTGTGGAAGTAAATTTTCAAAGCTATGGGTAGAAGAGGCGCCAAAGTAATTTACATATGTATTTTCAGGAATGCCCTATTAAATATTAGCACCAGTTTTAACGTCTTTTTCATATCTGCATGCCTATTTGTACGACCAAAAGCCTCTAGCTGCGAGCATATTGCTTGGTCTCGGCATATACACAGCTGGAAAGAACAAAATTACCTGAAGTATTGCACCTACAGTTAAGTTATTGCAATAGTAGCCATTAGTAAGGATGAGGTTAAGAACGTCAAATCAGACGGCTGCGTCGGCTTCACCTAATCGCAAAGAAAATGGCTTCAACATTTAGATGATATGTAGCTCGAAACTAATAGTTTGTTGCAAAAGATAAAACAGGACCATCTTTACCTCCATGTTTTTGAGGAGAATCACCAGTTCGTTTATTTGGAGTAGGCGGCTACTTTTTAAAATGTGTGGAAACTTCATTTTTAGATGAATCTTTTAGAAAATGTAGACAGCTAATGCCAAAGAAACACGCTTTTGAGAAAGAATAGTAAAAATGTACCAAACAACTAAATTTTTCTAGAAATTGCTATTGTGAAGTGCAGGCACTAAAATTTTGAGTAGTTTTAACCGGTAGGTTATTTCAGAAAATGTTTACAATCTTCATTTTTTGATGAATCATTTTGAAAATTTTTATAGGTAATGCCAAAGAACCATGCTTGCTTGGAAAAAGTAGTCAAAATGTATCAAACAACTAACTTTTTCTATAAATTGCACGTTTCTTAGGGCTAGTAGGAAAATAGGAAATTTTCACGTACGTGATCATAATGCGCTTTCGAAAAAAGTGGCTGATCAGTTTCAGTGTTTTTGCATTGAATTGAATAGCAGTGATAACGTTTTTCGCAAATTAAATGGATAGAATAGACAGTTGTTAAATGAACGTTAAATATGTTGTTTTATAGATATTACGAAATGAATCTGAATTCAAAGTAAAGTAAGAGGTGCTAAGGTTTGCTTGTTGTTGCTACTAGTTTGGCTAATTTTATGGGCTAAACATGCAGGCTTATTTGTAGCCAGCTTCTGTTAGGGTTTCATATTCGATTAATCAGCGTATTTGGGAATGCTGTGTTTAAGTTAATTGTAATGTACAATTTACTGGTATTTTCTTCCATTCCATTCAGTAGCAGAAATCCTCCATTTCGCCCAAAATTCCTTTCCATCTGCCATCTATACATTTATTATACCTACCCCGGAAATACTGGTTGATTTAGCTTACAATGTAATTTCATTTTTTTTCAATTTGCGAATTACCAATTTAATTACCAACTTATGGGCTGTCTATGTTATCTGGCGCTGCTTGCCAGTTTGTTTATACTTAAGAGCAAGGTAGCTTCATGAAACAAATCTAAAAACACTTTTGGTTTAATTAATGAAAGACATTAAAAAATCTGCATCTTGTTATGATAAGTAGCACACAATACGGTAACAAAAATGTAATGGCCTCGAATTTAACATTATTAATTGCCAAGCAAAATTTGTCTACCAGAGACGTTTTTTACTTCTTTGTCTACCAATGACAAAGCACAACGTACAAAAGTTTTAGTTTTTATTCGAACACGTAACCCTGATATTTCTCACCCTCTCCAGTGTATTCACAGGTGCTAAACACGCGTAGCGAAGCAGCCCAGGTTAAATGACTGAACTGTAGTGAAATTACCAATGAGGCCAAACAATACAAGCTGTTGCTAACAACGGAAACCAGTCGGTGATCACTTTTTGGTTCACTAAAACTAAATGTATTGTTTCAGTGCAAGCAATAAAATTATTTGGAAACCTTTATGCAATTCTGTTTCACAAGTTTTGTACGCCATGGTAAAAAATTTTATGATGGAAATGAGATAGAATGACGAAAGACCGTCTTCCATTGCATTATTCAAATCTTTCATTCTTTTCTATTCTCGGCATCTTCCATCTTCCATCCTCCACACCAAAATAAGCCTTCCATTTTATGTTCCATTCTATTCCATCCCATGCCTTGTATGTAGGTAGGCACAGACTTTGCAGCTAAACGAATCACGCTGCTTCCGAGTTATCTTAAACATTCCAGAATATGCTTTGTACGGAGCATTATTTTGCAGTACATACGCATTTCATCGTGTTTGCGTTGCATTGTGATTTTTCTTGCGAAAGAAGCTGCTGTAGATAAAATCTTCTCATGAGAATTTTAATTAAAAACTGATTCTCGCCCTAGTAAAACTGCAAGGCCTCTTTCTAATCAACCACATATAGCTGCTGGAGACCTGCATTCATGATTCGTGTCTCTGTGCTGTTAGCAATTCTAAGAAATAATATCTAGGACAGCCAATTCTATAAAGTTTTTATTGTTTATTTCCACGTGATTGCGTGAGAATCTCGTAGATTTGCAGCACTATATAACTGCGGCACATCAGTCATTTTAGGCTTTTCTCAAAATCAAAATATGGTCAAAGTGTAAATCTTTGATATAAAGTTTGAATCGTTTCGGGAAGTCGCATACAGTCGGTAAGTGTATATATTACAAGCTACCGAATTTATTGCTAATAACGAGTGCTTATTGTTATCTTATCATGTAATTCTTGTAAATTAATTTGTGATGAAACCAAGACTATAATAGCATCAATAATAATACCGTACACCTATTGTGGCCAATCTCCCTATATCTCAGTTAAAAGCCATAAGCTTAACTATGTATAAAGTAAAGTGCTTCTTTACAATCCTCTCGCATAATTATTATTATTTATTGTCGTACTGTTACTGCCATCGCTATTCGCTACTTTAATCATTCTACTCTACTCATATTTTCATCCAAATTAAGTGTGGGGTTTTTGGCTATTTGTTCACAATTGTTTAATTATTCTAGAAAACCTGTTGCAGTAGCGACACCGTTTCTACATGACCAATCGGATTTTTTTCGCATCTGAATTAAATTTGATTCCACCATCAAGAAAGCCTTTTGATACCGCGATTGAGTTTGCGCTGTGCGCTAAGACCTTTCCCCCCGAGCCGTGTGACTGGGATAGCAGCAGTCACAGAAGCAATGGTTTTATTGCAGTCCGATTTGCCTTTGAAAGCGAATAATATTTTTACAGCAGTATGATATATCTTTCGAAAAGAAAAAATGTTTTTGTTCCAATATGATTTGTCTTATAAAAGGAAAACATTTTTCGTTGCAGTATGATATGCCTTGATCTTTACAAAATTATACTTTCCCTCCTACTTTGCAATTGGTAATTCATAGTTTGGCTGATTGCTTTGTCACACATTGTGACAACATACCCCAAGGCACCTTTGTCTTCAAAACTCCACATTCAAGTCAACACATTTTTGAAATGAAAATCATATATTGACTAATCTATCACTAGTACAATATATTTCACTATGACCAGTAAAAGAAATATTACGTAAATAATTGTGTGACATCAAAATTCCTACCTTGTGTAATTCGTCTTCGCCAGAAGATAAAACTCAGTCTACGTTTTTCTTTTTGTTCTGCTGCTGGAAACAAGATGGACAAACGCTAACCATGTTCAAAAGTGAAGTACCCGGATGTTGTAACGCCAGAAAATAGCTTCCTCTAACGGTTGTGCTAAATACGTGCTTATGACAAATGCACCCCGGTATTTTTGGCCCTTCCTTCCTCTAGGAGTTTGCACTATCACAATTATCAAGTGCAACTTCTCTTGAAGATCAGCATTCTGAAGAGTAGTCTCATATTTGTGTGCTCTTCCATCACTTCTTTCGTAATTTTTAGTTTTGTTTTTACTTCACCTAAAACCTTGGTCGGACGAGATTAATGAATTTGGTGTTATCAAAACCATTGGAAAAGCAACCAATTTGATGAAACGTCGGAATTGTCTCAAACGTCTGAAATTTCGGAAACCTAATTTGAGGAAAAAGAATTTCGACAAAATTTGCTGTGACAAAAAACTGTCACAGGATGAATTCCACAAAACGATTCAAGAGGATTTTAAATCTGTAGTGGTTAGCGACGATGAGTTCTCTGCGAGTGATTTCACAGAAAAAAATCAATGATCATAAAGATGTTTTTGTGCAGCCTAGTCAACCCGTGGTTTCTTCTCTCGGTAGCTTTTAGTTTTGAACCTAGTCTTTAATTGATCTATAGACGCAGGCATTTTTTCTCATTGTAAGAAGTTTTTGTTGATCGCACATTTGCATTGATCCTTAGAATGCAAGCATTTGACTGTATATAAATGAGATTTGACTGTATGTAAATGCATCATCGACAAAGCTTAAATTGTGGGAAATTTATTATTATTGGAAGCACGTTGTTGATATCTACCAGAAAAAGCTCCCAATCGTGTTTTTACTGTCAATATTTTCGATATTCGGATGAAAACAAATTCTTAAGTCAATCGTTACTTTTGAAGTTCTCAAAAGAGTAAAATTTGATGAAGTTTGCAAAGCGAATGCTGGCTGTTGTTTAAATAAAAACCAATTTCTTTCGTCAAGAAATGCAAATTAAAATAGTTATCTTCAATGATGATGTCATCAACCCCCTATGACACTCAGCCCGAGTTGGAGATCAGTTGTGTCAAGATTTATCTTTGTACACCCAATAGTTTCGGAGGTGTTAGCACAGACAAACAGACACACAGAAATACAAATAGACAGAATAGTGCATCATACTGCATATTACTTCTAACAAATGAAATAAAGATCTTCAAGTGCCAGAGAAGAGATTTTTAAAGATATAGCCAACGTTTTTCTTTCCATAATTTTTTTAAATCAATTCATTTTACCTAAGACTAAAAACTTTTGCAAAGATTTATCTTTTCTATTTGCAAGCTATATTAAGCAAACGCAATAATCTACAAAAGTACAATGTATACAATTAAGCATCGTAAACATCAACAAAAGTGATACAACTAAAACTATATTAAAAGAAAGAGATTTATGTAAGCCTTCGAACCACAATAAAAGTCGCTTTTTTAGGTCCTTAAAATTTTTTCAAATAACTTAGATTGTTTTTTTAACTGTAGCCACATGTAAGAACGCAGAAACTAATTCGAATTGAGGTGTTTAAACGTGGTGGTGACATAATTATCATTTCGTATACATACAGTCAAAATGCACACAATGGGCCTAATTACTTATGCGATTACACAAAGGTTTAGACTTCAAACCATATGTAATGCCGTTATGACACAACAAGCTTATACAGACCTTTTCTTGAGAGATTGACCAGATTTCAGATTAAAATTCTCACCTAGTGTTCGTTGTAGAATGTATCGCTCGGGTTAAGCTCCTTTGGCCGCGATGGTTTCGAGCTATTGGCTTATGTTATTAAGATATTCTTCTAAGACGATAAAGAAATGCTGCAGGCCATATTGGTAAACGGGCTTTAATAAAATCAATCAATCAAATACATACACCGTTTCTACAAATAATTCAAAGAAATCTATGCAGATGTCTGACGGGTTGCGCTTTCCGAGTTCGGTTGTAATCTTGAAGTTTTTTTCAGACTGCGAGTAACGTTTCTCCAAACCAGGCTCAACGTTTTCTTTGTTTCATTTCTCATTTTACTGAAAAAGCAAAATGTTTATGAAAACGAAGTGAAGCATTTCCAATTGCTACTATTACAATGTTGGTATGCAAAATTCTCTGTAAAAGTAAGTAGCCCATTCAAGCCTAGTTCCTACCAGTTGGATTTATAAAATGAAGCCTGAAGATTAAGACATAAGTTAGCGGTCACTGCATTTACAGATACTGAGATGAATTCAAACAAAGTAGATGTCGCTCACACACTTTAACCTAATTTAGTGCAACTGAGATAATTTTACACCGTGTTTTATCTAGGAGAAGTAAATATATACTGGACCTCTGAACCACTAGGCAAGCCACAATTAAAAATTTATGAGACTGTCGAAGATATCTTATTGACAAAACCTGCAGGTCGACTCCCCGCGAACCCAACTTCTTGACGCGTTGACGCAGAAATAGAGGTTATTAGAATTTCAATATTTACTGTTCATTTTTATTTAGAAAATTTAAACAAATAGTTTTTTTTTTCGGTAAAGCAACCATTGCTTTGCTCTATACACTACCGCGCACCTTGATGACAAGTTGTATAAGATTGGATTCAGGCATTCGCAAAAACGCAGCAGCCAATAACCCAGTAAAAATGACCACCACTTGTAAACTGCTTTAACATTTTCCTCCGGGTTAAGATTAGTTAGTGAGATGTAGTGAGCAACTGGAAAAAAGATGAAAATGATTGACAATTAAATTTGCTTCTTGACGGTTTAAGCTGCCCGAAGACCGCAACAACAGGATGCTAACTGCTGACTCGAAAATCATTGAACTCATTTTACGGTCTCCTAAGGCCGTCTGTTCATATGTTAAAAAAATAAGTTGTTAAATTTTTATTTTTTCAGCTTCAGACTCGTACAGACATAAAAATAATGATATTGCAGAAAAGAAAGCACAGTACAACTGTTAGATCTAAGGTCAGAAAGGATCAAAAAATACAAAAAAATTAAAAAATTTTGTTTCAAATCTTGACTACATGCCAACCACCTGCTCTGCATCGGTCAGCTAATGTGAGTTAGTTTTAGATTATTTACATGATATTGCAGGCAAATACGTCAAACTATTTTAATTTTCACAACAGTAAAGAAATTTTTTTAAAACATTTATAAGCTTCATCCTGAGATGACAGTAATCACGGAGGAATTTAAAGAAAAATGAGGAATTTTACGCCCTCTCTTTAGAGTGCTAAAAAACTGTATTTTCATAAATATGGAAGATTTCCTGTTCTGTGAATTTGGTTTTCGAAGGTTGAACCGAATATCTTCCTTCCATCTAAGGAATGTGTGTAAGGGGTTTGACGTGAAAAGTGTGAGAAAATACAGTTGCGGGAAATGTGAGATAGGGCAGACCAAAGAAAACTTGAAAGGAGGCAGTGAAGGATGACATGAAGAGAAGAAATTTGAAACTTTTTGATGCTCAGCATGGAGATAAGTGGTCGACCGTAATTATTTGGGATGATAGATAGACCTTAAAAGACAAATTGAAATAAATGAAATGAAATCGATAACACCATATGACTTTCTGACTAGGATTTTTTTAATAATATTATACCATTTTTTATCGTAATGCCACACAAAATCGTTTCCTAGATACAGCCCAAAATGTCATCAACTATTCCTTATATAATTACCGCTCTGTATTATCTACATCTAAGATCAGGAGCGAGGTCAGATAAGATATTTTGCAGAGTAAAATTTTTTAAGCGCTAGATAAAGTTAATTTTGGTGTGAAGGTTTTTTTAGAAACGTAACAAAATTCTTATAGGAATCAAAAGGTATCAAATAAAGTTTAGTAGTATTTTCTAAGCTATTGTTAAATAGAAGACCTTTTTCAAAGAGCTCTCAGAAATTCAGCTAAAAAACTAGGGCTTTGATAAATTTTTTGAAGCAGTTGTATCTTGTTTACTTTCTTAATATGAACGCACTGATGCAAAAAATTTCAAGAAAAATAATAATGCCATGTTCAGGCTCTACCCTTCCTTGAAGCGCTGACACAGTGACTTCTTAAGTTAATTTTTCATGACAAGATCTTTTGACAGGCAGAAAATAATTGTGAAAATGCGCATTTATTATGTTGCTCTCAGTAAATAAGCAAACCGCACGAAAAAGGAAATAGTACCATCTTGATGCACGCATTGCCCCCTAACCAAAAAAACGGAATTCTTATTTCTTAAAATTATCAAAAACCTCTGAAACTACAAATTTTTTCGGAACCCAATCTTAGTAATTCTGAAATGTGAGCTCAAAATACATAAAACAATAAAAGTTATGAAACGACGTAAAATAATGCTAGTAAGTGAAGTGATTAAGTCTGTGAAATCACATAGATGAACCATGCGGCTTTGATTTAACACTAGAATTACCGCCTTTTCAACCTACCTATATTTACCGCGAGCGGTCAAAATTACCATTTGCTAAATTATTAAAAAATGGTAAATAATTAGTCATTATTTTGTGTCCTAAGTTACTTTTAACTGTTGTGTTAGACCTAGTGATGTTTTGAATTATTGTAAGTGGGAGTTCAACGAGTCGTAGGTTCCATTTTGTGTTGAAATAAACTGCATAGGTCCTAATCTACGAAATGAATCGTAGGCCTTTAATTATTTTTTAGTACGTTCGGAGCTTGTAATCCACTTCTCGATTTTAAAGAAAATATGATACAGTTCAATCTTGCTTCGTCACTAGCAACCAGTACACATCAAATTCCGCTGTGTTAAATGTAAAATGCCGAATAACTATCACCTAGCGCTTGCGTTGTAGTGGCCTACTTGCATCGTTACTGTCACTGTCTCACTGCCAAAGCAAACAAATTTACATGATGCTGAATCTGTTTGCCGCGCGTTATCAATAGCAGTCTCTGAATTTGCTTTATTTGAAAAAAATTGTTTGCCCAGTAGGCCCAAAGTCGAACCGAGTCTGAATGTGCCAACCCCTGATCAAAGAGTAACATAAAAACATAAGAGTAACTCTTTCTTTTGCATGGGCAGAGAGCTGAAAGCATTTCTGTTTCAAAGAAAGGTTGAGGACCTGTTTTTTTGAAGATTAATATTTTCAGAGTGGCGTTTTTCTATTTTCTGCTCAAAATAAAAGGTGAAGACTTTTTTTTCGGAAATACAGTATACTTTTCAAAAGTGAGTATTTTGCCCAGTTATAAAATTTCTATTACGAGGCTGAAAATAGACTGGAGTCTTCAGCCACCAGTCCCCGTACTTCTACCCCTATGTTGACAAACATATTTATCTTTCGCACTGGTACGTAACTTTTAGCTGTTAGTGCAGTTGTTGCTGCAAGAGTTTTTCGATACAATAGCACGTCACAAGACTCTTTTATTACAAAGATATTTTTGATGACGAAAAAATTAGTGGTTTCTGTGCACGGTCAAAATGACCGTTGACGGTAATTTAAGGTAAATCTATTCCCATCCCACCCTGTGCTCATTGCGATGCAAAGAAAATTGACGTGGTAAAAGTTATCCAAGATTTAGAAAAAGTCAGAAGTTTCATTGTTATTGCACGTACCTAATCAGGGATATAAACGATTAAAAATCAACAACAGTTAAAATGACCGGTCCGGTAATTCTAGTGTTAAAAAAATGTGATTATGACTTTTTTCACCTCGTGATTCTAAATGAAGATTGGCATAAGAAGGATATGGTTTCTTCAAGGTTGCAATTCGATTTTTTTGACCGAAAATTTTTGAGATGTTTGGCAAAAAGATTAAAATTAAAATACTGTCACACAATTTTAGCGCAATTTTAGTTAAAGCAGTGAGCTGTTTTGTACATTTGATTTAGAGATAAAAGCGGCTATTTGTGTCAAAAACAAGAAACTTCAGCAAATTTATTTTTCCTTGCAACGTCGCGGGGAGATTCCCACTTCCTTTTATCTCGAATAACTTGTTGTCCCGAAAAATCGCACCCAGTTACAAAATTAAATTGCCAGCTCTTTAGAAAAGGTTAAAACAGACAATCAGACAAAAATAGAAACAAATGAACGGACAGAAAGATAAACAGACAGACCAATAGACAGAATGCTGATTTAGGTTAAACGCAGGTCAGTTAACTAAAACTCAGCCATCTACTTTACTACAGTATAGTATTACCAAAATTGATATTATACAAATAACACTGCGCAACAAAATTTTTGTGTCTGATAACCTGGAGAGCGTTTTAGAGTAACTTTTAGGCGCTGAACTCAAATCTGCTATAGAAGTTTTTCTACCACGTCAAGTTTCTGAGACATTGAGTATATAATGAAATCTGATGCAAAGCATTCTTTTTACTGTTTTTAACAGTTTGTTGCAATATCCGTATCAGCATGAACAGCAGCTACTACTACGAAGAACAATATTGATTGAACTATATTAATACATGTATATTGTCTATGAACGCGAAGATGCAGTTGATCTTAAGCTGATATCGATGAAATCCAACGCAGGTGTAGATGTTTGGCAGTTAATATCCGAACGTAAGTCTGTATCAAATTTATGCGATGGGGAAGTCATACATATAACACATTCTATACTTACCAACACAGATTGAATCACTGTTCGCTAGCATGCTAAATTCATTGCTAAAAATACCTCTGCCTTCAACCTTGTATGAGTGATAAGGTTATATCGTTCAGATATGTAAAAATGAAGAAAAATTTGAAAATAAATGTTTTGTAGAATTTATTGGCTGAAAACGTGGAAGAATTTAATAATGTACGTGGAAAATGATTGAATTCGTGGTGGGAATGGAGAGGAGCAAGATGATTAACTGAAATTTTTCATCAAATATAAATGCGTAATTAGCTTTTTTACAAGATTTTTTACAACTACACTCG
This sequence comes from Trididemnum clinides, assembly GCA_963675345.1. Classification (NCBI taxonomy): domain Eukaryota; kingdom Metazoa; phylum Chordata; class Ascidiacea; order Aplousobranchia; family Didemnidae; genus Trididemnum; species Trididemnum clinides. The sequence goes on along the minus strand of OY776290.1, from coordinate 23,122,236 downwards.
ACCCTCGTTTTTCTAGACCTTCTTAATCCGGATTTCGCCTTGTCCGGACAGCCGATAAATAAATTCAAGCAACGCGCGCCTCGCATACGGCCAAAAATGCCTGAAAGGGGCTACCGACGCTCGTTAACGCTGTGTTTTGTCCGGTATCAGTGAACAACTCTGCCAGTAAATAATACAAATGCTTGTAAATAGTGTAATTCTTAATCCTGCAAATAGTGTAAATGCATTGTACATATTGCTAAGGACGGTTATTTCATTTTATTTGCATTACATAAATAGGTTTGTGCTATTCCGACAGGTTCTTGTACCACCTAGTCCGGAAAAACGTGGGTTGAGTGTATGTTGATGGGTAAAAATTTGTATCCATCAACAATGTCAGGTAATACAGTCAACTTCGGATATAAGAGATCCGCCAGGACCAGCTTAATCAGTCTCTTATAACCGAATTCTCTTATAACTGACTGCCGCAAAGTTCGATCCGATACCCTATGGACCTTTTACGTAGTCCCTTTTAAGCAAAAATCCCTTATATCTGAATCTCTTATATCCGAAGTTGACTGTAGAAGAAAGTACCTGTACAAGAACAGTTCCAACAGTTCTTTGGTGTTTGCGAAAAGTATACTCCACCTACACATCCTCCAAATATATCTTCAAAAGTGAAGATAGCTTACAAGAGTTATTTCTGCTGTGCAGTTGATGATCAAGACAAGTTGCTGGTTACCCATATTTGCTGCAATGCATGTAAAACTCAGTTGCTTCACTGGATAAATAGGAAGCAAATAAAAATGCTTTTCGCTGTTCCAATCATTTTGCGTGGGCAGACAGACCAAGCAACTGACTGCTATTTTTGCTTGGCCAACATCATAAGATTTTCTTGGAAAAACAAATCAAAACCTGCACATCCAAATTGTAACTCTTCCCTTAAACCAATTCCTCCTAAAAATGATCTGTCTGTTTCTTGACCCCATTCAGCTGAATAACTAGAATCAGAAGAGTTCTCAACTAAGCATGAACCAGAAGCAGTGAAGGATGTGAGAGCGAATAGCATAGGAAAGAGTGCAGAATTAGAAAAACGACTTTGATAAATCAAACCGACGTTAAACGATGAGGCGCAGATTTGACATCAATTAAAAACAAAGCAGAGAAATTAGGTTCAAGTTTAAAGCACCAGAACTTGCTTGAAAAAGACCCTAGAATTTCCAAGTACACGTTCCGTGCGACGTGACCCATATATATGTCACACCTGGTATTACTGAGCTGCGATGTGGGATATATATGGGTCGCACTAAAATATTTATAAACTTTTTTATATTCAAAATTATAAAAAGATAAAATTGTTTTATATCACATATATCTATAGTATTCAATAGACAAAGGGTAATAAAAAAATTTTGTAAAAGAATTATATGAAAATATATCATGCAACTCATAATATTCTTTGCTCACTCAAAATCACTTTATATCTATAAAATCTCCTTAAAAACAAAAATAACTAACAAAATATTCATTGAAAGAGTGCTTATTGACATGATGTAATGGATTGCTGTATGGTACCGTATGATGCTGGTGATTATTTTTGAGCAAATTTTTCTATTGTACTTTGATGCTGGAGGCAGATCCCTCTTGATAGGAGATCACCTTGAAAATTGCTGGCTAGCAACTAGCAACTCATGTATTATTGATAAGTCTTGACAATGATCCTGCTCCCCTATTAGGGCTTACCGATGTGACTTGTTGTCCATGTCATGTGTGTGTGTCCTTGAATGTGACCCCCATGATATAGGTGTTGCTGTATCATATTGTTTTGCATTGCATTTTCCTTTTTTTTGCACCCAATGGCAAATTTGTTTTTTAGCATATTTATTATTGAGTGTTTTTTACACCCGCCTGATGAGACCCAACAAGGTCGAAACCGGTCGCGGGTTATTGACATGATGTAATGGATTGCTGTATGGTACCGTATGATGCTGGTGATCATTTTTGAGCAAATTTTTCTATTGTACTTTGATGCTGGAGGCAGATCCCTCTTGATAGGAGATCACCTTGAAAATTGCTGGCTAGCAACTAGCAACTCATGTATATAGGAAAGCTACTGGATTTTAGAGAAGCAAATTATAAAATGTATAAAAGTAAGTAAGAATTCTCCCACAGAGGTTCCTGCGGGTCGTAAATAAAATGTTATAAAACATGTTTTATATACAAAATATATGTGACCCATATATATTGCCACATCGCAACCAATTTATCTGAAATTTGTAGTATGCGATGCGGGCATATATGGTTCACAGGACAGTGTGACCCAAATGTTGCCGCATCGCAAATGACAAGTAAACAAGAAGTGTACTGCGATGTGGCAAATAGTGGGCCACGTTTTTTATTACGGTATTTTGTAAAGGAAAGGGAGAGAAAGCACACCCACCTGCTGTCGTGACAATAGCCAGCGGCTAACTGAAGTTATAAACAAAACAAGGGTGTCGCGGTAGACGTATATACTTGTACAGACCTGTCGCACGGAACGTGTTAAAGCACCAGAACTTGCTTGAAAAAGACCCTAGAATTTCCAAGTTTCGACTTCGTCATAAAGAGTTATTATTCTTTTTCGAGTGTAAAGATAGCTTGAGCAATTGCAAAAATGTTAAGGCTTGAAGACTAAAATAGGTTAAGAACATGACAGCGATGAACAGACTATTCAGCAGTTTTTGCGAACTCAGTTGAAAAACAGTTTTGCTACATAATGGGTACTTTAAACAGACGTGGTCAAAGTAGCCTCAAATTCTACTCGAATAAAAGTATTACTACTTAGTCGAAAAAGTAGTTAAAGTAAAAGTAAAAGTAACAGCATACATTTTTACTTAAGTAAAAGTAAAAAAGTAGTCAAAATAAAATTACTTAAGTAAAAAAGTAGTTCTTTTATTTTGAATGAATGTGGTTCAGCTGCGTTTTACTTCAACCTGAAACAGTATATTAAGCTTTTACAGGCCAGTATTTTTGACTTCTTTGTTATCTAACACTGTATACATTTTCATTGCCCTCATCGTCGAAAAATAAACCATTTGTTAAACTCAAAAATGACCTTAGAATATTTTATATATGTACCACAGAGATTGCGGAAACATTGTATAAAGCACAACTACTGCTGCCAAATATAGTCACATTCTGTGTTATTGGATCTCAAGAAAAAAGCATTGCGTTAGCAAGCTAATAGGCAGTAAAGCTTGCCCATCTAGAAATTAAGTTACTTTTTACTCGAAAGTTTGGTGAGATAACATTGGTACAAGCTGAAGTAACTTACACGCATTAATTTTACTTTGCTTTTAACAACAAACCGTTTGCCAAATAGGCTATTAGCACAGTCAAACAATGAAGTGATTCGACGTCGACGATTTGGTCACACTAACGTTTTTCTCCTCGTCACGGTGGTCATTGTATCAACCTCTCCAAGGAGTCAAAACAGCCTGTCAACCATTGAGGAGGCACCCTTGGCACTGCTCTAAGTTAATATTCATATAACTCTTGCAACATAATGACCCTATTCCAGCAGCATAATTATTACTATTAATACGACTCTGAGTATTGTTTATTTACATTAGTTCTTTATTAGTCATTAAATATATTTAAATATTTTTGTTCATAAACCGACAAATCCAAAAAAGCGTTCCATAAATACCTCGAAGATATCAAACAAAGCAGGACGTACTGTGTTATCTTAAATCACACAATAAAATTAAACTAAAAACCCTCAACATCCTGTGTAACTTAAACTTGTCTCGGTGTGGTTGATTTAAATTGTTTCTCATAGCAGCGTTTTAACTTACTCTTGTGTAAATGCCCAAGTGTAAAACCGTCTGTAGAGGGCTCGTCGTTGTTTGGATGGGCATCAGGGACCAGTGCAGGGCAAGTCAAAGGGCGAGTATATTAGGTATCTAATCTGTAGAGAACTTTTAATTAAATATTTTGTGAGATCTAATATAACACCTATTATCTCCCACATTCGGATGTTGAGTGCTTGAAAAACATGATTTAAAGCTTCTTTTCCTTTTGCCTTTCGAATACTGACAATTCTTTCTGCTGCTGAATAAAACGAATTCCATCTTGTTTGACAAGGACGTATGAGCTGCATCCCACAACCTTCTTTAATGATTTCTGCTGCAGTAGTTGAACGATCAACTTTGTTCCATATTGCATTCAGTTTACCAAAACTGGCGCAGCTCAGTTTTTTGAATGACGAATCACTTGCACCTTGTTGCATCCTTACATGCAACAAGGTGCAATAGATGACAAGCGCATCTTTGATGACGTGGCAGCTTATATGCAAGACTTGTTGACATTTCAAAGGTTGCAAAAGCTTCTTCAAAATGAAACTCCATAGCAGTTTCTTCGGAATCTGACTCTTCACTATCAGAAGTGATAATGGTAGCTTCATAACCATCAATTTCAGTTGCACTACAGGAGATATTGTGGTGGTGGTATTAATGTGAAGAAAAAGCTTTGATAAAGTTTGATCCGTTATCTGTTGTGGTTCGAATAACTTTGTCCCTAATTCCATAGTCAGAATGAATTTCATCAATAGCAGCAGTCAAAACATCAAACGTGTGAGAACCTTTCAAGCGTTTGCATGCTAATGCAGCAGATTGCCTTTTCAAAGTTTTTTGGTCGATCCAGTGAGCTGTAAGTCCAATAAAGCTTCGTTTTCTAGCTGTCCAACAGTCGGTTGTGGTGGCAAATATGCTCAGTGTTACGAAAAGCTGCTTTAATTATCAACCTCATTTTAACTGCTTCTTGTTCTAATTTACGCTTTAGAGTTGATCGAGACATTACATGCATATCTGGCTGAAGAGCAAGAATAAACTGTCTAAATGCTGGCAGTTCAACTGTTTGAAAAGGAAAAAGACCTTGATATATTAAATCAATTACAACAACTAGAGATGGTCTTCTTGTTGTAACAACTTCAGTTAGCTTTAGTTGCTTGGTAGATGATGGGAAAGATAAGCTGCGAGCAGCAAACTTTTGTCTTCTTGCAATAGAATTAAGCTTTTTGTATTTTTCCAAACTATTTGGATGTTTTGCCAACAAATACAATATTAAAGTTATTCTGAAGTTAAACTCTTCATTTCAGAAAGTGCTCATGTTTTGTAGTACCGTGTTATATAAAGGTATATACAAGTTATACAGCATCAAACGTAATAAAGTGGGTGGTTTTTGTTTTTAACACAAATCGTACATTGTATTGTAATAGGAGCCCTTTTTTTGTACGAAATGATTCATGCGGCAGAAAATAGTTACCGGTAATACTAAACTGTGTTGTTTAACGATAACACATATTCATCTATATACATTACCAGTATATAGAACGATATAGAACGTGGTAAACAATGTGATCAAGGTTTGATAGTTCATAATTGTCAGCCAAGTATAAATACATAAAAGCAAGCTGAAAAGTTACTGAGCCCAAGCAAACTAACGTTTATTGTGTCTTTGGGAAAGCTTCATATCATTAATTTTGCTAGATGCATCTTTTCAGCAAGTTCAAAATCTACAGAAGAGCCTTGGAAACAGCATAAAGCAGGTAACTACGTGAGTGTAGATGTCTATTAAACAGCACCAATAAAGCAATTTCCTTAAAACAAACAAACCATCATTATATTGGCTTAATATGCTGAGACATGTCACCAGGTGAGGGCTCATCTTCACTGCTTTGCTCCAAAGCAATGCAGTCACACAAGTGATGAATACTGCACTGGTGGCAAGTCGATCGTAACACTGCGTCCGATTTGTCTGACACAAGAATCAAACCTGCGTTTTTGCTCCAGAGGCCAGTGCGATAACCATTACATAACATGTAAAATCAAAATGAAAATACAAGGGAGCAGATTTGTTTCCATAACAACGTGTGTGTGGGGGGGGGGGCACAGCAATTTTGTGAACATGCCTACATGCCTCTAGGCTTTCTGTGACAAGTCATTTTAGACACTGAAATGGATTTGACTGATAAGAAAATCGACTTAGTTTTATTTTGTTAAAGACAGGTACATGAAAAATATATCATATATTAATACAAAAAAAATTCGTGTGAGCTTCTAATGAAAGGCTAAGTAAAATACAATTACAAAACAAAGTTGATAAACACTACAAGCAAAAAAATTATAACCAAGACAATGGCAGGTAGATTAATGCAGCATTACATTTCAAAAGCTGTTTGGTCCCATCAAAGCATGATGAAAATATTAAAGTTAAAGTTGTAAATGTATTACATACAACCAAATTGTTACCAGTGTGGAACTCTAAAATAGTAATGTTTTGAATATGCATGATGAAATCTATATATCACTACCTTCAATGAAAAGAAATCATTGAAGAAGCTTGGTGCCAAAATGTCGTGAATCCATTGTACATACCCTTAATAATAATATTTTGTTTGGAACATAGTCTCAGGTTTATTTACCCCCAAAAGTTAAATAAACCATTTGCATATAACATTTAAACTGCATCAATGTTTTCAGCTTTTAATAGTGAGAATAGAATCTCATGCTTTATTGCTGAACATTGCTTTGGCTAACTCCATGCCAAGACTTTTAACTAACACCAATCTCGCTGGCATACTGAAATTATATTTTGTAAAAACAAAACAAAACTTTAAAATCAAAATATGATATAAAGCAAGCGTTGCAACAAGGCATTCTCATTATGTACCAACCTTAATGTGTTTTTGCAGATTTGAAGGAGAACTTGCGTAGGACGAGATTTCAACACTTCGTTGTTTGCAAAGCAAAAACTCAAATTTAACTGCATTTTTTCTTTTATTTTAAATTTAAAGAAACAATGTAAATATGGCCAAGGACTTTCAGTCGTACCAGTATTGTTGTTGCCCAAAGCCTCACTTTCATTTCCTGAAGATACATCAATTATCAATGAATCACTATCTCTTGCATAAGTACTTGTGCTGCCAGATCCAGACGTACCAACACTGGTATTTCTACCAAAAAGTGTACTCATTAGACTTTATTGTTAAATCAATATATCCTGAAAATATACCGGTAAACAATCAAAAAACAATACCGATACAGTGAATAAATGAGTATCTAACCATGTTATAAAATAGACAAAGGCTAAAGAACCGGATCACGTTCTTTAGTCATCTTAGTACTAACTTACCCCCCACTCAATATTACTTATTTGCAAAGCCTGGTGCTCACCTAACTCCGGTCCTACTAAACACCGCTAGGAACTACAAAGAGCTACAAGGAACTAAAAGGGACGGTAAAATTATAGTTTACGTACGTAAATTGTTTAAGCTGAAAAACGATGGAAAAAAGAAGAAAGGCAGTGTACACTAAAGGGGCAGGCCCGGTATGTAAATGTACGGGGCAGTGTACACTGGAAGGGAGTGTACAGGGTGGGGGATAGAGGCCTGGAGGTGCAAAATTTTTTTAATTGTTTTTTTTAATTGACTAATCAGAAACGACCAAAAGTTACAAATGTACGTAAACTATAATTTTACCAAAGGGACTATAAGGAACTACAAAACACTACAAAAAATTAGAGTCAGGGATTGGGAGGTTTAGGGGTTGGGGGGTCCTTGTGGTTTAGTAGGACCCACCTAACTCTAACCCCACCCCTAGCCCTAACCCCAACATTAAGCTTAAATTTTTCGATTTTAATTTTGATAGCTGACGTCACGTAAACGTCACAGAAAGAAACGAACCAATTCTAAAAGAACCGGATTTGGTTCTTTAGCCACTTCCTACAAAATAAGATTATGATATAAATTTATGACACTCACTAACTTAGCATAGCAGCAAAACTTGTGTAACTATAGAACTAGCACCCACAAGCCAACTGGAAAATAAAAGAAAAGCAAACAGTCTATTAGGCTGCAGATCTGCTGAGATAACGTTTAGCAGCTGATCTCCATACACTGATACATACTGGTAATAAAATCACTTGTATACACCTATACAATCTGATGCTAAAGCTGGCTATAATCTGATAAGTAGATTGTTCACATGTTCAGATTGAAATGAATATAAAACGAAGTCTTCAATTAATGCAGAGATATTAGTGGAACTTACAATTTTTAAACAGCTAAATTCTGAAGTAGAAAAACTCTTTTAACACCAGCTTTTCGCAACAAGTCACCAGCTCATAGCCTAGTCTTGTCAGCAGGTTTACTAACTTTAATGCTTGAATTACCTAACATCTTACGTAGCCTAAACTAAGATAGGCTATCGGTTGTAAATTGCAATTTGTTGTGAGCTGCGTTGTCGCTACCGGTAGGCAGATAGGCCTACATAAAAATTTAGCCTGGCCTAATAAGTTAACACAAGACTAACCTCTCCCAAACAAAACCTCCGAATGCTATTTTTCACATTAACGAATTTCGCTGTGATGTTTTGCTACAAATGCATAAAAGTAAAATGAGAGTGAAATGGAAGCGATTTTATCAAAGATGCCAAACCACATTTTGATATGCTGTAACACACACTGCATGTCTGCAATACGGGAGTGACGGAACAAACAAAAATTACCGCCAAATACAATGTTACCAATTTATTTATTTATCAAATGATGCGTAGCTACTAGTCAGTTCCTGGTTATGCCATAGTCTGTAATCTCCGTAATGATCACGCATTAACCAACTGATAAACAAGCTAGGTTTTTCATGTGTTAACACTTAACAATCCAACCCAACAAAACTTGGTTTGCTCGCATTTACTTGAGCAAAATTTGCAATTACTCAAGTAATGCTACTTTCAAATAAAATTACTTAAGTAAAAGTAGAAGTGGGAAAAAATAAAACTACTGTACTCAAGTAAGTAGCATTTTACTAAAAAACTGCTTAAGCAGTTTACTCAAGTAAAACTACTTTACTACTGACCACCTCTGACTTTGAACCATTCTTTCATATAACCCATGCTGTAAATATGAAAGAGACATTTGAAGCCACAAAAGCTTTTTAGAGTCTATCAACTACTCTAAATAGCACTGGAAGATTTGCGCAGATTTTAAAGTTACAGCGTATCACTGCTTGCTTGGTTGCAGTTAGGTTGCACGAAATACACGTGTTTCTTGTGTCTGTAGAATAATAGCAAAGATGACACTAACTATTTCAAAAACAAGGCGTGAGAACCATGTCGAAATCTGGCAGTTGGAAGGTGTAACATAAAACACACAACCATTTTAAATCCCAAAAATGTCCTGCGATCTCCTCTGTGCAATAAACTAGAGCTGACGAAAACCTTTGTCAAAGCAATGAATCATAACTGCACTGGATTTGCGTATTTAAAAGACCAATTTGGACTTTTCAAAAGTGAAGCCAAATTAAAAAATGTGCGCTTATAGGACGGAAAATTCGAAAACTATCGCTATATGACCAGTTTACTAAAAAACTTAATTTTACCAATTTGCATGCTCGGAAATCATTTTACTCTAGAAAACCCAATAATTTTGTTTCATGCTTTGCCAATCGGATCCATTGGATCTGTATTCTATACATTGCCGTCACAGTAAATTGTTTTTATTAAAACTGCTATTTTTTAGCAAGCATATTTTAATATTGCGTTTACAATGAAAAAAACTATCTGCCAATCTCGCTTAAATTATTTGGAATAGTTGTATTTACAAGAAAAAACAACGAAGTAACCAAGAAGTCTTTTTGAAATACTAATTAAGTCACGGTCTAAGTTTGGACTTGAAAATTGTATTAGTTTTAGAGTTACGGCATACATTAGCTGAATATTCAATGCACACCTTCATCTGACTGGAGATGCAAACGGTGAGTGCTTTTCTATCTTGCTTGCTTGGGAAATTGTCCCACCTTTTCTTTTATGGTGGCTTAAGTGCTGAGGTCCGTGGTTTTGTTTCGGTCAGTCAATTAAAATTCCCGGTTAAGCAATCAGTCAGTCAGCATAACTAGACCAAACATACGTCCCGATTTTGACGTCTGTCCCGGTTAGCAAAAAGTCCCGGAAATTTACTTCAGAGAAATTATGTAAAGTAACGCTAGCCTGATGATGAATTGGACTGCGAGTGACACAATCGCGGCAGCTATACAGATGTTGACCTTTTTTTTTTAGAGGACACCTCCATTTTTTTTCAGCACTTACTAATAAGAAGACAAATTATAGGTCCAGGCTGAAAGTCGAGTCTGACCTATGGGTTTGTTTATCACAAATAGCCCCAAGAATTAATGAATTGTGCAAAGTGAAGCAAGCCCACCCATCACATTAACGAATAAATTGTATTTGTATTTTAATTATTATTAATTGTAAGTGAGTCGGGTGACAAAAGTGATGTCACATACTGTATAATTGGCGTCCTCAAAAAAGCAGACACGTAAAAAAGGGTCCGCGAAGCAAAAAGTTTGGAAAACCCTGGCTAGGACCTAGCACATCATATAGTCTGCCGACTAAGTTTTTCCCAAGCCGAAAGAAAAGTTCTCTAAGGACATTTTTTATGCTACATGCATGTTCATTGATTGAAACGTAAATTATCAGTGCATTGAGAGTAGCAACGTTAATCATATGGTAAAAATATGGTTCGGTTACTTTTGGGACACCCTGGAAGTATGTACCTGGAAGTATTTATACCCAGAAAGTATGTCGCAGTGTTGTCAAAAGATGTCTTGATTGTACTAAAGTTCAAGGTAGACATTTTGAACAATTGTAAATACTAAATATGTTCAAGAAGTTTGTTGGTTTTGATATCTAATTTTTATCAAAATTTGGGTTCGGTTACTTTTGGGACACCCTGTATGTAAATAAAGGTGATCGCAGAGTGATACCATTGCGCAACTTTCAAACAAAGATACCCAAAATGACAGTTTTCAATATCGCAAAAACTAGAGGTGATGAAAAAAAATCTGGCTTTTGATTTAAAATCAGCGCCCCGATATCATTACAAAGCGATTAAAAAAACCTCAGATACAGGCAACAATTTTGGTTGTCAATGTAATCACTTAATGGCCTGAAAAAAATTCTATCAGGCATTCGAGTTTGGCCACTTAATACCGAATTTGGTTGACAAACCCTTCTGCAATTTAAAAATACTTTGTAAGCTAATCAATAAAATTTCAAAAAGGTGGTGTAAAATATTTTTCACGTTATTTTATTTGAAAGGCCTTTTTATTTTTAATGGCACGACACGGGAATCAAACCCATAACTTCAAACCTAGCGTTATTTTGTAAAATGTAAAGTTTGAGTATCTTGTGTTCAGTTGCGTGTAATTTACCCGAAAACCACAAATTTATCAACCAGTTTTGAAGATCGTATGTAAGCTTGCCCGTTCAATTTAATGACCTGTTTTATTGAAAACGTGCGTTTTTGACAGTGCGAGTTGCCCTTCATTCTGTTATTGGAATTTATCCTGTTGGTGAAGTTGTTACTCCAAGTGGAGATTAAGTCTCGCTACGAAGTTTAATTGTATCACCGTCTGATCATTGTTCGGTAAGTCCTATACGTTTGAGTATCGTTAATTCATATTTTATGAAGTATTATTAAAATTCTGAGTTTGAAACCTATAGTTTGATGATTCTGTTTACCCCGTTCTATAAATGTAAATAACTTGCTCAGTTAGCGCTGTTACCGTGTCGTGCATTTGGTGTTTATGTTTTTGTTACTACAGAAAACCGTTTCTCTCGCCATCATCCTTTATTTGTTCCTTTCAACAACTCATTTGTTCTCAATATATTTTGGTTAACTATTATTGGACTTTTTGTTTACCGGAGCGAGACGAGACGCGTTCATTTGAACTTCCCGTAAAAGCACAATTTTCGGGCGTGCTTTTACAGGTGGTATCGGTTTCGTTAGTGTAGGCCTAAAGACGATGCTCTTTTGCTCGTGATATTAAGATTCAGCAATTAGATTGCACTTTAAAATACTTTAAGAATAAAGAATGCAAGACAAAACTAGCTTTTCATGCAAGCAATCATCGAATGTTGGCAAAAGCGTTTTTAAGATAAATGTGTAATATGGCTTTGACAATTCAAAAGGGCAACTAATTTTATTCTAACTTGATATTGGAAGATAGCCCAATAAAAATGACCCAACAATGAGAGCAAGTTGCACCAAGATTTGATTTTCTTTCTTGTTTCGTTTTTCTTCGGTTGCACTTCGAGCAGAATTGGCATCACCTAAAACGTTAAAGATATTGCGTATGCTACACGTTATAATGGGAGATCCCTTAAAACTAAAACCAGGTCTACGAACTTGATCGATTTTTCCTTTAATTCAAGTTCAAGGTCACAAAAGTTTTGCAAATCCGAGTTCAAGTTGAATTTCGGCAAAGTGTTCGTCTTTCAGTGAATTTATTTTCAAATGGGGTTAAAGGCCTTGTTACCCTCTTTTAGTCTTTACCTAGCTTTTGTCTCCCAAAATATGGTTGACAAATGTGTTTGACTGCAGCTACACGATTATTAAACCATAAGTCTGTAATCAATTACTTTTAAGTTCAAAGATTGTCACTTTTCGTGTTTAAGTTCAACAATATGATTGAATAGCTTTGAGTTTGTAGTCCTAAAGAAAATCCCATTGAAACGTCCCAAGAGAAGATGCTAAATGAAGCGATTATTTTACCTTTAATGGCGGCTCGATTTTTTTTGATAATAAAGATTTTGATCGCAATTCCAACAGAAAAAACGCTGACAAGAACAAATGGAATGTAGAACACTACAGGATAAGCAATCATCGCGTAGAATTTGATCAATGGAACGCTGAAAATAGCAGATACATAACTTTTACCTAAACCTGCCTAGGAAATTTTTAAAACTCATTAAAGAAGGTCCAGATTATGTGATATTTTTTTTGTTTTTGCCGAAAGAGCTCCCTTCTTAAGCGTTTGTATTTGTTAATTCATTGCTGCAATGTCATATAGTTTCGGTTTATCAAACAGTTCAATTACCGCACTTATGTCGTTTATTGCTGCCGTGCGTTGCGATTAATTATTGCGCTCCTTGCGTTATAAAAAACGAAATTGTCACAAATTGTAATTTTGCTGCTCTTCTGGAAGTTTTAATTTATTGTTACGTAATTTGGATTTGCATTTAGCAAAACTAGTTTACTACATTTTGTTGTAGTATTGATTGCAACAATGACCGGTCATAAAATCGACAACTTTAGGCTTTAGGTAAGACATTATATAGCTGATTCCCATGCTCAAAAAGAACGTGGATTTCTCGATGCGGGCCGGGCTAAAGAGCCACAGTTTGCGTCCGCTTGCTAATTATGGCAACTGACAAAAGCAATTAATAAAAATATTAAAGAAATTAAATGATAAAATTGTTAAAAGTAATAAAAATATTGGGCCTAGGCAATGCTAAATTAATTTAGCCTACACGTTGTAATGTTACGGCAAGGCCAATATGATGTTTTGCTGTAAATTCTTGTTTATTTTTTGATGCAAGGTTATGGATATGCATTGATATTAGATTTAAATGGTGAGCATAACGCAAATGATATAAAAAATTAAAAATTGCTTTTCATATACTGTAGGTTGTTCATATCTACCAGCTTTACCTTAGATCTACTTGCAAACAATGACAGCTCAGACATTGCGCTTGTTTTGCAATTGACGACTAGTTTCCATTAGGCGTAAGTTTTTCGGCGTAAAATCGTAATTGAACTTAAAATTTCACCCGGTCGTTTCCATTTGTCTGTTATCTGGCGTTTACTTTGTAGGGGCTTCGTAAGTCAAAACGATTACCCCTACCAGCAGTGCTGGATTACGGCTTGAAAAGTACGTTTTCTATGTAGAAAAATGCAGGTCTTTGCTGGCATTACCAAATAACTTATTTGTAGAAAGCCTACACCAATTATGAGGGTTGATCGGGTCATTCAAGTACATCTAACGTCCTATTTTACAATACTTTTAAAGTACCAAAACTACCTTCAACACTATCGGTACTTCTAAATTTAAACAAGACTTCATTTTTTATCAAAGCAACATCCACAGACAAGAACTTTAACTATCTAAAAACTGTTTATGGGTTTTTTAACTCAATATTCGGCCTAAATTGCTTGATGAATAAAATCGTCAAACAGAGAAAATTACTCTAAAATGCTTTTACAAAGGCAGGCCTACAATTTAACATAATTAAATCGCATTTCGTAACAATCTTGGTTGGCAGAAGAGTTGATAGATATTTACAAACAGGGAATTTTTTAAAGAAATCAAATTTGTTGACATAGCCACACCTCAATTTGTTTTGAAAAATTATTTCGGAATTTTTGTGAAAAGTATTAAACTCTAATTTTTCCCAAAAGTTTTAAGCGTTCTAAACAAAAAAGACTTTGCTGAGCCCCCTGATGGAACAAATTGGTTCGCTAAGACTTCCAAAATTTGAAATTGGACCAGCATCAACTTCATAAATCCCCCAAATTAGGCTTACTTTATGAGCGTAACACTTTGCTTTGCATCGGAAGAGATGGAAGGCTAAAGAAATTTTTGTCTCAAAGCAAAATCACACCCCTTACGCTGGAGATAGTTTTTCGGAGGCACGTTTTTGGTTTTTTCAATTCTAAACAAACATTAATAACTTTTTCACATTTCACTCATTTTTAAAAGCTCTATGGAAGACCTTTGTTTTGAAGATCCAGTTATTCTGAACCTATTTTTGAGCTGTTTTTCTTACGAGAATATGCCGGCGACGGTAATAACCTCCATATCACACACACTTGTCTCGAATTTTACACTTGTCGTTACTCCAAATACTAGTCCAAAGTAGCGGAACAAGATGGCAAAAATGGCCAAAAAAAAACCTCAACCTGCGACTGCTAAATTTTTCCCACAACGCCTCATCAAAACTAGCTCAATTCTGCGGGAAAACCGAAGAACTGGCAACACTGATGATAGCCGACAATTTTGCTGCCTGCTGCTGTTTCCACTAAATAGTAGCAAGCATTGAGATGTCATTTAAGATTATGACCTCAAAATGTGTTTTAAGCCATTAAATATTGGGATCGCTACTTACCACTTTTTCGTTACTCTAGGCGAAATAATAAGAACTAACGTCTTTGACTGCGTGCATGTTCCTCGACCCTGGCATAAACGCTGCCATGCAAAGAGCAAACTAACTCGAAATAAAGCACTCACAGTTCTTCTTCGTCGTATGAGCTATTTGTTGTGAGCATTATGCAGGAAGATGTATACGTAGGTTACACTGCGTTAGCGCTCACGCTCGGTTTGCGAGTCTTCAGTTAGACTGCAGCCACCACACGGATAGACTGCTTGGCCCCACCATCTGTCTGCCACATAAAGATGGCGGCATCCCGTTAAGTGTCTGGCCCAAGGACACGACAAGCGAACTTGCCGGCTTGTTCTCCACACTAACCCTATGTTGCTGAGCGCCAAGTAGGGAAGCTGTGAATACCATTTTTTAAAGTCTTTTGGTATGATTCGACTTGGGAAATGAACCCCAGGTCTACCGACTGCGAAGTGGACGCTCAAACCACTACGCCATCGCGCGGGTAACTCACAGTTAAGTTATAGCAATAACGGGGTTAAAAATATCAAATCAGCTGGCTGCGCCAGCCTCGCCCACTTGGTAAGAAAATTGCTTTAACATTTAGATCATATGTAGCTAGACACTTGCATTTCGTAGTAAACGATAAGAAAAGACCATCTTTACCCTATCGTCTTTTTCTTGGGTGACCAACAAGTATTTTACTTGGAGTTGGCTACATATCAAATTTACGGACTTCATTTTTTGATGAATCTTTTCAAATATTTTGATGAATAATGCCAAAGATTCATGCTATTGAGAAAGAATAGACAAAATGTACCCAAGGACTTACTATTCTAGAAATTGCAATTTTGTGAAATGCAGGCACTAAAATTTTGTATGTTTTTAACCGGTAGACTACATTTGATAAACATCTAGAGAGTTCAGTTTTTGATAGATCTTTTTGAAAATGTCGACAGACATTGCGAAAGAACCACGATGGTGAGGAAAAGTAGTCAAAATATACCAAATAACTAACTTTGTTTAACAATTGCAAGTTTGTTAGCTCTAGTAGGATGATTGTACAACTAAAATTGAAACATGTATGGCAACCAAGTTTTGATCAGCCATTATAGACTAATCCTTAACCCTAAGTAATTGGAGTCACATTTTGCTGGAAAGCAAATTTCCAAAGCTTTCATAGGACAGTAATGGTTAGTACCTTACAATTACGTTTTGGTATTGAAATTAACTGTTTTTACTGAGCTTACCACTTTTTTGCGAGGGGTAAAAAGTTACGCCACAGGTCTTATAGTTCAGTTTTTTCAGTACAAAAACTGATGTTAATTGTATATATTATACACTATCAGAATCGCCATAAAATCTTTTAATTTGTTTTATAAAGTTTGAAAATCAGTTGAGAAATGAGGTCACAAATCAGTTTTTAAATAAACTGATTTTGCAATAAGCATGCGATTTTTGAAAATATTTCCATATTATGATCTGCTATAGCAAGATTTGTGCTAATCGTACGAGACATATTGTGACATCATAGACCCAGTTTAAGCATGCAAGCGAAAAAGAGAAGAAAAAATGCTTAGAGGGCTTAAAGTGCTTAAATAAAGAATTGCTCGTAGCACAGTCAAATTCACATTAATTGTTATAAAGTTGTTTTTATCAAAAGGACCTTATTAATATCTCCTGAAAGAACGTTTAATCGCGTTTCTGCGATGAGTACATTTTGAGAAAAAACAAAAAACAAATTGTTCAATAAATCGTTGATTGTGACGTTATTTTAGACACCAAACAAATGAAAGTTTTTGTACTGTGGTACGTCGGAAGCTGGTTTTCGCTTGAGTAAAAAGTCATCGTCCTCTGTTAAGTAATGCAAATTCTAAAAAATTGTTTTTGGTTATGACGTCATGATGACGTCACCAACACTCTTGTGACACTTAGCACGGAGTCCTCTGCCGCAAAGTTTGAAAACTTTTTTTCTTTTCTGATAACTATCATGCCAGATCGCAGGCAATCAATGAAGCACGCTTGCAAAGCTCATCTTGTCCAACTTGCGTTTGAAAGCAACTTGACAAAAACCTAAAAACTGATTGCAAAGAAAACGTCTTTCGTCAGTTCAGTGCCTCAAATCGCAGACTGCAGTTATTTTAGTTAAACTCAGTTGAGTTACTTTATTTTTAACTTTTTGGCGTTCTTTATTTTACAGAATTGGTTCTGTGTTTTTTCTTAAAAACTTCGTTGTTTTAGTATTCGACAATGTTCTTTTTTACTTATTTAATCGTGATTCAGTGGTTACCAACAGTACAACAATATGTATCTTGATGCGTCATGTACTTAACTAACGTTGCCTATTTTAGCAGTATATTGAATTTTTTAATAGTGGTAGTTCGGTGATTTAAGTTTCAAACAATATTTGACATTCCAAGTTTACACCATTAAACCCATCAAGTTATCAAGTGTGGCAAAAATCTCAAGTCACGTTATATTATAAATTTGTCTAATCATCAACACACGATCAAAACATTCTATATGCAATTCAAAACATTTTGTTTCCCTATAATATCTTATTTTAGTGCCCCCTCACTTTCGGCTTGTGCCCCACTACTTCGTATGTTCTGGCAACGGCACTGCTTTGGAACCACTTTTAAGGAATGTTAGCAGTGGAAGAGAGAAGTTTTTTAAAATTATGTACATAAAAGCTCGAATAAACAAAATAGAAAATAAATGTCCCAAGAAGAAGATCACTAAGCAATTTTTTTAGAACAAACTTTTTAGAGCAGTTTGCGAAAAAAGGAAGGCCACATCGATAAATTGAGCAATAAAAAGTATAAATTGAATCATAAATTACTTTTATCTCTGCTTTCTTTTTTTCACCAACATATTAAAACTACGGCTGGGACCCGGAATCTGGAGCTGTGGAGCCAAGCATTTTCTCTGGAGTTTTTTAAAATATTTCTCCGGAGCCAGAGTTGGAGCTAAGGCAGCAAAAATTTTATTAGCTCCCGCTCCAGGGTTGGTCATAAAAAATTTTAATAAAAACGTGTTGTTTTAGTTTGAAATCAGATAATTATGAACTGATTACATGAATTTGTATTCAATGGAGCTAATTGTAAACAGCAAAATATAGTAAAAAATAATATGGTAAAAAGCAAAGCGGCTACTGGCATTTGCTTTAACACTTTCGCTCCCGCGCGGGTAACCATACCCGCACATAAAACAGAGTTCCCCTCAAATTTTTTCAAAATGAGTTACAAAATCAGTTTACTAAAAAACGGACTTGTGACTTTATTTCTTATCCGATTTTCATACAATTTTCAAAAGATCATGCTTAATTCCTCACGCATCGGAAGATATACAATTTGTGTTCTAATTCTTGGATTTTCAAACCCCAAAAACGGTTAAAAAGACCAAGAACCCAGTTTCAGACGACAAAAATTGTAAAATTTTCAGCAGACACGTGCAAGAGCCAATTACTTTGAATTCAAATCAAGATACCTGGTTTACCACAAAACCAAACCATTTACATTGACATAGTCTGAAAACTACTCTTTTGGGGCATCATTTGACAAAATTTTAAGCAATATTAATAAAACTTAGCTATTAAAATTTTCAAATTTTTTAAGGGTCTCAAAACTCCTCCAAACAAATTTGTACAGTAAGTAAAAAAAGTAAATTTAGTGCGTAAAAAATATGATATGTTGCTAAATACCGGTCTCATTTGAAAGCTTAGGAAATTTGCTTTTCAGCAATATATAACTTTAAATAATTTAAGCTAAGCAATATTCGATATTTACTGATCAAAAATAGGTACTGTACATCATGTCAGTTCAAAACCCCCCAAAATTTTTTGACTTACCTTTACTAAATTATGATTTTTAGAAAAACTATACCCTTTAAAAAGATAAAATAAATTGCAAATATTTCACCAATAAAGTTGTCATTTTGTATCAAGTTTCCAAGGAAACAAAAGTTGAAATACAAGTTTAAAAGCTAACAGAAGTTTGGCTTCTCTAAATCAAAGTTTGCTGTATCCCCCTTGTTTCTCAACACATGGAAAGGGTGTAAACAAGCGGCTGTTTCATTGTTAGTGACAGCATATTCTATTTAAACTTGATATTTTCTGAATCTTGAAGAAATTCCCTGTTCAAAAATGCCTAATGTTACATGGTTTAGGCTAACCTCTAGCAGATAATAACTGATCATATTTTAGATACTACATTTGACTAAGAAAATTTGGTACCGGTCAGTACCGGTTAACAAAAAGATCATGTGCCTCAGAAAGTAGCAAACTGTAGAAAACCTAGGCCTTTTGGTAAGTTTTGATTGATGTACCTTGAAAGCTTATGTCCTTAGCATCATCTAGCGACCATTTCTAAAGAAATTGGTAGAAAAATAAAATCTGTAGTGATCTTTGAGGTAAGGGTACTTTAACTTTGAAGACAACTCAGCACCTTTTGGGGGGGGGGGGGCTAATTTGCATAAAATTTGCATATTCAAAAAAATTTTTTTTGTTTTTATTATATTTGAAATCCTCAAGAAATAGAGATTTCAACGATATATTACACTTGATGTAGAAGTAAACAGATGAGTAATGATTTACAAACAAACTTGAGTATTTTATGATGATTAATTATGATTGATTATGACAAATTATGACAGTTTTTCGCTCTGCCACCTTGCGGACATTTCTCTCGCAATGCACGCGGGAGCGAAAGTGTTTAAAAGACGTTTTCACCTAGTTTACCTGTTAATGTAAATGATTGTGACAGCATGCATATGAGTTAGCTTAACACAGTAAAACTGGCAGTATGGTTGCAAAAGATTTGTAAGCTGTTTTGTTTCTGTCAGTTAAGTGCAGGAAGGAAGTCCATTTCACTTGTATGTCAAAAACGACTAAAGATATTAATGATCAAGGATAATTTAAAACAGCATATCATTGAAATGGTTGTAGAAAATGGCACTCCATTAACGTTTTTTCCTCAAAAGGACTTGTGGGATTAAATGGAGAACTTGCAGGAAAGCTGAGACTGTCCCTGGAAAGGCGAAATTAGAAACATGGTTATCACAGCAGCAATAGATCAAAAAATGCATTTAAAAGAAGAGCTAAGTGACAAATTTATCTTTCTCAAAATGGATGGCTGCACAAGACACAGGGTTAGCTATCTGGCCATAAATGTGCAGTTTATCAATTCCAAAAACATGCTATATACCTAAAATACGTAAATACGTAAACGTGTAAAAATATAAATACGTAAAATACATAAAAAATAAACATAAAAATACGTAAAACCCAAGCACAACATAGCAGTGAATTTCTGCGGCACACACTTGAAACAGTTCTCAAAGAATTTGATTTGAAAAACAGTAGGATTTGGCAATTGTTACCAACAATGCTTCAAACATGGCAAAATCAGTGGAAAAATTCAACAAAATGGATGTTTTGCCAGAAGTTGAAGCTAACGAGAAAGGCAGTGATTTGGATGAAGTGTTTAATAGTGCTTTGTCTGGAATGGAGGATTTTTTGACAACGACTCATATGCTCTGTGCAGTGCATACACTGCAGTTAGCAATCCATGATGGCCTCAAGGAAAAACATGCGGCTAGTCTTGTCAGTAGAGTTCGCCACGTTGCTATAACTGCGAGAATACCAAAGATTGATGCCATTTTGAAGCGAAAATTAAAAAAAGATGCAATCATTAACCAAGCAACAACAGCGATTATTAAAATTAAAGAACGCTTTACTGGATTTGGCACACCCTGATCTCATGCTAACAGATGATCAATGGAATGAAGTCAAACAACTAGAAGAATAGCTGCGGCACTCTTTTTTCGCAACAAAACAATGCAATATGTACATTTAACGCCAGGCTCTTTCTATTAATACAAAGGGTGGAAGACCCTAATTTTTAAGCTTTCGCATATTGGCGGCAAGTTAGCTAAATCAGAGCATCTATGCAACACAGGGAGGCAAATCTTATGAACAATGATGTGCTTTTGTCGGCTATATATGTTGATCTCAAGTACAGAATAACCTTAAACAAAGAGCAACTAGAAAGAGGATGGAGAGAGTGATTTAAACTTAGTTCATGGATATAGTTATTTAAACACTCAAGCCACTTGGGTCGGGGAGCCGAAGCTAGTGAGTGAGTACTTGATAGATTCGGAGCTGGTGGGTGATTACTTGATAGCTCCGGAGTTAGAGCCGGAGCTTGTGCTCATTGACAGTGGCTCCCCAGTCCTTGTCAAAACTATTTTTTATTGCCGTTGCTTTTTTTTTTTTTAATCCCACAATGCTGATAATGTGAAAAAAATGATAAATATTTCTGTCATGGTGGGCACTGAGTATAAAAGCCATAACTTCAATAACTTTTAAAACAACTCAAGTGAATGGCGATTCTATATTTTTGCGACTTTCAAAAAGTCAAACTTTAACCCTATTGGTGCAGTAGGGTGGTAGTTTTTAGCTAGCAACCAATCGAATGCAAAATACCATGACACCTCAAAATAAAAATTATTGACTAGCTACTTAACTCTTTTATGTTTAGGGAGCAGGAAGGCCACTGGGAGGTTATTATGTTTCTAGTCCGATCTCGAATCACTGCCCCGACCCACCGATAAAATGGAACGAAGCCGACACCAAAACCAACAATCCAAACAATAGCAATGTAAATCTAAAAAAGTTGTTTGAAAGTCATTCTTTTTTCTGAAAATAACACAAAGATAGGAAAAGCATTGATAGGGAGGAATGAAGATGGTGGACCATAAATGATGGGAAGGTAATTTTAGGAAGCTTATTCAGGATGCAGAAGAGTATACTGTTGATGTGACATTACTTTAAAAAAGCCTGAAAGGGCAACAAACGCCATAATTGCACTGACCTTTGTCCGCTTTTGAGTGAATAATGTAGAGTATGGCCAAAAAACGGAAACAAAACGGAAAAAAGAAAACATGACAATGTGCAATGACGTCACACAGTATGTCCACTTAGTCATCGCCCAATTAAGCTAAAAAATACAAAAAGCAATTTTTTCTTTTGGTTAAGGCAATTGCTTGTAAACTCACATTCTCAATGCGATTACTCATTCATATAATCAACTCCGAGTTACTCATTCGTAAGGCAATTACTCAATTAATTGCTCACAAACGCATGTTTGTAAGGCAGTTGCTCTAAATTACAAGTAAAACGCTGCGTTTTACAGGATTGAAAATAGCTAAGCTGTTTGGCAGGCATCTTGTAAAAGGCGATTAATGGATTCCTACCAATTTTAGTGGATTCTTACCAATTCCTAACAATGGTAGTGACAAATTGATTTCTACCGATTGTAGATGGGGTTGTCTGCTTGGTTGGATCACTCACAATAAAACTGAGGTTAATTGTAAACAAGGGCATTTTTCTCGCTAAGCATTTTGCTGCTACAAATCTTCATAATCAGAAAGATAAAAAATGGCTCCAGTCCCTGGGAGCTCTCAAATTGGCAAGGGGTGCTAGGAAACTCCGGGCGTAAACCTGGATGTCACGGAACAAGATTTGGAATTTTAAGTGTGAGAAATTTTGTGGAAGAAAAACCGAAGTGTGAAAAGAATTTACCAAAGAGCTCGCTTTGAGGATATTTAAGGACGAAAGTATTAACTGTAGTGGTGGGAAACGACAGAGGATCTGGAGGGATTACAATTTTGATAAAAGAGAAAATACCTGAAGATAATGTGAAAGTTAGGAAAAAGAGATAGAATGATGGGAATTGTACCAAATTTAAGGAAGGAAGTGGTTTGAACAATATATGGAGATGGGTCACAAAGCGAAAGACCAGACACAGAAAAAAATTGTTTTTTTGATGAAATGGCAAGTTAATGGGATTTGGAAAGTTTTTGTGGAATTATCTTTTCCTTGAAAGCCTTCAATGTACACGTCAGTAAAAGTGTTGTGCATGGGGTAATGGAATTGAAAAGAGAAATATGGAAGGAAAAAAATTGCTGGAGATCTCTCATAAAAAAAATTTGTGGTTGGAAAATACGTTGCACTCGGACAACAGGAAGAAAATAACTTATAGTACATGTAGATGTAAAACAGAAATTGATTTTGCGTTTGTGGCAAAGAAAGACAGAAACAATGTTAGGAATGTGTTGTTGGAATGAGAAGGTCAAGAATACAATAGAGATGGCAGCATTTCAAGAGCTGTGCAGGTTTCCATTAGAAGAAAATAAGATCCAATACAAACGTATCAAAAATCAAATAAAAAGTTGCTGCCAGAGCTATGAGAAAGGAAACCAAACAGGAGTTGAATAATTTTTGTCAGAATTCCAAAATTGTTTTCAGTTTTCCCAAAAGAATGAAAAAGATAGGAAAAGATCTTGAAGGAGGAAGATGCTTAGGATGAAGAGGCGGACGGCTGGTTTCTGGTGAAAAAGATAGACAGAAAATTTGGAAGAATGACATCAAAACAAACATGAATGGATAGAAAAAATGAGACCAAATGGTGGAAACTAATGTAGCGGAAGCATCGGTCGGAAAAGTTACTTGAGAAGAAGTCGTTGGAGTGATGTAAGAGAGGAAGACAGAAGAGACAAATGGATTATCAGAAGTAAACTAGGAGAAAATTATTGCAAATGGTAAAATTAGGGTTAAATGCTGATGGTTCAAAATCAGCGGGTGTTGGATGGTTGAGGAATGCGTAACAAGTGGTACATCAAAGTAATTGTGTCTATTTTTCAAGGAAAAAGTGACGTGGTGAGCTGTGAGTTATATTGAGGAGTAAAGCTTCTAGAACATGCCATGAAAATTGTTGAAAGTTTATTAGAGAGGCGAATACGAACACTGATCAGTATGAATACAATGCAGTTTGGATTTATACCAGGAAAAGGAGCAGTGGATTTAATCTTAATTGTGAGGAGGATGCAAGAGGAACATCAGAAGAAGAAAAAGAAGTTTTAAATGTGTTTTGTTGATATGGAAAAGGCTTTTGATATAGTTCGAAAAAAGGTGATGAAGTGAGCAACATTATTGAAAAGCTTATTTGAAGTAATCGTTTGAGCACTTCCGAGGTTTTACAGTATAATAAAGCAAATGTCAGAGTGAAGATGGGATCTTTGTATTCAGAGAATTTGAAGGAAAGGTTGGCGTACATAAAAAAGCAGTGCTGTTGCCACTGCTGTTTGCAATAGTTTTGCATGTTATCACAAAAAATGCAGGAAGGGGTGTTATTATTGAAGTATTGTATTCTGATAATCTTATTCTCATGAGTGAAACCATGGAAGATTTAAAAGTAAGCACTTGGATTGAAAGAAATCACCTGAAAATAAAGGTTTGAAGGTCAATATCCGAACAACAACAATGACGGATAATTGGAAAAGAACTGCTCATAAGCAAAATAGATTTATGGGGAGTTTATGGGAGGAAAGTGATGGCAATTCAATTATGGGTCTTGGGTTCATAGCGGATGTGCGAAAATAAAGAGAGTTACCACTAGGCTGGCAATGCGTTTTGTTTGATCAAGATGTGGAGAAATGATGAAAGGAATGAAGAATTCGATCGAGAATTTGTGAAATGAAGTGGAGACAGTAAATAGATTTTATATTTGAGAGACAAGCTAAATGCTAGTGGTGATTATAAAGAGGCAGCCGCAGCGAGAGTAAAAATCATTTGAGTGAAATTTAAGAAATGTAGAGAATTGTTTCCTGGAAATAGGTTTCTTCTAAAGATGAAAGGAAAAATTTATTGTTTTGCGTAAGATCAGCAATACTTTAGGGAAGCGAGACGTGCTGTTTAAGAGAAAACGCGAAAGAAATTTTAAGTTAAACGGAAAGAGCTACTGTGCGAGCCATTGGCGGTCGAAAAATGGTTGACAAAAAAACTACTGCGAACAGATGGACACGCTGCTGTTAAAGGAAACTGTAGAAGTACTGGCGAAAGCAAATAGAGGTGGATTGTTCGAACATGGGCTGAGAAGGCGTAATGATAGTGTTTTAAAAGTTGTCCTAGATCTTACCGTAAGCGGTAAGAACTACTACTACTAATACTACTACTACTATTGCTATCACCACTACTACAGCTATTAATATATTTTACTTTGCACGCCTTTAAACACCGTGACAGAATTTAGGGGAAATAATAAATGGTTTATAGTAAATCAGGTTTTAGTTGTTTGGCCATTTTAACTATTTTCAGTTTCTTCATTAGAGTTTTGGCCAGGAACAAAATATTTAAAAATGTTTCTATTTTCAACTGTATATTTGAATTTTTGTTGGTTTTACTACATTGAAAGTGTATGTCCTTGGTGAAGAAAAGTTCAGAATAATTAAATAAAATTATATACTGTGAAAAAGCAATCCAATCTTTGTTACAAAAAATTACTTGTATTGATAAAACATAGCTAATAAAGAACAAATTGTTGAACAACCTACTTTGCACGTGAAATCCGGCCAATACCACACGTCGAATCCCCAAGTGAAACGATAAAGGGTTAAAATACTAACCCAAGCGGAGATAAGATCAGAAACGCTCAAACTCGTGACAAGAAAATAAAATGTTGATCTATAAAGCAGTAGCATTTTTGAATTATGTTAAAGTCGGTACAAAACCATATATAAGACCTCGGTCAAATGAGATTCCTCCGTAGTTGTAAAAATTCTCATCGAATTGTTTTTCGATCAGTATAGCATACTAAAGTATTTAAAAAAGGGACTTCTGCTAAAACATTGAACCAAAATAAAAGTTGAAGCCGGTTCGAGAAAAAAAAATCTATGGTAACGTTTGAATGTGTCCCGGACTGGGGACAGAGAGAGATTTTTTTTGTGAAACCCAACAACAACAATTCAAAAAACCCATAAATTACGTAAAACAAGAAAAGTATCAAAAACCCCTAGAGTAATGCCGTGTAATAGCATTTTGACTCAATTTCAACAATAATATTTTGAAAGTGAGACGAAGTAAAGTATCGCTCAAACAATTGATCCTTATACAACTGCACTAACAACTTGACAACTAAACATTAAATTAAGGGTGTCCCAAAAGTAACCTAACCGTAAACTTAAATAAAATTAAGATATCAAAACCAACAAACGTAATTTCTTTTTATGTGTTTGTAAGGTATTTTCTTTACTATCGCTTAACATGTTACGTTTGTTACGTTTCTTTCCTATAGTCTCAATTTGTTCCTGGCACAACCTTCAACCAGACTAAAGCAGATAAAAACGTATATTTTTTTAAAAGTTAGTGACGCGACGCCGCGTCTACTCGTCTCAATGTATCTACTTAAACTGTCTTCTACCGTCTTTCTCGTCCGCGTGCAATACGCCTTCTCGGGATAATTAACACACAGCACAGAGAACCCGCCCGAAGGCGGACCGCGCTATCAAAGCAACCCGTGTTCAAAACCAATGTGTAACATAAATGCTAAATATGTTTAAGAAGTTTGTTGGTTTTGATGTCTAATTTTTATCAAAATTTGGGCTCGGTTACTTTTGGGACACCCTGTATTTATCTTCCTGCTGTATATCCATGTTGCTTCTTGTTTGTCACAAAAGATATCTTCAAAAATTAAATTAATCTTAACTGCACTATCAGCCACAACAATTGTTACTTCTACTTGGCGTTTAAATTTTTTGGCAACAACCAATTATACGCCGAATAACCAAACACAGATACACATCAACGCTACCCTGTGCTTCCACAAAAATTTTTCTATTTTCTCCTCTTTATAAAATACTTGTAGCTTTCACAACAATACTAGTGTACGATTGCGGTAACACTGCCTTAAAAATATAAAGTAAAACAACTCAGCTAATGAATATGGCGTAAATATCGAAAATAGAGATAAAGTAAGTACCACTGAAATAGTACAAAAGAACTCTCACATGCTGCATTATATGCATATTTGAAAAAATACAAGTACCTTACCCAAACGTTTTCGCATTCGCTAGACAGATAGACTTACGGTTAAGCTGTTAAGACAAGTTGCCCAAATTTTTTCACCATATGCTTTTTTTGGTTGACGTTCACTTTGCTGTACTTAAACCCTCGACGAACTAATAATTTGAAGCTATCAAAAACTAACAAGTCCAAAGATTCTCTTTTAGGCATGAAATGAGTCTTTAAGATTTTGGAATAGTAGTAAAATTTTTCTTCTCTATAAAGATGGAAGGACCATGAAATAGAAGGACATTTTCGTTTCCAGTATTTCTGTGTTTATACATGACTTGCAGGAATTTTATTTTTTGAAGAATTTTAATTGTGCAATTGCATTATCTTGCAAATTTATCTATTTACGCCTGATTGGTTTGTTTTGATCAAATGTTCCGCAATTTCTTCTTTCATAAATTTTAGGGTCGAGGAAATTTTGTTCAAAGTGGAGCCCCTGACACTACCTATCTACTTCTCTCTCCTTTTTCTAGAGATTTATGATTATATATATATATATATTATATTAAGCAAAGATAATTCTAGATATTTCAGAAGCAGAGTTGCCCACTTGAAACGTGCAAAAACCCCCAATAGGGTCCTAAACACTCGAAAAATGGCAATTTTTGCAAAAACCTCCAAGATTCTCAAATGTTTTGGCACGTCATATGTTTGAATTCTACCACACAATGATTTCCTAAAAGTTTAAAAAATATTCCTTATTGTATTGTTGATTCAAAAAAAAATACAAAGGTCTTGAGCTTTGATCCGAAGCAAAATTCCATATATATAGTTGAAACCCCCCCAAAAAAAAAGAAAACTGCTTGCCCAAATATTTCAAAATTTTCAAAAATTTAGGTTTTCATGTCAAAATCAAGTGGTTTTGCCAAATATTTTGATTAAATATCAAAAAGATTTTTCCAGAAATCCCAATATTAGTTTCGAAAATCGCAAGATTTTTCCCAACACATTTTACGAAGAAATGAATCCAAATTGGCCTTGAAAATTTCTCAAGGTATTGGGATAAATTTCTGAAATTGTCATCCGTGGCTAGAAGATTCAAGAAAAAAACGATGAGAATTTAATGATGTGATATATACAAATTTACGCAATTCCTTACCGGGTTAATGTTACGTCGCAATCACAATTTAAAAATCAAAATGTAGTAAACAATCTGGCTGAATAATTTGCTACATAACATCACATTAACAGTTTTGTTAAAGCTGCTATAAATTATTATTCGTGACAATGGCCAAGTGAAGATGTTCCCTGATTTTGCTGTTTAATCCAACGCTTTGTGGTAAGATTGCGTTTGCACCTCACTTTCATCTTAAAAGGCTCGTCAACAGCAAAATTGATCTTTTGTATTTCAAAACACAATATGAGATGGCTGCGATTGGTAGGGGTAGCGTTGGACAATTTTGAGAATAGATGAGGAGTTAGATGAGGGGATAACCAAGTGGTTTGAACTGGTTTTAGACAATATTTTTAGCAATGACTGTTTCTATATAAAGAAAAACCTTCTGACTGACCTTAATTTTTTTGATAACAATACAGTCGCAATTATCACGACGTTTGCAATTGTTCCAAACACGAACATGGTGATTGTTGTTGACGCTGCGATTATGATGCCAGTACTGTCAAACGGGAGAGAGTAAGATCTAAATGGGAACATTTAAATACACAGTCACCTTACCGATAGTCATGCTGAAAGCTATGAGTGGAGATTAAAGTTAACGAGGTTGGCATTGGGTTGACTGATTTAGCAGGGAGGCCAAAAACGTATTATATCTTTCCGAAATTTTTTCAAATCTGAAAAACCACATTTATCTAAAAGTATTGAATTAGTCTTCTTACTTATGGTAATGCTTGTTGGAAAGAGCTGTGTTGAAAAATAACAAAAAGAAAATGGGGAGCCTTGCTTTCTTGACCAGAAACGTTCAAGCTTTTTCTCTAATTGGCTGAAATTACAAACGTAAGTGTTTATCGGGCCCCAATAGCAGTTAAATATAAACTTTTTTAATTGGATTTAGAGTAAATTTTTTAATAGAAAACATACAGTATAAAGGTAACTAAATGAGTTGCCAGCTATGCCGCCATTTACAAAAGCGCATAGAACACTACTTTCACTGTTGCAGAGTAGCAAGCGGGCTTTCACTCAGCCTGCTATCATGGTTGCTACTCATCGCATAAATATAAACAAGTGAATGCATTTGAAATGAATTTTAGATAAGTTTAAACAAACAGATACTGTGAGCATTTGTGCATTTTATCTTACGATAATTTTTTAATCGTACGTTACGAAAGTAAAAATATAACTGAATAAAATGTACAATTGGAATTTAAGAAAGCAGTGGGCCGCAGAAAAATAGTAAGTGGACGGCTGGACATGTTGGACTGGCTTGACATCCCTGTTCTAGATATTTTCCATATTCTAAATATTATGATCAATGAAATTCAAAGTTTATGAAAAATTTTTAAATGTTTTAACTTATTTAGCTCGATACTTTTCGTTGCGTTACCAAAAAACAATATAAAATGGGAAACAGTTTGAAGGCAATTTGTGGGTAGAGACAATGTGCCGTATAGGCAAGCCTATTTAATAAGTGATCTCAATTTCAAGACTTAAAGTCAGATCTACGCTCGGCTTAATATGAACTTACTTGTTATTGTCTTTCAGTGGGTCTCCTGTGAAATTCATTATTTTATTTCGATAAATTTTACTGGCTTACTGAAATTCCGTAATTAAATGACATTAATTTCAATCGTATCTCGTGCTTGCGCTCTGTCCAAAGCAAGCTTACAATATACAAATGGTGAGCTAGTCTTTAACTTTCTTTGTTTGAGTAAAATTGTACGTATAAATACCAGGAAGTTGTGTCTTGTTGATAAATGCAGCGTAGGATTTATTTATTTTTAAGATGACGTTTTGATTTGCTTGCTTGTCAATTCGACAAAAACTTAATGCTTCTTTTTCTCTTTTTACACGCATTATTTAAAACAAAAGATCTTCTAGTCATCAAATGAATCCAAATATTCGATATTTTTATCTATATTCGATATCGTTTATATATATTATATATATTCGATATCGTTTATCTATTCGATACACTACAAACTTGTTTTAATGACGTAAATCAGTCATTGCTCAGCGCGTCAAAAATCGATGCTTTCATAAATTTTACATTTAGAATTTATTAAAAGATTACCTTAAAAAATAGCAATTGGTATTTTATGATAGCCAGCGATAAATTTACCATTCCACTGGGGATGTGATTTAATAGTAAGACTATCCCATTTGCAGCCAGTGAACTGGGTTTGATTTGCTTGTCCAGTCAACCAATGACTCTGAAAGTGGTATTTACGCATCTCCTGCGAGGTACTCAACAATAAGAGTGATGTGAAAATAGATTCTAGGACAAATACCCCCGGACAAATACCCACCGGACAAATACCCACCGGACATATACCCACCGGACAATTACCCCCCTTGCAAAATACCTCCTGGACATATACCCACCACAAGATGAAATGTGAGGAAAAACCCTAACCCTAACCCTAACCCTAACCCTAACCCTAACCCTAACCCTAACCCTAACCCTAACCCTAACCCTAACCCTAACCCTAACCCTAATCCTAACCCTAACCCTAACCCTAACCCTAACCCTTAAACAAAACAAAAAAAACTGGTGGGTATATGTCCAGGGGGTATTTTGCAAGGGGGGTAATTGTCCGGTGGGTATTTGTCCGGGGGTATATGTCCGGTGGGTATTTGTCCGGTGGGTATTTGTCCTGATACCGTGAAAATAATATATGAGACTGAATTCACTTAGTCATGATTAAAAGGAGCCCAACGGGTCTCAAGTTGCCTGAGCACGTAGCCACCGTTGGCACCACAATAACAACAGTTCCCCATTTTGCTACTTGGGCCGCTAGCGGAACTGAAAACAAGCAACAAGCTTATATGAAAGAAAGTTCGAGAAAGGGGGAGAGAGAAGAAAGGAAAGTCAAAGTGTTAACCACAAAAGGAAGAGAAAAATTTTTTCGTAGTAGAAAGAAAACTTGCAGGAAAAGAAAATATTTTTGATATCCAAAAAGCCAATATCAAAAACTTTTAAAGTTTATTGAAAATTGTAAAATCTAAGTAATTCCTTCAGCTTCAAATTTGATGAAGTAACGCCGCCAGGAAATATCATTGGAACTAGGGAAGGGAGCAAAATGACCTCACCAGATTATATTACTTTGGAAAGAGCTAAAGCTAGCTGAGAAAGTCGGGTGTTAGATTTCTCAGATATTTTAGAAGATTATATTTTGTGACGGGTCGCGTTGGCTTGTTGTTGTTGATGTGATTACCTCCACTCTTCTTCAGGATGAAGATACGGCACGAACGGCCATTCAGGTTTATCCCCACAACCTAATTGAAATTAGTTTAGGGGAAGATGGCAGGCCATTTCGAATCAGTCATGAGTGCTTGGTAGTCCCACCACCAACAAGGCGGACTGCCATTGGTGGGTAACCAAGAGTCGCGACATGCTGGACTAGCAACTTCACAATTGTAACCCAGCGAAGTACGGGTAGGCCACCTGTCTGCCACATAAAGGCGGAGGCATCCCGTTAAGTGCCTTGCCCTAAGACACAACAAGCAAGCTTACCGGCTTGTTCTCCACACTATCCCTTTTTTATTCTGACCGCCAAGCAGGGAAGTTATGAATACCATTTTTAAAGTCTTTTGGTATGACTCGATTTAGGGAATGAATTCCAGGTCTACCGACTGCGAAGAGGACGCTCTAACCACTACTCCATCGCCCCGGGGTTGCGTTGGCCTCATTGTGAATTATTTCTTTAACTCTTTCGCTCCCGCGTGAAAAGCGAAAAAATGTCCGTAAGGTGGCAGCGCGAAAAACTGTCATAATCAATCATAATTAATCATAATTATGTACCTCAAGTTTGTTTGTAAATCATTACTCAGCTGTCTACTTCTACATTAAGTGTGATATATCGTTGAAATCTCTATTTCTTGAGGATTTCAAATAGAAAAAAAATATTTTTTTTGAATATGCAAATTTTATGCAAATTAACCCCCCAACTGGGGGGGTTGTCTTCAAAATTAAAGAGGTACCCTTACCTCAAAGATCACTACAGATTTAATTTTCAACCAACTTTTTTAGAAATGGTCGCAATATGATGCTAAGGAAATAAGCTTTCAAGGTACATCAATCAAAACTTACCTAAAAGCCTAGGTTTTCTACAATTTGCAATTTTCTGAGGCACATGACCTTTTTTTGACCGGTACCGACCGGTACCAAATTTTGGTACTTAAATTCAGTACCTAAAATACGATCAGTTATTATCTGCTAGAGGTTAGCCTAAACCATGTAACATTAGGCATTTTTGAACAGGGAATTTCTTCAAGATTCAGAAAATATCAAATTTAAATAGAATATGCTGTCACTAACAATGAAACAGCCGCTTGTTTACACCCTTTCCATGTGTTGAGAAACAAGGGGGATACAGCAAACTTTGATTTAAAGAAGCCAAACTTCTGCTAGATTTTAAACTTGTATTTTGCTTCTTGTATCCTTGGAAATTTGATACAAAATGATGACTTTATTGGTGAAACATTTGCAATTTATTTTAGGTTTTTATAGGGTATAGTTTTTCTAAAAATCATAATTTAGTAAAGGTAAGTCAAAAAATTTTGGGGGGTTTTGAACTGACATGATGTACAGTACTCATTGTTGATCAGTAAATATCATATACCACTTGGTGTAAACTATTTAAAGTTATATATTGCTGAAAAGCAAATTTCCTAAGCTTTCAAATATAAGTGGTATTTAGCAACATATCATATTTTTTACGCACTAAATTTACTTTTATCTACTTACCATTCAAATTTGTTTGGGGGGGTTTGAGACCCCTAAAAAATTTGGAAATGTAAAAACGTAAAATTCATCATTATCGCTTGAAATGTTGTCAAATGATGCCCCAAAAGAGTAGTTTTCAGACTGTGTTATCGATAAAGGGTTTGGTTTTGTGGTAAAGATGTAATCTCAATTTGATTTTAGTGTAGTTGGCACGTGCTTAGAATTTGGCCGATTTTGTCGTCTGCAACTGGGTTGTTGGTCTTTTTAACCGTTTTTGGGTATAAAAATCCAAGAATTAGGGCACAAATTATATATCTTCCGATGCGTGAGTAAATAAGCGTGATCTTTTGAAAATTTTATGAAAATCGGATGAAAAATAAAGTCACAAATCGATTTTTTAGTAAACTAATTTTGTAACTCAATTTAAAAAAATTTGAGAGAAACACTGAAAACACGAGATCATCAATCGATGATCGCGGGAGGCAAAGAGTTAAAGCGCATTGGCGACGCCTTACCCGCGCGAAACCACGGCTTCTACGACTTGATTGTTTTATTTTTGTTTTTTTAACGCGTCTCGTAGTGACTTTCTCTCACTAACTTCAGACTTTGGTTTAACCAAATGATATTTAGATATAAACGAAGTAAAATAAGGTTGAATAATGCAGAGAGAATAACAAATATTTGAATTCGGAGAGCGAAAGATTGAAGCGGACAGTTCAAGCCCGCGGTGACACCAGACAGGCCGATACACGATAATACAAGAATGTACAAGACGACACAAGATGGTACAAGACGCGTTGAAGAAGCAAAATAAAGCAATCAAGTCATAGCAGCCTTAGTTTCGCGCAGGTAAGGCATCGCCAAAGCGTCTTAAAGAAATAATTTGCAACAAAGTTTCAGAAATGCAGTGTACCACTCAAAGAGTTTATAATAATCGGGATCTATTTAAAACCCTTACCTCTATGAACATAGCACGTGATCACCATAAACGTATCATATATCGATTTATTGAGTTATAGAGATAATCTAATAAAGGTATATAGATCCCGATTACTATAAACTCTTTGAGTGGTATACTGCATCTTCGATACGGATGGGATTCCCGTACCAAAGTGATAGCATGCACCACACGCGTGATGTGTGCGAAGGAATTTGTAATAAAATGATTCTACATTTTTCATATTATTGCAAATATGGGGTTTTGGCTTTTGGTGATGATGGGACAGGCCCTGCTGATGAGTCCAAAAGGACGAAACGCGTACAGGGATGGTCTCGTCAAATTATGGGAGGGAGGCTTTTATTATTTGCAATACTATTACTTTGTGAAACAACCGCGTCATTCGCGTGAACATGCATATAAAGCACGTTGATTACCTTTATAATTCAACTAGCAGAGGTACCCGGCGTTGCCCGGGTATAGGATAAAAAAGCAACGTCAGTATATGCAATTGGTCAGATCATGTAAGTTATCCTGGTGATTACTATTCTGACAACACTTGCTTTTTAACCCCTAGAAACTGTTGTCACGTAATATTTGCATTATCGGAGGCTAGTCACCTTGAAGAGGAAACAGGTTACAATATCATACCTCAACAGTTACATTAGCATAACCATATTCTATGTAAAGGTGAAGATTATTTGCTTAAAGTTTTGTTTGTAAATCTTGTTATTCAATACAGATAATAAAAAGCGACATACACTTCATTTTTAATTCCTTTATCATTACTACTCATAACAATAGGTAAGTTATTTGAATTTTCAAGGGGGCTTTCTCCCCCCTTTTTGCCCCCTAATATAGTCGTAGGAGGCTGAAATTTTGGGAAACTTTTTAATTTAGTGTCTTATACATATGGTTTAAATTTCATCTAAATCAGATATATTTGAATTTTCAAAGGGGGGTTCTGCCCCCCATAGCTCCCTTAGGGGAGCACTTAAAGGTTCAAGACCACTTCCACAGTATTCCTTGGAAAATTTTACATGACAATACACTTTTACTTATTTTTTGAAGCTTCTTTAACTTTTCTCTCTATAGGTATTTGAATTTTCAAGGGGGCTTTCTGCCCCCTTTTTGCCCCCTAATATAGTCGAAAAAGGCTGAAATTTTGGAAAGCTTTCTAATTTAGTGTCTTATACATATGGTTTAAATTTCATCTAAATTGAATATATTTGAATTTTTAAAGGGGGGTTCTGCCCCCCATAGCTCCCTTAGGGGGGCACTTAGAGGTTCGGAACTACTTCCGTTGTCTTCCTCGGAGAATTTTACATAAGAATACACTTTTAGTTTTTATGTAAACTTTTTAACCTTTCTTCCTATAGGGAACACACACACACACACACACACACACACACACACACACACACAGACATTGACTTTTATATATATAGATAAACTGAAAATTTCAGAAACAACTGTTCGTAGCAAGCTGGGATGTGAAAGCGGTTATTTTTCAACCGCTTTCACACCTATCGCTTCGGCTTCCGCTTCCACCGCTTTCGCTTCCACTAACAAAAAACAAAAAAACGACTGTTGACAATTTTTTCAACTTTTGTGGGTCTGTAGTCTGCCTTCTCCTACACTTTATCATTTTTAGAAAAAAAAAACCTTCATTTATTGCTATTACTTTTACCTACTTCGCTTAAGCCCATTGTTTCGAACTATTCTGTGTTTCATTTTCTTAGATATTGGAACTCGTGTTAAATGTAGAACAGTGCTTTTCAATTTTTTTTGTCATCGAGGAACCCTTAATGTACTTTCGCGTTTGTCACGGAACCTCCACTAACAAAAATTTAGAAAACACAAATAGTTTACAAGAAAATCAAATATTTCGTTACTACACTTCAAAAAACAATCAAACACTTCAACAAATAGACAGTTTTACAAGTTCCTGTACTACTTACAACCACTTTTACAACCGTTAACTTAATGCTGCTCAGATCTAAACCCTATGACCACATATTACAGCTCTCGACAATAACCTGTCGTCACAACAACAAATTACACTGTATAGCGCTGATTTTCCCTCTCTATCCTCAACTAACTCTGACTTTGAGTTAACTTTAACTCTAATCATCATTACGGACTTTCTGTCCGTCTCCAAAACACGTATTTTCTCCGATCTTTTTTGGATAGTGAAGCCCGAAATTTCTGTCGTGTATGTAGTATATACATGTAAAGCGAGCAAAATTGAACTGCACCAATCAACAACAATCAACAACTGTCTCAACGTGGTGGTGCGGTCCCCAAACCCGTTTGGGTTGAGTTAAAATTGCTTTTGGTCTTCCCAAGGGTCCCAGTTACCCTGAGCACTCCCCTCACACAAACCATTTTTTGCCGTGCAGCCCCCTGAACCACTGCAGAAGGGTACCAAGCAGCTTCTTTAAAATCGGCCTGTCTTCTCTCTTCTCTTGTCTTTCACTTTTCCGTCTTCTCATTATTCTCCTTCTCCTGATGAGCGGCAACGTTCATCCTAACCCTTGTCCCAACTTTCCCTGTTCGGTGTGCGCTGGAAATGTGACCTGGCGGGGTAGGGCAGTGCAATGTTGCATATGCTCTAATTGGGTTCATTTAAAGTGCTCACTACTCTCCTTTTCTAGATTCAGAACTCTTGGCAGCTCTCACTCCTGGAGCTACCCTCTCTTCTGCGTCCGTGCTTTTTTGGAGATCCTAGATCTACCGTCTTTGTGACTTCGTCCTCAGATTCCTCCAGCTGATATACTTCCACTGCTCAAACCTGGCCCATCTGGCCCCCTTCTGCTAATGCAGCACTCGTACACCACCCTCGCCTTCAAACCTCCTATCCTTTTTGCGCCCATTTTGTATCTTCTCACTCTGCACCCTTACCACCGGCTCATGCTCCTGCCTGTTTCTCTTTACCTCATGCTTCCTCTTCCCCTCCATAACTCCCTCAGGGTTCTTCAGTGGAATGCTGGGGGTATCCGAGCCAGGAGCACTGAACTGCTACACTTTATTTCGTCTTATCCCGTTGACCTTATTTGTATCCATGAATACAACCTTAATTTATCTTTCTCTTTCCGGATTCCTGGATTCTCTGCGATCCGATGGCACCCATTCCCGATCTGGTATTTTTTCTACTGATGCCACAGACGCTAGCGGCGGCGTCATCCTTTTCGTCAGGAAGAGCTTATCCTTCTCTGAGCTTTCTACCTCCTCTCTTTCTTCACTTGACCCCTACTCTAATTATGAAGAGTTCAACATCTCTCTAAACGACTCCTCCTCGCTCTCATTTCTTAATATTTATGCTCCCCCTATCTGCTCTTCTCCAAAGGATAGCAGAACCGATTTCTTTTCTCCCTCCATTCTTCCCTCATATTTGGAAGCGGAAGCGATAGAGTTTTCGCGCTTCCGCTTCCACAGAAAAAGGATCGCTTCCACTGCTTCCGCTTCCACATCCTTGGTAGCAAGACAAGATATCTTCTGCATTAAACTCAGATTTGAAGTCTTTGTTGAAGTCGAAGAAAGAGTCCGTGTGATGTCTTCTAAATCTTCGCAATCTTGATCAAAGTTCTTCAAGGAGTCTAGCTGTTCAAGTTCTAAGCGCCGTAGTCAAATTGATCTAATGGTAGCTCGTCAAGCAAAGTTGATTGAGCAACGCAAACAGCGTGATGAAAGAGCAGCTCGCATGGTTCTTGAAGCTGTAATGTTGTACATTGAGCGCAGAAAACAAACATTTTTTTTGGTTGGTTCAAACAATTCTGGGATCTTTGGTGGTTTAAGCTCTTTCAATCTCGTTTCTGATCCAACCGTGCCATTGGTCTTGGTCATCACGCTCTTCTTTTAAAATCTTTCAAATGAATGCTGCTGGTTATATATTTTGATTAAATCAACAAAACAAACAAGCTATGCCTAATGCAAATAATTCTTGGAAATCTGCACAGATATCTGGCGGGTTGAGAGCTTGTTTGTAAAGCTTTTTGAAATTGGTTGTGATCTTGAAGTCTTTCTCAGATTTTAGGTAACCTTTCTCCACAGCAGACTCATTGTTTTCTTTGTTTCTCTTCGCAGTTTACTGTAAAAGTAAATCATTTGAGCTAATTTAAATAGAAAAATTTTCTACAACAATTTGCTAACGGTTTAGAATTATAATTTTGCTTTGAAAAAAGTTTTTTTGTTGGAGGCTTTCTTGCCGTTTCTAGCAGTGGCAGTCTAGTCTTTGTTTAGGCTAATTCTTTCTTTTTTTGACCCGCGCATCTTTAAAGATTTTCCAAGCTTTAAACATACTCTTGCCAAATAAAAACAACTACTATACAAACAACTTTAACGCAATGGTTGTTTTGATAGTGCAGCTGGATTGTAATGTCGCTGGGTTTTCCAGGGATACCTTGCTTTTTTCTCCTATCTAAAAACAAACGTTGAGAAAACAAAGTTGCTCCGGAAATGGAAGCTCACCTCTAAATTTTGAAACAGAAATTTGAGCGCTATTTTTCAGATTTGGCCTAGCCTTAGGTGACCAATTTAGCCTAGCCTTAGGTGACCAATTTGAGTTGTCTCTACTACTTAGGTCAAGTTCTTGGAAGCTTAATTAGTTAGGTAAATATTTATTTAGGTATTATTCTGTTGTAGGCAAGTTAGCGCATTTTACGATTATTTATGCTTTGTTTCTTGCATTAACAGAAACCGTTTTCGAGTACGCTCTGTGTCGCCAGTGTGGCTGTCGCGTATATTTTGGAATAAAGGAGTTGCAATAGACCCGTACGCTTGACAGAACAGCGGCAAAGGAAGGGAGGCGAACTTGAGACGCGTTGACTAAAAGCTTCGACCGGGCGTGTGACAGATTCAGCATTTGGCCCACGCTGAATTAAAAGATCTGTTACAGTAAGTTTATGATTCTCATAAGTTATTCCTCTTGGCATGATATGTGCTGAAAGTGTGCTGTGAAAAGTGCTGTTCCAAGTGGTTTTATCTCTGACCGTGCTGAATTGTCTGGAATTCTAGATCTACCTCTGAATGGGATGCTTTTGCAATAGAACCTTGGTTTAGTCTAAGTAAGGATATAAATGGAAGGTGTATTCTGTCAAAACTTTGAATGGGGTCTCAAATTAGCTGTAGAAATAGATCGACATAAAAGAGTATCAATACATACCGGTTCTTGGACATTTACGCCCCGTGGACACTTACCCCCGTCACATACATCCGGTTAGGGTTAAGGTTGGGCACTCAAACCCTAACTCTAACCCTAACCCTTACCCTAACTCTAACCCTAACTCTAACCCAAGAGACCGGGAGGGGGGTAACTGTCTGATACCATATATACCAGCAGACAGTTTGCATTCAATGTGACTAGGATAAGAAGGAAATGAGTACCATTTTTTAATGGACTGCTCTGTTGGTCAGGTTGATTGAGAGTATTATAGTTTCATCTCAGTTAGTTTTGTGATTTAAAGGGAAGTGGCGACCCATCTAAATTTAGATTCTTGATGATGGGTGGTAATTATTTGAATATTTTGAGTCACATTTTCACTTATTTAAAGACATTATCTTTTAAGCTCTTTGATCTTTAAATAAAAATTCAGTTAATTAGTACTCACAAGCTGGTCAAGCTAATTTAATTCGTATCTTGGGTTTGCGTTAATATCATCTGGTCACATTAATTATTACAAATCAGATGATGTTGCAATGATCTTTGAACAGGGGAATCATTCACCAACTTGCTCATTCGACAGCGTTTTAAGGTAACTGCTTAGAATTTTGATAATTTTCCTCTTTCTTTCTTCGCATTGATACACGCACGAAAGTTACGCCCCATACTTATATCTCTTTCTAGACCGCTAGTGTTGCGATAGCGTTTGCTTTAGCGCTGCTATTGTTGTTGTAAACTAGCGACAATATTAGCGGGCGTTACGTATTTTGCACAATTGCTCAAGAGGAAGCTGCGCTAATTTTTTCTAAAGCAGTTGCCGCTAGCGCTAAGCTCGCCCCTTGTCAAAATACAAATATCGTCTCAAAAGTGCAAAACGTTCATAAATCGCAAGCTGCCACAGAGCACCTTCCGAAGACGAATTTTTATAAGGAGAGTTTGCGGAGAAGTCACGAAAAGTCAGCAGCAGTGAAAAGCTATTAGACAATTTTTTTCACGGAGAGGCACGAGTCTCAAAGCAAATCGATTGCTATGTTGCTTTCCATTGCGACATCAAGCGGATTATTTGTAAAATGCAACACCACCATACTTTCCAGAGCCTGTTTTCCTGTTTTCATTAGGGAAAGATGTGCTGAAGCAAAAGCGATCTGGACATAGCGATCAATGGTGGATGTATTAGATGAGGCAAGTGCTTCACTTGCTTTCTTTTCCTACCCTTTTTGAGGGGCCCTTTTTATGGTTTTACAAATTGTCATAAAATTTTATTAGCCTTTGGAAAAGAATATCACCCACGTTCTAAATATCTTTTTTTATCGTCCTTAAACTTCTAAGCTTGAAATTAAAGGCGCTAAACACAAGCGTTTTTAAAAACCAAATCAACCCTTAATCAAAAACCAAAACCAAATCAAAACTTAATCAACCCAAAATCAATGAAAATAAGAATGTTGAAAACGAGACAGTACAGTATATTTAGGTTTCCATGACGACATACTGTATAAGAGTTTCCCTGACGACATACATTTATATACAACTGGATGCACATCTACATTTATGGTTAGCTCTTGGCATTTTGATGAAGCTCGATCTGCTTCATAAATACTTCTATCAAAATTTTGTCCTACGAAATACCAGAAGCGCAGCAGACATGTCAGCCTTGTGGTCCTGATAAAACCAAGGTTTTCCAGTTACAGCGCAATGGACCCTTGTGTCCTACAAAGTACTTTTCATTTGTTTATCATGTTTTGTTGGTGAAAATCTGTTACGTGTTGTTTTTTATTACATTACTGTAAAGTTAGCAGTGTGCAAATACACCCTATTTGTTAAAAAATAAAGAAAAAAGAGCTTCAAAAGAGGGAAGATTGACAATAAAAAGGATAGATCTAGTGAATTTCAGTAAGCTATTTTATGATGCAACTCATAAAATCTATTATAGCAAAAGTAGGTTGCAAATGATGACTAAAAATCAGTTATGCGCATGAAAAGAGCATGATTCAATTTTTAATCATCTCCCATTCTTTCATTAAAACGTGATATATGCGTTTTCTAACCTGAGTTGTTCCATTTCCTATTTCAAGATATAACAGCAGAATCAAGACCTGAAGTTGACCTTAACTTTGAGAAAACTCATTTAGAAATAGACCTATAGCATTCACATTGAGGACAGCAGACTGTCAGATAACTGGCAGTCCCATGTATAACCTGTCGTATTCTATAATAATGAGACTCATTACAGTAATTCATGCTGGTTAAATGTACGCAATGTTTAACTAATACTTTTTATTTTTTTCTTTGCTTTGGTTTCTATTTTACTTTTTTTTCATAGGGACTATGGCCTTAAAGTCTATTCCAATGATAATTGAATCTTTATTACAAATTGAGCTTAACTTGAATAATAAAACCAAAATAATTTGTCAAATAATTTTTTCAATTCATAAACCAGATATGTGGGTTGTCAGGTTTATGCACGGAAAATAAAAAATAGTCATATTAGTTTTTTTAATTTGCTTCATAACTTTGTTCGTGTTGGTGTTTATCAAATGAAAAAATTCACGAATAATTTTGTAAATATACTTGACATAATAAAAAAAATTAAATCTCATTCTACAGCTGCATTTATGTTTTACAGCCCTCTGAATTAACTGCATTTTTCTCAGTTTGATTGTTGTGTGGGTTATCAGGTTCATGCATGGAGCCACAGAATTGGAAATTGGCTTTATACGGAAGCAACCATTGATTGTTGACAAAAACGTTCTTTCAAAGAATTTCGCGCATTAATCAGAATTGCAAGCATCTGCACAACGTAAGTGTGGTTCGTAGTAGCAAACCGTGGAATACATTACCTTCGAAAGTTTTTATGTATCAAGCTCCTCATGTACTCGGTAATTTCTGCCTTCTTGGGTCATGACGGCGGAACCTTCCAATTACTGCTTGACGGTTATAACTAAATACTTGACAGAGACTCATTGAAGAAAGGCCATCTAGCTTAAATGAATGATAAGATGACAAAACAATTTGAAAAGCGCAAACAAATTTATACTGACTTGTCAAAGGAAGGTATCCTGATAAAAACGAGCTGACAATAAGAGTGAGCTGGACAAGAATTTGATTTTCTTTCCTGAATTGTTTTTCTTGAGATGCACTTTGAAGTGTATTACCTAAAACGCAAAAAACATTAAAAGTCATAGTGACGTAATGCTTAAACAAACTCTTCTTGTTTGTGGGAAAGGGTATCCATTTACCGTCGAAATCAGATGCTGGCTGTGTTGGTATTAAGCCAGCGTCGGATATCGTCATTCAAAACCGTCAAACCAGCCACCTCTCGAAATGCCCAATGTTTGAACTATGCTGAGGTAACATGGTCTGCTGTTTGTGTAGTGGCGATATACTCGCAATTCTCGACGATCGAGGGAGCGAGACCCCATTTGTACATGGACGACTGAAAACGCCCAACGCCAGTTCACAGACGATTGAGTTTCACCCAAGATGTTCTGGGCAAGCCCAGTCCAAGGGGCCTAGTACTGGCCCTTGGAATGAAAACACGTAGTATGGATGTGAAGTATGGATTAACGATCGAGGAGTATGCATGAAATGAATGGTGGATAAAATAAATGAATGCACGGAGTATGGATGCGGCCCAGATGGCAGATGCTTTCTCGCAGCTCGGGTCGTCATTGAGTCAATTGCTGCTGCTTGCATTCCAGACCGAAACCAAATCTGCCAAAATGGACGGGTACCCACCCATTCCAATGTTCAGTCTGGGCCTGCTAATCGGCAATCGTTATTTTTAGGACGGGACGATGCATGTGGATCAAATCTGCCCTTTTCAGGGGATGTTGTCATCATGTTCCAAAGGCCCACGATTCTACATCTGAATATGGCCTCACTGCAAGCAAAATAAATGTTCTTAAACAAAATAAAGAGGTTGATCTGCAACAAAGAAGATCTGTTCTTCCAGGAGAAATTGTTTTAAAAAGGATGATACTTTTAGAGAAAATCAATCATCTATTTTTTTTGACAAAGCTAGTTAAATTTAGATTGAAGACGTTTTTTCATTCTTTTTAACTAGGCTCTTTAATTTGTAAAAAATGTGTAATGGGTGACGCTCTTTGAGACCACCTCCATGACACTTTTGACTCTAGAGGAGACACTCTTTGAGCTCTGGCGACGTCACTGATTAGGCCTCAACTTCAGTGCAATCCTATTACAACGGCCCCAATCTAAATGGAAATTCAGTTTGCTTAAATCTACAATCTTACCCTTAACAGTTCCTTGATTTTTTCTCATCATACAGATTTTTATCGCTATTCCAATTGAGAAAACACTGACAAGAACAAACGGAACGTAGAACATTACCGGGTAGACTACTCCAATATAGATCTTGACCATTGAAATACTAAAAATAACGCAGAGTAAAACTACTAAAAATAACTTTTACCAAACCGACCCAGTGGTATAATGGTTAGAGCGTCGTTTCAAAGTCGGTTGACTAGGGTTCAATTCCATACTAAAAGACTTTAAAAATAGAATTTACGACTTCATTGCTATTAGATAATGTTGAGGCCGACGTATGTCCTATGGCGATTGTCTAGAAGTATGTCCTGTCTCCCCAATACAGTCAAGAAGAGGAAGGATATGTCCAACAACGGAACAACAGGTGAAAGAAGAACTTAAATTATGATTAGTTTTGGAAATTATCAAACAAGTTCCATTGGCCCAAGCTGAAAGTCTACATCTGTTTTACAAGCATTCTTGCTTCGGCTGGCAAAGGATCGAGACACAAACGACTTTTTATTGCGCTCGGTAGTAACAAAAAAACTCTATAGTGGAAATAAAAACCAGTGCGGTCTGCTCATTGGTTTCGAGACAAACTTTTTGTCGGCACCAAAAAGTTTAGCTGGCTATTCACGCAAAGAAAGTTGGTTTGGAAGTCTGTTAGCTAAATAAGTTTTTATTTTTTAAGCAACTACCCTACACAAAAGAACGAGAAGCTGTAGCGAAGTTGACCACAGATGCAAAAGAAATAAGAGTGCTGACCAATAAAGCATTCCGGCAAACCAAAGGCCGTCTTCAAACAAAATTGAGCAATATAAAGTCTATAAAACAAAATGTTAAAATTCTGATCAAAAAGAAGGCATTCTGTGCAGATAAAGAAAATATATGTACTGTTTTAAAAAGATCGCTTGAACTCTGTCACACTTGTAACAACTGAAGGTGCAGAGCAGGTACTTTATCTGCTACAAAGCAACATTGCCGTAGATGAATTTTTCTCACCAACAGGTTATTGAAACTGGAAAGCTGCAGGGCATAATGAATCTGGCCTGAAATTTTTATAGCTCTAGGAAGA
Source organism: Trididemnum clinides (assembly GCA_963675345.1). NCBI lineage: Eukaryota > Metazoa > Chordata > Ascidiacea > Aplousobranchia > Didemnidae > Trididemnum > Trididemnum clinides. The sequence continues at coordinate 23,078,092 of OY776290.1, read as the reverse complement.
CGAGGAATTTTCTGGTTATTTCAATTGTTAGGTGGCACGGAGATTTGAAAAAGGATCAAATAATTAGCAAACACGGATCGTCACCACCTATTTCAAGAAAGGTGACGAAAGAAAATGATAAATTGTTGCAGGAAAATAGTCTTCTCTATCAATGTGAAGAATTATATTCAAAATGCCTTGAAGTACGCTGTCACGAATTAGCCGAGACCAAACTGAAGGATGTACAGTGCTGCTATTGTCACGGTAGAACCACAGAAAACCAAATCTTCATCTTGCATAAAGCTTTCAAAAAGTCTTGGAAAAATGCTAAAAATGTTTACTTTTGTTTTGCAGACCTCGAAAAAAGCATAAAACCTAAGTATGGCTTTGATAGTTGATTGATATGGCTAACAAGTCTATGCATGCAGCTGTTCTGATGTGTGCTTCTCAATACAAAGCGTTGAGCCAAAAACCATTTACCGCGAGTTTTGCATTTTGACTAAAGTCTATGCTCTCACCGTTCCTTTTGTTTGTGCACTTGAATTGGATTGAGAAGCAAACTTTTGCTGAAAGTATTGTTAAAATTGGACGTTGCATAATTGATCGTTTGCTTTTTTTTCATACAATAGAGTACTTTGGCGCCTTCAAAATCTGATCTCCCTCTTGTACTCGATTGTTTTGCAACTAACTGTGAGAGCTTTCGGATAAAAAAAAGCTGAGGTATTTCACTTTTAGACACAACAGATTAGAGGGGTGGGCAATTTAAGTGACTCAATGTCACATTTTTGAGTGATCGTTGGAAGAACAAAGAACTCGAAAGCATGTGCAATAATGTGTCACCTTTAGCTCGCAGCTGCCTCAAAGCGAGCTGCCTAAACCTGATAAATATGATGGCTTCGAACCTGGAATATCAAAATACCAGTTTCGTACTTTGTAATTATTTACTGTACGTGTATTGAGCGATTTGCCGGCGACTTAATCTAAATAGTAAACTAACAATTTCCTTAATGTCATTTACTAAGCAGGGGATTTGGTACGGTACGGAATGGTTTTCCGTACTTCCAAAAAATATCGTACTAGAATTCCATACTTTACCAAAATGTCGTACGTAATAGTACATTACGGAATTTTTTCCGTACCATTGATTTTACTGTTATTGCTTTTTGTTCTTACGTCACCGCAGATATGTGCTAAGATAAATAACAGCAGAAGAAGAGAAGCTGCGCTAGTAGGGAGGTTAAGTACAGCACTGAGTACTTTTGATTTCTGACAATAGTTAACCATTTACTCTTGGGATAATTAAATCCCCACAAATAATAGTATTGCAAAACACAAACTCCTAGAAAATTCTTCAGAATTATCGTACTTCAAAGCATTTTTGTTGCGTCATAAAATGCAGAGCTCAAGATAGTTTAGGTCAATAGACTAAAATAAAGTAAAACTTGTAGCAATTATAGTAATCTCCCGCTTAAGTACGCCTTCCGTATAAGTTCACAGAAATTTGTCAAAAAATCCGGATTCATGTTTGGCAGTAATTTCTACAAAAATCAGTACTCAGCAGTGCACTTTAGTACTGTACTCTATTGATCATAAAAACACAACAAACAGCAGGCGCAGACAAAGTGGTCTGGACCCTATACACAATTAAAATAAAGAAACAACAAAACTAAAACAAATAAATTTGGAAAATATGTGGCAACCCGATTACTGTTCTTTAAACATACTAGGTATCGCCAACTATTTTCTCATATCTTTTGAATAGCACCTTCACTCACTTCATACTTTCAAGCAAGATTTCTCTTGCTTGGAGGAGCTGTGTCACTCAGATTCGTGATGACTTCTGATCTTTGAGATTCACTTTTAAACATTTACCTTTGCCTGACATCACGCACAGAAAAAGTTGCAGTGCAATTATTGCTACGGACTGTGCAGTGCAATTATATCCGTCTACCACTATAGCTTTATCGGCAAATAATTGTACAATTTTACTGTAGGCTAACTAGCTCATGGCCCAACACTGCTCATACAGTAATCTCTATATATGAGTGCAGAATTGAATCCACAACTTGGTACACTAACCTTTTATTTGGGATTACGCACAAGTTTGATGCTTTGGTCTGACGCAAGCCTACAGTAGCGAAATGCTAAACCACTTACGAATGAACAATAGAGTACAACTTCTCGGCAACTTTTGCCGCGAGTTTTGGCGGAGTGGTATAAACCGCATGAAACAATTCATGTGTTCGTCGGTTCAATACCTGAGTCTATCTGAAGAGTTCTACTAGGAACGAAACCGGTCATGGAAATGGCATTTTATTTAACTGATTGCAGTTAGCCTATATGCCTCAATATCATTTAATTAAATTAATATCTAAACAGGCTAACACCAGCTCCTATAATTCGTAAAATAAAGTGAATGTAGAGTTGGTTTGAGCTGTAAGGTCACCTGCTGGTTGCAGTAGAAATGTAGCTTATTTATTCCTCCTACATTGTTTAAAACTAATTTTTATATTGTTAGAAATAGTCGAAGCGATATAAAACATTTAGCTGAATATATATATATATATATATATATATATATATATATATATACGTATATATATATATATTTCTATTTGCACAGCTACAGAATAGACATTAAAAACATTAAAAACCACAACAGTTTGTTTCGCCAAGTGGCTCGTCAGGTGGTGCGTCTTATTCAAATAGAATCTATAAATGTATATATTACGACTCCGGCAAGCTTGCTGTCGAGCACTGTAAAGCTAAGTGACTATTATATATATATATATATATATATATATATATATATATATATATATATATAAATATATAAGTATGGGTTCATAGCCATTGAGCGTGGGGAAGAATCTCTGTCATAATGTGTAATTTGTATAAAGACACTTTCTTAGTCAGCAACGAAACCCAGCTTCCTCAAGCGTCACCATTGTTGATGCTGAGTATAAAGCCAAAAATTGCTTTCACAAATATTTTAGAAGGTGGTTTACCATAACGGTTATTTTGACCGCTCTGCAAAAACCATTATTTAGGAACGTCCTGCTGTATTTTATAAGACCGCATCGTTTCTATGACACGTACGACTGATTTTGAAACATTGTCTACCTATCTTCCGATAAACTGATTTTATTTGCAACATCATAGAGTCACCAGAAAGAAATGCGCAACTAAGAAAGTATTTATAAAAAATTTTCCCAGTTATCAGCAGTGGAAATAGACTGACTTCAGATTACAAAAAAGTGTATAAAACAGAAATAGGTTATTCTATATTGTTGACAACTACGGGCTTTCATCGGCATTCAGCCCACGGTGCTGGTCGGGTATCCTCCCCAAACAGCACCTACTCCACCTCTCCGGTAGAAAAAGCAGCGGAGCACCCAGGTTCTAGCCTTTAGCATAAGTAAGTAAGTTGCTCATAACCTTTTGTAATAAAAGCAATATGTACATGCCCAATTAGTGCTAATTTATTTTGGTTCCACAGGTGAAGTAAGCTACTTGACTAAGAAATATATCACAGTCAAATCTAATACATTGTGTCTAAAAGACCAAGACGTTTTACTGGACTACAGCTTCTTGCTATGCTCCGATCTATAAACGAGGATGATTTTCTAGGGGAAAGTGAAACTGAAGAAGGCGATGTATTAGATTGGGAAATCTGCTCCTCAGATTAGATAAGCGACGATGAAGAAACTTGAGCAATTTGTTGATAAACAACCCATTGTTCCTGTAGGTGATTTACAAACTGATGATACTAACGTTAAAACCCAATCTGCTAAATATTTTGATAATTCTGATTCAGGTGCTGCTAAAAGTTCGAGCACACACTAGACAGCAAGAGATGGCGCAAAATGGGAATTTATGGAATTCAACGTAGAAGCACGAGGAAGGTCTGCAGCTCAGAACGTCCTAACTGAGCAATCAGGCATATCACACTGTGCCCTTAAAATGGCAGACTCCCCTGTTGGTGCTTTTCAAGTTATAATTGATAACCATATGTTCAAACAAATTTAACGATGTGCCAATGTAGAAGCCCAAAAAAACCTAGCTAATGAAAAATGGGAGGTTTCACTTTGTGAGTTCAATGCATATATTGCACTGCTATATGTACCAGGAGCGTATCGTGGCAAAAACTTTCCCCTTTACAATGTTTGGAATAAAGAATGGGATGTATCATTTTTTCAACAAATCGTTGTCGTGAGATTGTGCAATTTCTTTCCCTCGACTAGCGTAGCACGAGGTCAGAACGCTTGCAAACTGACAAATTTGCTTTTATCTTAGATATTTGGAATAGGTTTGTAGACAACAGCATCAGTTGTTACAAACCAAGAGAAAATATTACAATTGATAAGCAGCTCTTCGCGGGAAAATCTCGTAGGTTTACCCAGAATATGCCAAACAACCAGATAAGTTTGGCATAAAGATTTGGTTAGCGATTGACGTGGAATCCAGGTATATCCCGAATGCCATTCCTTATCTGGGCAAAGACGAGCCACGTCCATTCACCCAAAGGCTTAGTGACAACATTGTCATGACTCTCATGGAACCACTCATGAGTAAAGGCAGAAATGTTACAGCCCATAATGTTTTCACGTCGCTTTTACTTGCCAAAGAGCTGGAAAAAAACAACCTTGTTGGAACTATAAACAAGGTTAGACGTGAGCTGCTTGCATGACCGGCGCTATGGCGTAGTGGTTAGTTTGCTTGTTGTGTTCTTGGGCAAGACACTTAAAGGGATTCCTCGTTCTTTGTGTGGCAGACAAATGGTGGGGCCAAGCTGTCTACCCGTCATGATGGTCCCAGTCTAACTGAAGACTTGCAAACCGAGCGTGAGCGCTAACGCAGTGGACCTATAATACATCTTCCTGCATAAAGCTCACAACAAATAGCTCAAACGACGAAGAAGAAGCTGCTTGCAGCTGCAAAATGGTTGTAACAATGTTATTCTAGTAAGCTCATAAAGGCAGGCGATAAGGCAACTCTAACTGTGTATCAATGAGAGTCCGAGAAAAGCGTTGGCGTTATTAACTCTCCGCATATGTCTGTTGAGCTGGTGAATCTGAGAAGAAGAAACCGGAAACAGTGGATTTTTATAACAAGACCAAATGTGGTGTTGATGTGGCTGATCAAATGGCTAAGTAGTATTCAGTCAAAGCAGGCACTCGTCGCCTATTGCCCTTTGCTGTTTTCTACAACATTATGGATTTGGCAGGCATCAATGCATTTGTGTTCTATAAAAAAATGTACAGGTGACAAGGTTTCAAGACGAATTTTTCTGTTCAAGCTTGCTACTGAACTACGTGAAGACTACATCGTTGAAATATCAAGCAGAAACGCTACTATTGCTAGAACTCACTCACTGTCAACAGCTCCTTAAAAAAACCAAAGCGGAGAAGCGTAAACAGTGTCAAATAGCTCCAAACTTCAGTCAAAACAAAACCAGCAAACTTTGCTTCAAGTTTACAAAAATGTATGTGGCAAATGTATCGCCACGAAGCTTTCCAAATGCGTTATGTGTGCGACAAGGGAAATATAAAACATTTTCCTTATTTTGTGTCCAGTTTTTGCCCTTTCCTTTAAATAAAGCTGCTTTTTATGGATAGGTCGATTGAGTTATGTGACCTGAGTATTTGTTCAACACTTAAGCTGCAACCACACCACGCATATACTAGTAAAAAAGCGGTCAAAATGACTGCTGCTGGCCGTTGAGGGCGTATTGCAACTCCGGCCGTTCTAGTGTTAGGTAGGGCAAGCTCCGCGATTAATTTTTGCAAGTTATTACTCTGTTATGCTGTAGGACTAAGATGTCTGGCAGCAGGGATTTATCGCGTGAAGTGGTACATAATGGTAATAGAGATTAAGTGGTAAAATCTGGCCTGGTTAGACCAATAATAAATTTATCACAGTTTGTTTTATGCCTAACCAGGCCAAATTTAACCCACAAGCAAAACTATCAAAATTTGTCAAAACATTATCCGCTGTACATTTCATGCAAAAGGCTTTTTTTGGACAATAGGCTCAATTATTTTAGCTTTACATATCAATTTTGCTTCCATTGTGGCAGAAATTTTCTCACGAAGTCTACGTCTAATTGGCACAAATCAACTTTAGTTCTTCAAAATTTGTTAAGGAAAATCCGTCTCGACCATTGTCATAGACCCTCGTTATAAGCTGTTATCTAATAAAGTTTGGCCTTCTACAAAAATTCCGACCAACTCGACCCTTGACTCACACACTAAAAGCAATCTTTATCCTCTAAAAATAAATGGATTAAATTAAGCTACATACTACGTCATACTGAGAAAATCCTTACGTTTTAATAATGTTCCTGGTCATCGCTTGGGACGACATCCCATCTAGGTTTTCTCTGAAGTTATGTCGCCTATTATTTATCCTCCTCTTGGTTTAGACTGGCACATCCCCTGACCATCTAGTCGAGGAGAGATGGGAAATTAACACATCATTTTCAGATATAACAGGTGGTAAAGTTTCAATGCTCGGCAAACCAGACGCAATCGAGCTCCTTCACGGCAAAGATTATAATGATCGTTATATTAAGAGTTAGAAGCGTACTTATGCAAATGCTTGGTAAAGTTTATAACTAAAACTTGCAAAAGTTTTTTCATTAGGTTTTGACATATTTTCTCGTTCTTTTCTGTGCTGTGTTATCTTCTTATCTGATCCTAATCCTGGTTCAGTAAAGCAGTATTTGTTTAGCTGTTTGCACGGAGACTTCTATTATTGTCATGTTGATATTGATAACAGAAAACGATTAATATTGATTTTTTAGTCATTTTAATAGTACTGATACAAAACGGATTGCACAAAACATTTGTGAAGTTGAGCGCAAAGCAGGATGAGCTACATTGTTTTACTGGTATTCAGCTTGTACTTCCTATGTGAAATAGATGCCAATTTTTACGTTATAGCTTCCGACAAAAACCTCTATCTTTTCATATAAAGCAAGCAGGAGGGCCACTGGGAGGTCATTATGTTTCTGCTACGATTTCGAACAACTGCCCCGACCCAAGAAGACATCGGAATGAAGCCAGCGCCGAACCCAACAACCCAAACAGTAGCAACGTAGATCTGGAAAGAACAATTGTTAATAGTAAACGTGCGGTCTGGAAAAATACATCAAGACCAGGAAAGAGTTGATAATGAGGAAATGAGTTAGTGGGCGAAAAATGAGGGTGGGGCAAGTTTAGAAAATTTTACCAGGAAGCGTAGAGGTGTTCCGCAGTTATGCAATTAATTCAAAAAAGTACCGTTACGTGATCTGCTTGCACCAACCTTTGTACGCATCAGAGTGAATGCTGTAAATTTGTGGAGCCAATAAAGGGAGACAAAACGAAATAGCGAAAACATCAATATATGAAATGACGTCACACAATATGTCCACATTGATATCCCCCACCCAAGCTGAAAGTGCAAAAAGCAAAATTTTCATTTCATTAATTAAAGCAATTGCTTCAAATCAAGGATATGCACAATCTCATGTAAATGCAAAGTCAGAAACAGCCTAACTTTAGATGAAAATATCGTTGCACCGGTAGGCCGACATTGTAACTTAGTTCCTTTGGCATGGATCTTGGCCCACTTTGTCTTTCTTCCGATTTTTCTGATAGTAATGGCCGAGAGTAGACATCTAAAGATTTTTTTTCAACTTTATTGTCAAGTTCAGTTTGATTTGATCTTAAACCAGCGTTATCAATAGTCCCAAAAGCAGAATAATTCGAAATGTTGAACAATTAAAAAAACATATTGATGACTACTTACTTTGCATGTGAAATCTGGCCAATGCCACACGTCAAAACCCCATGTAATGCGGTAAAGAACTAAAATACTAACCAAAGCGGAGAGAAGATCAGAAACGCTCAAACTCATTATGAGAAAGTAAAATGTCGATCTGTAAATCAAGAGCATGTTTGGATTGGAAAGGACTCCACATGGAAAAATCATAATAGAAAGTTTTGTCATCGATCTAGCTAAACTAAAGTGTGTGTAAAAGTATGATTGCCACATGGAAAGTGAAGGCGCAACCAGTTCAACCGGAAAATGAGAAGGTGACCCATGATAATGAACGGCCGTGACCATTGCCCCAGCCATCTTTGAGGGCGAAAAGAAATTATTTGCTTTCGTTTTTTGGATCGTACAAAGAAAAAACAAACTAAAAATAATCAGAAAATACACAAAAACCGAAGAGTATTAAAGTATTGGTTAATTACAACGTCTAGTTACTCTAAGACTTGGCTATTTGATCTGACGCGGTACAGTAAAACTGCACCTGCGCCTCACTTCCGCCTTGCATAACTTGTCAGTAGAAAAATTTTATTTTTGTTTTGAAAGGTAACAAAGCGTGAATAGACTTTAGTGCTTGGAAAAGAGGTTGCGTATTTGTGGAAAAAGTGAAATGGGGTAAAACTCCGTGATTAAAGCACTTTTTTTTACAATTTTGTGCATTAGATGTTTCTAGGTAAAAGAAGATATTTATAACTTACCTCAATTTTTTTGATGACAAAACCGTAATAATTATTATGACGTTAGCAATTGTTCCAAACACGCACATCGTTATCGTTGTTGATGCTGCAATTATGAGTTCAGTGCTTTCAAATCGGAGAGAGTAAGATCTAAAACAATGGGAACAATAAAAATCACACGAACATCTTTTGGGATGCTTGAAGTTAAGAATGGGAAATAAAACCAATACGTCAAGCTGACAATGCGCTCTGGGAAATTGCAAGGAGACCAACTAGGTAATCTATTTTCTTAAAAAAATTTCTAGAACTGAGGACAGAGAGTGATTTCAAAGTTTTAAAGTAGCTTCTTCATTTATAACAATGACGAAAAACATATGGGAGAAAAATTATTTCAGAAATTTTTTGATGTTCAAAAAAAGAAACCTTTATCTAAATTTTACAGAGTAAAGTCGTAACTGGAATCAGTCCATAGTAGAACTCACACTTTATTAACAAATCGATTTCGCTAAAATAGCACCATCAGTGTTCTGTAGAGCAACCGCAATGATAAATAATATTTACTTACGTCAAGTTGAACGGACAGGCTCACAAAACTAACTCTATAATTAACCGAACTAACTGTTATAAGAAAACACTGCACACTTTAAGCTGATACAACGATATGAAGTTTTCCTAACCGGAGCTGCTAAGTAACTGGAAAATTTAACAGGTTGCCAGAGAAATACATATGATAACGATTATGACTTGCATTACTAATAATCAGATTACGTAAAAAATGTAATAATGAAATACTGCAGGCGCAACAAACAGTTCATATAGATGAAGAAACCATTACAATAAAATTATAGTGCAAAATGAAAAAGTAATAACTAAACAGTGGCATTAAAAAGGGCGTAAAAAATTTTGGTAATAAAGTTCTATTTATATTTATTGTAGCTTTTAATTTTTTGATTCATTTGCTTTCGCTAATATCAAGGTTATGGTAATATCTAGGTTCCTGTAAAAATATGACGTGGTAGCATTCAGAAATGTCTGGGTGAAAACTAATGAAGTTTTTGTGGTGATTATGGAAATGAAGTAGAAGAGCAGCTTCATCAGTATGGTTTTGTGTGTTATTATTTTTCCAAAACGTACGGTGATTAGTCAATCTAATTGAAAATTTGTTTTTAGTTTGTCCAACGTAAATTTGATGACATAATTTGCATTGCGCTGCATATATTCCGTAGTTATCACAAGTAAGGCGTTGTGTGAGAAATAATTTTTTGTTGTTTTCGGTAGTAATGAAACTAGTAGATATTACCATATTAGGGTTATTACCGTGTTTGCCGCATAAGGAGCATTTATTGCATGGTTAGGAAATGCCGTTATGATCATCGTCTTTGGTGGTGTTGTGTGCAATATATTGATAATTAGTTAGTATTTCGCGGAAAGTGGGAGGGTTTTTATAAATCACTAAAGCAGAGGGAATGAGTTTTTTTTCTGTTTTGTCAAAAGAAATGAATTTTGTGAAAGGGGTAACCCAAACAAGTTTTTTAGATTCAACTTGTTGACTACAAGTAGTATTGTCAAGACTAAAACGATTTTGCCAAGTAGTAGCTATTTTTAAGATCTTATTAACCAATGCCAAGTTAAAATCTGACTTAAGGCATTTGGTTTCAGGTTGTTGTAAACTGTGAAGGTATTCGTTGATAGATTCATTTAATCGTCTCATTCTTTTTATGCCATTGGTAGCAACTTTAATTTATTTCTATGAAAATAAGTTACGATGAAGTCAAAAAAATTTAACGAGTATGAAAAAACTCTAAAATATTAACATTTCTTTTTGCAAACGTACTTCTAGCGCAAAAGTGTTGTTACTGCTTTACTCAAAATAACTTAGTTTTGAAATAGGATAAAAGACATTGTAACAGCAGCCTTTTTAATCAGCTTTGGAAGACTGAGGCTGCTGAGACAGGTGTATATAGCCAAATTTTACGCGTATTTCAGAGTTCATTTCCACCCGATGTTGTAAATATTTGTATATTGATGCGGTATCAATGTGGGGGAGTGTGTGTTAGAAGTACGGTTATCTGAAATACGGAGATGAATTAGCAAATGAAACACACACAAATAGGATTATAATGCGGGTTTGATTACACACAAGATCACATACACAAAAAGGGGATCAGACTACGGTTCAAAACGGGATCAGACTACTACAAACAGTGACACTGTTTCGACCTATCAGGTCTCTTCAGTGCAGCTGGTGACCGACAAGAAGCTAGAAGCTTTTAATAAAGCATAGCTTAGACCGCCACACTTGCGGGATCTATACTAGATCCACTTGGTGGAAAGTCTGTCGGTTTTACTAAGCGCATCGCTAGCCTCTTGCATTACTATACATGTAAGACTACTACAAGTTATGCTCGAATTTCGGATTAATAATTTAGATATAAAACAGTCGATATAAAGAAAATCCAGCGGGAAAATAGGTAACAAAAGCAAATATTACAATTGGGCTTACCGGACTATGGCGGAACCGTTCCAAATATATATGCAAGACGTTCAGTATACTTGTGATCCAAAAACAACGGTAACAATCTACAACAATTATATCACACGAATCTTCTGACAGCTACAAATCTTCCGACCATTCTTCCCGTAGTCAATTCTCAATTATATTGGTTCACATACATTTTTGACTTTGACTTCGAATCGAGCACACGTAAATTTAGGAAAGCTCCGGGCAAAAGGCTCAAATGTTATTAGTAGCAGCACGACGTAATGAACTTAAGTGTCAGGTTTGAATCGAAAGACTGCGGGTTTAAAATTCAGAACATTTCCTGTAAAATTTATACGTGTAAATTCAACAGACATATTTGAGGGGTGGACCCTGTTACCCCATTGCTGGTCCATACAACTATTGGTTCTAATTTCAAGATTTTTGTCAGCTCTTGACACAACGTTTTAGCTTTACTATATTGTAAATCAACTCACTTATCATTTTCTTTCGGTACCTCGATCGTGAAATTCATTGTTTTGTAAGTTTTATAGCTTCTTTATAAGCTTACTAAATTCTGTCTTAAAATAAAGCAAATTTAAGTTATCCTTGGCTTTGGCACTGCTTCTACTAGCTTATGATTTAAAAATGACAAGAGGTGATGTATGACTCGCCTTGTTTGAAAAGGTTGTAAATACCAGGAAGTTGTTTGATTTTAATTGACGCTGTGCAGAAGTTATATACTTAACACAAGGTTTCGATTTGCATGCATTTGCGTTTGGGAAGGATAAAGACCTCTTTCGATTTGTTTACATACTTAAACCAAACAATATTCTCGTCATAAAGTGCATTCACTTAGTTTATCTTTTTGGAGGAGGTGTTTTCATTATATATGCAAATCGTTGCTCATTGCAATGAAAAATAAAACAACGCCTTTATTAAATCATACAAATAAAAATAATTGGTCAATTCGTTGCTATTTCAAAATTAAGGGTAAAGCTCCTTTTACACTTAAGCAAATTTAGTGGCATCTCATTGGGGAAACACGCGTATCAGAGCAACAATGGCCTCTCAGTGAATTCGCTGTTACTTCGTTGTCATTTGCAATGAGTCGCAACAGAGTTGCTGTTGATTCTCCAATAGTCATAATTTTTGACATGTTGAAAAATTTGAAGGCGGCTTTTCGAGTTGCAGTGAAGTCCCATTGAATTCGCTTACAGTCGCAGCGGAATCGCTTTCATTTTTCGAGCGAACTGATGGCCACTGTTTTGAGAATGTTTAGCGACATCACTGTGACTCGAGGCGAATCCATGGCGACATCACAACAATAGAAAAAAAATTAACACAACGATGTGTTTACTACACAACAGAAGTTGTGAGTTGCGAGAAAAAAAAACACAACCGCCCATGTGGAAAGACAAATGCGATAAACACTGAATATATTTAATACGAGGGTCAGTCAATAAGTAATGAGACTTTCTCAATTGCTTTTGTGTTTTTGTAGCTAAGGCACTCAAATTTTATGTGATGATTATGAATGGAGTTGTCATCTCATTTACAACAAAACTTGTTTATTTTCAGATTACTGTAGGTGTGATGATAAATTGAAATGACTACTAGGCTAGCAAACAGCTCATCGTTGGAACAAAGAGGTGTCATCAGATTTCTGTTGGCAGAAAGTGTAAAATCATGTGAGATTCTGTCTAGAATGCAAAGACAATATGGTCCTTCCTGTATGTCTAGAGCAAACTTCTACAAATGGGTGCAAGCATTCAAAGATGGACGCGAAAGCATTACTGATGATCTGAGAAGTGGAAGACCTGTGGATGTCTCTACCCCAGAAGCAGTACAGGCAGTTGAAGACCTGATCAAATCTGATAGAAGGGTCACTTTAGATGAAATTGCTACAAAATTGGACAGTTTCTTGGAAAGGCGCAATACTGTGAACTCAGAGAACTACTGTGAGCTGCTAACTGAAGTGAAAAAAGACATTAAGAACAAACGGAGGGGACTTCAATCAAGAGGTGTGATTCTTCTTCAGAATAATGCAAGGCCCCACACAGCAGCAAGAACCCTAGCCAAAATTGAAGATTTAGGCTGGAAACTTCTAACACACCCACCCTACAGCCCAGACCTTGCACCATCTGATTTTCACCTCTTCGGCCCACTCAAAGAAAGTATGAAAGGAATTCACTTTCAGACTGACGAAGAAGTGAAGGCTGCTGTGAGCAACTGGCTAAGGACCCAGTCCACGGAATTCTATGCCAAAGGAATAGACAATCTAATATCAAGATGGAACAAGTGTGTTGCAAAGGAGGGAGACTATGTTGAAAAATAAAAAAGCATTTTTTGATTACCAGTCATTGCAAACTTGAGTTATTGAGAAAGTCTCATTACTTATTGACTGACCCTCGTAGAAAGAGGTCACGTAATGTTGAAGTTACGGAAATTAATCAGTGCATGCCAAAGAAAGCTCGCACCCACACCTACCAATTTACATTGGAGCAAGAACAGAATTTGCTAAATAATAGCGAAAAAATTATTGTCTCTTCGAGAAAAAATTACGCACCTTCAAAGATTTACAAGAAAGAAAAGTCTTTTTCAAGTGAGGGCGTCAACATTGAAACTATAATTGCATTTATTAGGGTAAAAGGCGATCTCTCCCAACAGCATGACAGAAGCTTTAAAAAATTGTTCTCGTATAACTTAAGTTCTTCGTGTAAGTTTGGTGACAAAATTAAGCAATATTCTCATTTTCAAAACACTAACTTTCAAAGAAAAGTCTCTATGCCTGTTTGGAGACCAAGCTAGACACGATTCTCGCTTTGTTTTACAAAGTTTATCTCCCTTGGTATTTTGCCTCTCGCCTCCCCCAAATAAGATTGAGCTCACTCGTTTTATACGATTGCTTGACAATATGATTAAGCTTACATAAAACTTCGCACCTTCCCCCATCCCAGGTTTGTTTTTAAATACGACACTGATTAGAACCACCATGCTCGGGTAAGTAGAGAAGGTTTAGAGTAATGCAATGACCAGGGTGTGGCCAGTAAGACGGAGTAGGAGCAAGATATTCTAACATTTCGAGAGGGCGGTTACCATAGCAACAGTATGCTTGCTTTTTTGCAGTAGCTGGAAATGCTGGTCCCTTTGCTCTCCTCTCTTGCTGTCATAAGTTTTTATATTGCTTCTATCAATTCAAACAAATATTTCAGTTGACAATAGTCTTACAAAAATTTGCATCATTCAGGACCAACGAGACAATGGAACGGTAACCCACGTGGTTGTAGTACAATGAACCTTCATTTTGCGAAGAGCAAACGAAAATATGTTTGCCATCGAGTGATCTACGTTATTGTGAAAGTCCTATCGCGTGCTCAAAATTCTTTAGCCGCTATCCTCCATTCTTCTGGAGTACTCGGGCAATTCATCATGTCATCCAAAAGTTCATCAAAAACAAGGTCTTTGATCTTCACTCTGCATGGTGGAAAGTTTCCCAATAAACAGACGAAAAAATAGTGCATGGGACGTGTGGATCATATAGAAGCGGAAATACAGCCCGCTGTCCACAATCGCATTATAGCTCTATCATAATGGTAAAAATCTGCTTTTTTATTAGTGCAATGGCAAGGTCTAAAACCATAATAACTTTACATTTATGCTCTCGTGCACTTAATAAAACAAAGGCATAAATGTATGAGAAATGATTTGCTGTTTATGAGTAGTCTAGTCTTAGTTCAAAAGTAGGGACGTTGGTATTCGAGAAATAGTAAACAAAATCAAAATTTTGAGAGGAAATCAAAAAAAGAAATTGCTCTGTAGTTCTATACTAGGGGAAGGTCGGGACCCATGATCATAGCGACACCGATGAGCCACCCTCGTTTCTAGAAATTTAAATTGAATTACTGCCACCTATTGATAGACTCATAAAGTTTATGGTTGAGTAGTTACAGCGTGAAAGTTGTGAGTTATTGGCTATTGCATTTCAGAAATGACAGTGAGATGTGTGTTTTTGGCATATAAAAGTAAATATTTAGCTACACTTTTATGCGAATATTGTAAATGCAGTATTGATGATATAGATCGAGCAAAAGTTTCTTGTTAAGGTATAGTCACAAAGTTAAGGTTGCTACAAAACTTTAATGCAAGTCTAGTCAGCTTAAAGAAATAATTTCTTTAACATAAAATATGTTATGGTTTGGGACCCATGAGCCATCATGGCTGCTGGTGGCTCATGGGTCCCCATGCTAGGTTGAACTAAACTTACATGTAATAAAGCTTTATAAAAATTGTTTGGGCCAAAATCTGTGCTTAATATGATACTCACATGCTCCGGTTATGTGCAGAATCTTCTCACAGCCATGAATCATGGAAATTTCATGCTTTGATTATTCTGGTGGGCTACCGAAATTAGGTTTATATGTTATGTGGTCAAAGTCATATTTTTGTTTCAAATCGTCAATTTGCTACAGTAGGCTATATATAGCCTATTCTGTATTAATATTATTCTTCTTATTAGGTTTAAAAAATCGTAAAATTGATTACTTTTAAACAATGCCAAGACAAAAAGTCCGAAAAACGAATCGTGCAAATTTCACTGCTGATGAAATGAAAAATGCTGTTGAGGATGTCTTGCGAAGAAAGTTGTCTGTTCGAGCATCAGCTAAAGCAAATGGTGTGGATAGAATGACTCTGACAAGATATGTAAAAGATACTAAAGCTAATGGAGAAACTTTTACACTAACTTCTTTTAAAAAGCATTTTGTCACAACCCAGGTAAGCTAGTATGTGTGTTGATCAGCTGATATGGTAGTCTATGAATAAGTAGACTATCGGTTTCTGGGCTTGTACTTTCACCATAATTGATAGGCTAACCTGCAACAAACTAACAAACAATTAGTCTTATAATTTTTGAATTTTATCAATGTTCGAATTGCCCCTAGCTGACCGAAGTTACCAACTGGCTGTCCAGAATTACCCTATCTTAACCTACTATCAAAGTCAAGATTCTTTAGTTTTTAAAATGTAGCTTTAAAAAACTAAATAATTATTAATCATCTTTATGCCCCTGGCACTGCCCTTTCATAATAGCAAGTTAGTAGCAAATGTTTTAATCTTTATATCTAGCTCCTCAGTGGCTAAATATTGTTTTCATATGTTGATGTTTTTAGGTGTTTACTGCTCCTGAAGAAGATGCTCTGGCAAAATACATTTTAACTTGTTCTAAAATGTTTCATGGGCTTAGCAGAGATGCATGTCGACAACTTGCATTCGAATATGCTCAAGTTAACAATAAGAAATTTCCATCCAGTTGGAAGACCAATAGCAAAGCTGGAAAGGATTGGTTTTATGGCATTTTAAGGCGACAGTCTTCGCTATCATTAAGATTGCCTGAAGCCACAAGTTTGGCTCGATCAATTGCCTTCAATAAATCAAATGTTTAACTTTTTTTTACAACCTAAAAGAAGTATTGGAGAGGAATAGTTATCAATCTCATCAAATTTGGAACTTGGACGAAACCGGGATCACCACAGTTCAGCGACCCCCGAAAGTAATTGCGGAAAAAGGGGCAAAGCAAGTTGGGCAAATAACATCGTTTGAACGAGGCACTCTAGTCACAATGTGTTGCTGTGTTAATGCTGTTGGGCAGTCGATACCACCAGCTTATATTTTTCCGCGCGTTCATTACAAAGCTCATATGTTAAATGGAGCACCAAATGGAAGTTTGGGGCTTGCCTGCCAATCAGGTTGGATGACTAACGAGTTATTTGTCGATGTTTTTAAACATTTTTTGACATTTATGAAACCTTCTATTTCCAATCCTGCTCTGTTGGTTATGGATAACCACAAAAGTCATTTGTCGGCTGCAGTTGTTGACCTGGCACGTAATCACGGAGTTACAATCATAACCTTTCCACCGCACTGCAGCCACCGGTTGCAGCCATTGGATGTTTCAGTGTATGGCCCCTTCAAAACCTATTTTAACTGTGCTTGCCAAGAATGGATGCTTTCTAATGCGGGACAACCACTGACCATCTACAATCTTGCTTCGTTAAGTTCAGCAGCTTATTATCGTGCCTTTACACCCTCTAACATTACCAGTGGTTTCAAAAAAACTGGAATTGTTCCTCTTGATGAGAATATTTTCCCGGAAGATGTGTTTCTTTCTAGCATGGTTACGGATCAACCCAATTCGTCATTAGAAGATGAAAACCGAGCAACCTCACCTGCCCCCAACAATGATTTAGCTGTTTCAATAAATGATGTTCCTGGAACGAGTGGCACTACTGGCACAATTGTCACTCCTGAAGATGTGCGTCCCTACCCTAAGGCAGTGCGTCGAAAAAGAAACAGCAATCGGAAAAAGGTGAAGTCAACTATCATCACTGATTCGAGTGCAAAGTCGAGCAAGAGCCAACCACAAAAGAAAAATGCTGCCAAACAACCAGTAGAAAGCTCCTCTGAGTCGGAAAGTGAGCCTCCTGTTGAAAGTGATTCGGAAGTAGGACTCACTGACACGTCTGATGATGAGCATACTGATGTCACTGATGGTGCTATGAAGGAGGGGGCATTTGTGCTTGTTGTCTACGAGGGAAAAAGAAAAGTCCATTTCGTAGGGCAAATTTTGAAAGAAGAAGATGAAGATGGAGAATTAGAAATCAAATTCCTGCGAAAGCATCCAAAGGTTTACAACGGATTTATCGAATCTCCAGTGGAAGATATTCACTCAGTTCCTGCTGAAACTGTAAAATTGGTTCTTCCACAGCCTTTCAATTTGTCAGGATCTACCAGAAGAGCTATGGGTATAAAGAAATTTCATACAGACTTTTCTGCTTATGATATGTGATTGGCCTATCACGTTAGCCTACAACTTTGTTACAAAACTGTAAACTTTTTGTCTGGGTTGTTTTCTTTTTCCAATTTAACAGCTGCGCCTTTTCAAATGTTCGTTTTAAGGTTAAAAAACTTTTGTTTAACAAGTACTTGTGTACCTGAAACTAGTGGCTCATTGGACCCTACCTATAGGGACCGATGAGCCACTTATGCTGATATTTTAGTTTTTAAATATTTTAATTGTTCTGCGTTTTTCTTAAAAATGCCTTTTGTTGTATTAAAGCTTTTATTACAGGCAATGTTGTGTGCGAATTTCATGTTCTAGTTTTGTTCAAGGAGTTAATAATTTAACAAAAAAGAAAAGTGGATCATGGGTCCCGACCTTCCCCTACTGTGTAAAATCGCGCCTGCAAAAGAAAAGCTTTGTGCTTTAAAATGGATTAATGAGCAGACTGGGATTGGATGCAAGGCATTTAGCAGGAGACGTAGGCCCGTTTCCTTCCATGTCGGTACAAGGCTCATTGGTCTGCTTAGTTACTTGAGATCACAAATATTATTACAAGAGTCCTTTGCGATTAAAGAATAATTGGATGTTTGTAAAACACGGCTTAATTCTACAGTACTATGTGTTTTATCTGCTGTTCTCTCGTTACTTCAACACGATGAGAAGTATATACAGTTTATTAATTATCAAGCTATGTACATCCAGCTTCAGTAATCTCGAACAAAGAAAAAGAGAGACGCACATGTAGCAGCGTCATGACAACAATCTAGCAACACTATGCGCCGCTATAGAGCGGTTAACAATGGCTAAGGAGGGGAGTGCAAAATCCATATGTTACACTATAATTGCCTGGGGCCATAGATATGATGCCACCATTTACAAGTCTTTCTAAAGCTCTCAAAGATGTTTGTTGGGTGAAGTCGATATAACCGGCTAATTTTACATTTTTAAGTCCTTATAGCTGATTGATAGCCCTGCCGTGGGTCGATAACTTATTTCTATAAATGTATTATTAACTAAGGTGTCCACCCAAATTTTGATTTTATGCCTGTAGGTAGTGAAAGGAACGAATGAAATTTGTGAAATTACTGGCTGTTTGAATGCAAGCTCATAATTGTTGAAGAATAGGAACTTCAAGACTATGGTCATTCTGTATTAAATCTAAAGCTTGAAGGACAATCAAAAGAAATAAAACAAAAGTCAGTAGGTCCATGCCAATATGTTAATCGCATCAATCGAAGGAAGATGTTTTGCTTGAAATGCTTCATACGTCTTGCCAATACACACCTTTTGTGATCCTATGCCGGGCCCAGAGAACATCGATGTAGCTAAGGAACTTAGGCAATAAACATCATCAAGAGAGAGGCTGCCCTAAATTGTGAAATAAGGCTACCAGTAACTAACTTGTTTTTGTGATCGTAAAACAACCACGACTGTGGCGTCCACTCTCAAATTCGACTTTGTGCCCTGCACTTATAGCTAGGAATAAATTGAAGTTTGTAAAATAATCGGGTGTTTGAGAGTAAGACCAGTCTTTTCAAGAGTTCTGACATAACTGAGCGATAGCCTTGTCTGGCAATGCAAGCAGAGCCGGTTAATATCCTATGTTTTTGGTTTCACTTTTGGCTTAGGTGTACCGCCAAATTTTTAAGTTTATTATGTGAGCACGAGTAAAAAAAAGTTGCGGACAACTGACGTAAAACATTCTACGCTTAGTGTGTATTGTACATCGTTAATTGATTGAGAGATACAATATTGAACTTGGCATTTATGGGACAAAATACTTCAGAGAGGAATAGATTGATAACGATAAAAGTAGTAAACGCAAATCCTTTCACAAGATGCATGTAATAGGAAGCCATTGAGATTAAGTTGAAGGTAGTGGTAGTGGTAGAGCGGCAGCATGGAGTTTTAGGTTTTTGTGAAAATATTTTTATTGTTAAAATTTCGGTAAAGAGATTCTCTTATACCACTAAGTAGCAAAAATAAGCAGAAGGCATATCTTGAACATTTTTTATTAAAAACAAACGTTTTCGGCTCATCAACATGGCCCTCGTTGGGGTATCAAAATTTGATGGTTATATTACAACTTAAGCATTAAAAATAATTACGCTGGAAATGAAACATTAACAGCATATAAATAAAATGAATATCACAAAATAATATTCTTGCTGACACTATAACGTTACCTGCATTGATTTATTATGTCAGTAACAATATTATTTTGTGATATTTTCTTATTTATGTGCTGTTGATGTTTCATTACCAATTTTTTGTATATGCATATTCATTTCTAATGTTTAAGTTGTAATATAAACATCAAATTTTGATACTCCGACGAGGGCCATGTTGATGAGCCGAAAACGTGTACTTTTCATTTGAAATGTTCAACACATGTCATATGCTTATTTTTGCTACTTTGTGGTATATTTATTGTTATTGCTACAAGTTGCGGCGTTTCAGTTTCAAATTTGGTAAATTATACTTTACGTCATTTATTTAATTTTGGCTTACGCTTGGTTTTTGCAGCTGTGAGTATCGTAATCAGTGATTTTCCATTCTGGCATACTATTTGCACGTGTTTCATTAGGGTTTTCAAAACGAAAATATTTCGAAATTTCTTTTCCTTTTGAAGAAAAATTGCTTTGTTTTTATTCCGTTTCGTTTCGTTTCAAATTAATTTTTTTAGTGAAAAATTTTGCTTTGTTTTGAAATCCAAGCTATTTTATTTCGTTATGCGCTGGAAAGCAAACTCAAAGATTGGACTCAATCTGTGTGACGAACATGCTTTACACGCGAGCCGCATTGAACACACGGAATAGCCGTTTACCATCGTCACATGAATTTTCGAAGGAGGACGATGACACAAATGAATGGTGATGGAAAAAATTCGAAACGAAATTTCGTTTTGTTTGGAACTATTTTTTTTCTGTAGTTAAATTTCGCATCGAACTGTTTTTATTATGGTAAAATTTCGTTTCGTTTTGAAACGCCGTTCATAAAGTAGGCTAAAATTTTGTTTCGTTTCGCCCGAGTAATATTTCTTTCGAGCACCCCTTGTGTTTTGCCTGCTCTTTGTAGGGTCAGATCTGTTATATTTGAAATAAGTTTCTGGCAAATTTATTTCCTTTAAAATTCGGCGTGTTAACCTTACATGGAAGTCCTTTTACTCTATCACGTGTTGCTGAATCTAGAACTATCTATGTGTTAAGCCATTCAACACATCTGGTGTTACGTCACAATGACGGTATTTTTTTTCCATTAGTATGTAAACGCCTGTGACCATACGTTTGCCTCTTTTCTTCCTTCCTAGTTACCATGAGGCATAAACGAGAGTCATCTGAGTTGCAACACGACGTGATCTACTAGACAACGACAAAATTTTAACTTGCTCTTTGGAAATTTAATTAATATGTTTCCTCAACGGTACCAGAACGTTGTTACTGTTAATTCCGGCCGCCCTCGTAAGTAGGAATTAAGGTTAAGATCGAACTCCTTAGGCGAGAATAACCATGCTTAGCGACCTTTGACAGCTAACTGGCTTTATAGCATTTATATTAATCTGCTGTAAGTAGTTTAGCTACTTTCTACTTATAAAAGCAATGTCTCTAAATAGGATTATAGTTGAAGATAAAAGTTGAATCATCTCTAGATACGGCCATGATTGCTCTATCGTATTTACCAATTGGTATCATGTTGAACCACATCTTTGGCGCCAGTGATTGCACGCCGGTTGTGGGTGTGTGATCAAATCTTACCATGGATTAGTTGTTACGTTTTTAAAAATGCGCTTAGCGTCGATTTCTTCGTGCTCTGCAGACCGGAGCCGAATTAACCTCTATCTTTGAAGCAAGGCTGTTGTTGGTTATTGACTTCCAACTTCCAGGTGATGGAGTTGTCACTAATTGTTGAAAAGGATCTGTTTTAATAAAAGACTGAGGAATATTGCATTTTATGATTGTACGCTCGTATTAGTAATTGCAAATTTTTGAGTGACTTTCTTTGACTTGCAATTGTCTCGTACAGTAGTCCACCTTTGTTGTGAATAGCTCTTGAATGGCTTATTTGAATTTTGATACACAGTTGGTTGTTTTGGATACTTTCCTTTTAAATGCAACAGAAAATTTGTAATTGCGGTTTTGATCATGATAGTGTTGGCAGTGGCGTGCAGAGATCTGGTGATGCCTGGGGCCAACAGCTTGATTGTATGCTCCCTCCTAAGCTGTCAAGTACTCAAGAATGTGACAAACACAGACACTTCAAATACGCAAAAGCTAGTGTTGAGAAAATAATTTCGAAAAATCAAACTAAATACTTCAGAGTATATTTTGTTTTAATGTATTAATTAAAGGCTATGGCATACATTTATATGAAAAATTCATCTGGTAAAGAGTATGCGTTGAGGAACAAGACATTGCATTTATGCATGCAAACAATTATCAAATAAGCCCACCAAAATAATCTATACATAACTTCGTGAGGCATAACAGGAGATAGAGTTGTCTATTTTTTTCTATTAGAAATAGTATCTGAAATTGTACAAGTGCAACCATGTAGTTTGATGCATTGCTGGCTTGCTGCCCTTAATATTTTTGTGAGCTATACAATAAAAATGCTTTAAGAACATTGTTTAGTGACAGCAGACGAAGAATTAAAGTAACTCTTTTTATTAAACTAGAGCATGTGATGATATGAACATATCAATTAGACACTTACTGTTACGAATAAGTAAATCTGCGCTAAATAGAATAGTTTTTTTTTGTGCATGTACAGTTATTGTAATCTGTTGTTTTATTTTGCAGTGATCATTTTTCATTGTAAATCTAAATTGTTTGTAGCCCTAAACTTGCTAAATTGTTTTCAAAAAAAGACCTTTTTTCTTTCGGATTTATAAATAGATTTGTAACTCACATGCCTATCTGACGTCACAATGACTGTGTACGTGACCTGGTTTTCTAGCGCATTCTAGTGATTCTTGTTTCTTCTCGAAGATTTCTTCTTTATTTTATTATTACCGATTACGTAATTTATTAACGGTGTTTTTTTGTGTCATGTGATGTTCTAGCAATTTCTAGATTATTTTTCGTTGTATATATAGGGCGGCGAGATTTTATTCATTGAGAAGGTGTAGTTCAGAGAAAGATAGCAGAGTGTAGTAAAAAGGCGTTGTTCTGTGGTGATTGTTGTGACAAGAATCAAGCGATTATTTTGGTGGTTTTTAGTTTAGTAAGTCTCTGATATTTATTTATTGAAGTGCTTTAGTTCTGTGTTTTGGCAAGTGAAGGAATTCGAAGTTATAAAGTGATTTGTGAATATATTATTCTGTTCTTGATCGAAAAGTGCGTGGGTTAAAGTAACTTAGTGGAAGCCAATCTTTTCCTAGCGATTAAGTTGCAACCAAACTTAATTGTTCGATTGATACTGCAAGTCGCTTCAATTAAAGAAGTAAATTGAAATTGAAATAGAATCAAAAACTCTATTAAAACGCGACACTTACACTTTACTATTTCTCTATCCCATATGACTTCTCCTTTCCGAAAATATTTGAACTATCTCATTTTTCACATCTGCTAAAAGGAATTCTGTTTCGATGCTGATTGAAGCCAAAGTTGTTGGGCGTTACTGTAGCATAGATGATCTTATACATGTTTTTATCAATTTCAACTTTGAAAATGACCTCTCATAGCTTGCAATTTAAAATCCGATGGTGAGCAGTAACCTATATGCAATACATAAAGTTGGGAAGACATCCCTCCCAAACTGCATTAAACATTCAAGAGCATGCTTAGGATTAGAGGGAACTGCATTTCCTCTAGCGCGAAGGAGCATAACAAAGTCAAAGGTAATTATATGTTTGTTTTTTGTACAGTACATAGCAGACCAATTGAAATTTCGTAAATAATAATTTCAGTGCAAAAGCTGACACTGCAGAAGATTTTCTACGAAACATAATCACATCATGCTCCCCAAGCAAGATTCTATCAGATCCATGCAGCATGTGTTAATAGACTTACGATACGAAAAAGCACATATTTTTAACAATTTAATGAAAAAGTAATTTTTGTAATTTCACTCTTTTAATGCCCCCCTACTTGGATGCCCGGGGCCGTCGTCCCGTTCGCCCCCCTCTGCACGCCACTGAGTGGTGGCTGGCTGTTTGGGCAGATACAGCATTTAGCTTTCATTTTTTCGTCGGAACTCCGTTCCTTCTCTGAAAATTGTTTTCCATGTAGAATTGATGGCATTTTTGCACCACGCTCGTTACGAACCATAAATGTCATACCCGTATTGAAATGAAAAATAGCAATACTAGAGCTTTGGCTAAACACCTTAGCTCCTAAGTATTGTACAATAGAAAAATTTGCTCAAAATGGTCACCAGCATCATACGGTACCATACAGTAATCTATTACATCATGTCAATAACCCGCGACCGGTTTCGACCTTATTGGGTCTCATCAGGCGGGTGTAAAAAACACTCAATAATAAACATGCTAAAAAAACAAATTTGCCATTGGGTGCAAAAAAAATGCAATACAAAACAATATGATACAGCAAGTATTAAAGTATACTCCTAAGTATTGCTCCTAAGTATTAAAGTATACTCCTAAGTATTACTCCTAAGTATTGCGTAGAAATTTAAAGTCAGGCCTAAACCTGAATAAAACTTAAATCGCAGTTTTTATTGGAGCACGAGACAATATGATCATTGTTGATCTTTCTTTTGCAATGATAGCTAGCTTCAAAATTTAAATATTTATTATTTTAGTAATTAATAGCAATGTTGCCTCAAATGCAGAGCCGTTGAGAGAACAGTCCGGACTCGGTGCCAACACAGTGCTGCCGCATGTGGAGAAATTTAAGTGTTCGTGGGGAAAAAAATTTTTGAAAACTTTTCCAAAAAAGATTAGGAAAGTTTGAAGATGTTGGAAGTAGGTTAGTTAAAGAAAGAAAAAGGTGAACTTCCACTGTCAAAACAACTGCAAAAGTGGTGGATTTCTGGCGGTACCTTCATCGGCGTTTTGCTAGTTGTATGAGCAACCTCGAAGTCAGTCTAGCCAGAAGATGTTTCTAGCGTAAACTAGCCGACAGCAAGATTTTGCTGCGACAGGAGGATACAAATATTTTCCTGAGTCTGAATCTGAAGAACCGCATTAGAATAGTTTTTAATACAAGAAAAATGTTTTCGAAAAAAATTAAAATACGTAAATCTTTGAGGAAAGAGATATATTTTAAGTCGGTCTCTTACTTCATTGAGTTTGAGGAATTCAGTTTTAAACTTGAAGTTTTCATAGACAAGTTTAATTTAACCCTTTGAACCCTACAGGTTGGAAAACCAACCTTACTGAGAAGCCTTACAGACCCTAAAGGCCGGTTAACCGGTGTACCGTCATTACCCTGTAAGTTCGGGTTAAAGGCGGGAATGATCAGAGAAACCAGGGTTTGAAATAAATAATATCGAGAATTAATCATAGAACTTTACAAAACTTCGGCAAAAGTTGCAAATACAATTCCAAAACCCAAAATTTAAAATTTGACGAGACCACCCCTGGACGCGTTTCGTCCTTTTGGACTCTTCAGCAGGGTCTGTCTCGACAGCCAAAAAAAAACCAAGAAAGCAAAAACTGCCAAAGCTAGGCACTTTATGCAAAATTTCTTTTTTTCTCTTAATTGCGATCAGCAGAAAAAAAGAAATTTTGCATAAAGTGCCTAGCTTTGGCAATTTTTGCGTTTTTGATTTTTTTTGGCTGTCGAGACAGGCCCTGCTGAAGAGTCCAAAAGGACGAAACGCGTCCAGGGATGGTCTCGTCAAATTTTAAATTTTGGGTTTTGGGATTGTATTTGCAACTTTTGCGGAAGTTTTAGAAAGTTTTATGATTAATAATGGTGTGAACTTTTTATTATAATTACTCCTCACATATAAACCCTTAATATCGATAATGCTTTACTATATCCATTGCATTTTTTCGTTGATCTGAAAGAAATGCAGTAGTAAACATGTTACTGTGATTTGGTTCGAACATAGAAGAATTTTTGTTTCGCTTTTATCATACTTTTTCAAGATTCAGCAAATATCCACGTAAATTTTTTTGGAAAAGGCAACCGATGCATGATCTTTTAAAGTATAATCTTTTTTCCATTGCTTTTTATTTAAAACAACTACATAAAATGGTGACGTCACGTTGCAATGAAAATGGTAGTTAAAAAGAAAAGACGCGAAAAGAAGAGACACCTTCAAGAAGTGTTGTAAATGGACTGTTAAGAATCAAGTAAAGTAGCAAAATTGCGTTACATCATCCTGAAAAACAAAAAATTGACATGAGAATAGCATTGAAACAAAACATCAAAAAACAAAATAGCTGTGCTTTATTGGATTAAAATAGGGAAACTGCTCACACAGCAATGAGTCGTAATCTTTTTGGATATCCTTCAATAGCATTTTGCCTTGTTGTTGGCAGGGCTACTTATCTGAAATTTGTATTTTTTACTGATATGAAATTCCATTTCTTTTGAGAAACTACAATTAAGTTTGTGAGTTGGGCCTAGATAGTCATTTGATGCCACGTTCTCATGACAAGGCATTGAATGACGTTCAGGCCCATACCGCAATCGTAATAATACATGTAAAATGGAAAGGAAAAATACAACAATTTCACAAAAGGAATCAACGCAAAAAATATGCATTAGATCATTGCACCCTAAAGTATAGTCGACCAAGGAATAAAACATCCGACAGCGATACAACAGTAAAAAACAAAATTTAGCATAAGACAAAAATTCCCAATCTTTTTATGCCACTGCATTTCAACTTATGACCTTAATATGAGAAGCATACCGGTTCTACACCTCAGTCAAGGGTAACCTTAGCAGCGGCAGCTTCATTCATTCTTCATTATCTGCCTGTCGCAAGTGGTAAGTCTACTGTAGTATCAAGTTACATCCAGAGTTGACGAGCTTTTGCCACATCCTCTATCATTGTTTAAAATTCAATTGAGGAAGGAAAAGTATTATGACTAGGACCCTTTGGATTAGAAAGAACCACACAATTATTAGATTTTCTTTATAAAATCTAACTTTGTGTATTAACCTCTTTTTCTATCAACATTTTTCAATAAGCCTGCGGTGGCTTTTATCTTACACATGTACTAATCACACAAAGAAAAAAATTTTAATGTTTTGGAACAGAATGCTCCTTACCCTATAACGAACAATTTTATTACTTAACACGTTAAGTTTCAGCCATTGGGAAAAAGATTTGCATTTACCCTAAAATTAGAAACGAGACTTTTTAAGAGATGGTCTTACGGATTCTTTATTGCGCTTGATCAGGCCTTAAGGTCGGTGGTGATCTTGATTCTTCTTTCTTCCGAATAATTTTTCCCCATACAAGGCTCAAGGTATTCTTTGTTTCTTGTCGCATTTTGCTGAAAAATATTTTTAAGTAGCTGAAAAAGACTGGCAAGCAGCTACTAAATTCAAAGCCTAATTAAAGTCATGTTTTGGGTTTCAATGTGCGGCAAAAACTCTATTCTAAATTCAAAGTTACATACTCCTTGCATTCAACTTTAGCTTAATTTAAGACAGAAATCCAAAACTACCTTTGTGTCAAGTCAATATTCTGATACAACCCGAGGTCTGTCAATTCCTACGATTACAAAACAAGCATCAACAATAATGGTGGTCCATTAAAATGGAATTTGGCTGAAAACAAAATGCACGGACAACATTACTAATTAAGCGTACACGTAAAGCAGGAAAAGAAAAAGGGGACAATAGTATATTCTAGGGAAATATAAATCATTCAAATTAATTCCAATCGAACTCATGTTTATCTTGACCGAGAAGATGGACGTTTATTTTTGACCATTATAAATTCGATAAAACTATTTAAATTATGAAGGAACAGTCAAAAATAGGAAGAAGCAACAACTGCTCAAGGTTAATGGGAATGTAGAAACTAGAAAAAGCTTTTGGCCCGTGCTGCAGATAATAGTGATGGTGATTACAATAATTGGATTGCAGATGCCAGCTCAATCCTACTAAACGGTTTGACAAAAGAAGTGGTTCTCAGCCCATGGGGCATAGAACATACATCTGATAGGCCATGGGCCACTGACAAATAATTTGAAATCAAACTAAATATTAAAAACAATAGTTTTGACGTATTACTTAAATGGCACATATTAAAGTGTTGAGTTTTTAATTATTGTTTTGAAACTGTTCCACATAATAGGAAAAACAGTTTAAATATCTATTTGACACGATATATTATTAACGCAAATTTTCCGTGTCATCATTAAACGTGCTTATCGATGTAACAGATATCTCCACAGATTTGAAAAAGAGTGGTGTCAGACTTAGTGCTGGGGCCACAAATTCTCTGTTTGTTTAGCAGTTGGGTCATGAAGCGTAAAAAAGTTGAGAAATAAGGTGGAAAGGTTTCATGTGACAATAAACCTGTTTGCACTAAACTAAACGACGCGTTCTTCCTTGATTCATTTTGGTATCTTTTGGAGCTTCCCTTTGTGTTAACGCTATGTCTACTGCTTAGGGACCGGCCATCAAATATACATTCAAAGTAGCAACCCAGCCAACTATCTCTCTTGCAACTCAGCTCTTCTCTCTCACGGTCGTTTGGTGAATTGTTCCTTCCTACTGCCTTGTGTTTCACTCCTACTTCAAATGCTTTCCCACCCTTCTCAACTTCTGGCGCTCCTTATTTTTTTCCTGCTTTCTTCTCCTCACCTGACACTCTCAGGGTCTTTTTAGTGGAATCCACTAGGTCTTCCTACCAGAAATGAGTAGCTTTGCTTCATTTAATATCTCGCTATTTTCTGTCGATATAATCTGTATCAAATTAGGGTGGAGTGAAAAAACGTTTTTTGCAAATTCAAAGAAGAAGAGATCAAAATCTTTAAAAAATTATCAAAAAACAATTATATGAGGTTGCACTCCCTATTGGCAGTTCTGATCCTCATTTTATGGGGGAAAACCCTTAAAATTTTGAAAGCAGCTTTAACATGAAAACCGCTTGTACCAAAGACACGATTTTGATTTCAATCGATGCAGAATAATAATGCTTTTATCTGCTTTAAGAGAGCATTTTATCTAAATTTCACTAGAACAAACTATAACGAAAAACACAAAATTTATTGAATTTCGACAAAAATCACTACAGACGCGAATGCAAACTAGTTTGTGAAAGCACATACTTAGGTATATAGTTCACTGATAACTTGTTACTTTATACATGTTGCCTTACTGCTTCAAGTAGATGACAGCTTTATCACCCAAACAGACAATTGACTAGTAATTTTTATTAGAGAACAGACAAGTTACTATGAAAAGTATTTACAAAAATGAAGAGAATATATTGCAATGTACATTTTAAACTGATAAAATGTAGATTTTATACTGTAGCAAATCTCTGAAAATTCAAGGACTGAGGTCAGTTCATCTGATTACCTCGCCTACCCTTTTTCTTGTTGGTAAGCTGCTCTGCAGATGGGGTTATGAATAAGTTATTTTAGACAATGTAAATTTTTTCCTATAGATCCTGCATCATGTTGTTGTCATCACCATTTACGGCTTTTACGCTAAAGCTGGTAGAATAGCACCGCTGTTGTCTTATAAATTTTACTCGTAATAATATGTTATTTAATTAATAATCCAGACTATGATATCTCTTGTACCTTGCATTGTCTCATAGAATAATCTAAGCTCGTGCTATGCACATACTTTTAATAATTACAAAGAAAAAGAAAACTACGGATGCTATAGATTGCAGTGTTGCCATAAATAAACATACAAACTAAGGTATATCACATAGACCTCGCGTTTTTTTCGGGTACTTATCACTGTTTGGATAAATCATCCAGCTTTTCTGACTATTTCGCTAGCAAGTAGTGGAAGCAAGACCGAAAATTGCTGAGCTGATTTCGTTTGGAAAAACTGAATGGAATTTTTAGTTAAATATAGAAAAATTGTTATGAAGCTAAACCAATTTTATACCTCTTACACTTTGGAGTCAAATGGTCGAAAGATTTTTTTTTGAATTAATAAAGTTTTTTTAAAAAGCTGTTGTACGGAACATTTACTAAAGAAACCAGAAAAACAATGAAAAAGTGCTACATGTCAATCACATTTGCACCAGCAAAGGAGAATTTTGTCTGGAGGCAAGCTTTCTAAAGGAAATTTCTCCATATATCCAGAGTGTCCCAAAAAGATGTATACATTATAAAAATAATTTTGAACGTAGTGTTTTATTAGAATTTTATTATTTTAAATGTGTAAAAATATTTACAAATAACAATTTAGTGTTTACAAATAACAGTTTATTGTTTTTTCACAGCATTTTGACTACATTTTAAATAATTGTAAATAGCCAATAACTAAACTGTTTGTGTTTTTTTGCGGATTCGATCCCTGAACAAAAAAATGACGGCCAGATTTAACTTCGAAGAAAGAAAATTTATTCTAAAACATTAGTTGTAAACAGTATCTCTTTGAAATTCTCTCCTAAATTGTCTTTGCACTTCAACTGCGTTTTCATACTTTCAGTAATGTTTCAAAATAAATTTTCTTTCTTCGAAGTTAAATCTGACCGTCATTTTTTTGTTCAGGGGTCGAATCCGCAAAAAAACACAAACAGTTTAGTTATTGGCTATTTACAATTATTTAAAATGTAGTCAAAATGCTGCGAAAAAAACAACAAACTGTTATTTGTAAACACTAAATTGTTATTTGTAAATATTTTTACACATTTAAAATAATAAAATTCTAATAAAACACTACGTTCAAAATTATTCTTAAAATGTATACATCTTTTTGGGACACCCTATATATTGATGAGGAATTTCTCCAAGCTAGCACGATATCCTAAAAAGAAATAGGGAAGTAAATTTTATGAAGATTTGAATACTTTCTTCCAAAACTGACCAGCTCTTTGATATTTTTTGCAAAAACCCAGTTCAAAGGCCACGTTTTAAAATCCCTTACAATTTAAGAATAACTGATCAAGATCAAAAAGGCCCAAGAACTGCACGATGCTCGAAAGTCATAGGGAAGTACAATGAATCACATAAATTGTTTTCCAGAAGATTTGGTAGGACTTTCAAAGACTCCACTCAGCAAGAAGAGAACATTTAAACTTTTTTAGCACCTTCTGAAGTTCTTGCATCTTCTGAAAGCGAAAATGATTGTATGACATGTGATTCTGCACGTTTATAAATGGATAAATAGAGGGTAGAAATGTTAATGGATAAAAAGATGGCATATATATATATATATATATATATATATAAATGGTAGATGAGATGCCATTCACGTAATTACGAAAATCAATAGCAAGCACCACGAAAATGTTTGGCTTGAAGAACATTATGTTGTAGTAGGCGAGTCAGGGAAATTTTGTTTGTTACTTGTTGTACCAACTGATGATACTGGCTTGTCTATAGCAAAAAGTGTGCTACAAGCAATAGCGGTAACTGAACTTCCAAGCAAGCTTGCGCTTATTGGAAGTGATGGGACTGCTGTTATGACTGGATCTACAGTATAAACAGAGCAATTCGCCAACTAGAAGAGCAGCTAGACGATGGTTGCAACGGGCTGTATGTTTTTGTTGCATTGCAATGAGCTCCCTCGAAGACTTATGTTTAAAAATATTGATGGCGCAACAAAAAGCTTTTTTTCTCTGTAATCATCGGAAAAGAATAGGGAGGCAGCGCTTCTTAATACAATATTGTTAATTTTAAGTCAATTACCAATTTTTAATTTTCTTTATTGCCCAATAATGTCATTGACAACCTTATTTCTGACCACTGTGAGTACAGTATATGTTGGGCTGTTGGTCATGAGCATGCTGATAAAAACTTGAAATTTTCATCAGTTCGGAAACTGCGTCACTCTAGATGGCTCGCATTAGGTAGCAGACTACTAGGCGTATACATTTCAGTGATCAATCCACCAAAAAAATTTCAAATCTTGTCGGACTACTGCATCAGATTTTATTTCCCATCATGGTTTGAAAAAAACACCACAAATCGTTGTCTTGATCGATTGAAAAACTTTATCAGCATGTTGCAATGCCATTTGTCTTCTTTGCACCAAAAAGTGAGAGATATTTCAAAAAAGTTATTGCAGCACGATTGATTTTTCGCCCATCTAAAAAATTTTGTTGTCATTATGGTAGGAGATGAAGATGTCCATATTAGAAGAGAAGCAGTCAAAACAATGCATTCCTTACGTTTATAACTTGGAAAAAAATTGTACTTTTTGCAATTACACTTTCAGTACGTCGATGTTGTCTATCAAACGTGATTTTACAGTTAAAATGAGTCACCAGCTTGTGAAGCTTGATGTAGATGAGATATCGGAACCGCCTATATCAAGATCTCTAAGCAATTAACAGCTTGACAAGATCATTGGTTGACCTCTGCGGTTGAATTATCCTTCCCATAACCAACTGTTGAGCGCCATGTAAAGCTTGTGACTAATACAAGTTCATCTGTTATTGTTCTTTGTCGTTTGAGCTATTCGTTGTGAGCTTTATGCAGGAAGATGTATATTCACTGATAACACTGCGTTAACTCTCATGCTCGGTTTGCGAGTCTTCGGTTAAACTGTAGCCACCACGACGAGTAGACTGCTTGGCTCCATCTGTCTGCCACATAGAGATGAAGGCATCCCGTTAAGTGTCTTGCCCAAGGAAACAACAAGCAGGCTTGTTCTCCACACTATCTCTATTATGCTGAGCGCCAAGCAGGAAGCTGTGAATACCATTTTTTAAAGTCTTTTGGTATGACTCGACTTGGGAAATGAACGCCAGGTCTGCCGATTGCGAAGCGGACGCTCTAACCACTACGCCATCGCGCCGGCTTATGCAGAAAGATGTATGTACACTGCGTTAGAGCTCATGCTTGGCTTGCAAGTCTTCAGTTAGACTGGGGCCACCATGACAAGTAGACTGCTTGGCCCCAACACCTGTCTTCCACATAAAGATGGCGGCATCCCCTTACGTGTCAGTTGTTGGTTTTGAACAAGGGGATGGGTTTATTTGCCAAAAATTCGATCTCCTCAACTCATGAAAATATTTAAAAGCAAAAAATACTTTTCACTGAGCTGAAAGCATGAAGTCATTTGTGGCTTGAGATGGCTTTCTTTATCTTTGTTGTTTTTCAAAGTGTGCATTTTAACATATTCTCTACATTTTCGGTAAATACTTTTTATTATAATGTCAATCCTGTCAAGTCTCCCAATTTCGTCGAGAGTTTCCCAATTTAGGGTCTTTCTTCCGATTTCCTGATTTTAACTAATTATTATTCTGCATCGATTGGAATCAAAATCGTGTCTTTGACTCAAGCGGTTTTCAAGTTAAAGCTGCTTTCAGAATTTAAGGGTTTTCCTCCATAAAATGGAGGTTAGCACTGCCAATAGGGAGTGTAACCTCACAAAAGTGTTTTTTTGATGTTTTTTGATAATTTTTAAAGATTTAGATCTCTTCTTTTTTGAATTTGCAAAAAACGTTTTTTCACTCCACTCTAATTCTGGTGTCCAGCCTCAACTCATCTTCATGTTTCAGTATCCTTAGATACTCGGTTCTCCTATCTGATTGCACTTTCTCCCAATCTGACCTTTTTTTCTGATAACTTACCTGCTAACGGTGGGAATGTCACTTTTGTCGGACAGGGTTTATTCTTTTCTGAACTTTTTACTTCTTCCTTTTTCTTTGCTTGGTCTCAACTCTGACTATGCAGGGGTCAATATTTCTAAAAAAAACTGTTTTTCTCTTTGCTGAAGGTCTTTGCTCTTCCTATTTGCTCCTTCTCTCGGGACGCCAGATTCAAATTTTTTATCCTTCATTTTTCCTTTCGGCGTAAATTTTTTGCTTTTGTGGAATTTCAACTATCACTACCCTTTATGGTCTCAAGAGGTACTGCAGACTCTCGAAAGGATAAAGTGTTTGGATCTCTTTTTTCTGAATGACCCTGATATCTTACTCTCCCTTATTGCTTTTTTGCTTGCCACTCTATTTAGCACATCTTTTTTCTCTTCTGTTCTTGGGAAGTGCTTCAAGAGTTGTTTCAGACTACCTCCTTATTTTTGTGCTGTCCATCTTTCTTCTTTTTGCTATCCCTATATGCGTCCTCCTTCTTCCGAATTTCAAAAACTTTTTTGGGACGAATTTTCTCTCCTCTTCAACTCTCACTGTCTTCCAGTCAAGAACAGCTTTTCTCTCTATTGTTTTGCTGCAGCTCTCTCTCTTTGGTGATGAATGCGGTCAAATATTCTGTTCCTTTTAGCTGCGTCAATCACCAGCCTCAATCTCGGTAATCTTTCGAAGTTGAAGAAGTGGTAAAAAAAAAGAGGTAACGCTTCCGCTTCTGTACAGAGAGAAAGAAGAGCGCCGAGCTTAGAGCTCAGCCTCTTGACATGCTTTGTCTGCTATCGTCAAGGCAAAGTGTGAGGTGTGGCATGAAACATGTTTCTCTCTCTCTTCTAAGTTCAATCCTGAATCAGTCTATAGTCTCCTTTGATCTGCTGCTCGTTCTGTTTTTTTCCTTTAACTTTGCCACCTATTCCTCTCTCTGGAAGTCGGTATCGGTCTACGCCAACTATCCGAAGTATCACTTTTCTATGTCTCAGTTGCAAGCTACTTGTCTGGGCACATGCTGGCCTGCAACCCGGAAGAGTTTTATACTGTTTATATTCTCCTTTTACTTTCAGTGAATTTTTTGCGGCTGCCATCAACCTTTTCTTTTCCACTGCCATCGACTCAGACAGAGCCTACCCCACGCTGAAGCACCTTCCTGGTTCAGGCATGGATATTCTTCTTCACATCTTCAAGTTTGCTTAGTCTTCGTATTCATTTTCTTCAATCTAGAAGTCTTCCTCGATTATTCCCATTCATAAAATGGGAGCACCTTTTGACTCTTCTGCTTTTTTCCGCCCTTTCTCTTTTACCGCCTGCAATTCAAACCTTTTTGAATACATGATGTTATTTTGTCTACTCTTTTTTCTCCATTCTCATGTGGAACTCATGTGTAATGGAACTCCATTCTCTCTCCCCATCAGGCCGATTTATTCGCGATCGAATGCTTTACCTTTCTCAATTCATTTTGGTTGGGTTTAGCAAACCAACCCGAGCTCTCCTACAATCCTTGACACTATCGACTTTTCCAAGGCATTTGACTCTGTGGGGCACCCCGCTCTTTTTCACAAGCTTATTTCCGCTGACCTTCCACATCGCTTTGTTCATAGAATGAATCTTTTCCTTCTGTCAGGCAAGCTTGCGGGACTTTTCATAACCAAAAAATTCGCTGCTGTTGAATCCTTCGGAATGTTTTGCGAGGATTTGTTCTTGGCCCCGTTTTATATTTTTTTCTAGCGGTGGAAACAAGAGATGCAATGATGTCCCTGCACATATTCTTTCCTCCATTGGCTGCTCTTTTAATATTGATAACACTTATCATCTAGTACTCCTTCTCCTCTGTACCTATTGCTGCATAGACTTTACAATGAGCCATGGTTCGAACGAAGCGCTGGTCTGATTACTGTTGTCTTTCTTACAATTCGGAAAAATGTGAGGTCTCCTTTTTGATGAATCACCACCAAGCTATTTTCAACTCTGCCTCTTACTGTTTAATTCTCTTCTCCGCTTTAATCCTACTTTCACTTTTCTTGGTGTTACTTTTTTCCGCGCCATTTCCTTTTCTTAACATGTATCTTCGCTAAAAATAAAAAAGTTTTCTCCGTCTCAAAGCCTTATGCTGTATCTCTGCTTCCCTGTGGGTTCCCTCTAAGTACTCCCTTATTCTTCTGTAGAAAGCTTTTCTTCAGCACGTTCTCACCTATGGTTCATCCAAAAAGTTTTGTTTTCTCAGCCTTTCCAAAGCTACCAAGTTGGAATACTTTTGCCCAGTGGCTAGTTGTGTCATCACTTATCTCGTCCTCACCCATCTTTTTTCTCCCTTCTCAGGTTTCTTAGTTTCTTTTACAAGTCTCCCTGAGTCATTTTGCACTGTCCTTTAAGGAGCAGGCCCTTTGTCTACCATCCTCTTTTTTTTATTTCGAGATTGGCTGGGCACGAAA
This sequence comes from Trididemnum clinides, assembly GCA_963675345.1. Taxonomy (NCBI): domain Eukaryota; kingdom Metazoa; phylum Chordata; class Ascidiacea; order Aplousobranchia; family Didemnidae; genus Trididemnum; species Trididemnum clinides. The sequence continues at coordinate 23,042,212 of OY776290.1, read as the reverse complement.
CAAAATCGAATCTTTCCGGGTCCTGCTGGAGAGACTTTGCAATCACTTATCCGCGTATGCTTTCTTCTTTCTCTTCCAGAGAGGCTTTTCTTTCCTTTCTTTTCAACAAAAAAAGCTCCAGCGCTCTTGTCAACGGTTCATTCTGTGACGCTAAAGCCACTTATTCCTATTTGGTTGAACCCGGAGAGCAAAGTTTTCTGATGAAGTCAGGACCATTCCGCAGCCTTTTAGCTGAGCTTGGCAGCACCAAAAAAGTCTACCATTTTACTTCTCCTTCTCTCAGACTTTGCTTTGTTCTTGCTACACTTTCCTTTCCTCCATCTTTCGTTTTTTTCTCACACTAATCGGCACATCTGAAGGGAATTATCCATCCTCTTCGCTTTCTTTTTTATCAAGCTGCAATGGGTACTCGGTCAGTTTTTTCATTCCAGAAATGACACGCCCCATGAGCTGGCCAAATGAATTTTGCTGATTCAGCAATCTACATACTCTTGTAGTCTTCTTTTTCCAACCTTTCTTGTCCACTTTCTTCTTGTTTCAAACCGGAGGTGTACTGTCTCATTAAAATTTTTCTACATATAGTTCCCTTCAGTTTTCACCGTAGAATCTGTTCTTACTCGTCTTGCTCACTGTGTCTAATCTCGTCTTCGTAACAACTGCATAGTCTTTTTTTAGACTCTTATCTCTCGACAATCAGCAGAATTGAAAGTCCTTAATACAGTGCATGAAATCATCCAATTCGAGACACTTCTTATCGTGTTGTATCCAGTCCAGCTACGGATTCTTTGAGCCGCTCGTTCTTCGGCGACCCTTTTCTACATAAGACCACTGGTCCAGGCCGTGGAGAGTTTCTCAGCTTCTAAGCCTCCATGTCCTTCCTCCATGGCCCTATCTCGAGGGAGGAATCGACTATTTTAGTTCAACCTTGATTAACCTTGCGTGATGGAAGGTCTATATCAAACTAAAGTTGATCTTCAAATACATTTTACAGCTTTTATCTACCTGTAACTAGTTTTACTCACAAATGACGCGAGTAAACGACTCGGTTGCTTTTTTTAAACTGTCCAGTTTCATCTTTTCGGCAAACTTTGGCCAAACTTACTGAGCACGCGCAAAAGCGGTTGTGAAAAATGCGTAACCTAAGTGTTTGATTTTCGGAAACTGTCTGCAATAGAAGATGCTTCACCACAATAAGCTTGATCACGATTAGCCTGATATTCATCATAATAAGATTTTATGATTAACTGGCGTTTTTCTAAAAAAATTTTTGCAAGCAACTAATCAAGCATTCCTTCTTTATATTCAAATTAAATTTAACATGGACTAGCATATTTAAGAATAAAAACATAGCGTAAAGCTTAAGCGATGATTCGAATGTTAGTTAAGGGGTTCTGGAAGGCTAGCATTCCAAAATGCTTTTTGAACGCATCATACTATCTCTTCTGTTCTTCTGTCTGGAGTGTAATTCCATTCTCTCTTCCCGCCAGACCGGTTTCCGCCCTTGAAGGTCTACTCTAGATCAAATTCTTTATCTCTCTCAGTCCATATCGGATGGGTTTAACAAACCCAGGCCGCACTCTCGGACGATCCGCTCTACTATTGAATTCTCCAAAGCTTTTGACTCTGTCTGGCATCCCTCCTTTTTCCATAAACTCATTTCGGCTGGCCTGTTTCCCTGCTTTGCTCGTTGGACTCAATTTTTTCTTTCTGATAGGCGCGCTTGCGTGGTTTATCAAAATCACAAAAGTCGATCCTTTCATGTCCGTCGAGGTGTTCTGCAAGGATCCATTCTTGGCTCTGCACTTTTTCTCTTTTCATCAATGATCTTCCTACTTCACTATCTTCTTAAATCAGGTGTTCTCTTTATGGTGACGATCTGGCCATTTGTTCTTTCTCGCCTTTGGTCCCCACTGCGGTGGAGGCTACAAAAGTAGTCTGATTTGATTGGAGCGCTGGTCTGAGTACTGGTGTCTTCTTCTCAATTTGAAAAAATGTGAGGCTTCCTTCTTAGTGGATCCCCACCAACTTAACCTCCGGCCCAACCTCCTCTTATTCAAATCCCGCTTCCGTTTCAATTCCACTCCAACTTTTCTTGGGGTCGGTCACCCTCGACCGCATTCTTTCCTTTTCTAAACATGTATCTTCGCTGAAAACCAAGTTCTTCCCACGTCTCAAGGCATTAGGCTGTATCTTTGCTTCCTCATGAAGCCACTGCTTCTGGGGCTCCATGGTTTTCCACCATGCCCCATCCCTCGGAAGGGGTAGGGTAACAACAACAGCAACAACAACAACCACACACAAGCTTAGTTTGCGTGGCAGCAGCTGGCCAAGGGAGATCAAACCCTTCGCTAAAAGTTGAAAGTAGGCTAAGCTGCGAGCTTGAATTCAAGATTTTTGACATAGCTTAAATGTCATAATCAGTAATAATTAGCTTCATTTCTAAAATTGTGTCAATCATATTTATAAAAGAGATTTTATTTCTATTACACATTTTTTTGTACCTTGACGATATATTGTAGAAAATTGGATTAAGACATTCGCTTAAATGAAGTAGAAAGTGTACTAAGAAGTAGTTCAACCACCAGTTCACAGTAAATTCATCATCTCGCGCTGTCGGATTGCCAACATGCAGCACCATGTCATAAAAAACTAAAAAAAGTAATATCAAATATTACCCGATAAATAGGTTTTCTGACTTTTTATCACAATTAGACACAAAAAATCGCTCGTACATGAATTCAAATCAGGACAAAATATTCTGTTGCATTTTAATACCCACCCTATTATTGAGCTTGATTTTACTATGCATTTTATTTAGAAAACCTGGGCCGTAGCAAGCAGAGATACAGTTTTTCAATTTTTTAAACCTAACAGCTAGCTGCTAAAAGCTTAGCTTAAATACGGTATATACAACAAAAAGTTATGGCGAATGCAGACTGTGTGCTTTTACCTACAATATTTCTTTAGACAGGGGTCCGTTAATTTTTTGAGCACTGTACCAGTCGTTGATATTTTGTGCTTATAAATAAATAAATCTGCTGCAGTAATACGTTGGATTCCCTGAAAAGAAGCTGTTGATTCTAATATCGTTAGAAGTTGTAATGTATTGTTTGATGTCGTCTATCACCTTACAACCAATTTCATTCTTTTGGAGTCTAAGACGGAGTCACAATCAACACCTGATTGCGCAATTTGTTAGCAGTATTTTCTCAAAAACTACTCACCGTAAAAACGCGATTAAACGCTCTTTCAGGGGATGTGAATGTAATTTTGATAAAAACAACTCAACAATTTAAACTCATTTAGCAATGCAGCGAGCATTTCTTTAACCGTTTCAAGACTTCTGGGCATCCTTTTTCTCTTGCGCGCCTGAAACTCGATCTATGATGTCATAATGCTGTCTTGTACGATCAATTTAGTTTTTGCTACAATAGATCATTTGATAATTTTTTCAATAATTGCCACATTTTTACAAAACTGGTTTGTGACCTCATTTCTCAACCAATTTTCAAAATTTTTTCCATAAACTAAAGTAATTTTAAAGCAAGTTTGATAGCTTACGATATATACCTTTTGTATTTGTTTTTATTTAAAAAATTGAAGTTTAACACCCGTGGTGTAACCTTTTACCCTTTCAAAAAGTAATAAGCTGAGCCAAAAAGGTAAGTTTGATATAAAAGATTATGTAATAATAAGGTACAGTGGAACCCCACTTACCTGAACACCTACGGGACCGCATTCAAGCAGTCGCGTTAGCGGGTTTTGCTTTGGAGCATCATGTTAGTTGCAGTTGGACTTGCACTTTTAAATGCAACCAGTGATTTACGTAAGTAAGCATAATTTGAAAACAAAATTCGGTTTTTATTTTGAAAGGATAAAACATAAATATGCATGCATTTAATCATTACTTTTAAAAAAGTCGCGAATAGATTTTTGTCTCAATGCATTCATTGACATTTCACACAGTCCTTTTTCAATTTTATAGAGAGGTGTAAGAAGGTGGGCTGCATCTCTTTCCAATAGAAAAGATTTTATATCCTCGACACATGTCAATGTTGCTCTAACTCAGTGGTTCCCAACCTCTGTAATGGCCCGCATCCCTAAAGTATTTTAATGTGTTGTCGCATCCCTAAAATATTTTGACATGTAACGAATTCATAACCACGTCCCTGGCCAAGATGTGGGCCAATTTTGAAGTCACGGCAGAAATTGCATGTATTGACTTTGTTTTTTTTTGAAGATCAGCATCATCTCGGGCTGAATTGAAGGTCGTGCGCTAGGCATGCTGGAATTAGACACAGATTTTGCAGAACAATTCGCAAAGGATGAACTGAGCATGACAGTACAGTAATGCAACACAAAAATCTGAATGACCATCTCGCACCTCTGGTTGAAAACCCCTGCTCTAACTGATGTCAAAGGAGACGTTTTGCTGCAGTTCTCGGTAGAAAACTTGTTTTATTTTCTTCAGGCAGTTTTTCTTCATTGTCACTTTCAGCTGGAATTTTGTTTTGCTGCTCAAGGCACTCGTCCAAAATTTGATTTTCCAAGTTAATGGTTGCCTTGTCACACGTTTTCAGAACGTTGTCACATGCAACAAAGTCATCGACAGATCGTTATGACTTTGATCCTTGAAACCGGTTCATATTTGTCCTTATTGTCTGAAGTGCTTGAATCATCATCATGCCCGATTTCACATTTTAGGTAGCATTTCTTTACGGTAGAAAAACGGAGTTACCGAATAGCTATATCAATCCAATGTACAGCATCCAAAACGGACACGCATTTTGACACAGTATTCACGTCCTCACCTTTATCCATTTTAGCCAACACAGACTGCAGAAGTCGTTTTTGATAGATTGGTTCAACTGCCTTGATTATTCCTGATCTAATGGTTGAAGCTTAAATGTCGTATTGGCTCGTGAAAACACAACTTTCACGTTTAACTCACTCAAGCCCTTTGAATGGCCTGGAGCGCTGTCCAGGAGTAGTAGAACTTGACGATTTTGTCTTCGGATCTTTCTATCAAAATTCTGAAGCCACCTTTGATAAATTTTAGAGGTAATTCCACACTTTCTTGTTATGCTCCCGTAACGCCCATGAGTCAATAGACTTGAAACATCGCGGTCTTCCACATTTTCCAATCACTAACGTTTTCTCAGATTCTCCGTCCATGTTTACGCAATACATGGCCGTAATCTGTTATTTCGACCTTTTTCCTCCTTTACATTCAATTCCTTTTTCTCTGAGAGTTTTTATCTGGCAATGCTTGAAAAAAATTCCACTTTATTCAATATTGTAAATGTCACAAGTTGGATAACCGGCATCGATATCTGGTAGGCGTAATTTCCAACTCTCCACTACTTCTTCGTCAACACAGCCACTTTCTCCGCAAATAACAGCATGAGAAATGCTGTGGCGGGTCTTAAACGTATTTAATTAACCGTTTGCTGCTTTAAAGTCATCTTTTTTGAGAGATTTAGCAAAGCTTAGAGCTTTTTCTTAAATCACAGACCCACTTATCGGTAGGTTTAAAGATCGAGCTCTTTGAAAACACCGGAAAGTTAGTGAATCAATATCTTCTTCAAATTTAAAGATTCTAACCCTCTTCCGATCATTTAGTAAGTTATCCTCGTATGCAGCCAAAACGTCTGCCTTTCTTTTAAGTGTACTCTGTATCTGAGTCTTGCTAACGCCGAAAATCTTGGCAAGTTTCCTCTGAGATTTTCCCTTATTTTCATTTTGTTTTATTACCACAATTTTTTCTTTGATTAAAAGTTCTTTCGGTTTCTTTTTACTAAGTGCCATATGTTTTTTATAAGATACGGTACAGTAAAAACAAACTGCAGAATGAATTTAAAATTTTTAAGTAGTTGCCTACCTGCGAGAAACACTGTCTCTAGTTTACCTTTGTGTTGTATATGCTGTACCTTGCCTTCTCTCATAGAATACTCCAAGCTCTTGCTATGTACATACCTTTAATAATCACAAAGAATAAGAAAACTACCGACGATATAGATAGCAGTGTTGCCATAAATAAATATACAAACTAAGATATATCACAGGGCTACTCAACTGGCGGACCGCGGTTCGAATCCGGACCTTTCGAGTATTAAAAATGGACCTCAAGCTCCAGGATGAGAGACAGTAGGTGCAGCCACGGGTTGAGAAAAAGCTCATGCCCATTATACCAAACTTTGTTGACTTGTTCTCAGTACTAAGTTATTTCCAAACAAAATAGCAAAAGTTTTCGCGCCTTTGGCCCAACTGCACATCCGTAACATTGACTAACGGCACCTTCAAATGACTAACAAACAACACGATCAGTATGAAAAACAGGAAAAAACTTATTTCCCAGTGCTGAAGGTCTCTTTGTCATGCTTCTCTTGTCCACTAAATGTGTCTCTGCAATTTAACTGATCAAGTGTGGTAAAGTTCAAAGCCCAAACAATCTCGCCAGATATATTCTGAAGCACTGCGGCGCCAAATGTGATACATGGCTTCAAAAATTTTACACTGCCTGCTTTACCTACCAAACAATCCCCACGATATGGCCACCTGCCACAGTTGTCTCGGTACCACAACCCGGCAAAGCACCTGATAATTGAAAGAGCTTCCAGCCCATATCGCTGCTAAGCTTTTCGAGCGGTTACTCTTGAGGCGTCTAGAATCTGTTTTTAACCTACAATTTCCTGACAAACAAGCTGGCTTCAGGCATAGTCAATGCATAACCGATCAACTGTTTAAACTAACGTATGGCGTTGAACACCGTTGTGAAGAATTCAATAAATCAGGCATTATATTGGCAGATCTTACAGCCGCACATGATAGCCTACTATAGGGTATGAAGACCTAACGCCTTGCCACCGCCTTTGATTTGCTGTTACTTCTATGGACCAAGTTTTCAGAACTGGCTAAAAAATAAGAAATGCGCTTTTTTTCACAAAATTAGCAGAATAAACTACACTAAGTTCATTTTATTTTTGATTTCGATGATTAGGGTAGAGTGTGAGACTAAGGGAATATCCAAGTATTCTATTTGTATTGGCTGATAATGAGGGTTTCATTTTTGTCATTGTAAGTCAAAAATTTTACTGGACCTATCTAAGTACTAAACTTATCCAACTGGACCCCCGTTAAAACTAGTTGAGTAGCTCTGATATATCACATCCCCCCATAGTTACAAGACAACATAAATTAACCCCAACAAGCGCTAGATATGTACAGTGGAATGTACTCACTCCATTACAAAGTCATTAAAATGGTTGGAACGTCGAGACATTCTTCTTGACCGTAGAGGGGAGGCATCTGCCCGTTCATCATGGCTCTGATCGAACGCCTGCCGAGTACGACGAGGTCCATCTTCTTCATCACCAGGACCAGTGCCAGAAAAAGAACGATTGTGGTTCTCAGTAGCACATGAGGTCAGTCGTTTGAGAAGGTGGATTCTGTTTCGTCGAATAATTGGCCCTGATTCGAGTTTGATCAGATAACGTTGTGATGCTTGCTAGAATTCCATCACTTGACTATTTCTATCACACCGTTTTGTGTTAATGGTTTAGCACCTCGGTTGTAGTACTTTTCAACTTTTCCTTTCTTCTGGCTGCTTCCCTGTCAATTCGTAGTTTGTCGTCGTGCCATTTGCGGGATAATGAGCTCTTATGACATGGAATAGCATCTTGAACAGGTTGACCATATAACATTAAGGCAGGGAATAGTCCAGTGGTCTTGTGTGTCGTATTCTTCCATTGGAGAATTCCTTTCACCCACTCCTCATTAGTGCGCAACGGTTGCCCTCTGCCACGCCAACATTTGCATAGCAAACCTTTGACCCACTTCGAGGCAGATTCCGCAACAGAATTACCCTGGGGATAGTGAGGCAAAGACTGGCATCACTCGACACCCAAACGTGCAAGAAAATTGTTTTTGTTTAATGAGGCGAGCGTTAGGATTTGAAACGGGGCCCTTGACATAAAAATACCCCGAATACCAGTCTACAATAACCAGGAATATTTCACCGTTAAGTTCAAACCAATCTGCTAATATGATTTAAAAGGGGTGTGTCGCAACTGGTAGGTGCTGCATTGGATTTTTCACTGTGCTAGACCGATCAAATTCACACTTCGAGCAGCTCTTACATATATTGGTGATGTCATTGTCAATTCCCGGCCAATAAACTATCAAGTGGGCTCTCGCTTTTGTACCTTCAATGCCCCTATGTAAGGCATGCAAATCAGCTAGCACATGTTTACGCAGGTTAGCAGGAATAACTAAGCGAGTACCTTTGCGGACAAAGTCATCGTCGCTGATTAACAAGTCGTCACAAACATTCCAATAAGAGTGAATTAATTCGGGTAACTCATGTTTATGCTCAGGGAAACCTTGCCGAACTTGGGTTTTTAATAATTGGTATTCTAAGTCATTTTCGGTTGCGTTTCTGATACGTTCGAGTCGAAAGGAGCAATCGGCCTTTTGAGCCTGTGATAAGCGGCACATTTGAAGGAAAAGGGTTTGCATTTCACCATGTGTTTCAGCGCTTTCATCTAGGCTATCAACCGGGTGGCGTGAAAAGGAGTCCGTCGCTTTATTATGCGACCCAGGGATGTATTGCACAGTAAAATTATATTCCATTAACCTAAGAAAGCTTTACAAAATTCTAGAATTACTCACATCAATAAGTTTCCGTTTGTTGCAAATGTTAACCAAAGGACGCGATCGGTGAACAGTTTAAAAGCTGTATCCGCCAGAAAGGTGTGGCATTTTCTCGTGGCGTATACTATTGCTTGCAGTTCTAGCTCAATGGGAGCGTATCTGGTTTCAGCAGAGGTCGATGTTCTTGACACTGTTTGGATTGTTTTCCAACTGTGGTCAGGTTGTTGTCGCTTCCGGTGAAATCCCAGACTGTTCTTTAAACTTGAGTCTGTAAAGAACTGTAGGGGGGCTCCTGGTCTCAAATAAGCAATTACTTTGTCGCTTGTCAAAATGTGTTTGGCCTTTTGAAAAGCCAGCGTTTGTTCTTTGGTCATATAAAAAGGGTCAGCAGTCTTTTTTAAGAGCGGTCGTACAAGCTGTAAGGCAGTTGTCAAATCTCTGTTAAAGGGGGCCAATTGATTGGCCATTCCTTGAAATGTCTGCAGGTCGGTCAAAGTCTCGGGCTTTTTAAAATCTTTAGTAGCGTTTAATATTTTATCTTAAATTGTGTAGCCACGATCACTGAGGACAATTCCAGCAAAAGTATTTTTGATTTGGCAAAAACAAATTTGTCACGTAGTAATCGAATGCCACGTTCGCCGCATCGGGTTAAAAATTTGCAAACAAAGGTAGCGTGGGTGGTCAAGTCATTAGCTGAGTACACAATGTTATTGTCAACAACTTTAGTAATGTTCGGTAATTCATGCAATTCTTCAGACATTCGGCGATTGTAATGCTCTTTGATAGAGTCAATGCCAAACGGTGCGCATTCATAGCAAAAACGACCAAAAGGGGTTAAAAATGTGGTCAAGTTTTTACTTTCTTGTGCAAGTTTGATTTGATGATAGCCTTTTCTAGCATCAAAAGGGGAGAATAAACTTGCATGATCTGCTTCGATATTTTGAACTACTTTAAGCACACTAGGGCTTTGGTAGCGCTCACGCACACAGTATTTGTTTAAATGTTGAAAGTCCACGCACAACCTTATCTTACCATTGTATTTTCCATTACGGTCACGTTTGGGTTCAACAACTATAGGGTTCACCCATTCAGTTGTTTCGGTGACAGAGTTGATGATGCCTTCACCTAGAAGTTCGTCTAATTCATTTCTCAAAGCTTGTTGATAAGCAATTAGTATAGGTCGGGCTTTGGAGACACAACACGGAACAGCATTCTCCTTCAGCACAATATTAAACTGCTCACCTTTCATCGGTGGTTGCGATTCAAATACGTCATGAAATTCTTTAAGAAGGTGTTGTCGCAGGAGCTGAGCATCAGTTTTTAGCGCGTCATTAGTTGTAGAAGAACAACAATGTAATTCAGTATCCAAAAATACAAGATCAGAATCAAAGGGAAGGAGAATCGACGAATCAGACAAACTTATGCTATTCAAAGAGGTGTGTGCTTGTTCTGGCGGGATCACAGGAGATTCAGTTAAGTGAATTACAACGATGCTTAGTTGCTACAACACGTCTACAGACAACAATGGGGTTTTGATATTTTAAAACACAACTAATTTTGAATCGGCTTGTTTGCACCTACGAGAGAACCCGGCATTAATGTAGCCATCTGGGAGCATTTGGTTCCCGGTTGCTATAACCGTGTTGCACATCTCAGCGGTAGGTGTTTGTAAACAACTAGGTGTCAGCTCTAATTCACGTAAATTTTGAGGGCCAATCACGCACCAATCAGAACCTGTGTCAACGATAAAACGCATTACTTTACAAGCACGCTTATTAATTGATACACGCACCAGTACGGTTTCAGTCTTGCTACCAATCTGTGATACAACAGCACCAGATTTCCGGGCAGGTTCAATTGTATCTGATGTTATTAAGTTAGTGGTAGGTTGAGATTGTCTTAGGTTTTTAAAGCATAACCGTTCAAAATGGCCGATACCATGACAAAAATTGCAATGTTTGCCCTCAGCAGGGCATCTGTGGTCAGGAGAGTGATTGTAACCACATCGTCTACAGTGGGTAGAGTAGGCCTAGTAGGTTTAAGGTAGGTAGGTGGACTAGGAGCACTCTAAGTTTTGGAGTTCAGTGTTTGACTTCGTGCGCTAAACATACTGTACAGATGGACCCGTGGTCTCTGTAAAAATGTCAGCAGTTTTTTGTAGTGATTCATAGGTCTCCGAAATTCGTTTAGCAGAAGCAAAAGTCACATCAGTTTCTTCTATTAACTTTCTCTGAGCCGAGATGTCAGTTGATCCAAAAACAATTTTCATAAAAAGGAGTTAATCTACCACTCAAATCTTGACTGCATTACAAAAATCTTTGTCAAATTGAGAAAGAGAAGCCAATTTTACAATTTCTGCATAAAATTGTTGGAAAGTTTGATCAGGCAATTGTCTGTATGTATCAAAAGCATGTCTATGGAGCCACATTGTCTGCAACTTGAGCTAAGGTTGCAGTTGCTTCCGACAGAGCATCTAAGTTTTATCTTTAGTCGGCTGGCAACTGCGACTGAATGGCTTGAATTTTTGAAAATGTTGTGGTAATCACACATGCTTCAAGTGCTGCCAATTTAGACTGCCATGGTATTGCCGTTGCTTTGATGTCTGCTTCTGGGACAAAATTATTAAACTGCCGTCTCCTTCATAAGAAAGCTTCACCTGAGTGCACAGTTAATCTAAATCTTCTTTAACGAATACTTTACGCAATGACCAATCAATAGAAGGAACCACGTTTTTAAGGTATGACCTAGGCTAATAAATTGACTGATTAACCGGTATCTAGAATGACAATTTACCACAAGGCTCCCAATCAAGTTTTGATAGCCAACAGATTTTAGCTTTGTGTCTTGTTGATTTCCGATGACGCCATGTTATATATTCTGTACCTTGCCTTATCTCATAGAATACTCTAAGCTCTTGCTATGTACATACCTTTAACAATCACAAAGAATAAGAAAACTACGGATGATATATATATATATATATGTATATATATATATATATATATATATAGATATTGCAGTGTTGCCATAAATAAATATAAAAACTAATATATATCACACTATGTATGTACGTCACACCGGTCATTTATTGCGCAGTTGCATTTTCTTTATTTGTGTGTGTGCACACGCTCACCTAATCTTATTGTTTTGGTCACAAAAGTAAATTATTGAGCACACTGGTCGCTTTAGCGGAGTTAAATTTGCAGTTTTGGACCAAAATATGGCAGTCCTAATCTGAAAACAGAGGTGGTCGCATTATTGAAACAGAATGCAATACATCACCATAATAAATTACTTGGGACCGCACTGAAGTAGTCCTGATAGTGGGGTGGTCTTGTTTTCAAGGTGGTAGCCAACCGCGGTTCCACTGCACAAAAATTGCTCTCCTTTGAAAGCGGAAGAAAAATGTGCTTTACAGCAATATATGACTATACTTGGTTGGGGCTGAAAATTATTTTGTAATGGCTGATCAAAAATTTGTTGCCATACATTATGTTCTATTTTAGTTGAATAATTATTCTACTAGACCCGACAAGGTTGTAATTTTTAGAAAAAGTTCTTTGGTACAATTTGACTATTTTTCCTCACAAGCATGATTCTTTGGCATTATCTGCCTACGTTTTCAAAACTATTTATCAAGAAATGAAGTCTCTAAATGATTAAGAAATGTGGCCTACCGGTCAAAAATACTATAAGTTTACAAACTTGCAATCTCAACAAAAACTGACTACTTTGGTACATTTTGTCCTTTCTTTCTCAATTGCATTGATCTTTTGCATAATCCATCAACATTTTCAAAAACATCTATCTAAAAATGAATTCTCTAACAATTTTTGCATGCAGTCAACTTCAAGCATAACACTCGGTGACTCCCCTACAAAATACAGGGGTAAAGATGCTCCTGAATTATCTTTTGCACCAAAATATTAGTGTCGAGCTACATATGATCTAAATGTTGAAACCATTTTCTTTGAAATTGAGCGAGACCGGCGCAGCCAGCTGATTTCATATTTTTAACTTCGACATTATTGATGGAGGCCCTACTATTGCAATAACTAAATATTGAGTGCTTCATTTCGCGTTAGTCTACTTTTTGTAAGGATGCATTTGTGCCAGAACCAAGCAACATGGGCGCAGTCAGAGACGTTTACTTATACCAATTCGCCTAGAGCCGTGCTGAGCAAACTGTGGTACGTGTACCGGTGCCGGTACGCAAGCAGTTGACTGCCGGTACGCGGTCAGTTAGATATATTGTAAGTGTGCTGAGTATTATTTTACATTGATCAGAGCATGTTTTCACTCAGTGGTCAGAGTATTTTTTGTTCTAAGCGTAATTTCACATATTTTCTTAGGCTTTCTTGACTATAGGGCATTTCATTCATATTCATTGACTTGGCGATCTTTACCAGAAGACAGGACAACATTCAATCTGCTATCGCAGCTGGAACCCGACTAGTATAAGACATAAGTCAAGCAAAATTCATTGTTACAGCGCAAAAAAATTTTATTTCGCAACTGTTATCCTTTGTCTTCCAACAGCTAGCTGTAGTTTAACGCAACAAATTGATTTAGACTTCAGAATACAGTAGCCTACAGTTTAGCAGTGAATTGGATATGTTTGTTAGTGGTTTTGAAGACATTATTTTAATTTCTCTTGTAAAAGTTTCTTAATAGTACTTCAACCATACTAACCAAACACAACAAAGTTAGTAATTAGTAAAATAACAGCTAATTTTGCTAGTCTTGTAACAGAAAATATTTGATCAGTCAGTTTGTAGAAAGCATAATACGCTTTTATAGGAAGGTTGCACGCACGTGATCAAACGTCATCAAAATGCGCTTTTGCAGTGGCAGACCACTTTCAGTGTTTTTGCGTTGAATTCAATAGGAGTGATATCGCTTTTTGCAAATCAAATGGATAAACGTGACAGTTGTTAAATCAACGTTAAGTATGTTGTTTTACTGATGTTAAGGAATGAATCTAAAGTCAAAGTAAGATAAGAGGTGCTAAGGTTTACTTGTTATTGCTAATAGTTGGGCTAATCTTATGGCCTAAACATGCAGGCTTATTTTTAGCCAGCTTCTGTGAAGATTTCGTATTCGATTAATCAGCAGTTTGGGAATGCTGAGTTTAAGTTAATTGTAATATGCAACTTATACAGTATATTTAGTTGCATAAGCATACTGAAAAGTTGTCACCTTAAATTATACTGTAGCCCAAATGACAGGACAAACTACTGTACCGCTTGTCATATGTTTGATCAGATATTGATGGATAGGCTAAAATTAGTAATTTAAAAAAATTCTTTGTCAATAGTGCTTGCAGACCAGTCGTATTGATATATCAGATGTAATTTTGTGACCTTAACTATTCCTTATTTCACAGAGTTATTTTACGAAGTAATAGTATTGCAAATAAAAAAAGCCTCCCCCCAAAATAATAAAAATCTCCCTCCCTCCCAAAAGGACAAAACGCGTGCAGGGATGGTCTCGTCAAATTATGGGAGGGAGGCTTTTATTATTTGCAATACTATTTCTTTGTGAAATAACCACGTCATTCGTATGAGCATGCATATAAAGGGGGTAGATTGCCTTTATAACTCAATAAATCAATGTACGATACGGTTGTGGCGATCACGTGCTATGTTCATAGAGGTATGGGTTTTTAATAAATCACACTAACTATAAACTCTCTGAGTGGTATACTGCGTAAGTTTTTGAATTACTCTTGGTTCAGCAGCCTAGGCAATAGCACAAAAAATTTTTAAGGAATAGTTAAGGTCACAAAATTACATCTGATATATCAATACGACTGGTCTGCAAGCACTATTGACAAAAAATTTTTTTAAATTACTAATTTTATTCATCAATATCTGATCAAACATATGACAAACGGTACAGTAGTTTGTCCTGTCATTTGGGCTACAGTATAATTTAAGGTGACAACTTTTCAGTATGCTTATGCAACTAAATATACTGTATAAGTTGCATATTACAATTAACTTAAACTCAGCATTCCCAAACTGCTGATTAATCGAATACGAAATCTTCACAGAAGCTGGCTAAAAATAAGCCTGCATGTTTAGGCCATAAGATTAGCCCAACTATTAGCAATAACAAGTAAACCTTAGCACCTCTTATCTTACTTTGACTTTAGATTCATTCCTTAACATCAGTAAAACAACATACTTAACGTTGATTTAACAACTGTCACGTTTATCCATTTGATTTGCAAAAAACGATATCACTCCTATTGAATTCAACGCAAAAACACTGAAAGTGGTCTGCCACTGCAAAAGCGCATTTTGATGACGTTTGATCACGTGCGTGCAATCTTCCTATTAGCAAAACATGCTGCAGGCATTGGTACTTTGTTTCTTTTAGAATTTAAATTATCCTACTACTGTTTCAAGTAGTTTATATAAATTTTTGCAAATGGCAAAGCGAGGTGTCGTGGACAAGTACATGAAGTAGCAAACATTTTCAGACCTAAATGGTTCTCATTCGGACGAAGTAATGTTGGAAGTAGTGAAGTGTTGGCGGTAGAAAGAAGTCGATTGAGTTTTGTTTATAAATACGATACAGCGTATTTACATTTTCGCTTTAGAGCAACAGGAGATACTGGTGTGCCCAAACTGCATTGTGTTGTTTGTGGAGTTGCACTTAGCAATGACTCCGTCAAACCATGACATTTAAAGAGACACTTGCATTCAAAACAACGAAATTAGTGCTAGTTTTTTGAAAAGAAACAAGGTGAATTAAATTGCGCTTAGAAAAAGATTTATGGACTGACTCACATAAATACTAAAGCTTTTCTTGCATCCTATAAAGTAGCGCTAAGAATTGCAAAAGCTAATAAATCCTACAGCGATAGTAAATTTTAGTGAAAGACTGCATTTAAGACGTTTGTTTGGAAGTCCTTGGTGAAATGGCAGCTACAAAGGATGCAAAAGTGCCTCTTTCCCTCAAGCGACACTATTGCACAACGAGCTGCTGATTTGGCTAAAAACATAGAAGTTCAACTCATTTATCAAATTGAGTTGGCTAAGTACTATTGTCTGCAACTTGATGAAAGCACAGACATTTCCAACATGGCAATTATGATGGTGTATGTACGTTATGAATATAAAAGTAAATTTAAAAAAGAGTTTCTTTTCTCTGCTGCGCTTCCACAAAGAATAACTGGCTTAGAAATATCAAAGACTATTATTTATTACATTGAAAACAATGGATGAGATATTAAGAATTGCGTGGGAGTTTGTTCTGATGGCTCTGCTGCAATATAGGATAAAAGTCCGGAGTAATTAAGCGAAAAAAATTTTGCTCCAGAATGTGTTACCGCTCATTGTTTTCTTCACAGGGAAAGCCTTGCAACTAAAAAATCGTAAATCATATTGAAGGAAGTCCATTAAATTCAAGATTATTCACCCTATTATGCGACGATATGCTAGCAAATCACAAGCAACTTTTATTTCATTCCAGCGTGCGGTAGTTGTCGAGAGCAAAAGTCTTGTCAAGAGTTTATGAACTCAGAAACGAGCTGGCAATATTTTTGCATGATAAAAAGCCAGAATGGACACAGCTATTCCAAGATGAACATCGGCTTGCCAGCTTGCTTACCTAACAGACGTTTTTGCTATTTTTAATGAACTCAACACATCAATGCAAGGAAGGAATGTTTCGCTTTTTGCAACAGCAGATAAAATTGATGTTATACAGCGAAAACAAAAAGCATGGCAATTTCGCGTTTCAAGAAATTGTTACGACATGTTTCAACACCTAGCATCAGTTATCCAAGATACAGGAGAAAACCTAAATGTCAAAGCTATTCAAAATACTCCCACAAAACATTTGACAAATTTGATTGATCGTGTTCAACATTATTTTCCAGAACAAAATGATTCACAAAGAGGAGATAAATGAATCCAAAATTCCTTTGCATCAAATGTAAATGTAGAAGAGTTAAATGTAAGTGTCGATTTAAAGAATAAATTGTTGGAGCTATCTGCCGATAAAGGTTTGCGCAATTGTTTTGAATCAACCTCACTTGCAAACTTCTGAATTAAGTGAAACCAGAATATCCGAGATTAAGTAATATGGCCAATAAAACACTACTTCCATTTCCTTCCAGATATCTTTGCGAAGTTGGCTTTTTGACCATGACTTACTTAAAGGGACAGCGCAGAAATGCACTTGATATTCATGCTCTTCTTCGAGTAGCGCTGTCTTCTATTGAACCACAATTGGATAAGCTAATAAAAAAGAAGCAAGCCCATACCACGCATTAGAGATGTACAATAAAAGCATTTTTGACTTTATTTTATAGTTGCTGTTTATGAAATATTACTTGCCTTTGTCTATTTTTTCCGTTTGAAATACAAGAAGGGTATCTCAAATGACAGAAAGTGCGCTGCCGGTACACTACATTAAAAAGTTTCAGTAGCAATGACCTAAATCTTTTGTAGAAGAGGAGAATGTCCTTCTATTTTATGTGCAAAATATGTCTTTGAATTGTTCTACCACATGCATTGCAAGCTTTGTGCTTAAGACACCAGTTAAATAGAAGAACTGCCTGACTGTTAGCTGCTTTATAATAACTATTACGAAGCGTCTTTCAGTAGATGTCGTGATTTCAATTTGTAGGGCAGTAAGTTTGTTTTTTTGTAACAACCAAACAACAAATGCCATAAAGAGTGTTGCGAAATGGCTTATTTTGGCGGAACTAACAGAGTAAAAGCAAAAAACAATTTACAAGAGCATTGCGTATGGCAATTAAGTTTTTGTAAAAATTTATAACAAACATTTTTGCTTAGTCAGCATTTTAAGGTAAAGACATATACTGTAATTAAATAGTTTTGAAATAACAATTAACCGAGTTGTCTGTAGGCTTCACAAAACAAGGTAGTCTATAGGCTTTACAAAAACATACGATTAACTTTCGATTACAAAGTTTTCCTATTTCTTCAACCAGTATTTTTAGTGAGACAGCTCATATTGGCTCGATTTAATATCTGTAATTAAAAAAACGAAATAATTAGCATTGCGGGTATCGTCTACACAAAAGTTTTGCCTCGATTTGAACAATCACGGTTACGTGTTGATTAGCATCAGACTAATCCCTGCTCTGGTGGTAAGTCATATTTTCAAATTCTGATTGAAAAAAATCATTCAAAATTTGTCAAATTTGTATTAAAGATAGCAGTTGCTCTGCCTCTGAAGAGTATATTTGTCAAAGTTCTCCATAAAACCGTCTTAACAAACAAGAAATCACCACTATAGCTTTAAAAACGAAGACCACACTGGATTTCAAGGATTGGATCTTTCTCTCATCAGTGTTGGTAACGTATAAAAAAAGAAATCGTAATAAATGGAAAGCTGTTCCTGATTGTTCTATTAATGTTAGCATCACGTCTAACCATCACAAAAACTTTTGAGGAAACAAATTGTCAAAGCTATATTAACATTTTTTACCAATTACAAACAAGTTATTTGAAAGCAATCAACACTTAATTTTAAAAAACAGGGTGTCCATAAATTATCGCTACAATTTCAGAACTTTAACGAAATTTTATTTTTTGAGATATTTTCAATTGCTTTGTTTTATAGAAAAGGAAAATAGTTTAAATATTTTGTCTCTTGGCAGGTACTTTTTGACATAATCAGGTTTAAGATTATAACTTATTTAGTGATTTGACAGAATCTTTTGAATTTAGCTGCGAACGCGCAGTTTATGAGCATCAGCGCTCTGCAGGAAAAAGCCCAGTGCCTTTCCTGGTTTTTTGAGATGAAGTCAGACATCCAAGCTCAATGAAAATTTAGACGCAAATATGCAAGAAAGCCATCTGCGAGGTCTATCATTCGATTACGGCACAAAAAGTTTATGGAGACTGGTAGTGTGGTACAAAGAAAGGAAGCAGGTCGACCTCAAACATCAGAAAAACAAATAGAATCTGTGCGGGTGCCATATCCTAGAAGCCCTTGAAAGTTAATTATCAGGGCTTCTACGCAGTAACAGACACCACACCCCATCATCCAAAAAGTTTTACATAAAGATTTACGACTTTATGCACGCAAAGTGCATGCAGTTACCTAAGACTTTTTATCCAGAAGATAAGCTGCCACGAAAAGTTTGCAGTGACCGTACTGAACAGGCTAGATTTAGATCCAGGGTTTTTGAAAAGTGTTCGCTTCAGTGATTAGTCAACGTTTCACGTCTCGGGAATGCTACACAGACACAGTTCGAGAATATGGGAAACGGAAAAATCTCGGAAAACCCTCACGAAACTCGGCAACCAGAGTGGATATCCCTAAAGTAAATGTGTAGTGTGTATTCATGCATAATGAAATCATTGGATCATTTTTTTATCGCTAAAAATCAATCACAGCTCAACTTTATCTCGACGTTTTGACAGAATGTGTGGCACCCCAGCTCGAAGAGTATCAGCTATCAGTTATTTTCCACCAGGACTGTGCGACACCTCACCGGGGCTTGCAATCAAGGTAATTTTTTCCGGCAATTAAAGTCTTGAAAACTTCCAGATCGGTCGACTGGAAGTGATGGTCCCATTCCTTAGCCGCCTCGTTTCCCCGAGATTACACTGTTGGATTTTTTCTAGTGGGGTTATGTACAGAATAGGGTCTACTAAACCCAAGTCCGAGACATTATTGATTTACAGCACCGAATAACTTTAGCAACTACTACAGCTACGGTAGCTTTGTAAGCGAGATTATGGCAAAAAATTGAACTCTGGCTCAATATTTTTCATACAATCAAAGTACACACGTAGAGGTTTACAAATACATCCAAACAAAGCTGGAAGTATTTCTTGTTACAATAAAACACACCAAATGAAAATATCTCAAAAAATAAAATTTTGTTAAATTTTTGAAAATAGAGCAACAATTTATGGGCACCCTCTATAAATAACTTTTTTCTGACTTGCTACAGGGAATATGTATCCAAGAAAGAAAGATCCAACGATGAGTGCGAGTTGCAAGAGAATTTGATTTTCTTTTTTTCTTTGTTTTACTTCTGCTATGTTTCGATTATTTTTACCTAAAGCATATAGAAACATAAAATGTTTAAGTTAATATATAGTATGGTTATGTAAGTATATAGAAACATGTACAAATATCATATTTGACAAAATGAGTTTTTATGAAAAAAAACCTTCCCATAATGGCCCAATGAAAACAAAGAATTTAGTTAGATTAGGCACTGAAGTGTTGGTGTTGTACTTAGACTGGATTGGGACTAAGAATCTTTACAGATTTTGAGTTCTTGTTTGGATTTGGTTTTGGACCAGAAGCATCTTTTAGGGAAATCAGATCTAATCTGCACCGGGTTAATAATAATTATTTAAAACAATTACAAAAAGACATACATAACGTTTTTTGTATACTACAAAGCGCAATTTTTTCTGCGTATGTCAACGTGTATGTATGTGTGTTTTAACTCCACCACAACTAGTGGGCTTACAAGCTTGAAATTTGGCACAATTGATCGCCGATCCGGGGTAAGTGTCATGAGGAAATTTCTGACGTCATGATGACGTAACAATAGCAGAGAATTTTTTGACGCGGAAAACAGTGTTTTGTAGAAACAAAAGCCAGTGCCCGACTGATCAACTTCAAGAAATTTTATTCTTTGATAAAAAAAAAATGGGGTCATAATCAACAGATAATTGTCAAATTTGTTTTTATTTTCTCAAAAATCACTGCGGATAGAAGCGGCGTTGAAAGTTTTTTTGTATATGAAATAAATCCCTTCCCATAGAACGATTCTCTAACAATTTTAAGCTCTGTGGACAAAGCAAAAACCAATTAGGCGTTTAAGCGTTTTTTAAGCATGATTTTTTTTTTGAACACTGCAATAAAGCACTGTTTCTTTATAGTATTAAGCGACGTGATAATGCTGTCTGATGTCACATCAGTGAAAACAGTAGCAGGCAGCAGCTGTGCATATTATCCACTCTGATTTTAAAAGCAAACATAAGAAGTGAAGCCTATCAATGATATGTTATCGGTTAACTTTATCTGGGCCAATGGGGTGAGGTCAACTTGACCCCAAGCAAATTGAAACTGCTATAAGTTTGAAGGCAATTATGCTAAGTGCTTGAAATGGTTTGACTTTTCCTAAAATCAATCTGGTTTTTCGTCAAGCTTGAATTGACACAAACGTTCATTATAGTTTTGAACTAAACAACGATTTCAAAACCTACTTCAGCAAAATTCATCAGATTTTGCTTTTATTTAATAAAGAATAAAAAAAGAGAAGGAGCATGTGCAATACGTTCAAGCGTGTAGCGTGTAATAAACCGCAGCATTCTTTTGTTGTAATGTGCGTGTAATAAAACTTTTTACTGCTTCGCAGAAATTGTAAGATGAGGTTGCCAAGACCAAAAAAAACAAAACTTTCCTGTTGTGAATATCAGTTATACCAAGATGACCAGAGCGAAATATTGTATCCTTGTACAAATTTGAAAATCATTTTTTCCCCACTTTTCATATTTACAGCTAGTTGTCTATTTTGTTGTCATATGAATTACTTCTTCTTGACGCTATACTGTTAAGCACTAATAAATTAATGCGAGATCATATTTTAATTCCGTACTAATGAAACTGTAATATTTTTAGTAGAATTGGGGGGCAAGCGCATAGCCAGAAAATAACCTTCGGTGAGTAAGAATAAATTTTTGTTGTTGTTGTTGTTGATTACCCGACCCCTTCCGAGGGATGGGGGCATGGCGGAAGACCATGGAGCCCCAGAAGCCGGGCAACTCCCCAGGGTCTGGACCAGAGGTCATAAAGAGACAGAGAGTCGCCAAAGAGTGAGCGGCGCAAAGAGTCCGTAGCTGGACAGTGCAGAATGAGATGAGAGATGTCCTGGGACGGGTGTCCACAGGCGCTGCAAGAAGAATTCTCGATTCTGCCAATCCTAGAGAGATAGGAACCTAATAGAAGGCTGTGTCCATTGCAGCGAAGACGAGAGAGAACACAGCGAGCATGACGAGGGAGCACAAGCAATCTTTTATGTTCAAGCGCAGAATTCAAGTAATATGACTTAGTTCTACGGTTCAACTTGATTTTCCATATAGAGAAAATCTGGTTTATGAACCTACGCTTCTTCAAAAGACAGAATTAGCCTGCTGGTAGATAGAAAAAGTTTAGGCCTGCCGAGTACTGATATCGATAGCCCGGGCCTACCAGTACAGTATATAAGACGATGTGGTAGACATTAAGTACGGCAATAAAAAAATAAAATGCCTAATTTGTTGTTGCAATTTCCCCATGGAGATAGGTGCCTACAGTATATATCAGCAATTCCATCAGCAAGGTTGCTAATATACTGAACATTACTGAAAACTTTTGCTGTTTTTTCTTGCCTACGCCATAACCAAAAAGATTAACTGGTAGTAGTGGACAAGCTACTTCGTTAAAGTCGTCGCTCGTGGCGTCGGTGCGTAGTTACATTCTTTTAGAGCTTATGGATTTCCCAATCTTTATTACGTCTTTCGCCGAGGAAAAAGTTTCTAACAGCTACCGGTACAAATCACGGCTAATTAGATAAAGTAGAATTAAAGTGATTAATGTTTTGACTATGAGGAAACAATGATGTCGAGGAGTGTGGCAAAATGACAGTTTTGTGGTTAGTTGGAAATTGACTGGTTTACAGAATTAGTGGTATGCAGTTTTTTTCAACTAATCATCCTAGCTTGTATTATTTGTATAATGCGAGCATCCGTAAAAATCCATTTGCTAGTTAAAGCAAGGAATTGCTCTTTTATTTTTTAGTGTCTTTTCTTTTGATAAAATACTCCTTTAAAAACCAACACAAAGCGGGAGAATGGTGTTTCTATAAAAAGACAAACTGACAAACAAAATACTGACAAGTTAAACTGAGTATTTTGTTTTTAAAAATTACGTATAGATGTCTAAAACAGATTTAAGCTGGATACCGGTTTGTAATTTAAAAAGTTTTTCCGATAAGTTTCGGATTTGGACGGCATTGGTATCCTTTCGAACCGATCTAGATTGCAAAATTATCACATTCGTACGACACTGGTAGTTGCTGTTTAGAAATAGCTGGAAACACCGCTTTCCCTTTTTTGGCTTGGTAATTTCTTTCCATATTTTTTTGATAGGAGTTAAAAAATGCTTTTAAATGAACGTATGTACATTAGTCTCAAATAAACAATAACATATCTAGGTAGTACTAAAATTGATTACACAAATTTTCTGTGAGGCGTTAGTAAAAGTTCCAGTACTAGTTTGATGTGATGTTGGCATCATATTCTATTTGGCAAGAAACTGAAGTGGTTGTCACTTACTTAATGATCGCTGCATTTTTCTTATTGATTGACTGAGGAACGCAACTCAAATTTATTTTATGTTGGGTTATATTTAGAGGCATACGAGCTTACTAGTTAATTGGTTTTACCAGCGAGCAACGTGGGTGAAAGTAAGAGCCTAGATATGGAACCGCAACTACTTTCAAGTATTGCTTCAGAACAACAAGATGTTTTGATGGTATGGAGTACCAAATATACGCTCGTGCGGGCAGCGAGTTTTGCTCAAAATCTTGTGCTGCTTTTGGTTTTGTCGGCAACGTTTAGACATTACGCTAAAAATCTAGTGAAACGTGTTCTTAACTATCTCACCTTTAACAGCCGCCCGATTTTTCCTGATCAAATAGATTTTGATTGCTATTCCAGTTGAAAAAATGCTGACCGAAATGAACGAAACAAAAAATATTGTAGGATACATTATTTTAATGTAGGTCACAAAAATAGGAACTCTGAAAACAATACAGAGCTCAAAGATAATACAATTTCTTTTTTCTAACAAAACTTAACAAAAGTAAAATAAAATAATTTTTTAAATATCAGCAGATTATGTTTTGAGTCCCTGTGGCAATCGGTAAATATACTTTTCCTCGTTGAACTTGAGCTTCAGCTCCAAAGGTTTGAGATTTTTGCTGAGCCTGTTCTGTTAAATGTGAAAGTGTTCTGAAAATAAGGGTATACCCCGACAACATCGAGTTATAAGTCTGCAGGCCAGAACCCACGTTTAAAGTGGGCCAATTTAGCGATTTTTAACGCATAAAACGTACAAAAAACATATAAACATCAAACGTAGGCTATAAAAAATAGTGATAACCGCATACAATTGAATACAGTGTGTCCACAAAGTCTTTAGACAATTTTATTAGGGTGGGGTAAATGAGATAATTTTTTAGAGCCCTGTGTTTTCTATGGCCATTTTGGATGCCGAGTTCGAATCCGTTGGAATTTTTTACCTATGACCTCATCTGACCCCTTAAAATGCTAATTTATTCAAAATGGCGGCTAAAATCGAGATTTTTGGAGTTTTTTCAGCATAACTTAGAAATATATCGTGTAATATGTCTATATATATATATGTTTTTTGGGTCGTAGATTACAAAAATGACACTTTCGTGGGGCTCCCGTGCACGTGTGGCTTTCTATGTTGTATTCTTGCTGATTTTTGCTTGTTATGTAGCCATATTTGTGATATTTGATGCTTATATTGCCTTGCACTGATCCTACTTATTTCAGATACATTACTACTAGGCATATAAAGTGGGCTAACTTGCTCTTAGACCTATTTGTTTTACAGGATTAGAGCTGAAAATTTGGTGTTGTGTTAGGTATTAATGTATCTAATGATTGTGTGCTTTCAGATAGATAAATTTAAATATGGCTGAATCCAAAAAAGATACTCGAAGCAGTATCACTACTGTAAAATTTCAACTGAAAGGATACAAAGCGATAGATACTTACGAAACTAAATCGAAACTACCATCTGGACAGTACTTACGACGTATGATACATTTATGCCAACCTGTTTCTAAAGGAGAAAACAAATCAGTAAGAATGATGCCAGTAAGACTGTCGCGTTTGAAATACGTAATGATTGGATATCAAAGAACGTCTACCCATTGACTGAGCGTGCGGTGGCGAAAAAGATTAGGGACGATTATGAAACGTTAATGGCACTAGTAAGACACGAGCGCACAAGTCACAAAAAAGATGACAAGTGGACTGAGAAGGCTAAAAACTTCAATGATGCTATGTGTGCTCATGCGTGTGATATTAGAACTAAGAATATAGATTTTCAGAGGAGCCTGGAAGCAGAGACTGGAGTGAAAAGGCCGATGAAGTGAGAATTTTTATCTTGACAACTGCTATGGTGATTACGTAGCAATATGCATACCTACTGTCCCGAAAGCCTGGACTAGAAAAAAGAAAAGAAACTAGGAATCTGTCAGCTGAAAGAAAGAGAATGAAGATAGATGAGCTGAGAGATGCTGAAAGTCTTTCATATGAGCCTGATGTTGAAGATACTATTGATCATGACCAAGACGACCATGATGTACATCATGAACCTTTTATACCTACCAAGGTAATATCGACCACATCAACTAGTTCTTGACAGACAAGAAGCAATCCAGTGACTCTGTCTTCATCCTTTCATGATGATAAAGCTGAACTCAAATACTTTCCTGATGTTAAAATCGAAACAGGAAGGACTCTGAACGAAGTTTTGGTTAGGTGTATAGTGCAATGTGTGTCGGAATTTAAAGTTAGTCATGCAGATATTTTTGGCATTATAGTTTGCTCAGCAAATATGATATTTGGTCAGAACTGGCAGATATCATCTGATGAAAACGTTGATGAGGACGATGAGGCTAATCAAAGTGATGATGATTCTGGAGATGAAAACACAGCTACTAGTAGTACTACCCTGACACGAAAGCGAAGAAGCGTTGGTGATTTAACATATATCTTCCCCAGTAAACGATGCATCTCAATGTATCTGCAAGATGCTTGCCTTCTTAATATGAAACATGTTGGGTCCTACTTGACGAATAAAGGCGACAATGTCATAACAGTTGGGTTGGACGATACGACAAAAGCCGCCGGCCATAAAATGTACGACATAAAAGCTGATCATATAACAGTTCATGGACCAGAAGGTAAAAAATCTCTCACTACTGGTTGTATGGAAAACATATCGCATTCTGGAAAAGATAGTGCTGCAACATATGAAGAGAAAGTTAAAATCTTGGCAATTTTGGGTGACTCTACACTTGATGAAATAAAAAACGAAGTTGATTTTTGGATGAGTAACAGAGCGGGAGATAACGAAACGTTTAGAGAAAGTATGGCTATTCCAGAATCTGAAAATCTTAAATGCTGTGCTCATATAACACTTGGTGTTGATAACGCGTGTGATAAAGTGTTCAGGGAGGCCGAACAGAGAATAGGCGTTCTCAATCTCATAAGTGTGAAAGTCGGAGAAAAAGCTTTCACTTCATCCAGTTCTTCTATCCACACCCTAGGTGAGATAGCTGTATCCAAGTTATTGAGTCCAAGTCATGCAGCCCACAGTCTTTCGTTGTAATCTGAATTTGTTCAATGGATGGAGCGAGAAGGTATTGAGAGACAAGGTTTCAAGGGCTTTACAGCAAACAGGTTCAGTCGTATAGCTCAGATAGCAAATCAATTCCTAAAAATGAAAGATCAGGTCCTCAAATTCTTTGACTCTGTGGTAGACATTAACTTGAATAAATTGGTCCTGGCTGTGTCCGTTTACATTCAAAGTGACTGGTTCAGTTTGTGCTGCGAACTTTATAGAAGAATCACTGATCTAGTAATTTTTCCCCTAATGGACCTGCTAGGAATTGATGAGAGAGGGAAAAATCTCAAGAATGTCAGAGACTGGTATGATGTGCGAGATTTCTCTAAGCTGAAACTAACCGAAATTGATGACCTATGTGAACAACTAAAATCTGGTAACGGTATGATCGTCTGTACTCTGCCATGCTTAAAGAAACGTCAGAAACTTTAAGGCGCCAGCTGTCAGCCATGCCATTTTTCTACGACATTCTGGAACATGATGAAGCACAAAACTACGAACTACCAGATTCGAATAAACTGACTTATGCTCCAACAACTAATCTAGGCTGCGAGAGCGAGTTTGCTTGGTTTGATAATCGCGTAAAAATTAGCGGTGGGACAGAATCGGTCCAATCAATATCCAGGAAAAGGGTGATCTGTACCAATGCACTCCTTGTAGATTCATCATTCGACAACTTAAGTGATAAAGAAAGATTGGATAGTTGAAAGTGGGCGAGAACATCCGAAGAAAGCTCAGAAGTAAGGAAGCTAGAGAGAGATTTCTTGGCAACTGTGAAGATGTCAAAAAAACTTGTTCTCGCTAAGAAAGAAGAACTAAAAAGAAAGAAAAATCTTAAGGTTATTGCAAACTATAGACATTTGTAAACAACATGGAGGGCCTTTGACTGACAATAACTTGGATTTGATTGAATCGTTGTCTGAAAAACAACTCATCTCTGAAATTGTGTTCCTGCGGCTCACCGTAGCGCCAAATATTCGTCAACAGAGACGTGTCAAGGACTGTAATAGTGGAAAATTTCGTGTCGAAAAATTTACTGCCGAAGAACTTTGTACAAGCATCAGAAACGCAATAAAACCAGAAAATGAGGTTGATAAAAATGTTGACGGACTGCTCCTGAAAATTTTCACTTGAACATTTGCTATTTTATCGGTATTTTTTGGCTTAGTTAATATAATCTCAGTGCTTTAACGATATATAAATATCCTACGTGTCAAATATTGATAAATTTAGTAGATGTTTTAGAGAAAATTTTCATAAACATCGTAAATAGTGCATGTGAGCATCACGAAAGTGTCATTTTTGTAATCTACAACCCAAAAAACATATATATAGACATATTACACGATATATTTCCAAGTTATGCTGAAAAAACTCCAAAAATCTCGATTTTAGCCGCCATTTTGAATAAATTAGCATTTTAAGGGGTCAGATGAGGTCATAGGTAAAAAATTCCAACGGATTCGAACTCGGCATCCAAAATGGCCATAGAAAACGCTAAGCTTGTCCGAAAGTTTTGCAAAAACCCGTCATTTACCCCACCCTAATTTTATAAATTCATTAAAAAATTTTTGAAAATGCTATCAAAATAATTCTTTTTGCATATTAATCAGTTCTTATTAAAGTTTTTTATAATATCACTTTTTTCTATTTCAGAGATGAATTAGCTAAATAAAATAATTAATTTCCAAACACGTTAAAAATGACCGCGCCACAAGAAAAAGCACAATGTGTTTCTTGGTTTATCAAAACGAAATCTGATATTCAAGCACAAAGAAATTTTATAGCTAAATATGTAAAACGGGCCCCAGCAGGTAAGTCGATTCGCAATTGGCATAAGCAGTTTGTGGGAACGGGAACGCTGCTACTAAAACCGAGGAGTGGATGGTAAAAACTTCTAAAAAAGGCATCGAGCGTATTCGTCAGTTATTTAGTCGCAGCCCAACAAAGTCCATCCGCACTGCTTTCGTTCGGGCTACGTGAAAGATGTTGTGTACCGCACCAGAGTAAAAGACATAAGTGACCTTAAGGAAAGAATAATTGCCGTTGTGGAGACAACTGATGAAGAAACGTTAAGAAGGACGTGGACTGAAATTTAATATTGTTTAGATGTCCTCCGTGCAATAAATGGGGCTCACATAGAAATTTATTAATGCTTTGAATAAAAACTTGACTATTCACTTCATATTAATTGATCATTTCAGTGATAGAATTTATTAATGTTTTAAATACAAACTTGACCATTTAATTGATATTATTTAAACATTTCAGATATTTTCAACGTCAGTTGTAATATCAATAATTTTTTTAAACTGTTTAATGACTTTGTGGACACCCTGTATATTTACCAATGAAATAAAATAACGTGAAGTTTTTTGCGCATTTTACAGTATTTTTCGACTTAAGTAGTTTTTTAGCGTAAGTAAATTTTTCAATGGCGACTAAGCATACTCAATTTCATTTTTCACATTGCTGCTGTGCGCCAATAAAAAGATTTTTATTCAATGTCAATTACTGCTTTTCTTGATATTAGTTAACAAGAAAATTGAACACAGGTATACCCACGGCAATACCGAGGTTTTCAACATGTCACTGCATTGAGCACTTTACGAGTGATCATAAATAACTGCTTATGTGTCGAATTGTACGTGGCTTCGCTTTTTATTCTCCATAACGGTTCTGTCACTGAGTGTCAAGCAGAAGATCTGCGAATACCATTTTCAAAGCTTTAGCTTGAATCCGCAAGGAATTTTTAACTGGCACATACCAACTGCAAAGAGGATGCATCTAACCACCACACCACTGAAACAAAACGAGTATCATACGAGGTAAATTGTTTATGTTGAAATTTTTATGAGTCATTTCCTTTCAAATTGATTAAAAGGTAAAAATAAAAAAAAACAGACTACTACCATTAGTAGACTGCTCTTTACCTTTCTGGGTAAACAAAGCAAGAAGGAAACTGAGAGCTGAATGAAGTGTTTTTACGATCTTGAACCACTATCCCAAACAAGAAAAAAGAGGGAAAGGCAACAGCAAAAGTAAAAAACCAAATAACTCCAACACCAATCTGAAAAAAAACAAGAAGTCAACAAATGCAAGATTTCAACTATCTCGTATGAAGCACCATTCTTTCGGTCTATCAACGTGAATCTCGCCAAAATCTCAGGGTGTAAAACATATGAAACTGGGCACGTTCAATCAACATCTGGAGGAGAGAAACAGATGGAGTTCGATATGTCATGATAAAAATTCTAGCGAAAACAGTTTTTATCCAATGTTATTTTCAAAGCAAATGTAATTAGTAAAACTAATTGCTGATAAGTAGCCAATTAATCTAGTCCCACTATCAAGGTCAGTTGTGCCCAGCAACTTGACAACTTTGTCATTTGTTACACTTGCCAAAGCAGCTAGACATGGCTTGTGATGTTATGCTATTCCAGATTTTAATAATGTTTCATCCAAAGTTGTTATAAAGTACTAATCATTCACATCAATCAGAAACTTTTGTGTCAATGTTTCAAATATCTTAGAACAGAGCTTTTGACGTCTTTGCAAAGTGCTTCTTTTGCTGAGCACAAAATCCTCTACACACAATTGGCTTTCTTTGGTGATAAAATCAATGATGTCATTGACAGCATTATTTGCTATTTTGTGCAGGTCGGCAGTCGTTACAATGATGCAGTGTTTCGTGGCATATATATGAGAATGTCTTTAGAATTTTTAAGCTTTTTAGATGGAAGTTCATTAAACTTCTCCTCCTTTTCATCCTCAATTGACCTATTGTCATTTTCCGTTACTGATACGATTGGTAATGTTCCTTTTTTCTGTTTGTGCTCTCTCTATGCTTGGGCCCTCTTGCCCCTGACGCAACGTTTTTGGTCTAAACAAGCCACCAACTGCGTGTCTCCGTTGCCGAATGTTGAATAGCTTTGATCCTTTGTTTCTGCACAAATATCCAATATATTTCATACAGTTTTAGGTATGTTAAACAGAGTGTCTAGTTTTTCATTGAATTTCGGAGACTTGGAAGCACTAATTGGTTCATCAGATCCTCTTATTCCCCAAGATTGTGTTGCAAGATATTCTTCTCAAAGGGTGTTGACTATATCTTCGATCGTATTCCAACAATCATAACAGATGTAGCCGGCAGTGGAGCCGTCTGCCATCATACTTCAAAAAAAACTTCATCACATGTCCAATTAACGGAATTTTGCTTGCTTCAACTTATGTTATTTGAAGTAGTACAAAAACCTCTGCATCACTTCCAAATTAGTTGGGAATTTAGAGAAGAGAGTAAATCTTTTAGCTTATCAAGAAGAAAGAACTGTAGATCCCCATATCTTTCTCAAACCATTTTATTTTTCGCATCAACCTACAGATATTATTTTTATTTGAGTAGCGAATACATTCAAAACTTCCCGACTCTAACGGCGTTGCCCGCATTGCCCCCATCAGCAACATTGGGATTGTGAATATCGGTTAAGCCGGCCAAGCCGGCTTCACCCATTGGCACTGGTGTAAACAGTAACAAAACGTTTCTTTTCTTTTCTGCACACAAGATATTCAGGTCTTGGTTTGCTCCTTTTCGTAATAGAATTTCTGATTTCCTGCTCCTTGCTAAGCGTTAGCTCTCGTATGGGTTCTCTTCATCGCTAACGAAAACCAAGGGGGCCTTGAGTTTCTCTTAGTTTGGTAGTAGGAAACACATTTCTCATATTTAGCTATTTTCAAGCGAAATAGCAAAGATGTCTTTCATGTGATGGCATGTTATACTGTGACGTTGTTTTCTTTTCATTTTCCCTTAAACTTTCTCAAGTCTCTGTTGGCCAAGCATTATGTTGCATGTTCTTTTCTCTCTGCTTGGCGTGCCCAGGGTAGTCAACAGAGTCCTTGCTTTTCCTCAAATTTTTAGGTTTGATCTCGGTAGCTCTATAAAGCTAATACCAACCAACATAAAAAATACTTCTGAGTATGGGGCGATTTTACTCCGGCAGGGCATGCTATCACCTGTGCCGAGTTAAAACGTATCAATCAAGGCAGCTGCGCCGGCTTCACCAAACAAACATATGTGAGAGCAGCAACAAAAATTTGTACAAAATATAGGGCATGAGTCATAGTTCCTTTACACTTAATGGTGATCATCTTGGTTTATTAATCAAGACTGGTAATACTAACAAAATAAAAATGATGATATCAAGTATCACTCACACTTTTTAAAAACTATAAAAGGGGAAGCATGAAATACAGTCAATAATGATGGCGGCGTCCATATGGTGGTCGTTTTGACAATTAAAGAAATGAGATATTTAGTGGTAGACCTATTTGTCGATTTGACGGGCACTGTTTCGTTTTTATATTTGTGATATAAAGTTCTTTGGCTGCGCTGTTTGCTTTAATTCGGCCACAGCATAAAAAGGCGCCATGGCTATCCCCAAAGTCGTGTAACCTATTTCAATAGGCGCCTACTAAGCTATTTTCAAGCAAAAATGTTTCCTCTTAATCCAGTTTTACATATTGATGCCAATATTGTTTAACACTAGAAGCCCGGACCGGTTTTAAATTTTGACGCTTCGTATTTCTGACATTTTTGTTATTTGATTTTTCATACTCCCTGACTTTTCCTAACTTTGGATGATATTTTGGTTAGTCAAACAATTTTTCTTTTATAGCTTTTGTAAATGTATATTGTATAAATAATGTCTTAGGTATAGGAATTTTGTTACGAGTTTTTTCATCGTTTTTGACAAACTGGTTTTTCTAATCATGAATCGTGGCAACAATTATACTATCCAGCAAGTACTTCAGCGGTTACAAACTGATCAGCTTGATGACTCCTGTGTTGAGAATAAAGAAACTGAATTGCAAGATAAAGAATTTGTTCCTAATTGTTGTGCTGGAGTCGAAAGTTGTGACAGTGATACCGACAGCGGCGAAGACGAACAAAGCTCTGCTGCTGTTTCTATAGATTTCTTTCTGAAAGTGATCAATCAGTATCTCAAAATACTGCCAGACAGGTGAACGCGCAAAACGGAACTGTGTGGAAAAACATAACAGGTGCTCCAGGTCTGGGAAGAGCATCTTCGTCCAATGTGTTTTCGGAACGTCCTGGCCCAACGTCTTATTGTCACAGATCTGGAGTAAACGGTAGCCCTTACAGTGCTTTTCATTTATTTATAGACGAACATATGCTCAGGTGTATTCAGAAACACACTATCAACCACGGAAAGAAAGATAATGAAGATTTTGATTTACATGTTGATGAGCTGGAAAGTTTTATAGGTCTTCAAATCGCTCGAGGAGTGTTGGTCGGGAAGAATACGCGAGTAAAGCAACTTTGGAGCAAGGAATGGGGACAACTAATCTTTCGAAATACAATGAGCCGTGATAAGTACCAGGAAATCATTAAACATTCGAGGTTCGATGACTTTTTTAGTCGGAGGCAAAGGAGAGAAACTGACAAATTTTGCTTGATTTCCGAGGTGTGGAATTGCTTCATAGAAAATTGTAAGAAATGCTATGTACCAAACTGCGACTTGACTATTGATGAACAACTTTTCCCACGCAAAACCAGGTGTCCTTTTATACAATATATGGCTAACAAGCCAGACAAATTTGGAATTAAGTTCTGGCTTTTGGCTGATGCTCAATCAAAATACTTGTGTAATGGCAAACCATATTTAGGAAGAGATCCTAGCCGAAGCAGATTTTGCGACCTTCCAGGTGATGTGTGCTTGACCCTTTTACAATCTTATTATAAAAAGGGCTACAATGTCACCACCGACAACTACTTTACCAGGCTAAAGCTAGCGGAAGAACTTAAGCAGAAAAAAACAACAATCCTTGACTCTATACGGAAACAACGACGAGAAGTGCCAAGCACTGAGCTGATAATGAAAGACAAGGAATTATATGCTTCTGAAATATTTTCCTCGCCATCCGGTTGCAGTTTGACAATATACAAAGCAAAGAAAAAGAAAATTGTTTGCATCCTGAGTTCAATGCACAGAAACGTAAATATTGATCAATGCCACAAGAAAAAACTGCCAGAGACAATACAGTATTACGACAAGTCCAAGGTGGGCGTGGATGTACTGGACCAGATGGCTCAATACCATACCGGCAAGAGTTCCACTAGAAAATGGCCTGTGGCTGTATTTTTTAATATTCTCGACTGTGCTTGCATAAATGCTCACATTATTTACTGCCTTACAACGAAATTGAAATTATCAAGAAAACAGTTTATGCTTGAGCTTATAAAAGAACTTTGCAAACCAAAAGATGGAGTGGGCTCAATACCTCCTTCTCCAGCAGTGGATCACATAGTCAGCATTGCATGGCCGAGAACCAGTGGTTTAGCACACCAAGCTCGGAAAAGAAAAGAGTGCCAGTTTGTAGTATGTAGAAACAAATCTAGCTCTTTTTGCCAAAACTGTGGGAAAGTATGCTGTGGCAAACACACATCCGAAAAAGTAACAATTGTAAAATGCAAAAATTGTGATGATTGAGTGTCAATAAATTTGTATACCTTGTATTTCTACTTAATTAATTATAATCATAAAAATGTCAAAAAATTAATCATAAAAATGTCAAATACGCATGAATAATTTCTTTGTGATTTTCACGCAGTATATGTCGAAATTGGTGAAAGAGAGAACCTATTAAAACCGATTTACCGATAACCGGTCAAAAATGACCGGATTCGTCCTTATAGGTAGGGAAATAATTCAGGGCTTCTAGTGTTAATTTTGATATTTTTTTAAACTTGGGATATTATTACATTTAACTTTGCCCCTAACCCAGACCTGCCTACTTGTAAATGTAAATTAGTGTTTCGTAGCGATTCAAAGAGCCTATCCGCTACAAATATCGGTAATGGGCTTTACTATTTATATTTGCTATCCAAATGATAGTGGAAAATTTTGCTGCCTACTGCTGTTCTCACTACCTAGTATTGTGATGTCATTTAAGATAATGACGTAACACAGCTTTGTAAAAACATTAAAGACAGAAGAAAAATGCATGCTTAAAAAACGCTTAAATCAATAATCGCTTGTTGCACCGTGATAGCGTAAGATGTTATAGAATTACTTTTAGCAAAAATTAGCGTTTCTTGGAACGCAGTCGATTAAAAAAACATCATGGGCGGGTGTGCTTTGCTACTACGATCCGGGCAACGTTTTATTTTCCCTGTTAGGCTATATCTTATTTGCATTCTTAAACTAAACAGACTCTTGTCCGTTAAATTCATCAAGTGCTTGAAAGTATATTAAAGTTTTAGAAGGGCGACCTAGTAATTCATGTATATTTTCATGATTAAGCTATTACATGTTGGGACCACTACTTAGGACTTTTCGTTAACTGTATGCGTATTCACATGGGCTAAGGCCTCTGACTGCGTGCATGTTGCTTGGTGCTGGCATAACAGCGACCATGTAAAAAGCAAACTAACTCGAAGTGAAGCACTCACAGTTAAGTTATTGCAATAGCAGGGCCTACATTACTAATGTCGAGGTTAAGAACATGAAATCAGCTGGCTGCGCCGGCCTCGCTTAATTCCAAAGAAAATTGCTTAAACATTTAAATGATATTTAGCTCGACAACAACACTTTTTGCAAAAAATAAAACAAGATTATCTTTACCACTGTTTTCTCTTGGGGAGTCACTAACATTTTTGCTTGGAGCAGACTACATATTGAAATTGTTAGAGACTTCATTTTTTGATGAATCATTTTAATAATTTTGATGGATAATGCCGAAGAACCACGCTATCGAGAAAATTAAATCAAAGGACTAAGTTTTTGTAGAAATTGCAATTTTTTGAAATGCAGACACCAGAATTTCGAGCGTTTTTAACCGGTAGGCTACATTTGACAAACGCTTGGTGTCTTCATTTTCAATCAATCAATCATTTTATTTTTGCCCAAATCAGCATAC
The DNA here is from genome assembly GCA_963675345.1 of Trididemnum clinides. Taxonomy (NCBI): domain Eukaryota; kingdom Metazoa; phylum Chordata; class Ascidiacea; order Aplousobranchia; family Didemnidae; genus Trididemnum; species Trididemnum clinides. Next base: position 23,007,181 of record OY776290.1, on the reverse strand, counting down.
ATAGAAAATTAATTTAATAGCAGGACAAAAAAAAAGGAGACGATACACGTTTCCTGCATGCACATAAAAAAATTTAGTTTAAATTTGAAGATAGTGGCATGGCCATCGCACCTGCAAGGTAGCAGATAAATAAAAACACACACAAAGAAAGGCGTATACAGTATGTACAAGGTGACACTAAAAAACTGTCATGTTGTATCCCTAATAGGGAAGGCTATCAGGTGCTACACCTTGCCTAAGGGTGACCTGGGAGCAACGACAGCTGAGACAGCTACTTAACGTCTCAAGGCATATAAACCCTGTCGGCGGTTGTATACCTTTTTCCATACTGATTGAGAATAGTTGCAAACTAATAGGAAGGTTGCACGCACGTGATCAAACGTCATCAAAATGCGCATTCGATAAAAGTGGCTGACCGCTTTCAGTGATTTTGCATTGAATTGAATAGGAATGATATCGTTTTTGCAAATCAGATGATGAAACCTGACAGTTGTTAAATGAACTTTGAATATGTCGTTTTACTGATGTTAAGGAAAGAATCTGAAGTACTAAGGTTTGCTTGTTGTTGCTAATAATTGGGCTAATTTTATGGCCTAAACATGCATGCTTATTTTTAGCCAGCTTCTGTTAAGGTTTTATATTCGATTAATCAGCGTGTTTGGGAATGTTGAATTTAAGTTAATTGTAATGTGCAACTTATACAGTATATTTAGTTGCATAAGCATACTGAAAAGTTAAAAACTTAAATTATACTGTAGCCCAAACGACAGGGCAGACTTCTGTACCGTTTGTCATATACTGGATTAGTTATTGTTGGATTTAATCAATAATAGTTTGAATTTTTTGTCAATAGTGCTTGCAGACCAGTCGTATTGACATATCAGATGTAATTTTATGATCTTAACTACTTCTTAAGCAATTTTTTGAGCTATTACCTAAGCTGTTGGACCAAGGGTAATTTAAAAACTTACAGTGCCGATTCATTTATTCATGCGTGTGACCTCATGCGCTGTTTGCATGTCTTTCGTCAAACTGGGCCACTACGACAGGTAGACTGCTTGGCCCCACCACCTGTGTGTCTCACAAAGATGGAGGCATACCGTTAAGTGCCTTGCCCATGAACACAACAAACAAGCTTGCGGTACCGTTAATAATGATCAGATAATAGTTGTTTTTGCTAATGTACCGACTAGTATCTAATTGGTATAGAGTAATTTTTAACTGAGGAGCAAATGGTATTTAGATGGCACTTTTTTAGAGCAATTTTTTGAAATTGGTAGACAGTACTAGGTTTAGGCTAGCCAACTGAAACACTTAATCTCAACCAAATTGCTTTTGGTCAAATTTATTTGTTTCTAAGGATCGAACTAGCAATAGTTCATTCCGATTTTTAATTAATTTCTCATTAGTTTTCAAAATAACCCCAAAAGTTGCTGTTCGCCCTATACCTTTCCAGCATAAATTACAGTTTTTGGCCAGCCACTTTTTTTTGTACGAGATGTGTGACGTTAAATGCAACCTTTCTGTTGAAAATAGTTGCAAACTAACTGGAATACAGTTTCACTTCGTTAACACGGATTCTGTTCAGCCGGATATCGGTTAACTCAGACCATGACCGAGAAAAAAAATAGAAAAACATTCCAAGATTGAGAAAAAAAATGTTTGAAAATTTTAAAAATGTTTGGCCTAAAATCGGCCGTCTCCTTCAATGTGGATCGTAGCAGCAGTTTTCTTCGACAGCAATACGGGTAGTACTTTGTTTTTTACTCACTAGTTTAGTTAAAAATGCCGTTATTATACAGACTATTTTGTTTTACTACATTTACCTTCATAACATGTAAAAAAGCAGATTTATTTATTTATATATTTTTGTTTATGAAAACAAATCACCTGACAAAGGCTACGTTGGGCTAGCCTCTAGCAAACAAACCTGTACCGATATAATATAATGGCGGCATTTTTTACCAAACTTCGTTACCCTAGGCATGTTTATAAGCTATGGCCTATAGGCCGTCTGTTAATTCGGACAATCGACTAACATTGACACCCTTCCCCCCCCCCCCCCCAGCTCTTCGAGTTAACGAGGTGAAACTGTAGTTGCAAACTAAGTGAAAATAGTTGCAAACTAATTGGAATAGTTGCAAGCTAAATATAATAGTTGCAAACTAAATGAGAATAATTCTTGTGCTATGAATAGGGCCCGCTAAAGTCAACAAAGTCAAAACTTTTTCATGACCTTGTTACATGATCAAACGTGTACTAACGTTCGTTTCAGGTGTTCAGGAGTCTGTTTTGGTAGATTTCATAAGTCAAAATAAAGTCAAAATTTTGCATAAAGTCAAAACTTGTCAAAATTGCCTTCATCAAAAATTTCCTTAAAAAAAACGAACAAATTTACATTTTTTTTATATTTTTTTGAATTTTTGAGCTGCTATTAAAATTTTATGCGCAGTTTTATTTGATTTTAAACTACTAAAATAGTTGCAATGGTAAAAATGCGTGCGGTAATTGAGAAGGAAATAGCACTTACAGTATTATGCATGAAATCGTCATTGTTGATGCATAAACACATAATTGTTAGACAATTAATCTATTCCTACAAAACTTTGTGCTCTTTACACGTGGTCTTTTTAACCCTTTCACTACCATTGGGACAATACGTCCCAAAAATTTTTTGGAAGTTACTATTGGGATAAACACTGATTTAAATTTAACAGCTGTGTATCCCAGTGGTATAACTAGGCACTATAAATTTCGTTTTAGACGTTATAAAAAATAAAATCAACTTTTTTTTACTTGTCTGTCTGTTTTGCAAGGGACTAAGATGAAATAAACCCAATTTCTCAAAAAAAAACTTTTGGTAGTGAAAGGGTTAAGTCGTAGTTTGCAAACCAAAGAATGCCTAAACAAGCCAAATCTTCTACAGCGAAAGTTAGTCAAATTTGCCAGGAATATCCGGATGAGTTTTCGGCAACTCCTGCCCGCGACTTGCGATGCAACCTTTGCGACGTGTTAGTCAAATGCGACAAAACGTTTTTTGTGGAAAGCCACTGAAGAAGTAAGCAACACCAAAGAAAATTGGAGACGAAGAGCAAATCCCAAAGTAAGCAAACCTTTTTACAACTCAATCAAGTACACTTCAAAGAACAAATTGTCTCTTCATTCTTAGCTGCAGATATCCCACTTCATAAACTGAACCATCCTTCTTTAAAGTCTCTGTTTGCTACAATGGGAAAAATATTGCTTTCGGACACTGCAGCCCGGGCATGTGTTGCTAAATTAGCATCCCAAAAAGAAGAACAAATTCAAGAATTACTTCGTGACAAAAACATTTTTTAATTGTGAATGAAGCAGAGATTGCTAAACAAAAGTATATTAGTGTGCTTGTGGGCAGCTTAGATGCCCCAAATCAGACATTCCTCGTTGATTGCCATCCACTTGACAGCGGTAGCAATGTTAATAGCAGTATTATTCTGCACACTGTGGATGACATATTGCGACAACTTGAAATAAAACGCCAGAATTTTTCATTGTTCTTGACTGATGCTGCTCGGTACATGTCTTTGGCTGGAAAGACATTAAAGGAATTATACTCTTCTTTGATGCATGTCACCTGCGTTGCGCACTTACTACATAATTGCGTTATGCGTGTGCGTGCTCATTTTAAAAATATTGATGAAAAAATAGCAACGATCAAGGCAGCAACAATCAAAAACAAACATCGCAAGAAAGATTTTCATAATGCTGGTCTGCCATCTCCTCCTGACTCTGTAATTACAAGATGGGCAACTTGGCTTAGAGCTGCCTTATATTACAGTGAGAACCTTCCAGCTGTTCGTACCATTGTCAACAATTGGACAAGTGCAGGCCTCTTAGTCAGCAGAGCAAAAGACGCTATCAATGTGGAAGATTTGGTGCCGGACTTGGTTAAAATAAACAATACTGGACTCTAGCAGCCAACGTAGAGTTCTTAGAAGGAAGTGCCTGCACGATAACCGAAGCATACGGACTGCTAAAGAATATGCAATTCGATGATGATCCGTGCGCAATTAAAAATTACATTAAAAAACGACTATCCAACTCTGATTTAGAAACAATAATAAATTGTACCATCTTGACAATTGACCCAACAAGCTACGCACTATTGCAAAAAGCTCAGCCAACCTCTGCTGCTGTTGAGAGGTCGTTTTCTATGCTCAGTAAATTACTGAGAAAAGACAGAAATTTTGATGTTAAGAACGTAAAAAATGTATGATGCTGTATTACAATAAAAAGTCCTGGTAATTATACTGTGTGGCTTTCGTTAAAAACATCATAGACAGACTGTTAATGTACAGTACAGTTGCGATAACAACGCATTTCTTGTATTACACACTGATTGATACTGGTATGCACGATAGCTCGTTATCCTAGGTTTTGACGTCATGCGTCGCTTTGTTGCATTAGCTTCAAGACTGAGTGATTGAGAAAATGTTTAAAGTAGGCCACCTTCTTCTTTAAAAACTTATGTAAATTGCGGATTATAAAACATTTTTAATCAAAAAAATGCAACAAGACATAAATAATTAAATAGGCGAAAGCAGTTAGGTCAAAATTTTTCTAAAATAAAGTCAAAAATATATTTTTTTAGGTCAAAAAAATGGCACTAGCTATGAATCATTACAGAACAATTTTTTAGCATTTGTATTTATATAAACATAAATTTATTTTTCACCATATTACCTTCTCTTACTTTTATATTTTTAACTTCTTTCCTCTTTTCCATTTAAAATATTTAATAAATTGTGAATTTATTTGAGTATTGTAACTGAAGTTTCATTTATAAAATCATTTAATATTTCTTGCTTTTTAGATAAATAAACATTTTTGATAAAAAATTTACCCATGCCCAAAAGAATTGAAGATGAAAAGAAAGAATAGGCAAGAAAGAAGTCCCGTGTTGTTGATTTATACAATACAGACGGAGACTTGTGTCGTGTAGCTGCTCAGCTAAACGTACCTCAACCTCCCGCCTATCGTTGGGCCAATGAAGGGGACAAACCTGATGGGAAAGGAGGAGCTTGTAATTTTAAAATCACAACGTAGCATGAAAATGCTATATGTGATTATATTGAAGAAAATCCCCGTATAACTCTGGGTGAATTAGTTGATAAACTAACCGACCAACATCAGTTAACTGTAGCAAAGAGTACTGTGTTCAGGCACTTGGATGCTATGACTTATTCTCTCAAAAGAATAAGGTTTGATCCCGAAAGGGCTAACAACCCAGAGAATAAAGAGAAGCGCAAACTTTTTGTTCAAGAATTATTGGCTTGTCAAAGCCGCAATGTACCTCTTCTCTATATGGAAGAAACCAATCTCAATATCCATATTTCTCGGTCAGTTGGTAGATCACTGAGTGGACGAAGATGCACTGTTGTAGCATCGGAATCAAATGTACACATGATTGGTTGTATTGCTTCTCTCGGACTGACACACCATAAAATAAAAAGAGGCTCATTCTGCAGGGAGGATGCAATGCAGTGGATGAGTATTTGTTTGAGAAACGCATACAATCTTTATAAAAGACCTGTTGTGGTAGTCCTAGACAATGCTGCCTGCCATTCTCGTATTGAGAAGATTTTATTGGAAAAGGAATTTAAAGATCATAATTTCCTAAGACTGACTCCGTACAGTCCCATGTTCAATCCCATTGAACATGTTTGGTCTGTTGTGAAAGCGGACTTAAAGAGGAATATGGCCGAAAATATGTCTGACATGTTGAATGATGAACTCCGTGGCTCATTGACAGTTACGGAATATCGTCTTCAATTTCTAGAGAGATTCATGAATATTGGTAAAAATTTGATTGTGCCTGATTTATGCTGTTCTTGTATTGTGCACATTCAAGGAAAAGGCTAGGTGCATTTGCTTTGGAAGACATAGAATTTTAACAAATGAATGCTTTTAAGTATTTTTGAATCATTTGTTTTTTATTGAATTAAAAATTTGATTTTACCTTTCTCATTTAGTTTGCAACTATTCTCATTTAGTTTACAACTATTTAAGTTAGTTTGCAACTATTCTCAATTAGTATGGAAAAAGGTATAGTTTTAAGTCATATACCTAGGACTAAAATTTTTTGAAAACGTAGACAGATAATGCCGAGGAACTATTTTTGTGAGAAAAAGTGGTCAAAATGCACCAAAGAACTAACTTTGTTTCACAATTGCAAGTTCGTTTGGTCTAGTAGAATAATTTTTCAACTAAAAATAGGAAGTAAGGTATGGCAAACAATTGTTGATCAGCCATTGTAAACCCATCCTTAGCCCTACCTAATTAGAGTCATATATGGCTGGAAAGTAAAATTCCTGAGCTTTCACAGGGCACTAATTGTTAGTGCTTTATTACAACCTTTTCGTTTTAAACTTACATGTTTTTACTCAGTTTACTACTTTTTAAGAAGAATAAAATTACACTACAGTTACACTACAGGTTAATTTGTTTAGTGTACAGTAGAAAGGAATACCACAGATGCAGGTCATGTACTATCGTATCGGTATTGCCTTAGAATAAGTTTTAATTTAATGAAACAAATGTGAAAACCGATTGAGAAATAAAGTCACAAATTAGTTTTCAAGTAAACTGATTTCGTAAAAATGTTGCACTTTTAGAAAAATCATCATATTATAATCTCTGTTAGCCAAAAACTTTGTCTATTGAACCAGACAGCAATATGGCATCATAGAGTCAGTCGCAAGCGTGAAATAGAAAACGCGAAAGAGTTCGTTTAGAAGACTTAAAATGCTTAAATAAAAAGTTGCTCTTTGTATCGTCAAATAAGCTCAAATTGTTGTGAAGTTGTTTTTATTGAAAGCACATTGCAGTGGTCTGCAAATTTTTTGAGGTTAAAAACTGTTAGCTGTTTCTGATGCAATTCAAAAATGCAAGAAGTTTTGCTCTTTCAGGTTTAGTTTTTTTACAAATCCACTTTTTATCCAGCATAGTAAAAAACTAACAACTTGTTTTTTGTAAGCGAACATTAAGCAGGTGCGTATGACATCACAAATTTACCTAAAGATTTACATCAAAATATTAAATTTTGGTTGAGTGATGTCTCAAAGGACCAACGTAAATTGTGTTGTTGCTGTTGTTAGTGTTTTGCTTCAGATTTTGAAGGATTTAAATCAGGAGTTAATTACCGGTTGGTAGCTAGGTAAGAGTGTAGTGCTAAATAAGCCTAATCGTAGTAGACATAGTGCGGTCACAGTTTCTAATCTCTACCACTATATCCTAACCCCCGATACTAATATCCAACGTTGGCACTAGCTTTTCTGCTAAATGCCTTTACTATGCCTGTTAAATAGTACCGGTACCTGAATGGTAGGTAGGTGATGTTAATACCAACCAAAAGGCAGGCTTTTATGATTTGATATTTAGAGATATTTTCTTAAGCGTAACGTTTGTCACATTATAGCTTTAGTTTAGACAGCATGTTTCATTTTGCTCTTTGCGCAGGATTATAAAAATTATATATAGCTTGAGATAAACAGACTTACTGGTTTAAGAATTAGTCTTTGATGAGGAAATGTAAAAATGACCGTGACCGATTTCGTTACATTTGCGGAAAAGTTACACTCACTGACCGCCAAGCAAGTATTACATCCTTCATGAAAAAATGTTGCGATCAGGGGTGTATTGGAGGAAGATCGGGGGATCGCGGTCCACTTACTTTCTTTAGAAAACGCTTGACTGAAGGCACATTGGTAATAAAATGACACCTGTTGAGGCCAACAGTCCACCTACTTTCACGTGTTGAGGCCAACCGTTCACCTACTTCATTATTTAGCAATAGTATACACCACTGGTTACCATGCATATTTTGGAATGAAACTGGGTGATCAGAATAAATCGTTTGCGCCTCACATTTGTTGGAAAACATGTGTGGAAAACTTGAGAAGGTGGAGCAAAGGAAAGATGAAGAAGCTTCCGTTTGGTGTGCCAATGGTATGGAGAGAGGGTAAAGGTCACGTGACAGACTGCTGTTTTTGCATGACAAATTTGCGAGGTTTGTTTCAACAAATGTGTTCTTTGTTCAAATTGAAATGCTATGGTTTAATTTTAACACTTTTTATTTACAGGTATAAATCGAAAGAACAAGTATTGCGTGAAATATCCCGATATTCCATCTGCCATTCAGCCACTTCCACATGGACCTGGAATTCCCATTTCAAATCTCCCTCGAGACTTTTCTGAGTTTAAGTCTTCGTTGTCTACAGATAATAATCAGAGTGCAAATAATCTTTGGGATCAACCGACCTGCAATGGATCAAATTACAAGCAGCCAAACCTTCTAACTCAAGTTCAGCTAAATGATTTGACTGGGGATTTGTATCTATCAAAAGAATCAGCTCAGCTATTGGGATTTCGACTCCGTGAAAACAACTTTTTAGCTTTACAAACTACATTTTGTTGGTACCGGAATGGAGATGACGAGTTTAGAAAGTATTTTACAAGGGATGAGCATCACTGGCTTGTGTACTGCAATGATGTTAGTGGGCTTGTAAAAGCTTTGGGCATGGAATACAAGGCAGTAGAATACAGATTGTTTTTGGATTCTTCTGTCAGAAGTATGAAAGCAGTTCTTCTACACATAGGCAATAAAGTTGCTTTGATTCCCATTGCTCATTTAGTTGTTCTTACAGAGCCATACTTTGACATGAAATATCTACTTGATGCTTTGTACTACAATCTTCACCAGTGGAAGATTTGTGGTGATTTGAAAATGATATCCATACTCTTTGGTCTTCAAGGAGGTTATACAAAATATCCTTGCTTTTTATGTCTTTGAGATTTCAGAGCTGATGACCAACATTATTAACAAAAAGAATGGCCAGCTAGAGGCGCTTTAACGCCTTGGTAGATGCAATGTAAAATCAATTTCTTTGGTTGATCCAAAAAACGTCTTACTTCCTCGTTTACATGTAAAACTTGGTTTAATGAAAAATTTTGTCAAAGTCTTTAATAAAGGCAACCCATTGTTCAAATTTCTCCAGTCTAAATTTCCAGTTGTGAGTGATGCTAAACTTGGAGCAGGTGTGTTCAATGGGCCTCAAATACGAGAATTAATGAGAGATACTACTTTTGATGAAGTTTTAACGGAAGCAGAAAAAAGAGCATGGGAATCTTTTAAAAATGTTTTCACTAATTTTGTTGGGAATAAACGTAGCCCAAACTATGAAGATATGGTTTATGAGTTAATGCACAACTTCCTAGCTTTGGTGTGAGATTGTCTACTAAGATGCATTTCCTAAATTCGCATCTGGATTTCCAGAAAACTGCGGTGATTACAGTGAAGGGCGTGGTGAACGTTTTCACCAAGACATTCGTATGATGGAAGAACGATATCAAGGCCGTTAGAACATTCATATGTTAGCTGACTATTGATGGTATCTCAAAAGAGATGTCCCTGTTCCACAACATAAAAGGAAAGCTTTAGAACGTTCCTTTGCTTGTGTTCAAGTCAATTTTTGTTTACATGCATTTACATTTAACCAACTAAAATCTGTGGCCCCATGCATAAACTTAATAAGCCACATTTTATTTAAAAATTTTTTCAGCGATTGAAATTGACCGAGTAAAATGTTATGATAATTTTTTCCAAATATTGCTGATATTCCATTTTACATTTTCCGTGTATATACCTGATAAACCACAAATCAAGATTGCGGCTCTTTTACAAAGTGCTGCAGGAAGACCGCAAAGAAAGTGTAAACTTCCACTTAATGCTGTACTAGAGCTAGTAGATAATAATAAGTTTGTGATTCTCTTATTTTATCCCTCTTGCAGGATATAAGCTGAAAGTATGTTGCGTGTTGGGTATATTTGCTGTGAAATGTGCTGTTTTAAGTGGTTCCGTCTCTGATCCCGCAATATTGTCTGGAATTCTATATCTATCTCTGAATTAGGATGCTTTTGCAATGGAACCTTGGTTTAGTCTAAGTAAGGATATAAATGGAAGACGTATTTTGTCAAAACTCAGAATGGAGACTCAAATTAGCTGTAGAAATGGATCGACATAAGAGATTATCAATACATACCAGCCGACAGTTTAATGTGACTAGGATAAAAAGGAAGTGACTAGGATAAAAAGGAAATGATAAAAAGGAAATTAGGTCGAAACCGGTCGCGGGTTATTGACATGATTTAATGGATTGCTGTATGGTACCGTATAATGCTGGTGATTATTTTTGAGCAAATTTTCTATTGTACTTTGATGCTGGAGGCAGATCCCTCTTGATAGGAGATCACCTTGAAAATTGCTGGCTAGCAACTAGCAACTCATGTAAAAAGGAAATGAATACGATTTTTCAATAGACTGCTCTCTTGGTCAGGTTGATTGAGAGTATCATTATATTTTCATCTCAGTTAGTTATGTGATGTTAAGGGAAGTGGGGACATATCTAAATTAAATTCTTGATGATGGGTGCGATTATTTGATTATTTTAAGTCACGTTTTCACTTATTTAAAAGCAATATCTTTTAAGCTCTTTAATGTTCAGAGAAAAATTAAGCTAATTAGTACTCACAAGCTGGTCAGGTTTATTTAATTCCTATCCTGGGTTTGCGTTAATATCATTTAGCCACGTTAATTATAGCAAGTTTGATGATGTTGATATGGTCTTTGGATAAGGGAGTCATGCTCCAGCTTGCTCATTCGACAGCGTTAAAAGTAACTGTTTGGAGTTTGATAATTAATTTTTTCCTCTTTCTTCCTATTGATGCATGTACAAAAGTTGCACTTCATACTTATACCTCTGATCTAGACAGTGGTGTGCACTAGCGGCGCTAAAAATAGCGAGCGTTACTTTTTGTGAAAAATAGATCTAGAGGAAGCTGCGCTAATTTTTTCAAAATATTTGCCGCTAGCGCTAAGCCCGCTCCTTGTCAAAATAAAGATATTATCTCAAAAGTGCAAAACGTTCAAAAATTACCGGGTGTCACCTAGCATCTTCCGAAGACGAATTTTTATAAAGAGCGTTTGCGGATAAGTCACGAAAAGAAAGCAGCAGTTAGAAGCTATTAAACAACTTTTTCACGGAGAGACATAAGTCTCAAAACAAATTGATTGTTATGTTGCTCTCTAATGCGACATTAAGCGGGTTATTTGGTGAAATGCAAAACCGCCATATTTTCCAATGCAACAGCGGAACGCCTGTTTTCATTACGGAAAGATGTGCTGAAGCAAAAGCAATCTGGACTCAGCGATTAATGGTGGATATACAGGGTGAGGCAAGTGAAGCACTTTTCACCCCTTTTTGAGGGGCCCTGTTCATGGCTCTACAAATAATCATAAAACTTTGTTAGCTTTTGGAAAAGAATATACACCTATGTTCTAACTGTCTTTTTTTATCATACTGAAACTTCTAAGCTGGAATTTAAAAGCACTAAACACAAGATATATTTTTAAAAACAGCGTAATCAACGCAAAATCAATGAAACTGGAAATGTTGTAAACGAGATAGTACAGTATATTTAAATTTCTCTGACGTCATAAAAGAGTATCTGCAGAAATCACCCAATATTGGCCAATAGAGTTGCTGGTTAGTAAATCTTAGACACTGAGTGGGCCGTGGTGAAATCTTGCCCAACGGCTCTAAATCCATCACTGACACCTATGAAGATTTTGAGATGTTCATTTTTTTGAAATAACTGTATTTTAATAAATATTTGATTTTGTGTTGTTTTTGCGACAACTAGTACATTTGTTAGTGTTATCCTCTGGAAAGCAAGTATTTCCTGAGCTCGACTGAGAAAAAATGACTGTTTTCTTTTTACATAGTAACACTTTAAGTGGATTCGAATTTGCGACCACTACTTTTTGCGCATTAGCGATTAACGGCCTTTGGTTTTAAGAAAAGGCAAGCGCTAGCGTTTATCTCGTTAAAGTTAAGAGTGTATAGCGGTAGCGGCCTATTTTATCAGTTTTAAACACAGTCCCCAATACAGCTGCACAAGGTTTATGAATTCTTAGTCTCTGCACTTAGGCTCTAAGCCTTCTTTATGTAGAGTGCATACGGTCACATTCACGTGTAACTGGATGTGCATCTACATTTATGGTTAGCTTTTGACATTTTGATGAAGCTCTATCTGCCTCATAAATACTTCTATCAAAAGTTTTGTCTTACGAAATACTAGAGACGCAGTAGACATGTCAGGTTTGTACTTTTGATGAAACCAGGGTTTTTCACTTACGGTCCAATGAATCCTTATGTCCTAGAAAGTATTTTTTATTTGTTTACCATGTTTTGTTGGTGAAAATCTGTTACGTATTGTTTTTTATTACATTACTGTAAAGTTAGCAGTGTGCAAATACACCCTATTTGTTAAAAAGTAAAAGAAAATGAGCTGGAGAGGAGGAAAGACTGACAATAAAAAGGATAGATCTAGTGAATTTCAGTAAGCTATTTTATGATGCATCTCATAGAATCTATCATAGCAAATGTGGCTCGCAAATGATGACCAAAAATCAGTTACGCGCATAAAAAGAACATGATTCAATCATCTTCCACTCTTTCATGTAGACGTGATATATGCGTTTTCTGACCTGAGTTATTCCATTTCCTCTTTTTAGCTACTGCAGCAAAATCAAGACCTGAAGTTAACTTTAACTTTGAGAAAATTTACTTTGAAATGGGCCTATGGCATTCACATTGAGAACAGCGGAGTGTCAGATAACTGCCAGCCCCGTGTATAATCTGTCGTATTATATAACAATTCGACTCGTTATAGTAGTTTGAACTGGTTAAATGTACATAATGTATAACAGATACGTTTAATTTTTATTTTTTGCTTTCGTTTCTTTTTATTTTTTTCTCAAGGACCGTGGCCTTAAAGTCTCTTCCAATGATAATTAAATCTTCGTTACAAATTGGGTCTAACTTGAATAATAAAATCAAAATAATTTGCCAAATAATTTTTTCAATGCATAAATTTGATATGTGGGTTATCAGGTTTATGCACGGAAAATAAAAAAAAATCTCATCATATTTTTTTAATTTGCTTCATAACTTTGTTTGTGTTGGCGTTTATGAAATGAAATAATTCACAAATAATTTTTGTAAATATACTTGACACAATCAAAAAAAATGTCATTCTACAACTGCATTTGTGTTTTACAGCCTTTCAAAGTTAACTGTAGTTTTTTCAATTTAACTGTCTTGTGGGTTATCAGGTTCATGTATGGGGTCACAGAAATGTTACTGAGAAAGTGATGTTATTTGGAATAAACATATAGTGCAGTATACTAGATAGCTGTTTTAACGTAAATTCTTAAAAAAATTAAAATTCCCATAGCAAGATAATTTGACCCGATGGAACAAAGCTGATTGCATATTTAAATTCTACGAGAAAAAATTATCTGAAAATTGCTAAAAACTTTCCACCTCAGAAAAAAACATTTAAACGCTGACCATTGTTATCAATATCTCCCAATAGCGTTTAATCGCGTTTCTACGATGAGTAGTTGTTGAGAAAATACATATAGCAATTTGTACAATCAAGCGTTGATTTTAACGTCATCTTACACCCTCAAAACATGAAATTTATTGTAAGGTGATAAGTAGGGGGCTAGCTTTCGTTTGAACGCAAAACGGTTTTCCTCTGTCACGAAATGTAAATTTAAAAAATTTATTTTTGATTGTGGCGTCATCGTGGCATGACAAACACTCCTATTACACTCACCCCAAGGTGGTATTCAATCGTGCCATGTTTGATGTTCTACATTCAGTAGTTTTGGTGTAGGTACGGCACACGCAAACACGTACAGAAAAAATTGTCCTTTGTATATTTGACCAGCCGGTGTCGCTCGCAGAACCCCCATCAGTAACGTCGGGGTTACATATATATCGGTTCAGCAGGTTGCGCCGGCTTCACCAATCGGGAATTGTGTAAACAGTAATCAAAAGTTAAAGTTATTTATGCATTCCTTAATTCCTGTACTCGTATGATCAATCTTATTCTCTTAATTTAGACCGGTAATGCTCACAATGAAGAATGGTGTCACAAACTATCATTAATACTTATAAAAAGTGTTGGGGCGGATTGAATCACAATATAAAATGATCGTGGCGGTAAAATGATATCAACTCTTGCGGAAATCACAAAAAATTATCATCACCTTTAGCACAAAATCCTGGTGGATTGGTTATACTCTAAACCAGTGGTTCTCAACGTTTTTCCTGTATTCCTCCCTTGCAAACCTCAGGAATTGTCAATTCCCCCCTTCAGTAAAACACAAAAAGAATGCTAAAAAACGCATTTATTGAAGACCAAAATAACTCAATGCACAAAAACACAAATGTTTATTTATTCACGTGAAGCTGCTGAAACAATTTCCAAATACCGAGGAACAAAGGAAGTCAGCTTTGTTCGAAGATCACCCCGGTCACAAATATTAAGACGTCCTCTTTTTTTGCACAAAATATCGGTGACTGCACTGAAAGCACTTTCAACCAAATATGTTGTGGGAAAAGGCAAGAGAAAATGTTGTGCCTTTGTTGCTACTTTATTATATTTTGATACAATGTGTTGATCCAACCACATTAACTGTTGTTTGAAAGCAAATATTGCTTTAGCACTCTCGTCATTTTGAAGATCCATGAGTTCATCAATATCACTGCCGCTCATATTATCCAAGTCATGATTTTTTTCAATGTCCAACAAAAATGGTTGAGTAATCCAGATAGGAAATTCTAGTTTCTTAAGATCTAAGAATCTGTCGTTTAGATGAACATGTAAGCTGGAAAGATGCACAGAAATTATTTGCAAAACTTCATCTGAAGGATCACACTTACCAAGATGGTAAAATTGCGTAAAGGTTTTTCTCGAAATTTGCCCTTTAAGGAAAAGCAGTTTATTGATAAAAGCAAATATTTTAGTCTTGCAATCTATCAGAGTTTTCTGTTTGCCTTGTAATTCCTTGTTTAAGACATTTAATTTGCCAAATATATCTGCAAGATAAAAAATCAAAGCTTTGGCTTTTTTGCATTTCATAAACTGAAAATCCACATTTTCTTCACCAAATTCCAGCAACGTATCATACAAACTAACGAATCTTTCTAAGCACTTTCCTTTAGATAGCCATCGCACTTGGGTGTGAAGAAGTACTCTGACATATTCTTCATTCATCTCTTGGTAAAACTGTTTGAAAAGTCTTTCAGTTTTTGGACGGGATTTTATGTAGTTTATTACTTTTACCACTTTCTTCAGTATTTCATCCAGTTGGGGACTGAGGGTGGCAGCGGCCAAGTTTTCTCTGTGAATAATACAGTGGACAGCCATCATATCAGGTTGATCATCTTTCAGCAGTTTTAACACCCCCTTGTTTCGACCAATCATATTTGGAGCACCGTCTGCAGCAATTGAAATAAGGTTGATCAATGGAATGTCATTATCAGTCATAAATTGCTTTACAACGTTGTAAATGTCTTTCGCAGTAGTAGTAGTCTGTAAAGACTCACAAAACAACATTTCTTCCAGGAATTCTGAGTTGTATTGAAATCTTACGTAGGCCAGAAGAAGAGCTTCACAGCTACAAACAATTGTTTCATCAAGGGCCAATGAAAACTTGGTATTTCGTAAAATTCTTACCAATTGTATTTTGATATCAGTCGCAATACCATCTAAACGACGACGAACTGTATCATTACTTAAATGTAAAGCATCTAGTTCTTGATGAGCTCTGCTGTTGCCTTGCACAGTTCTAAGATACGTCTCGATGGCTGGTTTCAGTAACTGCTCGCCATCTGTGTGTGGTCGAGATTTTTTAGCAATAAGAAAGCTTAACTCGTAACTAGCCTTCAGCAGCTGTTCTTTTTTATCATCATGCACCTTAAACAAGTTAATAAATGATCTTTTTGTCTTCTGCGTATTTTCTTTTAGGCGTATAAAATAATCTAATGATCTGCCTGCGTGTTCAGGATGTACACGTTTAAGATGCTCTGCCAATTTTCCTGGTCTCATGGAATCATTACAAAGAGAGCTGCTGCATAACAAACAAAATGGTTTGCTTTCATTTCCGCACTCCTCAGTGAAACCATATTTTAGATAATCTATCGAGTACTGGCGAACTTTGCTTACACCTTTTTTCTCGACATCACTTTTTCGTTTAGGCATTTTACTATTTTTTATGTAGCACTGCTATGTTTTTATGCAACAGCGCTTTCAGTTACTAAGGCAAAATATCGCTGGACAAGGTATTAGCCGATCTATTATAGTTTGATTGTCATTATACAGTTGTCTATTACATCACAACGTGCAGTAAAATTTCTACGTTGAACTGGAAATATTAGCTGGCGATTCGGTGACTGCTATATTAGCCTATAGCTCCACTGTAATGGATCTTGAAGTGTGTTCTAAGTCACAAATAAATTAAGTTTATAAAGACAATGGATGAATTTGAATAAAGCTACATTTATTCACATTCCTCCCCAATTCCTCCCTTAACGATTATTCCTCCCTTCAAGTTGCGAATACCTCCCTAGGGAGCCAAGTGGCTCACTTTGAGAAACACTGCTCTAAACCAATACGTAACCTAATGTTGTTACTGTACGTGATGCTTGACTTCGGGTTATTGAGCTTATGCAAGGACCAAGTAAATGACGCACAACCAGAGGCTGTAGGTCATATGAAAAGGCATATAACTTCGGAAACGTAGAGAGAGGTATGCCTGATATTTGCCTGTAATGCCTTATTGCAGTAAACATTCATCAACAACTTTGGCGCCCTCCAACTATTGAAGTTATGCTGTCAAGTACTTGATGATCCGAACGATAAAAGTTTGTGAAATTATTGGCTGCTTCAATTGTAACCAAGTCCAGTTCTTAAGTACGCCGATGCTGGAAACAGGGCAAACCGCATGTTTTTGTAATTGATTTCCTTCAAAAAAAGTCAATTTTGATTTTGGAACAACAATTGGCATTGTAAAAATGCATTAAATTTTTATTACTGTTATCACAACTAACCATTGGCTGAAACTGGCACAGCCGGATGAACCGATATTCTTTACCCGGACATTACTGACTGGGATACTGCAGGTCACGCCGACATAGCCGTCAAGTAATTAATAAAATAATCAGGTTGGAGAAAAGTGGCAACTATTTTTAACCAGTCATAATATAGGGTATACGCCTAGGCTACTATTGATAAGATGTATTAGCATCAGTAGACACGCAATAATCGCAATCATAACTAATTAGTTGTACTTGCCGTGGTCATCTTTAGAGTGAGTGATGAGAACTTGTGAGGCCAAAAAACGGCAAAAAAACGGAAAAAAGAAAATATAGCAATGTGTAATGACGTCGCACAAGTTGTCCATATATCCATTGCCCAATTTATCTAAAAACAATCTTTTTTAAAAAAGTTACGGTAGTATCAATTTCTGCTTTTAGACGCCAAACGCTATGGCAACAGTGGCTGAATTCTTAGATAAAAAATAATAGACCTTCAAAATTTTGAATTGTAAAACACACTCTTCCTCACTTTGCGAAGTTGTAGTTGGTTTATTGATTACTTTTACTTTATTCCAGTGGATTCTTTAACAGATAAAGATGTTTTTGCAAAGAGCAGACTCCTACCACCAGTCAGCTAGACAGAACAAGTTATATACAGGGTGGCCCAAAAGTAGGTATACAGTTATTAAAAGTAGGGTTTGGGTCCAAAAGTAGATTTGTAGTTCTTATGTAGGCACTTTTAAACCTCTAGAATGATAGTTATATCTTAAATGGAAACTGTTTAATCTTTTTAGTGCTCAAAATGTCCTTCTTTACATCTGTTCAAAACACTCTGACATATCGTGCAGCACAAATTTCAATTTGCATCAATTTCTCTGAATGCGTCATAAATGCAATCTTTTAATTCATTTACTGTTTTGGGATTCTTCTCCTTGTTCTTTACATACTCTTTGTTCTTTACAACACCCCAAAAAAAGAAATCCATTGGTGTCAGGTCAGGTGAGCATGGTGGCCATTCAATGCTACCTGTTCTTCCGAACCAACGTTGTGTAAAGACTTTGTTAAGGTAATCTCTTACTCTTAACGTATAATGTGGAGAAGTTCCATCTTGCTGAAAGAAGAGTTCATCAAAGTTAGGTTTAGTTTGAAGTTGTGGCACTACCACTTCACAAAGAATTTCCAAATAGTTCTCTCCATTAACTGTATGCCTACTTTTGGGCCACATAAAGTGCACTGATGGTAACTTCAAAGCACATAAAAAATAGTTTAATAACTGTATACCTACTTTTGGGCCACCCTGTATATTAATATTTTTAATGTTAGGTCGTGTTAATTGACCAAAAGTCTGCTCAATCGCAAATATGGATGGTGGCTTTGCTAGAGTTATCAATAAACTACAAAACAAAGTTGCAAATACTATCACTCATGCTCATTCTCACTCTGTCATTTATCTAATCGATTTCGTTATAAATGTAACATAATTAGTGTTCTGCAAACCAACACCAAAAATCAATAAATAATACAACTTCATATTACTTACATGTGATCAATTGTAAACTGACAAGCTTGCAAAAGTAAGAATGGGGAAAAACTAAATATTGGTAGATTACCAACTTATTGCAAATATCCTACATTAACTGGAATCTAAAAAACAAACAGACAAGTAGGCCGGATACAAAAAACTTGTCTGTCTTTACTTGTGTAGTAGTCAGTCAGAGAAACCTGTTCGTTTGCATTTGATGTTACATAAGTACTACGTCAGTCATTGCAGTTGCTTTGCATAACATTGAAAGTGTTATTTTTGAAACAAAATTGATTTAACAATAAAAGACACTATCGTATTTATTATCAATTGTATGCTGTTTCAGATCGATTTCTCTCTCGGTCTCTCTCTCTCTCTCTCTATTACGAACAATGAATTTCGTTTCTACAAAAGTGCTGTTAACAGCAAGGTAGTTATTACTGACTTGCCACTTAAAAATAAATTTGCATTATTGCAGCTAAAATAATCGCAAAATAAATAAAGATTGTTCAAATGGATGAAAACAAGAAAATTGAGAGACCACCTGAGAAGAGCATAAATTTACGATTGAAGATTACAGAACTTAAACAAAATATACGGTTATTCTGGCTACCAGGTATTTTTGATAAATTTATTTTATTTAGCTCTTCTGGTAATGATAACGTTTATTCAAGTTGATACAAGTTCTTACCAAGCATGCAAAAAACTTCAATATCCGTCAACGTTTCGAACAGCTATACAGCTGTTCTTTATCAGGACTAATAATAAACGAAAGCACGAGTGAGGCAATATACATAGTGTGCTACGCAATCGAAAGAAAAAGGCAAAACAAAAAGTTTAAAGGCGAATAATAAACAACTGTAGATTACGTCAAATTATCATAAATTTCAGAATAAAAACAATTTTCTTTATCATTGATTGAATTTTCAGAATTATGAATAAAAAAGATTCAAGAAATCGGCGTTTGGTAAAATCTATTTCAAGGTTA
This sequence comes from Trididemnum clinides, assembly GCA_963675345.1. Lineage (NCBI taxonomy): Eukaryota > Metazoa > Chordata > Ascidiacea > Aplousobranchia > Didemnidae > Trididemnum > Trididemnum clinides. Next base: position 22,987,680 of record OY776290.1, on the reverse strand, counting down.
ATATTTTGCTATGATCCCAGTCAACTTGGTGATTTTAATAAATTTTAGATATCTGTTAGTGTGCGTTAGCTTTTTATAAATCTTTGTCATTAACCCCCCACTAGCTTCTCAAGAAACACAGACAACCAAAAAAGGTATGGAATTGTTGGTTTCATGTTCTATGGAAAATTGTTATTGGCTTCAATGTTATTAAAATGATTATGAAATTCATCAACCTCTGTTTTTTTAATAACAACAAACGTGTCATCAGCATATTTCCTCCAAAATTTGGGTGGGTTTAAAAAGGTTGACATTGCTACTTCCTTTAGTGATGGAAAATGTAGAGGAAGGAGCAATGTCAACCTTGCCTTATGTTCCAAGATACTTTGAGGCTTTGTAAAAAATTTTAAGAAACGTAGGAATTTTGGTTAGTAGCAAACCGCATTTAACTTTAAAAGACATGTTACCAAAGGCAAAAGATTCGGTTGAAAGGTCATTTAGACCTGGTGTAGTTTACCAGATTCCTTGTCGAGATTGCACTGGTATCTACATTGGGGAAACTGGACGGGCTTACAAAACAAGATTGGCTGAGCGTAAAAGGGATTTAAAGCGAGCAAATCTGGCAAAAGTTGATGACAACAATTTTAATAAAAAGACGGCATTGGTTAAGCATGTCATCACCAAAGATCACCAAGTTGACTGGGATCATAGCAAAATTTCAACCTTTGAAATAGATTTTACCAAACGCCGATTTCTTGAATCTTTTTTTATTCATAATTCTGAAAATTCAATCAATGATAAAGAAAATTGTTTTTATTCTGAAATTTATGATAATTTGACGTAATCTACAGTTGTTTATTATTCGCCTTTAAACTTTTTGTTTTGCCTTTTTCTTTCGATTGCGAAGCACACTATGTATATTGCCTCACTCGTGCTTTCGTTTGTTATTAGTCCTGATAAAGAACAGCTGTATAGCTGTTCGAAACGTTGACGGATATTGAAGTTTTTTGCATGCTTGGTAAGAACTTGTATCAACTTGAATAAACGTTATCATTACCAGAAGAGCTAAATAAAATGAACTTAAACAAAATCTTGAAAATAAAACAATTATTTAAATTTTGAGTCGTGTTTATTCTGTAAAACGACGAACCAAAGCCTTAAGGTGTTCTTTGTTGCATCGTAAATCCAGCAAGTTTTTTTTAAATGCGTCGTCTATACCGTATAGCAGTGTTGTCCAAACTGTGTGCCGTCAAAAATTTTTGGAATATGTCAAATACAGCAAAAAAAAATTGTAGTCAGTAACAATTCAGTCACTGAGATAGTCCGAAATTGCAAATTTTAAAATTAATTTTAAAATTAATATTGAATCATTTATTTTTTAATTTTTTATGAAGGTAATTTTTTTAACACATATGTTACGGATTCCGTTCAACTTAACTCTTAATCCCCGTGTGGGTACTTTCCAATTGTTACGTGAATCGCCTTTTTCTCTCGTCGCGTCATTAGGCGTCATTAGTCATTAAGCTTTTGCTACCATCTTTTTCAGTAGTTGTCGAGTTGCAAAAAGCAGCTCTCCCATTTTTTCAGCTTAACGGTAAAGAGATTTTTGACAGAAACAAGTAAAGAAGCAAGCACTACGAAGGAAGCAAAAAACGTAAATATAACGGTGATTACATCCAATACGGTTTTATAACATCCAACAAAGATGATTCAGTGCCGATTTCCTTATTTTTTTTGTATTGTTTTGTACTGTCCGTGTTACAAATCAAAACATTGTATTGTCTTCATTTGTAATGCTACTCTTGCCTATAAATCCATGGTTCCAACCCAACTTGAACGGCATTTCAAATAAAACTATTCACAATTAAAAGATAAACCAAAATTTACTTAGAAAATTCGAGAGATAATATGTTAAACAAAGCTAAGAAATTGAAATCATTGACAACGATACCTGACAAAGCTCAAGTGCTCAGTTATGAAATCGCACAAATGCTTGCTAAAAAGAAGAAACTACACTTGGTTGCTGAGTCAATTATTCTTCCTGCACTAACAATAGCGGCTGATATAATGCTCGGATCAAAAGCTGCTGAAAAATTTAAAAGAATTCCGCTCTCACATCAAACTATGTCAAGTAGAATTCATTACATGGGATGTACCAGAAAAAGTGAACCGCTTTTTGTTAAGGATTTTCTCGGCGATGATTAAACCGAATTTATTGAAATTTTACACACAGTAATTTTAGGATATTATCAACACTTTTACAAGGTATTTGAAATATGAGTGGCAAATTATGTGAGTGTTGTCAAATTCAAAACAACTTCTCAAAAAATGCAATATCAGAGTAAAATTTATTTATTTCAGTCTATGCTAAATGCGACCTCCATCCTCCTCCAAGACTTCACGAAGCCGTTTTTTTCACGCAGAAATGTTTTTGCGTATTTTTTCTATCGATATCTCCTCTCCCGATATTATTATCATCTTGTTCATTAACGCCTGCTCGGTCAATTTGTCTTGCACTCTTTGGTCAACTTTCTTCTTCAAAGAGTCCCATATGGCATAATCCATCAGGTTGCACTCAGGACTTTGCAGAGACCATTCTTTATTTTGGATGAATTCTGATGTAACCTCCTTCAGATAAGCCTGGGTTACCTTACTTGTGTGGGAAGGAGCCCCATCTTGCTAAAAACAAGAAATTGTGCAATCACAATTACGACTTCACAAAGGGCTTACTCAAAAATTACTTGCACAATTTTACTCTGATATTGGATTTTTTGAGATGTTTCGAATTTGACAATACTCACATAATTTGCCATCATCTTTTAGATACTTTGTAAAAGTGTTGATAATAGAGTAGACGCTGCTTAATATGACCACCTTGGGACCACACTATTTTGGTCATAATATCCGAATGGTCATAAAAACCAATGCCTCCATAACAGCTCCTGAATCGACGCCGTAAGTCACAAGATGTCCAAATACCGTCAAATTCATCGTGTAACCGAAGTAACAGTGTGACGTTGGCAGTAAAACAAAGTGCAGTACTGTAACAGTACAAGTGACGGTAAAACTAAGTATGGTATGTAACAATATGTCGAAAAGGTGAAGTTTTAAGTGCGTGGTGGGAAAAAATACTGTACTGTAATAAGAGAGATGAAGAAAATGTTGGTTATATTATCCGAAATTTGGTCATACTAAACGGAGAATTTTAAATGGAGAAATTTCGGACCGTACCAAATTGGTCATAATAAGCAGCTGGTCATATTATCCGTGGTCATAATTAGCAGCGCCTACTGTATTCTAATGTGTAAAATTTTAATAAATTCGGTTTAAATATCGCCGAGAAAATCCTTAACAAAAAGCGGTTCACTTTTTCTGGTACACCCAATATGTCTGAAGACATTCAACAGCAGCTCAAAAATCATTTTTTATGTGACCCAAAAAGATTTGAAAAAATCTGGGCTTATCAAATCGACAGAAGTACAAATATAAGCAACAAGGCACAGCTGCTCGCTTTTTTACGGATTATGAAAGATCGAAAAATAACCGAAAAATATTATTTGTGACGATCTAAAGCAGACAAGTACTGGAAAAGATATTTTCAAATTGGTGAATAAAAAATTATAGCCAAGAGTATGTCATGAGATTTCTGTGTTAGTATTTGTATGGATGGTGCTCTCTCAATGCAGGAAAAGGGATTTGCAAGTTATGTTCTCGAACAAAATCCGGCTACAGAAGTGAGTCATTGCTTAATACACCTCGAAGAATTGATGTCAACAAAAATTTCAAAAATACGATGAATGATGTTGTAAAAATCGTTAACTGCATTAAATCAAGTGCTTTACGATCGAGAATTTTCAAATTGTGTGAATCAATGCAGTCTGAATTTAAATGCCTTCTTTATCATACGGAAGTACGCTGGCTATCCAAAGGAAAAGTTCTTTCAAGATTTATCACATTGAAAGAAGAAATTCAGACATTTTTTGATTCACAACAAACAAAATTCAAAGTTCTTGCGAAAGACATTTGGTGGTTGGAAGTAACGTTGTTGAATGATATTTTTGATAAGTTGAAAAAGCTTAATGTTATTATTCAAGGATCATGTGAAAATATGATAACGGTTTCTTGCAAACTGAAAGCATTTCAAGAAAACCTTCATTTTTGTACTATGAAAGCTGTGAATAAACAGCTTGACTGCTTTCCTTGCCTCGATTCTTTTGAAGGCAAATCTAAAATTATGTCAGATATCATTGCAACTTTAGAAAATCTTTCAACAGCTTTCAATCGTTATTTTCCAAGTCTCGGCACAAGCAAAACTTTTTGGATAATTTCTCCATTTGTCGAAATACTAATTACAAATTTGTCAGGTGTTGAACTGGAAAATCTTATCGATTTAAGAAACAAAATTGTTTTAAGAATCATATTTTTCGACAAAAAATTGTCTGAATTTTGGATTGGTGTTTATGAAAAATATTCACAATAGAGTTTAAAGGCTATTGAGACATTGCTACCATTCGGTTCTTTATATCTTTGTAGACTAGGATTTTCTGCGCTAACAACAATTTAATCAAAAAAACGGGAGTGCATGATTAACGTAGATCAAGAATCAAGAGTTGCTTTATCTAATGCTCTACCTCGTTTGGAGCTAATTTGTTCAAAACAGCAAGCTCATTCTTTGCATTTACTTTCCTTCACTTGTTTTTTTCTGGTTTGAAATAAAGTTCGTATTATATCTTGTAGTTCCTTTTAAACATAATAAAGCTTTTAATTTAAAAAGGCAATTGAAACAGGAAATAATGAAAATGGTGTGCCGTAAAATTTTTCAGTTCAATCAAGTGTGCCGTGGCTCAAGAAAGTTTGGGCAACACTACTATATTCAAAATAAAATACTAGCATAAAAGTTGAAGCACCAAAATTCCAAAACATTGAGGCGCTATATCCTTGCATTGAGAGGTAACAACTAAACTCGCTTGGCTATGTAAGTGGAATACTCCAAGAAAGACTCATTTGTCAAACTTTTGTCAAGAACAGCCACTGGGAAAAGACCGTACAGGCCGCCAAAAACTAGGTGCATGAGTTGCATAGGCAACTAGGGTGGATCAAGACTTGGAATTGCACTCGTTGAATCAACAAACGACTGAGATCGAAAGGTCTATGGGAAATTTTTAATGCTAATGTTCCCATGATCCTGACACTTTAAAGAAAAAACGTGGGTTTGTAATATATTTGGAAGTTGATCGACAAAAACTTCACAATTGCTCAATTTTGCTGTGGTTTTTCGCAAGAAAGACAAAGCCCTTTAATTGGAAATTGACTTATTTTCATTTTTGAAAGCTTATGCATTGCAAACTGCAGACAGTGACACTGTTTCGACCTATCAGGTCTCTTCAGTGCAGTTGGTGACCAATAAGAAGCTAGAGGCTTTAATCAAAGCATAGCTTAGACCGTCACACTTGTGGGACCTAATACTGGGTCCACTGTAGTAGATGGTCTGTCAACCTCTGCTTTATTAAAAGCCTCTAGCTTCTTATTGGTCACCAACTGCACTGAAGAGACCTGATAGGTCGAAACAGTGTCACTGTCCGCAGTTTGCTAAATGCATCGCTAGCCTCTTGCATTACTTATGCATTGCGTTTTGCAAAACTTAATGGCTTTGTACTTTTTATTGTTTTTTCATTGGCAGGTGCACTCTGATCCAATTTTGTGATTTTGGGGTAAAAGATTATCGAGAAAATTACTGCACTAATGAAAGGACTATGCGCGTCTGTTCAAGCAATAGGCTTTATTCTTTTGAGTGCTAGCATGTTTTGTCTTCGTCACAGCCCATCACCCTCCCACAAAAAGCGATAGGCTTTGCATAGTTGCTGCTCCATTTCACTTCTTTCATCCTTGCATATTTCCCTATTCTAAGTAGTTTTTCTACTGCAATGACGAAAACAGATCAATAGCTCCAATTTCTGCATAGATAACTCTTCCATGAAAGTTAGTATAGTGATCATCAAAACACAGAAGAGAATAGCTGTATTGGAGTGTCATCAGGATTATCTGGATTAGGCTACTGGCTCAGACTCAGAATTATTTTGAATAGACTCAGTTGAGAAAGTGTAATTTTTTGGGAGATTAAAATTTTCATTCTTAGCTCCACAGGAGCACCGAATATCAGATAATTAGTGCAGCAAATAGACCTATTTAGCATAAACTCTAACAGTAATTGCATTTTCACAGGTCAAAATTTAAGAACACCATCGACATAATATCTTCTTTGCATTCTATTTTTTTGTATTGTCCATATTTATCCTCCATTCACGAGAAAGCGAATTGTTTTGCTACATTTTAGACGGGACGTCCGCACTCGCTTGGGAGTTGTCATTTCTGAGGTATCTGGGCCACTTGTCTTCTATATAAAGGTGGGGGCGTTCCGTTAAGTGCCTTGCTTAAGGACACAACTTGCCGGCTTGTTCTCGCCAATTTTCCCTAAATTCCGAGCGCCAAGCAGGGAAGCTGTGGATGCTATTTTTTACAGTCTTTTGGTATGACTCGACAAGAGCAATAAACTTCGGATCTGCCGACTGCGAAGCACACGCTCTAACCACTACGCCATCGCGTTGGTCATGTAAAGCGTCTAAAACATTTGCTGCTATAGAAGCATTACAGTTGTTGCAAAATATTGCTTTAGCCACTTCTGATGGTTAATACTTGGATTTTAAATCTAATCCAGCAACCAGTGTGTTTGCAGGTCTTCGAAATGAGAAGAGTTCTTCTGATTCTAATGATGATTATGCAGAAGAGGAAGCAACAATCCACACAGATGATGGAGCGCGTGCTCGAGATGGCTGTAGTGGAGTTGGACAGAGATGGATCTTGCTGGCGGCGCTCAACCTCCTCCTAAATCGCTACAAAAAGACAACCACAGCAAAATGTTGTCACGAGTCGCGTTCAGAAAGTAATGCAACCAGATTTTTTTCTATGAGATTTAATTTTAAAGGTACACAAATTGTGTGTCAAAAAAAAGTATTTAACATGTGCATTTCATATTTACTTCTCAAGGTAATCTCTTGCTTTCCGAAATGCCTTTTCTCATCTTTTAACAAGTGCACATATTCCCTTATCGTAAAAATTTACGGACTTGAGTTGCGTTTCATCAGGTTCTTCCTGTCCATCATTAATTCGCTTCACCCCCTTTGTCTCTTTGCGGTGCTGCACATATCGTCACTATACACTTGCTTTAGTCATATTTTAAGAGCTGTTTCTCCCACCAACAGTAAGAATTTAATAACATCTCTTTGCTGTTGCCGAGATTGCTTTGCGGTAATCATGCCGGTTTTACCTTCTAACGAAGAAGACACATAGGGGTTGCTTAAACTTTGAATTGCTGGATGCAGTAATTCGAACTTTACTCTTTAAAAAAATATGCAAACTTTGTTACCAATCTATAATCTTTAAAAAATCAGATGTTAGTTAAGTGAATGATTCAAGAAATTAAATCAGTTGCATTACTTTCTGAGCGCCACTAATACTATTCGAGTTGTACCCACGTCATTTTCTGTATCCCGTATTATACCAGACAGTGCCCTTTCTTCATTTCGCATCCAATTCAGTGAGCCTATCCTGAGGAATATTACGAAGTGCACAATGGAGAAGGCACATCCAGTCTCCAAAAACAACCGGACGGTAAAGTTGACTGCACTGGAAAAAAATGTGGGACTCTTTGTGGCACGTGATGTAGTTGGTGGTTGGACTTTGCCTATAAAAATATGTGACATAGATCTTGAAGATGTCTTTTTTTCAATGCTGCTATGCCACGTCGTAGATTTTGGAAATCATAATGTACCGTGAAAACTGAAAAAAGGAGTTTAGAAAGGGACAAATTCTGCTTGGCATCTTCGCTACAGAATTCATCTATAGAAAATTTTACCAGAGACCTGTAATTCTAATGTCAACATAACCATGGATGAACAAGTGTTTCTTTGCAAGCAAAGAGCAAATTTATCCAATAGCTGGTAAACAAATCCTACCCTGTCGGCACAAAATTTTAGATGGTTGTCGCTGTAGAAAGTCAGTCCCGTATCTATACAACAAATTTTTTTATTCTAAAAAGCACTTGACACGAAGCGGAGATACCAGCTTTCAAACTGATGTGGTAATGAATCTAATGACTCCCTTATTTAAGCAAGGCTGTAACGGGTTCGTGGAGCAGAGACCCTTGGGGTAGTCTCCGAACCCGAGACAGATTGCAGTGAAGCTGAAGTTGTAAAATAGATGAAACGCGCTTTTCCTCTCGTCACGCTGTTATTGTCTGACTTTCTTGAATACATTCTTTGATAAATTTTTATTGATAATACGCAAAACTGAAAATGGAAATAATGAAAATGATAAGCAGATATGAAAAAACGGATGGATTGGCTTCGGCGACGTTGGCGTTGTTAGTTGTGTGGCGGTTTAGCGTATTTAGCGTTGTAGCGGCGTGGCGGCGTAGCGGTTTCAAACTATTTTGACCCCCCAAGTACCTTCTTCTTTACTACAGCTCCAACACAGTATCAATCAACAAAGAAACAGCTCAACCAACTTTTCTCTACGTTGGCATCTACGAGCTTCTTTGATAGTCTTTTGACTTCTACTCAAACGTGCAGGTTTTACAAACAACGTAATCCTTCTTGCAACGTGTCTACTTGAGAATAATGTAAAGGTGTGTTAACAAGGCAGTTACTAATGCGTCGCTCGAGGGTCAACCTCGCCAATCCAACGACTAATCAATAAGACACAAAACTCAAGAGAAACAAACATAACAACCACACAACGCGGGTTCGAATCACAGATTGGCTACGCAAAAACTAGATTCAAAGCATTAAATGTTGCCAAATATTGTAACAATATTTACAAAGGCTTCAGTGTCACTTGGGATAATTTTTCAATATTTCACTTCTTTTCACTTTTTCTTGAGAGTCGCAAAACAACAAGGCATTTCATTGGGACAATTCGATCATATTGAAGGAGAAGCAAATGAAGCATGACACCATAATTGTGCACTATACGGGTTATACTGCAGAGACAAACACTTCTTCTCAACGCAAAAAATCTAAATGTCTACATTAAGCACTTTACGTGAAGCCGGCGTTGTTTCAAAAAACAATATACCCATGTGTAAGCTTGAAACTGTAATCTCTTGCAATCGCTGATATTTTAGTTTAAACATCCCTAATGTATTTAGTCAAATCTGCAAGCAGAAGATGGCCTACACATATCTTTGATTAAGTCATTAAAATGGTTCTAATAGACAGCTGTGTTATCTACAAAGCTGTGTGTTAAACCTGCATCACCTGTAGAGCCTACATACCAAATATCGGTGAAAAGTTCACTGGTAGTGTGCATGGTGCTGCAGCTTCTTTGCCTCTTGCAAAACCTATCAAAACCACGATAGCCTCTCCTGCTACGCAACAAATGGAAAGAACAAAGTGTGACAGTGTGAGAGGGCCTGCACGAAAATACCCCAGTAGCCTACATGTTTTGTTAAATTGCATAGGAATAAAACAACTGCTTGATGTGCATGGAGTGTCAAAAACCAGTGCATATTCTATGTGTGGAAAAGATTGCTGCAAACAATGCTAGTCGTGTATTTTGTAAAAATTGCAGAAAAAATAGTTATTTTCTGTTGATTCTCCACAACGCTCTAACTTCTTTAATATCCACGGTTTGCTTGAAAAAAGGCTTAAAAGATGATGCCAAACACATACCATTTGTCACGAAAGCGCGTGCGTCGATTAAGGCGCTTGGTCCTTATAGGCAGTTGCAAATCTTGATCTTTCAAGAAATGTTACGGGATAGGCAAAGCAACTGCTCTATTCCTGGAAAGGAGGCAAAATGCTATTCTAACAAACTGAAATTTGAACGCATTTTCGGTTAAAATTTTGAGGCATTTCAGACAACCTGCAAAACATTACTTATTTAGGGAAGTGAGATGGGAAGTGAGAAACATCCATTAGTTATACTTTGCTCATACCTAATTATTTATTCCCGTCCCATACTTTCTGCCTTTGGCCCTTGCCCCATACCCACATTCCAACGCCCATTGCCCACGCTTCTTTTCAAAGACCCATTGTTCCATAGCCCAACAAAATATCAAAGGTACTCTTAGAGAGTAGCCAAAACCTTACAAAAGCTTGCTCTTCTTCACCTGTCTTTGACACCTTACTCCCCATTTGGTTTTTGTAACATTGAAAACAACTATTCGCTTACCGCAATATGGATATTGGACGAAGAAGCCATTCGCTTACCCTCAAATATTTTTGACTCGATTCCGAGTGAGCAGTACTTACTTGAAGAGTAATGCCGGCTCAACAAATTTCTTGATCGTAATTTTGCTGAAGGGGGCCCTGTGGGCGTCGCCTGGAAAGCCAGCCAGCTGAAAAATGTAACGTGAATGCCCTAAAGGCCTAATGATTCATTGCACTGAGAGAACATTTTGGTCAACAACAAGCTCTATTAACAACAAAAGAATCTCTTGATTATCTTATTATGACGCTTCAGTCCATGAATTCTATTTCTAGCCAATCCAAACGACCAAAGCTAGCAAATTGCATTTTGCTGCTGTTGCGTTGACAGAAGCATACTCGTAACCTAAATCCACCCTGACGCAATTTGTCTCATTCTTTATGTACCGAGCCCACAGGCATTGGCAATCATGGTCTTCCAAGCACATTTATCTCCCAAACAATGCTCTATGTCTGGACTCCCGATTGGCATCTAGGCTGTATTTGTTGTTGTTGTTGTTTCCCAATCCCTTCGGAGGAATGGGGACATGGCGGAAGACCATAGAGTTCCAGAAGCCGGGAAACTCCCCAGGGTCTGGACCAGAGGTCGAACAGAGACAAAGAGTCGCCGAAGAGCGAGCGGCGCAAAGAGTCCGTAGCTGGACAGTGTAGAATGATATGAGAGGTGTTCTGGGACGAGTGTCCGCAGGCACTGCATGGTGGATTCTTGGTTCTGCTAACCCTAGAAAGATAAGAACCTAAAAGAAGGCTGTGGCCGTTGCAGCGTAGACGAGAGAAAACACAGCGAGTATAACGAGGGAGCACAAGTTCTTCGGTGGAAATCGAGGGAACTTGTGAGTCAAAGAATTTAAATGAGACAATACGCCTCCAGTTTAAGAAAAGACACGAGATAAGATACGAGAGACAAGAGGAGAGAGAGTACAAGGAATTGCAGTGGGCAAGAGTAGTGCTCCCCGTCTAGCCAGCTCATCAACCGCGTCGTTCCCCAGGAAAAACGAGTGTCCGATTGCAACGGGGACCCATTGCAGCCTGATAGAACAGGAGGAGATAAAAGACAATTCCTGCCAGAGCGTTTGAGGTAAAAGGAAAAATGGAGGAGAGGACAGGGTGGTAAGAACAAAGCGAGAGCCAGATAGGAGGAGAAGAGAAGAGAAGTGGCAGACTTGTTGGTGCTGCCGAGACCACCAAAAAGCTTGCAGAATGGCGCAGGCTTCTGCAGAAAAACTTGTGTATACTGGACTAGCTGAAAAGGAAAGAGTGGCCTCAGTGCCACAGAGAGAGCAGTGGGCAAGTACGCCAGAGTCGCCATTGCAAAAAGGAAAAGGCACAGAGCCGTCAGTTCAGAACACCCGATCGTAAGGGGGGAGAGAGTCAAGGTGAGTGAGAGCCGCACCTTGGTAAGAGAAAGGGGATCAAAACGTGAGCATGGGGAGGAAAGAGCGGACTCCACAGTGAAGAAAGGCAGGTTTCAAGAAGGCGAGGGAGGGCAAGCAAGAAGAGCCTCTCTAAGAGAAGTAGAAGGAAGCATGAGTGGATGAATGGACGCAAAAGCTCTCCAGGAAAATATGCAAAGTCTCGGTTTTTACTTCTGGCCAAACCTGAAATGGGAAAAAAGGTTGGGGGGTGAAGAGCCCGCTCATAAGATGTAAGAGTGAAATGGACAGGATGACTCGTAGGGGAGGTAAAAAAGCTTCGGAGAGAAGAAGTGGGATAGGGAAGGACGAGAGGCAGCCGGTGATGGCGCAACTATCCGCCAGGTAAAGGCGTTCCAATTTGGTGATATTGGTAACGCTTAGGAAAGGAAACCATCCGGGTGAAGCACATGTGAGAAGAGGCCGAAGAAAAGCTTTATACAGAAGAGAAAGGGACTCCTTAGAGGGATCCCGTGAGAGAGAACAGATACAGCGTAAGGCCTTGAGACGAGGGAAAAGCTTGGCCTTTAGCGAAGATACATATTTATGATAGGAAAGAGTGCGATCGAAGGTAACCCCAACAAAAGTTGGAGTGGGATTGAAACAGAGGCGGGAGTTGAGTAAAAGGAGGTTGGGATGAAGATGAGCTTGATGGGAATCTACTAAAAAGAAGGAGGCCTCTTATTTGCTCGGACTGAGAGGAAGACATCAGTACCCACAGCGCTCCAATTGAAACAGAGCTTCTTGTGTGGCCTACCGCATGGTCCGGTACTTTTTGACGCCGATTTTTTGGCGCCGAATATTTTGGCGTTGACTGAACTTGAAACAAGATATATGGACTAGATGAAATTGTTATAAAAACCGCTATTTTAGAAAAACATAAAAAACCTACATTGAAATAGTCGCACAATATGTAAAATGCGCTCGTCAACTGTCACATACTTGAGAAGATAACATCAACAGTAATATTGAATAAAGTTATATATTTAATGCATCTCGTGATTGTGAGCTAAACCAAGCAAATATTCTAACGGTTCTTTTTCATGAAATTGTCGCACAACATGCAAAATGCGCTCGTCAGCTTTCACATACTTAAGGAAATAAATTTCCATATAATGGGATGGAATAATCCTAATTGCTATGTCGACAAGCTACAGAATAGATCATATAAGGCTTTGTCACGAAAGGTACTGCATATTTCGGTGCCAAAAAAACAAGGCGCCAAAATATCGGCGCCGAAAAGTCTTATTCCATTCACCGCTGTAGGGACCAAGGTGGAGGAAGAACAAATGACCAGATCGTCAACGTAAAGAGAGCAGCTGACAGAGGAAGGCAGAGAAGCAGGAAGATCATTGATGAAAAGAAAGAAAAGTACAGGGCCAAGAACGGTTCCCTGCAGAAGACCTCGACGGACTCAAAAAAACGACTCTTGTGATTTTGATAAACCACGCAAGCGCACCTATCAGAAAGAAAAGATTGAGTCCAACAAAGAAAGCAAGGAGGGAGGCCAGCCGAAATGAGTTTGTGGAAAAGGGCGGGATGCCAGACAGAGTCAAAAGCTTTCGAGAAATCAATAGCAGAGAGGATCGTCCCAGAGTCCTGCCTGGGTTTGTTAAACCCATCCAGAATGGACTGAGAAAGATAAAAAATTCGATCTAGAGTAGACCTTCAAGGGCGAAAACCAGCCTAGCGGGGAGAGAGAATGAAATTACGCTCTAGAAAGAAGAGCAGACGAGATAGTATGGTGCATTCAAAAAGCTTCGATACGCCGAAGGTAAAAGAAACAGGCCGAAGGGAAGCAGGAGAGTCGACAGGCTTTCCCATCTTATGGATGGGCATAATGGAAGATGTCTTCCAAATGGAAGGAAGGGAATGCAAGTCCAGGAAAAATTGAAAATGTGAAGAAGAAAATCCATACCAGAGCGAGAAAAGTGCTTTAGCATGGGATAGGCAACTCTGTTTGGGCCAGTGGTAGTGGACAGGGAGAGGTTTGTGGCATCCGAAAAAAATTCAGCGGGAAGAAGGGAAAGCAAAAAGACGAGTGAGACTCCTCAAGGTACGTGGCTCGGCGGAGTTCGTTGGGAAGCGGAGATGTAAGACGGGCGATCTTTATCACTTCTGTAAGCGGCAGCGACAGCCTAACGTCTTTCACTAACCGCACCTTCCCCTTCAGCGGACCACCAGGCTTTGTAATGGCGTTTGATCCGGCCGAAAGGAATGGAAGATTTGACCCCATTCAATGTCAGAGAAGTAAATAGAGCAGCTGCAGAGGAAAGAGAAAGAGACGAGTATTCCTCTGCAGAGGGACAGTGAGAGTCAAAGTAAAAGACAAAGTCATTCTAACGAGCTTTCTGAATATTAAAGAATGAGGGACGTTCGTTGGGGCGAAAGCCGGGAGAGGGACAGTTAGAAGAATTGGTAGATGATCAGAGCCCAACTCCTGAAGCACCTCCCAGGAGCAAAATAGGGCTAGAAAAGAGGGAGCAAAGGAAATGACAAGGTTATTGAGGGAGAGGAGGTCAGAAGAGATGACCCAGTCAAATACTTCTTCCCTACGGGAGTCGGAAGTACCTCTTGAGTCCCAGAAGGGGTGATGTCAATTGAAGTACCCCAGAAAAAAGAAATTTCTGGAGGAGAGAAGAATGGAGGAAGAAAAGGAGTCTGTTCTGCCATCTGTCGGAGAAGAGAGAACAGTGGGAGCATAAACATTAAGGAAAGAGAGAGAGGAGAAGTTGCTTTGAGAGATGTTGATCCCTACACAATCAGAGTAGAGGTCAAGCGAAGAAAAAGAGGAAGTAGAAAGCTCAGAGAAAGATAAACCCTGCCTGACGAAAATAATGACACTGCCACTAGCGTGCGTAGCATCAGGAGAGAGAATCCCAGACCACAGTGGGTGCGATCAGATCGCAGAGCAGAGAATCTAGGGATCCGGAAAGAGGACGATAAGTTGTGGTTAGATTTCTGGATAAAAATAAGGTCAACGAGATGAGACGAAAGAAAGTGTAGAAGTTCAGTGCTCCTGGCTCGGATACTGCCAGCATTCCACTGAAGAACCCTGCGGGAGTCAGGGGGAAGAGGAAGCAAGAGGTGTAGAAAAACAGCCAGAAGCATCTAGGCTGTATTTTGCTGCATGTGTCGCACTGTCTGAGTCAAATCATAAAATATGACTCATACAGCCACGCAAATGCAAAAACTAGCAACGTTTTTGATCAAAATTTTTTATAAAACAGATAATCTGCCAAAAATTATTAGGTATAGAGACATAATTTTTCACAAAGCTAGGACAAATTTCCTGACATAAAAAGTCAAAAAATGTCAAACCCGTGACGTATGTGCTTTTAAGAAGTCAAGTTTTGTGTTGGGTTGTGCATCAAATTAATAAGGGCAATACGGTTAAAACAGTTTTATTGCTTTGCTTACAATATACTGTACAAAAAATCAAATGATGTGTGTGACATCACAAATATTTAAAGCAAAATATGTTTTCAATGACCACGCGGTGGTAAGAGCCAATTAACAAATTAGATATTTTACGCCTGCTATTGAAAATTTGTGGTAGAAAACTTTGTCTGTTATTAAGTTGGTATTTTCATTATTTCTTGAAAGTAATTTCAGCTGGAAACAATTGTTTGGGCTGCTATATTGAATTGGCGTAACATATCTTAACAAGAGATACAACTTCAAGATGAATTCTTAGCATATGCTAGAGGTTTACTTTGAGCGTAAACGCAGATGATCAATTACTCAATTGTAGATGTTGATCAGTTAAAGCCTCTAGCCTCTTGTCGGTCACCAACTGCACTGAAGAGACCTGATAGGTCGAAATAGTGTCACTGTTTGCAGTTTGCCAAGTGCATCGCTAGCCTCTTAATTTCAGGTACATTTTTCAAGCAATGTTGTATGATGAAACAAACAGTGATCGTACAATTAAAACAAGTAGGCCTAATGAAACAACTTCTTACCACGCATGATAAATTTGACCAATACCAAACTTCGTATCCCCAGGTGAAGCTGTAGAGAGAAAGAACACTAACCCAAGAGGAGACAAAATCGGAAACGCTCAAACTCATGATGAGTATATAAAACGTCGATCTGCCAAAATAAAAGTATTTGAATATGAGAGAAAAATAATGCTCAACAAAAATCTGTAAACAACTGTCTTTAGTCTTTTTCACGCAAAGTATTAATTT
Organism: Trididemnum clinides; assembly: GCA_963675345.1. Lineage (NCBI taxonomy): Eukaryota > Metazoa > Chordata > Ascidiacea > Aplousobranchia > Didemnidae > Trididemnum > Trididemnum clinides. The sequence goes on along the minus strand of OY776290.1, from coordinate 22,971,834 downwards.
AGGATTATTCAAGTAGACATTGGCACAGAAATGAGCTTATGATGTAAATAAATGAGAGCAAATCTTACATCAGCAAAACCAGGTTGTATCAGTTAAGGAGTTGGGCGTTGGAAACCACAGCTCGAATCAATGCCGAGTTTGCAAACAAAAAACTGTGATATGCCAATTCTGTGGTGACAAATTGTTGCGATTCGAAGTATTTTTGGGGGAACATGATTTTATTAGTTGGACAGTTTCTACATAACGTTTATGACAACCTGCGACAAATAGCTAGGTTAGATATTCACTTTAACTGACTTTAATTTTTTTGATAGCAAAATAGTAGCAAATGCTAGAGCGTTCGCAATTACTCCAAACACTGTCATGGTGATCAGTATTATCGCAACGACTACGATGTCAATGTTGTTAAACGGAAGAGAGAAAGATCTGAAAAATATGAAACAATAAAACCCATAATTGTTCTGCTCTCCAATAGTGATCCAATTTCAAAGAAAAGTTTTTACCTGTTGACATGCTAGCCACCTGGCTGGCTTTATCCCTATAGAATTTCTAGAAAGTCTATCAAAATGACTCACAGTGGATAATGTTTAGGTGCTAGCTCATAATTCCAAAGTAGTGCGTTCAATTCCTGCCTCAAGGCCAAGTTGCTTTGCTTTTGTAAAAATATCTTACAGTATTTTTCTTTACTGACTACAATATCGCTATTAATATCGACCATCTCATAGTCTACACTCTTTTTCACAAATAAGTAAACACTCAAACGTTTTTGTCTAGCTTTTTCCAGGGGTTATTGCTAGAATGAGACCTATATAGATGACGAGGTATTTATATAATCTGTAGCGTTTGCTGATTGATGGAAAACTTTTGAAAGGCTTCACCTGCGTTTGAATAAATGGGAAAGATAAATCGTGTTGATCAGAAACGTTTTGACAGTGTTCGAATCAAAGATATAATAATTTTAGTGTGTAGACCAAGTTCTTTTGGCGGCCGAATTCAGGTTTGACAATTTTGATAAGCGTCGCTCCTAGTGCAGATAAATGGAAATGCGTTCTTCCTTTGGCCAAAATTGAAAACTGATTGTCTTCATAATGCTTGGCGCATTTGTTGTTTCTTGAAAGGTGTTGTCCAATTGCCAAGTGAAGACCTTTCTTGATGATGCTTGTTTCTTATTGCCTTTGATACATTTTGTTTTATCTTGTCCTGCAATTATTGAGATGTGTGGCCTACATACCAACAATTGCATGGTACACGTATTGACAATCCGTTAATAATCAATAAATGAATTAATAACACTGCCACAGTGGTGCTGCCAGAAGTTCTTGAAGAGGGAGCGATTTGTTTGAAGAACACAATCTGGGGTATATACTGTAATAGCTAAGCCCTCTGGAGCAATACAACTTAACAAAGCGAGACGCGCGAATTCATATTTAACGTTTGCACAAAAAAATGCGCGAAGTCTCTGTTCTAAACCAAGTTTAACTTAGCCAGTGCTCATTAATCTGTTTTCATGTCGTCAACACCTTGGGGTGATGAGAAAAAAGCAGTTTACCTCAATTTTTTCTCCAAGTAAAAATTTATGAATTTGCATGTTTATGACACCAAAATAAATGTTTCTAGTTAAACCGTAGTTTCAACACACAACAGACTAGCTTCATTTGGTGAATGACAGTTCTCAAAAAGAACTTCTTTATGACCACACATACCATTCAAGAAAACGTGTCTTTATCAAAAGAAACTAGCGACGTGGTCAATTTTTCTTTCTGTAAATTTTCTGTGGTAATTTTTCTGCCAGCACCTCAAGACGAGGCGTCAGTCTAGTGTCTAAGGTCATCCTCATCAGACGGTCAAAGTGGCAAACGCTATTCCTCTGTTTTGTCTTAATAAGAACCAATTTGAAAACCCTTGTTTGCACGAATATGCTGTGGTCAGCGGCACAAAAGTTGCAATTACCTTCTCAGCTAGCTCTTTGTGCTTAGGGATAGCAAGCCTAGATACCCAAAAATCCAATGAACTGACAAATGAGTTGAAAGTTGCTTTTTGAGAATAATTGGCCTGCAGTTCCATTAGGGCATCACAATGATGAGTTCTATAATCTGAAAATGAGTTTAGCACCCAGATGCTGAAGTCCGGAAAGTTATTGTTACTGTCTGAAAAATTACAAGTCAAAAATTTTCCATTATTAAAGTAAGGTGCCTGACAAGAATGTGAGACATACGTTCCTCCAGGGCCTGGTTTTTTTCTGCTGGTCATACTCCCTTTCACATCCTAAGTATCAAGTGTTTCAAAGTTAGAATACCTCACGTTGCCTTTCCATTCGTTTGAAAGGATTTGTTTTTCAAATATTGCCAAAAATGGCTCCTGCTGTGCTTTTCTAAATAATATTCAGTTTATTTAAATGGGTAATGATAAAGACCATGTACGATAGTTTTGCTAGCCAGAAAATATCTTGAAACTTAAGCTCCATGGGATTTGCTTCCTTTTAAGAATTTATAGAGCTGCTCCCTTTATGCCAACACGCGATTGAGAACCCTTCCACGAGAAAGCAGATTTCCGTGAGTTCAGTATGAAGAAAAAGGTTGTTGTAGTTGCTCTCCATATCCTTGCATATTCGCATAAAATTCTGTTTTTTTTTAATGCGCTGGACATGATACACTAGTTTTGACAACACTACCAAAAAAGTAGCTCAAAGTCAATTTCATTATGGGCATTTGTACTTTTAATAAGTAGTTTTGCCATTAGAGCCGACCTGTTTATTATACAGAAAATATGAACACATGTTGGTAAAACCGCTTAGATTTTCCTTGCAACCCCGTTAATTGCATCCATTATTCCCCTTGCACCCTCAGCAGTAACATGATCTGCATTTTGACGAATTAATGCCGTCCTTGATCATAAAGTCATTAACTTTCTGAAAAAAATGCTGTTTGCTGTTGCTTCTACTCCCAGTTACAGGCAAGTAGAAAGGCAAGAATGTTCAACAACAGTTTTTTCGTCTATATCTGGAAACTTTTAGTACACAGTCAATCGAGCTTGCCCTTTAATGTAAGGAGTTTTATGCAGTTCAATGCCAAAAGATGGGGCAAGACACAATTCTTGTATACAGTGGCGTAGGAAGAAAGTTTCATCACAATCGTGTGACGTCATAAACCAACTCTGCTTTTGCTAAAACTGCTTGGTTTTGCTTTACATTTTTAGGGTCTGAGGGGAGGCCATGGCACAGTGGCCTTCCCTCTCGGTACGCTAGGGCTTGTATATATCTTGTGTCATCAGCTAACGTCAAGGATCAGCGACTTCTAATCTCTGACAATGACATCTACTTTACTTATTTCACTGCTTCTTTACTTCGAGTACAAGATTGCTGCTTTTTCAAAGCATGGCCCTACAGCGTTTTTAAGTTCAGTGAAAAATTTCTTCTTCGTGAAGAACAACATGAGTCATCTTAAAAGAAGCTAGAATAAGATCTTTGATGATAGACAATTTGATTTGAGTTTTGAAGGTTCTCCGTTGCTTTCAATATGCTTCAAGATTTGTATGAAAAAATTGCTTTGATTTGACTCGGTGTTCCAGGTGCTAAGTCTTTGAATGACGTGCGAGGGATGAAGGAGCAATATTTTCATTGCTGTATGTGACAAAACAAAAGAGGCACTGTGCTTGTAGAGGAGGATTAGAAGTTTTGTTTCTTTCTTATTCAGGATTTTTTTTTCAGCATCATCTTTTTCTGATCTCCTATAGTGCATCTTCAACCTGCAGTACTTCATTCAAAGCATCTTTACTTGTCGTAAGGAAAGCACCAGGGTTCAAAACCAAGAAATTTCCGTCTATGTTTTTGAAGCACTTACACATAGACAAAGCTTTGATTATTTTAAACACTGGATATCTCAAAAGCAGAAGAAATCAACCCCTGTGGACGGAATTATAATGTGTAGGTTAAAAAAAAATTTTTGTAGATAACGTCTTTGTTTGATAGTAAAAGAATGATAGTTGCCTACTATAAATATGTAAGTGTGTATTATTCGTGAATAATTAGATTTGTCGCAAAATCGCACCATTTGTTTATTATGCATGGAATTCGCTTTGATGCGACTTTGCTTTAACAGGCATCCGAGACGTAAAAAACACAAGCGGTTTCAACAAATTGCAATAAAAATGCGGAAATCACTCAGCTCTACACAAGTGTTGACTATGACTTGCTGCGCAACTTTTCCATGCTGTTCAATTCATAGACCACGAGCTCACGAACTTCCATCCCCCAACCCTTTGTTCCCGATTGATGCTTATTAGCGACCTACAGTTGTCATCCCGATAAAACTCCGACAAACTCATATGACTCGGCAAACTTCCGCAGACGTGTTTCTAACTCATCTATATACATCAACATAACTAATTTAGTGTTTGACAGTCTACACGCTGCAAGTACAAGCCTACAGTGCTGGGTGCTACATGCAGGGCTGCGAACTCGAACTCGAAAGAACTTGATCTTTTTGCCGAACTCGAACTTGAACTCGAAACTCAAAATTTTGTGAAACTCGAACTCGAAAATATTTAAAGCAAGTTCAGTTAATTTTCATTTGCACAATATCATTACAACTGAATTTAAAAAGAATAAAATCTTTTTATTTGAAATTAAAGATCCTGCAGAAAGTAGGTTTTAGCCAGGCTTTTTCTAAAATTGTCTAAGGCCAAATTAACTCATTGATTTCGTATGCAGAAAGAAGTTTTAGCGTTAAGCATGGGTTAACTAATTGTTTAAGTCATCTTTTTAAAAATCACCATTGTAGATGGCTTAAATCGCGACCTATGCACGCAGTGAGGAAAAACCCTAGTTATTGTATTGCTGTTGCTAAATTTGAGCAATGGGCCTCAGGCAGCTTAAATCAGTAATACGGTTACCAAGCATGCCGTATCGCTTACTAAAACTGTATAACCGCTTTAACTAAATCTTTTTGCAAACAACAACTTCCATTTGTATCGCACCGAAACAACGCACAGCGTGTTACTTGCCAACATGACGTCACAAAATATACTAAATTTAACGGCAATCTCATTATCCCTTCATAAGCTGGGTTTTCAATAAGGGCAACGTCATAATAGATTAAGCCGGGCTTTCAAAGTCTCGTTTGAGCTTAGTTTCAAGCTCGGCTTAGACTTAAGCTCGATTTAAATTAAATCTGCTTTCTGCATAACGTTCTTAATGTTTTATGAAAACATTGAGCACACTGAGAAGAACGCTCTAATTAGACTTTACAGTTTTGTAATGCAAACAGTCACAGTAGAGAATGGGTGACTTAATTGACAATTAACTTTTTCTTCGCAAACAATGAATACGTTGCGCATAAAAAGAATCGCAGGCATAACCCTTGTTTTGATCGAAAGCGTGTAATCATGAAACCTGCATTGATTCAATCGTAAGTTATTTCTCAATTTTCACTTTCTATGCAAATTCACAAGACACGTATTGCCTGGCTTATGGCAACGACATTTGCTTATTACAACAGATTTTTGACCATAAGTTTGAACGCGCAATTTCACAGCAAACGTGCTTAGGCTAAATCAATCACTTTCTTTTGTGAACTCAAAAATTTTGATAAATTTTCACAGAACTCTAACTCAAAATTAAACTTGCATAAATTAAAATGTTGAACTTGAACTCGAACTTGAATTCGAACTCGTAAAACGAGCTGAACTCGAACTCGAGCGTAAACTCGATATAAAAATCGACCGAGTTCGCAGCCCTGGCTACATGACCATGAGGCACAATCAAAATGTGTTTCAAACAAAAATCGAAAGACTACGTGTCAAAATTCGGAAGTACCGAAATCTGCTTTGTATCAGATTAGTAACAGCCGTCGTTTTAGAAAAAAATGTTATTGCTGCGATTAAGAACAAAGAAAGTTTACGTAGCGAATTTGCGACAATCGTCTGAAAGGTTTTAAAAAGAAACAGTTATTTACAAAGCATTATCCCTAACGCAGGAAATCTACTTGTTTAAAAGCTTTGTGGGTGCTCATATCTCATTGCCTTAGACCGGCACAATTTAGACTTTTTTTTTTTCAATCAATCACTTCGTTCTTTCGACAAATTTACTATTCAAATTTAACGTTTCGCTCCCCTTAGTTACCGGGGAGCTTCTTCAGAACACGGTAGATGTTAAAACTTTTAGGGTTGTTATCTGATTCTGCAACATACCAAGTAATTTTAAAAAATCCAATCTGTTCTATTGAAAAGCGTTTAAATCGTTACATCTGGAAGTTATACAAAAACGACAAGATTTCCACATATTTGTACAAAACTTTACGTAGTAGTGATTCAGTTTTGCCAAGAATATATGGACTTCCGAAAATTCATAAACCCAATGTTCCTCTTCGTCCTATTGTTTCCTTTATTGGTACAGCTACCTACCAGCTTGCCAAATTCCTTAAGCAAATTCTTGTTCCCTTAGTGGGAAATACCCAATACACTGTCAAGAATTCCTCTGAATTTGTAGAATTGATTTCATCCATCAAACTTGGCAAATCTGAATCACAAGTTTCGTTTGATGTGGTAAGTTTGTTTACTTCGGTTCCACTTATAACCGCCAAAACCATTGTGGCTAATAGAGTCGGCGATGATTGCACCTTGGGAGAAAGAACAAGCCTTGCAGTGCCGGAAATCATGGAAGCATTAGATATTTGTTTATAATCATCGTTTTTTGTGTATAATGACGTCAAAACAGATTTTTGGTTGTCCGATGGGCTCTCCTTTGTCACCAATAATAGCAAACATGGTTATGGAAGAGATTGAACAAACAGCTTTGAACACGTATTTGAATCCTCCGTCTTTATGGTTACGTTATGTTGATGATGTGTATGCTATTATGGAAAAAACTGAGGTCGAGCCCTTTCATGATTACTTAAATACTATATCTACTTCAATAAAGTCCACTAAAGAATTGGAAAAATCAGGACAATTAGCCTTTTTGGACGTAAGCATACAACAGATGGAAGATCGATCCCTTGCTACATGCGTATACAGGAAACCAACACACACGGACAGGTATCTTCAATATTCGTCTCATCACCCGGTTAATCAAAAGGTTAGTGTGGCTCGTACATTATTCTCCAGAGCCAACAGTATCACATCCAATAACGAAAAAAAGATTGAAGAGTTTCATCACATAACAAAAACCTTAAAAAATAACGGATTTCCCAGTAACGAATGTAGTTTTAAGAAGTACTTGAAAAATCATAATTTTAGAAGAACAGAAAAACTGCAACGGTTCACTTCGATTCCTTACGTGCGAGGTGTCTCCGAACCTATTAGCCGAATTTTGACTCAAGTTGGTATCGGAGTGGCTTTAAAACCACATCACACGTTGTCTTCGTTGTTTCGCAAACCTAAAGATGTTATTAATTTTGAACAAAAGCGTGGTTTGGTGTATCAAATTTCTTGCCGGGATTGCAATGCTGTGTATGTAGGTGAAACAGGACGTAGTGTTAGAACCAGAAAATGGGAACATGTTGATGCGGTCAAGACTTTTAACACTAAAAAGTCAGCGCTGAGTCAACATGTTATGGAATTCGATCATAGAATAGATTGGGATAATGTCAAAATTCTGAAGTCAGAATCACATGCATACAGACGTCGCGTTGCGGAAAGTTTTTTGATAAATCAAAAGGCTTGTTCATGTGATGTTATTAATCGCAATGATGGTGCGAATTTTCCGACTGTTTATAGTGTGTTCGTCTCCAATAAGTAATGTCTTATGTTTCTCACAACATTTTTCACTTGGCCACTCCTGTATCTGTGATGTAACAATGTTTTTGTTATTACGTGATTGCCTGCCCTGTTGATAAATAATTTTTAGTGTTTAGTAATACAGGTAGTCTTTGTAATTTTATGTTGTACAGTTTGTATGTCACATTATTAACATCTACCGTGTTCTGAAGAAGCTCCCCGGTAACTAAGGGGAGCGAAACGTTAAATTTGAATAGTAAATTTGTCGAAAGAGCGAAGTGATTGATTGAAAAATCGTTACACTCGACATACGAGGAATGCCTGCTATATTTAACAATTTAGACTACCTCACATTACCTTCAAAATCTCTGAAAAGAAGTCAAACTGAGTCTTTTGTCTCACTGTTCTCTTAATCTTTTATCGTTGATGTAATAAAATCAAAGTAAAAGCGTCATAGAATTTAGCATCCTGCGTTTTCAATGCACAAAATCTTGTTGGCAATGTGGTTATGATATCACAGAATTAATTATAGAGTTGCAATAAAACTATTCTTATATATTGTTGCCGAAACTTAGCTTGCATTTAAAAGTGAGTTATTCGTGGTAGACAAGATAAAAATCGTTAGTCTACGTGTGTATACTATGAATGCATACAACAAATCATCGAAAAAGATTGCATACTAACTGTAAAGACCTTACTAATGGAATTGCTTTTTCCCATCTAATATTTATTCCGCTGTAATCTAATACGTCTATTCACTCTAGTTTTTACAACAACGGCACTGGTTTCGCCCACTCTTGCCTACCCCAACACGGTTGTCCACCCAGATATTTGTCTGTCCAGCTAGATTGACAAGCAATGGTCCAAGTGCACTTCAATGCAAAACATGAGACATTCATCATCCCCATATTTTCCTCATAAAGTGGCTCAGCCGGTTTACGCAGAACTCTGTTACTAATGGTACTGTCAAAGGATAGGTGACTTTGATGATAGAGAGAACCAGGATAATTGGTCTTGCCTTTCACTGAACCAAATTATGCGCTTCAAACGATGTTTGAGCCGACTTTGAAGTTATGACCTGTTTTTTAAGATCTACTTTTTGAAATCAAAAAGTTTTGATGCAAGCCCGTTATTTGTTGGTGTATTAGCCCACTTTCAAATTCAAGACCTGTTTTCGGAGATCAACTTTTCAAAAGCCAATTGATATGACCAAACTCGTGACTCGAGCAGGTTTTTACTTCGTGTTTTTGCCCATTTTCAAATTAAAGATCTTTTTGAATGCGCAAAGCCTGTAAAATCAAATTAAAATTACTTGATTTTCAACATGCCTCCCTGGCTTCTCCTCTTCTCTGCCCGTGGTTGTTCACTGACAGCTTCAAAGTAAGTTCTAACACTAGTTATTTTTCAAATAGTCGAAAACGATTTCCATCACTGAAGAGTAAAACTACATTGCCCAACTCATGTGTTGACTGATACAGATAACGCCTCTAAAAACATCTATACTTGGATAAATAATTTTCTAATATGCTCAAGTTCTAACCCTCTGTTTGCCGATGTAGCTGTGGGGCTACATATAAATGCACCCTTCGTTTCGGAAAAAAGGGTCCTATACGCGCCCCCTTCAGGAATAATAAAATGTCTGTTTCAGCTATTATTTGCCAAAAATAATCATCGCTCCTCCTCAGCAAATTGTAAAACGTGATCGTGGGCTGCCATGACTGTAACAGAGACGTGAATTTGGCAAAATTTGGGACTGGTAGACGTTATCTACAAAAAAATTTTTTTCAACCTACGCATCATAATTCCATCCACAAGGGGTTGATTTCTTCACAAGCTTTATACCTTGGTTTTGAAATTCCAGAAGAAAATGAAATTCCACTATTACAGCTTTCACACAAAGTGCCATAAAAGTGCCTAATTTATTCCAATATCGGTACAAATTACAGTCAAACAACAGCTTCACCAAAATATAGTATGGCAGAAAAAATTGCAGGTCTCAGTAGGTCACAAAAATTGGAATGACTTGGACAATTCTGTGGCACTCTGACACTATTCAACTCTAAGACTGTGCGTATACTACCTCCGAGAATGAGTGTTCTAGCGTATGCACACAAAGATTTGTGTCTAGCGCATGCACACAAAGATTTTGTGTTCTCGGAGGTAGTATACGCACATTCATAGAGTTGAATAGTGTCAGAGTGCCACAGAATTGTCGAAGTCATTCCAATGTTGGTACAAATTACAGTTAAACAACAGCTTCCACAAGATATATTAATACTGATACTGGAATGTACTTAGGCTGTAGGCCTACTTGGTGATATACACTTGTGGTTGCTAAGCAGACTGTTTGTTAATGATCAGGTGCGATTTGCAATCGATTAAAACTAAAAATACATGATGACACTACTGTGAGATTTTTTTCATTGTTTACCAGCGTAACTGTGATGCTACATTTCCAAAAAGTGGGTCTCGAAGGTCGAAGGTCAAGTTTGGAGGTAAAAATTAATTATTACCCTGCTTGATAACAGAAATCGCGAAGGAAAATATTTTTCCGAGTTTCTTAGCTGATGGTGGTAAATAGAGAGCTAAACTGGTCGTATGGAATCAGCCCAGGCATTCAAAAAACTATCCGACGCGATGGCGTAGTGGTTAGAGCGTCCGCTTCGTAGTCGGTAGACCTGGGGTTCATTCCCCTTGTCGAGTCATACCAAAAGACTTTAAAAAATGGTATTCACAGCTTCCCTGCTTGGCGCTCGGCATTTAGGGGAGGTTGTGGAGAACAAGCCGGCAAGTTCGCTTGTCGTGTCCTTGGGCAAGGCACTTAACGGGACGCCCCACCTTTATGTGGAAGACAGGTGACCCATAAACCTCGAAAAAGGCAACTCCCAAGCGAGTGCGGACTTACCGTCCAAAGTATAGCGATACAATTCGCTTTCTCGTGAATGGAGGATAAATATGGCAAATAAAACAAAAAAACAAAAAAAGAAAACAATTAGTAAAAAATATTTAAAGTTTTTCATGCCATTCATGACATCTGCTTCCCAATAATCACACCCACAAACGCCTTTGAGGGGGAAATTGAGCCATGCTCTTCTCCCACTTTGGGCTTCGACAACAAATTAACTTCTTTTTTATTTGTTAGTGCCTTTTAAAAAATAATGATCTTCACCAAAATTTTTCCCACCAAAATGTATATTTTTTGATAAAATGTTAAGTGCACTCTTAAAGAGATCACTACTGGAACAGCAAATTACAAATATTTTTTTCTTTTGTGAGAAATATTGTTTATTAATACCCCTACGACACCATCATAGACAAATGGGCAAGCACAGGGGCAAAGCAAAACTTAAACACATCGTTTATCTTCTGAAGATACTATCAAGTTATTTTGACGAGAACTTTCAGACTTAAAGCCTAGAATCTTCATTGAAGCAGGACTTCCACAATCGTAATCTATTTTTATAAAATTAACTCACCTATTATCATAATTCGGAATCACTGTCGTAAAATTCATTATTTTATAAAGCTTTTCTTGTCTTAATTTACAGACTAATTGATTTGGGTCTGAAATATTGCAAAATCAAATTTTATTCTAGGTTGGTATGCGCTGTGCAGTCTACACTAGCTCTTAATTACAGAATTTACGATATTTTTTGCTCATAAATACTTTTAAATGCCAAGAAATTGCAATTCATAACTTCCTGTACTTGAACATGATCTTTTGTTTTGCCAAAAATCAAAAAACGTTTTGGTTTAAGACAATTTGACAATATTTTTGATGCTAAAATGTTCCAAAACACAATTGGCATACTCTCGAACTCAAATTATTTTATACAAACGTGAGCCATTATATACAAAGTCAATGGATATTTTTCTATGATATTTTCCATTTCTACTTTTTTCTATGGGGTATCCTGAAGCATGATGTGTATTCAAAAAACCCTCGCACTATTCCTGAATTGAAAGACATTATAAGACAAAAATGTTTACGTATTGACATTGAATTATGTGAAAAAGCCTGTCAAAGTGTCACTGCGAGGATGCTGAAATGCATTCAGGAAGAAGGAGAAGTGTTTGAACATTATGAATAAAATGTGTACAATTAACTTTACTTTATTTTCTGATCTATTCTTATCATTATAATTTTCTGTAATTCCATTTTTCATTGTTATGTAGTTATACTACTTATCAGAAATATAAATTCGTTCTTTAAGCACGTTTTTTCATATTAAAAATCGGGCGTGACTTTTGAAACACCCTGTAGTTAAAAGTAAAACATGCTTCGAAGCTATCAACAAGAAATTGTCATTCTGTGGTAATTGATGACCTGAGAATAAATGGTCGAGTTAAATATAAAGGCAATATACAAAATTATTATATATTCGTTAGCATCATGTTTAAAATGCATATTGGTCAGCAACAAAGAATATAAATAACGCACTGTTTGAAAAGCGTTACAGTCTCTGTCATAAATAATACTTTGTTGCTGTTTTAGGAGGTAACACGTACAGTTTGCTGAGGCCTACCTTACAAGCAGTTACTGAATCATTTTTTAAAGAGATGTGTCTAGTATTTTAGAAATAATTGCAATTTAGCCATATCTCATAGGCCTACTTTTGTATGATGCAAATCAATGATTAGATTTAACTTCAGGTCTGATAACTCACAGCATGTTAAAAACAATGCTGGGAGTAGTGTTCGAACTCATATTTACTCCAATCATTCAACCAATGGCTACTACATAGTGTAGACTGTAGAGCAGAGGCTCCCAAGTTGTATGAATTTCTGACGCACTAATTCAATCTATAAAATTAAACCACGCTCTCTATAAGCTGATCTCAAAAAAGGTTTGAAAAAGGTGATCAAGTCAAAAATAGGGGCAAAAAATCCCTCTACATGAGTTCACCCACAAAAAACAGTGGTCGTCAAGTCAATAATGAAGAAAAATGGTTCTCAACGCTGGTCGATTTCACATAAAGTCAAGAAGGATGTAAATTTGTGACGCCCTTACTTTTTCCAAACGACGCCCCATTGGGGATCCTCTGGTGTAGTTCATTAAACGATCGGTAACCCTAGTTTGGCGATGGATGTAACTAAATCAAATAATTGAATTAACAGGGCGTTATGATCTGAAAGCGAAAGTCAACCGGACCTCGGTCACTTTCTAATCTTTTTCAAATGAGGTCTTTGTGCCTGCCCTCAAATCTGGCTTCAAATTAGCATGCAGAAATCCAGTGTATTATGAAACTAGAAACTAACATAAAGCAAGGCCTAAGCGGCTAAATACAGTCCGCTAGCCCGATCCGAGCTAGCAGGTCGACTTCCTAAAAACAAAACACAAATCACAAATCAACTAAAAAACAAGGGCGGCTTACACTAATTCCTGCCTGGCGCGGGTAATAGATTGTATCTATCGTAATCTACTAGAGAGAGCTAATTACTGACAAAGTCTAAATCACAACGCGAAAGAATGCTAACGCTACATGTTATTACATCAAAAACTACTGTTACTATCTATGCTACTAAAAAAGATAAAAGAGGTCTAAATCTAAATAAAACCAGAAAACGTGTCTGATCATTAAATCTAACCTAAATACACGAAGTGAAGACAAAGGATATGACGTAATAGCATCTAGGTCACAAAAGAGAAAATGGAGACAAAGGATACCGCGCTGAGCGCCGCGGGAAAGGCAAGAGAAGAGAATGCGGCTATCGCTTACATGATCTTTATTGGCATATAATCTTGATGACATATTACACTGTTATGACAGTAGTCTTACTATTTTGTATCAATTAACGGTACTATTAGTAGTTTCCCGGGTTTCAAGCAAGTTAAATCTTTTCAGTAATACACTGCAAGCAGTTACTGAATCAGCCCGCCTTTTGAAGTGATTGAAATTAATGCATATCACACATTACCCGTTTAAGAGAATTATCAACTGCCTTTACCTCTGGATTTTGCAGCTCTCAGCATGTTGGTGATAAGATCTCGAACCTACATCTTCCCACAAAAGTCGAACAGTGGTCATTAGCTTATAGGCATTGAGGCAATATATCAATATAGAACGCCATCAACTATGGCAAAACAGCGCTGTATTTGAAGCATTGGAGAAAAAGTGTGCTTATTTAAAATAAGCAGTTCTACCATCAATCTGCTATCTACGTCAATGACTTTACCACCATCGACCCTTATATTAATACAATCTTTGAAATAGTGCCCTGAGATCCTCTGCTCAAGCATGATGGTCTCGCTGATTATCTTGGCGAATTGCCACTTGCATATTGCACACTACTTGAGGGTGCAATTAATCCTAGCATCATATATCACCAAGTGTAAGCCCTCAGAGTCATTATTCCGAAATCCCTCAGTTAATCGCCGTGTTTTGTTGGCCGAGTGATTAAGGCGGAGTTTCCGGTTGGGACGTCCCCATGCCAAAAGCATGGGCTCACACCCAGGGCCGGATTAAGAGATTGCGGGACCCCTAAATTATGGAACGCGAAAACAACTTAGATTTGGGTCGTGCTTGAAAATGTTTGGGAGCCACTGATTTAGTAGATCTTAATGATAGAAGACATAATAAGCTCTTACCTTCCGGGAATAAAGTGTCCCAGAAATAATCATTAGTATTTAAAATGGGTGAAGTATAAACGGGTTAATTCAACTGTATAGTATTTATTTTAAACTAAAAATTGATTTTTTTGTGTTATTTGTGTTTTTGTTTGATAGAAATTTAATACATTAAGTGCCTTATGACGTAAATCTACGTCAACTATGAATTAAGTGCCAATAGATGTTATTAAACGTTTTTTTTCAGCAAATCACTTCGAATGAGTGCTTTTTTCTCAGTAATAGCTGCACATAGAAGCCAAAACGAAGCAAATACGCCATAAAGTGAAAAGTATCCGTTATATGCTTTAAGGCAAGACGTGACAAAAAGCGCAGAAGTGCTCCGCACCAGCGGACATATATTACATGCGCGAAAAGCGTGCAGCACTTTAAAGTGTTAAATAAAAAAAAAAAATTATTTTAATCAAAAAGGTTAAGCCTAATTTGTTATTTTGATTTATTAAAAAGAGTAAATTTTATTAATTTTGTTTAAAATTTACTTTGAAATTTATTTTAAAAGGTTAAATATAGAATAAAATTTTCGCACTGTTTCATTAACGGGGCAAATATAAACAACACAGAAAATATAATAAACAACACAGAGAGTGCAACACAAAAAAAAACTAAGGCAAAAAATATATTACAACTGATGTTTTCGGCATTTCGCTGCTGCAAATTTATCAATAATAACCTCAAAGCTCATAGATTTTGTGAATCTCTTTTCGATGGCGACAATACAGAAATCACAGACGTGATCCTGCGTCAGGGATGAGCGCAGGTAGTTTTTCACTCTTTTCAATGCCGAAAAAGAACGTTCACCTTCCGTATTTACAACAGGTAAGGTCAGATATATACAAAGAATAATAGCCACATTTGGAAAAGTTTCAATTAAGCAATTCTTTTTCAAATATGACAGCTGTGCTTGCGCAGCATTTGTCTTCAAACCAAGATCAGGAGATGAGCGTAAATGAAAAGCGAAGTGCGCCACTTCTGAAGGAAAGTCGCTATCCGAATTGCTTGCATATACTTTTAACGACTTACTTGCAGCGTTCTCTAAATCACTAATAGCCCAAGTGTTCAGATTCAGCAAAAAATTAAAATTCTGTTGCCATATGCAGTACACAATTTTCGTCTTCTTACTTCTGCAAATAATAAATCAATGATTGGAAAGTAAGTTCCAATACGAAAGGATTGTGGAGAATCTTCCATAGCTCTAGTGTATCCAGTGTCCTCTCGTTTTTCGGTTAATCAAAAGTCTTCTTCGTTTTTCGGTTGCGTTTGTTTGGAGACACATAGGTTTTCTGCATACCGGTTGTGAGTTTCAAACCATCCTTTTCAGTTGTAACAAATTCATCCCGTAAATGCTGGCAAAAACTCTCGATTCCATTGTAAAGTGCTGCGCAACTTCCGAAAGTCATGTCAGCACGCTGTAGACTTTTACTTGTACTGTAAAACCTTTGAAGGATTTTGTGCCATAAAACACATAATATGGCTGTTTCTAAGGCATCTATACTCTTTTTCAAATACGATGAATCTGATTTGTTTCTTTGCCGTCCAACGTAAAATCTTGTAGCAATTGTCACAACTTAACAAAATTTTTTTTGAGTGCTGTAGTGGCGTCTAAGATTTCTTATAACTGCTCTAACATTTGACAGTTATTCGCAGCCATTAATTTGATTGCTATTATACCCAAAGATGTAATGGAGGGGGATCGCCGTCTACCTACTTTTTTTTAAAAAATCTTTGACTGAAGGAACATTTTATTAATATTCAAAATTTTTTTATTTTATTGTTTCTAAAATATGTTTTCAAATCTTTTATTTAAATGATTTGTTTTAATTAGATACCCTTTATTGCGAACAGTTCAATTACATGTTGTCTATGTTTCCCGCCTTGCGCTGTAGCGATGTTTGCCGTTTCGCATATCTCTCAGATCATAAGGTTTGAAATCAGTTCCAACCGTCCATCTACTTTAGTATTGAGCAATACCCCACTGATTATACCGGTTTCTACTGTGACGTCACAGTTACTTTGTAATTGAAAGCCAGTTTGATTTTTTTCGTACAAATAATAACTGTACCGGTATGTAGATATTTTGATTCTTCTGTTCAAGTTTGCTGGTAATGTAGGTTATAAGGCTATAAATTTATTTCAATTCAATTCAATTTAATAGTTAATAGCGCTAAAAAGCGCGGGGCCCGGGGCAACTGCCCAGTTTGCCCATTGCTTAATCCGGCCCTGCTCACACCCCAGGGTGGCTGGTGCAAATCGTGGGCTTCAATCCCAATCGAAGTCAGTTTTTACTCATGCTGCTTTGGTGGTGGCATAAAATTGACTTCGCTTGAGGCTAACATCTCAATCGAGAGTTTGATCTTGGTTCTAGATTGATGATCTAATAATATAATCCACACAACACAATTTTTAGAATAGTGCCCTGAGATCCTCCACTCATGCATGATCATCTCGCTGGTGATCTTGGCGCATTGTTATTTGAATATTGCTTATTTAAAGTGCTTAGAAAAAGAATCCTTTTCTGCTTCGCTAATGAAACTCATACTGTTTTAAAACTTTTTTTATTAAAAGCAGCTTGTCAATATCTTCCAAAAAAAGCTTTCAACTGCGTTTTTATAATTAGTATTTTTTTAAAAAATAAGAAAAGCAACTAAACTATAATTAATCATCTATTGTGATCTTATCTTGGCCCAAAAAGGGATGAAGTTTTTATAAGTTGACTACTGGCTAAAATTTACATCTCTTAACGGAGCAGAAAACCGCTTTCCTCCGTTAGGGGATGCAAATTTTAAATTGTAACCTTATCGCGACATCATCAACTCCCTTATGACAGGGCTTCTCAAACTATGGGTCGCGACCCCAAATGGGGCTGCGTAATAAAATTTTGGGGTCGCGAAACACTATTACGAAGGTATTACATGGTCATAATAAATTATTTCGACACTTTTAACGTCAAGTTAATAGGCTATCCGTTTCCAAGAAATGTGTTTTTGAGGATTGACCGCAACTGCCGTTTTGAAAGATCGAACAATAACGTGTAAGCAGTCATAACAATTGATGTATTGTTACGCCATTATTGCAGTGAAATGCTGACTAAAACAAACTTAACTGCTCGCATTACGATGTCAGAGTAGCCTAGTTTTTGAAGGAAGATTTTTTTGCGACGCCACTGTCGCTGCTAGCACTTAAACCTAACTATTCCGAGACCATAGAAGGACTTTAGACTAAAGTTTAAAGCAGTTACAAGATTGATTTCACTATGGACCAGTGGTTAGGTTTAACAGATTCATGTGGTAACAATGAAAGCACAAAGAAAATAGTTGATAAGCCAAAAAGAAAAAGGAAATATGATGACTCATTTTTGCAGTATGGATTTACTTGTAGTTGTGAAGACGGAGTGGAAAAACCTCTGTGCTTAATTTGTAATGAAACTTTGTCTGCGGAAAGCTTGAAACCCTCCAAGTTAAAAAGGCATCTTAACACTAAACATGCAGAATCTTCGGACAAGCCAATACAGTATTTTGAAAGGCTTCTCAAGTCCTCAAAGAAGCAGAAGCAGTTCACAGAAAATTTTTTCACTGTGAACGAGAGATATATGCATGCTTCTTATGAAGCCAGTTATTTGATAGCAAAATCAACCAAACCTTTCTCGGTTGGTGAAAATCTCGTTTTACCTGCAGCTGTTAAAATGTCAGAAATCGTACATGGAAAAAAGTATGGTGACGAAATTCGTAAAATACCCTTATCCAATCACACTGTTGCCAGAAGAATTGCTGAAATTAGTGACGACCAATTGCAGCAACTAATCACTCGCCTTAAGAAAAGTCAAAAGTTTGCAATTCAGCTCGACGAAACGACAGATGTAACAAAAAATGCACAGCTGCTAGTTTACGTGCGGTATGTACATGAAGAAAACGTTGAAGAAGAATTGCTTTTTTGTCGATCTTTAAAAAGTCACACCAAAGGTGAAGATATCTTCTTTAAAGTCGATGAATTTTTTACGACTGCAGGTTTACAATGGGAAAATTGCATTGGAGTTTGTACAGACGGCGCAGGGGCAATGATGGGCAAGCGTGCTGGGTTTGTAGCAAAAGTGAAAGAACATGCAACTCCGGAACGCGTTACGTTTACTCATTGCATGATCCATAGGGAGGCACTCGCAGCCAAACATATGTCACTTGATCTCGACACTGTTCTTCGAGATGCTGTCAAAATAATCAACTATATTAAAAACAACGCTCTCAACAGTCGTTTGTTTACAAATATGTGCAAAGAACAAGATTCAAATTATACAAGCTTACTCATGCATGCGGAAATCAGGTGGCTATCAAGAGGCTACAGTATACAAAGGCTATTGCAGTTGAAGGATGAACTTGTCATGTTCTTGACAGAACAGAAGTCTGCTTTTGCGGAACTTTTTCTCAATGATGCTTGGGTTCTTAAGCTATGCTATTTGTCCGACATTTTCGGAAAATTAAATGATTTGAACATGTCTCTTCAGGGAAAAAAATGCAACATTTTTACTTTTAATGATAGAATTGAAGCTTTTATTAAAAAGCTTACAATATGGAAAAGTAGGACAGAAGATGGTAATTTGGAAATGTTTGCTGCTACGGATGATTATTTAACTGAAAAACACTTGTCCAATCTCTTGATTGTCAAGGTCATAGTCGATCATTTGAATAGCCTTCACACACACTTTCGAAAGTACTTTCCTACGGACATCGATTCAGGAAAAGAAAGTTGGATTCGTGAACCATTTGTAAGCCAATTGTCAGATGTCACACACCTGTCATTAAAAGCCCAAGAAGAGTTTGCAGATTTATCTAGCGACAAAGGTTTGGAACTTCTATTTTCAAAACAGACTTTATGTGATTTTTGGATAAGGACAAGAAATGAATACCCAACCCTTGCTGAACTAGCCCTTGACAAACTCTTGCCCTTTTGCACTACATATTTATGCGAAGCGGCATTCTCAAAACTTACAACCATTAAGTCAAAAACCCGATCCTCTTTGGAAACTGTTGAAGATGCTCTTCGCCCCGCATTGTCTTGTATCATTCCACGAATGGATCACTTGTGCAAGAAACACCAAGCGCATCCATCCCATTAAATGTGGTTGATAACTATTTACTGTAGGCCTATATGGTTTGTTTTTGTTCAGTGTTCATCATTATAGCGACATTTTTGTCATTCTTGTGCATTTGCATTGTTTTGTAATTTTGTTGTGAGCAAACTGTCAGATGTCACACGTCTTAAAGGGCAAACATTTACCATGTAATTCGCAGTGGAAGGTAACGTTTTAATGTTATTAACGTGAATGTGCACATAATGGGGTCGCGTAGAAATATATTTTTCAAAACGGGGTCGCAGAAGAAAAAAGTTTGAGAAGCCCTGCCTTATGACACTGACGCAAGGGTAGAAATCAATCGTGCCAAAATTCATGTTTGCACGCTTAGTACTTCGAGAAGAATTAATACAGACACAATTGCGCTTTGTGGCATGCATATTTTTATTCTGCAGTCACAAGAAAACAAATCGATCAGGGTTGAATTTACCATATGCCACTTATGGCGAGTGCAACGGGCCCGGCGGTTTCAATGTCCCGCGCTTTCGGACTCCCGTAATCGGTTATTTTTCTAATTCGTAACATCCTTAGTCGAATATTCTGAACAACTTTGATCGTTTGCATTTTCTTTACGGAGTGTCTTCAGGACAATTTATTGCTTGCAAATTATTTGCACTTTTGGCGCAATTGATACTGCACATGATTGAACGGTTGATCCTCAACACTTCACTATCGTAATTTCTGTTTTTTGATTCGAGACAACACCGTGAGAGAGTTAGTAACCAACAATCTATGAAGCTGATGTGACCTGATTGTAGTTTTAATTGTTTTCTCCGTTCAGTTTGTAATTGCAGAAATACGTACTGCTATTTTCATACTATAGTCTTTAGTTAATAATTACTTTCAGAGCTCATTTACTGCGTATTTACTTGGGTTGGACAAGTGACTGTAAGCCGGCATGAAAATACCGCCTTTGAAAAATTGAGACTTTTTTGAGATTCTTCTAACATTTGCCAAATTTCACGCCACGTCAGATTCTTTATTTGGATTTTAAATTTAACTCGACCAAATTTTTGTCTTTTGTGCAGCATCTGTTTAATTCTTGTGTAAGCTAGTAAACTTGAACCTGCATGTCAAAGTCAGATCCCAGTAGACGCAGCATGGATCTGACGTAGAATCACAATTGTGAACGTTATGGGTTGGTGGTGCATTATTTAACACCGGTCGCAAATTTTCGTAGTTCTTTACCCTCTCCTATCACTAATGGCAACAAATGCGGTATTGAAGTCGAATATAATCTCTGCCCCCCAAGCCTTATGCTTATGTGACTTGTCACTCTTGACTCGCCAGTGACAACGTCTTATCAACTTTCATAGACCTTGCGCTAAATGCGGCTATACATGGAACAACGCTTCAGAGCTACCGGTACTGCTGCTACGATGCATTTCTACCACAAGCCTGCAACCAAACAAGTCGCTTTAAGAAGATTTTTGTATCCGTCCTGCCGCTCAGACCAACAAAACCTACGAATTGAAAAGGCGCATCATTTATGAAGTTTTCACCACATTTTTCAATGGAAATATCATTGTTGAAAAAAGATAAATCTGCCGCGTTTATTGCACGTATTATAGTTAAGGTGTTTTCCTTTTACCTGCTCGCGACGTTGCTGACTTGTTTCGCAACCTTTATTGTAAAAACTTTGCAGGCCCATCAGGACACTAATTCGTTCTATCCATGTTCTATTTGTGTGATGGAGTAGACTGGCTAGTTCTCAGCAAATCTTCAGAAACCGTAAAAATGTTTCTTTGTTTCGAGTAAAACCAAGAGCTCTTGATGGATTAGTTTCTTGAGATTCTTTTATGCCCAGATTGGGATGGGGTGCCGCAAAGCCTTTAATTAAGTCAATCTAATCCAACCATTTCATTTCTTTTACTGAAAGTGTGCCGCAAACCTGTTCTTTCAGCGATCTCAAAGGCCAATCTTTTTACATCTGCCATGTTTAACCCGTACAAGGTCTTCTTAAAGACAATTATACGATTAAGCAATTTTTGTCATCAGTGTGATCTAGTAGTGTCTTCCAACAAAAAGTTTCCAGGGTTTTGACTTTTTTTGCACGACATCGTATTATTTTTCAAAAAATGCCATGTTCCCTGGAAGCTCGCTTTAGAAGCATGTTGCCTTTTTACATTGCAATTGCAATTTCGGCAGATTCAAGGTTGTCACCATTATAACTACCCCAAATTGTCTTGTTCTTTTATCTTCTAACTATTTCTAGACTCTGTTATAAAACATACGAACTACCAAAGTCTTTCAGTCTTTAAGAAGAATTTAGCCAATACCTTTTATGGCAACGTGACATACTTTTATGAGTTCAAACCTTTTAGTAAACGTATCAGTAGTTGCTAGGGCAAAACACTTAGGATGGTTGTTTTGGCTCAGTTACACGATGGACGGTTTACTTCAAAAACGATTTCTGTCTTTTTCTGATAGTTGTTTAATTGCAATCTAATACAATTTTTAGGTAGATGAAACGAGTTTAACCGCACGGGGGTTCTTTTTTTGAGACTTACTTAGCTTCATGGAATATGTTTAAACTTTTGAAAACACAAGAGATTTCGAATTAAATGATAGCACTCTGTCTTGTTTTTCCTTCGGAAATTGACTCGCGACGAAATCAAGTTTGGTGTTGTATGAAACCGCGGTGTTAAATATTTATTAAATAATGGCCGAGCAAGGCAATTTATCCGTCAAATCATTATTAGGTGCCGGCAATATGTTTTCCACTTTTTACCAAGTAGTAATTTATCGCCCTTGCAAAGTTTTGAATCACTCTCTTGCAAAGGACTGATGTGATTTGCAAAAGATTTTTAAACACAGTTGACTCAATATTGCTGTTTCGTTGCTGAAAACTTTGTTCTTTGAATAGCCTACACAACAAAATCTGGAGGATTTAAATCTGAAGATATTGAGCCTCATGCAAGCCCAAATCTTCTTGAAATGATACAATTCTTAAAATTCTGCTTAATTAAACTACGAGTTTTGATTGTAGTGGAACATGTTGCACCGTCTTGCAGAAGCTATACAATGATTGAACTCTGTTTCATACGCAACATCAGATAGTTTGAAGCTAACAATAGTGAAGTGATTGTAAAGGTAAGGAGCCACTTTTCTGTAAACTGTTTGAAATTTCGAGTTTTCGCATGTCATTTGAAAAACGATTTGAAGTGATGGCGTGATAAATGCTGTTGCTGATCGCAACGTGTGACACAAAATTTGTAAAAATGAGCATTCACAAAGTTCAGACTTAGGTTCTAAGTTCATTAAATCATTTTTTGGATTTTTCGCTAATTTTGCATATAGTTTAAAGAGTTTTCCCAATACCTGCATTAAAACGAAATAATTTTTGTAAAATCTGACAAAACTGATCTTATTGTCAGTTTTGAATGTATTACAGCAACGATTTTAGGGTGTTTCTCACTTTGCCTGTAATTATAATTAAGCAGGGAATGATTGGGCGAGTGAGGAGGGACTGAAAATTCTAAACGCGATAGCCTGTATGGTAATTCCACCAATGCTGAATGTGATAAAAAGTATTCCAAGAAAGAATATTTAAACTGTTACAAAATGAAATTAACGAAATTAATCATCATACATTACAATTTGATCAAAAAAAAGTTTTTTTTCGTGACTGTCGATTGTACGTCAGTTAACTTTCACGCACAAGGTTTAAAATGTCGTCCCCTATCATACTTTTATTATGCTGGCCGTTATAGCGTTTCTCAAGCGATCTGACATCTTGGTGAAACCTTTCACTTTGCTCTTCCGAGTAATCGCCAATGTTATCCTCGAACTCATCGATATGAGAGTCTAGAACATGGAGTTTTCGCGACATCCTGCAGCCACCTTCTCATATGCATCCACAAGTTCCTCCACAATTTCTCTGAAGTTATCTACCTTGTGTGTTCCAAGGAAACCTTCAAACACGGAAATAAAGCTTTTCCAAGCTCTCCTCTCAACCGCAGATAGCTTCTCAGGAAAACTGTCGGACTTCATAAGGCGCTTCACTTGAGAACTCACAAAAACTCCACCTATGATTTTTGCCTCAACAACTTCGAGAACAACTCTTGGATGTGCTTGAACGCATCACCTTCTGGGTTCAACTTCTTTAAAAACTGCTTGATGAAGCCCAGATTGATGTGGAGAGGTAGCAGTAGCACTTTCTTCGGCTCTACCAACGTTGTTTGCTTTACATTATGAGCTCCAATATCGTAGCTGGACCTTGAAGGCCAATTTCTCTTCCTGTAGTGAAGGGATGTATTTTTGCTATCCCAAAAGCAAAGATAGCAAGAAAACTTAGTAAAGCCTTCTTGGAGACCGATTTAGAAGGCCATCATCTTGAAATCGCCAATGACTTCACAATTGTATTAGACATACTTGAGAGCACTTTGCAGAATTTTGACGTTCTCGTATTCCTTTTCATTTGTCCTGAAAAAGCCAAAGAAATAGAGGGGCACTTGTTTGTGTTTTCCTGAATGAGCTTTGAGACATCTTGATGAGCTGTCAATAAAGATACGCCAATCAGAAGTATTGCAGTGAATCCCTATAACTTCGAAAAGCTCTCTTATATCATGCTAGTAGCACAAACCATCCCTAAAAGAGAAAAAACGTTGAAAAACCACGATGCCTCTTCCTCTGGGAAGTAATGCAGACGCTGTCGTCAAGCAAGTCCCATTGTTTCAACCTGGATATTAAAAGCCCAGCATTGGACTTTGTCAATGCCATCTCTCGAATGAGGTATTGATGTTTTCTTCATTAAGATAATAGGAGCATCATTTATTTCCCAGTCGGCGTGGACGACACATAACAAATGCTGATGATTACGCACCTTCCTTTTCGAAATCTTCAGAACTTTCCTCTGCTGGAAAAGATTGATCTCTTGAGGGTGGCTGTGGCACAGGCAGGTCAAAGGTATTATGAGGAACAGGTGCAATAGATGATGGAATGTCAGTCTACCCGTGCTTCACCGGGCTAGAATAGTGAAGCTGCTCACCCAGCATGTTGTGAGAAGCGACTTTTGGGTACCCACCAATGGCAGTCCACCTTGTTGGTGGTGGAGCTACCAGTCGGCAATTTGTATTCACAACTGGTTCAAAATGGGCTGCCACTTTTGCCTTAGCCTAATTCAATTAGGTTGATGGCGTGAACCTGGATTGCTGTTGGCGCCATATCTCCATCCCAAGGAAGAAGAGGGGTAAACCAACCAACCAACCACTGGAATGTCAAGATACTTGATGGGAGGTGCATTCTTTCCCTTTCTTTTTTTTGTTAAATCCACCATAGAGAAGTAGCAATCTGCATGGTGATCTGAAGGCTCACGCCAAATACGGGGAATAGCAAAACGCAAAGCTCTTTTTTCTCCTCTTGACTAACCCTCAAGAGTGCGACGGCAGTAGTCACGGATGACATGTAGTGCCGAACGTTTATCTTAGTCACCAACTAGCATTCCAAAATAAGTAAGATAGGCTTCTCCTGCACGAATGCAGTTGTCCAAACAGTGTTTTTTGGCTTTCGTTACAAAAAATTCACCACACACTTAGCAGAAGGAATCGGCTAAATATTTGCAACCACGGGCAGTCATAGCACAATTTTTCAAGATTATTTTAGCCTACAATAAATGAGAACTTAAGTTGTAACTTAAAAAATAGGAGTTTATTAGCTGTACAATACCAACTAGGCAGCAAAAATAGTAGAAATACTGAATAAAATTGTGAAAATCAAAAAAATGTTGCTCTTTTTTACAAATTCAAAGTTTCAAGACAATGATAGTCATTTTCGCGTGTTTTCGAGCATGGTAAACCAAACACTGGGGGTTATTTTCTAGAAACAAGGAAAAAAGTTGTTCTTACATGGTGTCATCAATTGCTTAAAAAACAGCACCTTGTTCGAGTTTTTAACAAACCAAGCCATAAAGAAAAAAACTGATAAAGTGATAAAACTGATAAAAACTGATAAAATAAAAGAAAAAAAAATAAAAATGTTAATAAAATAATATAATAAAATAATTTTATTTTATTAACATTTTAAAATTTTTTTATTTTTTTAAATTTTTTTAATTTTAATTTTTTAATTTTAATTTTTTTAATTTCATTTTTTAATTTTTAACATTTTTTAAATTAATAAAATAATCTGATAAAATAAAACTGATAAAAACTGATAAAGAAAAAAAGATAAACAAAAACTGCACCAATCAACAGCCACCTCAACGTGGTGGTGCGGTTCCCGGCCCCGTTTGGGTTGGGTCGAAATGGCTGTTGGCCTTCCCGAGGGTCCCAGTTACCCCCGGCACTCCCCTTCATTTTTTCGCTATGCTGCCCCCTGAAGGACCGCAGTAGGAGAGCACACAGCATCTTTAAAATCGGTCGCTTGTTTTCTCTTTTTTTCTCCTGCCCCTTTCTTGCCCTTCTTCGTCTCCTCATTCTTCTTCTTCTCTTGATGAACGGTAACGTTCATCCCAACCCTGGCCCCATCTTTCCTTGCTCTGTGTGCGCTGGAAATGTGACCTGGCGGGGCAAGTCAGTGCAATGCTGCGCTTGCTCCAAATGGGTCCATCTAAGGTGCTCACAACTTTCTTTATCCAAATTCAGAGCTCTTGGCAGCTCTCACTCTTGGAGCTTCCCCCTCTGCCGTAACACTGTGACTCCCCCTCCACGGACTCCTCCGACACGTATACCTCCACTGTGGAATCTGGCCCCACTTCTGCTAATGCTGCACTCTCACCCCACCCTCGTCTCCAAACCTCTTATCCTCCATCTGCCCATTATATATCTCCTCCCTCTGCCCTCCCACCACCGTCCCTCGCTCCTGGCTATCCTTCTGCACCTCCTGCCTTCTCACCCCCCTGACTCTCTCAGGGTTCTTCAATGGAATGCTGGAGGTCTTCGAGCCAGGAGCACTGAACTACTTTACTTTCTCTTGTCCCACCCTGTCGATCTTATCTGCATTTAGGAATCCAATCTTAACTCATCTTCCTCTTTCCGGATTCCCGGATTCTCTGCTCTGCGCTCTGATCGCACCCACTCCCGGTCTGGCATTCTCTCTTCCGATACCACGCACGCTAGCGGCGGCGTTGTCATTTTCGTCAAGCAGGGCCTATCTTTTTCTGAACTTTCTACTTCCTCTTTTTCTTCGCTTGATCCTTACTCTGATTATGTAGGGATCAACATCTCTGTTAACAACTCCTCCTCGCTCTCTTTTCTCAATGTGTATGCCCCCTATTCGCTCCTCCCCAACGGATGGCAGAACCGACTCCTTTTCTCCCTCCATTTTTTCTTCCTCCAGAAATCTCTTCATTCTTGGGGACTTCAATTGCCATCACCCCTTCTGGGATTCAAGAGGCACTTCCCACCCCC
The DNA here is from genome assembly GCA_963675345.1 of Trididemnum clinides. Taxonomy (NCBI): domain Eukaryota; kingdom Metazoa; phylum Chordata; class Ascidiacea; order Aplousobranchia; family Didemnidae; genus Trididemnum; species Trididemnum clinides. The sequence continues at coordinate 22,945,025 of OY776290.1, read as the reverse complement.
GCGGGGAGGAAGTATTCGACTGGGTCATTTCTTCTGACCTCCTCCCCCTCAATAACCCTGACACACCCACCCTTCTACATCGCTCCTTTGGCAGTTGCTCTTCCCCTGACATCTCCTTTGCTCCCTCTTCTCTTGCCCTTTCCTGCTCCTGGGAGGTGCTACAGGACCTGGGTTCTGACCATCTACCAATTCTTCTATCTATCCTTCTCTCTCCGGTCTTTCGCCCCAACGAGCGTCCCCCTTCCTTCAATTTTCAGAAAGCTCGTTGGGATGGCTTTGCCTCTTACTTTGACTCTCACTGTCCTTCAGCAGTGGAATAATCGTCTCTTTCTCTTCCCTCTGCTGCTGCTCTCTTTACCTCTCTGACTTTGAATGCGGCCAAATCTTTCATTCCTTTCGGCCGCATCAAACGCCCTCCTAAAGCCTGGTGGTCTGCTGAGGTGGAACAAGCGGTTAGTGAAAAACGCAAGGCTTTCGCTGCCGCTCACAGAAGTGATGAAGATCGCCAGGCTTACACCTCCGCTTCTCGACGCGCCTCGTCAGTCATCGCCAAGGCCAAGACTGAGGCATGGCAGACGACTTGCTCTTCTCTCTCACCTAAATCTAACCCTAAATCAGTATATTCTCTCCTTCGCTCTATCGCTGGCTCTCCTTCCTCGTCTTCCTCCTCTCCTAACTTTCCTAACTGTTCTTCTCCCAGGGAATCGGCTTCGGTTTATGCCGCTTACCTGAGATCTCACTTTTCCGTTTCTCAGCCAAAGGCTCTGCGTAGCAGAGCCAGAGGCTACCTTTATGAGCTCCGCCGAGCCACGTGCTCGGAGGAGTCTCACTCGTCCTTTTGCTCTCCTTTCTCACTCGCTGAATTTCTTGCGGCTGCCTCCAACCTCTCCTCGTCCACCGCCACTGGTCCAGACAAAGTTGCCAATCCCATGCTAAAGCACCTTCCTCGCTCTGGCATGGATTTTCTTCTTTACATCTTCAATCTCTCTTGGTCTTCACATTCCTTTCCTACCATCTGGAAGACATCTTTTATTATTCCCATACACAAGATGGGAAAGTCTCTCGACTCTTCTGCTTCCTTCCGGCCTATCTCTCTCACCTCCTACGTATCAAAGCTTTATGAACGCATCATTCTATCTCGTCTTCTCTTCTTTCTGGAATCTAATTCCATTCTTTCTCCCCGCCCGGCCGGTTTCCGCACTGGACGGTCTACACTTGATCAAATTCTGTGCCTTTCTCAGTCCATTTCGGATGATTTTAACAAACCCAGGCCGGGCTCTCGGACGATCCTGTCTACTATCGATTTCTCTGAAGCTTTTGACTCTGTCTGGCATCCCTTTCTTTTCCACAAACTGATTTCGGCTGGCCTCCCTCCTTGCTTCGCTTGTTGGATTCAATCTTTTCTTTCTGATAGGCGCGCTTCTGCGGTCTTTCAAAATCACAAAAGTCGTTCCTTTCGAGTCCGTCGAGGTGTTCCGCAAGGATCCGTTCTTGGCCTTGCACTTTTCTCTTTCTTCATTAATGATCTTCCGGCCTCTCTGCCTTCTTCCGTCAGCTGTTGTCTTTACGCTGACAATCTGGCTATTTGGTCCTCCTCCCCCTTGGTCCCCACTGCGGTGGAGGCCACACAAGGAGCACTGGTCTGAGTACTGGTATCTTCCGAGCAAATGTGAGGCCTCCTTCTTCTCAGTGGATCCCCACCAAGCTAACCCCCTTCTACTCGGCTCCCGCCTCCGTTTCAATCCCACTCCAACTTTTCTTGGGGTCACCTTCGACCGCACTCTTTCCTTTTCTAAGCATGTATCTTCGCTGAAGGCCAAGTTTTTCCCACGTCTTATGGCCTTACGCTGCATCTCTGCTTCATCATGGGGCTCCTCTAAGGAGTCCCTCTCTGTTCTGTATAAATCTTTTCTTCGGTCCCTTCTCACTTACGCTTCACCCGGATGGTTTCCTTTCCTAAGCGCTACCAATCTTACCAAATTGGAACGCCCCACCGAGCGGCCAGTGGCGCCATCACCGGCTGCCTCTCGTCCTCCCCTATCCCACTTCTCTCTGAGGCTTCTCTACCTCCCCTACGAGTCACCCTGACTCATTTCACTCTTTTTTCTTATGAGCGGGCTCTACGTCTCTCAACCTCTTTTCCTATTTCAGGATTGGCCCGACTAGGAGTGAAACCAAGATCTTGCAGATCGTCCTGGAGAGCTTTTGCGTCCACTCACCCACTCATGCTTCCTTCTACTTCTTCTAGGGAGGCTCTTCTTGCTTGCCCTCCCTTTCCTCCTTGGAATCTGTCTTCGTTCACGGTGGAGTCCACCCTTTCCTCTCCATGCTCTCGCTCTGATCCCTTCCTCTCTCGCCAAGTTGCGGCTCTCGCCCATCTTGACTCTCTCCCCCCGCATGATCTGGTGCTTTGGACTGACGGCTCTGTTCCTTTTCCTTTTGGCAAGGGCGGCTCCGGCGTTCTTGCCAAGTGCTCTCTCTGTGACACTGAGGCCACTCCTTCCTTTTCGGCAGGCTCAGTATGCTTAAGTTTTTCCGCTGAAGCCCGTGCCATTCTCCACGCTCTTTGCTGGTCTCGGCAACACCACAAAGTCTGCCATTTTTCTTCTCTTCTCCTCCTGTCTGACTCTCGTTCTGTTCTCGCCACCCTGTCCTCTCCTCCATCTTTCCTCTTATCTCAAACTCTGTGGCAGATCTGACAGGAACTGTCTTCTCTCCTCCTGTTCTATCAGGCTACAATGGGTCCCCGGACACTCATTTCCACCGGGAAACGACGCAGCTGATGAGCTTGCCAGACGGGGAGCGCTACTTGCACCCTCCGCTATCCCTTGTAGTCTCTCTCCTCTTATCTCTCGTATCCACTCTCGTCTTATCTCGGACTGGAGGCGTACTGTCTCATCGAAGTTCTTTGACACACAGGTTCCCTCACTTTCCACTGAGGAACTTGTGCTCCCTCGTCATGTTCGCTGTGTTCTCTCTTGTCTTCGCTGCAATGGACACAGACTTCTTTTAGGTTCTTATCTCTCTAGGATTGGCAGAATTGAGAACCCTTCCTGCAGCGCCTGTGGACACTCGTCCCAGGACACTCCTCATCTCATTCTGCACTGTGCAGCTACGGACTCTTTGCGCCGCTCGCTCTTTGGCGACTCTCTATCTCTTTACGACCTCTGGTCCAGACCCTGGGGAGTTGCCCGGCTTCTGGGGCTCCATGGTCTTCCGCTATGCCCCCGTCCCTTGGAAGGGGTCGGGTAAACAACAACAACAACAACAACATAAAGAAAAAAAGAATTTCATTAAATATGACTAAATTACGATGTTGCGCAATATACCAAGCTTTTTACTCACTCACAGAGACTTCATCAACTAACTTAACAAAGTTTAAAAATTAATCTTTTTTTTCTGAATCTTTGTAGTACAAAAGTCTAGATCATGCGTCATTTAAAGCCTCTAGCAAAGAGAATTTTAAACTGGGGGCGCGTTCCCCAAGTGGAACGTGTAAGATTCGCAACGGAAGCGCGTGGTCACAGTGCCAAGTGACCCCCAAAACATTAGAATTGAACCCAAAAATTTACCTCTAAAAAAAGTCTTTATGTTGCTATGAAAAGCAAAGGTAAAATAATAACCGCTTGGATACTTGATCTCCAAAAAAAAACCTATATATTGTTTTGGAGACAAAATGTAGTAGAATAACTGCTATAAAAAGTTTTGCATAGGCCTATTAAGGGAATGCATGAGTCTTTGTTGGCATTGTCAAGGCGGGCTTCTCAAAAAGTTTAAAAACCCAGCTTTAGCTACTAGTCGGTGACTAGTTGCACTCTAGGTTTAATCTAGGTCTAAACAGTGACACTCTGCATCGCTGACTTCTTGTATTTCCTTACTCAAATCGCTGATTTTTGGTAATTGTGAAAGACTTCGTTTTAGCTAGATAAAAAAGCAAATAAAACTATGGTGTTTAATAATTATTATTGATAAATTTTCCCAGCAACAGCCGCGCAGCATAATCTTCATCATTAGTGATAGGCTGCACACGCCGTCGCGATGGCGTAGTGGTTAGAGCGCCCGCTTTGGATTCATTCCCCTTGTCGAGTCACACCAAAAAACTATGAAAAATAGTATCCACAGCTTTTCTGGCATTTGAAAGGAAGCTGTTTAAAAGGAACAGCTGTCTTGGTATTTAAAAGGAAAGGCAGGTGAACCCTCTGAAGTATGTGCAGAGATGATATCTGCTTGTGGAGAAGTAGGGGTTTGTGTGATGGTGAAACTTTACCAAGGCGTGTTAGATGGGAAAGGAATGCCAGATAAATGCCAAACAAATGTGCTGGTACCAATTTTCAAGGGAAAGGGAGATGTAAGCAATTGCAATACTTACAGAGGAGTAAAGCTGTTAGAGCTTGCCATGAAGATAGTTGAAAGACTGCTGGAGAAAAGGATTCGAGAATTGGTAAATATTGATTCAATGCAGTTTGGTTTTATGCCTGGAAGAGAAAAGACAGACACATCGTTTGTAGTGCGAAGAATGCAAGAGGAATATAGGGATAAGAAGAAAAAGTTGTACATGATTTTTGTGGATATTGAGAAGGCATTTGATAGAGTTCCAAGAAAAGTGATGGAGTGGGCAATGAGAAAGAAAGGTTTACCAGAAGTAATTGCAGGAGCGATAATGAGCCTCTATTACGGGGCAAAAACGAAAGTTCAAGTGGGATATGAGTTATCTAGAGAATTCTTGGAACAAGCTGGTGTAAATTAAGGATCTGTGTTGTCGCCACTGCTTTTTACAATTGCAGTGGATGTAATCTCGGAAAATGCAAGAGAAGGATTGAGGAGTGAAATTTTGTATGCGGATGACTTCGTTTCAATGAGTGAAAGTATAAAAAATTTGAAAAAGAAATTTTTAAAACGGAAAGAGGCTTTTGAAAGCAAGGAGCTGAAGGCGAACCTCAAGGAAATCAAAGTAATGGTGAGCGATTCGAAAGATGAGGTACTGAAGAGTAAAGTTGATCCATTGAGTAGTATGTAATGACACTTTCGATCTGTTTATTGTGGTGCGCTTGCGGCGCGCTCCTAGGTCATTTCCGTTGATCGTGCGCAACCTTGTAAGTACGTCATTTCCGTTGAACGTGTACGATCTGGTAAGTACATGAACTTGGAAGTATATTTTACTAGCATGAATTTGTTGTAACATTGTTTGAACTTGGTTATTGAAAATGGTTTTATTTGTTTTGTGATTTTGTTTGAGTTCTTTTTAGGAATGTTTTTGAAAATGATTTTATTTGCTTTTTTGGAAATGGTTTAGTTTGCTTTTGAAAATGATTTCATTTGTTTTTGAAAATGACTTGATTTGATGCTGTACCCTCGTTTCAGAATACCCCTATTTCAGAAGTTCTCCAATTAATTTTACTTTGGTTTTTAACTCGTAAACGATCTTTTGTCCTAGTGTAAGCACAGTTGTTGTAAAGCGGAAACATTAATTTCTACGTCGTGACTGAAGACAGAAGCCTTTGGTGCTATATCATAAACAAACTTCCTTGCGAGCGGAAGCATCAATCGCACGTAATCGTTCACTTTGTTTCTTGAAATTGTTAATAAAATCATATGGCCTCTGATCGATTTCTCCTTTTGATTTGATCTTATGATCCCCTAAAATGTTGTGTCTTTGCTCTTCTATATGTGTTTATTGAAGGTATTTTCTTTTACTCGTTAGAGTTATTGTGATATTTCTGCAGTTGGTTAGAAATAATTTACATCAATTCCAGTAGAACTACGTAGGTAATGGATTCAGTCTTATTACAATACAATTTTCGAGGAAGAAAATTTTAAACATGCAGTATAGATATTATAATAGCTGCCAGCGTGATGAACGACAGATGTTTGAGGGAAAATTTTGCGTGCCTATCACTAGCTGAAAATGTACATAAGAAAATACCATGCAATCTTGGAGGAGTATAGATTTCAAAAAAACTAGTGGCAGTTACAACGTTGGAGGAGTATAGCTTTCAAAAAGAACTAGAGGTAGATACAATCTTGGAGGAATATAGATTTCGTAATAGTTACCAGTGTCATGAAAGACAGATGTTTGAGGGAAAATTTCGAATGTTTATCACTAACTGAAAACATACAGAAGAAAATAATTTATTAACTTTAGTACAACCAGTAGTTCTGAACTAACGGCAGATATAATGTTGGAGGAGTATAGATTTTAAAAGAACTAGCCGCAGATACAATGTTGGGGGAATATAGATTTCATAACAGTTACCAGTATCATGAAAGACAGATGTTGAATGAGAAAAATCTGCTTGTTTATCACTAGTTGTAAGCTTACAGAAGAAAATAATATACAATCAACAGTTTTTCTTAATCATACAGATATTTCAATCAAAGCATTTTCGTTTATTACCACTAGTCGTTAGTTTTAGACTTTTTAGAGGAAAATAACCAACAGTTGTCTAGATTATCAGGTTTGCTAGAGAAAAATTACATGCTGTGGCGTTGTGACACACTGTATACTTTTATGTGTATTATTTGAAATTATCACATCACGTTTACAGATTTTAATCCTTGAAAAAGTCAAAAACGTTCAAAATTTTAGATTTCTTACAAATAAAACCCTTCATTTATTAAAGTCGCTTGCGGTAACAACAGTTTTAACCCTTTCGCTCCTACTGGGACTTCCGTGTCCCGGCACGGTCTTCTTATACCCTAGTGGGACTGTAGTGTCCAAAAACGCGTTGTTTTCATTGTTTTCCGTATTTTTCAAGCAGTTTGTGATTGTGGCGGGAAAAAAGCACCCGTTGTGACGTAATATACGATCGCTACGGCTTGATTTTCAGTTGTGAGGAGAAGCTGTCATGTTTGTACTTAGTTTGTGAGTGTTTTTTTAGTTATTTGGTTGCTGAAAAGAAGTCATGGAAGTATGAAGTGTTAGTACAGCAAAGTTTTTAGAAGAGGTCGCGTAACTTAGTGCAAGAATATGACCGATTTAGAGCTCCAATGCTATTATTCTGTCCAATGGGACACATACGTCCCATCAGTTATTTTAGGCGGGACACATATGTCCCATCAGGTTTATGCAAGAGAAGGGTCAGGCAGCAACATTGTTGACATCTCGTCTTATTCACATAATGTTTTTTAGATACTTCTTAGTATCGCTTTACCGTAATTTCAAACTATGTCTGCTCAAAATGTGTTTACTGGCGAAGATGTGCTAGCTTCAATGGATGAGATTCCTTCTGATGAGTCGGAATTAGATTTTAGTGAGAGTGATGCTTCTGGTGAGTCGGAATCAGACGTTAGTGAGAGTGAAGAAGAATATCAGTGTCCCTCTGCTGATGGTCAGCTGTCTTCGTCTGAAGAGGAAAACTTAGATAGTGAAGAAGATGATTTGACTGATGATGCAAATCAAGCTATCCCTACGCCTTCCAGTTGCATTTGGTCGACAGTCACAGATAATTTTCAGCCAAGGATCCAACTCACTCCAGATAGAATTCCAGAGATTCATCCTGATCTAAAACATACGTCAAAGCCGCTTGACATCTTTTTGAAATTGTTTTTATATTCGTTGTTTATCCAAATTTCTAATTTTACAAATAAACGTCTCAAAATTTACGAAAAGGCAAAAAGAAAAAAAATTGCTCCAACAAGTCCTTCCGAAGTAATGCAACTTTTTGGATGTTTTTTTATTATGTCTTACTGCAGACTGCCAAGTATTGCCCATTACTGGTCAAAACATCCTTCAATGGGAAACCTTTTCATCAAGAAAGCATTTTCTCGAGACCGTTTTCAACTGCTGATGTCCAAATTATATTTCAATGAACCAGAAAAACCTGCATCCGCTAGCAAGACATACTATACAGATGAGCTTTTGTCTTGCCTCAAATATACCTTTCAAAAATATAGAAAAGATAGCCCATTTCAAAGCATCGACGAATCTATGACTAAATTCAAAGGAAGATGCTCGTTCAAACAATATCTTCCCATGAAGCCTGTAAAACGTGGGGTCAAAATGTGGATGCGTTGCGATGCTAAGTCTGGTTACGTATATGATGTAAATATTTATACAGGAAAGGAGGAAACTTGCGCAAATGGCACTCTTGGTGAAAGAATTGTGACGAAGCTGGCACTCACCATTAACGATAAAGATGTCACTCTAGCATTTGATAGATTTTTTACTTCGGTAAATTTATTGGACACAATTGCTTTTCCTGCCGTAGGAACTTGCATCAAATCAAGGAAAAATGTGCCAGTTTTCAAACAAAAATTGAAGCGAGGTGAATCAGAGTTTTTCGCAAACACTAACGGCACACTAGCAGTGAAGTGGATGGATACGAAAGATGTGATTCTTTTTAGCAACTGCCACACACATGGTGTTCAAGAAGTCATGAAAAAACAGAAGGATGGAACACGAGTAGCGGTACCATGTCCTGAGGCAATACGATTTTACCGATCATGCATGGGTGGTGTAGATCGCGCTGACCAAATGGCAGGGGTCTATGAATTGGACAGAAAGTCTCTGAAGTGGTGGAAGAAGGTTTTGTACAGAATGTTAAATTTTGCGGCAGTAAATTCGTGGGTTATATTCAAACAGTTGCAACGAGATGGAAGCAGAACTCCGTTTTTGTCTTTTTTAGTTGAATTAGCGGAAACGTTGGTTTAACATGGACATATTAGAGGAGGAACCAAGCGACGATCCAGTGGAGGAAGACCATCAAAACGTGCCCGTTTGATGCAGAATGTGGGAGTGCATCTACCTACAGAAGGCCCAACACGAAGCAGATGTGCTGGATGTGCAAAACAAGGGATTGAAAAACGGACAAAAACCGTGTGCTCGGAATATTCGGTGCCTTACTGCAAGACATGCTTTGCACCATGCCATAGACAATAATTTTTTGTGCATTGTCGCATAAGTGTAAATAAACTTTCTTTCATTGGATACGTTTCATATTTTAGAGGACAGATTACCAGCTTCATATCATTGTAAGTTTCCAACTAATTACCGTACACTCCCAATGGGACATATCTGTCCCGCGATGAAATACTACTGGGACATATATGTCCCAACCCTCATATGTACCCAATCACTTTTTTTTCTCGAAACATTCCAAACACGTCCCAGTAAGGTATAATCCGAACAAAAATTTTATTTTTATAGTTTACGTTTTGCTAAAAAAACTCCGGATTGAAAGGGTTAAGTATTAGCAAACATACAAGATTGATTTAGAAATAAGATTGATTTAATTGTTCAGAATAGCCCACCTCTACGCTATGCAGCACAAACCTTTCTCGACATGAACATCACGTAACTTATGCCATCTTTATTCCACATTTCAAATTTGTAGTATGATCTCAAAAAGTTTAATGAAAACGCAAAAAGAGTTACTTTCTCAGCTGTAAGAACAATATCTACTAAGGTAAAGTTGTCAATTACTCTTAGATTAATAGCCACGAGTTGTAAACTAGGAAGTTTTTCTTACACACAAAATTGATGTAACCAGGATGTTGTGAAACACAATATGCTAGAGACAATCACTAAAAAGATATTAATTTGTACTGCAAACAAATAAAAATTAACAAACAAATAGGAGATGAGGAGTAGCAATAAAACGATTTAGGCGTAGATTGGAAACAGGTGGTCTTTGATATTACGTGTTGTGGCAATGCAAGTTTCATTTACGCCTATGAGTTTATGTTTGCAGCTGGCACACCGTATCGAACCCATCACTATCTGTGGTGTAAAACACAATGAAACAAGCAAACTAGTCGGCTTTTTCTCTAAACAAACCTTTGATGCTGAACACTAAGCTGTAATCACTGTTTTAAAAGTCTTGGACAAAGAAATCGAACCCAGGTCTAATGAGATGAACACTCTAACCATTACCATATTTGTGCGTTTGATAATTGGGAAAAAGTCCAAATCGTCATGAGTTTGATTTTTAGTTGCACAAAATAACTTGTAAGGTAATCAAAATCACTTTACATACAAGTTCTTGAGATGCGTCACACTCCTTTGCTTCAGATAGGGGATTATGCTTGGCTCTTCATTTTCAACTGGTGAATTTCTTACAAACGTCTGATCTGCTGCTTCTTCAGGAGTAGCAAATCCGAATCTCGTTTCCGACAAAAATTCATCTTCTGGGATGTGAAAGTTGCTGTGTTGGGCGATGAAGTCAGTTCCAAACGTTCTCTCTAGATACGCACACGCGGACCAGTATTTCACTTGCTCAATTTCTGGGATGTCAGTGTTCGCCCACTGGTAAAGACATAAGCCGCAATAAAAACAAATACTTTGATCGTCACTGCCTCTGTACAAAAATCCAGCTTTAGCCATTCTTTCAGGGTTTAAATTATCGACTCGGTGAGGCCAGACTTCCGAGAAGGAGGAGATTTGTGTTTCTTCATTTTCGAAGTAAGGGCACAGCATTTTAAACAAATTTACTCAAACCTAAAGATGGGTATATGCGTTAAACACTGTAGAGAATCACACTTTCATTGTTTTATATTTAGTGGAGAGGGTTTTCTCTTCTTTTGATAAAGTTCAGTACTTCTAGGTAGACTACTAGATCGTTTTTTCTTCCCGGCTGTGTGTTTCATCTCTTTCAAGGTTTTCACAAGAGCTGCTAGCTCCTTGCTTATACCACAGTTTTCGTTTCTAATGATGAATCTGAATGATCGATCTTGTAGATGTTGAAAGTATTTCTCCGGTGTGAAGATAGACTCTACCTTAAATCGAATAACAAAGTTGTCCACGGCAACTTCTTTTTCGAAATCTCTAATCTTGTTTTCACTTCGCAGACATCGCCGTATTGATAATTGGGTGACAAAATTACCACCATTTAAGGACGTGCATCTGTTGGGCCTTTGAAAGCCACAAACGGTAGTTCATCAAACATATGCTCACACACTTGAACTAGCTGATCGATTGAAAAGAAAGCTTTTCCTCTTGACACAGTCAGCACGCCTTTCCTCAGCATCTCACCGTCTGAGGGTATTGAATTCCCTTCTTTGGCGATGTCTTTGAAGATTTTTCCTATTTTCCTTGCTTCTTCTTGGTGTTTTCTTGCACTCCCCAACAGCTCCGTTTGCTCCAACATCCCGTCGTAGCATGAGGAGTAGGGATGATTCGTCGTAACATCGACATTTTTTGCTCTCTCTTCATATTTGTCAGCAATTGAAGTGTGTGTCTCGTCGCAGCTTTCCATTGTTCTTCTAATTTTCTCGCAAAACATACGACTTTTATAGAGAAATGTTGACAAAGAAAGAAGAAAAATCACTATTCTTGCCTAGACTTGTCTTGTTCTTTCCAACAATTGTGCAATAAAAACTTGTGATGTAATGCATATAAAAACACTCGCTGCTTCGTAATTGGTCAAATAAGAGGTAAGAATGTTTATTGCTAGTGATCTTTAAAGACGTAATCATCTCCGTACGGTCTATGCTTCTGCTGGCGTCAGATTTTTTGTTGATACCGGTTGTAAACCATTTTTGAAGTTCTACATCGATTGTGATTAGATAAAAGAATAACGATTTGCTGACGTGATGTTTATGCTTCCGTTTGCATCAGATTTTTGTTGATAGTAAGCTTAGTTGATTTTATGTTGGTAATTTTGAAAAATATGAATTTTATGTTAGTGGCTTTAGAATTTGATAGTTTTTAGATGAAACAGTGTTGTAATAGGATACAATTTTTGCTTTCTAGTTGTCATATGGAAAGATATTGTAAATTAGATGCATGGTGAATGTTTACAAGTAAAAGTTGAACAATTATTGGAGTAGTCTCCAAAAACAATCTGCACACAATAAATGTTAAATCTTCTTGGTTCAACAATATTGAGCATCAGTAGTGATTAAAAACTGCAGAATTTAAACAAACTTTACTGTTCTGACCTATCCTTTTTAAAATGTTACTACCACTGTACTAACGATTTTACTACCTCGCTGTCATATGTGAAGCAATCTTGTCTCAATTTTACACAAAGGTCTGATCAAGCTACTGAAATTTTCTTCCAAGAAAGTGTGAAACTAACAACTAACGGTAAAAGTTTTAATTGAAATTGTGTCAAATTTGATATTGTTTCTTTCACGATGGCTTCCACCAAGCTCTTCTGGAAGCAAACTTACAACGTCACTGCATATGATTTTTCTCCAGCAAACTTGATAATCTAGAAAACTGTTGGTTATTTTCCTCTAAAAAGTCTAAAACTAACTACTAGCGTTAAAAGTTTTTGATTAAAATTGTATCAAATTAAATATTTTTCCTTTCACGATGTCTTCCACCAAGATCTTCTGGAAGCAAACTTATACTTTCACAACGTCGCTTCACAGCATCAAATTATTCTCCAGCAAGTCTGTATAATGTAAAAAACTGTTGGTTATATATTATTTTCGTTTGTAAGTTTACAACTACTGATGAACAAGCAAATTTTTCTCATCACCACTCAAACATTTGCCGTCTTTTTCAACACCGGTGGTTCTTCTGAAATCTATACTCCTCCAAGATTTTATCTGCCGCTAGTTCTTCTGAAATCTATACTCCTCCAAGATTGTATCTGCCACTAGTTCTTCTGAACTTCTGGTTGTACTAAAGTTATTAAATCATTTTCTTATGTACGTTTTCAGCTAGTGATAGACACGCAAATTTTTCCCTCAAACATCTGTCATTCACCACACTGGCAGCTATTTTGAAATCTATACTCCGTTTTTAAGATTTTCCTCCTCGAAGATTGTATTGTAATAAGACTGAACCCATTGTTCACATGTATCTACTGGAATTGATATAAATTATTTCTAACCAACGGAAGAACTGATATCAAGATAACGAGTAAAGGAAATTATCTCCAATAAACACATATAGAAGAGCAAAGACACAACATTTTAGGGGATCATAAGATCAAATCAAAAGGAGAAATCGATCAGAGGCCATATGATTTTATTAACAATTTCAAGAAACAAAGTGAACGATTACGTGCGATTGATGCTTCCGCTGTACAACAGCTGAGCTTACACTAGGACAAAAGATCGTTTACGAGCTGAAAACCAAAGTAAAATTAATTGAAGAACTTTTGAAGTGGGGTATTCTGAAGCGAGTGTACAACATTAAATAAAATCATTTTCAAAAAACAAACAAAACAAAAACACAAACAAACATTTCTAAAAAGAACTGAAACAAATAAAATCATTTCCAAAAACAAAAAAAAACACAAACAAATAAAACCACTCCTAAAAAGAAATAAAATAAAATCACAAAACAAATAAAACCATTTTCTTTCAATTGCCAAGTTCAAATGTTACAAGTTCATGCTAGTAAAATGTACTTCCAAGTTTATGTACTTACCAGAGCGTACACGTTCAACGGAAATGACGTAATTACAAGGTTGCGCACGATCAACGGAAATGACCTAGGAGCGCGCCGCAAGCGCGCCACAAAATCCGGCTCAAAAGTAATATTACATACTACTCATGTGCCAAGTGCACCACGAGGGGGTGGAAAATTCGGTGATGTGTAAAAAGTGAGGTAAATGGGTACATGGCAGATGCGCGAAAATAAAGAGGGTGACTTCAACTCTGACAAGAAGTTTTGCTTGTGAACTATGTGTTTATACAAAGGAAGGAATTGTGGAACCAGGTGAAGAAATGTCATTTTTTGACCAGGTTGACTTTTTGAAGAGTTTTTGTTATTTGAGGGTCAGACCGAACGCTAGTGGTGGAAGTGAAGCCTCGGTAACACCAAGAACGAGAATTGGATAGATAAAATTTAGAGAATGTGGGGAGTTACTTTATGGAATAAAGTTTTCGTTAAAAATGAATGGAAAGATTTATCAGAGTTGCGTAAGATGAGCAATGCTGTATGGGAGCGAGACGTGGTGTCTAAGGGAGAATGAGACGGCAATTTTGAGAAGAACTGAAAAAGCCATAATGAGAGCAATGTGTGGTATTTTTTCTTCAGTCATTATTATAATGTTATACATAAAATTATAATGTTAATAAATTTTTCTTCATTTGTTAAAACTCCCTATGCTGTTTCTAAATTGTGTTTTTTCACCTTCCCCTACGGTGCCGCAGACCCGCTATAAGTCACTTCTTAGTTAGCCTGCATTAGTGAATCTTGGCGTTTTCTTTGTATTGTAAGTTAGAATTCAAATTGGCAACACCACTGCTTTGAGCGGAACTTAATTTACTATATAAGAAAATTTACTGATAGTCCGCCATTGTTTTGGATTTCGTTTTGACTACGTCGAAGTATCTCTGTGTTGTATTTTATTGCATTTAACCTCACTCATTTGGATTAATTGTCAAGAATCGTCGGTCAACAAATTGGTATATGATAAATTTATTATTGTTCATATGAATATAATTGTTAGTAAGGTAAGCGCGGAGCAATAACGTTTCTAAATCAAGTGCATAATTCGCCCTTTAATTTGTTTAACTCTTTGTGGCGTTCTTATTTATATTAGCGTTATTGTATTTATGTACAGAAAAAACTGCTGCCTGTACTGCTGTCTTTATTGCTATCATCGCTGCATTGATTGCGATCTTCAGTCGAAGAATAAACGAGCGGCAAGTTAATCAATCTTTGACGTGTTGCAGAGACTTCGAAAGCGGTTAACGGAAAACAAACAATACATGAGTTTGCTGGGTTAAAAGGATACTTTGGATGGACTAGCCAGGATGAGTCGAGTACGATGGTATGGGCATGTTTTGAGAACGAATAATGGTGATGTTTTGAGAAGAGCGTTGAATTTTGAAGTGGCAAGTAGAAGAGGACGTGGGCGACCAAATATGACGTAGAAGAGACAAGTGGAGGAGCATATCCATCAGATTGGACCGAAAAGGGAGGATGCCATTAACAGAGTGAAGTGGCGTAATGGTGTGATGGCGTTGTGTCTTTGGGCAAGGTACTTAACCGGACGCCTGCATCTTTATGTAAAAGACAGGTGATCCAGTTTTTCCTCCGAAGGGAGGTTGGTGGCAGGAAGGGCATCCGACCGTAAAAATAAAATGCCAGGAAATGCAGATTACTGCTGTGGCAATCTCAAATCGGAAATTAAGCCACCGGTGACCTCATGTATAAATGAGAATACAGCCAGAAAGGAGAAGAAAGTTATAGGCTACACACGTTTGACAATTTAGATCGGCTAACACCACCGACATAAAAAAGCAATGTGGTAGCAGTAGCTTTTACTTTGCCACTAGAAGGAAAGCAATTTAGGCTCTTCAAACCCGCTTACTATAAGTGGTCGTTTCTAATGCTGGTCATCATTGAAATTATTCTAATTTTTTTCTTTACCACTTCGCCATATTTCGATAGGTATGCACTAAATATGTTCTAGTCAAACATATTTTGGTCGGACATATAATCTGCTGCTGGAGGCGCCTCTCGTTGGCAGCAATGTATTGCAAAGAACACACCAAGCTAGGGTAAGTTATTAAATTTTTTAAAGGTGTTGCAGAAAATGCTCCTTGAGTGATAAATAGTCTTCTAGCGACTCTTTGAAAACTTTTTTAATCAAGTTTAAGGACGTCTATGGTGAAACAGGGCAAATAAGACCTTGCCAAGGCTATGTAAAACAATCATTTAATCGAACTTCCTTTCAAAAAACGTTGGTTTTATGTAAAAACAAGACTTGGCTGAGTCAAAAAACCTGTAACATTTTATTACAGTATTTTCACTATCCATTTAGTGAAGCCGGCGCAACCCTATGAACCAATATTTTCAACGTCGACATTGCCGATGGGGGCCCTGCGGACGAAACCGGCAAGTTGCTTGTGAGATTGCCATCATTTTTCTTTAAAATCAAATATACCGGTTGCGAGAAAAGCAACAGAATTAGGAATTTCCCTAGTATAGCTCAAATTTGCCTAAAAACTCCACAGCATATCGAAAATATGATCTAATTCAAAGCAAATATTTTTTAATTTGTTTTTATTGCAAGCCGCATAGAGAAAAGCTGCAGTAAAGACAAGGTTTTGAAAGTTCTTGAGCAATGACACCACTAGTTGAAGCTGATCATATGTCCCAGTATCGTGATTACTTCTTATAGTAGCGAGACTCACCTATTGTGAAAAAAAATAAAACTCACGGCATTGCAATTTATTGAAGCGAAATCGCTTACTTACACTTCTAGGCCTATTAAAAAAAAAACAAATACGCAAGATGGTAGCAGCAGTTTTGCGCCAACACAAAGGTAGTCTGTAACTCAAGTGTATACAGCAATCATTGTACAGCGACTTCCTACTATATTTCAAATACAGTTTTGAACAAAATTTTAACTACTGTCATCATCTTCTTCCTCTTCAGAAGAAGTTTCTTCAGCTTCACTCTCTTCACTCTCACTCTTTTCCTTTTTAACCTAAAATGATGGTTATTGTTAAAGGACTTTAGCCAAAATTGCCCTCAAAAACCAAGTTAACTAGATTCAGCAACATGATTGTTTAGTTACCGTATTTTCCGGAGATAATCCACATTTTTATGACGGAGATATGGATTCTAAATTCTTGGTGGGAATTATCCGCGGTTACGCCAAGTTTGAAGTCAGCTTTTGCCAAAGTAAAAAGCCATGATCAAGTTTTTCTATGAGTGAGCAAAAATATAGGGCTAAAACTACTATACAGAACCCTTCATACCAGTAATCGGAAGCTGAAACTATTTTTTCTCAGTAGCAAGATAAACGTTGATATGCATTTTTTAGTCATAGAGGTACAACATCACGTATCAAAAAACACAAACATCGATCTTTTTAACACATATTTTATCTACAACACTTATGGTATGTAGATCAGTTGCAAAAGTAAAGCAAAAGTAAAGCACAGAATAAAAACATGATTTTAATGTTGTGAAAAAATAACTGTTGTGATTTCCGATCTGGGGGGTGCGTATTGTACGCGGAGATAAGGGTTTTTACCATAATTTCATGTCTGAAAACGGAGTGCGAATTATATCCGGAAAAATACGGTAGTCTTTTAATCATCTGGTCATGAACAAGATACCTACTCCCGCTTTAACCTACCCGTACTGTTGGCACGGTCAGTTTTTACCACAAGTTCTGCAACCAATAATGGAAAACTGCCTTTTTAAAAGCTAATAGACTTTTCAACAGATTTTGATTTTTCTGTGATTAACATTTGAAGCCCCACCAAACATTAGCAAACATAGCGATTAAAAATAACTGTAAGACCAAGCACTCACTTTAGGTTTGACTTTGCTTTCGGAGTCTGACGAATCGGACGAGAGTGAATCACTCTCAGTAATAAATTCTTTGCTTTTATATTTGGTTGGTGACGATGTTGTAGCCACAGCCTTGCTGGGGACTTTCGCACGTTTGGTCGACTGTTTTGCTTTTCTATGAAGTAAAAAAGTTAGATGAGCAGCAGCTTACTTTTCAAGTCGCATTGCAATATTGATATTTGCTAGCATTAGCAATAAATTGGCATCACATTCAAAAGCCGCATTTCCCTGAACTGTTTCGTCATTTTGCATTCCAAATGCAACTTCATAGTCCCGACGACCTTGTCCATAATCACGAGCAAATTAACACAAAATGATTTGTCTTGATACTTTTTACGTAAATAGAGCTACTATGATTATACAACACGTATACATATGCCGGTAGGTCTGAAACTACAAATATTGTCTGCATCTGATGCACGGTAGGGTGGCTCAAGCAAAAGTTTTTTTTCCAATATCACGCTGCCACCCTCTAAACTGTTAGTTGCTTTAAAAATTGAAAAAAAGAATTCAGCACGTTTACTCCAATATTCGCTTTGGAAATAACGTTTTTGTTTTCTTTAAATTCCAGTAAATCCCCAATTTTAAAAATGCGTTGTTTTGATTATTGGATACATTATTTGTTAGTTGTTTCGCTTTATACAAATGTTAATTTCAAATGTTACAATAAACGTCATGTTAATTTCTTATAAACTTAGAGGTTTTTTTCTTAAGTCCAAACACTGTTGGGTGATGCTTTTAACGCAGTGCATTACAAGGTTACGTTTAGTGTCATTTTTCAAAACGTCTTGGCAGTCTTCCAATAACTTAATACTTATTCAGCAGTGCCGTAAAAGACTTTGAGATTTTTAACCAACTTTTCAAGCGACAACGTCATCCTTTAATAGAGACATCAAATTTTCTGAGAGCTGCATGACACGACTCATGGCTCGCGCACACTGTAATAACTTGTAACAAATTCCTGCACGCACGCACGCACGCTGAAACAACAATTCTGTTTATCGCTATCTTAATTGCAAAAATTTACTACGTGAAGGTGCCGAGTTGGAGCGGGATAACACTTTATTAAATAAGACAATTTTAATAAGCATTGTGATGACGGGATCAATTGAAAGGATTTTCTCCAGTGAAACCGAATCAGCTGAATGTGATGGTAAAGAGCTACGACTGCGACCGGTGATAGCAACTACAAGTCGACCAAGTCTCAAAGCAATTTTCTTAATGCCACAATAACAAATAACAACATAATATCGATTTAAAAAAAAAAGTATTTTTAAAATTGATTTCCTGGATTTTAAAGAAAAACAAAAACGTTTTTTCCAGAACAGAGACAGGAGTAAAAACGCAGAATTCTTTTTTGCGGCGTTTTTTAAAGCAACCTCACAGTTTGAGGGATGGCAGCGTAACCTTGAAAAAATGAACATTTTTTTCAACCGCCCCAACGCACAGTCAATTAATTAAGCTTGGCTTACTTGGGCATTGAAGCTGCGAATGATTGAGCGGCATCAGTTTTTTTGTATTCTTCAAGATCTTTTTTGTATTGAACAGTTGCCTTTTGATAAGCTTTCTCATATTTCTGAAATTATAACACATATGCATGCACCTTGATTAATTTGTGTTATACTCATTCTTTCGTTTTTTGCCAATTAGCTAGCGACCACAGCATACGTATAGTAAAGAAACGAGTTATGTGATATTTGCAGCCTTCATAGCAAGCTGTGTGTTTTGTGAAAGTTTGGAGTCTTAAGTTTACAACGTCCGAAAGAATGGAAGATTGTTTTAAGGTTTCCAATCTAGAAACTTTTAACAAATTTCAAGCAAAACTTGGATTTTCTCGAAACTTTGAAAATGGCATTTATGAATGTTTTTATGAAAGATAGAGGAGTCCGACCAAACTCTTGATCAAACAACATTAAAACACGGTGAAAAGTTTTTATAACTAAGTCACATTATTTTTAACTACCGAAATATATATTCATGTAACAGCTGTTTCGCCCTAAGACCCATCAAGCGCGAATACACTAATAGTATACTTGAAGAATACAGATTAAATAAATAGATAGATCTGTCTGATTCCATTTCAACAGTCATACTGTAAAACAGATTTCATTTAAATATTCAGAAACGCAGATGAGTCTTTGGGTGCACCAGCTTTAGCATAATTATTACAATTAAAATGCTACACAAAGGGCGATTGTTTTTACAATTCTACCTTATTAGTTCAAACGTTTATTGCATCGAATACTTGTACCTTAACTGCCGAGTTCGATTATACACTAACTTTCATACAAAAATAAAATTTTAAACCAATTTGTTTCCAGCGATTGCAAACACAGCGTATTAACTACAGGTAACTGTAACAATGCAATTACAAAACTAAAACTGAGCAACTGTTTGCTAATAGTGCTAAAAATTGGAGAAGCTTACGCGTAGGACATAGTTCCTCTCGAGGCAAGTAACTCCTCATTTGTGGAACAGAGGTCTTACTTAAAGATAGAGCTGTTAAAAAGTGTAACGCAAAGAGTCCTCAGCAAAACTGGACAGAATTACAGTAAATAGAAAGTGTGTCGGATCTATGACCCACAGCGTTGCCGGAAGGAATCTCCATGCTGCAGATTCCATTAAGACGAATTCTAAAAAAAAACCAACACATTGTTGCGAACGTACAGCGAGCGCGACATGTAGGCGAACCTAGTTGACAGCAGGCATCTAGCCCAAGATGAGAACGAAGCAGAAATCAAAAACAAGCTTGGTCGGGCAAGAACATTCTGTCTGGCGAGATCGTCTGCCGTTACTTTTCTGTCGCAAAAACTAAATGCTTAGCATATATTGTTCTGCGTTTTGATGCAGGTAATTTTTACTCGTACGAAACGTTTGATACATGTAGATCAACTCACCTGTTTTAATTCAGGGTCAACCTTCTTCCACTTCTGGCCTGCGTACTTGCTCAAATCTGTGATGCTCATTCCAGGATTTTCTTTTTTAAATGCAGATCGGTTATCGTTCAGCCACTGCATGTAAGCTGAAGATGGTCTTTTGGGTGCGTTCGGATCTTTCTTTTGCTTTCTCTAAAAAACAAAAAGCTATCGCTCGCATTGCGTCCTACATGTTGAACTTACAACTAAAAACTTACACCACACACGCACAGCCAGCCTGTCGTGCGATACGCCTTTTTGCGGAAGAGGTCAAAACTGTTCTTATGTTACATAAGATTAAGTAAAAAAAAAAGTACATTAAATTCGAATAAGGTCTTAGGGCCGCACACAACAGTGTAAACATACTTACTAGACATATTTGAAAACTCTAATCTAGCACAATTGCCTACGATACCACGATACAGCCATTCTTGCAAAATACATTTCAATCCCTTCAACTTAATGTCTATGTAACCTTTTGTTCTCACTAGTTGGACATAAGCAGAAGCGAGTGTCATAAAGGCCTATTGTCAAATCACATGTTAATCTGGGAAAAATTTATTGAAACAGTAGTACTTCAAGAAGCAATGCAAAAAGGCTAACCAGTACCATCTATAAGTAGTAGCATTGCAACCTTGCTACATTGGTTCATTTCAGCTCGCAAGCAATGCAAGCATACGCAATTGAACCAACCTCACAATCAACAGGTAATTCTGTAAATACAGTAACGAGACACATAAAAAAGATGTGATAACCGATTGGAAAAATGAATCCGTAGACCAAGACCTACTTTTCTAGATTGCCCTTCGCTGAGTTTTTCTTTTCTAGGTTTTATTTCTTTCTTTTTTGGCCTTTCTTCTTCGCTAGACTCCTCAGGAGCAGATCCAGAATCTTCATCGGAGCTTCTAGCATCCGAATCATACTCTTCTGCAACCTGAAAGTTAAATTACTGTCCACTAATTGCGAAATGCAGATTTTAACTCAAACACGAACAGTAAATAACATCAAACTTTTGCAAAATATCTAGGGCCTACTAGAATGCAACAAAAAATTCAAGATGGCAGTAAAAAAGTATATTAGCAAGCAACTTGATCAATTGGTAGTATTAAACTAGTGGAGTTAACAACCGTAGCTCGTGAGTCATGTTAAGAACTCCTTAAAGCTGCCATCTCGCGACTCTACACATGAGAAAAGTAAAAGTGGAAAACAGTAATCAAAAATCCAGATAGAATAGTTATCCATATACATCACTCAATCTCATTAATAGTAAAAAGATTCGGCTTCATGCAAACAAGCATCAAATCAAATTAAAAATTTACAAGAATAAATTAAATCATTTGCATTTTTAATCACACGGAATTGCTCTAAGAAAAAAAGATTGTGTGATGTTACAATACACATTGTCATCCAAGATGAAATACCTCTTCTTCTTCTTTAGGTTGGAAGTCCTCGTCTTCTGATTCGCTGTCGTCATCATCATCATCATCATCACGAGCAGCAGCTTCCTGTTTCATCCTTTCCATGTATGGATCATGAACTTCTCCTTCATCACTACTATCCTGCATGGTGTCGTGGTTTCCACCTCCCTGAGATGATTTAAAACACGCTATTTGCTAGACAGTTCTTCACGATTGTAGATAAAAGTTAGTTTAGACCTATATCATAGCTATTAGCAAAGGAGCAACAAGGGAAAGCAAGATCGGGTGCCACGAATAAAACTTCCATATAATTGACGCTAGTCATGACAAGTGTTGGCTATGCAGTTAGTTCTACAGCAAAAACCATCAGGAGATTCCAACTTGACACTTGTCGATGACAAGACGAGTTGAGCTATAGCTGTAGACTAAGTCAATAAAGCGCTAAAAGTTCCTTGAATGTAAGGGTACAATATAGCTTTACTTGCTTACCTTACCAATATTCTTGATCTTCAATTTTTTATCACTTACAAAATCGTACAAAGCGGCATATTGATCTCTGAAAACAAGTTTAAAAATGTGCGTTTATATAACAGACATCAGTTGAAATCAATGCCAAATAGATTATACTACAAGAAAGAATTTCGAGGATTTGCAGATTAATCAGTGCGTAATTTTCAAAATTTAATACTCAGGAGTAACCAAGTGAAAAGACGAGGACTCGTGATTCACAAATCACTAGACAAAAAGAAACTGACTTAGCTACCGAAACATTGGCGAATTTTCGTTCGTTTTGTGGTTTTTTAAACTACAATTGAATGCTTTCTTCTGAATATTCAACTAAAATGAATTGACAATCTTAACCTTTGAACCTATCCCATAGCTATCCATGAACCATCAACTTCTTAAAACTATTGGTGACATATTTGGCATTATTTTAGATTTTAGTTCTTTCACATCATTTTCCCGTGTAATCATGACTGATACCGTGCAAGTCTAAACGGCATTATACGATGTAACTTGGCTTTGTATGACGAGTAATTACCATTAGATGGGTAGTTTTTACCTTTCAATGTTGCTGAACACATAAGCGGTCTTGCTCCTTGTTTCGATTTCAAAATCAAATGATCGATTCATTTTCATTGTTCCTCTTGCAAAATTAACACTGGCAATTTCATCGAAACGGATATGAACCGGTGGTTTATGTACGTACATAAAGCCACGCTCCAAAGGGTAAAGGAACCCAGACGAAGCTTTGTACGTACATGTTATAGACTGAATTCCGTTGAGCCTACAAGGCATGGTAGCTTAAAAAAACCTCTAGTTACCTTTTGGTTACGAGAAAACCGTGAAGAGTTACATATAAAACCTGAGTTCAAATCCTCTTTGGATTTGAGATTACTAGCATAGTGTAACAAGAGGGCTGCAAAAGAATAGAAAAGTACTTCATCCGCTACTTTCACAACGATTTTCTAAGCAACACTGGCAACAAAAAATCCAAGTTTTTTTTAGATATCTAACAGGCCAAACCAAGAAGGCTGGCTAGCGGTGGTATAAAATGAATACCAGAAATAGCACTTTAACAGTTTCAAAATCATGTTACGATCGCAATACAATAAAAATGACAATTCTCAATCAAGATATAAAAGCTACTTCAAATTTTCTAAACAAGTTGTTACAGGGGTTATTTTTAAACCCATCTGAAAAATTGAACTTACCCTTTAAACGAGCCAGGAACAGTTATTTTACGTTGAACAAGATGCTTGAAAACACGGCTAACGACTTCATACATAGGACCTGACATAGTCTTTTGGAGCTTGCCACCAAATCGCTCTTCCATTTCTTCACTATTAAAATAAGACACAATTTTGTGACAGCAACACAAAAGAATATGTTGATCACTCTGTAAGGCTAAGAGTACCCTGGAGCATAGGTCTTCTTAAACCATTTTTTGGGGCAATTTATTAGGAAGAACGTTAACTTTATGAAAAGCAGGAATTGCTAAGCTTTTTTTTTTATTAAGAACCGCTACCATAACTTTCTGATTTGTCTGGATCCACCACTGGCATTCTAGTGATCTAATTGCTTCCAAAAAAAAGGTCTTCATGTAGCTACCGCAATTGCCAACTGGAAATGTTCTACAAGAACGACTTCTTAAGAGTTTTTAGAAAAACTGGTCACTTTATTGTGCTTTTGGTCAGGTCACTTTGTTGTGATTTTGGCCAGTCTACACACATTATTCTTAATCTAAACAGTGCTTTTCAACCTTTATGGCGTCTAGGAATCCTTTGCCTAGTCTTGCACATGTCGCGGAGTCCCATTTGACAAAAAAATAAAAAATAAAACCAGAAAAACATCTATTTTGCTATCACTTAAACTCGATTGATGCACATAACCATAAATCATTATCGTCACAATATTTAAATCAAAACTCAAGAAACCTCTTCAGAATTCTTCAAGCTCACGGACCCCTTTTGAATGTTAAGTAAAACCCGAGGGATTCGCAGAACCCGAGTTTGAAGAGCTGTGATTTAGAACTACCTACCTAATGCTTCACTCCAATTGCAAGTACTACAAAAGTATTCAACCAAATCATACAACAGAATCAAGCTGTTCTTTAATTATTTTCTACATAAAGCAGTCTATTCTTACTCATCAAGGGCCATTTCAACAAATAAATCATCTTCTTTGTAAAACAATAAAATAAGGAAATGATATCGAGTTTGTCCTTGTTTTAATGGAGGGTCAAGGCTTACCTGAACAAAATAAATGTCAATTATGCATAAAATCGGGTAAAAAAAGAGTGCTACACAAAGTTTAACCGTATGATCGTAACCTAATTTCAAAACCATAAAACAAACAACTATTTAGATGTTGGCTAAAATGCAATAATAATTAGTTTATGATAAAGTAATATAAGAAGCCAGCGATGCACTTTGAGCAAACTGCAGACAGCGACACTGCTTCGACCTATCAGGTCTCTTCAGTGCAGTTGGTGACTGACAAGTAGCTACAGTGATACGGCTATTCACGAGTGATACGATTTCGCAGAATACTGCAGTAAACCTAGCATAGGTGCCAAGTGTGACGGTATTTCCTATGGTCTGGCCCTGTGTATAAAGCCTCTGGCTACTTGCGGCCAACAACTGCGCTGAGACCTGATAGGTCAAAACAGTGTCACTGTCTGCACTCTGCTTAAAGTTTAAAATAAATCTTGAAATAAAAGTAGTTTTTATTCAACATTAAACGCAAACACAACTTAGCCTTGTTGCAAATAAAACTTTATGCCCGATTTCGTACCAGCAGCATTCGTTTATTCAAACTACACGTATGATAGCATACCACGAAAAATATTTGTCTTTGGTCTTTGTGAGGCAGTAAAAATAACCTCAATATAGACGTGTAAGTTATTTTGTAATCAAACGTCTTCCCGTGAAGCTGAATGAACTTAGGATACATGCGGATGTCGTATCGACCTCTGCAAAAAAATATTAAAGAAATATACATTACTTTTGACATAAAACATCTGGAACAACTTCCAGTCATCACTCAAACAAAAAGTCAATATTGATAATTTAATTCTCAGATCATTTACAAGGTTTATCAAATGGAATTTCGAATACATGCGGATTTCGTATTGACCTCTGCTAAGAATTGCCGAATTAATACAATACAATATTTTCAATATAAAACGTGGAACAACTCAAAGCCACCATTAAAACAAAGATCTCTCTAGAGCTTAATTCTAAGATCATTTACAAGTTTGTTCAATTCTACTTACAATAAACAGGACTGATGGAATAATAAAAGTGGATTGATAAGTAAAATTGAAAGGTCTCAACATGATCAGAGTTGTGCGGGCTGCTGCAAATTTTTCACAGATTTGCAACGTAGTAAACAATTACGTTCAATTCGAGGGTAACTATCAACGCAACATTCCACGAAAAGAGGTAATTGACTGAATCCATTTTCAGAAATTATAACTTGCAAAAAGATAGCCAAGGGTAGATGAAATTCAACCTCAAGTTTATGCCAGTCAATGGTAAGACAAACTATTGGTATAGAGCAGAACTTCATAGGGAAAACAGCCTACATGGAAAAGAAGAGCTCCCGTAGGCTTGAAAACAATTACGAAAAGCTTCAAGTTATATTGTTGTAGCATGTCTTACCTTGGTGTAAGACACTGTAAATCTTGAAATATGCAAATTGCATTTCCTTTCACTTGTAATACATCGGCCTTAGCTATGACATTATCGTGGAACTCCTACAACAAAATTTAGGCACCAATATTGGACAATGTTACAGGTTAATGCTTTGCAGTCAGTTACGCATCAATTCATATGCATTTATTTCTGTATCTGCGTATTGCGTTTTCATCCTCCAATTGACAAAGCATTACGTGCAGGAAAACTGTAAGATGACCAGATCTGCTTTGAAGTTTTCAAGTTTCAACACGCTACTTGAATTTCTGCTAGTTAAAATTCGCCTGATAGGCTAAATTATCATTTAGTGGCTTTTCCAAAAGCATCGACACGCAGTCAGCTACTCACACGGGATCACTTCTGTCATACAACGCTATAATTCACTTGGTTATGTAGCAAGTAGTTCCAAAAATACTTAATTACTGAGAATAATTGGCCTTCGTGAGGCTTCGGAATATAAGTTATCAAAATATTACCGTATGCCAATAGTTTTCAATTTTGATCTACTGTATTTATCACCATTCAGCAACACATGCATTGTGGAGACAGTGCTTCACAATACCTTAACTTTGTTAATATATTCATCTTGAGAAGGAGGGATGTAGAATCTCATTTCCATGAGCGATAACTCTGAGTCATCATTCTGATGAAATTCTAATGCAACTTCATCTTTTCCTTGAGTACACTGAGAGACATTGGTCAGTGGGATTTCAAACGACAATTTTTCACCGACATCAAATTGCATTTCATAACCTATTTATAATAAACACATGTATGACCATTGCGTGCCTAAATTTTACATTGAATATGATTAACGTAAATGTTAAATTGAAATCGAATAACTTATTCCACGATAGCCTCGTTATCGACCCATTATTAAAATCGGAAAATTCCTCATTTAACCTTCTTTTACGAAATTATAGTGTAATTTATAATAGGCATTCATCCAAAGCATAAAAATACAAGAAAGTCTCCTGTTCGAATATGAAGTTACACATTCTCAAAATTCAGTTACTTGGCTTTCGAAAAGAAAATTGAAGCTCATAAAAAGTGACTGATTTAAATTATCCCTAACGACCTTCTGTTACAGAAAACTAGTCGGCTCTGCCAGCATTGCCTGCAGAGCCCTCATCAGCAACATTAGCGTTAAGAACTTCGGTTCAGTGGGCGGCGCCAGCATCATCTAGTGTTTTTTCTGCACAGTCCATTCTCAATCAAAAATCAAGTATACTTCAACAACGTTATAGGTAAAATAGGTATAGCTCTTATTTCCATCATCCCGACTTTTCTATTCTTTTAAATGAGTAGCCAACAGGAAAGCAATTTAAGTTAAACCAGGGGAAAGGCGGCATCAACGCAGCAATTGTTTTCAAAAGTGGAAAATATGGGTATTTAGTAATAGCCCTATTTTATAATTCGATGGGCTTTTTGTCTATCAAATTGGTAACTTCAAGGTCATGGCTAGCTTTGGCGAGCCAGCTCTGTTCGTTGCTTACGTGTAGAGAGGGGCATAGGGGGTATTGCGTTTCCCTTAGTTTTTAACCTTGACCTCGGTAGGCATATGAAACTATTTTCAAGCTAAATAGCAAAAATAACTTCCATGCAGTACGATTTCACAGGGATATTTTTCTGTTATTTTTCTTAAACTTTTTCAAGTCTCTACTGGCTAAGCCTTATGTGCCCCCTTTCCTGCATAGGCGTACCCAGGGCAGTTAAAAGGGACCTGTCTTTCTCTACATTTTTCGCTTTGACAGCAGTAGTTCCTATGAAGACACTATCAAGCAAAAATAGCAAAAACGTTTTTGCCAAATACTGCGAGATGTTATCACCCCGGGCTTGCCCGTAGCTGTGCCAAGTTAAATAGTAATAGTTTAGGCGGTATCACCGGCTTCATCGTAAAAATATTTGTCAGAGCAGCTACCAAAAGTTAATTTAAATGGAGGCCATTACTCATGCACCAGTAATGGTGATCATCTTACTCCATCAATCAAGATTGACAAAGTATGATTTAATCGACTACCAATCGTTCTTTCAAAAAATAGGGGGAAGGTAAAAAATGATGGTGGTGCTAAAATGGTGGTCGTTTTTACAATTACAGAAATAAACTGTTACGTGGTAGACCTATTTCACAACTTGGTGTGCCCCCTATCGAATTTGTGTTTGCAATATTACCTTCTTTTGCTGCGCTACTTACCCTGGTTACGGCAAAACAAGACAAGGGGCTATACCTTGCCTCACACTCATGCACCATATGCGAGTACACCTATTAAACTATTTTCAAGGCTAAGTGCTCTCTCTTGGTCCAATTGCACACACTGATAGACCACTTGTTTTATCTGTAAAGAATGTTGTTCTTCTTCTGCCGTAAAATATATCGGAAATTTTTGATATACATCATATGAACTATGTCGGAAATCTAGAAGTAATTTCACGTGAATTCGTGATCTTGTGCAATAGGTAAAGAACAAGATAATACTTAAAACTTTGCACTAATTTTAATAAATGAGAAGTGACATGACATCAACATGGGCAAACTGATAAATGAGGCATTCCATTATAATACAACAAATCAATGCAATCAACATGTCACAGAATTATTTGAAATTGAAATAAATCATACAACACAAAAATTGAAGTCAATTAAACAAAATCATCAAAATCGGTCAAGCTGTTTTCGAGATATTCAGCGTTTGCATTTTGGGCCCTCACTAGGTGGCGCTTTTCATTTGCTAAACAATTTTTTTACTTTACAGGTATTTGTTAATATAGAAAGGTGGTTGAAGTGCCAATTTTATGATTTTTGGAGTAGCAGAATCCAAAAATTGCATTAGTTTTTCCCTCGTTATTTAAAAAAATATATGCAATTTTTTAGTTTTTTAGGAGGTGATAAAATGCCCAAAAAAACACATGTGGGACACAAGGTGTGAAAAAAAACTTGTTGTTGTTTGCTTATTAACTGAATTTTCTGATTTTAAACTCTTTTCTGATGACAATTCAGTCCTTTTCCAGATAATAACTTTGCAAGATTTACATGGTGTCTATCAAAATTGTCATTTCTTTGGAATTCACACAACATTTCAGCTTACGAACAATATTCTGAACAAACAATTTATGATGAAATATTTTTATGTTAGATTTTTTTCATAATTGTAAAATGTGAAATAAAACACACATCTCAAGCAGTTTGCAATTAAGGCTAATTAAAGTACAGCAATACAAGTGTTAAGGTAATAAAAGGTCAACCATTTTTTAAAAAAAGAAAAAGATTTTTTGCAAAATAGAAAGCATATGGCCACACAAGTTTGAAACTAGTCAGTAGTTACATTAGTATTTATCACAACACATTGTAGTTTGACACTGAGTTAATTTTTCCTGGAAATAAATCATTGCAAGCATCTTGGTAAACCATGGATTCAGTCTATCAATAACCCTATTAATTGCTGGTTCATAGTATACATCACATAAATTGTAAGAAAATAAATCGTACCATTAATCAAACATCTTTGCATCACAGAAAATTGTACAGCCACACACATCAACGCATGCTCATTTTATTTAGACATGTGATTAAGGCACACCGATGTTTAAGTGGTAGACATACCAGTTGGTATGGTGCTCGATCACATCTTCCCATACAAACAGAATATCTGATGTCAAATAATTTTATGTTTCATCTTAAGTATCCTAGGTTTTTAGGCTATCTTAAGTATGTTGATAAGTTTTCTATCAATATATTTGGAATCACAAAAATATATTGCATTCGAACATTTTTTTGCAAAATAATGGTGTGTGTTTTTAAGCACCACTGAATTTGTGTTCTCTTCCAAGTTTTTTGTTTTGTTTACACGTTATCATGAAAAGCAATTCTCTTCACCCTTAGAATGTTGCTTATTTAATTTAAGTTTCTCCTCATCAATGATTAATCCAAAATTTACATTTCCAAACAATAGATATTTTTTATCAAAAAAAGCACAATTGTTTTTATCTGCAAAATGTGTGCAAAACTGCACAGATTTAGTAATAATTAAAAAGAACAAAATTGCACCCAAACGTGCAAGTTGTAAACTTTGGAAGAGAACACAAATCAAATCATTTAGCATTGAAAACGATTGTAGCATGATTCAATATGGTTTCGATCGAAATCAAAAATCACATATTTTAAGCTTGTGGTGCGAATAGCTGCAGCAGTAAAAACCAACTGCAGTTGCTTGAATTTGCACAACACATGGGACAAAGGCACCCAGCAAAAATCTTCATGCGAAGGCCAATAAAAATATTTGTATGGTCCATGAGGGTAAAGGAAGTTGATGCAGATATCATTTTCCAGAAAATCAATTTGAACCACAAGTCCAATCCATCAGTTGGAATCATAAACACAGCAAATGTAGCTCATCAATGGAATATCTGCAGCATTCAAAGATGATTCTTGACACAAAAAATTGTGAATTTTACAAAAACTTGAATCATTTGACACTCGTTTAAATTTCAGCTTCCCAATTCCATCAGATTCAAAATGGTGAAATGATCGAGTGCCTGGCACAGTGCTAGCTAAAGCATACCTTCTCTGTAAATGATCTCGAACATGTTGAAGAGCTTCCTTGGAAATTAAAAAAAAATTAACATTTGGTTAGAACAAATTCATAAGCTGCTTCTGTCGAGAGAATTTGATTAGCAGTGGATCGCTTTAAACTTGCTTGAGTGAGTGCTCATTTTACCATTTCTCCAGCACCATCACCTGGAGACTTGCCGTGACTCGTCGCAAAAAATGGCCAGGATGTATCCAAACTAAAATCTTGAACGTGAAATGTCAAATTCAAGAAATTTTTGTAATTTTTATATTGACCACTGCATCCATCAGAGAAGTATTCAAAACGTTTAATTGAAGGAAAGTTTTTCTTCATGTAACTTGTGAGCAATTGCTGGACAGCATATACAAAACCAGGGTCATGATTAAGGTCTTCAGACAAAAACAAAAGCTTATCACTTTTAGTGATTCATCAATATCCCTGACATACACCACCACTGGATGCAGAGTGCATTGGTCTTTGTTCCAATGAAATCTTTGAACTTCTTCTTGCGCAACAAAAGAATAGCTTTTGGAAAAATCAATCAGAATGATTGCGGTATCGAAATGAATTTATTCTTTTCTGTTTTTCAAATATTGAGCCTGGCTTTTCCAATAAAAGAATGAGAAGTTAATTTGTCCAGTTGGGATGCAGCAAATTCAATAAATTTATCTGTCAGAAGTGTTAGTGTATTCAGAGTTTTTCTGTCAGTAGATTGCCATTGTTTGAATATTACTTTAAAGGTTTCCTCCAAGCAGTCCAGTTGTTGCAATTTAGAAACCAATACTGATTTTCCAGGGCAGCCAGGGCATCGATGAACCATGCAGTGTTTATCACTTATGTCACAAACAATTACTTTCATCATTTCTTTGTAATCCAATTGACAAGCAGTAGCCACCAGTTTAGCATTTTGGTGAATTTTGTAAACACAAACTTCATGACTGCCAGATGAACCGAGTAAAACACACCACTTAGGCGGCAGAGAGCAAAATTTAAAAAACTTATCTTGATGTTTGAGTAAATATTTCTTAATTCAATAAATAGTTCTTTTAAATTGCATAACAAAAGGCGTTTTTGTTGATGAATTTTATAACCAACACTGACTACATCTTTAGAACCTGGCAACAACATCTTGTAAATTCATCATTTTGATAAAAACCATGCACAAGAGATACAACGTCATCAACAATACCTTTTCTGGTAGCTCGAGTTGGTGCAGCAAGAACTCCATCTTTTGCTTTCACTATCAAAGCTTGTCGAACAGTGTGAAGAGTACAATGAAAAAAGTGGGCTGTCTCTTCAATAGTCAATGATGCAGGTTTGCATGTTAATATTTGAACTTGATCAGAATGTGACGTTGTAGTTTGAAATTTTGATTTTAGCTCATTTATTAGTTAAGACCTTGAAAGGCAACTGCATCTGAGCTTGTGCATGGTTTGTCTTCAAATGAAATATTCAGTTTTTGGGTTTTGGCAACTTTAGAAAAATTGCCTTTTCATGCATATTTATAGAAGACTCCCTGAGCATTTGCATGAATTGGTTATGAATTGCTTATGATGTAACAATTGTTCGATCGTGTGTTAATTAATGATGCAAGTTGACAATTGCGATGCATCTTTTATGACATATTGATATTAATTATGATGTAATAAACTTTAGTATAATTCAACACCAGGCTAAGCAAAATATTTATTTAAATAAAGTTGTTCCAGTATTAGACTTAATTTTTTGAAAAGGATAAAATTGTCATCACAAGTAAGGTTGTTTTTGGAAAATATGGCTAAGGAATGAGAAAACAACAGCTTAATATTTTTTGAACCTCGTGTCCCACATGGGGATTTCAAGGCATTTTGTAGCACACCCAAAACTGAAAAAAACTGCAAATAACTTTTTAAACAGTAGTTTTACTCAAAAACTAATGCATTTTTTTGAATTCTGCATCCTTTAACACTAGAAGGACGGCAATTTTCAACTACCTAGAAGGGCGGAATGCGTCAATTGACGCAAAATTTTCAAAGCTGCCAAACTATCATGTCGCACGTAAAAAGGCACTTCAACTCTTAAAAATTTTTTTAATCAAAGATTGTTTTGATGTTTTATTGAATTAATGCAATCACATTCAAATAATAATGGCTCGTTTTTAATAACCAGTGGATGCTTGCTTCAACCCATGACTGTACTTATGCACACAGTTTACACTTTTTGATTGCACATCTCCCACACACTGGTTTGTTACATGCTTGGCAAATGTCAGTGGTGCGGTTTCTGCACTTTGAAGTGGAGCAGGTAAGGCGACGTTTTACAATAGGCCCAGCGTTTGCGTCATTGGGACTGCAATCTTTGTTTGCACTCCGTTTACAAGACACCTTCGTCGCACTTCCAGTTAGTTCTTCTGCTACCCTTTGGATGAATTCTCTACGACTGATACTGCTTTGGCAAACCTGCTTATAAATAATCCAGCTGTTAATAAGAGCCATGTCCACTACGTTGTAAAAAACATGCACAGGCCACCGCCTACTTGCTGCTTTCACCGAATATAGTCTTGTCATTTGGTCATAAACGTCCACTCCCACTTTTGTTTTGTTGTAGTACAACACTGAATCTGGCTTCTTTTTTGGGTTTTCGTTCCTTGAAAGTAGAATATCCGGGTGCAAGCTGCTCAAAACTGCCACGTTTTTTGCTGCTTTGCACTGGTAGGATGTCAGTGTGATCGCGGTTTGGCCTTCATACCTAAACACTTCGGTTTCATGCAGTTCCTTTTTCTTCTTGCACTCCTCAGGGACATCTCTTCTATTCTGGCGCAATGTGCCCACAAGACTGCATTTTTTCTCTGCCAGTTTCAAAGCAAGACCAAGTGAGGTAAAATAATTATCGCACGTGACATTGTAACCCTGCTGGGAAAGCGGGGCCATGAGCTTCAGTACAACATCTGTAGGTACACTCAAGTCACTGCTCCTCGTATCGTCTTTTCCCACGTAAGGAAAGCCGTTGAATAAGTATTTATTTTCAACATCAACTGCAAGCCAAAATTTTAGGCCAAATTTGTCAGGTTTATTAGCCATGTACTGGATGAATTTGCATCTTGCCTTACATGGCAGCAGCTGTTCATCGACAGTGATGTTCCATTGTGGGATGAATGCTTTTTGGCAGTTTGATATGAAGCTATTCCAGAGTTGGGAAGCGAGAGCAAATTTATCATGCAGAAGGTTTCTACGTCTTTCCGTCTTTAGGTCAAAGCGAAGAAATCTCATAATTTCAACAAACCTATCTCGTGACATGGTTTGTGAAAACATTTGACAACCCCACGACTTTCCCCAAAGGCTTTTAAGAGGGAAGTTACGTCCTCCAATCACGCCACGAGCAACCACCAACCCAATAAATTGATCTAATTCGTGCAATGTCACATCCCAAGTCTGATCTCCAGTTTGCCTTCGTCCTTCTTCAACTGTGCATTTTTTTATGTTTCTCAACATTGGTTCATCAAATAGTATCCGGAACGAAGAAACCGGACTGTCACTATCAACACGTCTTGTTGAATATGATGTAGGCCCAGGCTGAAACCGCAGGATATTCTGAGATTGTAAACGGTCCTGAGCAGCAGATGACACACCAATCTTTTGCCACCTTGACCCATCCCTACCTTGAATCATGCCTGGTACACCTTGGCCTTGCACGACGGAATGTGTAACTTGGTCATCATCTTCTTCGTCGCTATCTGATTCGTCAGATTCAATCGACGGTACACTGGCCAATGCTGTATTTACAGCTGGGTCGATAATTTCACTGTCAGAGCCATCGTCATCAGAGCAGTCTGAGGGAAGATTTTGCATGATTTCTAAAGCATGCCTTGCTGCAATTCTTCGTCTAGACATTTTTAGCAGTTTATGGTTAGCAGAAGAATTGAAAATTGATTAATTTGATACTAATTCCGAAATTAATTCCTAAAAATTGATACAATATAAAAAAAACACTAAAACATTTTAGATAAACTACTGAACCTTTCTTGCAATATGCCTATACGAAACTTCTCCCTTGTTCTGCAGTAAGTGTAAGCTGCATTGAAGTTACAGTAAGTACAGTATTTTACACTCCTTTTTTAGACCGAAAATGATTTTCCCACGCTTAGAAGTGCAGACAGCAGCTGTTTATCTTTTGTTCTCCACTGTTGGATATAATCTGTAACAGGCGGCGATGCGCTTTAATGTAAGGCTACTGTCACGGATCGAACATTTCTTAAATTTTTATTTTGGCAAATGTGCTGTTTGCTCGAATTCAATGCTTGATTTTCACTCTGCTGGAGACCTTTAGTTTATGTGGTCCAAAACTGTCTGCCAGCTGTTGGATATTTGTTTTTAACTATAAAGAAAAACCGAATGTGCTAATTAACTATTTCGCCGTTTGTCTGTTCGCTTTGTTTTAGGAGTATTTATTTGCACAAAGACGAACCCCCGTAACTGCCTTCATCAAATTTGGACATACGTAACAATTGAATGCTTTGTTCTGCCACCAGACAATCTAATCGTGTCTTTACTTTTCGCTCTACGCACCACTTAATTTCGAAACTGTGATCCTACTGTTTAACTTGCGAAATGTGACAATTGGAATCTATAGAACAAGATCTGAGAAATCCCGGCTTGATTATTCTAGAAAATTTACTACACGTGGCCTGTATCGTGAATTTTGATTGGCTGTTGCTACCGTATATAAGGCCTAAGAGCGTAGTTCTTCGGTTCTGTAAAAAGTTTGAACCAGAGGAAATAACAGTGTTTTGCTGCTGACGACAATCTTGAAAATTAATAATTTGCGTGGGACCTCAAATAGTTCAGTAAGTTTGTATGTATCTTGCATGTACTTAGTAAGTTTGAATGTGAATTGTTGGCTTGCGACGTAGTATTTGTAAATTTTCCATCACAACATATGTTACACCGTCGCAACGCCGTTTTTGATCTTCGAATTTGCATCGAAATCCCTATTTTGAATATGTTTACATTATGAAGTTAGTTAAGTGTTTATCGTAGCTGTTTGTTTACACTTGCATTGTGTTTTAGAAAACCTGTCGCCCTATCAAATATACCATGTGGTCATTTTGGATATCGGAGCTGTAATAAAATTTCGTATCTCAACATCATCACTTTGTGGACACTTGATTTAGCGACTGAGTTTGCGGCTATTTGTCGTGAATTTCCCATATCCCAAACCATATAGCCTGAGCAGCAGCTATATGTAAGTTTTTGAACTGTTTGGAAAGCTAATCTTGAACATTGAATACTTCTTCGTGAACAAAATTGGTTGCTGTTCCCCCCCCCCCAGTTCTCTTGTTCTTGAATCTGCGACGTCATATAATGGCTTCTGCAATGCAAAAGGAAGATCTTGCCCAAACTGCACTAACCCAATCAACCCCAGAGGATGAACCGAGGAAAAGTATGTCGCCTGCAGCACCAACGCCTTCAACAACCAAGGATCGAGTCGACAAAAATGATGAACGAAGTGAGCGTTCCAACAAATCAGCTTACAAGTCAAAGGCGCCCAAAAGCGAAATCCTGACTCGATCCAAATCAAAGAAGATTGCTGGCTCTTCGACATTTCCTTTGGTCGCACCATCATCCCACCACTCAAGTACCTCCTGGCGTTCAACGTCAAGCCGGAGCAATTGGTCGAGATCATCTACAAGCAGCGCAAGGGCTCGCAAGGCAGCATTGGAAGCCAGAATCAAGTCGCAGAAACACATTGACGAATTGAAGCAGCAACAAATGCAGCAGCGCCTTCGCCTGGAAGAAAAACAGCTTACCCAAAGACGCCGGGCAGAGGACCAAAGACGTCATGAAGAGGAAAGAGAGTTTCAACTGATGAAAGAAAGAGAGCATCAAGACATGATCTTCCAACAACAATTGGAACATGCTCATTTACAAGCCGAATTGGATCAGGTCGATGCGGAGCTAAGTAGTGAACTTTCTAATATTGGTTGTGCGGATAAACGTAAATGTGATACTAATGTGCTTACATTTGTTGCTAACGATAACGTCCCCCATGACCACCCCGAACAAAGCAAATCTACAGTGGTTGATATGGTCGGAAACAATGCGGACGCTGCAATAAATATACCTAGCACTGCTAATGCCTCAAATAAGGCACTCACCAATTTGCATGATAATCGTGTGAAAAGTGACGTAATTAAATCAGGCCTCACTAGGAATGCTCGTAGTGGCATGCTCACTGATATTAATAAGCCCATGGATTTGAAACCTAAATTTGAAGTGCCGCTCGTGAAAACCGTGCCTGATAACGAATCTTTAATTTTAAGACCTGTGGTTGACGTGTCGAGTTCCGTTTCCGTACCAGTGGCAGTGCCTTGTACTTCGCCTAAAGTTAATGGCGATGCTAACGTAAATTGTGCTAAAATGGTCTCAAACCTTAACCCATATAGTAAGCCGTTTGAAACTAAGACATTTTATGTCCCTAAGGCTTCTAATACTAACGTGCTTGGTTCTAATGGTACTGGGAATACTAGAGTAATGTCTCAATTTAATTGTGATGCGTCAATACACCCAGGGGTTTACGTGCCCACACAAAGCGCTATGCAGACACCTACCTTGTCCGACAATGCTAATCCTATTAATCCAGCTAATGTTTTGGCACATTCCGACGATTCCCAACATAACTCATATTTTACTAAATTACCTACCCTTAAGGTAGAACCTCCGTTTTTCAATGGTAACCCAGCTGACTATTTTAGCTTCATTAAGGCCTTCGACGTCTTGATTGATCAGCAACTGACCGACTCGAATAGAAAGCTGTTCTTTTTGTTGCACTACACTAAGGATATAGCGCACTCTCTGATTAAGGGGTGTCAACATATGCAAACAGCAGAACGAGGTTATCAGGAAGCAAGAGGGTTGTTGCAGTCGTATTTTGGTCAGAGGCATAAGGTCATTGAAGCGTGCATTAGACCTATTGTTAAAGGACCAGCGCTTAGCGAGAATGACCATAGAAGCCTGATTAAGTTTTCAGCGGATTTTACCTCTTGTCTGATAACTCTGCAAGGAATGGATTGCTTGAATCGGATGGACAACATGGATATGGTGACAAAAATTATGAATCGCCTGCCGCAACCCTGGATACCTGCCTGGAACCACGAGGTGGACCAAATATTGCACAAACAACACCGAGATATTAGTATCAATGATCTCGGTGATTTTGTGCGACAGAAGACTCGAGAGAGCACCAATCTTTCTCAAATACCCACCTCCTCCAAGTCGTACAGTAGTCAGGAAAACAGTACCAGCCGAAAAGCGAAGAACTTTTCCACACAAGTAAAGAACAGCAAGGACACACACGCAGCCAAGTGTCTCATGTGTGAAAAGGAGCACTTCCTAAACCAATGCAAAAGGTTCCGAGACCTTAACTACCACGAGAGGATAGAGTTTGTCAGTCAACGCAAACTCTGCAGAGCCTGCCTAAAGGAAGGCCACTTTGCTAAGTTCTGCCGCCGCAAAAATGAGGCTTGCAAAAAGCGTGATTGTAAGCAGTTTCACACAACACTGCTGCATCCACCAGACGAAGATGAATCAAATCCTGCTAGCAAGCCTGTAAAGGATGGTGAGAACGAGAGTTCCAAGACACCTAAGCAAGTGGTTAAAAATGGACTCATCAATCTGCCGCAGATGGAACAAAGCCTGCTACCCG
Source organism: Trididemnum clinides (assembly GCA_963675345.1). Taxonomy (NCBI): domain Eukaryota; kingdom Metazoa; phylum Chordata; class Ascidiacea; order Aplousobranchia; family Didemnidae; genus Trididemnum; species Trididemnum clinides. Next base: position 22,907,030 of record OY776290.1, on the reverse strand, counting down.
TAGTACCGGTGAAGATACGAAGAAAAGGGTCTGCTGAGTTAGTTGTCACCAAGGCTTTGTTGGACACTGGCAGCACACACTCCTTTGTCACTGAAGATCTTAGAAAAAAGCTAAAGATAGAAGACTGTGAGGAGGTCGGAATTCGCACCATCACGCTCAATAAAGATCAAGGACATCAAAAAACAAAGATTGTGTCTAATCTGGAAGTGACTGACATGGACGAAATCTGCTGCATTCCACTGAGCTCACTTTACTCCTGCAAGAAACTGCCAGTTAACCATAAGGACATCCCAACTCAAGCTCATGCAGACCAGTACGCTGAATTTGAAGATGTCTACATCCCGGAAGTGAAATGCAAAGTTGGTCTATTAATTGGCAATAACAATCGAATGGTGATGCAACCGCAAGAGGTCATAAGAGAACCGTTTGGCAGCTATGCGATTCGTACACCTGTGGGATGGACATTGAATTGCGCAGGCGGTCGTTCGGATCACGTGACTAGCCTTTTTGTCAGGTCCTCATTCGACAGTCAGAACCACCCTATGTGCTCTCTCTGCACCGATATCATGGATTCCTTGGTAAACGGAAAGGAAGAGATGTCAGTCGATCAACAGCGATTCATGAAAGCCGTCAATGAATCTACCAAACAACTGGAGGATCACCATTACGAAATCGGACTCCCGATCAAGTATCCAAATCTCAAGCTACAAAACAACCGAGTTCAAGCACTGCAGAGAGCGAGTCATCTGAGGAAGAAATTCAGCAGGAATGATGGATTCTACAATGACTACAAAAGGTTCGTTAGCGACATGATAGACCAAGGTTACTGTGCGAGGGTTGAGAAGCCAGGGCCCGAAGGTAGAACATGGTTCTTACCGCATCACGGAGTTTACCACCCTGAAAAGCCAGGTAAGATCAGAGTGGTCTTCGACTGCTCAGCTCAGTTTAATGGGGTTAGCTTAAATGGTAACTTATTGCAGGGACCGGACCTCACAAATAGCTTACTGGGCGTTTTGATGAGATTTAGAAGGGAGCTAGTGGCAGTTCAGGCTGACATCAAGGCCATGTTCCATCAGGTAAGAATCCCGGTTGAAGATAGAGACCTGCTTCGTTTTATCTGGTGGAAAGATGGAAATATAGATGAAGAAATTGAAGAGTACAGAATGACCGTGTACCCCTTCGGAACCGTGAGTTCACCTAGCTGTGCCAATTTTGCTTTGAAGCGTGCAGCTTCCGATCACAAGCAAGAATTTGACAAGAGAACTGTGGAAACAGTGAAGCGCGACTTCTACGTTGATGACTGCTTAACTTCAGCTCCCACGGTCGAAACAGCCATTAGACTGGTACATGAGCTTCGCGATCTGTTGGATAAAGGAGGTTTTTGCCTGAACAAATGGATAAGCAGTAGTCGAGAGGTCATGGGTTCGATCCCTAAGTCAGAGTGGTCTAAGGAAGCTTTAGATTTGGATTTAGCTAGTGATGAGCTACCCACAGAAAGAGCTTTAGGCCTGCAATGGAACGTGGAAAAAGATTCATTGACATTTAAGGTTCAAAGAAGAGACAAGCCATGTACTAGAAGAGGGATTCTGTCAATGATAAACTCTGTGTTTGACCCACTGGGTTTTGGAGCAGTGGCAGTTTTACCCATAAAAGTATTGCTACAAAAACTTTGTCGTGACAAGTTGGGCTGGGATGACCCGATTCCCCCAAATGAAAAGGGGAAGTGGTTAAACTGGCTCGAGCAACTTCCTAAATTGAAGCTCTTCACATTGCCAAGATGTTTCAAGCCTCCCAAATTTGGCAATATCGTTCACGCACAACTACATCACTTCGCAGACGCATCAGAGGGAGCATATGGATCGGCCACTTACTTGAGGATGATCAACAAAAACGGTGAAATCCACTGCTCCCTCATTTTTGGAAAAGGTCGACTAGCCCCTCTGAAACCACTAACCATTCCAAGATTGGAACTATGCGCCGCAGTGGTGGCCTCCCAGAATGACTTGATGATTCGCAGAGAACTACAAATGCCAGAGTTGGAAGTCCAATCCGTTTTCTGGACAGATAGCGTGACTGTTCTATGCTACCTAAACAATGAAAGCAAGTGCTTCCACACCTTCGTGGCCAATCGAATTCAGAGAATCAAGAACGTGTGTGACCCCTCACAGTGGCATTATGTTCCCTCCAAAGATAACCCAGCCGATCTACTTACACGTGGACTGACCATCGACGAATTTTTAAAATGTAATCGGTGGAAAATTGGACCAGCTTTTTTGTGGCAGCCACCTAATTACTGGCCTACAATTCCTCAAAATCCTGCCACACCAGAGTTTACAAGCGATCCGGAAGTAAGAAGAGACCAAACCCTTATTTATGCCGTAAAGGTGCAACCAGACATCAGCCTTTTGGATGGACTATGCAGGAACTACTCAAGCTGGCATAAAATAAAGCGAGTTTGCGCTCAGGTGATTCGTTGCAAAAACATTTGGCTTGGTCGATCGCATTTAAATGCGAAGGATCTTCTGAGTCTTGAAGAGATTCAGGAGGCGGAGTACCTAATTTTTCGACACTTGCAGCGGCGATACTATGGAAAAGAGATCGAGAAGTTGCAAAGAGGTGAACAAATTTCATCTTCAAGCTCATTGCGCAATTTGGATCCGTACTTGGAACATGGAATGCTAAGAGTTGGTGGGCGACTACAAAAGTCAAGTCTTCCACATGACAACAAGCATCAGATCATTCTGCCTAAGTGTTATGAGAGTGAGCTTATGATCAGAGAGCAACACGAAAGACTAGGCCACACGGGACGCCTACACGTCATTGCTAAGCTAAGGGAAAGGTTTTGGATAGTAAGTGTTAACTCTGTGGCGCGCTCTGTGCTGTCCAAGTGCGTAAAGTGTCGCAAGATTCGAGGACAGGCACTTACACAAAAAATGGCTAATTTACCCGAGGAAAGACTTATTCCTGATAAACCTCCCTTCTCCTGTGTTGGAGTGGATTTTTTTGGAACATTTTTGGTGAGGCAGGGCCGATCTAAACTAAAGAGGTATGGAGTACTGTTTACCTGCTTCACCACCAGGGCAGTACACATTGAAGTGGCATATAGCCTGGAAACCAGCTCGTTCATTCAAAGCCTGAGACGTTTCATTGCACGCAGAGGCCAGGTCGCGGAACTTTGGTCTGACAACGGGACTAATTTCGTGGGGGCCCAACGGGAACTTACCCAAGCCATTGATGATTGGAATCAAGCCCAGATAAATGATTTCCTTTTGCAACGCAACATCAAATGGAAGTTTAATGTGCCCAGAGCATCTCACCATGGTGGTGTTTGGGAGCGACTCATTCGCTCTACTCGAAAAATTTTGACTGGGATATGCAACGAACAAATTTTAACTGACGAGAGTTTACTCACCCTTTTGTGCGAGGTCGAAGGCATAATAAACAGTCGACCTCTCACCACTTTAACGGATGACCCTCGAGACTTAAATGTATTAACAGCTAATCATTTGCTCCTCTTAAAGGAACAAGTTTCCCTACCTCCTGGTAACTTTTCAGAAAAGGACAATTTTGCTAGGAGACGTTGGAGACAAGTGCAGTATCTTGCAGATATATTTTGGAAACGTTGGACTAGAGAATATTTGCCATTGTTGCAAAAGCGCTCTAAGCGGGTCAACACTTCACGCAATGTCACAAATGGGGACATAGTTCTTATAATGGATAACTCACCTCGTAGCTCTTGGGTCATGGGCCGAGTAATCGAAACCTTTCCAGACAAACAGGGTCTGATTAGAAGCGCCAAAATACAAACCCAGTTTTCTGTGTGTGTTCGTCCAATTTCTAAGATGTGCGCATTGCTTGAATGTGATAGTGTATGATTCTTATGTAAATTAAATTGTATTTTTGGTGTACATTTTTGCGCCTTTGTGTTAAGCCTTGTGACCCCTCATCGGCTTAAGGGGGGCGGTGTGTCACGGATCGAACATTTCTTAAATTTTTATTTTGGCAAATGTGCTGTTTGCTCGAATTCAATGCTTGATTTTCACTCTGCTGGAGACCTTTAGTTTATGTGGTCCAAAACTGTCTGCCAGCTGTTGGATATTTGTTTTTAACTATAAAGAAAAACCGAATGTGCTAATTAACTATTTCGCCGTTTGTCTGTTCGCTTTGTTTTAGGAGTATTTATTTGCACAAAGACGAACCCCCGTAACTGCCTTCATCAAATTTGGACATACGTAACAATTGAATGCTTTGTTCTGCCACCAGACAATCTAATCGTGTCTTTACTTTTCGCTCTACGCACCACTTAATTTCGAAACTGTGATCCTACTGTTTAACTTGCGAAATGTGACAATTGGAATCTATAGAACAAGATCTGAGAAATCCCGGCTTGATTATTCTAGAAAATTTACTACACGTGGCCTGTATCGTGAATTTTGATTGGCTGTTGCTACCGTATATAAGGCCTAAGAGCGTAGTTCTTCGGTTCTGTAAAAAGTTTGAACCAGAGGAAATAACAGTGTTTTGCTGCTGACGACAATCTTGAAAATTAATAATTTGCGTGGGACCTCAAATAGTTCAGTAAGTTTGTATGTATCTTGCATGTACTTAGTAAGTTTGAATGTGAATTGTTGGCTTGCGACGTAGTATTTGTAAATTTTCCATCACAACATATGTTACACCGTCGCAACGCCGTTTTTGATCTTCGAATTTGCATCGAAATCCCTATTTTGAATATGTTTACATTATGAAGTTAGTTAAGTGTTTATCGTAGCTGTTTGTTTACACTTGCATTGTGTTTTAGAAAACCTGTCGCCCTATCAAATATACCATGTGGTCATTTTGGATATCGGAGCTGTAATAAAATTTCGTATCTCAACATCATCACTTTGTGGACACTTGATTTAGCGACTGAGTTTGCGGCTATTTGTCGTGAATTTCCCATATCCCAAACCATATAGCCTGAGCAGCAGCTATAGCTACCATTGTAAACCAGTATTGCGTCAATTGACGCACGTCGGCCTTCTAGGTAGTTGCCATTCCATTTCGCTTCACAGATAAGATAGAAACAAGAAATTTTGAGAGCATGTGGGCTTGGCCAAATTAGAAAAAGTCTGGGAATATGAGCGTGGTAATCCGCACATTTCGAAAATTATAAATGCGCAAAGGTGAAAAATGCGTCAATTGACGCGTTCCGTCCTTCTAGTGTTAAAATGGTAAAATTGACACTTCAAAAACCGTTCTAGCCCTCAAGTTACCCACAAAACAAAAAATTAGTTAAGCAAATAAAGAGCGCCACCTAGTGAAGGCCCAAATTGCAAATAATGATATCTCAAAAACCACTTGACCGATTTCCAAAATTCTATTTGTTTTGTTTCATTTTGAAAGAACATCAACATATCAAAATTGCAACAAACAGTGGTAACCCATGGTTGCATTTTTAAAAAAATTTGTTGTATTATAATGGAATGCCACAAATATGGAAAGACGGCCGATCAAAATAAGCAATTACATTACAAACGATATACAAAATTGCCAAACCACAGTAGGCTTTTGGGTGAATGCCACAAAAACTCAAAACATCTCTCTTCCAATTTAAGGCAGGCGGAAACAACTTCAACCAAACAATCTGATCATGTAGCATATAACAATTTTTGTGGGTCATGCATATAATTTGGAAAACCACTAGTCTAAAGCATACGCGAGTGACTTTTAACAGTTGTTGGCTGGTGTTTACAATGCATCCCACAATGCCTTCTGCATTAAAATGATGTCACAATTGCACCAAGATTATGAAACTACAGAAAATTATTTCTAGATTTCTGATACAGCTCATTTGATGTACATCATAAATTTCCGATATATTTTGCGGCTGTTTTTTTTTGTCGCATTTTAGGTGGTTTTTGTTTGATATACTGTATATCGGATGGAAAGAAAAAAAGTGATTACCCTGCCTAATCAAGAATAACTCAAAAACTAAGCTTTGCAAACAAATTAAATTTGGTACATGTCATGAGCAGCTAATTTTGGTCAAGAGGTGAAATTTTCAGCCAAAAATATTCATGAACATAGAAATAATGAAATACAAAATTCAGGTTAAAATATGCAATGCCAGACATTATTTTCTAGAGGAGAGCTTAGATTTGCTATCTCCACACTCTGCCCAACCTTACATGATCGCTGGAAGTTCGACTACAACTAACAAAAAAATTATCTACCTTGTCGCATGTCAAACCCACAACCACAAGCACATGAACTAAGTGCAAATTTATTTGTGCTACGAAATCTCACGTCCATATTGCAGCAAAACTGCACACTTAAACCTTTTTTGCTTTTTCCAGGAAAAAAAAGTTCACAAAACAAGAACTGAAGGACAAGATAAAAGAAAAATGGAATGTAATATCAGTTGCTAAAATTCGTAAGTCCATATCTTCCTGGAAAAACATGCTTAGAGGATTGGTTGATTCCTATACCTAAATACTTAGAGTTACACTTTGGTGGAAAGCTAATTTCCTAAGCTTTAAAATGACACTAAGTGTTAGTATCTTATCATAACCTTTATATACTGAACTTACCTGTTTTTACTCAGCTTACCACCTTTTTGGAGGGGTAAAAAGTTACACTACAGGTTTAATGGTAAGATACATGTTATACATTATTGCAATGGCTTTGAAACAACCTTCAATTTGTTAAAATTGGTTGAGAAATGAGGTTACAAATTAGCTTTTAAGTAAACCAATTTTATGCAAACTGTTTCAATTTTTGAAAAAATCATCACATGATGATCTCAGGTGGCAGTAGTATTGATCGTACCAGATAGAATTATCAATCATAAAGCGAGTTTCAAGCGCGCAAAAAATGAGAAAAAGCATGCTTAAAACACTTAAAATGATTAAAAACAATACGTTGTTGCATAGTCAATTCAGTTTCGATTGTTGTAGACTTATTTTTATTGAATGGACTTTGTGGATATCTTCCAAAAAAGCTCGCGTATCTACGATCAGTAGTTTTAGAGAAAATATAGAAAACAAATAGCACCATCAAGCGTTAGCTGTGACATCATTTTAGACCCCAAATGAATAAAAGTTTCACAAGTCGTTAAGTTGGGAATTTGCTTTTGTTTGAGCAAAAAACAGTTTTCCTCTGTCAAGAAATGGAAATTCAAAAAATTACCTTTGATTATGACATCATCATAACGTCACAAACCCCATATGAGGTATGACATTCACTCTAGGGTGATGATTAATCGTGCCAAGTTTGATGGTTGTATAGCCAGTAGTTTCGGAAAAGTTAAGGCAAGTACATACTCAAGTACAGACAGAATTTTGCTGTAAATACTAGATTTGTTATTTGTAACAATATTTTAAAAACCTCTTTCTGAAAGATTCATGTTTTTGAAAGCAGTTTTCTTTTTCATTGCACAGGGAGGAGTGAAGAACCAGGAAAATAAAAAATAATTACGATTTAGCAAAACACTGCATTAAAGAAACAAGCATCAACCTTGAAAATCTGTTGTTCCCCAGTTCCAGCCTTTGCTGCTCAATTCTTGCTGTTCAATTTCAAATCCATAGTGGCTTTTGATATACTCAAATACTCTTTCATATTCCTAAAGATTTTAAATATGTCAACATATAAGACCAACTAGCACGCCAGGTATAAATAGGTGAATAGAAAATCTTTTACACTACTTTTGCCATTTGCATTATTTGTATTAAACTTTTCATCCAAACCTTCCTTGTACCAAACCTGAATGATAATTTCAACCAATTAAATTCTTCTAATGGGCAAAAGATTTACTAAAAACTTGCAGTAAAAAGGGTATTTTTTCACTTTGAAAATACTTTGTAATGTTGGGGAAACGAAAAATAAAATTATTCTACCCATACTTTTTCTGACACAAAAAAGTTTTGGACGAAAAAGTGTGGTAGCTGAAAACAGGTTACAGTTTAAAAGTTAGATCATATCATAAAATAAATCGAAAACTTGCACACAAACTACAGTAACACGCATAATGTGATTATACAAACTATATGTTTGCAGTATGATTAAGCATGATATTTTGAAGGAATATAATGATAAGCTCAGAAAATGAAAATGTTTTGCAATTTAGCTAGGCAAGTAAATTAATTATTCTCTTCTTGAGAGAAAATTATTATTAATAATAGCAATTGCATTCAGAGTTCCCAACAATATCTGCACAGAGCATGTGTATATTTTTGAGTTATCACATAGAAATGCCACAACATATTTTTCGAAAGACATAAAGCAATGCACAAGGTGAACATTTGACTTTCGAGTTCAAAATGACAAGACCCATACCATATCACATTGAATTATGCGCATAAAAAACTATTTCAGGATATCGCATGTTGTATACCAAGCAACAGCAACCTTACACAACAGCAAAATTTATTTTTAATTACAAACCTTTTCCTTAAACCCATCAAACTTATAAATATGACCATTTTTTAATGTAAATTTCATTTCATAGTCTCTAGCAACTCTTCTCCACACAATTCCTTGGATATCATTGTTTGCTAAAGAATCTATTTTTCCAGTTTTATTGTTCTTGAAAACAACCTTTTCACTCAATATTTGAAGACGCCCATCGTGCTGCAAATATATTCAATATCTTACTTATGTATAACATTATAAAGTGGTTGTAAAAAACACTTAACAACATTCATAACCAAAACAGTGCTTATATATCGCCTTATCCTAAGGATTCAAAGCCATCCTTAGGTATTTAAGTAATTAGCAAAGAAAAAAATAACCTCAAATTAATTAATTAATACATGATCCAGAATAGTAACAATAAGTTTCTAAATTAACTTTGCAAACACCTTAAAAGGTTAAATTATGAGCTAAATCACTGCCAGTTGTTTCAGGTGTCATAATACACAATCCTCAGGAGATATTCCAATAGAATTGCCACTAAAAATTCTTTCAAGTAAATTACCTAACAACTGCCATGTTAAGTACATAGCAAAGCAATGCAAATAACACAAATTTCACGTGAGATAATCTTGACGCGGTGATAATTATAATAAATCATTAAGCTCAGATATGCAGTAACCACGTTGTAGACAATATATATAAAAGATGCTTTTTAAATGTATACAGGTAGCATGGTTAAAAATTTTTATCAGAACAAGACAGGGTCATGTTTAGACGGCATAAATAGAGGGCATGATTAGAAGTATGCCATTCCCTCTGTTTTGAGATATGGACTTTGAAACGTCTATCTACCGACAAAATAAGTTTTTGGCTTCACTTATAAATGAAATATGGACCTAGTCTGCTGCCAGCTCCCTTTAATTATTACTGGTTGTGTCACTGCAAGAAGACATTATTTATAATGTATGCAAAATTGATGTATATATACTGTATAAAACCCATTAGTAAAAAGAATGGAGCCAGATTGTTCATCTTTATTAAATAAACTAGCAGCAACCTTGCTTCTAAAGCCATGGTATTGGGTATTGCCTGTTATAAAGGTCTATTCAGTAACATTAGAAGTCGATTTCACTATCAAACTACAACCGGATTGCATTCAAACATTCTGTTTCTGTTTTACCACAAATTGCAAAGAAAAGCACATAAACACTCAGCCTAGCGTTTTTTCTGGTAATCAAAGCCTACAGTAATACTTAATTCAATCATTTTGATCAGGCTAAATTCATTTTATTTAGCTCTTCTGGTAATGTAACGTTTATTTAAGTTGATACAAGTTCTTACCGAGCATGCAAAAAACTTCAATATCCGTCAACGTTTCGAACAGCTATACAGCTGTTCTTCATCAGGACTAATAATAAACGAAAGCACGAGTGAGGCAATATAAATAGTGTGCTACGCAATCGAAAAAAAAAAGGCAAAACAAAAGGTTTAAAGGCGAATAATAAACAACTGTAGATTACGTCAATTTATCATAAATTTCAGAATAAAAACAATTTTCTTTATCATTGATTAAATTTTCAGAATTATGAATAAAAAAAGATTCAAGAAATCGGCGTTTGGTAAAATCTATTTCAAAGGTTAATATTTTGCTATGATCCCAGTCAACTTGGTGATTTTAATAAAAAAAACGGCATTGGTTAAGCATGCCATCACCAAAGATCACCAAGTTGACTGGGATCATAGCAAAATATTAACCTTTGAAATAGATTTTATCAAACGCCGATTTCTTGAATCTTTTTTTATTCATAATTCTGAAAATTTAATCAATGATAAAGAAAATTGTTTTTATTCTGAAATTTATGATAAATTGACGTAATCTACAGTTGTTTATTATTCGCCTTTAAACCTTTTGTTTTGCCTTTTTTTTTTCGATTGCGTAGCACACTATTTATATTGCCTCACTCGTGCTTTCGTTTATTATTAGTCCTGATGAAGAACAGCTGTATAGCTGTTCGAAACGTTGACGGATATTGAAGTTTTTTGCATGCTCGGTAAGAACTTGTATCAACTTAAATAAACGTTACATTACCAGAAGAGCTAAATAAAATGAATTTATCAAAAGTACCTGGTAGCCAGAATAACAGTATATTTTAATCAGGCGTCATCAAATGCATTTCACAAAGAGTCAAATAACTAGAAAAAAACAAAGATCACGAGCCAGATACTAACTTTGCGCAATAGAAATAATGAAAGTCAATGCAAACTAGCAGGAAATGCTAGTCTATATAAGACCAGCCAGTGACTGTCCTTGGCAATTAATTTCATTTGCCTATAAACTAGACATAGTAGACAAATTATGGGATTGAGAAGAGCCTAAGATTTGTGATACACAATAGAGTAATAATGAAGTGACAGTACAAAGCCAAAAAATAAATAGTGGAAAGATCAAACTTTTTTTTGAAAATTAGGCCTTTCCCAAAAACGTTTAACCAAAATTATTATCATATACTGTATTTCAAACCGCATTTTATCTGAAAAGGTTGCTTAGCAATCAGCAGAAAATGGCTTTGACAGTCAACTTACAAACGATCCTTTTTGATTGCTAGCCGGCTCTACCTGTGCGCTGGCCAGGCCTACCAGTCAGGTATTTCAGGTTAAAAATATTGGTTCAGCCAGTTATGTCGGCTTCCCTCACATAACATTTTCGAAACCAGAAACGATAAGTTGGTATAAATGGATGTATTGCTCCTATGCCCCTAATCTCGATCGCTAAACTAGTATTTTGAATTAAGTCTGGTCATACTCCCAAACTCTCTGTCATTTCACAAATTCTATTCATACCTTTCAATATGATTAGGGGCACAAAGTCAAAGTTGGGGGTGGGTGTCATAATGATTTTTGTTTTATGGTTACACAAATCATTTATTTGGTTGTACGCTTGTTTCACAATTTGGTACAACCTCCTCATAATAATACTTGTGACCCAAGTTACTTGGCTGCACCTATGTGCCTTGGTCCTGGAATAGAGTATCTCTGTGGCAGATCCAGGCATTGCATCTTCCCCACCAGCTTTTCTTAGTCTCGCATTCGTGTTATTTGTATTTGTCTCATACAGTTTTGTCTAAAAAATTGGACTTCAAAGAAATTAATTATCAAAAAAAAGGCTTTCACCTCCAATGACAATGTGTCAATTTAGACTTCTCACCTTCCCCAACAAAAGTTCCTGCATCGACTACTGATATAACTCTTATAGAATCACAGATTGGTCGAACAAACTCATTTTAAAGAAAAAATTTCCCTCCGCTGGTTCGATTCTACATAGTAGAACGCCGATTATCAGAATGCCACCCTGACAAACGTCATAAAAGGGGCATCTACAGTCTTATCTTGAGCAATTACTACCTGGCGTGACATGCCAAAAGCAAAGTGCATTTGATAATAGACTGTGATTAATAGTGCAAAGGCTATTAACTTCCAAACTAAACTAGTAACTATGTCTTCCACAAAAAGAACGAAATGTAGTAATGATTGAGATGAAATTTGAGATTATAGATCAACCAGCAAAAGGAGTTCTTCTCAAGCAATGTGCTACAATATTAGCATTATCATTCAATTATCAAAAAAAATTGATTACTCAAACCACCCCAGTCCCACTAAGTTCAGATAATCACCGTTCTACTGTATATGATGCCTATAATTTTATGCAGTGGTGTTTTTTCTATTGATCTTTTCTCAATTTCATTAACTATTCTCATAATATCAACCTCCCTATTAATCAGTTATGACCAAGCTTACTTACAAACAGCAAGCATTTTTACAAACTTCCATGGGTTCATTTAGCTAAATATCAAAGTTGCGGAAGGAGGCTGAAGTGATTGATACATGTACACAATTTAGCAATGACATAATTGACATACTACATAAAACTTTTTCGTAATTGTAGGTCTAGTTATAACACCTAAAAGCCTCTGGCTGCCCATATGTTTCTTGCTGCTATGATAAACCCAACCAATCATGGCCGAAGTGACCAAGAGTCCAATATCCACAGTTCAGTTATTATAAGTTAGGTTATGGCTGAAGTGGATAACCTACCAAACAGGTTTTCGTGCAAAAAAAAGAGCATAATTTTGTAAATCATGCAACATTTCACAATAAAACTCAGAACTTTGTTCCACTTTGCTACACATCACAAAAATATCTTAGGAGTTTAGAGTACTCAGGCACACAGCATGACTGTACTGCAAAGGTATTCCAACGTAATATCCACCTTTGGTTCAGTTATTATACTTTTTGTACTTATTGCATTATTATAAAAATAGATTCAAACCAGCAAATACTGTAATAAATGATTTTAACTTAAGCAGGCTCATATCAGAAATAGGCTTTATTATTCACAATTGCTTCCAAAATAACGGCGAACAAAAAGCACAGCTGCTGCCTGTTGCTGTCCTGGCTGACATGATACCAGACAGCATCATGACAACACTTTAGATTATGACAAACAGATGTTTTGTTGAAGCGTTCAAGAAGAAAAAAAAGCATGCATAATAAGAATGCTTGAATGCTTAATTGCTTTTTGCATTATTGATAAGGCTTAAATTGATAAAGAATTACTTTTACTAATGGGATGTTGTTAATATCTATCGAAAAAGCTTTCAACTGTGTTTCACAATCAGAACTTTCGGAGAAAAGAAAACAAACTTTACTATCAATTGTCCAATATAATGTCATCTAAGTTCCCAAATATGTAAAACTTGTTGAAGTTGGTAAGTCAGGTGCTGACTTTCACTTAAGCAAAGATCTGACTTCCTCTATCAAAAACGCAAGTTGAAAAAAATTATCTTTAATTGCGATGTAACCATAATGTCATGAACCCCATTATCACACTCACCAAAAAGTGGTGATCAATTGTCTCATATTTGTACACCAAATAGTTTTGAAGAAGTCAAAGGGCACAGACAGACACACAAAACACATTGCACTTTATATTGCAAAAACTTGATTAAAGTCAATAAAATTAAAAGTACCATTCATTTGCACAACAATTCATTCTACAAGTAATACAAGAGACCAGGATGCACTTTGAGCAAACTGAAGACAGTGATAATGTTTCGACCTATTAGAAATCTTCAGGGCAGTTGGAGACCGACAAGTAGGTAGAGGCTTCAAATAAACCACAGGTTAGATTATCACACTTGTGGGACCTATACCAGTTCCACTGTAGTGAATGGTCTGTCAGAACTCTGCAAAGCTGTATCACTCACTAGCGAGCAATGTTTTAGCAGTTGTTAGACGCAATGCACCTGTGACAACTGCCACTCATTCACAAGTGATACAACTTTGCAGAGTTCTGACAGACCATATTCTACGGTGGACCTAGTATAGGTCCCACAAGTGTGATGGTGTAAGCAATGGTTTATTTAAAGCATCTTGTCAATCACCAACTGCACTGAAACCTGATAGGTTGAAACAAAACCACTGTCTGCAGTTTGCTCACTCTACGTTATTCAAAAACAGATCAACTCACGTCAAGAAATTTTAAGTGTCTTGGCAATTGTACATCATAGCTATGCTTAAGGGTGGGTTACATTAGTAACTGTGTGTGTTAACATTAGGTAACTTACCAATGCAACATAATATTGCATTGGTAAGTTACCTAATATTAACATACTAAATCATACTAGTCAAACATACCATTGATGATAACATAACCAGTTACTAATTAAAGATAATCATTAAGGGTATGTTACCTTAGCGTCATTATTGTTCTTCTGTTTGTTAATACTAACTTTGTGTATTTTGATTTCACTTGTAAGGTGACAGCTGACACCAATGACCTCTTGGTCTTTTTGCTGTCCCTTGTCAAGTGACTGCAAAAAGATTCATTTTCTGTTTTTTTTTTGATGTAGTTTATATAATTTTTTTATTTCTGAGCAGCACTTGATACATGAACTTCCTGAACTGAACTAACAATTGTAGTAAAATGAACATAAACAATGCGTTGATAGACTTCTTGGAGATCCAACAACTCAATTTTTCAAAATAGTTTTGAGGATAAAATTTACACCACTAAACAACTGTTAAAGTTCAATTTTTGATCAATATTTTCAAATAATTGCAGTCTTGCTAATTTGCAGCATAGTATGGCAAACCAGAAAAACTAATCTCACGGACAGTATCCAGCCTGCAGACCACGGCTAGGTAATTGCTGATTTAGACTAGCAATACAATACATCTCAAGTTCCGCATCAATTTTTTCAGTATTGCTATCTATCTAAGACAAACTTCAGAATGCAAGGCTATGCTGGTATGGCCACGTGAAAAGGTGAGAAGGCTACGTGGGAAAAAGGATGATGGAGATGGCGGTGCCAGGTAGAAGGAAAAGAGGAAGGCCAAGAAGAAGATGGATGGATTTGGCAAGTGAAGACATGGAAAGGGTTGGAGCTAAGGAAGAAGACAAAGTCGTTTGCAAGAAATCGAAAATACTATCGCGCTGTGGCGACCCCGAATAGGAAGAAGCCGAAAGAAGAAGAAGAAGCTATCTAAGGCATGCTATGAGTATTAAATTTTATCATCTGATCACAGGAAAACTTTTTGTCAATTACGCTAGAAAGAAGTTGTGATTGACCTGCTCTGTAGTTACTGATACCGCTACGACGGTTCTCAAGCTGAGAAAAATTGTAGTTAAGTCCTTTTACCTAAAACAGAATGGATCAACTAAAAAATCAGTTATATTGTTGCAAGTGTAACTGGATACTACTGAAATGCAGAACAATATCGCAGATCAGTGTTTTAGGGTGAGAATGTGGTTTAGGGTTACTTGAAGTTAGAACTAGGATTAACATTACTTCAAGCAACACAACCAATTTGTTAGTAGAGTTAACAGAACAAGTAAACATTATTCTGTGGCTATTTTGCTGTCAACAACAAAATAGACCAACAGGCTATTTTGCCATATGAGGTCTGTCCAAAAAGTATCCGACCCTATCTCCTCCTGCCAAAAATAATGCCACAAGTGGTTTTGGCTGATTGTGACGTCACAATTACTGCACACGCATAAAAAATTTCAAACTGATAGTTGGTGTCATTGTCTTTGAAACATCTAGTGCAGTCATATGGTGCATGATTGTTGATTTTTTGCTTTCAAGCTTAATGAGTATAATGACAGAAAGCATCGAACAAAGATATTGTATCAAGTTCTGCCAAAACCTAGGTAATAATAAAACTGAAACAATTCCAAAGATTCAGCAAACTTTTGGAGATGAGGCTTTAAGTCAAACTCAAATAAAGGAATGATTTAATTGCTTCAAAAACGGTCAAATGTCAGTGGAAAGTGAGGCACGCTCTAGCAGGCCATCCACAAGCCAAAATGAGGAGGTGATTGAGGTTTGCCAAATTGTGATGGAAGATCACTGTCTAGCACTAAGGGAAATTGTTGAAGAAGTGGGAATAAGCAGAGGATCAGTTCACTCGGACATTTCAACTAAAGATTTGTGCATGCGGAGAGTATTGGCCAAATTCATTCCCAAGCTGTTGATGGAGCAACAGGAGCTCTGTGAGGAAATCGCCCCGAACATGCTGGATTGTGCAAACAATGACCTAGAATTTATGAAAACTATCATAACTGGTGATAAGACTCGGGTTAATGGTTACAATCCAGAAACCAAGTTTCACTCTTTACAATGGAAGAATCCAAAACTACCAAGGCCCAAAAAAGCATGACAAGTCTGCAGCAATGTGAAGGTGATGCTGACCTGTTTCTTTGATTCTTGCAGTATAATTTATCATGAATACGCACTAGAAGGCCAAACAATCAATAAAGAGAACTACTTGCAGATTTTATGTTGCCTTTGTGATGCTGCACAAAGAAAGCGACCAGGCATGTGGACAGGGAAGAAGGACAATGCTCCTGCTCCTTCCATTCCATGTAATCAGAGGTTTTTTGACCAAAAACTTGTGCAACAGCCTCCATACTCTCCTTATTTGGCATTATGCGACTTCTGGCTATTCTCCAAGTTAAAAACTATGCTAAAAGAGATGAGATTTCAGTCACTTGAGAACGTTTTGGAAAAAATGATGGCAAAGCTCAAGAGCATTCCAGAAGACGAGTTCAAGAGGTGCTTCCAAAAGTGGCAGAGGCGCTAGGAAAGTGTGTGCTTTTGGAAGGGGAGTATTTTAAAGGAGATTAAATAAAATTGGTGATAATCGTTGTGTTGAGTGTTTTATGCCCAAAGGTTGAGTAATTTTTGGATAGATCTTGTAAATGATTAGAGTGCCTTTAAACAAGCACATTTGCTATATCACACCAAGCATTGCAGTGGTGTTACGATTGGTATCACCATGTTTAAGTGTCACAACAAGAAGTTCAGTTTTTACATCATTTTTTTTAGAATTGGATTGGATTCTTTGGAGGATGTATAGCCATAACATTTTTCATAAATTACATAACAGCAGGATATATACGAGGGTAAATCAAAAAGTTCTAAGACAAATAACATAAATTCAATATTTATTGAAGTTGTACGATTATTTTTCTACATAAGATCCACCTAACTCAATACACTTTTGCAAGCGATGTTTCCATCGAGAAATTCCTTCTTGATAGAATTCTGGAGTTTGTCTAGTCAACCAGGTCACAGCCTCCCTCTTTGCTTCATTTATGGATTGAAATCTTGTTCCTTTCAAATGCTCCTTCAGTTTTGGAAATAGGAAGAAGTCACAAGGAGCTAAATCAGGACTGTAGGGAGGGTGTGAAAGGATTTCCCAGCGAAACTCTCGTAAAGTTGTCGTTACAGTCTTGGCCGTGTGTGCTGGAGCATTGTCATGATGGAACAAAATTTGACGATGAAGCTTTCCTCGTCGCTTCTTGGCCAATGCAGTCTTTAGCTTTTTCAAAACTTTTTTGTAATAACTTGCAGTGATAGTTTTCTGTCCTTCAAGAAAATCTAACAAAATGATTCCATCTTTATCCCAAAAAACAGTTGCCATGATTTTTTGAGATTTTGCGGTATTTTTACTGAGATTGAATTTATGTTATTTGTCTTAGAACTTTTTGATTTACCCTCGTACATATATATATATATGGGGGGAGGGAATGTAAAGCATAAGGGGGTGTACATTGGGGATAAAATATCTGTGAAGTCATGTTTCTAAGTGGTCACTGAAATTGGCCAATCATAAATAGCTAAAAGTAACATCTTCTAAAACCTCAACAACTTTTCTAATCAGGAATATTCAAAGGTAAAATACATTCCAAGGGTGAAATGACAGACTGCAAAATAGCCACTGCCAAAACATTATGGAAGTGGTTATTTCACTGTTGATGACATTTTACACTTGCAGGCTATTTTGCTGCAGCCATTCATGTGTGTTTGTTTACATAGCCAAAATTGCTACAATTCTGCAAGTGATGCTGTGGCATGCGTATAGTGCACCTGCCTTTAAATGCTAAAATTATGGGTTAGAACTTGGCTGGTAGGGCACACTGGAGGGGATCCTGGTTTGTGAATGTTTAGGATAGGAAGTGCACACTAGGGGTGCAAATTTTTTAAACTGCTCATAAGAATTGACCAATCAGAAGCAACCAAAAGTCACATGTTTAATAAGCCATTAAAATTGATCAATCACAAATATCTCACAGCAAAATTGCCACTGCCAAACATTATCTGGTTCAAACACGCGATCACTGCCACCATGAATAGTGTTCAAACCCACTGAAGCACTTTGATGACAACAGCAGGTTATATCACAGGGTATATTGGGGTAATTCAAGACAAGTTAATATAAATCAAGTCATACTTCACATAACTCAAACAAACCAGTTGACTTTGACATTAAATAATTTTCAATAATTTTTTGCAACTCTAAATAGGCTAGTCTCACTTGACTGCACATGCAGTAATGCTTGTGTGACTTAGATGCAGCATAATGATGTGTAACCAATCAAGTGATGCATTTACTGCAAGTGAAATGCAACCAATAAAAAAGGCTGAGAATTGGGCTATGGATTGTAATTGGATTTGAATCAAATCAATTTGCAAATCAAGCCACATTATTATCAAACCAGCAGCTTCATCTATTACAGCATTTTTCTCAGTTACCCTATACGTTTTTATTGTCTTCTAACCTTATCCCGAATTACCCAGTTTAAGGGGTTACTTGAGACAGCCAATCCACTAAATTGAAAAATCCAATTTCAGATCCAATAATTACTAAAATATTGGGTATTCACAAATGGTAAATAAATATGCTAATGCTTAAAAAAGTGGTTAGATCAAAGTTGCAAGTATTTAAGTGGCAGATAAAAGTTAAAAAGTACTGGTAGTAACTTGTCCCAAATTACCCAGTTTACCCTAGCTATTTAAAGGCATAAATATTTTTCCAAATTTGCATATATTTAGATAATTTATTAGCCTTACCATTGCACCACGATTTTCTTGATAGATGTTTTTAAAGTCCAGTATATTGCCATTAACAGCCATAGGGCTTAGTTTCCTCTAACTTTTTACTGGCTGTCCACTAATCACACAGAATAAAACTAACAGTAAATATTAAATTTAGTTATTAATCTGTCAACAGAAATGCTTGTCGTCATCAAAACGATTTTCTTGAATCACGCTTTTGCAAAGGCTTGAAAAAATTAAGGTGCACTCTAGGCTGCATAGGCCTAGCCATTTAACAACTACAGTAACTAATCGCATAAAAAATCAAGAGCAGGCCTAAACTTACAAAAGCCGACACAATATTTGGTTATTACTAAGAGAATACAATAACAGCAATAATATTTAAAAAACAACGATGTCAATGAAAAAATGCCAGAAAGAGCTATCTTACTTGACAACTATTGGGTTGGCAACTAAGTTCTTGCCGTTTTTTTAAATCACATATCTTAAATGAAAAATAAGAACTGACAACTATTTAATCAATGATATATTCTCCATTCATGTCGACAACTTTTCCCCAGCGTTCGACAAGTTTCTCAATACCTTCTCGGTAGAAATCTTTTGTTTTTGACTGGAAAAACTCGTCCAACCAAGCTTTAACCCACACTCCACATTTTTGGACTTTTCCCATTAGGTGAAGATGCTTCTCTATACACGTGTGAGAACAATTTATCCTCTCTGCCAATTCCCTTGTTGTTTGGCGTGAATCTTCATGCAAAAGTTGGTTTAACTGCCCTTCATCAAGTTCAGTTGGGCGGCCAGAACGCGGTGCGTCTTTGAGATCAAAATTTTCCTCTTTGAACTTAGCAAACCAGTAACGAGCGGTTCTTTCTGCCATTGCATTTTCCCCATACACAACACAAATTTCACGAGCAGCTTTTGCAGCAGTAAAGCCTCGATTAAATGCAAAGAGAAGGAGGTGTCGAAAGTGCACATTTTTTTCAACTTGACATTCCATTTTGATGATTTAAAAATAAAGTGAAATGACTTGAATTGAAACACAATAAATAAAATATTGCGATAAGTTTTCTAAACACAATAAATTTTAATAAAACGGCAAGAACTTAGTTGCCAACCTAATACAAAGTAACAAGTAAAAATGCTCCAGCAAAATATTAATTAAAATGGTAAATTAATCAAAATAAATTAGAACAACTTGTCCTCATACAACTGTCCACTGTAAAGTAAATGCAAGGCTCTTTAGCCCTTTCTGTTATCAAAAGCAAAGGCCATCTTATGCATAAATTGCCGCAATTACATTGACATCATACTTCACTTTTCAATTTCTTATTTTCCATCTCCATGTTTTGTTCCCGCGAATGATTACAGCAAGTATCCGTTTTACGAATTTATAGGAACTTTAAATGAGTTAATTTTTGTGATTTTACGCCAAACTCTGTTCCAATTACAGCAGAACTATCTTTGGACCAAACCCAGAAGATCTCGCCTACAAGCACAGGCGCAGATCTTTCCTCTGCATATACACAAATCAAAACTGCTTTTTTCTCTATTCTGCAAGAGCAGTGCAGAGCAAATCAAGCATTCTAAAGTGACCGGTCCACAAAACGTGGGCGAACAAGTGGGGAGGCTGAAGCCCTCCCGAATATTTTAGAAACTTTTCCTTCGCCCTTCCCAATTTTTTCAGAATGAAAACTAAGCAAGAAAGTAAGAAAATTAGCCCGCAATATCCCTGAATTAAAAATGTTTTTCTTCATTTTGATGTTGCTCACAAAGCAATCTTTATACCGTTTATGTGGAAACACGAAAAAGGGAGATTTGCTAGGTCTATTTCCTATGGTTTGTACTACACTCGCAGTAGTTAATAGTGTGCCTCGTGCTGCAAATGTCACAGCACCAACCTCCTTAGGTTTGCAGGTTCCTGCATGATCTGTAGGTTACGGTCAGGTTTCTGCACTGTTGTTGCACCAGCTTCATCAATATTTCAAATATCTTTTCTATTTAATTTATATTTTTCAATTACAATCATAGGCGTAGCCAGGGGGGGCCAAAGGGGCCATTGCCCCCCCTGAATTTTAAGTCAAATTACAAAACGGTATCAAAAAAATAAAGCCATAAATATTTTTGTCCCTCTGCAGGTAGGCTACATTAGAGTTTATCGTAGACTTTTAGCAAGGGGGTGGGTCGGGCGTGGCTTTTTAAGTTTTTAAACTAACAAATGTTATCACACAAGATGTTTACGTTTTACACACTAAATATCGCCGAAGTTTTTCTTCTACGTCGCAGTCGAGTGATGAATTGATAATCCAAGTCATGGTAATTGCAAGAAATAAGCGTCTCGCTTAGCGCTTTCTTGTTTTATTGCGATGCAGATTATTACAAATACGTTGCTTTTTTTATCAGGACGTTCAGCCTACCAGTGGAGGTGGTTTCCCTGAAATTCCTTAAATAGTGCGTTAACGTCACAATTGAAGTTGAACTATTAAAGCCGTTCTTGATAAAACTATATTAGATCAGTGAAATTGCGTTCGCACTTTCTCAGTTTTGTACAGCAATTTTTATAATAGCGACGAGCGTAGTTCACGAAAGGCACAATGCCATTATAAGTAAATGACGTCACATTAAAAGTTGCAAAATTTGGCCCCCCTTTCAATTTTTTTCTGGCTACGCCCTTGATTACAATTGATAAGAGAGTGAAGAAGTCGTTTAATACAATTGTCAGAATAAATGTGGTTGCGGTTGGAAAGTTACTGGCCTCTGGATTTCTATACTTGTGACCAATGTCTTCTCATAAAATTAGTTAGCCAATCAAATTCAGCAATTTATATTTCTTTTCACTGCTGTGTGATTTATAGTTTTCAGTCAGCTTATTAGACGATTTTCTCACCTGGAAATAATAAGTGCATTGCAATTATCGGAGAAATCGCGATATCCATTTAATTGTCTTTTTTATAGAATGCTAAAACTTCAAATTTTGAGATATGGTGATGCTTCACCAGTATTCTCATTACCCCTCAATCTACACCAGCACCTTGCATACAATTTGCGAAGGTTCAATTAATTGAACCATAGTAGGGAGGGGAGTGTTTTTTACAGGGTATTGCAAAAAAATATGCATACGGCAGATGAGACTCAGTAACCTGAAACAACGTTGTCCCCTATAGTTATTTTGGGTTATACTGGCTGTAATAGTTTGACATTATACTCATATGCTATCCCTGCATATTGATTCTAGTGTAATGCGGTTGATACATGTGAAGTGGCTCTTTGATATTGGTCGAAACCGTTGCCCCGTATATGCGGTCTATGTAGTAATGCAGCAATGGATCGATGGCATAATCTAAAATTGCTCAGAAGGGCATATTTGGATTTTATGCGGAAACACTGTGGATGGACTAGCCTACAATATGCTAGTACAAGTTTAATTTTGTTTTGGAAACCTGTGGATGGCTGGCATGTGAGATGTTGGCGTAGATTGAGGGATGTTGAAAATGCTGGTGAGGCATCACCATATTTAAAAAAATCTATTTATTTATTTCACAATATGTTAACCAATTTTGGCAAAAGTTCATAAAACTGATGCGCAGCATTGGAAAAAAACGGTATTCAACCAGTTCGCTTTTTTTGTAGGAGTAAAAATTGTATTTGGACTCCAATAATTCACGCGAGGTAATTCTTTGATCCTCTTTCTTTAAATTTTTGAAGCGTTTTGACATATTTATTCAAAGCTGCATGAAAAATGCGATATATTTTGGCCGAAGATCTAACAAATTTGCTTTCTTTTACTTCTTCAGATGCAACAATTAGTATGTTAGATGAAACTCCACTGTTTGTGCTAATCTATACTTACCTTGACATTCTACAAAAACCAAAGTTTTAAATTATCCTCGATATTTATTTTATGCAGTGTGATCGTAACATCACACAAAACTGCTTTGCGTGAGGTTGCAACAGACTGTAGCAAACAAAAATGATCAGTAACGAAGTAATTCTATTGAAGTAGAATCCTCAGGAACGGGAAACTTACTGGCGTAGCTTTATATTTTGCCATTTCTATAATTACTTGAGTATATTTAGTGGAAAGTAACTGTTGCAGGGAGGAACAGCTAAAACTGGCCGTTTCACCGCCCATTCTATTTGGGAGATCCTGTCTCTAACTGTCTTGCTCACCAGAGGTCTTCGACGCACGAGCACACACCAACTTGCAGAACATGAAGACTGTATTAAAGGGAAAACAGAAATTTTATTCACAAATTAGCTGTATCACTTGCATGAATTGCGAAACGCTAGGCGTATCTGGCTCTAGATGTAACAAGATGTAAAAGACTACTGAAAAATCTCCTAAATACAATCCATGCAAATAAAGATATAAGCGAATGCTAAATAAGGGTATATTATCGAATTAAGGCTAGCATTAGCTGACGTTACAAGCTGTTCATTGTTTCCCGGTTGATCTAAGACACAGGCAAGCTCTTTAGAAATACCGTACATAAACAACTTGCCACTCGCCTAAGTTGGTGATAAAACATTAGGTTTCTATTCGCTACCACCCCAAACTAAAAACAATGGCAAAGTAGAGTGAGCTCATAAACGGTCAACAGGGCTATTTAAAACCACAAACAAATATGAGATCAATCAGCAAAATTGTCACATAACCATCAACAAGAAACGAGAATGACATACAAATCGATTCAAGTAAAGGGAAAACAACTTGCCGTATTTATAAATGATTCACTGTACCAAACTTACGGTTTCCTTCCATTAAAGGTTAAACGTAATAGAAAAAAATTTGTGAAATATAAAAACAATTCATGAGTCATCACATAGTACAAAACATCCTTATTCCTCACTTTTTACAAATGACAATCTACTAAATGAAGCGGAAAACACAACAGCTTAAAAAGCGAAAGCTTCCAAACAATTATGATATCAAAACAATAACAGTTAGCCTACTTTATTAAAAGGACAAAACAACTAAACCAATGACACATAAATCACGTTTACAGTAACGATGATCAAGTAGCGGTAACTTATATTTACATAGGTTAGATGCTAAAAATTTAATGCCGTTTAAATTGAAAAGCAGTTTCTCTGAATGAAAAACAGCTTTAAATTTATGTTGCTATTTTCTGCAAATTCTGCATGAAAGTGGACTAGTTTTGGTTCGAATTCTGAAAAGCAACTGAAGTACTAGACTGCTTTACAATGCTGACTACCCAAGGTACGGTGAGTTATTATCAGTGATCAGTGTTATCGTAAATTTTTTTAATTTGGAAATTTTTGGTGCCAGAAGAAAGTTCAAATATTTCTACTGTTTATTTTTTGCAACTTGTTTTTATCTTCCCTAGCATAGCCTATATTAGTTCGTTTACATCTAAACGAGCTACTCCTTTTGTGAAAGAAATAGCCTGGGAGCAAAGAGGAAAATTGACTTCCCAAATGATTCGTCAAAATTTTGTTGTTGGCTGAGTTCTATGATGCCTTTAAAAAAAAGGTTTTCACGTAAGCTTAACTACTGCGAGTATATTCAAAATTTGCTTAATTCCACTGATTCCTACCAAAATTTTGTGGGGTCTTTAAAAAGAAAGGAAAAATGTTCATCACCAAAACCTATGATTCTAAATATAAAGTCTTTATCACTCCTTCTTTCAAAACTTTTAGCTGGCTACGTCATTGGGCTTTAGCATCTGTGGACTAAATAATTGCAGTACATATCGTAAAACCGACGCGATGGTGTAGTGGTTAGTGCGTCCGCTTCGCTGTGGGTAGACCTGGGGTTCATTCCCCTTGTCGAGTCATACCAGAAGACTTTAAAAAATGGTATCCGCAGCTTCCCTGCTTGGCGCTCGGCATGTATGGGAGGTTGTGGAGAACAAGCCGGCAAGTTCGCTTGTTGTGTCCTTGGGCAAGGCACTTAACGGGACGCCCCACCTTTATGTGGAAGACAGGTGGCCCATAAACCTCGACAAAGGCAACTCCCAATCGAGTGCGGACTTCCCGTCCAAAGTATAGCGATACAATTCGCTTTCTCGTGAATGGAGGATAAATATGGCAAATAAAACAAAAATAAAACAAAAATTTAAGTCTTTTTATTCGGAAGTAAAGAAATAGTGGTTTCATATAGTTACCCCATGTTTAAACAATTTACGAACTTTAAGTCAAATGCTTAAGACAGTAATAAAGATGTAATCAAATAGGTCCATACAGTAGGCCTACAATAAAAATCATTGGCCTAATTACAAAAATAATTAGGCCAACGTGTCTGCACTATGGTGCCCAGTTTACTTTTGGATCCATATCAGCGAATATCAATTTATTTTATATTTTGCATTCCATGAAAGATAAAAAATTGATTTTTTCTCTCCTTCCCATGATAATTTATATCACACGGGACGAATTCCAAATGCGTCACCCCAAGCTAGAAATTAATTTCCGCATTAAAAAGTTTTTCCGAAAAAGGTTTTTAATGTACCGTAGCCTATATTTACAAAATGTTCTTCAAAAGAAAAAAGCCATCAACCTAAAGTAAGGCAACTCTTTAGAGAGTTTTTTCAAAAATGGTGTCACCCCTTAAAGTGCTATGTCTTCCCCCATATAATGAAACCACTGCTCACACCATACCTGTAAACTTTTAACCTGGTGGGTAGCCTGATGTATATTAAGTTACAAATTGGCAAAGAAGTTTGGACTTTCAAAAAACCTTTCATGAAGGGTATGTAAAGCGATCGTCCCCAATTGAAAACCATTGGATGAAAGCTGCTAAAAAAATGAGACTAGGGGAGGTCAAAGCTGGTTGGAACACTCTTTGGTTGTTCAGTGATTTTGTAAAAACTACATATAAAATGAAACATCGTAGCTTACCGCATGAAACTTGATGCCATTCTACTTTTTATCATTGATTTCAACCGAAACCCAGCTGATCAGTTTTTCCATTAACTTTTATTAAAAATGAAGTCATTTTTGCTCTAATGTGCCCCGAACACGGGGCACATGGGAATATCTGTAAGTATTGCTGAAAGTAAAAGCAAACGGGGATATCCTGAAATATCTCAGGAAGTGATATATCAGAACACCATTTTGATCCCTAAGTTAAAAACTTACCTGTGGTCATTCGGTTGCTTCAAGAAGGTTTTAGCTTCATGCATACTCTCCCCCATTTCACAGCAATTTGCCATATGTCCAGCTCATCAGCTCATTTAATTCGCACATACTGCAGCAGTAAAACAAATAGTTTTATGTACAAACAAATCCAAAATACAACCCATTTAGGCCTATGCAGTTAAGCATTTTGCTTCCCCGCTTTTATTCCCAATGACCAATTGCTAGGCACGTCTTTTTTTGGTAGCAAATTCGCGAGCAAGCGCTCTAGACCAGTGTTTCTCAAACTGTGTGCGGTGGAAGATTTGCAAATGTGCCGCGGATTTTTCTTAAAAGATTTAAAATTTATACAAGTTTTTAGAATGCTCCAGGCGCACTACGTTTGAAACCATTATATAGACCCGCCTACTTATTTTATTGCCCGTTGCGATAACGTCATCGCTCGCAACGACCATTAATGGTAGCCTGCACTTTCCCTTCCTCTCTTGCCCTGGTGGTGCCAAATCAGAACGCTACATTTTGACAGGAAGAAGTGCCAGCTATTTAGGTTCTGGAATTTTCCATGATGAATAATAACTGAAATTATGGCCGTTCTGGCTGATGCAAATCAGTCCCGGAATTGTTAACGATAATAATAGTTGGTGTGTTTCATTTAAATTTTTATGTTGTATGTAGCACGTTCGACGACCGCCTCCCGAGATACCCCGACAACAATATTCATATTACATTCTAGGCTATGCTTTTATTTTGTAATTAAAAATTATCAATAAGCAATATTCATTGTTACCCACAGCAAGTATGAAAGTGTGAAAACGTTGAATAAAAAGAAAGAAGCCAAACGAAGATACAAAGATTGCATCGAATATGGTGTCATATCTTCGGGACCTCAAGAGAATCCATTACCATTCTGTCTGATCAGCAATACAGCTCTGTCAAATGAGGTACTTGTTCCAAACAAATCGAAGAGACACTTGGAAACGAAACATTCAGCTGTAAAAGAGCAACCGAAGGAATACTTTGTAAACATCTGGGCTCAACAAAATGAACAAGGCAAAAAATTTACAAACTACCTAAACCTGCCAGAAAAGGGATAGATGGCAAGTTATAAGGTTGCTCAGTTGCTAGCAAAACACAGGCTGAATCAGTCATTGCACTAGCTTTAGCAATATTTTTTAAGACTATTCTTGGATTCGATGCCGCCGAAAAAGTTATGAGAGTTCCTTTGTCAAACATACGATCTCGTGCAGAATTGCAGACTTATCGTCAGATTTAAACATCAAATCTGCGAACACTTTGAAGTGCCTGACGATGAAGTGTCTCTGTTGTGGTCCCTTCAAGTTTATGAATCTACTGACATTAGCGGAAAGACCCCGCTGCTGAGTTTTATTTGGTTCATAAAGGATGAAAAATGTGTCAGCGAGGATATAATTTGCATAGACTTATAAACTAAGACCAAAGAAAAAGATATTTTCAATGTGGTAAATAAAAAACATTTTGCTCTTCAAACCAGGGATGTGGAAGCGGAAGCGGAAGCAGTGGAAGCGATCCTTTTTCTGTGGAAGCGGAAGCGCGAAAAATCCACCGCTTCCGCTTCCACATAGGAGGGAAGAATGGAGAGAGAAAAGAAATTGGTTCTGCTATCCTTTGTAGAAGAACGAATAGGGGAGCATACATATTAAGAAATGAAAGCGAGGAGGAGTCGTTTAGAGAGATGTTGACCTCTACATAATCAGAGTAGGGGCCAAGCAAAGAAAGAGAGGAGGTAGAAAGCTCAGAGAAGAATAAGCTCTGCTTGACACAAATGATGACGCCGCCGCTAGCGTCTGCGACATCAGTAGAAAAAATACCAGATCGGGAGTAAGTGCCATGGGATCGCAGAGCACAGAATCCAGGGATCCGAAAAGAGGAAGATGAATTAAGGTTAGATTCCTGGATACAAATAAGGTCAACGGGATGAGACGAAATAAAGTGTAGTAGTTTAGTGCTCCTGGCTTGGAGACCCCCAGCATTCCATTGAAGAACCCTGAGAGAGTTAGGGAGGGGAAGAGAAAGCTGGGGGTAAAGAGAAACATCCAGGAGCATGAGGCGGCGGTGAGGGTGCAGAGGGAGAAGATACAAATTGGGCAGAAAAAGGATAAGAGGTTTGAAGGTGAGGGTGGAGTGCGAGTGCTGCATTAGCAGAAGGGGGCCAGATTGAGCAGTGAAGGTATACCAGCTGAATGAGTCAGAGGAGGAAGTCACAGTGCTGGTAGGTGTAGAATCTCCAAAAAAGCAGAGAGAGTAGCTCCAGAAGTGAGAGCTGCCAAGAGTTCTGAATCTACAAAAAGAGAGTAGTGAGCACTTTAAATGAACTTAATTAGAGCATGTGCAGCATTGCACTGACCTACCCCGCCAGGTCACATTTCCAGCGCACACTAAATGGGGAAAGACAGGGCAAGGGTTAGAATGAACGTTGCCGCTCATCAGGAGAAGGAGAAGAATGAGGAGACGGGCAAGAGAAACGCAGGAGTAGAGAGAAGACAGACCAATTTTAAAGAGGCTGCGTGCTACCTTTCTGCGGTCGTTCAAGGGGCTGCACGGCGAAAAAATGGTTTGTGTGAGGCGAGTGCCTGGGGTAACTGGGACACTCGGGAAGGCCAACAGTCATTTTGACCCAACCCAAACGGGTCGGGGACCGCACCACCACGTTGAGGCGGCTGTTGATTGGTGCAGTTCAATTTTGCTCGCTTTACATGTACATACCATATATACGACAGAAATTTCGCATTTCACTATCCAAAAAGATCGGAGTCAATACGTGTTTTGAGGACGGACAGAAGGTCCGTAATGATGATCAGAGTTAACGTTAACTTAAAGTCAGAGTTAGTTGAGGATAGAGAGGAAAAATCAGCGCTATACGGTGTAATTTGTTGTTGTGACGACAGGTTATTGTCGAGCAGTGGCAGCTCGTGCCTATGGCCTGCAGAGCTGCAGCCCCCCCACGCGTTTTTGTGATCTGTTTTTTTTCGAATTTTTGATAATGTTAATATTTCTCATAATGTCATAGTTCATACCTTATTTTCCAATGCACCAGTTTATGTCGCTGAAAAGACTAATTTCCCTATATTGCTAGCACGAAACTAAGTGAACGTGCGACATAGGGATTCTATGTGACAACATAATAATGGTGCGTAGGACGGGCTGTAGCTGCAACGCCCGAGACTGTAATTCTGTAAAGCGATTTAGTTGCTTCATAAATGGTTTAAAGTTTTAGTTTCTGTGTGACATAGCAAAATTTTTTCCCATGGAAGTATTATTGTCAACATTACTAAGCCAAATTTTTTTGTATTACTGAATATTTCTAATTTTTCAACACCGCTCGTCAAGCTGCAAACGATAGCAGCAGGCAGGGCAAAATCAGTAGCACCCAGACGCATGACGTACATTATATGCGTTGCTTTCATGGTCACTTGGTTCTTGTCACTTTTCTTGCAACGCATCAATTCCTGCTAAGCTTGCTGATGTTGCACCTCTAAAGCAGGGCTAGTTGCTGTAATTAGTTAGATTGTTTGTAGG
Source organism: Trididemnum clinides (assembly GCA_963675345.1). Lineage (NCBI taxonomy): Eukaryota > Metazoa > Chordata > Ascidiacea > Aplousobranchia > Didemnidae > Trididemnum > Trididemnum clinides. The sequence goes on along the minus strand of OY776290.1, from coordinate 22,877,583 downwards.
TAAGCAAGTTCAAATGTTGCTATACAGTTGTATCATTTAATGAATTAAGCAAATAAATTGGAAGTATGAAAACTCATCTAAAGGCGAGAAAGTTGTTTAACTTATTTTTTCTCTTCTACCGGCCAAAAAGTCGTAAAATTTTTGCTTTGCCATTTGGATATCAGACTACCGCAACTACGTGGGGGAATATTGCTGCTGCACGCGACTAACCAAGAGTGGCTGAACTCTTACAACTCCCCTTAGATTGAACCCGCATAACCGGTAAAAACGAGGGATACGGGGGCGAGGCATCCTACCGTGTTTTCGAGTGGGGCAAAAGCATTGGTTTCGTCCAGCCGCCAAAATTTATTTCGCGTATTTTACAAAAATTTCATTTAAACACCACACGCCCGACTACCCGCTTTATGACAGTCCCGGGCTATGTAGATTCTGACGACTTGGTTTGGAGGCATCGATGGTTTAATTCCACCAGCGCCACTGCTCGCACTTTTAGCGCTGGTCAATGTGTTGTTATGGTTCGTGATACCTCATCGCTCAACCCCGAAACCGCAACTATTCATTGCTTACTCACGCTTCGCATCCACCTGCAGTGCAGGGGGCAACGTTAATCTCTAATTCTAGGCGCACAACGCCCCCTCCGAAGGCGCTGCGTTGGATGGAACGAATCCTTGTTGATGAGGCCAAAAGGCCAATATCTGAGTCCAGGGATGGTCCCGCCTATTTCGCTATACTAAAGTTGTTCGGATCGTGACTTTTCGTGAAAACCAATTTTTGCCCGGAGGTATGTTGCGTTGTGTCTGGTTCCTGTGAGCTTCGAATCCGGGTCTTTCGAGCTGCTTTTCCGTGCATGCCGAGACATGGTATCGCGTAATCACCTACAGCCATGAATGCCTTAAAAACCACATTTAGTATATAATGATTGGAGGGTTTTTCTATGCCTAATTAGCTTTTGTGGGATCAATTTTATGTAAGGATACCAGTTTTAGTTCATACTTGCATGGTTAGCAGTAACGTCAAAGGGAATCCTGGTTCAAAAGTAAACGGTACGTAAGTCTTGTGCTTTGTGTTGGATTGTTTGGGTTTGTTGCGTATACAGTCCAATGTTGGATATCGGGCTAGCCAGGAGTCACGAAAAGTATCTTACATTGGCAAGAGCCCTAGTGATGATAATGCATCTTCATTACCCGTATTTTAGGGATGGTTCCGCCTATTTTGCTATACTAATGTTGTTTTAATCGTGACACTTTGTAAAAACTAAAAAATATATATACAGGGTGGGCCAATAAAATGTTACCACTTTTCAATCATACCCAAGTTTTCAAATGTGAATTTATTCAAAATTTTTATTCAAAGATTTGTGATAAGAAACATTAAACCAACATTTAATATCAATGAATTTGTAAAATCTGAACTCTGTAGGGAAAGAAATAAAGATCTGTGTTCAGTATGCGTCTGAGAGTGGTCCTTGAGAGGGCAGTCTCCCTCTGACAAACATCTGGTCGATTTTCTTGGTGATTCCTCCAGACGCTGTCTCACGATCTCTGTGTTAATGGCTGTTCTCGCAGACCTTGGCCTACCATCATGTCCTTTATTCGCTTTGGTCGCATATCCTGTTTTCCTGAATTTTTGAAGAAGATGTCTGATTGTGAGTATACATGGAGGATTTCTTTCCGGAACGTCAATGACGAATCGTCACTGAGTCTGGGTTACCAATTTTAATTCAAAATATGCTTCCACGATCTTTACTCTCTCCTTCACAGTATATTGTTTTCGATCCATTGGTGTGAGAATTCAACGTTTTGTTGTTAGTATTTTTGAGAATAAAAAAAATCTATTTTGGAAATAGCAAGGATTCAAAAAGTGGTAACATTTTATTGGCCCACCCTGTACATATATTGCTGATGTCCAAGAATGCAGAAAGAAATTTTGCAAGTCGTCGAATTAACCGGTTATAAGTTCAAGTGCGATAAATTCGTACGACTTGCACTTGTTCATGTGCTTCACTCTTCAGGCTAGTTCTTAGCTTGATGATATGTGCGAGAGTTTGTATTTGTTCTATTTTCTTTGTAGATTACAAAATATTAAAACAAATTAGAATTAGCCTACTATTCTGTACACTAAATTAGCCTACCGCATTCTGTAATATTCAGCCAAACCAATGCTTGATTGAATACAATTATACAACTAATACAGCGCAGAGTTTCGGAAAATTTGCACATTTATAGCTAAACAATGGCAAATAAACTGCCTACAAAGAGTGCAAAAAAATTAAAAAATGACTTGCAGCCCCACCAGCAAATTCAATCACGAGCCGCCACTGTTGTCGAGAGCTGTAATACCTCGTATGTAATCATACGGCTTACATCTGAGAAGCATTAAGTTAACTGTTGTAAAAGTAGTTGTAAGTAGTGAAGGAACTTGTAATAACTGTCTATTTGTTGAAGTGTTCAATTATTTTTTTGAATTGTAGTAGCGAAATATTTGATTTTCTTGCAAGCAATTCGTGGTTTCTAAATTTTTGTTGGTGGGAGTTCCGTGACAAACGCGAAAGTACATTAGGGGCTCCGCGATGACAAAAAGATTGAGAAGCACTGTTCTACATTTAACACGAATTCTGATATCTAAGAAAAACAAACACAGAGTAGTTCGAAACAATTAGCTCAAGCGAAGTAGGTAAAGTAATAGCAATAAATAAAGGTTTTTGTTTTCTCAAAATGATGAAGTGTAGAAGAAGGCAGGCTACAGACCCACAAAAGTTAAAAAAATTGTCAACGGCCGTTTTTTCGTTTTTTGTTGGTGGAAGCGGAAACGGTGGAAGCGGAAGCGTTTGAAAAATAACTACAGTGGAAAAACTGTGTCCGTGTTTGCACCGATAGCTGCCCTTCCATGATGGGAAGTAGAAAGGGATTCGTCACGTTTGTGCTTCAAAAAAATCTAAATGTGTTAGTTATTCACTGCTTGATTCACAGAGAAGCTCTTACCTTCAAATCTTTGCCAAAAGATTTGATGTTAGTTCTGGATCAAGTGATTACAATTGTAAATTTCATCAAATCTGGACCGCTTGCATTCCTGCTTTTCTCTCAGTTTTGTGCAGCGATGGTATCAGACTACAAACAAGACCATCGGACAACATCATTGTATTCTCAAAACTCAAGTCATTTGGTGAAAAGTTGTTGCTGTGGCAAAGTAAGATCTCGAAAGGAGTCTTCGACTGCTTTCCTACTTACAACAAATAAGCTTCAAGCAAAGAAATCACCCCCGAAATTTTGCACACATTGACACACCTGCTGTCAGGACTGTAGCATTACTTCCAACAGTTGCAGGTAATGAGTATGGATGGGTCAGCTACCCATTTGGAAACAGCGAAGCTACAAATCTTACAACTGAAGAAGAAGAGCAGCTCATTGATTCATAAAACGATACATTTCTTCGGTCAAGTTTTGCCGAGAAAAGTCTGGATGAGTTTTGGATCTCTATCAACAAGTTATATACTGCAATCAGTTTAAAAGCAATCAAAATAATTCCTCTATTTGCATCTTCATGGTTTTGTGAGTTTGGATTTTCAGCACACACTGAAATCAAGTCAAAGAAGAGAGAGACTTCTTACAATTGACGCTAAAATGCGAGCTTGTTTGTCGACTTTGCAGCGTCGATTAGATCACATTTGCTCTCAAAAACAGGCACATCCTTCACATTGAATGAAATACTTAAAAACAAGTTATATAATTTTTTATTTTACAATAGCTGTTGTTTTTTCTTGTGTGCCGTAAATTTTTTTTTGTTTTTTTTTTGCTGTGCCAACAAATAAAAAGTTTGAGAAACACTGCTCTAGACTCTTAGGGGTTAAGCCATGATACAACTTGGAAGTTACAAGATATTCCTGCCGTTTATTTTTCTTTCTCATCGAACTCTTGCCTCGTAACACAATATGGAGTGCAAGAAATGCTACCCGCACTTGCATGTTTTACTTTTTGAACAAAGAGTAGGAGAGCTGATTTAGAGATGTTCAAAGTTTTTGCTGTATTTCGGATTGTTCTTCCGTCTTCTAATACCAACTTTGGAGCAGTTTTCATGAGTTCCGCTGAGATTTGACCAAAATGGTCTCTTTTGTCATTCCATTTCTTACCATTATCTCTTACGAGCTCGCATGATGTAATTGTAGTTGCAATATCTCTTGTAGCTACAACATAAAATCAATTCATAGGAAAACGGGACATCACATGTAGGGATCGCCTATGTTTATAGTGGTCTCTTACCGATCTTGATTACTAGTTCTTGTTGTGATTTTGGTTTTTGTTTGATATATGATTTTCGTATCACTTCTTCTGCTGGCACTTTTACAATTTATAATAAAGTATGTTTTTATTTTATATTTGTTAGCAGAACAAATTATGTAAACTCTGAAATTAAATTAACCAGACATTCCTTGAACAAACACCTTCCAACGAAGAAGTTCTCCTCGCTATTTGCCGCTGAGTAATTACAGCAGGGCTGCCACTTAATACAACACAAATAATTAGGAATTTTGTTAGGGTTTAAAATACAACCAGTAGTGTACGAAGGGAGGGCTATTACGCGCGCGTTCCAAGACCTTTGGTTTCGTGGAGGACAACCTCAAAAAGCGGAGATTTTACACTGAATACTATTTTATTCTTTTGGTAATCAATTTCGAAAAGACGAAGTTTTTAAATTGAAGACATTGTTTGCATATATATCAAAAGAGGCTGTATTTAATCTGAAAGCTTTTTTACACTGTATTTTAACATAGATCAACTTCAAAACGAAAATTAGGTTGACTAAAGCCTTTTTATATATTTTTGAAAATTAACCTCAAAAAATGGGGCATTTTTTATTAGCAGTCCTTTTTTATTGTGGGTGGTCAATTTATGGACGACGAACAAGTCACGGGCTGCACAATATTTATTGACGGGCCGTAATTTACTCATGTGTGACTTACTTCACTATCTCATTCGAGTGACTTCGTGGATTTTTTTTTTATAAAAACAATTTTTTGAGTTATGTCAATGAAAACTCGACTTAGCTATAGTTTTAATGCACATCGTTTTCCTCTCCTTACATCCTCTTTCCTGCTGCTTTGATTCTCTTTTTCTTCGATCCTATTTTGGATGAAAAGACAAAACTTCTTACTCTTTTCTTGTAATCATATGCAATTAGCATTGCCTTCAAATCGTTATTTTTATTTTTGACAGGCAAAAGTTTTCTTTTGTTTTTACAGTTCATGCATTAATTTCAAGTTGACCATTCCATTCCGTAATACAGTATCCAATGCCTAACGGATGCAGTTTACTTTTCGCTTCCTTTTAAAAATTTTTCCTCACGCGTATCTGGGTTGGACCTTTTTCGTTTTGGTGCGTCAAGAATAGCGAACTATACTTATAATAAAATTTTGAATCGATTGTAACATTTTCCTCTAACGGTCGGTATTGCTTACGTTCTGTAAAAGGCTTTGAGTCCAACAATAGCACGCAAATTCGGGTTGCTGCAAAACTGAATATATCACAAATTCACGATCAATTTTAATATATTGTCCGTGAAGAAATTGCTCAAAATCAATACATTTGTAACTGCTTCTGCAGACGCAAACAAAATTATTAAATTGAACATTTATGTCGAAGCACAGCAGCCCGCAGCCAGTCCTTTAAACTCCTGAAAACTATATATGTGCCGACAAACTATAGATGTGCTGGTAATCAGAAACTACTTTTAACAATGCTAATTTGAAAACTATCAGGCGCCCGCAAAACCAATATACAAGGCTATCAACATAAATGGAGCAACTTCTTTACTCTTCCAAAAACATTGCTGGCCACAAACGCGAAACATGAAGTTAAGTTTGAAAAATTTACCCTTTGAAATGTAAATAATATTCATGCACAGAGCATCAATAATAGAAGTTAATAGGGATGGGCAAACCGCGGCTTTTTTGACTCATGTCGTTTTTGTGTACGATATTATGTGAAGGGGTGTGGAAATTGCGGTGCGACGTATTAAGACTTGTGGCTGACGGCAAGGTCGCGGATGAGTAATTTTGTTATTAAAAATGATTTACAAAAAAAGGGCTCTATGCCCTGCATCTGGGCGAATAACGTGGCGCGCAATCCTAGGCTGCCTTTGCCTTGTATAGCGGCTTTTTCACTTATGGCCTCAAACGCTTTTGGCTCTTTTGTACCGCAAGTTTGTCCAGCCCTGGAATATAACTAGGCTAATAATTTACATTGAACTAATTACGGCAAATTAAAAAGCAAAATATAACAGAAGATACTGCTAAATAATGACCAGATAAAAAGATATGTGTCAATATTCTGATGAAACAGGACAAAATATTACCATACAATGCTAATTGAATCAAAGTTTTACGATCTTTTAATAACTTTAATCGATAACAGTCTAACTACAACAATCAAAATTATCTAAAACGACCTACAGCATGGGGCATCACGCAAAGTAAATCTACTGGTGTCTCGTGAAGTTGGGTTAACTGTAGTACCATGCCTAAATTACTCGGTACACCATGCTGTGAGCACGCCATTTATGATATCTTAAAAATGCCGAATACATCTACTGCCAATTATAATAAAAAGTAACTATCTCGACAACCACATGCAGTATACGCAAACGATAAAAATTCAAAATGACATCTACAAAGGTTTCCCAAAATTTGCTATAATTAATCCGCAGCAACCTTCTCCAGTCCAGAACACGAAAAGGCCTAATTCACACGACTTTCTCGGGGCTATCCTATTTCAAGACAACCATACCACATTTCATAAATTAGCCAACACTAGAACTATTACTAGCACATGCACTGTCCTAAATAGGATGAACAATAGTCAGCACATAGCAAACCACAAGAACAAAACAAATCAAATGAAACAAAAAATATTTTATGCCTAAAATTCATTAATCCTATCAACAAGTCAAAACTATTGTTGTTATCTATCAAAAATACTATTACATAAATTCAGTCTCTACCATCAATAAGCTGCTTAATAGCGCAACAAAACAGAGTATAAGGCTATAAGGACATAGTAGAGGCTACTTTAAAACATTTTTTGATAAAACTGATTACATGTTACTAACATAATTTATTGGTAGCTTTTTGCTGCAGTTTGGTATTGTAAGTCTTTACAAAATTTTCCTCGTTTAGAAAAGTATTACAGGTTTTCACGGTCTTTCGTTTGCTTCAAATGGATGAAAAATTATCAACCACAAGCGAGATGCAAGCAAGATAACACATAGCTACGACTGCGATGAAACTCCGATAAGCAGACCTCTCGGGGAACTCCAGAAAGAGTCAACTGGCGGTGCTGCGGAGTGGCCGCGCAACTGAAACAAAACTTAAACCTTAAAGGACAGAATAATAATGGAAACTTGGACAAAGTGGTCGCGACATAGAGGCCCTCGGACTTATCAGCGTAATCTCCCACCAGTGTTGCGTTCCAATTACTTTCGTCAAGTATATACAATTGCTTGTAAGCAGTAACCGTTTGGGAGAGCTGTGACGCAAATCGGTGTCTTGGTCTCAATTATAGGACGATGTATGCGTAGCCGACCAAAATTACGTCACATAATAAACAGAACATACAATTTTAACTGTCACCGCGTACCGTGCCGTAGAGACAGAATAAATTTACTAGAAACGCAACAATTGTTGAGGAATTCAAGCTTAAATCACCACCAAAAGAAAATACCGTTAAACAAATGTTGACCTAGAAATCCCACTCTTTCTACTGTTCAACATACATTCGAGAAAGGTTAAAATATAATAAAAGAAAACGCAGAGTCAAATTAAAATCAATATCATCAAGCATAGTAGCTTGGTGATACCAGCAAATCAGTTAATATGGCCAATTCATCGCTACTAAATTTCAATTTATCTTCATGCCAGCTGTCATGGTGGGTACGGCGAAAGTCAGAAAGTGTTCGCTTTATTGTACCCTGAATAGGCTGAGGATCGTGTAAGTGATCTGAAAGCCACATGACTACCTCAGGCATCCAATCAGGGACAGTGTATGGTGAAGACAATACACAGGCACTCAGAATCAAAACCCCCGCGTGTCTTTTCAAAAGTCGACATTGATAATCAGTATCTTGAAAACTAGGACCAGGAGACGCACTTTTAATTTTTGGTCGAAGCTTGGTGCTGCTTAACTTTCGCCCAAGACCAATGATTGAATCATTCAAAGGCATTGCGCCACACTGAATGAGCCCACTGAGCGTTATACCGGCCATGCGATAAACCTCATATTGTTCATCATGTAGCAATTTTAAAACCATATTTTTTAAGGCTTCAATAGCAGATTGATTTTTGCAAATTTCAAACAAATTGGTAAAGACAAACACTTGAATATAAGTAAGAGCAGTATGACGCGCATGCCAAGATTTGCCTGCAACAATGTTTTGCACGGTTTCAACGACTTGCATTAAATCATCTTTGTTTACAAGACTCTGTGCGATACAGGACAAACAGAGCCGCGAATCTTGATGCAGTTCCTCATCTGCCCCTTGCTGATCAACAGGGTAAAGTTTACAAATCAAAGGTAGTAATTTCAAAAGACATGTTTTAAACGGTTGTAACGTGCTTCTTTGGCCACTCACAATCCATTTTAAAAGTGTTTTAAAAACACGAAGGGCTTCATTTCGATCTTCATCAGTTTCGCTCTAAAAACAAATTATAACTCAAAAAACGACACAATATAAACATTGCAGGCCTGAAGCCTAACATAACCGCTATCACAAAAATCTGCAGAAATAAAGCTGTAAAACCGGCTCAAAGACAATACGTAACTAAAAATTTACTTTTTGTTCAAAGCCCAAATACACTGATGTTAGACAGTAGGAGCAGCGCAACCAAGATTTTCAAGGTGAACAGGGGCAAAACCCACAAACATGTTTTGGAAGACACCCAGATTTTGGCAAAAATGGGCCTTTTAAAAGTAAAAGTTAGGTGAGAACTTTCTAAAAACTACTCAAAAACATAAATTGAGCTAACTATTTTGCTTTGCTATCAAAGCTGAAGTGGAAGGGTTATAACCTAACAGATACCTTTAAATATGTCAGTGTTGAGATGCAGTGGCGCAATTAGAAGTTACGAAAGGTAGTTGGCAACAAACTAAGGGATACCATTTTGAAAAAGTAGCTATGATTGATTTGATAATAACAGAAGGGGTAATATAAGCTAAAAAATACGCTGGCTTTCCTCACGAAGCATCAAAGACACACAAAGTAGATAAACTGCAAACCTTGTTTATATAATCAGTGCTGTTACCCTGTCAAAGAAGAGTAACGTGCAATCTAACTAACTCCCGCCCCCCAATAGTTGCACCTGTGTTAAGAAGTCCTGGCATTTATTGTTTGTCGATGATGAGACATAGTATAGGTTAAACCCAAAGCAACAGATGTACAGAAATTGTCAGTTACTGGCCCTGGTTGCAAAGCGCATTCCTATTAAAGAAATGTAAGAAGTAAAAAAAATACCCGTCAAATGCTTTTCTTGAAGGCACAACGAAAAACCGATGCAGACTATAAACTTTCGGCGTCGCAATCGTATAAAGTACTGTTGCTGTTGAATGATAAAGTACCGTACAGATAAGCAATTGACGCCACGCCTCACTTACTGATATGTTAAGAGAATCCTCCATTGCAGTACGCACACCATTGTCTAGTTCGTCATCATGTTGCCGTTTGGTTAGCAACTTCGCTGGTATTCGTTCTGGAAGTGGAACACGTGTCATTGACGTAATTTTTGGCAGAGGAGATCCGGGAGGCAACATTTTTTTTAAGTGCTTGTGAATTTCTTCAACTAATTGAGGCGGCAAGCTTTCCATATCCGACACATCAGCTCCAGTCACTGAGATAAAGTCGTCAAGCAACAGTGATGCTTGCGAGGACTTTTCAAAGCTTTGAAAAGCAGCATTGGATGCAGAAGTAGGCAATGGTGAACTCTCAGCTGATATTGATTCTAACTGCGGCATTACTCGATTTATAAAATCTTCAACCAAAGGCGTTCTGTTTGAGGACTGTGGTTTTCCCATCAACTGCACATCATAAAGGAAAATGCTCGCCAACAAGCTGCCTACACGATTTCTAATGTTCTTAAATGGATGACCGAGCAACGGTTCCACGTGATTTAAAATCGTTTCAAGCAGCTCCGGAATTCTCCATTCCTGTTGGTGCAACCCACCTTGAAGTACATAAAGCTTGCTTGCTTCAATTAAAGCACTGTTGCTTGCTTGTTTTGCCTCGTTGATAAGGAATTCCAATACCCAATGAATTCGTCTCGGATCTCGATTTTGTACAATATGACCAAATGTACTATCCCAATCTTTCAAAGTTTCAACGCTTATGTTCAATAAAGCTGTATGTAAGGCAGGTAAAACCCAACCCCACATTTCATTTACTTTGTCAAAATCCCAGTGCTTGGACCCCATTACCATCCCTGTAATAATTTCAGCGGCACAACGTTGATTGCTTTCTTGCTTATCTGCCACAAGGCGTAAAACGTGGTCTTTAAAAGAAGGCACGAGAGTAATATCAAAATTTCGAAATAACCCACGAAACATATCCACTCTTTTATCATCAAACTTGTCTTTGCCTTTTTCGTTCTCCAAGCACAAGTAAGTGACCAACTGTTCTACAAAAGTTTTGTCCGTAAAGCGATCGTAGATAGGAACTTCACCAGGTGATAAATCAGCTCTAGCACGGTTCAATACCGGCTGTTTCTCAATGGCAGCGTAAGTTTTAAGTTGTTTTGGCCAACAGTAATAACCCCAATGCGTTTTGTCAATAAACCTGGTTTTGTTGAATTTTTCTTTGATGTCGTTTTTATTGTGAAAACAGTACTGAAGCCAACCGTTGTCACTGCGGTCACCGGGATTAAAATCATTCTCAGAATCTAAAATTGATGTAATTTCAGAAACCGACATCATTTCAACAACATGCTTTCGTTTCTGCTGCTTCAAAATCGAGCCGACACAGCCGACTGCGAGAGTTCGAATCGAAATAGAGTCGTCAACCAGTAGCGAGGTAAACAATGCAGAGAGCCGAGTAGGAATGTCAACATCGTGACGAAGCATCAACGATATCATACCCAGAGAAAGTTCAGAATACTTCCAAGATAAATTGCCAGACTCGTACAAATCCAACAGCTTATTTACCAACTCATTGTAAAAATTCATATTGTAATCACTGTACTCTTTCAAATACTTTTCTCCCTTAGCAACACTTTCATGGGTGTCAAACTTTTGAACAGCTGGAAGACTTTTGGAATTGAGAAGATTAAGGGCAGCGTTGATAGCACCACCAGACAACCGAAACTTGATGCCAATTGTAACGAAATGTCGTTGAATTTTCACTGCAAGTTTTTCTAATAATTTTGCAATTGAAGGCTTGTCAGAATGTGGAGAGTTAACTACAGCTGGCCAAACTTTTGCCAAAGCATCCCATTTCTGATAGAACCCCAAGAATAGACGACTTTTCGCTTGACCAAGCAAAAGATACAAGGTTCCTTTAAATTCCTGGTGACCAGGATTTTCATTTTTGTCCAAATTTTTCAAAACAACAGGTAGATACTCCTTATATGCAACATGTGGAACTAATGAGAGACCATGGAAGAATAATGCTTGTGCGTTGCCTCTAACTTTCATGTAATGCGAGGTAGAAAGGGAAAGCAAATCCAGCATTATATTGTGATGCATAAGAGTATAATAAGACCGCTCTATCGCTAGAATCCTCATGCGCTGCTGCAGTACAGACCGATCAATATGAGTGAACCGGTCTCGTTTTTTCTTTACTTGAAACGGATTTTGCATAGCAGATTTGTAAGCAGCAAACACTTTCCACTGCTGATCGAATTCATTTTTAAGATGTTCATGCATCAAAAAACAGTGGCTGTAAATATCAATTATTAAGCACACAGCATCAACATCATCTTCACGTGCAACCATTATATGTTTCAAAGCTTTTCTTGCAGTTTCAAACACCTTTTTTCGAAGGTTTTTTCTGTCTCCTTTTGACAAAACGTCTTGGTAAAATGGTAAAGTTTCAATTGTTTGCACTGGCCAGCTTTTTAATGGGGTAGTTGTTTCTTCTTGCAAAGACATCGTTTGACTGTGATCGATAGGTAGTAATAACCCACATTCTCGAATTAATTCTTTTACAGTGTACAAAATCTTTTGCAGCTCTTCTTTATTTAGTTCCAACTTTCCTTCAACAAAATCCGACAATTTTTGTAATGCAGGTAGCAAGAAAGCATCCAAAATATCAAAGGCAGCTTCCAACTCTTCTTCAGTAGGTACATGCCACTGAAGATTTATTTTCCAAGCAGGTATTGGTGCTCCCCAGTCATTAAGAGCTAAGTACGATGAAGGATCACGGTCAATACTGTGGCCAACACTTTTCCTGTCATGAGTGTAAAACAAAGTCCAACCCCGAACACAGAACTTGGCAATGCGAACGGCAGCTTCATAACCTTCTTTGGCTTGCATCTCGATTGCCTTTGAAACAACATCACACAGCCTGCTCTTGTACTTCAGTAAGTGCTTAGTTCCGACGTGAGAAATTTCTGACAAAATTTTCATGTCCCACATTAGCTGCTTGTCAATTTTTTCGAAATGTTTAGCATCAGCATTGTCAGCAAAAAATTCCAGCACCCTATTACAAAACTCGGGGATAAACTTTTCAAATGTCACAACAGTATTAGCTTTGGCGGCAACAATACACATAGTTGTAGCAGCTGACATTGCAATTTGTCCTTCCAGTAAACGATTAGTGGCAAATTGAAAAAGCTTGTCCAAACATTGCGCAAATATCTTTTCAGAAGCTTGCTGTAGAACCATTGTGGTAGCAGTTACAATAATCATGCCAGACATACCTTCAGCATGACTAGCTACTAAGTCACCATCAAGAAATGACTCTTGAGTTGGCATCTCATTGCCTAGGTTCATTCCGTCCAGTAGAACAATGCAACGATCAAAAAACTGGATAACAAAATCTTCTAGCTGAGATGTCGAAAGGCAAACTTCCTTTTCCTCCTCAGTCATATTTGGATAATACTGAGGTGCAGTGCTACAGTCAACCAAAGGAATTAACGTCAAGCACGTGGTGATAAACTGAAAAGCAATAGTTGATTTCGGGAAATCATTTGGGTCAAGAGCTGGAAGGCATTGAAAAAGGAGAGGAACAACATGCTTGCGCATTGGAGGATAGTTTCTTATAGCAGGACTGATAACAGAACACAATGCTGACAAGCAAGCTCGCACTTGATGTGGCTCTGTCAAAGTTCCAAGCGCAAAGTAAGTTTTATCTAGCAAAGAGGGCAAAACAAGATCAGCTCGCAAGTGCGCGAGTTGTTGAAGAACTTTTGAAGCTGCTGCAGCACCCAGTTTGCTATACAAGGTTAGTAGAGTCACTGGTTGTAGCAATACAACAAACTCTTCAATATTTTCATCTGTTATCAAATGAGAATTTGGAATTGCAGGCTCCCACTTTCGTACTTTATATCTTTCTCTAAACACTCTGTTTACAAACTTGGCAGTAATACTTTGCAAAAACTGCAACAAATTTGTTGACCACTTACCCAAATTGGAAGGATGATAGTAAGTTTCAGAAGCTTTTAATAACAATTTTAAATTTTTAAAAATTTTTACTGTAGCAGAACCTCCAATCATCGAAATTATCCAAAGACAAGCTGAATCAATCGGCATCTGATTAGCAAGTCCAGTAGTCGGCTGCAATTTACCAACTGGTAATGCAAGCGCACGAAGAACACGTGTAAATAAAGTGTCAACACAGTCATCCCAATTTATATATCCAATGTTATTGTGAGCTAATCGTGCAAATAAATTAACGAAATGCTTTTCCCATGATGGTCCATTCTGAACAGACTTCCAAAGGGTCAAAAATTCATTCAGCCACAGCTTCCAAGAAACATCTCTCTCGGCTTCATTATAAACAAGAGTTGGCAAAAACAAGTCAAAGTACTTTGCTGCTTTGCTCACAACCACATCAAAAGGACAAAGCAACGGTCTCCATTTATCAAGCATGGCTGTTGTAGATGCAGGTGAGAAATACGATCTGCTATTTCGAATCAGTGCTCTAAGTTTTGAGTCTAAGGCAGTTGGTATCCACTCAAGGCCCATTGGTTCCATTTTTGAATAAGTAAATCTCTCTGTAAGTTCGTAAAAAGGAACCCAGTCAAGTTGCAAATCTGTTCTTGACAACAACTCTCTCTTTTTTAAAAGCTTTATCAAGACATTGCACAACCGTTCTACAAGAATGCATTCTAGTTCTGGTATAGTAACAGCTTCTAATAAAAGCTTGGTAAACAAAACATGATCTTCAACTGAAAATTTCAACCCATATAACCTGATATATCGTGTTAGCTGACTGGCAAAGTAAGTCAATCCAGTCCTCAATTCGCCTTGTAAAACAACTTTAGCAAGATTTGTTTTTATCACTGACAATGCGTAACTCGACTCCCGATCCAAATAATCAACAGAGTAGGGTAAATTTGAATTGTATACAACCTCATGCTGAGGTTTGTACCCCAATTGTTTTTCTCTACGACTGAAATAACTTTCATGTTTAATTTCTGTCATAGTAATACAACAGCTTAAGCGTTTTCACCTAATAGTTGATAAACAGGCACATGGTACAGTTACATGTTACAAGCTATAAACAAATCTAGAAAAATTGTTTCATAAAAGAGACTATTCAAGTTATACCACTCAACAAGGCAGCAACCAAGTCGAGCTACAATGACTGTGAGTTTGAACCTCACCTTAGCTACATCGTGGTGTTTTTGGAAAAGGAACTTCACGGATTGGTTACAGTGTTTGCAGTAAAAATGCAGCGTGCCAGCAGTACCACTAACTCCGAAGTGGGGGTGAACACATGATGCTTTATGCATAACGACAAAGGCTTTTTTGTGGCCTGGAGAAGAAAATAATGACGGGGATGATGACAGATCAATACTGCTAATTTCACTTCTGAATGCGTTCAATACCGACAATTAAAAAAACAAAGTGAAATTTTTCAGAGGTGAGCTGTTGCTCCATAAAAAAAGCATCATGGTTTATTTAAAAACTGGAAGGGGTAACTAAACCTATTGTTCAACGCACCATTTTAAAACATTATACCACATACGGAATTTCAAAAAGATGATCAAATAGTCCTGTAAAATAAACAAATATCCAAAGTAGTATTTAAAAAGCAGCAGCGCTTTATGGGATAAATTTATAAAAAAATGCGGAATTATCACAACACCTACATTTTTTTGAAAAAAATGACTCTTGCTTTTATGTGCAGCGTTGTTATGCCAATGGAAAACTTGAGAATCTCTAAACAGTAATTAGTCTTTGATATGCTAAACTGTTACAAATCAAAATTAAAGGAAAGACGTTTTTGAATAGATGAAGGACTGACTACCAATACCGGTATTCAAAAAGCACTAACTGGCAAATTGATATCAAGATGCCTTCCAACAATGAAAAGATATCACAGCAACAAAAACGTAACAAACGCACAGAGGGCAGCCTGGCGTTTGAACTCACAAATTGTTTAGCAAGTAAAACATTTAAATTACAAAAAAAAAAATTTGTAACATAAAAAAAGTATGTTTGGGATACAGGTACACTGCAGCACACCTAGCATCATTTAATCACACACCAATACAAAGCAGTGATATTGAGCATAAGCTAACAAGTTTTGAGTTACTGTCTCGTTTTTCCAGACTGTGTTTGTATCAATGTAAGTCCCAAACAAAACTGCTATCACTCTGCTAGTTAATTATAGGCTGCACTACAAAGTCATTTAGTTAAAGGTATTGAGCTCTTTAATGTCATGTGTACGGGAAAATTCATAGCAATTTGTGGACTACTTAACTACATAATTTCAATTTTTTCACAATCTAGTTTTGCTTCTGCTAGCACAAGTGGCCTCACTTCCTCCATACTTTTTAGAATTATAAATAAAGCATTGTGGCACCGGTAGTTCTAATTAGCACATGTTCATGATGCGTGCAATGTCCTGCAATTTAAGGTTCAGGTAAGGGTAAGGTTTGGTGTTAGGGTTAGTTGATATCACAAGACATTATGGACAGATACTATCAAGTAGGGACCCTTGTGGCATCTTTCTCTAAGCCTGTTCAAAACTATTTAATTGCTTCTTGTACTTGCTCTTGCGCTTTTCTTCAAACCACTTTGAAAACTAATGCTATTCCCAACACATTCTCACCTTCTCTCCTCAGAACATGCCCATGCTAACAAAGTCCATTTGCTTGTTTTTTTATCCACAGTTTACATTTTGTAAGCAACTTTGTGCTAACGATCTTGCGACTTTGCAACATATCAGATTCTTTTTGCAGTTTAATGTGCTAATAAGCAAACTATTTTGTACTATGAAACAACAGCCTTCAGCTCCAAGGGCATAACAGCAGTGAAAATGGCTAGTTATCAAGAAGACATCCACGTGAGCAAGTTCCAAGACGAAGAACATAAAATACCAGTAATCTTTTAATAAAAAAAAATGTGCTACCTTCAGAAAATCTCAAACTCTAATCAGTTTCAAAAAAGAAAAGCAAACGCAAGTATTCATGACAACTAAAATAATAGGCATCAGCTATTTTGCCATCAACAGCATTGTACCCTAGGCAGCTATTTTCCATCAGGCATTTGTGATTGGTCAATTTTAATCAGATATTACACCTGTGACCTTCGGTCGTTTTTGATCAGTTAATTTCAATGACAAATTAAATAAAAATTGCACCCCCAATGCACACTCCCCCATATATTTACATATCAGTCCCCCTCCAGTATGCACGGCCAGCAAAGACTCAAACCCATAACCATCACATTTGAAGGCAGCTGCTCAACTACACCACAGCATCACTGCCAGAACCGTACGAAATATGTCTATTTAAACGCACATGAATTGTGATGGCAAAATAACCACCAAGGGTAAAATGCCATTGATGCAAAAATAGCAACTTCCAAAATAATATGGATCACAAAATCATTGGTAAAGTTATCCTATAAAGATTCTACCTCGTTTTTTCAGCTTGCAAGAAAAACAAGAACAAACAGTTTAAGGCCTGCCTACATTTTGCTTTATCTCAGGATGTATAGCAAAAAGTGGCGAGGGAATGCACAATTAGTGTGGGAATGCACTGCATAGAAATATACATCTACCAGTTCGGTTGGTGTGAAACATTGTGGGAATGCCGTTCACACACACTCTTACACTATTAAACACCTGACATTATCAGTTTGTCCTTTGAATTGGTAAGTCTTCAAAGCAAGTCTGATCAGGGCAATGTTTTGAACATAACAAAAAGACTTTTTTGGTGGAGGATAAATAACAAAACCAAATAAATACAAAATTCAAGAAAAATTAGTCTCTAAAAGTAAAATGCAGTCTATAGAAAAATAGCTACTTTCAAACCAGTGCCTGATCTCATCATCTGAGCAAAAATCAAAGGCAACAAGCATACAATACCAAATCATAGAAATTCATAATAAAATGCAGAATTATGAAAATTCATTCTGAAAAAGAATTTACAGAAATACGGAAAACTACCTACTGAAGCAGTACACACATCACAGAAATATGGAAATTTGTAGAAGTCAAAAAAACTAAAACTACAAGCATACAATTGGAAAAACGGAATAGAATGAAATAACATGTTTCCTTAAATTTCCGTTTTTCTGAAATTTCTACACTGTTTAGGCAGTTGTTCAGGCTATTTATATTTCTCTTTCCACTATTTAAGGTGAAAACAAAATACAATCAGTCTACTATGAGGTATCAGGACAAGCTACTGGTAATAAGAGGGTTGCAAATGACATCATACATTTGACAGTAAAAAAGTGGCTAACCAAAAGCTGTAATTCAGGCTGAAAAGGTATAGGGTGAACATCAACCTTGGAAGTTATTTTCACAACTAATGTGAAATTAATTAGGCATTGCAGCAAATTAATGCCAGTTTATCACTTGGCAACAACCAAAATTCATTAAAAGTGATTTGATTGAGACTAAGCATTTCAATTGACAAGTCCACACTTAGTATGATGAATCAATTTGCCCAAAAAATTGGAATTTAGTAAAGAATCCAATGCCTTGCTTGACAGGAGGCGATCACAATGCATGCAATCAATATACTCTTTGTTTCTTTATTATTGCTTGCTTTTTTATGAATAGAACTGTTATAAACATGTTTTTGCTTCAGAAGTACTGCTCGCAGAACCAGGTGATTTGCAGCAGTTGATCATCGACCCCAGGTGGGTACCATGATGTCACAGTAACGTCATAATACCATCAAAATGTGTGTGAAATGCCTACTTTGTTACTGAGAAGGTTTTGAAATGTAAAGTACTGGTCGCAAGTGCATATAACTTGGAACGATGATTAAGTCTCCAAGTGGGTGTGATAAGAGGCCTATGACATCACAACCACATCAAGACATGAGTAAAATTTGTATCTTTTCAGAGACAAGGTGTTTGCAAACAAATTAAAAGCGCTGTTTCAAAAGCACTGTTTGCAAACAAATCAAACTCAAATGATTAATTAACTTCTCCAAGTGGGTATAAAAAGAGACCTATAACATCGCAAAGATGTCATAACCACCTTAAAATTAGTGTAAATGGGCACCTTTTTGGTTTTGGTATAAAGGCAATGTAATGTCAAACCAGCACCATCACAAATAGTAAATTTTAGTAATGCAAAACAAACTTGGGGCATAACAACACTATTTAAGCTGAAGTTCCATGAGAGAAACACAGTTTGTTGCTGAAATGCACAACGCTATGATAAACACGCCCAACTGAAGTATAAGCTTCCAACAACAAAATGGATCTTGATGGTTGACTACCTGTAGCCTATATTATGCAACTGCATATTGATCACACTAAATTATGAGCCTCCAACAGTAAAGCACAACATTTTGAGAATATACACCATGTCATTGCATACTGCCACATTAAAGCATAAACCAAACCAAAAACTAAAATTTATAATAAAGAAAACAATGCTATTAAATATTGGCTATACAACGGTATAAGCCCTCAGCAAAACAGCACCTTGTTACTGAGACATGCAATCTTATTGCATGCAGATTGTACTATAGTATAAGCCCTCATCAAGCAAAAGAGATCTTTATGCATACAGACCCTACTCCAGTATAAGCCCCAAGCAAGAAAAAAAATTTACAATAAAATATGCAACCTTTTTGCATACTGACACAGGTGAAGTAAGAGCCCCCAACAAGGAAATGCAGTTTATCATGAAATACATGACGTTATTGCATATCAACCCTAATCAAGTATGAGCTCCAACCATGAAAATGCAGTTCATGATGAAATACACAATGTTGTTGCATATCAACCCAACTCAAGTATGAGCCCCAACACAAAAATGCAGTCTATCATGACATCAATGGATATCAGCCCTAGTCAAGTATGAGTCCCCAACATCAAAATGTAGTTAATTATGAAATACACGATGTTATTGCATATCGACCCTAGTCAAGTATGAGCCCCAGCATGAAAATGCAATTCATCATGAATTACCCAACTGTAGTGCGTGTTGACCCCAGACAATTACTAGCCCATAACATCAAAGTGCAGTTTATCATGAAATACTTGACATTGTTATATATTGATGCAAGTCTATTATAAGCTCCCAACATGAAAATACAGTTTATCATGAATCACACAATGTTAGTGCGTGTTGACCCAAGACAAGTGTTAGTACCCAACATCAAAATACAACATATCATGAAACACGCGACATTGTTGCATATCGATCCAAATCAGGTATGAGTCCCCAACGTATTTGAAGATAAATTGCATTTTGATGATGGGGACTCATACTTGACTTGGGTCGATATGCAACAACATTGTGTATTTCATGACAAGTTGCATTTTCATGTTGAGGGTTTATACTTAACTAAGGGTCGATATGCAATAATGTCATTTATTTCATGATAAATAGCATTTTGATGTTGAGGGCTCATACCTGACTAGGGTCGATATGCAACATCATGCATTTTATGATAAGTTGCATTTTTGTGTTGGGGGCTATACTTAAGTAGGGTCAATATGCAGTAGTGTTACATATTTCAGCATGGAACTGCATTGCATTGTTGGGGACTTATAGTTGACTAGGATAGATATGGAATAATGTAGTGTATTTTAGGGTCGAGATTGATTTTCCGGGCTTTGATTTATACTTGACTTGGGTAGATATAAAATAATGTGGTATATTTCAGCTTACAGATCAATTTTCTTGGGTGGGCTTATACTTTACCTGTGTCGGTATGCAAAAAGGTTGCATATTTTATTGTAAATTTTTTTTCTTGCTTGGGGCTTATACTGGAGTAGGGTCTATATGCATAAAGATCTCTTTTGCTTGATGAGGGCTTATACAACAGTACAATCTGCATGCAATAAGATTGCATGTCTCAGTAACAAGGTGCTGTTTTGCTGAGGGCTTATACCGTTGTATAGCCAATATTTAATAGCATTGTTTTCTTTATTATAAATTTTAGTTTTTGGTTTGGTTTATGCTTTAATATGGCAGTATGCAATGACATGGTGTATATTCTCAAAATGTTGTGCTTTACTGTTGGAGGCTCATAATTTAGTGTGATCAATATGCAGTTGCATAATATAGGCTACAGGTAGTCAACCATCAAGATCCATTTTGTTGTTGGAAGCTTATACTTCAGTTGGGCGTGTTTATCATAGCGTTGTGCATTTCAGCAACAAACTGTGTTTCTCTCATGGAACTTCAGCTTAAATAGTGTTGTTATGCCCCAAGTTTGTTTCGCATTACTAAAATTTACTATTTGTGATGGTGCTGGTTTGACATTACATTGCCTTTATACCAAAACCAAAAAGGTGCCCATTTACACTAATTTTAAGGTGGTTATGACATCTTTGCGATGTTATAGGTCTCTTTTTATACCCACTTGGAGAAGTTAATTAATCATTTGAGTTTGATTTGTTTGCAAACAGTGCTTTTGAAACAGCACTTTTAATTTGTTTGCAAACACCTTGTCTCTGAAAAGATACAAATTTTACTCATGTCTTGATGTGGTTGTGATGTCATAGGCCTCTTATCACACCCACTTGGAGACTTAATCATTGTTCCAAGTTATATGCACTTGCGACCAGTACTTTACATTTCAAAACCTTCTCAGTAACAAAGTAGGCATTTCACACACATTTTGATGGTATTATGACGTTACTGTGACATCATGGTACCCACCTGGGGTCGATGATCAACTGCTGCAAATCACCTGGTTCTGCAAGCAGTACTTCTGAAGCAAAAACATGTTTATAACAGTTCTATTCATAAAAAAGCAAGCAATAATAAAGAAACAAAGAGTATATTGATTGCATGCATTGCGTTCACCACAGTACAAGATGTCATGCAATGCCTTATCAAGTAATCGCCTCCTGTCCAGCATGGCATTGGATTCTTTACAAGACCTAATAACTACACTTAAAGAGAAGTATTGATTAAATGTCACTTACTCTTCTTTTAAAATAACCCTTGCAGCCTACCATTTAGATGCTGGCAGATACTCTGCATTAGCAAAATCAGCCACTATCTGGTAGTTACTATTGGTACCATTAGTTTTTTCACTGCCCCTCACTTGGTCAGTAGCCAAGGCAACAGCCCTAAAAAAATTGGGTAATCCTCAAGTTTAGTGTCAGAAACTCAAGTCAAAATTTATCGTAATCAAAGCACTTACTTTATTAAGATAAATCATAAATATTGTAAGTAGTGTGTACACTACCCTGTACATTTACATACCGGGCCTGCCCCTCCAGTGTACACTGCATAATATTATGTAATATTCTGAAATATGCTTAATCATTTGAATATGAAACCCTACCAGAAGCTGACTACAAATAAGCCTACATGCTAAACCTGCAAAAACAGGCTGACTACTCGCAATAACAATTCAACCTCAACACTTTTACTTCAGATTCATCAATTCATTTGGTAGCATCAGTAAAAAACTTACGGTATTTAGCAACTACCAGTATCTATTTTATTCACAAAAAACATCACTACTATTAAATTCTATGCAAAAATACTGAAACCGGTCATTCCTTTCTTATAAAAGCAAATTTAAATCAGGTTCAATCAAGTATGTGAATCCGTCTTTTTGATAGCTTTTTTTGTACGTTTGCATAAAAAATGAAACTACTGACGAGAACACTATTTCCTGGTTACCCATTTAGTCTAACACAGTGCTTTTAAAAAATCAAACCCAAGAGCTTTAAATAAGCTGATAGGGGCCCCAACAACTACATGGAATCATATGACAAATTCTTTTTTGTTCTTAACAAACATCTAATTAGCTGAATCACACTTCACACAAGCCTACACAGCTAACTCACACCGCTACTGTCAAGTCACCATGACCTGCCAATGACCAAATCTCAATCAAGTGAAACGACAAGTTTCCAATTATGATTTTTAAAATAAATTCCTCTTGTGGCATTTTAGACTATAGTTGCTAAGTATGAAAACTAAATGGTGATTGGTATCTAAACGAAGCAGAATAAATATTAATAAAAAATATGTCGTGTAAAGCTCATCACCATTTGAAATTTCAGTTAGATATACTAAACTCCTATCAAACAATTCAATGATGTTGTCGTGAGTTCGTTATTGTTATTCGGTATTATTCTTCAATTGTACTGAGTTCGTTAGTCTATTATTCAGTATTACTCCTCGATAAATTCCTCACTCGGTATGACAGTCAATAAATATATTAACAGAACAGAATAGAACGGAATGGCTAAATCGGGCGATACGAATACATGTGTGTGTGTGTGTGTGTGTGTATATACACACCAATCACGTGACACGATAAAGCAATGACGTTTTGATAAGGTTGATGTGAAAGCAATGCAATTTTCTATATCAAATGTCAACATTGATATTTAACACCAGGTATAGGAATTTAGGAAATACTGATGGTGATATTAAAAATGAAGCCAAATACAAATTATATTACGGTCAACACAAAGCAAAGCAAAACCAAATACGCACGTAACCAATACAATGACATCAGAACTGCATCACCACTAAAACCAATAGTCAAAAGAGAGAGAGATTATTCAACAATATTGCATAATTGAAAAAAGCTAAAAAAATATACGTTTTCCATTAACGCATTTAAATAATTTGTAAAAACATGGCCTAAAATGATGTTGACAGCAGTTTCCATCATGCGATATTAATGAGACTAATTGTAATGTAATATATTTCCGATTGGGTACACCAAACACCAAGGAGCAAATAATACTTTGGTAACAAAATACAAACAGTTTACTCACATTCAGTAATCATGCACGTCAAGTATGAATTATGCAAATAGAATTTGTGTGGGCCTATCAAAATCATTACACTGAATTTGCCATATTACCATTACGAACCAGCGCTTATCACACAGAGCTGCAATGTCTACCAACATTCCTCATTACACAATGCTTTTGCAAGCATGCTAGTAACCGCTGGCGTATCACTAAGTTTTGTATGAGAGGTGGTTAAAAGCCAGGTAAAAAAGATTTTCTTTGAAATTAAGTTTATAAAAGAGAATTTTTTGCCCAATTCAGACCCAAATTGAAGTGAAAATCTTTTTTTTGACGATTACATTTTTGAGAGTGATTGGTTTGCTATTTAGCTGTAGCTTCTTCGTCGGGGTCACCATTGTAGCGCAACGGCAGGCATCTGGCTGTAGTTAGATGTCAAAAGAGTGCACTCCATACGGCGACTAGCCGATGCGATGGCGTAGTGGTTAGAGCGTCCGCTTCGCAGTCGGTAGACCGGGGGTTCATTCCCCTTGTCGAGTCATACCAGAAGACTTTAAAAAATGGCATCCGCAGCTTCCCTGCTTGGCGCTCGGCATTTAGGGGAGGTTGTGGAGAACAAGCCGGCAAGTTCGCTTGTTGTGTCCTTGGGCAAGGCACTTAACGGGACGCCCCACCTTTACGTGGAAGACAGGTGGCCCATAAACACTCGAAAAAGGCAACTCCGAAGCGAGTGCGGACTTCCCGTCCAAAGTATAGCAATACAATTCGCTTTCTCGTGAATGGAGGATAAATATGGCAAATAAAACAAAACAAAGCTACTTTTGTCCCTTATTTTTTTGCCTCTATTCTCATAGGTGATAGATAAAAATCTGAGGGGCTTTACCCACTCCTACGTTTACGCATGTGCCATTAACAACAAGTGTATTAGCACTAGAATTCTTTATAAGCTTTTGCAAAAGTTAACTCTTTCGCTCCCGCGATCATCGATTGATGATCTCGTGTTTTCAGTGTTTCCCTCAAATTTTTTTAAATTGAGTTACAAAATTAGTTTACTAAAAAATCAATTTGTGACTTTATTTTTCATCCGATTTTCATAAAATTTCCAAAAGATCACGCTTATTTCCTCACGCATCGGAAGATGTATAATTTGTGCCCTAATTCTTGGATTTTTATACCCAAAAATGGTTAAAATGACCAAGAGCCCAGTTGTAGACGACAAAATCGGCCAAATTCTAAGCACGTGCCAACTACACTAAAATCAAATTGAGATTACATCTTTACCACATAACCAAACCCTTTATCATTAACACAGTCTGAAAACTACTCTTTTGGGGCATCATTTGACAAAATTTCAAGCGATAATAATAAATTTTACGTTTTTGAATTTCCAAATTTTTAGGGGTGTTAAAACCCCCCCAAACAAATTTGAATGATAAGTAGATAAAAGTAAATTTAGTGCGTAAAAAATATCATATGTTGCTAAATACCGGTTGCATTTGAAAGCTTAGGAAATTTGCTTTCCAGCAATATATAACTTTAAATAGTTTAGACTAAGTGGTATATGATATTTACTGATCAAACATGAGTACTGTACATCATGTCAGTTCAAAATCCCCAAAATTTTTTGACTTACCCTCACTAAATTATGATTTTTACAAAAACTACACCCTATCAAAAAGATAAAATAAATTGCAAATATTTCACTACTAAAGTCGTCATTTCGTATCAAGTTTCCAAGGAGACAAGAAGCGAAATACAAGTTTAAAAGCTAGCACAAGTTTGCCTTCTCTAAATCAAAGTTTGCTGTATCCCCCTTGTTTCTCAAGAAATGGGAAGGTGTAAACAAGCGGCTGTTTCATTGTCAGTGACAGCATATTCTATTTAAACTTGATATTTTCTGAATCTTGAAGAAATTCCCTGTTCAAAAATACATAATGTTACATGGTTTAGGCTAACCTTTAGCAGATAATAACTGATCGTATTTTAGGTACTGAATTCAACTACCAAATTTTGGTACCGGTCGGTACCGGTCAAAAAAAAGGTCATGTGCCTCAGAAAATTGCAAATTGTAGAAAACCTAGGCTCTTAGGTAAGTTTTGATTGATGTACCTTGAAAGCTTATTTCCTTAGCATCATCTTGCGACCATTTCTAAAAAAATTGGTAGAAAATAAAATCTGTAGTGATCTTTGAGGTGAGGGTACCTCTTTAATTTTGAAGACAACTACCCCCCAGTTGGGGGGGTTAATTTGCATAAAATTTGCATATTCAAAAAAAAATTTTTTTTTTATTTGAAATCCTCAAGAAATGTAGATTTCAACGATATATCACACTTAATGTAGAAGTAGACAGCTGAGTAATGATTTACAAACAAACTTGAGGTACATAATTATGATTAATTATGATTGATTATGACAGTTTTTCGCGCTGCCACCTTACGGACATTTTTTTTCGCTTTTCACGCGGGAGCAAAAAAGTTAATCTTTCGCTGCAGAGTTAAATGTCTCAATGTTGTTTGTTCAATCTTTTTTTATGCACAACTACAATATACTGAACTTCTATTGTAGTTTTAGCACCAGATAAGCAAATGCAATAATTTTCTCATTCAAAAGAATATTTTATTTGGAGCAGATCGTAACAGAAATCATTTCTGCACCAGGGTTTAAATCATATTTGCTTTTAGAGTACTACACTTGAAACGTTTACATACGGTATTTTCAAAAAACTTAAGCCTTTCTGGTTACTGCTATATTTTTGAGAGAGTATAGCCTACCTTTTTGTTGAAGTTAATCACCATCCCGATAACTATCCTCGTAAACCTAGTTCATTTTTTATTTCAATGTTTTTCTCGTAGGCGTTGGTGGTCGAATTTTTGGTATTTTATTTGCATGCAATGGAATGCACTTTCTAATCATAGCCTACTTCGCCCAATTTATGGCATTTTCTTTCGTAGGCCAATTTTATTTTTTCTTTACCTGTCTCTTCCATGTTGTTTTTTTCGCTTGTATACACAATTTACTTCATGAGTTAATGTCTTTTTAGCACATTTTCGCCATTTCTACTCAAAATATGTTCATTGTAAGTGGATTACCGCATTTGGTATCGCCAGCCTATTCAACGTTCTCCGCAACTCTGAACATAGCCTACTTATTACTCTATCACCATTTTGTTTACTCATTCTTTTACACCACAGATCATCCTGACTATTGCTCTCGTTCTTATCGAAATTGCAATTTTATTTGTCTTTGATTAGCACGTCTTAAGTATCTGTACAAGATAGACAGCCTGTAAACTAGCGCAGCCCAAAAAAAAATCGAGAGGTCTTGCTGGAACTGTTTTTTCCTTTGCCCCTTCCTGGCTACGCGTATGTGACTTCACAAAACTTTGACAAATTTTTCTTGTCGTATTTAGTCAAAACAATTTTCTGCAAACAATACTTTACATTTTTTACACCTCACCGAATCAACTCTTGTTCTTGCTATTACTCCCATTATAATTCAACATTTCATGCAAATAGCAAAATCAATTTATCGTTTCTTTTCTTGACACAATCTCTGAATTGGTTTTTGCGTTTTATGTAGCAAAGCCTTCTTCCAAATGGTATTGGTACAGTGCTGTTGGCCACTATCTTTGACACTCAGCTGCTCCAACTTGCCAAACTGGTTTCGAAATTGCTGTAGAAGCAAATTCAAAATTGTTCTACTTCAATTTTCGAAACTCAAAAGAATTCTCAAAAAAAAGTGAAGCAACACAAACAAAAAATTAAGCCTCGTCTGCAAAACATCTACCGCTGTAAAAAGGTCTTTTGCATTTATAGTTTTGACTATCGCTAGATTGTCTGTAACATAGGTCTACAAAATTTGGTCGAGTTTCAGAAAGAAGAATGAAAACTATACTTTCTTGCTAATTTCAGGGCGCTGATTTCAAATCTGCCATCGGTTTTGTCGTATCGGGTCACAGTTTTTCAAAAACACGATTTTAAATTTTGATGCTGCACACCAAAAAGCATAAACTACCTAAACGTGAAACTATGAATACAAAAGCACATAGGCTACTAAGCAATAGATACATAAATATACTAAGCACAAAGGAGAAAATATATACCGTACATTAAACACAATTTTATGGCAATAGTTTTCTTCTTTTTGATTGACGAAAGTGATGAGAATCTGAACATTCACGTATCAAACCCCAGCAATAGTCCGCTATCATACTGACATTCCATTTTCCCTGATACTTTTTTTCTATCACTTTTTCATCTTGGTGAAATCTTTCACCCTGTTCTTCACTGAATGCCCCTAAGTTTTCGGGAAAATAGTCCAGATGACTATGCAAAAAATGTACTGAGTGTCCATAAAGTCCGTGTGCACTTTAAAATATTTATAATTTTATTTGTATTTGCGATAGAAATAATTAATCTGTAAAAAGTGTTATAAAGTTTCATCTACCTTTAGTTTTAAGTGCAGTTATTGAATAATTCTTTACCACAAACTTAGAAACAGTCTTTCAACTGATACAGTGTTTCTACAATATGGAGCTCCTTGCCGCTTTGCTCTGCATATTAGACAGTTTCTAAATCTAGAACTTCTGAAATGATAGATTGAAAAGGGCGGACCATTTTCTTGTCCTCCGCATTTGCCAGATTTCACTTGATTAGATTTTTTTATGGAGACATGTAAAAACAACTGTGTGCGCAACCAAACCTAGTTCATCACAAGATTTGAAAGTTAAAATAATTAATGTGATTTCGGGTATTACTGTAAATCAGTTGGCAAATGTTTTCTGTGAACTGCGAAATTGTATTACCCTTTCCATTGCTAATGATGGAGGAAATGTGGAAACTTAAATAAAATTTCATTAAGACCTTAAAAAATCTAGATTTTCTTTTTTCTAATTCTTTTTACAAATTATTTTTATCGCAGATACAAATAAAGTTATAAATTTTTTAAAGTGCACACGAACTTTATGGACACCCTGAACTTTAACGCTCATGTTACAGCGTAAGTCACGAAACGCTAGCAATTAGCTTTCAACAAGTTCGCAGAAATCTGGGGATTTGATGTTTCCCAGAAAGTTCTAAACTACATCAGAGAATACTTTTCATGCATTACCTCTTCTTTCTTCATGGTGGAAATAAACGCTGGATCTTTCAGCAATAGTCGTATTTGGGAATCATTGAAAATACCTGCTTTGATTTTTTCATGTGTAAGCCTTGGAAACTTTGTACAAAGGTATTTGAAGCACTCTCTCTCTTTGTCTAAAGCCTTGATAAATTGCTTCATTAACCCCAACTTTATGTGCAATGGTGGCAAAAGTACTTTTTCTCCTATCACCAATGGTACGTTCTTTATGTTCTTTTCTCCAAGGACAAACACTTCTCTACTTGGCCATTTTCTCTTTATCCAGTGGTCTTGCTTTGCTCTGCTATCCCACAAGCACAAGAAGCAAGGGTATTTTGTGTTGCCACCTTGTTGCCCAAGGAGCATGGACAGCACCTTCAAGTCTCCACATATTACCCATTCATGTTCGGTACATTTTATTCTGTCGAGAATAGTTTTTATATTTTCGTATGTTTTTTTCATTTGAATCGAATGCCCAATTGGTACGGAAGCAAGTTTATTTTATTGTGTAACAGAACACATTTCAGGCTTCTTTTGGAACTGTTTGTGAATAGCCTCCATTCTGATGAAGTGTAAGATGTTCCCATAGCAGTTTTCAGTCCTTCTATGTTATCACATAACAACAAATTTTCTTCCATTTTGAAGAATTCTAGATTTTTTTCCTTGTAGCGGTAAAAACTGACTTTGGTCTCAGGAGCCAACATGTTTTTTTCCTTCAGCCGTGATCCTAGTAGTTCAGCAGAACTTTTTGGAAGATCAAGTTTCCTAACTAAGTCGTTTAACTCTGCTTGAGTAAACAGTTGCGGCTCATCATTCTGTTGGGAGACTACAAAATCTTCACATTGTTCATTGTCCTCACTTGAAGATAGAGGTTCACTTTCACTGAGCAGAAAGCCATGGAAAGTTAGTATAGGAAGTTCACCACTATGAGGAACTGGTTGAATTGCTGATGGCAAACTGGGACATTCTACGGAAGATCTCGTTTTAGATGTTAAGCCAGTAGTCTTGACAGCGCACAAGTAACAGTCACTAAGATGATTTTGTGGCTCTCGCCATAACATTGGAACTCCAAATGAGAAATGCTTCTTTCCTTTCATTCACAAGCTGAATGCCTACATACAGGCTATACATACTTTATGTGGGGCCTAGGACTTGTCCTGCCCCCCCCCCCCCCGTTTCACACCAAAGTAAGCGTTCTATATGGAGTTCTACTTCGTCTGTCTTTTTTCTTCGAAAACCGACCACACGTGTAATAGAAACTGTCTGCATTGTTTGTACACCCTCTAAGCCGTAAATGTTGACATGTTTAATTACTCAAATACTAGAACTTAACACTCATAAATTTCTACAAAACAAAATTAATGACATTAATATCCCCAGTTCAGTAAAACTTGCTAACTAGCTCGCTCAATATTATACTGTAGTCAAAATCTGTTTATAGTTGCCCTAAAAAAGCATGAAACTTGTCACCTTGTGAGTTTTGAATAAATGCCTCGTGGTAACTGCAGTTACACATTTAATAGCAGTTGTATATACTCATAAAGTTAGGCTACCATTTTAACATTTAGTGAGCCAATGCCAACTGTGAAATTTCAGAAAGAATGTCCTTATCAAAGCTGCAAGTTTACATAAAGGAGTATATTTGTTGCAAAACAATCTAATATTTTGTTGAGACAGAGCGCTAAAAGCAACAAGAGGAAGAAAGAAACACAGTCATGATGGTGAAAAGTGTCACGTTATGAAAACGCATAGTACAGGACTATCATAGCACATAAATAGGTGAAATGTTGCGTTCTAGTAAAGAATCTTATAGTGGACGATTTATACAACTTACCACCAAAGAGATACATGCATGCAGCTTTTAAAAACTGCCAAATCAAATGGCAAGTTGGTGTATGCTATACGGCACCTTAACACTTTCCATATAGAAGCTGGTGTAAGATTACTAATAAATGAAGGCTGATACAACAAAACGGACATCAGATTCGAACTCAGCACCCCAAAATTAGCGAAGGGCACCTGTTTTCTACTTTGTTTCAAAATTTGTGAAGACCAGCGTTAGAGATTTACGAAAATTAGCCGGCTACATTTGACCACTAAAAAAAATGTAAACACAAAATCTCATCCTGAACTTTAAGTGCGAGTTGCAAAACAAAAACAAAAGTACCACGTCGTACATGGATTCTATAACTTGGTTATCTAAACAAGTAAAGAATTATTTCACATTTTCGTAATGGGTTCGAATAAAGCGATTTGCTACAAGCTTTAAAGACAAACTTACGAATGAATTCTTTTCTAATTAAAACTGCTACAGGTGAGTGTATTATGAAATTGCTTAATTTTGAAGGTAGAGTATTTTTTTTGTGTTTCGCTAAAAACTGTTCTCATCTTAACTTCAGAAATAAAAATTTGTAAAAATTAGTCATTTAGTTCGCTTTTTTTTGTTACAAAAATATTTGGGAAAGGATCCGTTTAGATCGGATCAGTAAACAAGTTAGGCCAGTTGACTGCATAATTATAACTGAAGTTGCACCGATTACGGGAAAACCAGTTTAAAACAGTGTGTTCAAACCCAAATAATGAGTTACCCGTGCTGCAGGTACGGGGTATCTATTCCATAGTTACTGCAAGAAGTCCATTTTACGTCCCTTTTCCCCGTGTTAACGCAGGTTTAGACGAGCTGATTTAGTGCATGTCTACCACAACACACTCGCTTTGAATCAGTGTTTTGAACGCTACTAAGCAAGGAAAATTGCTGAAAAGAACCTTTTTCTCCTGGTACAACGTCAAAAACAGGCAAGCCAAAAAGTCACAACTTCAAGAGAGTCAGCTCTTTGTCGCGCTGCGAGCATGATTTATGATTCTGCATAAAAACCGACATGATGTAATACGACAGAACTTCGAGTTCCAGAGAGATTTTTTCGTAGTCGGAAAATGAGATACATGAGACAAAAATTTACAAAAAATTGATTTCGATTAAAAAAAAATCAAAAAATAATAATGCAATAATCAAAAAAGGCACAGCAAAATAAGATTTAATAACACCATATGGGTAACAGTGAAACAAGTCAAATATGAGACGGAGTGGCTTTCCCATAAAGCCTTTCCTGAATTCAACGTAAGACTTTACGCCACATATGGAACCAATGTGCATCAACATGCAAATTAGGTCTCCGTGAAGATGAAAGCCAACAAAAACCATAACCAACAAAATTAGCAAGAGTAAGATTTAGGGAGACAAAACCACGGAAAACTTTAATACCATTGGAAGTGTATAAAATTTTTTTTTTAAATAAATAAGATATTTTTGCATGCATTTTTCGGATAAATACTTCTTCCATTAACTAAATCCACCGATATACATTCGGAACAAACTTTTATAATGGAGACTGGCACATATTAGTAGGCAAAATGTTACAACTCAGTCACCCACTAGCAAACCAAGGATTTTTATTTTTAAACGGAGGGGACATAGTCATAAATCATTCAATAAAAGTTGGTCTTTTTAATACGTAGTATAAATTTTTGAAAAGTGGTTGCGGTGGTGATCAAATGTAAACAACAAACTTTTTACATTACATCCAAATGCAAATAAAGCTATTTTAATTATTGTCTAGACCTAAAAGAGACTAATAGCAAAAAGTCTCCTCCCCCCCTTCAATAAATATGCTAAGGCTAATACCACTGTAAATACTGCAAATGCTAATGGCATTGAATGCAGTAGAAACTGAAGCAGGCCTTTATAGCCTCAACATTCATTTACAGTCTGGCTACCTGGAGCTTGTTGCAACTCGACCACACAGCGCAAGAACGTAAAAATCTTACGCCTGCAATAGAGCAGACTGCCTCAAGTCTCCTTTGAATTGATTACTCAATCCTTTCATCCAGAATTTGAGCAAGCGTACATCTTCGTCCGTGCAGTTAAGACAAGCTTGCAACAGCTTGCTGGTATCATCTTTGTCGCGGTTATCAATCTTCGTAAACTTGTAGACAACTTTAACTTTGCTGCAAAAAAGTTCACGTCTTATTCTCCGATCTCACCTTCAACTGATAAAATACTTAAAACCTGCGTTAGAATCCATTTGGAATTGCAATAGTGCTTGCACACAGCGTTTCTACCACAACACTGTAACTGAGCAGAGAAATTAATGAAAAAGCCTGTTTTCACAGATGCAACATAAAACTAAAACGGGAGTTGAAAACAAGAGGTCACCTCGGCGAGTCCAGCGTTTTATAGAGCACAGCTAGTTGTTACCGGCAAAAAATTATTACCGTTACAAGAATACCAACCATAAAAACTGAAACAGAGTCTGGAACAACTCACTTTATCCATTCTTGCTTGAGTCCTATCAGAAATTTTCGTACGACTTCTTCTGACAATTTGTCGTTAGCAAGCACGATTTCAAGTTGGTTGAGCATGCTTGGACCTTTTTCCGGAATCACACAACCGTTTGCTAAGTGAAACTCCTTGCCACGAAAACCACTTTGTGGAGCTTCAAACAAAGACGGGTATAGATGACGCTGCGTAGTAACAGTTTTGGATACCACCTCAATCAGCACGTAATGTTCCGTACTAGCGTGGGAAGGAATTGCAACTTTCTCGTTTAGTCCCAGCAGGTTTGCTTTGTAAACGTTGACATACACATCTGAACTGGTCAAGATTTTCACGCACCCAATTGGCAAGACATCCTTAAGAACGTGAAGAGCAGACGTAATTAGTTCTTGGTCTCTACCGCGCCATATCACCTGGTTTCCAATCAGCAAATGCCAGACCAAAGCTCTAAAGAGTGGGGGTTGTAAAATGTCTCTCATGTGTCTCAAGGAAGAGAAAATCGTCGAAGACCTCAGGCCATCATCAGGTGTTAACGCAGTTAAAGAAAGCGGGTGAAAGTCGTCCGATGCATCAGTCGACAAAGAGTCGGTTCGTTGAGCTCGAGCAAGGAGCTCCGTTCGTACGATTTCCTCGTCAGTGGGCGGACCGTGCACAACAGTCTCTTTCAATCGCTTCGCACAAGCTCTCATAATCCATGTAAATGCAGTGTGAAGATATTCATATAATTTTTGATTTCCTAAAAGAATATTTTAAACAAATACATCGGTCGTAAAGAACGACTATAAATAGGATTTTTCACAACTGCTTTCGCACATGCACTGTAGCTTAAAGGTCTATAAAGTTGGAAAACAGTTAAAATGCACGCAAACACGGGTTGTTTCGTGTACTTGATACTGTGAGCTAAGTAGGCAGTTTATGAAGTGCACTTAAGAGTTTATGCATAATTGGAAGAGGAGTTTTTTGAAGCTGATCTTTGACTTCGCGGTTTAGATTAATAATACAAAGTCCAATAGATTTTAAACTCGAAAATAAGTAATGCAGCTCTATTTATCGTTCACAACAAAACCTCTTACTGTTACTGATTACGTTCAGACCCCCGTAACAAGCTACCAGTACTGCTGGCATACTATCTTTACCAAAGACACAAAAATGAAAAAGCCAACAAGATTTGAACTCACAAGCTTTTGAGCGCGGCTGGAGCCAGTCTATCATCGAACTGCAATACGCTGCTGCCAACTCTGCACTGTTAATTTTAACCACAAAAAAGGCAATTAATGCGTCATACACTATCGAGGATCAATGTAACTATTACTGCAATAAAATCCTCGTGATCTCACAAAAATATTTCTGGTAATCACAATAGGACTATTCCTGTACTTCAACCACGAACTTAGAGCAGCACAAAAATATTACTGTCATTACCTGTAAGTAATACCAATGATCTGGCATTCGAGTCGTCTCCACCGCGTTGTTGACGGAAGTTTCTCGGCGTGACTGGGTTTGTCATTCGTGCTTTAAAGCTCGAATTAGGTTGCGGCATCGCCATAGATTCGTTCTCAAACACAGAAATCGCTTTTTCCTAACATGAAAAAATATAATTACTACAACAAATCCATCTTACAGTACTTAACAGATTCCTACAGACCCACGGTCTCTCACCATTCCTAACAAACTAACTGTGGAGCAACTATGCGCAGATATTTTACTGAAGCTGTTTTTAGTACCAGTCCAGAGGCATCGAAGTTAAGGCAAACGTAACTTTTATTCAAGATATGGCAGATGCAACTGTGATTTAAAATGGACTTACAATATACACGAAATAGCTTAAAATAGGGGAAACGATCTTCACGTGTCTCAGCAAAGCATGAATAGTAAAACTACATGGTCATCATCATCATTTACAAAAGCAGTAAAGCAAATAGTGTTCCCAAAGTAAAAATCAATTTATGAAATAACAACGGATCACACACCTGTAGATATTCAACCACGCGACTCATGCAACCAACCAAAAACGGCCAAGACTGCACCAAAAACACTCGATCGACCATTATGCATATGATGCTGTACCACCTCTGTCCGCCACGTGCCATATTGTCTTTTACATAAAAAGTATAGCTAATGACGTAACCGTGCTGTTCATCACCGAACATAATCGGTCCTTCTCGACCTGGACACACTTCACAGCTCAAGCTCCGAACACAAGCTTGTCTGACCAATCGGAAAACATCGGGATTGTTCGGATGCTGCATGCTTGTGTAGCTTACGCCAGTAGATTTGTCATGGCTAACAAAACCGTGCTCATCCTCAGATAGGGAGCGACACGCTTGACAAAGATCAGTCTTTTTCACATTCTCTCTGCTAGCAAGGGTCATGCTGGAAGACATTGAATCGTAGGAACCAAGAGACGACATATCGATGTCTGCAACACTTCCAGCGCTACTACAAGGGATATCTGAGTTAAACTCATTTCCCAAGCTATTTTGAAAATCGCAGTTTTCGGCTTTGACAGGAGTCACCTTCTCGCACGTGAACATAACGCTGGGACCGTGTTGCTCACAAAAATGGCATAATGCCATCACATTATTCATTTTAATTTTACTGTAGGTACCAACTATAAATTTTTGAAAACGATATCTAAATTCACAAAAAAGTCAGCATAAACCATCGGTGTCATCACTACAACTATGATCAAAAATGACATCAAAATCTTGAGCTTGTAAAATAAAATATTGAAGATATTTGCACGTCAATGAATAAAATTTTACACAATATGCCACATGAAACAAAAACGCAATTCGGCTTTAATTGTCCCAAATGAATTATTGTCAAATGTCATTAACTGACGTTTAACTATTTTAAAATCAGTTGTGAACTAAGTCAATAAAGAATATAACGAAGCAATGGTATGAAATTAATGTATGTGGCTATCACAGCAGACGGAAGTCAAATAGTAGTCTTTGTTTATGATAGTTGTGCTCGTGCTTTGCTTGCTGGACTTACCTACACTGGGCCACCGCAACTGCTGGCCTTGCTAACTGCCTACAATTCAAGATGAAAGTATTTCGTTAAGTGCCATATCCAAAAACACTATTAGAGAACTTGCCGACCATTTCTCTATACCAAACCTTCCGTGCTCAACGCCAAGCAGAATAGCTGTGAAATTTTTTGTTTATATTCAGTACAATTTGATAAGGAATTGAACTTAGATCTACCAACGGCAAAGGTGGCTCTTAACTGCTACACCGCCGCACCAGCTATCAAATAATGATATTACTTACTACTATTTGCATGTTAAAATAAAAACCATAGCTCTTCAACTATATTTTTTGCTGTGATCTTCAACAAAAATAGTTTTTGAGGAAAAAAGTTCAGATGTAACGACTTCAGAGTTTTACTTTTACATTGGTAAACGATCCCAATCGCAAGCTCGCTTTTTTCTTCACAAAAAATATAGTTTCCAACCACATAACGTAAACTGAAACCGGATTTAAATAGCAACACAATTTATATGTTATCAAAACGACGATCAGCACAACATAGCAAACTGAAACAATCAATGTTAACCATAGTCAAAAGTACAGCTACATCGCAACTGCAAAATATTAAGAATAACAGTTGAATCAAGAGGCTTTAAAGTTTTTAAATTTCAATACAGAACCATTTCAAGATCTTGTGCAGTCTTGCTACTATTTCCATCTAAAAGATCGCATCAACATCAGAATTCAGTATTTTTACTAGAAGAACAAAAAAATAAACAAGTATTCTAAAGAGGAACTCGTTATTACTTTTATACATGATACTAGCACAAGGAACGCAAAAAAGGAAAAATATCACCAATCCTATTTTCGCGTTGGAAAGGTTTTGTGTTACTCTAGTGTGTGAGAGTACTAT
This sequence comes from Trididemnum clinides, assembly GCA_963675345.1. NCBI lineage: Eukaryota > Metazoa > Chordata > Ascidiacea > Aplousobranchia > Didemnidae > Trididemnum > Trididemnum clinides. The sequence goes on along the minus strand of OY776290.1, from coordinate 22,840,890 downwards.
CGGTTTAACCATTGAGCAAAATGTAGCATTTTAATAAACTAGATTATCTCACCAAGTTCAATTTACGTTCACACAACTCTTATAAAGTAGGCAAACAGTAATAGAAAAACAATTTAAGAGTCTTCAAAATGTTTTCCCACTTTGAACAAGACAAGCACAAAATGTTGCTATTTTTGTTTATTTGCTATTTCACTTAAATTAAATTTTATACTTTACTCAGTTTTCACATGCCCGCTACAAAAAATTAAACTAGACTACAAGCAAAGGCTGAATAAAAATTATACATAACCAATCTTTAAAAAATGGATTTTTTCCATTACAACACTTTAGTTTAGACAATACACAAAACAAGCTTTATTTTAAGTAAAAGTAATGCTAATAACAACCCAAAACAGTGAAGTTGTAATCTACCCTCCACCAAGAACAACTTAAATATAAGCTACACCAGTAAAGATACAAAAAAATTTCAGAATCACAACAGTAACAGCAAACGATAAACACGCCATATTTTGGTGATCAACAAAATGCAACATATTGGCAGTTATACAGTCCTTAAACTGTGGGGATAAGCTTTGACAAAATTGCATTGTCAACAGTAAATGTTAAATTACCTGCACGCATTTTTGTTGCTCAAAATAGAACGCAACAACAAAATGGCAACATAGCAACAAATTTAGCCTGAACCTAAACGTTAACCAAATGCACCAGCAGCTTAACTGTCTACAGCGAGTCACACTTTCAACTTGGACTGAGCATATTCTTGAGCAATTTTCATGGCATCACTCAATGCTTCAATGTTTTGGCCGGTTGCTTGAGCACTTGTCTTTTTTCCTCCGCCTTTCCCACCAATTATACTTGCAACAGAACGAATCCAATCATCAGCTGCAAGGCCCTTCTCAACGCAAGTATTGGGAACTTGCCCGAGGCAAACAATTTTTTTCGAAGCTTTATCTGTACTAAAAAGCATGACTGCGGATTCTGGAGACTTAGACTTGTAAATTTTTAAAGCTTCGTTTAGGGATTTTGCGTTTGCATTTGTTTTGAGCTCAGCAACGACAATCAACTGACCTGGATTTTCTTTGATACTCTCTTCAGTTTGAAGTAGTGCTGCTTTCATAGCATCTGCTTTGGCGGATCGTTCTACGTTGTCTATCGTCTTTTTCAATTTTCCAGCTTCTTCTCTCATTTCATCTTTTTTCCACTGTGCAATTGTGGAAGACCCTAATTCCTCTGTAAAATCAGTTATTTCTTTATTTAAAGGTTTCAAATTAGCCTTTTTCGAAACAGCATCATTTATCTTATTCTTTAATCTCACCAACACCTCTTCTAAGAAAACTGCTTTTCTCACAGCTTTGTGCGCTTCATGACCAGTGACAGCAACAATTCTTCTTATACCTTTTGCAATAGCTTCTTCACTGACAATAACAAGCTGATCTGCATGACCAATATTTTGCAAGTGAGTACCACCACAGAACTCAACAGACGTTTTGTATGCAGCCTGCGATATAGGATCATCCAACAATGAATCAACTGGGACACCAATGGAAACAATTCTAACAGGATCAGGGTAAGTCTCATCAAAGATAGCACGCAACCCTTGAATGGCTTTGGCGAGGGCAAGCGGGGCAATTTTTGCATAAACTTTCTCTCTTTTTCCAATCACCTCATTGCATATGGTTTCAGTTTGTTCAATTTGAGCAGTTGTCATTGCTTTCTTGGCAGTGAAATCAAACCTTAATCGATCAGGTGCAACTAATGAGCCTCTTTGATCAGCTTCACCTAGAACACATCTCAACGCAAAGTTGAGAACATGAGTTGATGTGTGATTGCTCATGACACTTCTACGACGAAGTTCGTCAATGAAGAGTTCCACTTTATCACCAATGTTTAAATCACCAACTACAGTACCAACATGCAGCACATATCCACCCTGAACCTGGCAATTTTTGACAGTAAATTCAGTCTGTTCATCGCCAACTTTGACCATGAATCCAACATCAAAAATCTGTCCACCTTGCTCAGCATAGAAAGAAGTTGCATCAAGCATAATGCCACATTCTTCACCTGAAGTAACTTTTTGGACAAACTCTTTCCCAACTCGAATTGCAACAATAGTACCAGTTGCCTTTTCAAATGTATAAGTTCCATCTTCTGATGACTTGTAGTTGTATTTCAAAGAATCATTGGTAGGTGGAAACTTTTTTTCTTGCAAATCTGTAAGAGCATGAACATCAAGAGTAATTTTCTCTGCACTGCCTTCACCAATAGCTTGTGATCTCAGCTTAGCTGCAGCTTTGGATACCTCAAATTGCTCAAAATCAACAGCCAGGCCTTTTTCTTCAGCCATAAGCTTGGTCAAGTCTGAAGGAAACCCATAAGTGTCATATAGCAACCAGCAGGTGTCTCCTGGGAACACAGTGCTGCCTTCAGGCAAACTTTTAATACATCTTGTCATGATTCGTTGGCCTCGACTCAAAGTCTTTAAAAACTGTTCCTCTTCTTCATTAATGATATCAATTACCATCTGAGGGTCGTGAGTAATTTCAGGAAAAGCTTCACCTAAAATATCCACTACAACATGAACTAAAGAAGAAAAGAATCCTTTAGGAGCATTTAATTTTTCACGAGCAAACCTTGTGGCCCTGCGCAAGATTCGCCTCAAGACATATCCTCTTCCGACATTGTCTGGCCGACCACCATCAGATAAGGCAATTGTCAAGGTTCTAGCATGATCAGCAAGTACTCTATAAGCTGTATCAACACCATCAACATCTTCAGTGCCAACTTTTCCTTGGTATGGTGGAGCCCCAGTTCCTTTCTCAATGGCTTCAAACAAAGGCATAAACATATCAGTATCATAATTTGAAAGTTTTCCTTGAATGACAGAAACAATTCGTTCAAGACCCATACCAGTATCAACGTGTTGTCTTGCAAGTGGTTTTAAATCGCCACCTACTTCACGATTAAATTGCATAAAAACAAGATTCCAAATTTCTATCACATCAGGATCATCAATATTCACCAAGTGGGCAGCATCTCTTCCCCCAATGCGGTCAAAATGAATTTCAGAGCAAGGACCACATGGACCAATATCTCCCATTTCCCAAAAATTGTCCTTCATGTCTCCTTTTAACACTCTTTCTGGAGGTAAAATTTGAAGCCAAATATCTCGTGACACATAATCAGGTTCAAGGCCCAATTTCTCATTTCCTTCAAAGTAGGTCACATACATTTGATCAATAGGAACTTTGTAAACTTCAGTTAGCAATTCCCATGCCCAATTGATAGCTTCTTTCTTGAAATAATCACCAAAAGACCACTCTCCCAACATTTCAAAAAAGGTATGGTGATAAGTATCTTTTCCAACATCATCCAAGTCATTGTGTTTGCCTCCAGCTCTGATGCATTTTTGGGAGTTGGTTGCTCGTTTGCAATTAGCAAGAGGATGAGATGGGGCAACAGTACCAAGAAAAATGCCTTTAAACTGATTCATTCCAGCATTAGTGAACAATAAAGTGGGATCATCCAATGGTATGGTGCTTGACGAATGAACGTATTTATGTTCATACTTCTTCACCCAAAAATCAATAAAAATTTGTCTTATTTGCTTTGAAGTAAGAGTTGGATCCATTTTTAATATAATGTAGCCTACTCTCTAACACAAATTATCTGAAGGAAAAATGAATAGGTAATTAATGAAATATTTATCAACAGTTTAATGAACGAAAGCTGCTGTTAATGAGAGTAACAAAGAAAAGGAATATCAATTTCAAAGTCTGGGCATTTTGTACTAATTCGTAAAAGCTCAAGATTATATTTCACAGGTAAGCTCAATACAACTTTCTTAAAAGTAAATTTTTAAGTTATTGAAGTGCAGTGCCAACTTCCAAAAGAAGTATTTTTGAGTGATTGAAGGACAGAGGAACTGCTACAGTCTTTAGTGTAACTAATAAAGACAGAACAGCAAAAAAACTCTTTATTGCTACACTAGCAGATTAACCCGTCGTTGATTGGGTAAAATGTAAAGACTGATCATACAGAAAGAAAATAAAACTGAACAATACAACCAGTGTCATAATTTCTTAGCAAATACATTGACGATTCTGATCAAAATCAAAATATCGTACCCGTCGTTGATCGGGTAAAATGTAAAGACTGATTAAATTTTTACATTGAATAACCATATTTTAATATAGGTTGAATAAATATAGGCTCGTAGCCCCCCATAGACGATTCTGAGCAAAATCAAAATACCGTACTTGGCTTCCCTGGAAAAAGTTATAGCAGATTTACCCATGGTTGATCGGGTAAAATTTTTACATTGAATAACCATATTTTAACTCTTTCGATCCCGCGCGGGTATAATTACCGGCAAGCGATCTTTATGAGTTCGCTCCTGCGACGGTATATATACCGGCAATAACAGAAATGGCAGACATGCGCGCAATTGTTAGCATACATCTCGTTCAAGCAAAAACGTTTATATATAAACCTTTCTAACATTCTGTTTGTGGTTTGTAATTGAATTTTTTTGAATTTTGTTGTGTGAATTAATATAGGTTGAATAAATATAGGCTCGTAGCCCCCCATAGACGATTCTGATTGAAATCAAAATACCGTACTTGGCTTCCCTGGAAAAAGTTATATAAGATTCATATCTTTGTTTGTATCTAAATGTCTCCAGTTCTATTTCTATAGCGGACATACAGACGGACAAACTTTGAGTTTTATATATATAGATAACATCGACAGAAATTTTATTATTCACTAAAAATAGCTTCAGCTCAATTACAAGTGAAGTTTTATTTTGGCACTTAATGTCATCTTTCAACATTAAAAATGCTCAAAATTTTGTGAGAGTACCAGGCTTGACCATCGATTTAAAAATTTTAGATCCAATTGAGACCACCTAATCAACTATAGATACACTCAAATTGCTATTTCTGCTTCTCGATATCACCTTGAACCTTTGAAAACACACACTGTATGAATACAGCTAAACTAAACTGTAACTTCAGAAATTCCAGATAATACCAAACAACAGACACAGTCTACTGTAGATAAAAAAAATGTATTCGCTTTAAAGGCAAAATGTAAGTCTGCACGTAATAACATGGAAAAATATTTGTATGACAAAAATGATGTCATATGGCCCATACTGTAATCAGCAGATTGCTACACTAGGTCACAATGTGATCCATTACAAAAAGAAGCAAAAAGTGTGGGAGACCACAAAATGACCTCAAGGTCTTCCAGTTGATTAATATCTTTTTTTGTTATTGTGATCAGTGCAAGCAGTAGTTCCAAACTGAAATAGGAAAACACCAAATTATGAACATTCAAATTCATGAAAATATGAAAATTTAAATTGAAATGGCAGTGGCTATGTTGCCATTAATGGCATTTTATCCTTGGAATCTATTTAGCCATTAAATATTAGTGACTGGTCAATTATGATGATATATTAAAAATGTAAGTCATTTGTGATTGGTTAATTATTATGATGTATTAGATCCAGACTTGATGAAAATTAATCCTCAGTGTATATTCCCTTTTATGCTAACATACCTGCCCTATCCCCCAGTATATACTGACTGTGTTGAAGTACTCTGTTTGCAAAGAATCCAAGTTGTAACCACTGCATCTGAAGGCCGTAATACTATCCACTAAGCTACAGCATCACCCAATGCTTCACAGAAATTTGCTTATTTAAAGATGCACTAATCATGTATGACAAAATAGATTTCAAGGGTAAAATGTCATCAACAGCGATATCCCACTTCCCAACAAAATACAGATTTACTAAATGGTATATGAGAATTAATATCAAAATATAGAGTTTTTAAAAGATGAAAATTTACACCAAAACATAGAATTGTGGAAATATGTATCTGGTAAAGAAATATTGAATCACAAAAACAGAAAAAACTACCAACCAAAGCATACAAATAAGAAAACTTACCAAAATCAATAAAAACTAAAGGCAGTAGCTATTTTGCAGTCAACAGCATTTATCCCTTGAGGCTATTTTGCCATGAGCAATTTCTGATTGGTCAATTTTAATGACATATCAAACATGTGACTTTTGGTGGTTTCTGATTGGTGAATTTCAATGATGGATTAAAAAAATTTGCACCCCTTGTGTTCACTCCTGCACACTACCTTGTAATTCACATACCTGCCCCCTAAAGTATACACTGCCTTGGTCTAAGTGCTCTGCCAGTGACGATTCTAACCTGTAACCTCTGTATTTCAAGGTAGCAGCACTATCCACACATCACAGCTTTGCTAACAGAATTATGACAAATATGGCTATATAAACACACATGAATGATGACAAAAAAGGCTCCAATGGTAAAATACCGTTGATGGCCAAAAGCTACTTTCAAAATCAAAACTATTACCAGCCACTTGGGTAACATTAGATAATTAATTTGAGTTTAACTATGCATTTTTATTAATTTTTGTATTTCTACAACTTTTATGATTTAGTGGGTATTTTTTCTTCTTTTTCATATTTGTTGCCCCTAAAATACTGGTAACTTTTAAAGCAAATTTGCATGTTTGAAAATAAATGCTCTAATTACTCATTGCAATTTCTTTTTATCTTACCAGCAGTTGGTGTTTATTTCCGTATTGTACACTCCTCTGTACATTTACAAATCAGGCCTACCCCTTCAGTGTATATTGTACTGTCTTTGCTCAAATACCTTACCAGTGAACATTCAAACTTACAATCATCACATTTGAAGGCAGCTGTACTATTTACTATATCATAGGATCATTACCAGAATAATAGCAAACATGCCTATTTAAACACACATAAATGGTGATATCAAAATAGCCTCCAAGGGTAAAAAGCCATTGGCAACAGCCACTTTCTAACATATGTGCTCCAAGAACTCACTCAATGACAAATTTGACAATCAATCCATCACACCACACCGCAAAAAAAAGACCTAGAATGACATAATGAAAACAAGCTGAAAAGAGACACACAGCACAAGTAAGAAACTGATGAAAGTGTACACTATAAGCTGATAAGCTACTGGAAATAGTGCAACAATGAAGTTAAAATTCATTTAAGTTTCATCAATTTTTTTCTGCCAAACGCAAATATTAAACTTATAAGCTGAGTTCTGCTTTAATACCTCTATTACACAGTTAGGCTTTAAAAATTGCTCTTGACTTTGTTGTGTTTAAATAAATACATCTCTTCCTCCTCAGGTTCTGCATGCTAATCAGCCTTTATTAGAAGCAAGTAGATCTAGCCTATATTCATGGACAAACCTATTCAAAACGCAAAAGCTGACTACTCAAAACCAAGTTCGGAACCGTAGACCTAACCCTATTCTATTTACAATTTGCAAATACAAAAAAATAATGATACTTCACGTCTTGTGACCTGCGTCTACTACAGTCTTTCTCTGATGCTACAACACCAGTCATGCATAGCTTAATGATGCAACTTCTGGATGTACTTGAATAGACACAAAGTGTCGCCCGTGAGTTTTGAGCCAGTGGTCACAAGCGAGCCAACTTCTTAAAGCAAAAACGGCTGCTAATTGCTGACCAGCAGGGCAGTAACTTCGTCAAGTGAGGCCCCGGTGCAAACCAACGTCACTAAACAAATACAAGTTGTCCGACTCGTTGGTTCAATGCTAACGTAACAATGCCGCCATTTTTACTCTCACATTTGCCTTGTATAACTGAAAAAAGCATAGATAATGATTCTTGAAAGAATTTAAAATTGTTTTTTAGTAAAATAAAACATTTTTTTGGTACACTTTACAACTTTGGACATCAATGACTTAACTATTTAAAAGTTTGTTAAGTTTTACAAATGAAACTATTTTATTTTTCATTAAGTTTAAACATTTTGTGGAGTACGGTATCGTAATGTCGGCATGTAGGCTATTCAAAGCCAAATTACAGTTTAAATGTATTTGCAAAAGCAGTTGATTTTTTTTCTTTAGTTTTACCTATACACCAAAAGTCACTAATTTCAAAATTTGAGACTATACGCTTTTCGGAGGCGTGATTAATTTTCCGAATGAATTTAACGCGACGGCTGTGCGAAAAGGAGGCAGGGAAGGGGACTAAACGACGGATTGTTACACAAAACTGACAAAGATTTGTCGATGCAGAAAGAAATTGTCCAGCCTAATTAGCAGGAATGCAATAATTTGCCTTGTTTTTGTCGCTTAGTACTTAGTTAGGTTTTCTTTTCAACGAAACCGTGCGCTCGATGACAGATGCTAGCATCCTACCCCTGGATAGCTACTTTCACTACCGTGTCGAGAACAAAGGTAGGGTAGCCACGGCTTTGCAATTAGGTCGAAATATAAAATTTTTTTTTAAAGATGAACTTGGGGTAGGACTTCTTTCTAAGGTAGCCTAGGTTAAGATCCAAAGAAGCATTGTGCCGTGCCCTTTCAAACAGGCTAGTAGTTATTTTAAGTTGTGGCAGCACTGAAAGCCATTTAATCATGTGAATTCTCCAGCATTAGTGTTACATCACGTCTAGCAGTAGCAAAGGCGGAAGGTCTGCTGCAAGAGTGGTTCCAGAACTCCATCAAATTTCCTCAACAGCCTTTACCGAAATTATCCATTGGTAATACAATTTCGGTAGAGAGGTGACTTTTAGTATCCAAGTTGCTATTATTGCTACTAGCAATACACCGTTGAACATAATAATACAATATATTTAGAAAATTCAAACGTTTTCAGCGCTACATATTGCCCTCATCAGGATCTATACACAAATATTTATTGCATTAAAACTTTTGTTGAACGAAAACACAAAATAACTTGAAAATAGTTCTGATAAAAAACAGTAAAGCTTCATTCTATGGTCTTCGTAATTGTCTGGTCACTGCTAACAAAGAATCTGATAATAGAAACAATTGCTTGCTAGGAGTTGATCGGATTTAAGGTTTTGTATATAATTGCTTCAAATGAATTAAAATTACAGTAAAGTTCGGTGCAAAATTGTTTGGTTAAATGATTAAATAAATTGATATCTGCTACACAACCGCGCATGCATTGACGTAGCAAACAAAACATAAATGCCGCACGATAAGCTAAACATGGAAAATAAAGTATTAGCTTTTCGACTTCGAGACTTTGTCGCGAACTCGACGAAGAAATGTTGAGTGACACGTAGGCTAACAGCTTGGAAATTTGCGCCAGGCACTTCCGATTAACGATGAACTGCGGTTTGTGAAGTGCAAATTTGCTCAAAATGTCATACTTTCTCCAACTCGAAATTAATTTAATTGCAAAAACATTACCCTTAATAACATCAAATTTTATCAAAATAACTTACAAGTAAAGTTGCCACATATTTTTAAATATTTACAGAAACAATACTTTGGCAATTGCTAAAATTCGACTTTTTCAAATTTATGTTAATGAACTACGAGCTGCTGTTTTGCTAGCAAACTGCTTTAAACTACAATTTTTTGTTGTCAGCTCTTTTGCGTAAATATTGAGACGCAATCGCACATACCGCTCCACAATAGCAGCAACAAGAAAATGGCAGCGAGGAAAATCTCCATCAACGTAATCCAGCTGACTTAAAATGATTTCTGCGGGTGCGGTAAAGCGAATTGCTCTCTTAATGCTGCTCCTGAAGATGACCTTACACTTTTTTAGTACATGTAACACATTTTTACTCGGGTGGCATAAATAGTTAGTTGTGTTGAGGTAACTTCGCATATCATTTCGGTAACATTTTAACTTAGTCAAGAGAGCAATATCGTCAGAGATTTGATCAAGATTTTTCACAGAATAATAACTCGAGCAACTATCACAATTCACTTTACTTAATTCCTTAGACACAGCCCATCCAGCAACGCAATAAAAGCCATTGGACTCGCAGATATCCAATGATGATAACGTGGTAGCACTTAACACATCCAACGCTGTTTGATCAAGAGCATCTTGGTTGATGTTGACGTCACACTTTTCTTTGTTAGCTTTGATGAAACTAACGAGGTGTGGAGTCTCATCAATGTCGTAATTGGAAGGAGTTGGAATGGTCATGTATTGTGCCACACATATTAAACGCAATGCTAAACGAAATTGTACAGGTTTTGGATGTGTTACTCCTTTGGCCCTTATTTGAGAGAAAACATTTTCCAAAGCGTCCTGCGAAAATCTTCCACTCATCAAAAACTTCAGCTCTCCTTTGACAACTAGTCACTGATACAAAGACAAAATACTTGTTGTTGATAATCTCCATCCGGACTGTACTGGCTTCCACGAGCTACTGATTTTCATCAACTGTGCCATTTGCAAAAACTGCAAACAACAACAAACAATATTTAATTGCATAAAAGATACAATGCAGGCAGAACGTTTTTGTCAAACTTAAATCTAACTTATAGTCAAGTAGTAGTAGTAGTTATTCAGTTTTTATCCGGTGTTTTCCCTTTAGCAGAGATGGCCGGATTTACCCCATTCCTTCTGCAATTTCTCGCACTCCGTCCCTCCACTTGTCTCGTCTCAGAGCATCCTCCTTCTTCAAACCAATCTTCTCTGTCTCCTCTTCCACTTGCTTCTTCCAGGTCTTCTTCGGTCGTCCTCGCTTTCTCTTGCCAGTCACTTCAAGATTCAGAGCAACCCTCAAAACACTATCGTCATCCCTCCTCAGTACATGTCCATACCATCTAACTCCATTTGCTGTTGCTAACCGGTCTATCGTTTCCTTCAACCCTAACATATCCATCTGTTCTTCAGTCGTCTTTCTGTCTACAATTTTCTGACCGCACATGGCTCTCACCATAGCTCTCTCCGTTCTCCTCAAAATTGCTTTTTCATTTTCTTTCAGACACCATGTCTCACTTCCATACAGTATTGCTGATCTTACGCAACAACAATAAACTCTACCTTTCATCTTCAGAGGAAACCTATTTCCAAGCAACAACTCTCCACATTTCCTGAATCTTACCCAACCGATTCTTACTCCTGCTGTGACTGCCGCTTCACAACCACCACTAGCATTTAGTCTGTCTCCCAAATAACCAAATCCATTCACTGTCTCCACTTCATCGCACAACTTCTCGATTGAATTCACCATTTTTCCATTATTCCTTTACATTTCAAGCAAACAAAATGCATTGCCAACCTAGCGGTAACTCTCTTTATTTTTGCACATTTGCCATGAACCCAGTTTTCACATTTTGTGCACAACACTGAGTTGGCCATGACTCTCCTCCCACAAACTCCACATGGATCTATCTTGCTTTTGTATAGTTCGCCTTCTGACCCGCTTACCATCAATTTTGTTTTTCTGGTGTTGACCTTTAAACCTTTACCTTCCAGTGCATTCTTCCAATTCCAAAACCTTTCCTTCAAGTCTTCCATGCTTTCACTCATGATAACAAGGTCAATTGCATATAGTAATTCGTTAACCACACCCCTTCTTGCATTTTCGGTAACAACGTCCACCACTATTGCAAACAATAGTGGCGACAGCACAGATCCTTGATGTACACCAACATTTACTTCGAATTCCTCTGAATATGCAGATCCCACCCTCACTCTTGTCTTTGCACCATCATACAGGCTCATAACTGCCCGAACTATTACTTCTGATAGACCCTTCTTTCTCATGGCCCATTCCATCACTTTTCTTGGCACTCTATCAAAAGCTTTTTCTATGTCAACAAAACACATATACAACTTCTTGTCCTTCTTTTGATATTCCTCCTGCATTCTTCTCACAATAAATATCGCATCCACTGTTCCTTTTCCTGGCATAAATCCAAACTGCATTTCATTCAAATCGACTAGTGTTCGTATTCGCCTCTCTAGCACTCTTTCAACGATTTTCATGGCATGTTCTAGCAGTTTCACTCCTCTGTATGATCCGCAGCTCATCACATCACCCTTTCCTTTAAATATAGGTACAATCACACTTGTTTTCCACTCATCAGGCATTCCTCTACCATCCAATACACGCTGGCACAGTTCCATCATCACTTTAACCCCGATTTCACCACTTGCAACTATCATCTCCACACTTACTTCAGATGGTCCGGTTGCCTTTCCTGATTTCATCCTTTGCATTGCCTTCACAATTTCATTACGAGCCACTTTTTCCACTGGTCCTTCTACTACATCAGTTTCCACCATGTGGTCCCATTCGTTCTCTTCATTCATGATCTTTTCCATATGTTCCTTCCAAATTTTTGCCCGGTCTTCTTCAATAAAACCCAATCGTCCATCAAGTGGGCAAAAAAAATACAAAATCTATAAACTTTTGATTTTTTCGCTAAAAACAGGGCCAACTAATCAAATTTTGCTCTCTTTAGAAAAATATTATTATCCCAATGATTATGCAAAAATTTAGAACATTGAAGAGGATTGAACAGCACATTGAAGAGATAGAAGACATTTCTTCCACATCACTAGACAAATCAATTTCCTGTAGACTGTTTTTTCCAAAAGTGGAATGCTTTCTTTGTCAGTTGGAGAACCGCTAATTTGCGATTTATTGTATAACTTCGATTTCAATCTATGCAATCGAAAAATTTTCTTTGTGCACACGAAACAAGCCAAAGGATTTGTTGCTTTGTCAATAAATAAGCAGGAGTAGCAGCAGTAACATCAAAAGTTGTATTAAATGACTGACTCGGGTAGAAATCTGCAATCGTGGATTCGATTCCGTGATAAATAACGACGTTTAGTTTCGCAGTAAACAACTAGCAATCAATATGTTGTAAAGATACCAACTAGCACTCAATATGTTGTAAAAAAAATTTCTGAAAGTGTTAAAAGTTTATTGTATATACCTTATGCATTAAAGACCGATTTTTCAGTTTCAGTGTTGCACAATTTTTGCATTTATATACTTCATGTAAGCTGATGTCAAAACCATTAGTAACTTAGTATCTACATTTTGGTCTGAACAGACAACAGTATTAGGACTATCATATTGGGTACTAATTTCCTTTTTTTACACTAGGTGTGATCAACATGAGCTCTAGCTTCATTGCAGTAAATGGCATCTGAAAATATAGTAGTTTACATTAAAAAAAATTGTTTCCATTAATTTATTTTCATCTCAGATGTTGATCCATTTTGTATTAATAATAGTAACAATGATGGAAGTTAACGACAATTATGCACTAGTAACCAATACTAAATCACTACATACAACATAAATTTCAACATCATAAAATGATTTCACAATGATAATCATATCTTCAAGGTAATCCATTTTTTCTTCATTTATTATTTTAGCCTAGTTAGTCAGTGTTCTTGATAATTCTACCATCTTACCAAAATTGTCACTAACCTGGAAGTTTTCTTTTTAAAATTCTACGTAAACTTTCAATTCTTTTAGGGGGGTTTGGGACGTTAAATATAGTGGGAACGGCCATTGGTTTCAACTTTTTCAGTCCATCTTTACGATTTTGTTCAAACTGATTTGACTCAAAATGGAGCTAAAAGCATTAACAATTTATCATTAACAATGGCAAATCAATTGATCAAGTAGCTAAAAATAATTATAAATATTAAGTACAAAAAAATCGCATACTTGCAATATGGAACTGGTACCACTTGAAGACAACAATCTTACAACTTATTGTACAAAAATGATATATGCCTAATCAAAACAATTTTACCTTATATCTAATAATAATTTTTTTCTAAGAATTTATCACATAACATTTATAGTAATTTACAAAGATGTGAGCTCATTTAAGTAATGCAGTTAAATGCCTTTACTGTGTAACAGTACTTGTAACTTTATCAGTATTGGTATTAGCAGATTAGTATGTACCAGTAAATGATATGCTAAAAAAATGTGCAAAAATCACTTTAACTACATACCTCACACAATTTGCTATATTTCGTTGGTTTCCAACGATCTCTTCTGCAATTTATAAGCTATCTTTGACGTCTTATTTTTTCTTTCGGAAATACATAGTTTATTCCCTTTACGTGAATTTGAGGTGCAATTTGGAGCACAGCAACCGGCCATTGTTTAAGCTAGAGATTTCTTTTTTTTTAATATCTGCCAATCTAAATTAACCAAAGAAATGTAGAAAAAAACGTGAACAAAGAATATTTTCAAAGTTTAGTGATAATTGTTAAAAAGCTATTCTTCTGTTATTGACTAGCTAAGCAGCAATGTAGGCTTACAAACAAACCTAATATCTCTGCTTGCAAACAAATCCAATATCTAAATTATTTTGTTTTGGCTATAGAAGAATTCAAGTTTTACTCACCCTTCACTACAGTTACTAAGCAGACCTCAGAAACTGAGTAATGTCAACGCAGAGGCCTACATTGTCAACAAGCTTATCAAGTAACTGACAAAGAAATTACTGCTAAAAATCACCAAATATTCTCTAAAATTATCCAAGCAAAGTAATTTCATATTACTCTAATTTATTCCTCCAAACAATGCTTTAATCTTGTGTATATACCCACTATTAATGACAGCTGACCAAAAACCCTATTCACCTGCATTCAGCCTTCTGCTAAATTGAGAGTAAAAATGACGGCCAAATTGGAGCTATGACGTCAGCTGTATAACTTGTATTATTTAGTGACGTTGGTGCAAACATCTATCTTGGGGCTTCCATTTTTTTCTGTACTTAATATTCAATTGAGATACTTTTCTCAACACAGGAATTATTGACGATTCCACGTTACAGAAAGATTTTCTAATTAAAATAATGAGACAAAAAAGCATTGAGCTGAAGAGATAAAAGAGGCTAAAGCTACGTTTACTGTGCCAGAAAATGAAAGGCTTTTAATTAGAATAATATTTCACCAAGGTTGCACGGTTCAAAGTAATTTTTTGATCGCAAGGATTTCGTGGGGGCTGGCTGCAAAAACAATTTTTTGATTGTTCAATAAAAGTTTAATCAAATAAACATCGCAAACCAAAATTGTTTTATAATTACAAAAAAAAAGTTATGTGCAACCTTATGAGGCAAGATGCTTTGTGGGCACTATTAACCATATTTCAGCAAAAAGGAGATGAGCTATGCAATGCGGATGAATTGTTCAAAAACAACTATATATTTTTTGTTTTTGTCCCGTGGCGGTTGCCGTTGGGGCGCTTTACATGACCCATAATCAGTCTAATTTGTTCTGGTGGTGTTCATCATGCAGCGAATCTTGGGATAAGATGCCTGGCGGAGCCCATCCCCCACCAGGCCTTGCCACCTGTTTTCCACGTAAAATCAGAGGCGTCCGGTTAAGTGCCTTGCCCAAGAACACAACAAACAAACTTGCCGGCTTGTTCTCCACAACCTCCCCTAAATGCCGAGCACCCAGCACAGAAGCTGTGGATACCATTTTTTAAAATCTTTAGGTATGACTCGACAAGGAGATTGAACCCCAGGTCTACTGACTACGATGCGAACGCTCTAACCACTACGCCATGGAGTCGGTTATATAATTATATATATAACAAATTACATATTACAAGGGTCAGTCGAAAGCTTTTATTGTTGAAGAGTGTGGAAGTTAGTTTTTGTAATTACAAATAAAGAGCGTTACAATCGGCAAGCTCACCAGGAGGGAATAGAGGCATGGAAGCAAGTTAATATCAAGACGGAAAAGAATGAAGAAATTGTCTCGCAGCTAAATGTGACACCAGTATTTGTTTTACCCGGAGAACCGGTGCAGGGAAGAAAAAATGTTAGGTCTACCAGCCTACAAATACGACTGCTGACAATTTTTTTAACTTTTGTGGGTCTGTAGCCTGCCTTCTCCTACACTTCATCATTTTAAGAAAACAAAAACCTTCATTTATTGTTATTACTTTACCTACCGGTACTTCGCTTGAGCTTGTTGTTCTGAACTACTCTGTGTTTTTTTTCATAGATATTAGAACTCGTGTTGAATGTAGAACAGTGCTTTTCAATCTTTTTGTCATCGCGTAACCCCTAATGTACTTTCGCGTTTGTCACGGAACCCTCAATAACAAAAATTTAGAAATTAACAAATTGTTTGCAAGAAAATCAAATATTTCGTCCCTAAAATCCAAAAACCAATTAAACACTTCAACAAATAAACAGTTATTATAAGTTCCTTCACTACTTAGACTACTTTTACAACAGTTAACTTAATGCTTCTCAGATCTAAACCGTATGACCACATATTACAGCTCTCGACAATAACCTGTCGCCACAACAACAAATTACACCGTATAGCGCTGATTTTCCCTCTCTATTCTCAACTAGCTCTGACTTTGAGTTAACGTTAACTCTAATCATCATTACCGACTTTCTGTCCGTCCCCAAAACACGTATTGACTCCGATCTTTTTGGATAGTGAAGTACAAAATTTCTGTCGTATATATAGTATATACATGTAAAGCGAGCAAAATTGAACTGCACCAATCAATAACCGCCTTAACATGGTGGTGCGGTCCCCAACCCCGTTTGGGTTGAGTTGAAATGGCTGTTGGCCTTCTTGAGGGTCCCAGTTATCCCTGGCACTCCCCTCACACAAACCATTTTTTTGCCGTGCAGCCCCCTGAACGACTGCAGAAGGGTAGCACGCAGCCTCTAAAAAATCGGCCGTTTTCTTTCTTCTCCTGCCTCTCTCTTGCCCGTCTTCTCATTCTTCTCCTTGTCCTGATGAGCGGCAACGTTCATCCTTACCCTTGTCCCGTCTTTCTTTGTTCAGTGTGCGCTGGAAATGTGACCTGGCGGGGTAGGTCAGTGCAATGTTGCATATGCTCTAATTGGGTTCATTTAAAGTGGTCACTACTCTCCTTTTGTAGATTCAGAACTCTTGGCAGCTCTCATTTTTGGAGCTGCTCTCCCTGCTACGTCCCTTCTTTTATTGGAGATCCCACACCTACCAGCACTGTGACTTCGTCATCAGACTCCTCCAGCTGGTATACCTCCACTGCTCAATCTGGCCCATCTGGCCCCCTTCTGCTAATGCAGCACTCGCACCCCATCGTCGCCTTCAAACTTCTTATCCTTTTTCTGACCACTTTGTATCTTCTCCCTCTGCACCCTCACCACCGCCTCATGTTCCTGGCTGTTTCTCTTTACCTCCTGCTTCTTCTTCCCCTCCCTAACTCTCTCAGGGTTCTTCAATGGAAATGCTGGAGGTCCCCTAGCCAGGAGCACTAAACTGCTACACTTTATTTCGTCTCATTCCGTTTCCCTTATTTGTATCCAGAAATCTAACCTAAATTTATCTTCCTCTTTCCGGATCCCTGGATTCTCTGCTCTGTAATCTGATGGCACCCACTCCCGATCTGGTATTTTTTCTACTGATGTCACAGACTCTAGCAGCGGCGTCATCATTTTCGTCAGGTAGGGCTTATCCTTCCCTAAGCTTTCTACCTACTTTCTTTCTTTCTTCGCTTGACCCCTACTCTGATTATGTGGGGGTTAACATCTCTCTAAACGACTTCTCCTCGCTTTCATTTCTTAATGCTTATGCTCCCGCTATTCGCTCTTCTTCGAAGGATAGTAGAACCAATTTCTTTTCTTCCTCCATTCTTCCCTCCTATGTGGAAGCGGAAGCGGTAGAATTTTCGCGCTTCTGCTTCCGCTTCCACAGAAAAAGAACCGCTTCCACCGCTTCCGCTTCCACATCCCTGGTTAGATGCGACTGTTGACTTGGTGAGCAAGCTGGAAGCACGGGAACACGCGATACCATGCAAGCCTCCACCGTCACAAATTGAATGGTGGGGACACGAAGAACGAAGTGAAATTCGCGAACTGGGCCACATGGTTAACGAATTGCGAGCGTAAATATCCAATTATTGTAATGCCTGCTCATCAAGTCCCACAAATTCAGGACCTTGCTAGAAATGGGGACAGTTGGGTTACTTCGCTCAATGGTGTCTCAGTGAAAGTCAAATGAAAACAGTTTCCGCTCAGAAGTCACAATCTGCTGGGAGACCTTAAAACTATTAGGAGCTGACCGGGTAGCCGACGCGTTAGTCCAACAAAGACAGGTTTACACCGTTGAAGAAGTTCGTTAGTGTGTTAAATGTGTTGTATTTGAGTTAACTAAATGTGTTGTGTTTGAGTTAACTGATAATTTTTGTGGATAGTACAGCGAATGTGAGCATGATTTTTTTATGGCTTGTTTAACAAGTTCCCGGCGGACATATATCCAACCTCAAACAAATGTTGTGTTTCTGCGACACAATATATTGCGAGCATTGTCACCTACCCTTGACTTTTGACAAACTAACTATTTGGCAGAATGTGTTCTTTGGTGAATTAGATGGGTGCCAGGATATTCTTGGGGTAGATGCAATAAACGACGTTAAAGCTATCACAGACGTGGCCTGGAGGTCATTTGGAAATGGAGGGCAAAGTCATTCTCCTGCACCATACGTCGTTACGCGTTTCTTTCAAGATTGATCCGCCTTTTGCTCTACCTGATTATCTGTTAATTTTCCTAGATAGTTTTGAGGGTATGTCTGCTCTTCAGAAAGAAGAAATCACTAGTTTGATTACTGAATTTTAAGACCTATTTGTTGATAAAATAATTAATTTATGCTGAACTGCAGTTAGCTAAACATAAAATTACTGTTAGTTAAACACAAGATCGACACAGGAAATTTTTAACCAATCAAACAAGCTCCACGTTGCATGCCCTTGGGCTAACAGCAAATAGCTGAATCCGAGGACGATAAAATGCTAAGAGAGGATATCATAGAACGGAATACTTTAGTAGTCCGTGGTCATTTCCAGTTGCGTTTGTAAAGAAGAAAGATGGATCTTGTCTTTTTTGCGACGATTTTCGTAAACTCAACGAAGCCACAACATAGGATGCTTATTCATTGCCTAATGCAGAAGAGTTATTTGATACATTAGGTGGGTTCTAATGGTTTAGCACTTTTGATTTCGCCAGTGAATACTGACAAGTTGAAATGGAGCAGAGCGACAATAAATGGACGGCTTTAACTTTGCAAGCAAAGGCTTGTTCTATTTTTAAGTAACGTGTTTTGGTCTTACTAAGGTACTGGCTACATTTGAGCGATTAATGGAGCTGACGTTGAAAGGAATCTTGTTTAAGATTTGCCTTGTATGTGTGGACGATGTTATTTGTTATGCGAAAGAGATTTCAATAGGCTTTCACTAATTTAAAAGTTGTTTTTCAGCACATTCGTTGAGCAGGTTTAGGCCTTAAATCCAAAAAGTGCAATTTGTTTAGCCAATCCACGCAGTTTCTCCAGCATGTTATTTCAAGCTGTGAAGTAAACACAGATCCAGACAAAATTGTAACAATAGGAATATGGTCCGTTCCTCAGAGCTTGTCTGAGCTTTGAAGTTTTTTGAGCTTTTTATTATACTATTGTAAGATTGTTCAAAATTTTGCTTAGATTCCAAATCCTGTATGTCGCGTTTCAATAGAATTTTCGTTCTATCTCAATCTTAATTTTATTTGTAAATATGAGGCGACCTATAGTATCGCACGAATAATTAAGTCTGCTTGCAGCTTAATAGCTAGGAAAAGATTGGCTTCCACTAAGATACTTCAACTCATTCACTTCTCGATCAAGAACAGAACAAATATTCACAAATCACTTTAAAACTTCGAATTCCTTCGCTTGTCAAATACAGAAACTAAAGCACCTTACTACATAAATATCAGACTAACCAAAACTAAAAACATTAAAATAATCGCTTGATTTCTGTCACAATAATCACCACAGAACAACGCCTTTTTACTACACTCTACGATCTCGCACTGAACTATACTTTGAATTACACTCTCTCTGAATGAATGAAAAATCTCGCCGCCTTATATATAGGACTGGATAATAATCTAGAAATTGCTAGAACATCACGTGACTCAGGAAAAACACAGTCAATAAATTACGTAATCGGATATAAAAAAAGGAAAGAAAAATTTTCGAGAAGAAACAAGAATCACCAGAATACACTGGAAAACTTAGTCACGTAGTCAATCATTGTGACCTCAGAAAAGGCTGTGAGCTACAAATCTATTTATAAATGCGAAAGAAAAAAGGTCTTTTTTCGAAAACTTTTTAGCAAGTTTTGGGCTACAAACAATTTAGATTTACAATTAAAATGATCACTGCAAAATAAAACAACAGATTATATCAACTTTACATATATAAAAACTATTCTTTCAACGCAAATTTACTTATTCGTGACACTGTAATTGAGCCAATGCAGAAGGGCAGCAAGTTTCTCTGAACGCTCTGCTGTTAAGATGCTTTTGATAAATTAAATGATTGTGTTGGAAATCCTGTTTTGGGATACCCTTCTTCTAGTGATACTCTTTTTTCGATACTGACCTTAGTTCTTATGGCCTTGGCGCTGTATTATCTCAGATGCAAGAAGAAAAGAAACGAGTCATCGCTTACTCCAATAAGAGTCTAAACAAGTCCCAAAAGCGTTATTGCACTACGTATGGCTTTAGTGTTATTTGCTAAGCAATTTAGACATTACCTACGGAGTCGGAATTTGGTGGTAAAAACTGATCACTCCGCCTTAACATGGCTGCTATCCTTTTGCGAACCTGAGGGCACGTTAGCACGATGAATTTCTATTTTGATTACGTACGATTTTGAGGTTACACATTGGAAGGGTGCTGATTATGAAAATACTGGTGAATTACCTCGCAGAAAGTGTGATAATAAAAATTGCTGCGATTGTCGGCTTCTAAATTCGACAAAGTATAACCTTGGAGATCTTTCACAGGTAATGCAGTTGCAACTCTAGGACTCTGATCTAATCAAACTGCCAATTGGATGGATGTATGGAATAAAGAGTAGTTACGTCGTTGGCAGATAGAGGATGATACAACTAACAGTGTTCTTTATTTGAAAAGTTAATCCAATACCCTTTTGAGGATGCTGAGCCCCAGCTTGAAGTGAGTGAGTCAAAAGGTATTAGCGACAATAGGAATTATTAGAGATAGAAAATGGTATACTTCATCTACGCTGGTTTGGGAGTAATTTTGATTCTAATGATCTTTTAAAAAATTGCTCCCAAGGAATTTACGCGTGAGTTATTTTACTATCTGCGTGAACACTGCACTGATGGTCATCTTAGAATTAAGCGTACCAAGAAAGAATTGCAGAGAAGATTTTATTGGCTTGGCTTATAGAAATATGTTCAAATCTGTAGTAGATGTTGCATCACATGTGCAAAAAGGAAGTCGAGTCACGGTGGTCATAAAGCAGCTTTGACGAAATTAATTGCAGCTGCCCAGATAGAAAGAATTGTGATCGACGCAATTGGTCCACTACCGCTGACAATTTTGGGTAACGAGTACAATATAGTTGTGTGTGATTACTTTACTAGGTGAGTTGAGTGTTATTTTTTGCCAGATCGATAAGCGTACACTGCTGCAGATACTCTTGTTACCAACTTTTTTGCTGGATTTGGTGTCCTTACATCTTTCATACTAACTGTCGCGTGCAATAAAAATTTTTGATTTTATTTCAGCTTTAATATACTTTTTAAAATTGAGGCGACTTGTAGTATCGCTTGAATAATTAAGTATAGTTCTAATTTAATAGCTGAGAAAAGATTGGTTTCCACTAATATACTTTAACCCACGGATTTCTCGATCAAGAAAAGAACAAATATATTCACAAACTACTCTAAGACTTTGAATTCCTTCGCCTGCCAAACATCAAAAAACAATGCGCTTTAATATAGCAATCAGACCCAACCAAGACTAAATCCATAATTAACCGCTTGTCACACTAATAGAAATCCACAATAAATCACCACAGATCAATAAACTTCTTTTCTCTACTACTGTGCCATTCTCTACTCTGCCACTCTTTAAATCGTAAAAATCTCGCCGCCTTATATATACTGAGACGAGTCTTTCAGAAAATGCTTGAACATCACGTGATACAGGAAAAAACACCGTTAATAAATTATGTAATTGGCAATAAAAAAAAGGAAAATATCTTCGAGAAGAACCAAGATTTACTAGAATACTCTGGAACTTAGTAACGCAATCAGCCATTGTGACGTAAGTAGAGGCGTGTGAGTTACAAATCTTAATGCGAAAGAAAAAAATCTTTTTTCGAAAACAGCCGCGATATAAAAGCAAATTTAGGTTACAAATTCAAATTTACAATTAAAAAAATCACGGCAAAACAAAAAGACAAATTGCACAAACCATAAATAAAAACTATTCCTACAAGGCAAATTTACTTATTTGTGACACTGACTAGGGACGAAACTTTGAATCTCATCTTTTTAAGCATATGCGTGTGACTTGTTAGGTGTTCAAAAGATTCGGAAATCTGTTTGCAGGCCACAATCGGATGGTTTGGTTGAGTGATTTAACAAGGCGATTGATCAAATGCTACTAATATTTGTGAACGAGAATCGCAATGATTGAAACAATGATTTTTCTTGTCTTCGCAAGACTTACTGATCTAAATGTGCATGAAATTAATAATTTTTCTGCAAACAGGCTAATGATAGCGCGAGAAATTAATTTATCCTTGGATGTTGTGGCAGGAGAACTTCAGGGGCACACTATTATTGCTGTCAGCAATATTTTAAATGGATTAAACATGCTATGCAAACCTCTTGCAACACTGGACAGTAGCATCTGAAAAAGTCCGCTCGACGTCAGAAGAGAAACTACAATAAGTTCATTACGCGGTTCACATCACACCAACTTGATTGGGCATAGTATTTTTATCCTACGCGAGTTAACCAAAAACTGGGACGGGGTTGAACGAGTGTCTTTTGGTTATTGAGAAATTAACTACTGGATTGTTGGACATTTAATAGTTTCCCTTCTCGAGAATAAAGACCGTTCATGTCGATAATTTGCGGCAAAATAAAGTTGAAACATTGCTAGACAGCTGGTGCATCAATTCGTACAGTCATAACAGGAATGATAAAAACGCTGATTCCTACGAAATGGATAGTGCAGGTAATGCCATGGGAAAAGATTATCCCGATAATAAAGAAGCCGTTGGGTAATCACCTGTAAGAAAGATTTTGCGATTGTCGAAGTCTAGGAGAGTAGGTCACATTTTGAGATATTTGTCCGGTTTGTACTGTTAGTTAAACTGTTGAACTTAATTCGTATTTTACGAGTTTCTCTTTCGAGGGAGTAGTAATGTAGTGCAGGACAATAGTTACTATGGCTTCATTATGTAAATATCTGTATTTGCCTTCGTTTTTTGTATTTGAATAAAGGTCAATCGATAGTTTTAACTTTTAGTGTTGAAGTTAGTTTTTGTAACTTTTAATAAAGCCACTAGTAGTCAGCTTGGTTTTATGCGCTTTGCATGTATGCTTATTTACAACCAGCTTCTAGTATGTTTTCATGTTTGAAAAATTAGCAAATTTGGGAATATTGAGTTTTACTTAATCGCATTGAGCAACTTATACAGCATATTAAGATATAAAAGGATATTGAACAATTGTAAAGTTTGTATCGCCATAAGTTAGATTTGATGTTGATAGGTGTAATCAATATTCGTTTGAAGTTATTTGTCAAAAATTCTCGGAGGTCAGTTACAATAATACATCAGATGTCATTTAATGACTTTTACTATTTCTTAAACAATTTTTTTAGGGCTAGTGCCTTGGCCACTGGACCAAGTAAGGGATAATTAAAAAAACTAGCAGTATTGGTAGGAATTATGAGATGATGTTTGATTTTGCTAATCTACAGGCGGGTATCTAAATGATGTGGGGTAATTTTTAAAAGAAGAACAAAGGATATTGAGAACAGTGCTCTTCAACATTTTTGGCATCAAGGAACCCTTACTATATGTTTATAAATGTCATGGAGCCCCAACCACTGAAAAGTAATTTGAATTGCATTGGTGTGATTTCTAGAATAAAAACGTTAGCTCAGGGGTTCTCAAACTGGGGTAAGCAAGAAAAATATCGGGGGTACTCCAGCAAGTTTCTCGTACAGCCTACAGACACATTAAAGATTTTTGAAAGCAGCCTATGTGTAACAATAATAATCTCTGGAATATTCATGTCATTTTCCCATGTCGACGTAGTTTTTCTGTTTTGGTCATTATTTCTGGTATTTCCCCGTATACATACCGCCACTTGCTTATTTTATTCTCAAAGCAATTTTATTGGTAGCTATTTTCTGTACTCCCTTCGTAGACAAACCTTTTCTGATTTATTTCATATGCGTTTTTATTGGTTCTTCTTTGGGTAGCAGTTTCCGGTATTCCCTCGTTTTCAAACCTTTCCTTGTTAATTTTTAGTTTCTAGTAATTTTGATTGGCTAAAATATTTGAGAACTTTATTTCGGTTACGTACGAATGGGAAGTATATATACGGGTGGGTCATTTTGAAAACTCAGAGACGAAAGCAAACAGACGACAAAACAGAGAAGAAAGAAAAGAAAGGAGGTGAAGAGACAAGAGAGAAGAATTAGAAGGCAAGGGCCAAGCACTACTGTAAGGAAGGGGGACTCTCGGCTGCTACAAGTGTAGTGTCGGTGATTGTCTACGTGCAAAAGCTTGTGTATTATTAGAGTTGTGTTGTAAAAGAGCGGGCTGGCAACCTAGCTTCTCAAGCGTAAGTCCTTAGGCCGAAGGATAAGGCATAGAAGGTAGCCGTTGAACTCTACCGAGCTAATCTTCTAGTCGTCGAATCGACATCTGGCTGTCACTAGGGTACAGGGCGGCGACTTAACCGTATTCGGCGACAACATGGGGGCTCGTCTGGGATATCTTGTGGGTTGGTAGAGTAACAGTATGGCTACTGAGAGCAAATCTATCACTTTGGAGGAGCTAAGGCAACAGGTAGAAGGATTGGGGTTGGATGAGAAGCAGAAGAGCAAGTTTTCAATTGATAAGCTCTTTTCCAGCAACACACAAAGCTTTATAAGAATTTGTAAAACCATAAGAGGCCCCCTAAAAATGGACGACCTGAGGCGAGTAAGGAACCGCCCTAAATCAACCGCTGAAAGCTGATCTCAGATTGTTTTAGCTTCAGCACATACTTCACTGGTAGGAACAAATTTCCACTGCTGCGCTGGAAATAAGGGTTATTTTTTATTGATATCAGTAAGCAATGTAGCAATTGCTATGCTTTAAGACTCGTGACCCTCTTTGAAAAAGCTGTCATACAATTTCTTAATGCTGCTGTCTTTTCGTGACTTCTTCGCAAAGGCTCTTTGAAATATGTCGTCAGAAGATGCGTTCTGGTAGCTTAAAATTTTTGGAACGCTTTGCACTTTTGAGACAATGATATTTTTATTTTGACTTGCGGCGGCTTAGCGCTGGTGGCAACTACTCTTGAAAAAATTGGCGCAGCTTCCGCTAGTGTCATTCAACAAAAAGTAACGCTCGGTACTGTTGCCGCTAGTTTACCACAACAATAGTGGCGCTAAAGCGAACGCTAACGCAACACTACCGGCGCTAATAGCGGTGTATTTATAGTGCCGCTAGAACCCGCCACTGCTGTCTGGTACCATCAAACTGAAAACAGCAGCACTTGCGTGTCAAGCAGGGTTGCCAGGTTGGGCTACTTTTTGCAAGCATTGGCACTGAAAATTTGCTTTAGGCGCTAAAAATAAAAAAGCGTCTAAATTGAGCTACTGTGTATCTACTCGACGAATAGCAATTAGTTTATATTTTTTATTGCTAAAAACTGGATTTCTTTCCAAAATTTAATGCTACAGTAGACGCTGCTTAATATGACCACCTTGGGACCAGGCCATTTTGGTCATAATATCCGAATGGTCATAAAAACCGAAGCCGCCATAACCGCACCTGAATCGACGCCGTAAATTCCGGACCGTACCAAATTGGTCATAATGAGCGGCTGGTCATATTATCCGTGGTCATAATAAGCGGCGCCTACTGTATTTATTGAAAATTTTTTATTATGCCATAGTCAGAGATAGATGATCAAGGTCCCATCATTTGCGCAAAAATCTTTTTTCGGAGAACTGATGGAATTCTGTTATGCGTTTGTTCTGAGGCTAGAATATGAATTTTGCTATAACCGCCAACAAATAAAAGACAAACTTTGATGAGCAAAATTTGCTAGATTAGTCTACTTGTGTTTAAATGGCATTTTCAGTAAGGCCACATTAATTTTATAAGTATCAGAGTACTAATAAATTGGTATTTGTCAAAGATCTGCATTTTTGGGAGGTAAAAGCGACCACTTTAGTGAGAAAGAAATTTATGAGGTTTCGCGAGTTTTTTAACATTCATACATAAACCTAATATTAGCAAAAAATAAATCAATTTTTTACATAGGCAAAAGCTAGAAAGCATAGAAAAATTATGAGGATGCTGTGTAAAGATAATTCCTGACCTCCGCAGTTTGCTGAAAACATATCAACAGATAGTTTTGATCTCGTCTATAACTCCATACATCATACTTTATTCTGATGTTTTGACTTGTTTCTCGAGTAAGTGGGTAAAGTGTAGAAAAATAAGTAATGTTTACGAAAACTTTTTAAAATGTTCCATACGAGCAATTTCGCTAATTTGCAAGACCATAAAGTTTTGGAATATCTTGTCTCAAGCAAGGAAAGTTTTGAGGCCTGAAAAACAACGGCGACGATAATTTTTTAGAACCTGAACCCTCTAAATGAAAAAGTTGACCAAAATTACATTACCGGAAGTAAAGAAAATCTATGTTTTCGAAGTTATTTATTAAAATCACCCGCCCTGGTTGAATTAAGTTGACTTTGACAGCAGTTGTATGCTAATTGAAGCATTGGCTTCATAAATTCAGAACAATGATACATTATAGTATTAACTTTCCTATAGGTCTGTGCACCTGTTTGTTTTGCCATGCAAAGGAAAATTAGAATACCGTTTTACAGACGTGGAGCAGGCCTGACTAATTTGAACCTCTGAGACATGTCAATTAAGTGTAGCAACGTTGAACAAATTGACAATTTTTTATAAGTATGGTAGAAGTCACAAAAATGGTCCGCATCTTCAGCACAAAGTCTGCTGGATTGAGAGTAGTCTTAAACCACAATTTAATCTATTGCGATAACTTAACTGTATAACTTCGGATTAGCTTGCTCTTCCACCAATTACGCTTATGTCAGGTCAAAAAATATTTGTGCAACCAAAGGTTTTCGGTTATAAAAAAAAAGCATACAATTACGGAAAAGTCGTAATTACGTACTTATCAAGCAGTGCGGCACCCTCTCACATCTTTGAATTTATGTTTCCATGCACTTGGTGAAATGAACAGAAACAACTGAGTAAAATTATTTCCTGTTTTGATTATGAGCAAGTCCAGTTTCTTACTACGCCAATGCAGGAAACAGGATAAATAAGACACAGCTAAGAACTTCAAAAACTGTGGGGAAATACTGCGGCTATGTGTGACGCCTCGTAGTGTTTTTCATAAATAGTGTTATTCTCTTTAAAAAATGGTGCTTTTGACGTTGGAACAAGGTTTTGCTACGTCAAACAAACATTAACTTTTCAGTACTCTTCTCCCAACTACCCACTGCCTGAAGTCAGCACAGCCGTCTTAACCAATATTTTCTATCTCAACATTTCTATCTCACTATTACTGATGGGGGCCCTGCTATTATAATAACTTAACAGTAAACGCTTGACTTCGGGATAGTTTGTTCTTTTCCTGGCTGCGCCAATGCCAAAACCAAGCAATATACGCGTAGCCACAGGCTTATGTCATACCAATAGGCTTGCAGTTGCTAAAAAGTAAGTAGTTGGCATAGTATTTAATAGCTTGTTCCTGAAAGAACGCATCATTACTCTGGTGTCCTCAAACAACTTTGAATTCATGCACTTCATGAAATGAATGCATAAAAGTTAGTTAGAACGTTAGCTGTTTGAAATGAGAACAAGTTCAGTTTCAACATATGCCTTCGCTGGATACAGGGGAAAACAACACTTTGGCAGGTACTCCAAAAGTTTTGGGTAAAGTACAGCGGCTATGTGTAACCCCATAATGCTTTCTTTAATCGACTGCGTTTTAAAATAACGGTACTTTTGAGTTTGACCGGGAATTGGCTATTTTAAAAAACAATTTTTATTACTGTTTCACAACTATTCATTATGTACGCTGGCGCACACCAAATTGTTATTTTTAACCTCGATGTTACTAATGGATGGGCCCCGCGGGAAACACCGGCAGAGGTAGCTAGTCTAACATGCAAAGCAAAATTTTGTCTGTACATACGCTTTAACTTGCCCAAAGCTGTAGGCGTACAAAAATGAAACTTGGCACGATTAATCACCGCCCCTGGGTAAGTTTCATTTGGGGGTTTGTTGCATCGTAGTGACATCATATCATTCAAAGGCAGTTTTTCTAACTGAAGACAGTGATACTGTTTCGACCTATCAGGTCTCTTCACTGCAGTTAGCAACCGACAAGTAGCTAGAGGCTTTAAATAAAGCATAGCTTAGACCGTCACACTTGCGGGATCTATACTGGGTGCATCATGGTGGATCGTCTGTCAGTACTCTGCGAAGCCGTCTCACTCGTGAAGAAGTGGTGGTTGTCGCAGGTGCACTAAGCTTAATAACTTCTAGCTAGAACAAAAGTGCTGTGACAACAGTTTGAGCTGAATTGACAATTTTGTAACAGAAAAAAGAGGTGTTTTACTCACACGAAAGCAAGTATCTTACTTAGAGCTAAACAAATTTTACATTTTTAGAAATAATGTTATAATAATATCATAACTAACGATTAACTACAAAATACAACAGTGAAGAAATATTGCCATTTGCTCTCTTTGTTTTTGGGGCTAATTATGCATATTACTTTGGCCAGTTTTAGGTAAGCATGGAAGAAGCTGTGTCAAAAAAGTTAAATTTGCCAGCAAGAAAGTAAAAATAGGAAGCTTTGTGGTAGAGCAATAGGCTGCTGGTAAAGAAAATTAGGAAAACGAAAGCATGATTGATTATTGCTACTGTCGTTAGCTTTCATCCAATACGGGTTATAGGTGTTTCTACTTTCACGTGTTGAGCTGAAAGCAGAACTACGTGTAAAATTAGATGTGAGGCAAAATAATCACCTAGGAAAGGGGTTGCAATGATCATTGTGATCATCTTGCCCCATTTAATAAAACATAATTAGATTGTATTGTTACATCAAATGATTTATTGTGATTGTGCTCTTTGGTTTAAGTTTTTCCTTTGGGGTGATTTTGTTTTGCATGATTGAATTTTTATGAATAAACATAAAAAATTTCTTTGCAAAAATTGCAGTATAGCGTGATCATTTTACCCCGGATATGTGATTTTCTTGCCTCAAAAGTAGAGCAAGATCATCTCTTCGGAGGGTAGTTTTTAAAACCCTATCTTTTAAATACAGGGTGGGCCAAAAGTAAGTACACAGTTATTAAAGTATTTTTTATATGCTTTGAAGTTACATGCAGTGTACTTTATGTTACTTGCTAAGCAGCACAAACATTGTTTATTTTTTAGATAATAATTCTAACTTGAATTTACATTAGTTTTCAAGCTGGTTGGAAGGTAGTACAGTTTTGTAAATTTTGATTATTTTAGGTTTAATGGCAAATAATTTAAATGAAGAGCAAAGAAAATTGGTGTCAGAGTGTTTTGGACAGGTGTGAAGAATGTTGCAATGTTGGCGGAGGAGATTTTGAGCACTTAAGAGATTAAATAGTTTTGTCTAAGGTATAACTAGCATTCTTGAAGTTTAAAAGTGCCTAAATGAGAACAACAAACTTACTTTTTAAACCTAAACCCTACTTGTAATAACTGTATACCTACTTTTGGCCCACCCTGTATGTAGCTACCGAACTCCCAACAAAATATTGTTTGTTGAATAGAAGCATAAGATTGCTCATTTCACGAAAGATTTTTCTTTATCACCTAACATGAAGATGTTATGAAAATTAAGGCACAAAAGTGATCGTCTAGCCCGACTCTTCTCCTACGCCACTTTCCACTAACATCTGAGTGTGTGATTCTGATATGGGGCTCAACTGAGGCCTAAAATTCTATTTAAAATAGTTGGCACTCGCCCAAAACAAAGCTTTAAAAATAGTAGCTGGGACAAAGTGACATGAATCTGCTTTACCTCTTTGTCAACACTTCGATATTTCAAAAGTCTAAGATATTTATCAGCTGCAAATGGCCATATTCAAATATGAATAAAACAACAAATCAACCCCTTGCTCGTATCATGATCATTTTTTCTTAACTTTTAGCATACAATTTAAAAACATACGATCGTCTTCAAATTATTTCTGTCGTTATTTTAAGGCATTGCGTTGTCAAAAATCAATGAAATGCTGTGCAGTCAGAATTTGTAATTCCATAGTTCATAAAATTATGCGCGCATCTTTTGTAAAATAGTTCACAAAAAAAGTTCTTATCTGTCAAAATATGCCACTTGCATTTAACCTTTATTTCACATACTTTCCATTAAATTAGGAAAGGTTGTTGCAATAATCTTGTAAATTAGTTGACACAAATTATTTGTCGAGAGAGGGTGGCTGCTTAACTAGATGATCTAAAAATTCCTTTACAGCCCTACCAGTTAACAAACATTCCATTGGCGTATTGTACTTTTTTCTTTGTTAGTTATTGGTTGCGTTTATTTCTAAAATAAACTTGCTTGCTTTGCTTTGTGTTTACTTTCTAAGCATTGACGGGCCCAAGAAATTTTCAGCTACGTATTTTCGAATCGGCCTGTCAGCAAAAAAGGTTGCCCTCCCCTGAACTATACCACTTGCAACATCCTGTAAGCTTGCTTATACTTTAGTCAATAAGGCATTCTTTTATCGTTGCTCCTTTTCCAACAACAACACAAAATTTCTAAGCTTTGCAGCCGTAAAAAAGCAGTTTTAAATCACAGAACTCAATCTATTTAGTGCCCCTTCTCTTTGGGTTTGCGCCCGACCACTATGTATGCTCTGGCTACGGCACTGTTGTGCAACCAAAGCTATTGAAAATAGAGGATGGAATTTGTAAGCAAGACCAGTCTCATTTCAAGACTAGGATGACTGTAAATAAGGGTGTAGGTTAGATGCCTCCCATTTATGCTAACTTGTTGTAGCTGCTCTCAGAAATGTTATTTGGGAGCAGCCGGGAGAATCTATACTTCTTACCGGACAAAACAGACTTGTAGTTCTGCTGGCAGGCGCTGGGAGAACCACCTAGTGCATCGTATTCAAAATATGCTGATTAAAGCGTATCACGATTAATCAGATGATAAAAAAAGTGATGGTGATGCAAGTATCTGTCAAGTTAACCTATGAATACATATATTAAAGCGAAGTTTTCACCTTTTAGAAAAGATAAAATTTTTGTACTAGAGCGGCTATGCTTTACGACCGCCCATAGAAGTAAATGTGCAGAGGCTTTTTAGCTCACCGCCATAGTTTTTAGCTCTTAACCTTATAGGTTGCCCTTGTTACTCAATGAAAGACATTTTACACTAAGCAGCACTCAGTCTGTAAAGTTTCAGCTAGCGCATTTCTGTGTTAATAATAGCGAATAATAGATTTAGAAAAGGGGAAACTTTTCTTCCAATATTTATGATTCTTGTTAGGTTTATTACATAATGTAAAGTAAAATACATGTAGTGTTTTAGAGCTGATCTCCTTTTGTTGAAAGTTACCTTTTTTGCTACTTCTATATAGTTATCACTGTGTCGTGGATGGACGAGTAGAATTAAACATTAATAGTTGCCGAGGGAGAGAGAGACCCACTATTTTAAATCTGATTTTGTCTCCATTAACCGAGGTGGTCGGGTTCACCTCTTGATTCAAACTTCTAGAAAGTTCGTAAATACCACAACGCCACTTTGTTCTGTCAGTGGCATCTTCCTTTTTCAGTCCAATCTTGTCAACATGCTCTTCCACTTGCCTTTTCTACGTGATATACGCCCTCTTTTTCCCACCGCATCAAAATCCAACGCCCTTCTCAACACACTTCATCACTATCCCTTCTTAAAACATGCGCATGCTATCGCACTCTACTAGCCCTAGCCAGTCCATTCAAAGTATCTTTCAAACCCAGCAAACTCATAAGTTCTTGGCTCCTTCTTTCCTCAATCAACCTAACTCCACACATTGCTCTTATCATTGCTTTTCCTGTTCTTCTTGAAATTGCCATTTCATTCTCCCTCATACACCATATCTCGCTCCTATGCAGCATTGCCGATCTGACATAACTCTGATATATCTTTTCTTTTATCTTTAACGAAAACTGCTTTCCATCGAGCAACTCTCCGACATTCTCTAATTTTTTTCCATGCAATTCTCATTTTTGTTGTCAGAGCTGCTTCACTTCCACCACTGGTATTTAACCAGTCCCCCAAACAACAAAAGCTCGTCACAAATTCGATAAGGTCAAAAATGGTATTTCTATACCTGGTTCTTTTATTGTCTTAACCTATTGCTTACAAACAAAATCTTTTGCCAGCGTTGTGGTTAGTCTCTTTATTTTCGCGCATCTAGCATGCACCCAAAATTGGTAAAATAATGCTTTAGACTGTGCATGTAAAATAAGGTAAATTAAGGTATTATAAATTGGAATAAATTTGCTGTTAAACACGACAAGTAATATTTTACAACAAAATTACGAGAGTAACTATATTTTTAAATTAAGTGGTAACCCTAATATCCAAAATATGGTTAAACTCAAAGTATCTTGATGTCATTTCAAGTTCGTGGCAAAATAAGAGCATGGAATCCTTTGCTCCTTTAACCTACAACAAGCTGTTTTCCTTACGGTAAGACGAATGGTTAATACCAATAAAAAACTTTTCTCAAGAACGTTTTCAAAACAACGGAAAAGAGTAGATCGAGACAAAATGTAGTCTATTGTTGACTTTGCAAAACTGCAACTCGCCGCGAATCCCAAACAAAATTGGGATTTGTTTAAAGAGGACCTAGCAGTTGGAAAGAGTGTTATCTGTTCCCCACTTCACCTGAATTTCCTTGTCGAATATCACCGAATACTTTACATTGGTATTTACAGTTTCCTGCTCGGTGCTCAGCACAAAAAAAGTAGTGTGGAGAAAAAGCCGGCAAGCTCGCTTGCTATGTCTTTGTAAAATCTACTCAAGAGGATTCTTCAATCCTTATATGGCGGCATAGACTATGATGATGGCAGATAGGTGGCGAGGTGGAGCTGTCTACAAGTCACGACGTCCCAGTAAAACTAAAAAATACCACAACAAGCATGAGCTCAAACGCATCAGTAAAAGAACTGTGAAGCAAATACTCGCATTCAACCGAAAACAAAAAACAAATGCATAACCTGCTGTTGTGCATAGCAGTAAGCACATCAATAAGTATAGCAAATTTTCACGCCATTGTAATTGATAGTAGTGTTGCTTCCGAGGTTTGTGATGAAAGAATCATTACCCGAGATTTTGACTGAATTTACTGCATTATATCATTCACCTTTTATTTTTCAAAAAATTTTCGCACACATGTCCTGTAGATTGTAATTTATTTGTTTCTTGATCAAATAAACTGCTCTTATAAAACATTGATACTATGTTTTCTTTTAAATGAATTGATGCGGCTTGTAATAACATTTACATTTTCGATTTTGGGCCACCAGTGAAAAACGTTGGAAATGATTGGAGGAAAACACAGTGAACGGAATTCATTATGGAAAACAACAACAACAAAAACAAGCAGTTCCATAAATTCTGTAAGACAACAAACTAAAAATATAGAGCAGTGGTTTTCAGCCTTAGTGTACCCATCGGCCGCTTATCCTTCCTTTTTTGTGGAAGGCTCTTTTATTGTTGTTTCACAAAAGACAATCTAATTCTATTTTTTACTAATAAAAAGTAATGATATATATGATAATCAAAGAAATAGTGTATAATTAAGCTTTATTTTTAAAATAAATGCTAATTTAATGTAAATAACTTATTCTGCAATTGAATTCACCATTGTTTATTCTAGCCACTGACAGATGGTTGAGTAGATTGATCAAAAGAAAATATAAAAGAAATAAAGTAGGGCAAAATCATTTATATTATTTATAATTCATTATGGTTCAAATACAGCACAAATTTTATTTTTAGTGACAAAAACCTTGTTGCATTGGTTTTCTTCATGAACCATCAAAACGGCACTGTGACCCCCAATTTATTGTATTTTACCTCTGGGCTCCATAAATATTGAACTCCAAGGGCGAGGTGGACCTTGGCTGAGAATTACTGATGTAAAGCCTCACCACACAGCTTTCTTTCATCATGTGCCAACCCACACCAACACCAGTAGGCCCATTGAAGGTAGGGACTAGTCAACTCTTATCGCAAAGAAAATTATTTGTCATCTCATCTACAGTATAGTTAAGTTTTGTTGTTGTTGTTGCTGTCGCTCTATTTGCTAATTAGTGTCTACTAGCAGATTTCCCCGTCGTTGATCGGGTAAAATGTAAATACTGATTAAATTTTTACATTGAATAACCACATTTTAATATAGGTTGAAAAAATATAGGCTCGTAGCCCCTCCATAGTCGATTCTGATCGAAATCAAAATACCGTACTTGGCTTCCCTGGAAAAAGTCATATAAGATTCATATGTTTGTTTGTATCTAAATGTCTCCAGTTCTATTTCTATAGCGGACAGACAGACAGACAGACAAACTTTGAGTTTTATATATATATAGATTTATAGCCGGCTTTGCCGGCGTCGCCCGTCAGAGGCCCTCCATCAGTACTGTCCAGGTTTAGTATTTCGATTCAACCGGCCAAGCCGGCTTCACCCATCCAGCTGTTGTGTGAGCAGTAGCGAAAAGTTAATGAATTCTATGCACTTTCACAATTCTTGTACACGGAATTGTGATGATCATATTCTTTTAATCATGACTGGCAATGCTCACAAAGAATCTTGCCACAAATTATGACAATTAATACTTGTGAGGGAGCAGGGATTGTATATACGTAATCAAAACTGATTGTAGCGTCAAAACTGAGCTTGGTTTTCTTGATTCCCCATAAAATAAATTTGTAAGAATTGCCAGTTTTCATTCTCTTCTGGTAAAAGACTTCCAATTCTATGATAAACTTGACCTTGAACTTTGAAAGTTGGCATAAATCCCCCTAGTGTAACAAATTTAGCTCCAAAAGATGTCATTTGAAATGCTGAGTTATACTTTTGAATATGCTGAAGAAAATGTTTTGAGTCAGAAGTGGAGCCGGTAAGAAGATTTTTTAAAGGTTGTGGTGGTTCTTGAAACGTTGCCAATTGAACTTTACCGTTAGAACAGCACACACCAGGAGGTTCATTATCCCATTTTTTAGCTCTGCAATAATTGCAGACCTTAGACATAGAACCAATAGTGATTACTTCTTCAGCTGCATAATCATGTTTTGGATCATAATGAAATGCACCTTGTTTCCATTGCCTTGTAGTAAATGGTTGAAACCTCAATTCACGTTGCCTGCTCCTACTTCTCAAAAGTCTTATTTGACGGTTTTCTTATGATTCCTGCTGTCGAGATATAGCATGTCTCTCAGCATCAATCTGTCTCCTGGTTTGCTGATTCCCGCTGCTTGGATATAGCATGCTTATGGGCATAAACTTATCTTCTGCTTTGACTCTTGATCAACGACGGGTAAATTCCCTAAAAGTGCAGTCTTCATGACAACCATCAAATTTGGATTTTTATTTGTCACAAATTTTTTTCTGTTTGTGGTACCTAACAAAAACTTTAGACAACTCTAGTATTTTAATATAGGTTGAATAAATATAGGCTCGTAGCCCCCCATAGTCGATTCTGATCGAAATCAAAATACCGTACTTGGCTTCCCTGGAAAAAGTCATATAAGATTCATATGTTTGTATCTAAATGTCTCCAGTTCTATTTCTATAGCGGACATACAGACAGACAAACTTTGAGTTTTATATATATAGCAAGGACATCTAAAACAAGGACGCGCATTGCCTATGTCCAGCCTTTGCTAGCGAAGGCCATCACCTTCACTGTAAAATTGCTATTGTACTACTGAAATCAATTAATGATTGGCTCATAATTGCTTCAAACGAAAACATTACAACGTTAAAATGCATATTTAAGGGGGTAAATATCTAAATATGTGATAACATGCCCACAGAACGACCCGAGCGTGAAATATCTGAAATATGCCATATAGCGCTAAATAGACATAAGAATTTAAAATGACATAAAAATTTATACACGTTATCAAATTACATTCACGAGTTGGTTATAAACTTAATTTGACAAGCGCGCCTTCTTGATTGATGTCTGGAGGAGGACGGAATTCTTTTTCTGGTCCTTCTCCAAGTTATGCAGACCTTTCAAAAGTACATTTGCCAAGTGTCGTCGGAGCTTGTCACAGGTGTTCAGGTTATTGTAGTCCTCCATCACTTGCAGAATCATCATGAGTCTCCTGCAGCAGCAGGCCCTGTGTCTGGCTTTGGTGATGAAGGCAAGTCCACACCGCACAAGGTCAAAAGTGGTTTGATGGGAAATTTTCAGGGAGCCTCGTGAAACTTCGGAGATGAAGGCACTGATTTCTAATGACACCAGTTCATCCTCCTCATTGAAGATCAGGTGTTCCTCACACTTTTTTTCCAGCCACCCTGCCACATAGGCTGCACTGCTTTCCTCATGTATGGAGAGTGAAGGCTCAGTGCAGTCCTCAATGAAGGTGGCGTCCTCAACATCAATGGCAGTGGTAACACACGTGTGAGCCTTGGTCTCCCCATTCACGTCCAAGGTCTCCAGGTAAGAAGCGGCATGCCTAGCCAGGCGTTTTTTGCATGCAGTCAAAACATCCCCAGAAGTCATAAAAGCATTTGCACCCGTCGACTGCCTGTACACGGAAAATTCACCCTCTATCCTGTCACTTTGCAGCTCCCGAAGAAGTACATACTGGAAGCCAGCATGGTTCAGGAGGTGTGCACAAATGGAAGTCAGGCCTTGCATGGTCTGCACAAGTGCTTTCTTAGTGTCATGGGTTACACACTGCTTTCTGCCTTTTCCGTGCCCAGAAGGAGCTCTCTGAAAGATCCGTTGATAGTCGGACAGGTTGGTAGAGGTGTGGTCCTGAACGCGCCGATGCGGATCATTGAGCCTCGCTTCTTGATGTTTTGACGACACATTCACAACATTCCACCAATTAAGCACAAATTGAATAAAGTCGGCTGTGTCGCCACACTTCTGGAGTCTGAGGGCAGCTTCAACTTTGTCGTTGAAAACTTTCAACACGTGCTGGACATTCTGCAGTTGAAGCTTTGAAGGTCGAACAGCAGCATCTGTTAGGGGAGAAGTTTTCAAGAGGTTTGCCTTCTCAGCATCATATAGCTTTCTGACATCGCTGAAGGAACCAGTGACTTGATTGTCGAAAGTCATCTTCTGACAGGCCTCTGAAAAAAAAGGACAAACAGTAAAATCATCTCATGCTGACATTTTTGTTATGGTGCTGCAGTATTCAATTTTTTTTCTGTCACTGGGTAAACAAAAACTTTTTCACGTATCAACTACATCTAGAAATAATTTGTAAGAGCTTTTCCTCCGTTATCTTAAGTAAAATCAGGAGTAGGCTAATAATTGTTTGCTGTTGATACTTAATTGTTTATAAATCATAATAGTATAATAGCTACAAGGACCTCTAAACCCAAATAGATAAAAGGTTTTAGATGTCCTTGAATAGATAATAATAATTAAATATCTTATGAAGAACAATCAAAATTATAAAAACTACTCATTGCGTAAAAAAAAAACTCTCACATACAGACATGCCTATATACAGCAAAACGCAGTCCAAGGCGTGAATACCAACACAATTAAAGATTAAAGAAAAAAATAACCGAATTGTTATTATTGTTACTTGTCAATTAAGTTATAACTAAAGATTGTCCTTTCAAATAAAAAAATTTTTTGCCAAATTTTTTTTCAAGATTTGTATGAATATGTTACAAACCACAAATCAAGAATAATACATGTAGACTCACCTGATATCCAGTTGTTTCTTATGCACTTCAGTAGATGCACTGTGTCAAACAGTAGGTACCAACTCCGTGTGCCATCTAAAGGATGAGTAGCAGTGGCAGGGTAATCAGACTCTGATGAACGATCAAACATTTAACCGACGCGATGGCGTAGTGGTTAGAGCGTCCGCTTCGCAGTCGGTAGATCTGGGGTTCATTCCCCTTGTCGAGTCATACCAAAAGACTTGAAAAAATGGCATCCGCAGCTTCCCTGCTTGGCGCTCGGCATTTAGGGGAGGTTGTGGAGAACAAGCCGGCAAGTTCGCTTGTTGTGTCCTTGGGCAAGGCACTTAACGGGACGCCCCACCTTCATGTGGAAGACAGGTGACCCATAAACCTCGAAAAAGGCAACTCCCAAGCGAGTGCGGACTCCCCGTCCAAAGTATAGCGATACAATTCGCTTTCTCGTGAATGGAGGATAAATATGGCAAATAAAATAAAAAAAATAAAATCTTACAGTAGAGCTGGTTGATCTTGTGGTTGTCTGTGATGGACCCAAAGACAGTGCCTCCAGCTTGTTCTACAACCATGGCAGCCTGCTTCACCACCTCAAACTGAAAGGAAGCGGTCAATTTATGGACAGGTGTGACAGATACCATGATGCTGGGGCCTCGATGAAGGCACTTGGACATGACGCAAAGCATTGAAGTGGCCTTTGCGTCGTGGTCATTCTTGGCCATGCCACTGAGGACTCCTCCGGAGAAGGCTACTGTTGGCCGAATCTTTATCTCGTCAACTAAGAGAACGACATTTTTCTGTTGAGGTTTTTGAAGTTTGGCAAACGTCTTTGATAAAATGTCCCTCACATTCACTGAAGAAACGACGGCTTGCACTTTTCTCCTACTTGGCAAAACTAGATACTCACGGAGAACTTCATAATTGCAGTGTGGAAACGATCCCACAGCAAAGCAGTAGTCTTTGACAGTAAAATTTTTGTTAACTAGAAGCTTCAGGTTATTGACAATAAAATCCAATTTTTTTGCCTTATTTTTGTCTTCGGTTTCTTGAGCCTGAAGTACAGTAACTACTTTCATCAACACTTTATCCAGGGGGATTTTGTAGTTTAAGCAAGTATGTACAACAGCATAAAACTGCGAATAGGAACTGAGGCCATTATTGGGGTTCAATATAGTCCCTAGTGGCACGCGAACTCCACTCTTGTATGCAAAACACGTAAGGGGAGAACACAGTGTTGATTTGTTTTCAACAAGAACAGTCATTTCGCAATCACGAAAGTCAGGCGACATGAAAAGAAAAGCACACCTGTCAGATCTTCTGGTAATCACAACATTGTCATAGTCCTTGTTAATTTTCTTGTCTGGTACGAAGTCACTAAACGACTTGATCCTGTCTCTGGCCATGAAAACCTCAAGTTGCTTATCTACTTGTTTTGCTGGGCGAGGAGGGGCTTGGGGAGTCGGCAGGCATGCAGCAGGTACATCAAAAATGCTTGGTGCAACAGCTGGTCTTGTTGTTCCACCTGGCAGTTTCTTCATTGAAGGATTTGGGGGCCAATGCTTCTCACAAACGAAAAAAGATTTGGCATTTGCAATATCAAAGTCTTTGCGAGGAGGAATCACAGCAAGCCACCTCTGCCTCTCAGGATCAAGGCTGGGAAGTTTGAATATTCTACGTTTTGACAAAAGGTTGTAGTTTCCTCTACAATTCACAATTCCACATTTGTTCGGCATAATTACGAAAATAAATGCTCTTCGAAAAAAGAAAAAGTTATTTATCGATATATTTCTCACAAAGCTACATGCAGCCTAAACTGTTGTCAGTACATTGCCCCAACTCCCGGTTACAAGGTGCAAAATAGTATGAATTGAAGATCAACAAAAATTTTATTCAATCATTTTGTTGACTGCTAAGATTTGGCTTCTGAGATGAAAACCGGTCGGGTCGAGCGGCACCGGTTGCCAGTCGGATCGGGAACTTTAACCGATCCTGACCGACCGGTCGAAACCTTTTGTTTTTTGACAGTATAAAACATATCATTTAAAGCCATTTTATGCAATGTTTTGTTTCAAAAGTTATTTAACAGTGCGATTTCTTAGTGTGAGCAAGTTTGTAAAAATTGAAGGAAGTGGTCAATATGCATTGCAAGTTCAATTGTCATTATTCAGTTCCGAGAATGATGGGAAAAAAGTTCAGTTGTCGACAGTTGAAGACCTTTTTTTGGAGGTCACCTAGATTTTCTGTGAAATTTTGATAGCTTTGAAGTAACACTACGTTTTACGACCCCTCGTAGCGACGCCGTTGCTTTGACACCCCCTAAAAAAACGGTCGATTACTGGTTAGAACATTGCTTTTATCTGCCGGTCAACCGGCCGGTCGGAGAATGGCGTTGCCGGTTGCGTTCGGGTCACGAAAATCCAGACCGGTTCCATCTCTGATTAGCCTATCGTCCTTGCCTATCATATATTTTAAAAAATAAATAATAAATCTATTTACGGTATTTTTTTATATATTTTGAAAAATCTTGCAGAGATAAAATAGTGTAGAATGGAATTCGGTCGAAAATATTAGTTGATTTTCCAATGGTTTCTAACCTTTTTCCTTGCGGCGATAGGGGTGTGGTTAAGAGAAAGCCGTATGCAATTTCGATTAATTTTTTTCTTAACCTTTGCCCCCCTAACCCTTACCCTAACTTTAACGTCATCCTATCAGCGCTCGCCCCAACCACAACAAAAATTTAAAAAATAAGTTTAAGCTCAGCAAAATAATACCGGTAGGTACGGCATACGGCTTTCTCTTTACGAGCCCCAGTAAATAGGCCTACCTGAAACTTGCCTATCCCTTTGAGATCGCCAACCAGTTTTGACACTCCACCTAACTTTGCTCAGTTTGCAGTAAATTTAATGCTGTTCTCATGTAATTTACAAAATCATTAAACTGTATTTCTTATTAATCTTTTTACATATAATAAAACTAGAACTAGACTAGATACATCAGGCTAGGATTCACCTTTCTCGGTACAATACACGCTTATAAAATTTAAATGAACCTACCAGCATAGTTTGCATTGTAGATCAGACAAGGTCTGCTCTATGATGTAACAATAAGCTTTTATTGGCTCTGCGCATAAATAGAAAATACAGTAGCCTTCGCTAGGTTGATCTGAAACTAGCGCCTGCATGTCCTTGGTTTAGAAGTCTTTGATATATAGATAATTGTTCCTGGTGGCCACTGTCTCGTTTCTGCAACAAGCCCCAGAATTACCAGGTTTATAGCGTTCCCTCCCTTTTCCCGTGACGTGAAGCCCAAAGTTGAACTTTATAATAGAAAACCATTTTCCATTTTACTTGTGTTTTTAGTTAACCTTTTAGGAGCAAGTGAGTTCGGGAAGATGATAGATGACTACCGTATTCATATGGCATTGAAGTGCTATAGCGTTGAAGCGCGTAGTTTGCCTTCAGCGATAAACTTTTGAATTCTGCGCGTGCAATTGCAGCAAGCGTGCAATTGAGACTTGTAGAGCAAGCGTGCAATTGAGACTTGCAGAGATTTGTTATTTAGTTTCCATAAGATTATGTTTTGTTAAGTAAAGATTTGTTAATTTATGTTTTACAGACATATGCCTACTTTTTAGTTTAATAAAGCTTTAATTGCGAGGTTTAGCTCAGGCATAACTCAACAAAAATAGAATATTGCCAAGTATAAAGCCATAATCTATTGCCTAATTATAATTGCTATTGTTTGTTAAAGATTGGCTTGAAAACACAAACAAAACATTTTGAAAGCTATTTTGATAACTGAGCTGAAATAACAAACTGTATAGAATAAAATCTGCTGCGCTATTTTTTGCTCACTATTAAGAGCTAAAAGTTATGAAATTTCCTGTTCTCAAATGCAAGAGAGTGTGGCTCTTTGTCCCATACCGGTGTCAGGCAATTATCGGCTGCTGCTATGTGCCCCTAGTAGTAGCCTACACCGCTGAAGTTTTAGCTCATTGTTTGTATACGTTCATGAAGCACAGCAAAAGAATGGAAAAGAAACATAGTTTTGCAACATTGATGCGTTTGCTCATTGCAAAAGTTTCGTTATTGATGGCGAAAAGTGGTCGATATCAACTCGTGTTTCTGGTTTGCTAGAAAGTAAAAGTTTTCGAGACGTGTTCCTAAACCTGACGCGAAACCTGAATGTGAACGTCTATAGCAGCCTATGGATGACTATTCATAGAACACGTTTTTTTGCGTTTTTTGTCCGGTTTTGTACTTATTCGCTATTATGCATTTTTGTACGAAAATATTCATCCGCTAGGATATTTATTGTCCGAACATTCGATTTTGTCAACAAAGCATTTGCTTATCAAAGGCATTAAAGCGTGTACGTTTTTGCGCAAATAAACATAAGCCACAAAAATTTTTTTGTTCGTAATTTTCGGACAAAATTGAGTAGTTTCACTTTATATTGCTTCCACTTTTACTTGAGTATGTTGGGTAGAAAGTAATGCTACAAGAGTAGTAATAACTATTACCAAAGTAGATGCTAAAAATTCAATATCTGTGCACTCGTAATGCGGTATGCAAGCTTGACCAACAGCTTTGAGAGACATAAAATTAAGTTTT
Organism: Trididemnum clinides; assembly: GCA_963675345.1. NCBI lineage: Eukaryota > Metazoa > Chordata > Ascidiacea > Aplousobranchia > Didemnidae > Trididemnum > Trididemnum clinides. The sequence continues at coordinate 22,798,408 of OY776290.1, read as the reverse complement.
GCTCTTCTGCAATTCCTTTACTAAAATGATGGGATCTCAGCTTGTTTTTGGCATTTCGCATTCCCTAAGAGAAAAAAAATCAATTTTCACTCTCCTTATCATAATTGTATCACACTGACTGGATGCCAAAAATGTCATTTCAAAATTTTTCTCCGATAGAAGATTTTCAATTCCAATTTGCAAGGGGTTCTTCAAAAGAAATAAAATCATTATTCTAAATCAAGGTAAATCTTTTCAAGAGTCTTCCATAAATAATGTTATCCTCTAACATACAGTAGTGTCTCCCAGAGCAAATTCTTCTTTGTTACAACGCCATTGCTTGCTCCATACACGTAAACCTTTAACTTGGTCGGCAATGTAAATTAAGCCTCAAGCTGGCAAAGAAATTTGTATTCTCAAAAAATCTTCCCGTATCCTTTGTAGTCCAAGCAATCCGGACTAGAAACCACTGGTTTAGAAATATACAGGGCAAAAGAGTTAGAAAAAATAAAATTTCTTTTTCTTTTCACTACTTAAATAGTTTGATTCACAATTACTTTTTTTACTTTTATTGAAGTAAAAATATCTATCACTACTTTCTGCTTTTACTTAAGAATTTTTTTGAGCAAGTATCAATATTTTTACTCCAATAGGCTATGAGGCTACTTTGACCACCCTTGCAACCAACCTTTTTTTCTAAGAAGAAGTAAATGATGCTGTATTACGGCCCTGCCTCTACGAATCAAGTGCAACCATTCAGCCTATTATTGAAAAAAGAATGCTGCTTTGTTCTATTTGGTTTACTTTGGACTGCTGTTCTGTTGAGTTTTGGCTGTACTTTCATCCTCTGATTATGCGAAAACTTTTTGTCGATTGCAGTATGAACATGTTCGGGTTCAAACCTGCTTCGGAGTCATCGATACTGCTGGAACAATCTATTTCAACTACAGCAGCGTAGCTAAGCAATGGAATCAGAGACGTAGCAGCCGCCCTCCAAACCCCCCAATTGGGGGGGCCCAGGCCAACTTTGGGGGCCCAAGTTAGTCTGAAATTGCTTTTTGGCTACGTGACTATTTTCAGTTCAGCAGACTTGTTTACAACCGATTTAAACTGTAGGAAGAAATTGGCTTGTGACATCATAAGTGAATGGTACCTCATTTTATCTCGCAGAATCTAGAATATTTCGATTGATTTTCTGGTAGAATCTTGAATATTCGATTGACGTAACAATGCCGTTGTTACGCAACAATCATAGAATGGTCTGGAATTCTGTTTGGCTATAAATACCGGGACAATATATATATACACTGCAGAGTGCAGATAAAGTATTTTATTGACATTGTATAGAATGAAACGTTCAAAAAGTGGTGCTCAAAAGAGAAAAAAAGCAGCCACTGCTCGAGGTGCTGTAGCGAAATTGCCCAAGATGACAGATTTTTTCAAGATTACTCAGCAGAGTAGACCTGGCACTAGTACCGAGAGGGATGAAGAAAACTATAGTGTACAAGAAAAAGAAGACTATGACGATCAGCATCAAAGTGATTGTGAATTTCCAGAAAATGTAAGTTGTGATTTACCTGCCAATACGCAACCTTCAATATCAAAAATAACTGAATCTCAATTTACCCCTATCCCTGATGACCCATGTAAATGGCCTGAAAGTATTTCTGATGCTCAACGATGTGATATAGTAAAGCGTGGACCACATCAACTAATAATGAATTTTCCATATAATAACACAACTCCAAGGCGACGTTTTTCCTCCAACCATTATAAACGTGTGTTACCTAATGGTGAAAGTATTTCACGGTCGTGGCTAGTTTATTCTGGGGAATCAGATCAAGTTTTTTGCTTTTGTTGTAAGCTATTTGGAAAAACACTAAGCCCCTTTTGTAGTGGTATAAATACATGGGAGGGTTTTTCGAAAAAACTGAAAGACCATGAAAACGGCATTTCCCACCAAGAATGCTGCAGTCAATGGATGTTGCTAGCTGAAGAGATAAGAAATTCATCCACTATCGACAAACGCGAGATGAATATTTTTTTCAATGAAAGACGTTTTTGGAGAAATGTTTTAGAGAGACTTATCGACATTGCCTTGTTTCTATCGGAAAGGAATCTTGCTTTTAGAGGATCTGAAGAAGTCTTAGGATCTCCTCACAATGGAAATTTTCTGGGTATATTTGAGCTTTTGGCAAGAAGAGATCCGATCCTAAAAGAGCTTCAAGACAGAATCAAGAATAAAAACACTAAAGATCACTATTTGAGTCCTACCATACAAAATGAACTAATTGAATTGCTAGCGACAGAAGTTGAAAAAGAAAATTTATAGCAATTGAAATTGGCAAAATATTTTTCTATAATTTTGGACTGCACTCCAGATATGTCACATCATGAACAAATGTCTATCATTCTCCGTTATGTACTATGTAATGAAGAAGCTGCTGTTGTTAAAGAAACATTTTTTGGCTACTTGAGAATAAGTGACAGTACTGGGAAAGGCTTGTTGGACGCTTTCTTAGAAAAAGCGACCGAACTGCAACTCGAATTGTCTAATTGTGAGGTCAGTCATATGATAATGGTGCTAACATGAAAGGAAAACATTCTGGGGTCCAAGCAAGAATGCTAGACATCAATCCCAAAGCTGTTTACGTGCCCTGTGCAAACCATACCCTTAACTTAGTTGTTGTTGACAGTGCTAATTCATCGACGGAAGCATTGACATTTTTTGGAGTACTTACAAGGTTGTATGTGCTGTTTTTTTCCTCTGCTCAGCGTTGGGAAATTTTGAAGAAACATGTGGAGCTGTCCATAAAGTCACAATCTGATACTCGTTGGGAAAGCAGAATTAAATGCATCAAACCTCTTCGATGCAATTTAAAAGAGGTGTTGCTGGCACTGAAAGACTTGGAAGCCATTTCCATAGAAAGAAAAGATGGAAGAGCTGCCTCAGAAACAAAATCGTTGATAGCTCATTTATCAAAATGGAGTTTTCTTTTGTCGGTGTTTATTTGGTATGATATCCTATTCCAAGTCAATAAAGCAAGCAAGATTCTTCAATCGTATGGAGTCTCCCTTCATACAATGGAAACGGAAATCCAGGCAACTGAAAAGTTTTTGCAAAACTATCGCACAACGGGTTATGACAGTGCCGCAACATCTGCTGTTGAAATAGCACAGGAATTGGATATTGATCCTTCTTTTCCTCCGTCAAGAAGTGGAAAGAAAAGAAGATTGTTTGATTACCAAGGTGAAGAGGAACAACGAGCTACTCCTGAACTGAAATTTAAAAGCAACTTTTTCTATCCATTAGTAGACCAGGCTATTATGTCAATAAAGGAGCGCTTTAATTTGTTACGTGAGGTTTTTTCCGCCTTTTTGTTTTTGTACACACGAGACAAACTTTTGCTTGTGCAACAAGAAAATGCTCTTCTTACTTGCTGTAAAGACTTCCAAAAAAAGTTCGGTGACATTGATTCTGATGAAATGAGCGCTGAGCTACAGCGGTTTGTTTTAATTTTACAAAAAAACGCAATCTCAATACGGCTCAAGACTTTCTGAACTATCTTCTAAAGACTCATTTATTTGAATTGTATCCGAATGTGTACATCGCACTTCGAATCTTACTAACTTGCCCCGTGACTGTTGCCAGCGCTGAAAGAAGCTTCAGCAAATTGAAACTGATCAAAACTTTTAATAGAACGTCTATGACAGACAGTAGACTATCTTCATTAGCCATGTTGTCAATCGAAAATGACTGCGCCCGATCTCTTGATTATGACAATGTCATAACAGCATTTGCGAACAAAAAGGTTCGCTCCAGACTATTTAAATGATACTGTGTTTTTATAACTTTTTCATGTTTTTCAGTGTCATTGCTTTCGTTTCGCAGTGTCTGCATAAATGTCCTACTGAACTCTGGCATCGGTGCCAAATTTTTTATGACTTGCACCTTCGGTATCGGCATGCTTTATTCTGACATTAGCCTGTTTACTTATGTACAAATTGTGGTGTATTTTCTTAATGCAGCTTTTCAATTTTACACCTCTAAAGTGATATGACCTGTGCGCAAGGGCTCTTGCGCTTACTTTGGGGGGGGCCCGAAGTTGGAGTGCTACGGGACTGAATGGAATATCCCGAAAAATTTTTTCTTAAGAATACAACAAGATAAAGCCATCAAGAGATTCAAACGCACAGTCATTGCCACCAAAACGGCGTTCAAACCCACTCAGCCGCATTGCTGACATTACTAGTGTAATATGACCCTAATTTTTAATCGTATTGAAGCTAACTCTCACTGAAAATTTTGCCAGCACACAAGTGCGCATCCAAATCACAAAAACTATTTTAAGCTGGATCTAACCATCACGTAGACGTAGCCATAAGACAGATCAATTAACTTCCTGCTATTCAACTTCAAGATGAAATCAGATCAACTTTTATTAAGATATTGAAAGCTTGTATAGACTGCATACGAGCTCAAACAAATTTCAGTTATCTATTATTTTAAAACGAAATTTGATATCGGTTAGTAAAGATCATACAAACTTGAAGAAAAATGTATTTTACAACAGGACCACCGAAAGATAATAATAGGTGAGTCGATTTTTATAGTATATTGCCGAAGTTAATAGTAATTAATTCTTGCAAAAACAAGTATTTTGTGATTGGGGACCGCGTCAACCGTGGCAGGATATTTTTGAATAACAATTTGTTCCGCCTCAAGGCATAGGCTAAAGACCTATGTCGAGACTATACCTACGTATCCTAAGCAATGAGTCCCTGTGGTAATTTTGTGAAACCTTCTGTTTTAAAGCCGATCTTTGTAGACATACGAGGTGTGTCCGAAAAGTAACGAGACTGGTGTTATAAAAACTGTATTGAAAAGTATTGAAATATACCAAAGTCAAATTCCTTCAAAATAATCTCCTTCCACTTTGAAACACTTGTGCATTCGCCTTTTCCAGGATTCAATACCCCTTTGGAAGGCATTTTCTGAGATCTTTTTGAGCTCCGTCGTCGTGGCCATTTTGATGGAATCGATGTCAGAAAAATGAGTTCTCTTCAGAACAGATTTGATCTTGGAAAAGAGGAAAAAGTCACAGGAGGCCAGATCGGGAGAATATGGGGGTATTCCAAAGTTGCAATGTTCCTTTCTGCAAGAAACTGACCAATACTCAGGGCTGTGTGATCAGGAGCGTTAATGTGATGGAGCCTCCATGCGTGAGCTTCCCAAAAAGGTCCGCTTCTTGTCACGCACTGTCCCATAAGGCGCCGAAGAATGTCTTAAAGACACCGTTCATTTTGAATTCCTACCCCAAGTCCAAACAGTGAACCAAACCGTTTATGAAGACATTCTTCGGCGCCTTATGAGACAGTGCGTGACAAGAAGCGGACCTTTTTGGGAAGCTCACGCATGGAGGCTCCATCACATTAACGCTCCTGATCACACAGCCCTGAGTATTGGTCAGTTTCTTGCAGAAAGGAACATTGCAACTTTGGAATACCCCCATATTCTCCCGATCTGGCCTCCTGTGACTTTTTCCTCTTTTCCAAGATCAAATCTGTTCTGAAGAGAACTCATTTTTCTGACATCGATTCCATCAAAATGGCCACGACGACGGAGCTCAAAAAGATCTCAGAAAATGCCTTCCAAAGGGGTATTGAATCCTGGAAAAGGCGAATGCACAAGTGTTTCAAAGTGGAAGGAGATTATTTTGAAGGAATTTGACTTTGGTATATTTCAATACTTTTCAATACAGTTTTTATAACACCAGTCTCGTTACTTTTCGGACACACCTCGTAATTCGTTTCTGTTTGCACTCAGCGTGGTAAAGTGAGACAACTTCGAATATTAAGGTTTACGATTTTTTTCAGATTTTATTCTCCCTCGTTTGACGGTGCTGACGTCATAATTGCAGCATCAACACTGCCAACTTTGTGTGCGTTTGGAACAATTGCAAATCTCATAACATTTGCGACTATTTTGTCATCAACAAAATTGAAGTCAGTTGAAAGTTTTTCTTTGTCTCAAAATAAGGAACTGTTCTAGCCAAGGAACCACTGCCCTCATCCTTGAATTAGTGGTAGTGAAACAATTGTACAACGCAAACAAATGCTGCGGTTTGCTAAAAGTTTCCCCTACCCAAATTAAATAAATTGCTGATTTTACAGGTCGACATTTTATTTCCTCATCATGAGCTTGAGTGCATCAGATTTTCTCTCTGCTTGGATTAGTATTTTAGTCTTGTACCGACTTACCTGGGGATTCGATGTTTGGCATTGGCCGGATATCGCATGCAAAGTAAGAAATTGTTTTGTTGATGAAATCAAATTATCTGCTATAGTTTCACTAGCGGCTCTGACAGGGTCGTCCGCAGGGTCCATCACCAGTAACGTCGGGGTTAAAAATATCGTTTCAGCCGGCTGCGCCGGCCCCACTCATCGCGCACTTGTGTGAAAAGAAACGATAAAATTATGTTTCTATCTACTTCCATAATTGTTGTATGCGTAATGGTGATCAGCTTATTCTCTTAATCAAGACTATTAATGCTAGCAAAAAAGAATCTGGCCACAAACTACCATAAATGCTTTTAGAAGTATGAGAGGGGTGGGATTGAGATACAGTTAAAACTGATGGTGGCGGCCAAATTGTGGTTGTTTTCACTATCACAGAAGTAAACTATTAATGGTAAGCCTGTTTTGCAATTTGGTGCGGCGCCTTACGTATTTATAATTGCAGTATTAAGTTTTTTAACTGCGCTATATGCTTTATTTTCGGCGTAGCGACAAAAGCGGCTATGCCTTCCCCAAAGTCATTCACCATATTCTAGTAGGAGCCCAGTACGCCAAGTTACTTTTAAACAAACATTTTCTCTAAATTCTGCTTTACAAGTTTTTAGGTTTGTGGCTTTATTTTGATTTTTTCTAAAACTTGGGGTTTTATGACATTGTTTTATAGAATAGATAAAGGTAACTTAACAGGCAGCATATCGGTAAAAAAATCCTTGCTTTATAGTAAATATGTCGGCGTCGCCCGCAAGGGCCCCATCAGTAACATTGGTTTACCCCTCTTCTTTCTTGGGATGGTGGTACGGCGCAAACTGCAAGCCAGGTTCAGGCCGTCAACCTAATTGAATTAGGCTAGGAGAAAAGTGGTAGCCGATTTTGAACCAGCCATGCAAATTCCGGTCTGGTACCCCCGCCACCAACAAGACAGACTGCCATTGGTATGTACCCAAAAGTCGCCTCTTACTACATGCTGAGTGAGCAGCTTCTCAATTCTAACCGGGCAAAGCACGAGTGCATCAGTAACGGTGGGACTGAGAATTTCACTTAAGCTGGCCAAGCCTGTTTCATCCATTAAGCACTTGAGTAAACAGTGACGAAAATTTTATGTTTTTTCTGCACATAAGATTTTCACGACTTGTTGTGCTCCTTTTCCCAATATGATTCCTGATTTCAAGTTCCTGGCTATGCCTTGTGTCTATGTGCTCTGTTCATTGCTTACGTGAACCCAAGGTGATTTTGCGTTTTCTTTAGTTTGAAACTAAGAAACACATTTTTGATATCAAACTATTTGCAAGCAAAATAGCAAAAATGTCTTTCATCTGGTGCGATTCCACTCGAGGAGGTTTTTTTTACTTCTTTAATTTTCTGAAATCCTTGCTGGTTACGCATTATGTTGCATGATCTTTTCTATCTGATTGGTGTACCCAGGAGAGTTAAAAGGGCCCTTGCTTTTCCCAAAATGTTGTACATTTAATCCGGTAGCTCTATAAAGCTATTATAAAACAAAATACAAGCCATATCTTCCATGTGTTACAATTTAACGCAAGGGGGTGTTTTCTGTTAATATTTCCCAAAAATTTTAATTATGACGTCATGATGACATCACAAAACTCTTATGACGTTTACCCTGAGGTGGGGATCAATCGTGCATGTTTGATGTAGGTACGATCAGTAGCTTCGGAGGAGTTGAAGCGTACGTACATATGTATGTACCTACTGGCAGAATCGAGCTTTATATACTAGACTAGTCGGCTCTTACGAGGTCGCTAAACCTTTATGACCCTCGTCCTCCTGTGGTGATCAATTATGTCAAGTTTGATGTTTGTACATCCAGTAATTTTGGAGGAGTTAAGGCGTACGAACATATGTAAGTACATACAGACAGAATCCCGCTTTATATATTAGATTAATTTGTCTCGGGTAAACCTGTTGTAGGTAAAATAACTCGCTGATCAGACCTGCTTTGGAGATTTGCTGCTGGCTCAGCAAATATCTACTGCAAGCACTGTAACCTTGCCGCAAATTTCCTGTTGTCACAAACCTTCGGTTATAGCGAAGTTTGAACATACATCCGCGTTATCATTGACAGATGTTTAACTAAACTTGGGCTCTGAAAGAAAACACATCAAATGACCAAATTTTACTCGAAACTTTTGTGACTCAAGAGTTGATGTCGCTTTTTTGATTCGACAACACGTCCTGTCTGTAGTTGTGTCAATTTAGTCTTTGTAATAGTATATGTTGCTAATTTTATGTATTATGTACTATTTGTCGTTCAACATTTTTTTCTCTCTTGCATTTGGTGATCATGTTGACAATCTAGCAAATGCTACTTTTCCGGTTGTCTTTTTGATAAATTTTTTTCTTTGAAAACCATTTTTTAAATTGCCTTTCTGTCTAATAAATAAATGGATTTTTCGCTTTCTTGCTTCCCTCATTGTGAAACTGGTATTGTTTAATTTAGTGGCGATAAATTTATCAGTAATTGGCTCAATAATAATGCCGACCTGATTCACCAAAGAACATACTAAATGATGAATAATAAGGTCCTTGTAATGTAGGTGTCTTAAAAAGATTTTGTAGGTTGTTGTTGTTGTTACCGGACCCCTTCCGAGGATTGAGGGCGTGGCAGAACATCATGGAGTCCCAGAAGCCAGAAAACTTCTCGGGACCTGGACCAGAGGTTGTAAAAAGAGAAAGATTCGTCAAAGAGCGAGTAGTGCAAAGAGTCCGTAGCAATACAGTGCAGAATGAGATGAGAGGTGTCCTAGGTCGGATAATCTGAAGCGCTGCATAAAGGATTCTCACTTCTACCAATTCTAATGAGACAGGAGTTTCACAGGAGGCTCTGTCCATTGCAGTGAAGACGAGATAGATAGGGCACAGCGAGCGTGACGACGAAGCACAAGTTTTTCAATAAATACCGAGGGGATTTTTATGACGAAAATTTTGATCAGACAGTACGCCTTCAGTCCGAGAAAAAAGAAACGAGGATGCAAGAGGTAAAAGAAAAGAGATTGCAAGGGACTGCAGAAGTAAGGAGTAGCGCACCCCGCTTGGTCAACTCATCAGCCGCGTCTTTTCCCGGAAGAAATGAGTGTTTGAGGAGCCATTGTAGCTGATAGTAAAAGAGGAAAGAAAAGACAATTCCTGCCAGATATCATAAAAGTAATAGGAAAAAGGAAAGGCAGAGGAGAGAACAGTATGGCCAGGACAAAGCGAGAGTCTGAGAGGAGGAGAATGGAAGACAAATGGCAAACTTGTTGCTGACGCTGAGACCAGCGGAGAGCTTGCAGGATACCACAGACTCCAGCCGAAAAACTTAAGCAAACTGGGCCTACCAAAACAGAAAGGGTGGCCCCAGCGCCACAAATTAAGCAGTTGGCAAGGAATCCAGAGCCGACTTTGCCAAAAAGGAAAGGAACAGAGCGGGAATTTCAAGGAGGAGAGGGAAGTTAAGCTAAGAGAATCTCTCTAAAAAAAGTGGGAGGAAGCATGAGCGGGTAAGTGGACGAAAAAACTCTTCAAGAGGATCTGGAGAGTCTTGGTTTCACTCCAAATCTGTCAAAACCTGAAATGGAAAAGGAGGCTGGCAGATGTTGAGCCAGCTCATAAGACAGAGCAAAATGAGTTGAAGTGAGTCGTAGCGAAGATAAAGATACTACAGAGAGGAGAAGTGGAATAGGAAGAAGACGAGAGGCAGCCGATAATGGAGCAACAAGCCGTTCTGTGAAGGCGTTCCAACTTAGTAACAACTTTGTTAACGCCAAGGAAAGGAAACCATCCGAGGAACAATAAGTGAGGAGGGGCCGAAGAAAAGCTTTGTACAGAAGAAAGAAGGAATGCAAATAGGACCCCAATAAGAAGCAGAGATACAGCGCAACGATTTAAAGCGAGGGAGGAACTTGGCTACCAGTAAACCTACGTGCTTAAAAGAGAAAAGAGTGCGGTCGAAGGTGGTATCCAAAAAAGTTGGAGTGGAATTGAACCAGAGAGGAGAGCTGAATAAGAGGAGTTGGGACTGTAGGTTAGCTAGTTGGGGATCAATCGATAAGAATGATTCGCTTCACATTTTCTCGAATAAAAAGGAAGACATCACTACGCAGACCAGCTCTCCAGTCGGATCAGTGCTTCTTGCGCAGCCTCTACAGCAGCAGGGACCGATGGAGAGGAGGACCAGATAACCAGGCTGTCGGCCATACAAGAACAATTAACGGAAGAAGACAAAACCAGGAAAATTACTGATGAAAAGAGAGAAAAAAAACTGAACGGATCCTTGTGAAACATCTTGACGGACTCGAAAGGAACAACTTTTCTGATTTTGAAAAACCGCGCAAGCGCTCTTGTCGAAAAGGAATGGTTAAGTTCAAACGAGCAAAGCGAGAGGAGAGACCAGCCAAAATAAGTTTGTGAAAGAGAGCGGGATGTCACACAGAGTTGAAAGCTTTAGAAAAGTCAATCGCAGGAAGAATCGTCCGAGTGATAGGCTTGGGTTTGCTAAATCTATTGGAAATGGACTAAGAAAGATACATAATTTGATCGAGGGTAGACCATCCAGGGTGGAAACCAGTGTGGTGGAAACTTTGGGAGGCAGGAGGTGAGGGAGATAGGCCGGAAGGAGATGGGAGAGTCGAGACACTTTTTCGATGTTGTAGATGGGAACAATAGAAGATGTTTTTCAGATGGAAGGAAAGGGATGTAAAGACCAGGAAAGTTTAAAAATGTAAAGAAGATAATTCTTGCCACAGCAAAAAAAGTGGTTTAGCATAGGATATGCTACTTTGTCTGGGCCAGTGGAAGTGGACGAGGAGAGGTCTGTGGCAGCCGCAAAAAATCTAGCGGAAAGAAGGGAGAGCAGAAAGAGGAATGAGACTCCTCAGGGCGCGTGGCCGGTCGAAGTTGGACAAGTTACCTCTGGATCTGCAACGCAAGGCGTTGAACTGGGAAAAAGAAAAGTAAGATCTTCGATGGTCAGCGTAAACCGAGGCCGACTTCCTAGGAAAAGAACAGCTAGGAAAGTTAGGAGACAATGAAAATGAAGAAGAACCATTGACAGAACGGAGGAGAGAGTAAACTGATTCGTTTCAGGCACGGCTTGGTTTCAGATCTTATAGGTCGAAATATATGTTGGCATCTGTCATACAATGTTTATTGTTTGATGTTTCTTGTTTGTGTGGGTCTTCAAGCTTTTTTGTAACTTCTGAACGAGATGGGATAACTTTAATTTGATTAGCCACCGAAATTAACGATAATAACACTTACTTCAAATCAAGGTAGTTGGCCAGGCATTTCACGCCACCAGTAGGCCTAGTTCAATTAAAAGCAGGTTGTTGAAGCGCACTCGAACTGAAAACCAGAATTAACTCTTTATTTTTCCACAACCTGAACCGAACCCTAACTTTTCTATACAATTTGTCTTTGGCTAATCCAAACCGAGCCTGAAACAATTTCATAAAGCAATAAACGTGAACCGGAACTGAACCGATAAAAACAAATTTTGATGAACCGGAGCGTTGCTACACAAAACCGCTCCTCTAGTTCCACAGATCCAATCAGAAAATTGGCAATTCTAATTACATACGCAGTTGTATTTACTTTGCCTGATATTGAAGAGTATGATTTTGAAAAATAAGTTGAGTACTCAAAATTTTAATTTGCGGTTAGTTCAAGAAAGAAAAATAAAATTAAAGTTTTGCTGTTAAGATTTTTTTTGTCATTTATCCGTAAAGATTGCGATGTAACCAAATATTTTGTTTTCCTTAAATCTTCTAACTCATAAAAACTGGAGCGGTTCCGTTCATACTACCCGACGTTTTCCCAACTTGTTTTTACGTTTCTATTTATAACGTAAGTTGCATAAGTCTTGGTAAAGATATGGACTTCTATTCAAGTCTACATCATATATTTTTGGTTTGTAGGTCAGATCAATTTTATGTTAAAGAATTTTCTCTAATTTGAATGCAACTATATATGTATGTACTGCTGTATGCTTGAATTAGTTGCGTTGTTAAGCAACAAATCATTGTTCGAGTGAGTAACAGTCATAAAAGTCATATTTTTTGATGGTACACAAAGTTGTCTAGCCGATTACAGTGAAAAACTAAATTGCATAGTTGCATGGTATATTCAAGAACTTATAAATTCATATTATCTGTTTTTGATAGTACAGTATCCCCCGCTATTCGCGGGGGTTACATTACTTTCCCTCCCGCGAATTATCGATACGATTTTAAAACGCCTCTGAATGATATTATACACGCTAAAATAGGCTTCCCAAAGACATCATGCCTTCTTACGAATCATCTTTGTGTCTAAAGGGATATTTTTCTTCCTCAAGTCCAGAATGCTAAGGCAGATTCAGTCTTGACAATTGCCTTGTTTCATACAACATTCACCATCTTAGCATTTCCACAAAAACTCATGCTATACTAGATCTGATTGTCTTGTCATTTTTCTTTATGTAACGCACAATGCTGGTATTCACGCCGCAATGGCGCCGTAAAGCAGCATAACTTTTCCCTTCCTTCACCATATCAAGCAGTTCTACCTTCTCATGCAAAGCCATAACCTTTTCTTGACGCTTTGGTTCTTTGCCAGAAGCTGGAGAAGATGCAGGGCGTTTTGGTGACATTATAGGGCGTAAATAATGCAAGGGTACAGTATGACTACATATAACACAGCAGAAACTTGAATTTAATTCAAAAACTTTTTCTGCTAAAAAACCGTCCAAGAAATTCACGAAATTGCCGCAATTATAAAAAAAAACTTTAAGAGCAAAATCCGCGAGTATGCGGGGCTGCGAATAAGTGATGCTATACTGTATAATATAATATAATATAATATAACTTTTCGTTTTTGTTTGATTGTACCGTGGTGTCTACATAGATACACCTCAAACAGTTTGTATGAACACTAAAATTTGATAATTTATAAATAAGGCAACGCAGTGAGAGTTCTCACGCCGAGTTTCAAGAAGCGTTGAAAACAACACGTTCAATATTTTCTGTAGCCTCCCAGCGCTTGCTGTTTGATGTCAATTTAGCATTGTGACATTGTTTTGAGTCATTTTTTGCAACGCACATTTTGATCTTTAAATAGAATAATAAACTCTTGCAGTTAGTCAGCTTGTACAGAAACACCAAGAGGGTAGAGCACTTTTCGAGCTCACAGCTTTAATTCTTATTACTTAGTAGCTAAAGGTGAACAGTACTTTGTCCAAACAGGAATTTTGCAAACGAAAACATTGTGCACTTAATGAAATTACGCTCGAATGCATATTGATTATATGCATTGAATTTTTTGTTTCAGTGAAACAGAATTGTTTTGTTTGTTGTTTGAGAGTGTTATTGTTCAAAACACTTCTAAAAACTTGAAGCATAAATTTGCTGTTCTAAAAATAATGTCACATATAGTCATATATTTCAAAAAATACCATGGTATTTTTCGATTTTTAGGTCATTAAAAATGGCCCTAATTATCATTTTACCTTTGATGGTCATCAACTCCGTCAAATTTCAGATGAGCTCAGTTTCTTTTTATCTTTACAATCAATTAACTTCAGTGCAAAATTCTTTTACAAATACAACTCACAAAAAAAAGAAAAACAACCAAAACAAAGACCGTTGAAACATGCAATAAAAGCAAGGGAAAAATCAAACACCCAAAAACCAGTTTTTTATTGTTATTGTACGTAAACCGAACCGAATCCAAAACTTTAAGATTTGAACCCGATGCGAACCCGAATTTTTAAAATTTAAAACTGATGGTTTGGTTTAGATAAGTTAAATTTAGCTTCCATAACGTTGGTATTATTATAATTTATCGATGGAGCTCAGGCTTGCAGTGGCATATTTAGAAGGATTGGAGTAAAACAGCGATGGACCCTATAACGGTATGGCAGAAGCAAGAAATGTAAAAGAAGTCATTTTGGTGACAAAACTTGGTGTTTCAAAAAGTTAATCTTCAAAAAAGATCGTGTTGTTTTGGACACAAAAATTGGCAAAATTCTCAGTTGCAATAGTTGTCAAACCCTTTTATAATCATATCATAACCTTTTATAATGGTAATATTTTTTACAATCCTAATATCAAGTAAATCATAACATCACTTTATATTATGATTACCCTTACTTGATGCAACGCCCCCTCCCAGTATTTGTTTCTAAATACGCCATTGTTGAGATGGTTTACATTAACTTTGTTTTTGTTCGGCATATTTCAAGCATCTTTGTTGTACCGGCAAGGTAAGCTAGGTTAACTGTTGATATTCTTACAATTCAACAGTAAAAGCAAAAGTAAAATGCGTGTATAAAAAGATATAACATTTGCACTTCTTTTTTATGTGGTGGCTTAAGAAAGCAAATATAGATAGCCTGGTCTTGCCTTCCGTTTTGATTTTGATCAATTTTTCTTGTGCATTGCCACAATTGAACCCTTTAAAATATTTGATAAAAGTTTTAAATTTACAAATAATTAAAATTTTGTCGCATAAAAGAAAGTTTTGAATTTGAGGAATTTTTTTATGTATGTACACTGTTCTGCATTAAAAATAACTCCTGACCTACAAATAGTTAATATTCTTTAGCTTAGTTATAGGTATGACAAAAAACTAGGAACTTGTTTTAAATGTCTTTCAAAAGACTCCAATGAGAACGGACTGCAGATTCAGATTCATGCAGCAAACCTAATGAAATCGGGCTAAGGTAAAAGTGGCTTCCTACTTCGAACCAATCATAAATGCAAATTTCATGCCGTGCCTCAATTCCACGGAATAGGAGGAGTAACCACAACAACAATAATTTAATAGAACGGATTGGTGTAGCACCAGTGTAAATGTTACTTTTTGCACTAGAATTTTTTGCTAGTTATTGTGGTCGATGGATATGTGGACATCCTGTGTGACGTCGCTGCACATTGTTATGTTCTCTGTTTTTCGTTTCATCTCCGTGTATTGGCCTCACAAGTTCACATCATTTACCGTAAGGCGTACAAAGGTTAGTGTAAACCACCACCGGCTACACCTTGTTTGTATACTGCAGTAGCTAGGTGGGGGTGATCAATCAAAAGTTTTGTTGATAAGACTGGCACGAAAACTTTTTGGGTCTCTGAAAAGGTTTTAGAGACCAAAACCAATTTTTGTGCGGTTGTTGTTTGTCCAAACAAAGTCATATGTAGACGTTTTTAAAGTAAAATGTTGCTGGGAGCAATGGAAGAAAAAGTTTTCGATAAGCTGATGATCGCGACAGAATTTTTTAAAACAAAAAAGTAGTTTTAAACTAATGAACTGGATAATGATTAAGCCCCTTTTAAAATAAATTTATAGGCCTATACCTGTTTTCTGCTTCATCTTTTAAATCGATCATTTTGTTTCTTTCAGATCTGTGTTGCTGTTTTTTGGCTGGTTTCCTTTGCTATAGGTTTTGTTCCAACGCTTTTCTGGTTTGGGGCAGAGGCTCGAGATCGTAGCAACAATTCAATACTCTCTCACTACCCTTCCTGCTCTGCTTACAAAGAAAGGTAAAGCAGTAATAGTATCAACGAGTTCAGGATCAGATTGTTAGTGTCACGCTTAAATGGCAGCGTACAGAAAACTAGTAGCGATGAAGCATCTGATTGTGATGGCTTTGAGAAAATGATAATGCTTGTAAGATAGGGCTGCATAGGCCATGGGAGGTTTATTGAAGAGAATAGATGCAGTAGGCTTTAAACTTCCAATACAATTTACCCAAAAAACTTAAGATTCAACCGCACATACTGCCACTATACCTAATAGTTTAATGTAGCTTCTACAGTCAACAAAACTGTTTGCAGTGCTTCCATAAATAATTTTTCTATTTTTTCCACTTTAGGGAATCATTTTCTCTTAATTTCTCATTTCAAAACCGAATTTCTTCACTACTTTCGTAAAACACTTTTCTCTTTACAATCATTTAAAAATGGACTATTTTTCACACTTTCCAAAAGCCTTGCAAGGCACTTATAATATCCTACAAAGGTAACTAAGTAGTAGCTTTTTTTGCTGTTGACGGAGTTTTACCCTTGGAACACATTTTGCGGTACACGAAAATTCAGTCTTTGGTATGTGAAACTCGGTGATGCTGTGGCGTAGTGTTTGGTATTACCGCGTTGAAAAGTCACGATTGCGCGTTCAATTCTTCGCAAACACAGTTTGCTGTGCCGAAGGGTCACGTGTTATTTATGGTAAACCCGAAGGGGGAGGGGCATGGCACTGAGCCCTTCCTCTAAATATGCCCCTGGTTAGATGCCCAACTTGTATAACCTGTGCACTTTTTGGTTGGCTTTCGCTGGGCTTTTTCAAATCGAGTTAAAGATTTATTATTTTATCTAAATTTTGCCCCAAACAACGAAATTTTTCTTCTTTTTGTTCGAATCTTTGACTGGTTCCTTCTAGTCAACCATGGCTGCGAATTTGAACTCAAAGGAATTTAATTATTTTGCTAAACTCGATAAATAAAAACCTTTGAATTCTAAAGTAATCGATCGCGAATTTGGAATTTACAAAGAGTATAAGATGAATGATAAAAAATTATCGACATCACCATTTCAGGATAAATCCAGATCAAGAATTTTAAAAAATTCAGCAAGATTTAGGACTAACTTATCATAATATCTCGCAAAATTCAAGATATTCAAGATATCCCTGATTCAAACTCAGCATAATTATTTAGCCGAATGCAGACTAGTAAACCTTTTGTTAACTCAAACTCAATTAAAAATCGATCAACTTCGCAGCCTTGCTTCGAATCTTACTTGAAATCAAATTACTGTTGCTGTTTTCAGAGAAGCAGTTCATTTTACAGAAATTTTTCGACGCCGTGCCGTCCAAGGAAAGGTCTTTTCTTTGCACCCTGTGACATCTATTCTTCTTGTCTTAAGATAATACTGTAATTTAAACTGGTCTCTTTTTGTGCTTTCAGTGTTCCATCGCTTATGCTTTACGTCAAGATAACCTATTCCTTGATGTTCTACGTTCCGTTCGTTTTTGTCATTGTTTTCTCGATTGCAACAGCCGTCAAAATTTTTTTGATCCAGAAAAATCGAGCGTCTGTTATGGGTAAGATATGTTTCGTAAATTTGCTGAATGATGATTATATATTGAGGTCACAGCGGAAGAAGTTTTTCAACTGTGAAGTTTTTGTTGAGACCAAATTTCCACATATTGTCTTGTTTGGGAAATGATTGCGGAAGATACTATGCTTAAATACAAAACCTGTAAGAATTTTATCTCTTGTAACAATGGTACGCAACCAATACCACGTCACTATATGTATCTATACAATCATGAGCGTTGGTTCATAGACACCAAATTGGTGGGTACTAAGCTTATAAGGGAAAAATCTGTAGCTCAAATGGTAGAGCATCCAGCCCGTGGTCAAAAGGCTGTGAGTTTGGATCCTTCCGAAATTCTTTTTGGCCTTTCACACTGCTTTCTGTAAGCGATCCCAGTTTTAACAATTATTTTTTAAATTATGAGTAAAATGAAAAACATCGTCATTTTCAATTTTGTTTCCATTTTGGTAGAAAATTTCCCACAAAATATACACCAAATTGCACCAAATCAATTCTGGTTCTTCAAAATTTTCTACGGGAAAACCCTTATAGACCCTCCTTGTAGACCCACGTTGTAGGCTGCTGTCAAGCGGTTTATAAAAATTCCGATCAACTTGACTCTTGACTCACACACTTAAAGCAATCTTTAGCCTCCAAAAATAAATGGATCAAGTTAAGATATATAGTATGATGTCCAGAGAAAACCCTCACGTCAAGAAAACTCCCACTTAACAATGTTCCTGGTCGTGACTTGGAGCTACATCCCATGGAAGTTTTCTCTAAAGTGTTCTCACCTATTATTTGTCTTACCCTCACTGATTTTAGGCCAGTACAGCACCGGCCTCAGTACCAGCACCATGTTGCAGCAGCTAGAGCGTCCACTTCCCACATGTGTGGGTCCAATCTTCTTGGTCAGTCATATTAAAGACTTTAAAATCGGTTATCGCGGCTTTCCTGCTTCACGTTCAACAAGAAACACAAAGCGTAGAGAGAAAACCGGCAAGTTTGCTGGTTTTGTCTTTGGGAAAAGCATTGAATGGGTTGCTTTCCTTTCTGTGCAATGGACAGTTGGTTCGATCGAGCAGTCTACCGGTTGCAGTGACCTACTCTAACTGCTGACTAGCATATAAACATAAAATCACACAAATGAATAAAAAGATTTTAGGGAGGAATTGGATTTGTATGCACACCATCTATTCCAAAGCACACACCTGATTGATCCTCTGAGCTTCCCTCATGGACTATATCTTATCGCGGTAGAGGAGTGTCTGTGCCTAAGTGACCCAAAGAGCTGCACCAATGATAGTTGCCCTGTTATACTTCCGGTGGGTTCACCCTTTCCAGGGATGTCAAAGGATACGGTTAAGGTCAAAATAAGATAATCTACTTTTCCTCTGAAGCGAGATAGAGTGGCTTTGAAGGCGGATTTCAAGTAACGAATGGTTCCAGCAATCTGTGGCAGATTTAAATCAACCAGATGTTCCTGGTTTCCCCTGCCATTGAATTTTTGTCTTGTGCAAAAAGACAGTGGATCATAAACTGTGCACCTGTCCTTTTTGCCATAAGTTTTCCGTGTTTTCCTAAGCAAAAAATTCTCTGATAAAGAATTTTTCCAAGTATAAGAAAGGACGAGATAAGATATTTCCAAGGATGAGCTTTTTTCCTAGGATAAGATATCTTAACTTCCTCTGGTTATGCAACGTCGGATATCTAGGTCTTTTTTCTAGTCTTGTGCTCGAAACATAAAGTTTATCTTTTAAATCTAAACTTATCTTTTTAAAATCGCAATTGTCAGCATTTTTATTTTAAGCAGCAAATATAACTTGTTCTTCGCAAGCGACTACAAGTAGAATACATTCCGTCTCCTTTTGACAGTCCTGGACAGTCCATGAGTACAAGGAGACGAACTGTCTTTTACCTCCAGCCGGCTGGGAAGGACAAGCTATATTTGCTGCTTGTAATTACCCTAGCAACATGGAGTTGTTTACTATGTGTTTCGACTGCTCGTAGGGAGGAATGCATGGTAAATTGGAAAACATTTTCTTTGTGCCACTTTGCTAAGGTATCTCATAGAGAAAATGTTTTCGAGCTTACATCTGTGGTACTCTCATGACGTAGTTGCCGTAAAATATTCTTATGGATCTAAATAGGCCTGTCGGCATCTGTCACTTTTATTTAATTTGAAAATACAGTACGTTTACTGTTTTACAAAGTATTGTTTAGACTTCATTTTCGCAGACTTTAATACATACCTGTAAACAAATTAAATTGCAAACAGAAAAGAGATTCTTCGTGAACGTAGCTGAATTAACATATAACAGAATACACCAAAGATTTTCATCCCCTCAATGGAACTTAATCTGGGCTAAAAAACTAACTTAAATCAATTTTTTAAAAGTAAAGTTTTTGTGAAGATTCTATGGAAGACCAGTCCGATAATTGCAGTTTTAGCTCTGTACCTCTTCATGGAAAACCTGCTAAAGAGACTTCACTCCATTGGAATTGCCCACTTTTACATATAAGAATTATAACAAGGATACGTCACAGACTAAAAAGGGGCCATTTTTGCACTAAAATCGAGCTAATGGTAATGTTGCTGAATAAATGCTTTAGGCCTTTCTTAACTCAAAAACTTGCTCACTCACACGGAGCCAAGCCGCTTTTGCACTTTTTTCATTAATAGGTGCAGTATTAAAGCGTTACAATGTTTATCTGTTTTGGTATTCAGTACAATTTTCTCAAAAATTCTATTTTTTAGATATAGATTCAAAACAAGTTTTTGCTTGGATAAATCTGCAGAGAAGGGATGAAAACCTTCTATTAAATGTTAATTTAATTACGTCAAACAAGATTCCCTCTCTGTTTACTTTTTGATTTGCTGAAAGTTGAAAGAAAAATTACTCCTTTTCCGGAATTAACTTTTATTAGAATAGCGTATTCTCGTTCCATGGGAATATCAATCACTAGTCTACCTTCGATCACTTTGTACATGCTGTCGCACTCCATTTGAGTGTCATATGCCACGTTATCTTGTGCGAGATAGGTATATTAAATTTTATGCCAACTATTGACATGCATTTGCAACCTTTACTTTTTTGTGTTGGTAGTCACACGTCACACCTCGCATTCTAACCAATTGTTGAAGCAACTTTGTAAGCAAATAACGACTTAGTTTTTTTTATCACTTGATCTGCTGAGGATCACGGCGTTCTAACAGGCTTACCCAGCTGTAACCTGCTAAGTTACTTCAAAAGAAAAGTTAAGCTAAGTAACTGCATATGAGGTATTAGGAAAAAACAACACAAAATTTCTACATGGTGGACATTTTTCTGAAAACAATAATCAGAAGGTGTCGTTATCGTTTCTCATATTTGTCAAAAAATAACTTTCCACTTGTTCCACTACTAAGGTGACAATATAACTACTTTTTTTATATGCAGTGTATTTTAGGCGAAACTATTCGAAGAGCAGCTGAAGAAAAGCAAAAAAAGAAAGAAAATCAAATTGTGGTGCAACTCGTGCTTGTTGTTGGATCTTTTTTACTTGGATATGCTCCTATAACAAGTCAGAGTTACTTCAGTTGCACTTACATTTTATTGCTAGGTTTCGGTGATTGTTTTCGGGACCGAATGCCTCGATGCTGATGCGAATAATGTAACCATTTTGATAGCACTAGCTGGTCAAAACTTCTCAAAATGGTATTAGCAGATTGAAAAGAAAAGACCCGCAAGCTTGCTTTGTGTGTTCTCTATAGAAAAGGCATATTATGAGTTTTTTCACCTGTATGTGAAAAACAGGGGATTTTTCAAGTATTTCACTTCATGATAGGCCAAGATGATGTTTATTTGAACACTTCAAACTTAAGCGAACAATAAGTATTTTTTGTTGCTTTTCTTGCAACTTTCGCTCTAGTTTGCGCTGAGTGATAAGCGAAAGGAAGCAGGAAATTTTATGCCGTACATTTTTAAAGCGTGAAAATGATTTTAACCCTAGATATCATCTAAATTTATTTATTTCAGCCTTTACTAATTGGATTTATTGAACCCGCAATTTTCATATTACAGCCACAATGTACATTTTTGTAATATTAGTTATTTCTATGTCAACTAATGTTAGTAACACAATGAAGTTTATTTACCAATCCCTTGCTAAAATTTCTCTAATATTTTATTTTTCACGAACAAGATTGTATTTGCACCAAAAGTTTCTGGGATATTGATGTTGTATTTTCTATAAAATCTTTGATTGCTGCGAGGCACGGCAATGAAGGCAGAAATTAAAAAAAATCATCAAAACTTTAGTTCTAAAAATGATTATAACAGATGAATAACAATATGAAGACAGACCGAAACGGTCTTCCGTCACGCGGAACATTCCATGCTAAATTTTGCAACTTGATATACAATATGCTGTGAAAAATAGTGACGAGACCATTGGTCCAAGTATTTGAAGATGCTAGACTCTCTATCAAAACGTTGAGCGGCTGAGACGGGTATGGTATTCAAGTTTTTGGGAATCAGAACTAGAGACTTAGCTTTTGGGCCTTTTGCTGGTGCACAACCGTGTACTCTCACTGGCCTCTAAATTAATACCAACTCCCTAAACAACTCCGGGCTTCTAATCATCTTCTTAACCTCCCCCTTAATGCTGCTATTTTTGTCTTCTTCACGATTTTATGTCGTTCGAACAATGTAAGCACATCAACACTATTAGTCTATCACTAGCTTCTAAGAAAAAAATCCAACAATCTAAAGCAGGCAGGTCAGTCTATCAAAAATTGCTTAGATGTGAAGAGATAATCGCCTACGATAGACTACGGCTGTAATTTCTACGACTAATGAGCTTTGATAGATTGCATTGCGGTCAAAGTGAGGACTTAGTTCAGTTTTGTTTGTTCAGCTCAGATTCGCTCAATGATCAGACTTGCACGATGATAGATAGGGCGTTCTCTTCCGAATGATCTTTTCAGGAAGAAGACACTTTTTTGAGAATACTTCTGACAAATTATTTTTTGAATACATTACCAAACTCTGTCCCCTTTGGCCTAGGGAAT
The DNA here is from genome assembly GCA_963675345.1 of Trididemnum clinides. Taxonomy (NCBI): domain Eukaryota; kingdom Metazoa; phylum Chordata; class Ascidiacea; order Aplousobranchia; family Didemnidae; genus Trididemnum; species Trididemnum clinides. Next base: position 22,776,016 of record OY776290.1, on the reverse strand, counting down.
TTATTCATTGCCAGCTAGTATTTTATGAGTGTTTTTGCTAGGTGTAAAGTTTTTGTTTGCTTACATCTAATCGTTTAATATGAATGAATTAGCGCAAAAAAAATGTAAAACAAACACCAACAAACGAAATACAAACGCATTTATCAAAAACCGCTGTAGGGCAAATTGCTGGCTATTAAACCCGCACTAGCTAACAATTATGACACCAGAGCCCCTTCCATAGATGAAAACACGTAACTTTTTGTAAAGTTGCAATACGTAATAAATGTGCAGCAGGAAAACTCAAGTTTAAATTAGCAAATTGTCTAGTTTTGGTAACGTTCACAGATTTAGAATACATTGAGACTGTAGCAGACCAAGCATCTCTCGCCGCTCTCTGGTGAGCGGCGGCACACAGTTTGCGGTGCAGTGGTTTAAACGGCCAAAACCAATATTTTTACGGATAATTTTGGTTTTATTTTTTAGTTGCTTTTCTCTGCTCACTCAGAAAACTCTTGACAGTGGTGGATGGTAGTGCCAGTTACAATTGGTGGTTAACTTTTCTTGGCTACTCGCTGCTTCGTTTAACTGAATGTCTCAATCCCATCTTCTACAACTTATCATCGAGGTAAATAGAAGTGTAGTTTCTAGTCACCCAAATCGAACAAACACTTTCGTAAATTATTTAAAAAATTTCCGAAAAAAATAATATTTTGCGCTTTGCATCAAAAGTGATTTTTTCATGTATTCAACATGGCCATTGTTGTGCTTTGTTCAATATGCATTGTCAGCTGGCCATGTTCATGGCCATGTTCAATATGCATTGTCAGCTGATTTTTGCTATTTTGTGGTACAAAAAAAATACCTTTGTACCGAAATTTATTATTTGGACGGTAGACGCTGATGTTTTAAGCAATTGTAATTTAGTATGCAAATTAAGAAATTTATGAAAGCTGTGCGAGTTGTGCAAGACAAATTATGAAAGTTATGCAGTGCAATGCAAATTATGCGATTGCATGCATGCAAGTCAGCCTATTTTTGACTGAGTTTGGCACAGGCAAAGAAAAACGTTTTGCTCTTGCTTGTGAGACGGCTTCATTCGAATTGTACGCGGAAGGCGCTTGTTGATATTCGCCTTTGTTTTACTCAGTCACTGGATGCAATAATGCCTTCTCATTGTACACTGCAGGAAAGTTTAAAACAGATTAAGACAAAAAGTATATCTTACTCAAGAACTCAATGCAGAAGAAATTCTGCTTTGCAACTTTGAAGCTATATAGCTTGGTTTGATTTAGGCCAACAGTGCAAAATATGTTAAACAGGTGGTGAGGTCGAGCAGCCAACCCTTCGCGGGACGAAAGACATGCAAACTGAGCATCTCAAACGCATGAATGAATGAACCAAAAGAGCAACGCTCGTGTGCGCTCTATTTTGCATAAGTGCGTCCTTGTAAATACCACTTAACGATAACTTCGGCTTGGAAGAGACCGAGAGCTTGTGTGGCAGTGCTTTGCGCCAGCATTGCTGTCGTGCTGTCAACTTGGAAGGGGGCTGGCTTGAAAGGAGTTCTATTCAAAATCGGAAAGGTTTTTCCAAGACATAAACATAAAAATATGAATACAATGCCACTGCATAGAAAAACCTTAAGCAGATACAGGAACGTGGATGCAACGGCAGAAAATTATTTAGCTCCAGTCTTCAGCAGACGTTAAAAATATAAATCACTAAAATCACTAAGCAAAGTTGTAAGTTATGTATCTTGAGCAGGGGCCGGTAGCCGAGTCTTTTCATCTTGCACTACGGCTCCATCGGGCTTGGAAAAATCTATACTCTGTATGTACTTTCATACGTGCGTTAATACGTTCGCTCTTACTACTTCGAAACTACAGCGTGAGTGACTGTCATGATTGAATTTGCAATTTTTGCAGTGAGCCTCGAATCGCAGACACCGTGCGCAGAGGTTTAGGGGTAGAAGATTTGTTTATGAGACGAAATAAACGTTTATGCAGATATTGTGCCAATGTTTATTTAATGACATAATACTTTTTCGCAATTTATTTTGTAAACTCAGTTCAAGGTTCCGCTGTTCAGTCCGAAAGCCCAAAAGCAGGATAAAGTGACATTCACGGCGTTTTTTGTTTGCTGTAAGGTTAATTTAGGTTCAGCTTTTTAATTTATTTAAAAAATACCTTCAATTTGACGTGATTTTTATTTTTTTAAAGTTTCAATTGTGCTTATTTCATAAATAGCCTAAAACTTTATTTCCTTTGAAACATTACGGATTTCATATGGAACGCATTACTGTTGTTTATACAAAGCGTAAGCTAAGAAACAACGTGTGCATTGTGCTTCTCGTTTTAGATACAGAAAAGTATTTAAAGATCCCAGCGTTTTCTTTTTCGTGGAAGCCGCATTCAAATGGCTCTGGGAGTGCTATAATTAGCAGAACTCACAGAAAAAACAGTAGCAGTTGAATTTAGTTAAAAGCCACTAAAGAGTCCGTGGGAGCATTGTAAATTCCATAGTAGATCCTGGTTGAAAAACTACTCCTTTTTATGACGTTTTTACTTCATGACCATATTTAATTAAAAATGACACAGACGCTTAAATTAAAAGCCATAGTTTACAGATTTAGCTTTGCTCATGTGATATATACATGTATATAGGTAAATTACTGAGAATGTGGGGGATGGGGCTAAGTTTTAGCTCTCATCATAACAGATCCCTCGTTTGTTTGATGTTCTCGATACTCAAAAGGATTTAGAGAGCGATATTTTTTCAGATTGTAATATTGACGTAATGTTGTTTATCACAAGTATTTTTTGCAGGGGTTTCAGCCTTGCTTGTCCTCCAGTATAAATTCTAGATTCGCTTTTTATGAACATATACAGTATACATGCAATATCCTACGGATTAAAGTTGCTCACATTTTTCCAAAAGACATAACCAGAAGACTTCAGCCTCCTAAGTATTTTCTTATTGGCTGTGCTTTTCCAAATCTCTGGTTATTTTCAAGGAAGCTTGAATAAATATAGAAAGTAATATTTCTTCAGGTTATGTATGAACAACCTTTGAAAAGTTCATCAAAAGTTTTTCAGAAGTGAACTCAGCTAGACCTCTTTGTTCGTAGAAGAGGATCGGCTTCTTTTTTTAGCCAGTATGTAATAACAATACAATTCTTTACTTTTGTTTTAACCAAATAGCTAGGGGATAGAGCTTCAGCTCCTTCACCCCTCTCCCCCTTGGTTGTGCCTCTGCTACTGTTAAATGCTAATCAAATTAAATGTAGAAATTAGCTGTTATCAGTTGGCCGTGAAGTCTTTAAGTCATTTAGTTTTAAAAAGTTATTAGCACCTGAAGTAAATTGCGGTGTTGTTCATTACAATCCGGTTGTTGCTCTAGTAAGAGGGTAGCTCGGGGACACAAGGGTAATTCTCCAAGGCCCTTGCCCGGAAAAGTTCATAAAAAGCCCGGTTTTTAGTTTGCAGATATTCAATTTTTGTTGGTAATCTCATTTTTTTATCTGACTTGATTACATTGAGCCTACATGTCAAAATCTTTGAGATTACCAATAGGTCTAACTCTACAACGTAAATAGCAGAATGTACATAATTCCATTATTAGGCTGGGCAGACGTACCGTTTTGAACGAGACAGTCCCGTTTTTTTGTATTTATCGCCAATTCCCTCGTTCTCAGTATTGTCTCGTTTTTAAACAAAAAAATGTCATAATACCTACAATACAGAAGCATGGTGTTTTTGCTAATAAGTTTCGCTTTCTCTCTAGCTTGCTATAAATACATCTCTTTGTTATATTGTAATATTCGTATTCTGCTTTCGTGGAAGTACAGCTTCTATTGAAAGAACATTCTCTCTTAGGAACGCTACGTGGTTAAATGAGAAATCTAGACTACGCGTAGAGATAATAAAAGCAATCCTGACTGTAAGATAAAATTATGACATGGAATGTGGCAAGTCATCTATTTAAATCTAGAAAGACCGAAATTTACTGCACTAGATTTCTCTACCTAATTTTTGCACAAGAAATATGATTGATGTTTTGATCAACTTGAAGAAACACGTTATAAAACTCCTTTGTTTTTGTTTTTTAAAAGAATACACAGTTACAAAATAAACGTATCGATTGCACTGTTTTTACCATATCATGGTCTGTTTTTGTCTCAATTTATATGGTCCGCCTATTCTTTATTAACTACAATTTAACTATTGCTAGTACATAGATTGACTTTATCAAATTTGTCTCCCAAAACTTTCTTCACAATGATTCTTATAGCAACGACACAATTTCCTGTTTTGAAGTACTATATTACCAATGGGTTGCTTCCCAATGTCGGTCAGATTGTAGTCGTGCAGTCTAAAGTTGAAAAACCATCTTTGTTTTGCTACAAAATTTAACTTATCATGTTCATTTGCTCACTTTAAAAATCATACAACTGTTTCGTTAAGGTAGTGGTTGCTTCCGCTTTGAGTGCCCTGGTTGCTGGTTCAAATATAGATTGGGTCACAAAAAAATACATTTTAGAAAATTGTATTTACGGTTTCTATGCTTGACATTTGTAAAAGCATTTCAACTCATTGATTCTCAATTTTTTTGAGCCCAAAGACCATTAAAAGTAAATTTACACAGCCTGGGTTCACTAAAACAACAAACGCAGTAATGCCTATTGTTGAAAATTGACAGAAAGACTCTCGTAAAATTTTTACAATACGCATTTTATGGTAAATAATTCATTTTCATAAAAGGACCTCTCGGTGGATCACTTCAGAAGCCTCATGGACCACCGGTGTGGAATCACTGGTGTAACAGGATTCTTCCATCATCAGACTGCGTGAAAGAGACGTGGTATGGGGCGACGCAGTAAACTCGTCTTGGTGAACCAAGCTGACTAAACACTAGCAAACAAAATATGAGCTTATTTGTTTTGTTATGGCGTTAGGTATTGTTACCTGATTGTTTATTCGTGCGCCTGAATGTTTAACTTCAGCTCAGACTCCAGTAAAAATTCATAAAGGACACAATTATTTTTCAACTTTCAATAAACCAAGTGGTAACTGCATCTGCAATACAAATAGTTTAGACGCTAATGCATACTCACGGGTAATATTATCGGGCCAGACTTTAATGCGCGTTAACACTGAACAAGCAATCGACCATAAAGCTTCTATTGATCGATTCCATTCTATCCATTTTGTGCTGCAGAGTCAAGACAACCAATTCTTCTAAGGTTGTTAAATTTTCAACTACCGGTACTACGTTGTTTTTTCGATTTTAATATTTCTAATGTAAAAATGCATCTTGCCATAAAATATTTATCACTTAAATTTTCTTTTCAAATTGGCAAAGATTTGCACTGCTTATCACCAGGAGGGCATTAATCGTGATGAGGTTTTAGATAACGCACAGAAAGTTGGTGCCCCTCCCCCTTCAGAATCTTGCTCCAGGCTCTTTCTTTTTGTAAAAACCATTGCTGACCAGCTGAAAACGCATTTATGCACAAGTGAACTACTTAAGATTGGTAATTTAACCTATTTTGTATTATTGTCTTTTACTTTTGTATTTCCTTAGAGAACAGGTCAAAGCTTTCTGCCTTCAAATGGAATGACGCAAAGAAATTTGAGAAGCTCTGGTCGTTAACCTCAGAGCAGTGAAAGTTCTAAATTGTACATACTGTCAGTATTTTTTAAAGTAATTAATTTGTTTGTTTTTTTAGCAAAATGCAAAAAGAAACGAAGAAAACATTGCGCTTTATTTGGAGAAAAGTTTTCCCGAAAAAGGAGACCTCAAGATCCCAACCAACCTCAGAAACTATACCAAACAAGCTGTTGTCCTACTAAACAAATTTGCAGTTTTCCAGATTAACCGCATTGACTTTGTTTATATCTGTTTGATCAATTTTTCCGAATTGAGACCATAACTATTTTCTTAATACTTTTAAAAGAAAGCGTAGAGAACTTTTAAAGAAACGATTGGTTACGCTAACGCGATATCACTATTGGTAGCACAGAAAACGTTTTTTACTACGCATACTATAGGTGCTTTAACGGCAGCAGAAATTGAGCGTAATCGACTTCAAGATTTGCCAAATTAGTGTCACACGAGGCTTTTGTCCTATCACCAATAGGCCATCTACTATGCATATGTAGACCTATTCAAACCTTGTGCAACTTATGCTTGGACCGAAAAATGTGGCATTCACTTAATTATTCAATCTCCCTGGCATGTCTTCAATACCGATTTGGAAACGTCTGCGAAGAGAGAGAGACTTGACTTACCAACAGGCATATGATCTATTGCTGGAGTACAAGAAATGGTCAGCAAGGTGTTCAACTTTTAAAGAATTCACTACCTGCAACATTACAGCGACTGGTCGATTGGAGAAAGAGTCACTTGAGAAAAAAAGAAAAATAAATCTCAATCAGCCGTAAGCAATGTTGTGATCACCTGATCACACATGACTGATGATGGCCCCTGGTCTTATTGTTGTCTTTACGTCAAACTCAATTTGTACTCTTAAATTAATTTTGCTCGTGCTTGTTTTGAGCTTGTTTGACAAATCAAACTGAGTAATTTTTCTTTCACAAAGTCAACATGTTATTGTTGTGAGAAAGTTTATTATGCGAGAAACGTAAGTTTAGCTAGACCTATTTCTTGTAACTACTGAAGCAAAGTTTGACAGTATACTAAACAAGTATGTCAAAAATGCTTGATAAAATTGTGTTCCGGTCTTGACTCTTGATCACACATTGAACGCAATAGTAACGCAACTTTAGCTCCGATTTCAGTTTCGGTTTTGCATAAAACTTGGATAAGGTCTTATTCTATATATAAACTTAGCGGTTTTGAAGCTAAATCACTCATGCATACGGCGTTTTCGAAATGTAAAACCGACAAAAAATTTGCTGTGGAACATGCTTTCAAAATCTATGATAAGACTAGTGAAGTGACTCTTACTGAAATTTCAATTAGAATACCGATCCGTGGACAACGAAGACCTAAGCAGCTCATAAACAAACTCAAACTTACAAGTAAACGAATGCCCTACGTTGTTTTCCACGCTTTGGATGACTTAGGTATTTAACTGATGTTATCATTGGGAACAAAATTGCTCAGGAGCATTCAGTGGCGTACGCAGATATTGGTCTTGGGTATGGTTTGGTTCTCGTATTTTGAGAGCTGAATTTGCAATTACTCAATACTTATTGGAACAACTCAGTAATTTTTATTTCGCTTTTACACGATTTACTGTTAAACTTGTGCTTGATAAACCCAAAAAGTAGTTTTCGCAAAGTCAAGAGTCACACGCCAGCTCGACATTTCACTTACTCTGTTGTTAATATTGCAGCTGTTGTTGTTGTTATTGAGCGGTGCAATGTGACTGTATGCTGGGACCGTAAAGTCTCATTGCATTCCGCTTTATTGAATTTCGATTCTTTTCCAAATCTTCCTCTTCATTTGATGAAATTCCAAATTGCTTTTAGATAAATATATGTAGATAAATATATTTCTATTCTTTAGCTGTACAAAGAGAAATATATTACGACTCCGGCAAGCTTGCTGTTGAGCACTGTGAAGCTAAGTGACTATTTTGTATGTAGATAAATATATGTAGCTCCCATAGTTCTTGTTTTGTTAGCGCCAAACGCTTCACAGACGCAAAGCAATTGGGTGCTCAATTCCTCAGCTTTTTTGCAGAGATCACATAAAGGATTTCTTCTTAAACCTATTATTCTAAGATGACGATTAAATTCGAAGTGTCTTGCAAAATCTCCAACTACTCCCTTTGAAGAAATGTATTTATTATTTTACACTGCAGTTAGCTTTTCATTGGCCTCGCCATTAAGCGTTTTTATTTGTCTGCATGTAGTCATGTCGTTCCATCTGAGATGATGCTCGGTCTCGCACTCATCTTTTGTTGCATCGTTTCCTACAGTGGTTGTTAGTTTCACAGTTGATTCTGGTTCAACAAGAGATATATTGGTTGCTTTTTTGGCAAGTTTGTCTGCAGTTTCATTGCCCTGCAAACCGGTGTGCCCTTTAATTCATCATAAATTTACTTTACTGCACTTACTCAGTTTGTTCAGAATCTCGGTGCAAGTTCATATTTTTTTTGGATTTACATAGTTGAGTATCGTTGTTTTGAGTGCTCCAAGCTGTCAGAAAATATGATAATGATAGTTCTACAACTTTACATGTACGCTCAATGCGCATGTTGAGATTGCAAGGATTTCAGCTTGAAAGATTGTAATATGTTTGCCAAATATATTGATACATCTTCTACATTTAGCCATTTACAATTTACTCCAATGACATTATTGTCTTTACTGTGTTTGGATTCATCTGTTAGGCAATGTAGTGCAAGAGTATTATTGCATTTATTTTCCTCCTGCGTCATTCTTGATTCTTTTTCCCATGGAAGTACGCAGATCGACTTGAACCTTTTCTGAAATTATAGATGTTTGTTCTTATAAGTCACTTGTCTACATGGTGGTTTGAACATATGACTCAGTCAACAGTTTGATGTGCGGGTGACCTCTACTGTGATCTTTGTGTTTCCGGTGACTATCTTTGAGCAGGATCGCTTCACTCTCAATAAATTCATCAAAAGGTGACTGGTCAAGGAGTATCTCTAGGGCAGCTGTAAGTGTGGCTCTCATGGCTCCTGTAATGTAGAAGTATGCCAGGTTTTGCAGATAACTTACTTCAGCAACCGTACTCAATACTTCCATACATGGTTATTACACTAGTGCAGCATGTAATAGCATACAGCGGATAACACTAGTGTAGAGCCATCTTGTGGCACGTGATGTAATACGCCACGTTTTTTGTACTATTCTGCAGGAACGCTAGAAATATTTCAAGAAAAACAACCATCAAAGGTTGTCAGTAAACAAGCAGTTTTACTTAAGTAAACTACTCAAGTACCAGCAGATTTTTCAGTAACGAGCTACTTAATTGAGTAGTTTCATGCTTTGCTTCTTCTACTTTTACTCCCGTAGATTAAGCAAAAGTAACGCTACTGAAGTAGTTATACTTTACTTTAAGTAGATGCTAAAAATTTATTGCTTGTTTAATTTTAACGCGATGGGTTTGTATAAAAACAACTCTAAATTCAAATTTTTATTTTCTGCAAATTCGTAACAGAAATGGGCGATTTTGGTTCCAATTTTGAAAACCAACAACTACCACTGTTAAACGTCTACTTGCCACAGTGCGGTCAGTTATGATATTATCAGTGGGCAGTGATATCATAAAGCTACTTGATTTTCAAGTTTTTAGTGCCAAAAGCAAATATAAATATTTTCTTGAGTTTGCTTTTTGTTTATTTTATCTTTCCCGGACGTATGTTAGTTCTTTCATAAATCAGCTATTGGTCTTGTCATAATATTAGCTAGGGGGAAGCAAAGACAATTATACTCTTCTATAAGATTAATAAAAGCTTTGTTTCTCGTTGAGTTCTTCCGTGCTTTCCTAAAAAAATAATCATAAAAGCTCCATCTCAGCAAGCATCTTTTAAATTTGCTTAATACTGTATTGATTCTTTCTGAAATTTGTTGGGTCTCTAAAATAAATGAGAAAAGGTTATCACTGAGGCGATTATTTTTTGACTGGTTAAAAAAAAATCAAAATGTGGTCAAAATTTTAGAGCTGGTTGATAATTGTCAAAAATGGTTAACCCTTTATGGCACATTTAGTTTTTGATGCAATTACAACATTTGAAGCAATTCAGTAATTTTTTTAATAACTGGATTACAACAAGTTTCAGTAAAGTAATAATGAAGTAATAATCACATAACAATTATGAGTGCTTATCAACAATCACTATTTGATTAGCAGACTAGATGTATTGTGAGTTGATGTGAGTTGTAGAATAATCTATTATATAAAACGCAATTCTGTCTGTCAGTCTATGTGTCTGTCTGTATGTCTATGTGTCTGTTTCAACTCCTCTAAAACTGCTATAGGTACAAGCATCAAATTCGTCACGATTAATCACCAACCTCTGGTGAGTGTCATAAGAGCGTTCGTGACGTCATGATGACGTCAAAACCAAAAATATATCTTTTAGAATTTGCATTACTCAATAGAGGACAACCGTTTTTTGCTGAAACAAAAACCAGCTTCCGACTTATCACATTTCAAAAACTTTCATTTGTTTGGGGTATAAAATAACGTCACAATCAATGATTCATTGAACAATCTGTTTTTTGTTCTTTCTCAAAATGTACTCATCGCAGAAACGCGATTAAAGGTTCTTTTAGGAGATATTAATAAGCTGCTTTTGATAAAAACAACTATACAACAATTAATGTTTACTTGATTATGCTACGAGCACTTCTTTATTTAAGCACTTTAAGCCATCTAAGCATTTTTCTTCTCTATTTCGCTTGCACGCTTAAATTGGCTCTACGACGTCATAATATATCTTGTATCATTAACACAAATCTTTGCTACCGCAGATCAAAAGATCAAGCTGTTTTCAAAAATTGCAACTTTTTTGCAAAAATAGTTTATTTAAAAACTAATTCGTGACTTCATTTCTCAACTAACTTTCAAACTTTATTCAACAAATTAAAGGTTATTTCAAGGCGAGTCCGATAGCGTATAATATGTACAATTTATACCAGTTTTTATACTAAAAAAACTGAACTTTATAGCGTGTTGTATAACTTTTTACCCTCCCTAAAGTGGTTAGCTCAGCAAAAACAGATGACGTTAATACAAAAACGCTACAATAAAGTACTAACAATTACTCTCCTTTGAAAGCTTAAGAAATTTCTTTTCCGTCAATATGTGACACCAATTACTTGATGCTAAAGATTAGTTTATAATGGCTGATAAAAACTTGGTTGCCATACATGTTTCAATTTTGGTTGTACAATTATCCTACTAAAGCCAACGAACTTCCGATTGTTAAACAAAAATAGTTCTTTGGTACAACTTGACAACTTTTCCTCACAAGCGTAGTTCTTTTGCATTGCTTGTCGACGTTTCCGAACAGATCCATCAAAAACTAAAGTTTCCAAATGTTTATAGGATGTAGTCTACCGGTTAAAAACACACAAAATTTTAGTGCCTGCATTTCACAAAACTGCAATTTCTGGATAAACTAAATCCTTTGGTACATTTTGTCTATTCTTTTTTGATAGCATGGATCTTTGGCATTATCCATCAAATTATTTAAAGACTCAAGGTAATAAACGGTAATAAACTCGGATTTATATACGAGGGTTTCCAAAAGAGTTTCGTTGAAACCTGAATGGCAAACTGCTTTGCTTGCTGTACTGCTTAATGATGAACTGCGACAAGCGCTTTCGAGCGGAACGCTACTGGTCGTCAGCGAAATAGCAAATGCTGTTCTCAGCGAAGGCAAACGCAGGAAAGTATTTCTCAAAATGTGTTCTTTAAGTAATCGCATCTTTACTGACATTCTTAAGACTGATCTCCAAAAAAATGAGGTATTCGCCTTCAATTTCGTTTGAAAATTTATCTAAAAAGTTGCTAAATAAATCTCACAGCGCTCGGACTCTGGTTCCAAACTGTTGTCCCCTTTTCACAAGTTCAAAATTCAATAGCCCTATTTCAAGTATTTTCTGCACATGAATTTGTTGTTTGCGTGAACCTTCCATTTCAGTTTTGAGCCTAATATCACATTGAGTTGTATTTGACTTGATTGCTTAATTCAACCGTTTTACTAAACAGTTTGATAGGTTTTAGACTTTAAATCTTTCTTTGGTGTGTTAGATGCATCATATTAGTTTTTAACCTAAAGTCCTCGTATACGATATCATTTCTCTAGATATTTTATAGCAGTGTGCATTCGGCTATTGATTGTGTTGAGACAAAATTCTGCAATGATCACATCATCTGCATATTTTTGTGTATATATCAAGTATTTCCTTAGGAAACAGGTAAAATTGCCAACAAAAAAGTTCCACAAAGGAGGCAACAAAACCCTCCTTCGAAATTCTCTCCTCGCATGAATTATTTCCGTATGGCCATCAAACTGTTAAAACCTATTTAGTGTTTAGCAAATTTCTTGCTTATCGGGTCACAGGCTTGCATTTCTTTTTTCTTCTAGCGACTCAATCATCGATGCGTACAAGACATCATCAATTGCTCCTTCTATGTCTATGAACACAACGTGGAGATTGGAAGGTGTTGGAAAGAACTTCGAGCGAAGCATGGCTACGCTTTCTGCATGTCTCCAGACTTGGCGGCTAAAGCTCAGCCATGCTAAAACGGTGACGACAGCCTTTCATTTCCACAATCGAGAGGCTAAGCGTGAGCAAAAAGTTAAGAACAATGGTAAGATCTTACCATTTTGCCCAGTGCCGACCTATCTTGGTGTGAAACTGGACAGAGCGCTCACATACCGTCATCACTTTAAGGCATTGCGCAAAAAAACTTCCCACGCGCGTTTCGCTACTGAGGTGACTTGTGGGTTCAGAATGGGGCGCTGGCGCCAAGACATTGCGCACAGCTGCCTTGTCCCGGATCTATTCAACTGCTGAGTACTGCGCACCAGCTTGAGGTCGCAGCGCTCATGCTCGCTTCATTGACAGCGCTCTTAATGACGCTTTGCGCATTGTCACTGGATGCCTACGTCCCACTCCAACGGACAACCTTCCAGTTCTCTCAGGCATCCAGCCAGCCGGGCTTCGCCACCAAAGAGCGACCTTTTCCTTGGCTAATCGCAGTTCTTTCGATCCTGGTCACATTCTGCATGGACAGCTGACTGAGCCGCAGGCTGCTAGAAAGGAGAAATAAAAAATCTAGACGCCCGTTTGTTCCTGCTGCGCGAAAACTATTGCACAACTTATCGGAGTTGGGCATCCGCGCTGCCCAATGGAGAACTAGACATGGGACACAGAGTACTCCAAGAGTATGTCAGCGCTCGGTGTCTACATTCCTAGGGTCAGCACAAGACACATTGGAATAAGTTTGACCAGAACAGCTTGGGTCAAACTCAATCGCCTGCGTACTGGCGTTGGGCGTTTCGGTCCGTCCATGCACAAATGGGGTCTTGCTTCTTCAGCGAAATACAAGTGTGGCGCTAGTGAACAAACTGCAGACCACATTATTTTAACATGTCCCACACATCGGGCACCTCGAGGAATAATGGGAGTAGTATGTAATATGTTTTTTGATCTGTTTTTTGCGGTGGTGGTGGTGGTGGATTACGTCATTTCCGAACGTGACGTCCGAACGTGGTGATACATGACCTTGAAGTACATTGTAAACACGTGTAAACAAATGACAACGTGTACTTGTAAACAAATGACAACGTGTACCAACTTGTAAACAAACGATAACACAAAGACAACATGTACCAGCTTGTAAACAACTTAAACCAATATCAATACAACTTGTAAATTAAACTTGATTTAATGGCACCCCTCTTGAGAATACCGTCACTTCGATATTAACTGCATTTTGAACATATGGTCTGTAAGATAGCTAGAAATCTATCACATAAACATTGGGGCGTGAAAGTCTCAACCAATCATCAATGCTGAATCACGACTATCAACAAAAACTGATGCCAACGGAAGCTAGAAAGCTCCGAGGTGGTCACGTTTCTTGAAAAGGCAATACAAACAATTTTTCGGCGTTGATCACGTTCTCTTGAAAAGATAAACAATTTTTAGCAATGAGCGAATAAATATTTTTAACTGCATTACACCAATGTTTTTATTTCAACACTGTTTTATTACGCAATTCTCAAAACTTTTTCATTGCACCATATGGTGTTGGTTATAAAAACCCAAGCAGAAATGAAAACACACATTCAAAAATGGAGAATATATGTGAGATTTGCGGCAAGACCTTCGCGAGAGTGGATAGTCTTAAAAGACACGTCCAAGCTGTTCACCGAAATGTTGAGGTGCAGTGTGCGAAATGCGACAAGACCTTCACGAGAGTGGATAGTCTTAAAAGACACGTGGAAGCTGTCCACCGAAATGATGAGGTGCAGTGCGAGAAGTGCTTCAAAAAATTTAATCGAAAAGATGTTATGAAGAGGCATCAAGAAAAATGCTGTGTTTGTCGTCTGTGTGGTGTGGACTTCTCAAACTCTCTTGAGCTAGCGAGACATCACTGCGCAGAGAAAAGTGGTTCGAAGACAAAACCACACAAAAAAAGAACTGATTCCAGGTAAGTTGATAGATTTTTCAACATTACGCTGTGTGTAATGCATGTTTTATTTAGCATTCCAAAACAATCTGCGGTGAAGAGAAGCGACTCGACGCCAAGACCTCAGAAAAGAAGAGCTGATTCCAGGTAAGTGAATGCAGAATTTCTCAGCATTGCGCTGTGTTCATTGCATGTTTTATGTAGCATTCCAAACCAATCATTAGAGGAAGAAGAACCACCAGTGATTGAAAATGAAGAGTTAAGGTAAGCATTTTTCAGATTCTTCCTTAGACTGCTCTAATACTCTCTTCCTCAACAGGAATTTTATTCGGGAGAAATGGTCTCAAATTCGAACGAGGAGTGTTATCAGACCTGTGCAAGATATTTACAATTTTTTTCTTAACTCCAACATTAACGATTTACTACACCAAATTCATAGTACTATCATGAGTAATCAAAATTCACGCTTTAAAATTAATTATAGTTTTGGTTACATTTTGAAAAATATTGAATCTGACGCGCTTCGATTTTTTCATCCATCCTATAATAATCATTGTGTTTTGAATACCGCAGAATTAATTACTGATAGCGATCAATTATCACGTTTTTTAGAGACTGTCTCAGAACACGATTTTGAAAATTTCGATAGACCTGATGCAAAGTGGCGGTATTTGTCTACCACCAATATTACTTTTTATATAAACAAGCTGAGAAAAGCAGTAATTGGAAGTTCTGATTCACTCCCTGATTTTATTATCAATAATCATGGTTTGCATAGTTTAATTGCAGATGTGTGTGGAACTCTTTATAGGGATTATTTATGTGTTTTTCGCTGTTTGAGTTTGTTTTTTGGTTTTCAGTTGAATAATTTAGAAGCTGACACTCAAACAAAATTTCGTTTATACTGTCACAAACAACAAATTTCGCCTTCTAGCTTTCAAGGGGTATCTTTACATGATCTTCTTTTTGTGGAGGATCTCTTCGAAATTAATGTGATGGTGTATGAGCTAGTAGAACTTGAAAACGAAACAGTGTGCCGTCTTATACAAAATTCACGGAAAATTTACCCCAAAACTATGAAGTTAAACCTTTTTGAAAACCATTTTAGCTACATTTTTCATTTTGAGAAGTATTCTAGCGTTTTTCAATGTCTAAAATGTGATGTATTGTGGTACCATCAAAATAATTTCAACCAGCATATTAAGCACTGTCAAGGGCAAGTAAAATACACGTATAAAGGAGGCGTTTTTAGACTTACCCCCACCATTTTTGAAGAATTGCTAGAGCTCGGTATTCCTGTCCCCAAAAGTGATCGATTTTACCCCTATTTCTCGGTGTTTGATTTCGAATGCATCCTTTCAAAGGAAAATCTACCCCCCAACACTTCTCTCCTTGAACATCAAGCCAAACATATCCCTCTCAGCTGCTCTCTTTGCTCCAATATACCCGGTTTCAGATCCCCAACCTGCTACGTCTCCGATGGTGATTCTCTAAAATTGGTTGAGAAGGTAATTGAATATTTAGAGCAAATGGCGTCTGCAGCATTCGATTTGTTGAAAGCAAAATATCAATATGTGTTTGATTTTCTGTCTGTCAGTGAAAACGTCAAAAGTGAAAAGCTGAAGCTGAAATTTGAAAAATTCTTGAAAAACCACATTGTTCTTGGTTTCAACTCCGGATCCTATGATCTTAATTTAATTAAAAAACAGCTGATTCGAGTGCTTTTACCGAAATTAGATTTTGTGATCAAGAGAAACAATCATTTTATGTGCATTAAGACAGAAACGTTAAGATTTTTAGACATAAAAAATTACATTGCCCCGGGATTTTCATACGATAAATTCATCAAAGCTTATGACGTCAGCCAAACTAAATTTTTCTTCCCCTACGAGTACGTGGATAGTCTTGAAAAGCTAAACCATACCCTCCCCAATCACGAAGCATTCTACAGCAATCTAAAAGAAAGCAACATCTCACTGGAGGACTACCAAGCAGTAGTCAGAAAATGGCAGGAGGAGAACTGGACCTCTCTTCGCGATTTACTGCTCTATTACAACAACCTTGATGTACAGCCATTCGTGGAAGCTGTGGAAAAATGTGTGGGGTTTTATCAAAGTAAAAATTTAGATCTGTTCAAGGAATCGTTTAGTGTCAGCGGAATAACAAAGAGATTTTTATTTAAACAAACAGTAGATTGTTTCTTTTCTTTGATTGACAAGAAAAATGCAGATCTTCATCAGCTCATGCTCGATCAGTTGGTGGGGGGTCCAAGCATTGTCTTTAAAAGATTAGCCATCAAAAACGAAACTTTCATTAAAAGTCATCTATACCCCAACCCAAAAATTTGCCAGATTATTCGCGGTTACGACGTTAACGCCCTTTACCTATGGGCCCTATCTCAAACACTTCCGGTGGGGTATTTCGTGAGATATAAAGAGGAGGAGAGATACCATCCCAAGACTCCACACAAATTTGGATTAGCCTCCTATCAGTGGTTAAGCTGGATTGCTGCGACTGAGGGTAAATTCATCGAGCACGATTTCAATGTTGGTGAGCGTCGCCTTACCTCCAGAAATCTTCCAGTAGATGGATTTTGTGAAGAGACTCGAGAGGCTTTCGAGTTTTTCGGCTGTTGGTGGCACGGATGCAAAAGATGTCAAAATCCAGGAGGAGTGAACTCCGTAAATGGGAAAACCTTCCAAGAGCTGCGCCAAAACACGGAAGAGAAAATAAAACTACTAGAGGATTGTGGTTTTCGTGTTCGATTCATTTGGGAATGTCAGTGGAAGCGGTTATCTTTGGAGGAGGACGTGATCTCCTTCACCAAAACATTGAAATCTGTCAGACCTAGACGCCGCCTATCCTACCAAAAAATTTTAAAAGGAGTTCAAAGTGGTGAGTTATTTGGTTTTGTTTTAGTGGATATTTACACTCCTAATCACCTGAAACAACTCTTTAACGAATTTCCTCCTATCTTCAAAAATGTTATGGTTGGAAGAGAGGATGTTGGAGAGTTGATGAAGAGATTTGCGGAGGAGAACGGGCTCTTAAAAAAACCAAGAAGGATGTTGATATCTAGCTATTTTGGTGAGAAAATCCTGCTGACCACACCTTTAGCAAAATGGTATCTTGACCATGGGTTAGTAATTACCAAGATTTATGAGTTTGTGGAATTTACCCCTGAAAAGCCTTTTGAAAAGTTTTCACGGGATGTGAGCGATGGAAGGAGGATGGGAGATATTGACTCCTCCAGGAAGATGTTAGCGGACACGTGGAAGTTAATAGGCAACAGCGGATATTCATCATCCCTCTTGAGAAAAGACCGGTATAAAACTATTTCCTATCACAATCAGTCCACTGTAGATAAAGCCATAAACTCCCCCCGGTTTGTGAATCTAGATTTGGTGGACAATGATCTCTATGAGGTAAAAAGTCTTAAAAAACACGTCACATTCGATCTCCCTCTTCAAATTGGCTTGTATGTCTACTCCTGGGCAAAATTGAAGATGCTGGAATTTGTTTATGACTGCATCAAAAAATATCTTCCGGATCACAGCTACGAATTTATTGAAATGGATACCGATTCGTTATATATCTCTCTTTGTAGCAACTCTCTGGATGATGTGGTGAAACCAGAACTGAAAGAAGAGTTTTTTCAAAACTACCACTATTTCTTTCCTAGTTTAGCTTGCGAACTCCACAAAAAAGAATTCATCAAGGCCCGGGTTCAAAATGTAGAGTGGGTACAAAGAGATTGCTGCAAAACTCGTGAAATATTTGATAAGCGGACCCCAGGGCTCTTGAAACTGGAGTTCTTCGGGAGTAAGATGCTGGCTTTGGCGCCGAAAACATACATTAGTGAAAAAGAGGTTCTTCAGGGGGGTGAAAGCGACAACAATCACATTAAAAAAGCTTGTAAAGGATTGTCTACAAAATTAAATAAATTTAACTTCGACACCTATTTAGATGTTCTCGAAACCAAATGCAGTGGTGTAGGGGTGAACAAAGGTTTTGTATGTAAAAACCATCAAGTTTTCACCTACACCCAAAAAAGAAGTGGGTTAGGGTTTTTTTACGGAAAGCGGAAAGTTCTGGGAGACGGGATTTCAACAACTCCTCTTGATCTTTAATTTACACTTATTCTCTCCTAGATTTATTGTGAATGTTAATTTGTGTCTTCTTCTGTTTTATACTCAATAAAATTTATGTCTTATACTATTCTCGTTTGATGGAAAACAAACTATTCTTACGAGCATCAGTTAATCGAGAACGACCTAAAGTAACCCTCAACCGTAGTAAAGTTTGTTGATAAAGTTAATCAGCGATGCGTTAATCGTAGTAAAATTACGCATTGAATCAGTGAAGCGCAACGTCTCTCTTAGTCGTGTGCTGATGAAGGAAGTCAGCGATGCGTGACGCTAGCTCAGTAAAATTCGACTTAGGTTACTGAATTGTTTCCTGCTAGCTGTTCGATCTAAACCGATGACGTCACACACACACACACATCAGCGATGCACGACGCTGCAGAGATGAAACTGACAAGTCGTTGCAAATTTCGCTAGTATAATAACCGCTCTAGGTGGACGGCAGGAACGTAAAGCAGTTTCCACCCAGTAATATCCTACATACCTTACAATCATCCTAGATCGGAGTCTAACATACAGAAACCGTTTGCACAAACTAAAAAACCTCCGCTACAGCGCTTGTGTTTACACCAACTGAGTATTGTACCCCTGTCTGGTGCCAAAGCACCCACACAAAAACACTAGACGTATCATTAAACAAGGTAATGCGACTCGTCTCTGACTGCATCCGCCCCACCCTGTGAATTTTTACCACCACTCTTGAGGAATACAACCACCAAGCTGTCATCGAAAAAACTCTGTCAACGCTTATACTACAAATCAGATAACACTGACTATCTTCTACACAACATCTTGTACAGCGAAACCGCTCCCAAAAGGTTTAAACCTCGCAAATCTCTTCGCCTATTTCTGGAATCAATCGCTTACTAGTCACGCTAACCCTAGTGAAATAAGAGACGAATCAGTCGATCGTTGATCTAAACCGATGACGTCACACACACATCAGCGATGCGCGACGCTAGCTCTAGTGAAATACGAGAGCTTGTTTCTTTAGTCGATCTAAACCGATGACGTCACGTGCATTTGCAAACGATAACTGAAGCAGTCTTATTCAAGTATTGTTGAACTGTTTATTGTCCGATTAAATAACACAATCAAAGATATAATTCGCTTTCTCGTGAATGTAGGATAAAAATGACAAATAAAAAACAATCAGATCTGAAAATAAAAAAAACACATCATTAGTCTAACGGCACAGACTAGTTGCTGAGTTCTGTAGCCTGAATATAACATTCACCGCAGCTGAAATTCAGTCTAGCTGCTGAACTCTGTAGTCTGAATAAAACTCATCACAGCTGAAAAAGATATCATTAGTGACCGACTAGTTGTTGGTGAGCTCTTTAATCTGAACAAATAAACAACAAACTCACTTCAATTTCGACGTAGGGGATGTCCACTCTCCCCCCTACGCTTGCTAAGCACCTGAAGTGGTGTCGTCTCATCGTGTTTCTCCGCTTGAATTTTTTCCCGCAAATCTGACATCTGAAAATATTGTGTTTAGCCTTGGTTTCGTAATAGCGAATTTTTCAACTTACTCGTGCGGGATCTTGAAATGCTCCACCCGTCGGTGTTGGTGGACAGCATCCTCGTTGTTAAAAGACTTTAGACAGATTCCACACTTAAACATTCTGTAAAATAAAACAGTTAGTGAAAATAACAGCATAGCTCTGTCATCTTACTCACGTTTTGCTTGATTTTATGAATTTTTTAGATTTTGAGAGTGTTTTTATAACCTCCACGTTTTCCGGTAGCTGTCTCTGCAGAAAAAACGTTACAGATTTCCTGCGTAACGAACACAGCTGTTGAAAAAATAGCTAGATAGAGGCTATAACTCTAAGAAGTAAACACAACCATAAAACAGTTGTTTGAAAAAAGATTAGGGTTATAAATACTAAAACCTTTGCACTGTCTTCAATATTTCAAAATGTTTCATATAGAGAATTCTGTTTCCGTACTCATTTCCGGTCCTAGCAATTCCGGCAAGACCTTTTTTGTGAGTAAGTTTATTAAAAACCGCGATCGTTTGATGAGCCCACCACCAAAACGAATTGTGTGGTGTTACACTATATGGCAAAAAGCGTATGACGAGATCGAAGCAGATTTTATTCAGGGGGTCCCCGATTTTGACTATTTCGACGGGCGACCGACTATTTTAGTTTTAGACGACCTCATGGGGCAGGATCTGGAGAAGGTGACGAAATATTTTACGCGGGGCAGTCATCATTTGAATGTGACAGTCTTTTACTTTGTGCAGAATCTTTTTTTCCGGGGGATCAGAACAATTTCCCTAAACTCTCAGATTGTGGTTCTGTTTAAAAATCCACGAGACACAGGACAACTATCATTTTTCGCTCGTCAGGCTTTCCATCAACACGTAAAAGAAATCGAAACGATCTTTGCAGATTCTACAAGACCCCCACACGGATACCTTCTATTCGATTTCCGCTCTGAAACCCCTGATCAGCTTCGAATTCGCACTGGTATATTCCCAGAAGATCAGCAGTTCGTGTATGTCTTGACATGACAACGAGACTAAAAAAGAACTACCCAACTTTGAAACTACTCCACAAAGCAAAGCCTAAGTTTGTAAAAGCAGTCATTAATAACTCTCCGCCGGATTTTATTCATTGTTTAGCGGATTGCTGTCATAATCTTTTAAAAGGTAATATTCAGATCACAAAACAACAGAAAAAAAGACTTAAACCATATAAAGAAACTCTTCGAAAGCTGACAAAGCCTATCAGTGTCAATCGGAAGCGGAAGTTAATCCAAAAAGGCGGATTCCTCTCCACACTCCTCAGCATAGCAATTCCAGCGATTTCCGGACTGGTAGGCTCTCTTGTGAAAAAATGAAGAAAATGATTTTAGTAGACCCTAACTCTTACAGGAAACCAATGCAGAAAGAGATGTCTAAACTTGATGAAGAAATGAGTCAAATTTTGAACTCTGATCTGGAGGAGAGTGAGAAGATCAAGCAATACAACCAAGTTCTTCAAAAATATTTATCATTAAAAGAGAGAACCATAAATCCGCGGTTGGTGTTGGAGGAGGAAGAAAAGCCTATTCCAGCGAAAGATATTTTGAAAGGGTTCACCAAGAAAAACCTAATCCAAGCCAAGAAGCTTTTGGAGTCGATTGAGAACAACAGCTCTGCTTCGTGGAATTCAAGAGGAGAATTAATTTTTGATAAAACTCCTATTCCTCAAAGCAATATTAAAAAACTAATAACAGATAAAATCAAAAAAGAGACCAAACCTTCACCCGGCTCCGAACAGTTTCGCTCCCTAGTTTGGGAGAGTTTGTAATTCTTCACAATATTTCTGAATGTAAAGAACACAGTTGTTGAGACAAACACCTAAGATTTCAAAGAAATTCAACCTATTATGTCGAAGATTTAAACCCTGAACAAATATAATAAAACACGCTACCGATAGATTTTAATTGTAGCTGTCAAAACGTGTTGAAAGAGAAAAGCTATGGAATGTTCTAGTAAAAGATGTGGTTGCCGCTAGTTCTTTTTTGGAATTGTGCTGACTCAGTTTTAGCTGTTGGAATTGTGCTGATTCAGTTTTAGCTGTTGGAATTACAGAGTTATGTCAAGTTAAATCTCGTTTTGAAGTAATATTAACAGCTGCTTGTTTTAGATTCTAGTAACATTAAACAATGTCAAAGAACTGCTACAGTCATGACAATATGCTACTTTCAACTGTGTACACAAAAAGAATCTTTGCAGTAAAAGAATTTACTCAACCAAGAAGAAAATTCGGTTGTATGTACCTGATCAGGAATGAAGTGATCTCTGCTTTGAAAAACTCTTCCATGAGGATACAGAGAATGGATGAACTGTAATACACTCTTCATAATTTTTGTGTTTCCATGGGTTGTAATAGTTCAGTTGTTTTTATCATCTGTGATCTATAAATCATTTACTGTATTTCAAACATGTTTGTTGTCGTGTAATAGGAGTTTGCATTTGGTGTTGGAGAATTGTGAATTATTGCAAATGTTGCAGAGAAACCTAATTTGATCTCTTAGTTTATGTGTCTAGGAGTAGTAACAGTTTGAATTGTCTTTTATCATTGCATCACAAATAATCTGTTTTCTTTGTGTTTTGGAATTGTAAGATTTAGTCATCATTACAAATGTAGCAGAGAAACTCTCTTAGCTGTGTGTCTAGGAGTGTTAACATTTGTCATTGCAACTCATCTGTATTCTCTGAATAATTTACTTCAAACATGTTTGTAACCACTCACCTGCTATGTGAAGTATAGATGATAGAGAAATCTTTTGAGGTAAATGTAGTGTTATTTCACTTGAAACAAATGTTAAGGAAAAAATTTGTGAAATATAAATCCTCTCTATAGAAAAATGTTACCATTTGCTGTGTGACACTGAAAGCACTCACCATCTCAAGATGTATGTAACTTTACCTAGCAATTCTTCACCTGATTATTACCCAGAAAATAAGATTTCAGACTACATTGTTCATTTACCTAAAGAGTTGCAACTTCCAGGGTCTTGGGAGGTGGGGTTGGCGGAAATTCAGTTTAATCATTCGTGGTATAATGTGGATACAACAAGTTATTGGGTCATCTATCAAAGAGGTGAGATCCAGATTAAATCAAAATTACCATCTGGGTATTACCAAGAACCGAAACAGTTAATCCGTTTATTGCTGAATCAAATGAAGCATGATTTCCAAGCGAAGAATGAGGAGCTCATAGAGAATGGTGTTTTGACAAACCCAATCGATTTTTTATTAGATTTGCGGTATAATGAGAATTCGCAATTAGTTCAATTGAATATAAGGAATACCTCTTCCGCTCCTACTAGAGTAGATAATGATGGAGTGGCGAGGCCATCGGTTTTGGTTCATTTAGCCCCTTTTCTAACTGAAATGTTGGGGTTTGCAGAGAGTACATTCCATAATGTTGGTATTTTTCGCTCTGAGCGCGTGGTGGATATGAATCCAATAAACAATATTTATGTGTATTGCGATGTCATTGAGAATCGTATTGTGGGTCACACCCTCGCTCCGTTATTGGGGGTTATAGCAAGTCAGGGAAAACCCGGCTCCGTTATTAGTAAAAGATATGACAAATTGCAATATCAACCAGTAATGAAAAAGTCTTTCTCAGAAATTCAAA
Organism: Trididemnum clinides; assembly: GCA_963675345.1. Classification (NCBI taxonomy): domain Eukaryota; kingdom Metazoa; phylum Chordata; class Ascidiacea; order Aplousobranchia; family Didemnidae; genus Trididemnum; species Trididemnum clinides. The sequence continues at coordinate 22,752,591 of OY776290.1, read as the reverse complement.
TTAATCTTCGCGACGACCAAGGGAACTCGATTCGATTTCGTAAGGGGCGTGTTATTGTTACCCTCCATTTTCGAAGGAAGAAGTTGAGTCAGTTATGAAAGAAGGTAAAACGGTATAAAACCAAAAACAATCCATCAGCTCTGAGATTGGTTATGGGAGAGTTTGCTAGTTACTACTCTTTGAAAAAACCTCAATCCTTTTCTGGAGTGGTTAAATTTCAAAAAGCTTTAAAAAAACCGGTAAAAAAGTGGTTGGAAACTCAGGATGTGTATACGCTTTTTAAACCAGCAAGAAAAAAATATCAAAGAAGGAAAACAATCGCCCCCTATTCAGACTTTCAACATCAGGCTGATCTAGCAGATTTTTCGCTTTTGAAAAAGAGTAACGACGGAAATCAATTTCTTCTCATTGTCATAGACGTTTTTAGCAGATTCGCTTATTGTGAGCCGGTGAAAAGTAAAAAATCGACAGCTGTTATTCAAGCTTTTGAAAATATTTACCGTCGTGCTCCCAACCCTGTCTATCTACAAACCGACCGCGGAACCGAATTTACCAACAAAGCGTTAGAAAAATGGTTGAGACAGCAAAACATTTCACTTTTTCAGACATATAATTTTGACACCAAAGCAGCTCTTGCTGAAAGATTAATTAGGACTTTGAAAACGAAGCTTTGGCGATATTTTAAAGCCAGTAATACGTTCAAATACGTCGATGTCTTGGACGACTTGATGTTTTCTTATAATAACAGCTATCACAGAACAATAAAAACCACTCCTTCAGCTGCTAGACGGGAAGATCAGCAAACACTGTGGATTCGCCAATACGGAGATGCAGAGAAAAAGAAACCAAAATTATCTGAAAACGATTTTGTACGCGTGAGTTTGATAAAAAACCTTTTTCGAAAGGGTTATGAACAAAACTGGTCAAAGGAGCTATTCATCGTACAGAAAGCTCTTCCCGGAAACCCACCGTATTATAGATTAAAAGATCTTAGCGGTGAACCCATTATGGGAACGTTTTATGAAAAAGAGTTGCAGTTGTCTATAAAAGATAACGAAATTTACGAAATCGACAGCATTTTAAAGAAGCGTAAGAGACGAGGGAGAGTGGAATTTCTAGTGAGTTGGTCGGGGTACCCAGAAAAATATAATTCCTGGATTACAGAGAAAGATCTTGTAAATTATGGGTGATTGGTCTTTTTGTGGTAAAGACATCCCTAAAAGCGAAATTGTGTTTTTCTCGCAGATTATTGCAATTTATTTTGTGGTCGGGTTTAGCATCTACAACATCACTACCGGAAATGAGAACATTAATCTCTGGATTTCGCTGTTATCTAGCTGTTTAGGGTATCTGCTACCATCACCAGTAATCAAAAGAAGAAAGAATGCTCTTTATCAAACTCCGAGCGCTAGCCACATTTCAAAGCAATCAGAGAGTTTTACAACGAATACGTGATGAGGACACTTGAAAAAATTAACTATAATCCGGTTAAAAGAAAACAACATCTTCTACTCACACATTACTTTCGCAAACCTTGTTGGAGAACGTTAACAACATGAGACCACGATATTGTTGTAATCCTCAACTGTATGAAGATTATTATCTCTCCCAGACCGGAAAAGGATATTTCTCCGGCTCGCAAAGGCAGCTAGGGTATGGGTTAGGAAACATCTTTGCCTCTTTAGGTCGATCGGTTTTACCTCTTGTAAAGCGAGGAGCTAAATCCATAGGAAAGGAGGTTTTGAAAAGCGGAACCAACTTCGTTTCTGATATTCTGGAAGGTAAGAACCTCAAACAAGCTGCTCTGAACAGAACAAAAGAGACTGGTTCTAATTTACTACGAAAAGTAGCCACGTTTCCGGGGGAACGGAAAAGAATTTAAAAAACCACAAAAAGAAAAAAGAAATCCTCTTCAAAAGCGAAAAGAGTCAAGACAGACATATTCAGTTAAGATGGCGAGTCTGATTCATACAGAGTCGTGTGAATCGATTAAAGAGGAGTTGGATTTATTCTCTGTCCCTCCCTCTCAAACTTCTTTGGAGCAAGGAAAATACGTTCAATACAATCCTGTCTCTATTTTATCAAATAATGGTCCTATCGAATTCCTCATTCCAGGAGAAAACAGCTCCTACATCGATCTTTCAAATACTTTACTACATGTTCGCGCGAAAATTAAAAAACAAGACGGATCAGTTTTAGGGAATGATAGCAATGTTGCTCCTGTGTGCAATTTCTTACACGCCTTATGGTCTCAATGTGATTTATATTTGAATGGGGTTTTAGTTACCCAAGCATCCAACACATACCCTTATCGAGCTTATATCGAAACGCTTTTAAGTTTTGGGGAGGAAGCTAAAAAATCTCAGCTAAGTTGTTCTCTTTGGTATGGAGACACAGCAAGCAAATTTGACTCTTCAACCAATGCAAATAAAGGATTCCAAAAACGGAAAGAGTTAGCATCCGGCAGCAAAGAACTGGATATGATTGGTAAACTCCACTTAGATTTATGCTTCCAGAACCGCTATCTCTTAAGCGGAGTGGAGGTGAAGCTGCGGTTGAACAGATCGAAAGATGTTTTTTGTTTGATGGGGTCAGGAGATTACATGGTAGAGCTTACGAATGCTTCCCTTTATTGTCGGAAAGCGGTCCCAAGTGACGCGGTCCAACTGAGTCACATTCGGGCTTTACAAAGCAGTTCTGCAAAATATCCAATTCGAAGAGTAGAGGTAAAAAGTTTTACAGTCCCGCGTGGTACTTATTCCATCTCGAAAGAGAATCTTTTTCTAGGACAGTTACCGCGGCGGATAGTTTTCGGTTTGGTTGAAAATGAAGCCTTCAACGGAGCTATTGGAAAGAATCCTTTCAACTTCAAGCACTGCTCAGTCAATTTTGTTTCTTTGTACAGAGATGGGGAGCAAATACCGGCAAATCCTCTGCAATTAAACTACAGTCAAAACCGCTATATTCGAAGTTTTTTGTCGCTCTTCACTGACTCCGGTCTTTACTACAACGACTCCGGAAACGGAATCTCTCGTGATTCCTTCCCTCTCGGTCATTCTTTGTATGCGATAGACCTTACGCCGGATTTATCCGCTTCCTGTTCTCATTTCCAACTGATAAAAACTGGAAACATTCGTCTGGAGTTACACTTCTCTACTCCTCCTACAGAAACAATGAATGTCATCATTCACGCAGAATTTGACAACCTACTTCAAATCGATAGAGATAGAAACGTTTTAACTGATTACTGATGGATACACTGCAGATTGAGAGGATATTAAAAAATGACGCCTGCGCAAAAAAGATTTTTAAAGGCGTTTATCCTAAAGATCAACTACCTACTGTGGAGTATCCTGGGAGTTATGTTGTTAATACCGATCCAAGCACCGCCCCTGGAGAACACTGGGTTGCTATGTTTTTCAACAATCAGAGATCTGCTGAGTTTTTCGATAGCTATGGTCTACATCCAATTGTTTATGGTTTGACGGATTTTTTAGATTCACACTCCTCATCCTGGACCTACAACTCGAAGACCCTACAAAGTTTGATATCTGGAGTCTGTGGACATTATACCGTGTACTATATCTTATTTCGCTCGCGTGGTTGCTCTTTAACCGAGATATTGACTCATTTTTCCGATAATGTTAGTGTAAATGATAAAACTGTTGAGCGTTTTGTTGAGAACTTATTGAAACCGCTTTACGTGTAATAAACAGAATTGAATACAATCGAGTGTCTTTATTATACAATATAAATACGATTCACATCCAAAATAATCACACGACATATGGGACATTCCTTTGAATAAAGCTTTGTAGTACAAGCTAGACATCCGAAACAGTGAGAGCACGGCATGGTTAAAGCATTAATTCTCGCATCAAAACACACTTTGCATACAAGTTCTTGAGATGTGTCACACTCTTTTGCTTCAGTTAGGGGGGTTATGTTCGGTTCTTCATTTTCAACTGGAGGGTTTCTCGTTAGTATTGGATCTGCTACTTCTTCGGGAGTAGCAAAACCAAATCTCGTTCCCGATAAAAACTCCTCTTCTGGGATGCGAAAGCTGTTGTGTTGGGTGATGAATTCAGATCCAAACGTTCTCTCTAGATACGCACACGCGGACCAGTATTTCGCGTGCTCAATTTCTGGGATGTCGCTATCAGACCACTGATAAAGAGAAAGTCCACATTGAAAGCATATTGCTCGATCATCACTACCTCTGTATAAAAATCCAGCTTTAGCCATTCGTTCAGGACTTAAATTATCGACTCGGTGAGGCCAGTTGTTTGTGAAGGTTAAGATTCGCGATTCTTCAGATTCGAAAGAAGGGCACAACATTTTTTAAACAAATTTTACTCAAATCTAAAGACGGTTACATACGTTAAAATCACACATTTATTGTTTTATGTTAAGTGGAGATGGTTTTCTCTTCTTTTGATAAAGTTCAGTACTTCTAGGCAGACTACTTGAACGTTTTTTCTTCCCAGCTGTGTGTTTCAAGGTTTTCACAAGAGCGGCTAGCTCCTTACTGATACCGCAGTTTTCGTTTCTAATGATGAATCCGGATGATCGATCTTGTAGATGTTGAAAATATTTCTCGGGTGAAAAGATAGCTTCCACTTTAAATCTGATAAGAAAGTTTTCTACAGCCGCCTCTTTTTTGAAAATCTCCAACCGCGTTTTCACTTCACAAACATCACCGTATTGACAGTCAGCTGAGAAAACGACTACCACATATGGTCTGGCGTCTGTTGGGCCTTTGAAAGCCACAAAAGGCAGACCATCGAACATATGTATACACACTTGGATAAGCTGATCGGTTGAAAAGAGAGTTTTTCCTCTTGAGACAGTCAGCACGCCTTTTCTCAACATCTCACCGTCTGCGGGTATTGATTTTCCTTCTTTGTCAATGTCGAGGAAGATTTTTCGTATTTTTCTTGCTTCTTCTGGATGGTTTCTTGCACGCCTCAACAACGCTGTTTGCTCCACCAACTCTTCATAACATGGGGAGTGCGTAGTTGTAGTATCGATATTCTCCGCTCGGTCTTCATAGTCGTCAGCATTTGAAGTGTGTGTTTCGCCACAGTTTTCCATTTTTCTTCTTCTGATTTTCTCGCTAAAAACACGGTTTATATACACAACAGCTAGCACAAAAAAGAATCATTATACTTGTCTGGACTTGTCTTATTCTATCAAACAATTGTGCAATAAAACATTGGTGTAATGCAGTTAAAAATATTTATTCGCTCATTGCTAAAAATTGTTTATCTTTTCAAGAGAACGTGATCAACGCCGAAAAATTGTTTGTATTGCCTTTTCAAGAAACGTGACCACCTCGGAGCTTTCTAGCTTCCGTTGGCATCAGTTTTTGTTGATAGTCGTGATTCAGCATTGATGATTGGTTGAGACTTTCACGCCCCAATGTTTATGTGATAGATTTCTAGCTATCTTACAGACCATATGTTCAAAATGCAGTTAATATCGAAGTGACGGTATTCTCAAGAGGGGTGCCATTAAATCAAGTTTAATTTACAAGTTGTATTGATATTGGTTTAAGTTGTTTACAAGCTGGTACATGTTGTCTTTGTGTTATCGTTTGTTTACAAGTTGGTACACGTTGTCATTTGTTTACAAGTACACGTTGTCATTTGTTTACACGTGTTTACAATGTACTTCAAGGTCATGTATCACCACGTTCGGACGTCACGTTCGGAAATGACGTAATCCACCACCACCACCACCACCGCAAAAAACAGATCAAAAAACATATTACATACTACTAATGGGTCTGGCAGTTTTGGATGACAAAGCAAAGTGCTGGCTCAACTCTATCACTGCCAGCATCTGATCTAGGCAACACAGTAGGTTAGGGTAGTAAAAGGATAAAACCTCGCTCCCCATCCTTTTCTTGTGTCTGACCTGGATCATAGATACCCTGCCTTACGATGACGACGACAAACACAACGAGGGTATAAAGTATGTTGCCAAGTGCTTGTTCAGCATAATCAATCAGACAGTATGAAGCTATTTTTCTTTTTGATGGCCTATTTTTCTAAAGACCATAAGTCGTCCACTCGGTGAAGACCCTTATGAATTAACATAATGTGCAACTGGGATGCAAAATTAATCTCAAAAACTTTGCAAAATGTATTGAAATACACTAATTTTGGTCAGATTTTCTGTTTTAGTAATGAAATGTGTAATATTTGAAAATCTTGTTTTCTTTTATCTAATCTTTATTTTTTTTTTTGGTTTCTTCTTCAAACTTCCGATAAAAACTGCTTCTGACAAAGGTTTTTGTGAATCAACGTCAAAATTGGCAAAGCTCTGCTTTTTTGTCGTAGTTTGTGTGTAAGTTTTGCACGAGGATGCAATGCACAAAAAACCATAGGCCTCCATGCACAGTAAAGCAAAGTCACAAAGTAATTTTTTTATCTTCAATTACTTGTTGCGAGCCGATTGCGTTACAATTAGTTAAAACCAGGTTCAAATGTGTTTTTTCTTGTTAAAGATTGCCGACCTTTGTGGTAGGCTATATTGATTGTTGCGATAGCTGCAAGCGTATGGACGGTGAACATTTTGTGCCACGGCTCGCTTGTGGACGGACAGGGTCTTCAACTGTAAAAATGGGACAAACAGCTTCAACCAAAATCTCACTCAAAAGAGCTAGTTCGAATCAAACCGAAAATCCGATGCTGCCCTACATCGTTTTCCAAATCGTCTTTTTGCCACTGGCTGCCAGCCAAGGGGTATTCAACGAATTAGTGAAGAATACAACTATGTTGGCTAGATAACTTTTTAAACAATTCAGATCGCACAACTTGTTGTAGGCAAGGTGCTTATTGCGTATTTTTTTTGAATAGAATTCGCTGCTACTATTTTCTTCTTTTACTACATTATGCGGCTTCAAATCAAGAGCGGCTTTTATCTTTTAGAGAACAAGACACTTTGAGACGATAGAAAACTACAAAAAATTAGATAGCCAAACCTCAAAACAAATAAATCCCTGATAGAAACGAATGCTTAGCACTAATATAATGATTACCCTGGCCTTACTGCGATTAATTTAATAAAAATTGGACCACCGAAAGCAAATATTAAATAAACCCCAGATTCAACAAAATTCGAATAAGTGAACTTTAGTCGCTCTCCGTTTTTTGAAAAAATTTCAAAAGATATTCAGATAAACTGTGATATTACAACTGATAATGCTGAATAATTTCCTACCTACGAAGCGCGCTTGCAGATACCTCTGCTAAAGAAACTAATGTCAATATCAATGACATCATTGATAAAGATGATGATGAAATTAACTTGGGTCTAAATTAGGTATGATGCCATCGGTCATGTAATATAACATTCGTGAACAGTTTTTGTTCGTATTATTGCGCATATTAAGCGCATTGTATATGATCACAACGGTACTACAATATCACAGTCTTTTTAATAATGCAGTGTTTTATATGGTTTGTAATTTAGAAAGGCTTCTATTTTTTATCAGTATTTTATGCGGCTTCTAATTAAGAGCGGCTTTTAAGCAAGTAAATACAGTATCAGATGCTGCTTTTCATTAATTCAAGTTCATTAACAGCTCTAATCAAAACGGGTAGCCATTTATTGAAACGTCGGTAAACTTTATAGAAGCATTTATCTTTCCAACGTAACTGTGCTTATCGTAGCGCATGAGATTAGTGTTGGAAACAAGTCGCTTGAAGGCGAGTTATTAGCAACCGTTGTCAAGTCCAGAGTCAGTTGGAGTCCTTTCATACAAATCACTCGAATCAGGTCGAGTCATTTTTTGCGGCGACTCGACAAAAGTCATCGACTTGAATCTCTCCAACACTGCTCGAGGCAACGTGCATTCAGTTCAGCCTTTCTTTAAATAGGTTTTGTTCACTTTGTGATTCCAAATAAGTTTAATTTCGTAGAATGAAGTTCAGATAGCTTTACCAAAGTTAACAGTTGTTTATTCCTGGATAAACCGCGGACAGTAAAAAGAAGAAATATCAATTCAAAGTAATTGGGAATATTACAATAGCTTTTCCAATCAAAATACAAAGCACTTTTACTCGTGAAATAATTGTTCTGTCCAACGAGCAATAACCCGGAAATCATTTACTAAATGAGCTACTTTTCTGCAACGCATTCCTGGTAAATCTCAACTTGTCTATTTTTGTCAAATCGTTTAAACGTGACTTGAATTTTGTTAGTGGCACTTTCTACTTCTACAAAAGTAGGCTGCAATAAAACTTGTGGCATTCTGTCCAACTTTAGAGATAACATGTGCACAGTGCATGACGTCCTATTTTTGCCATAATTTCTTGGATCACATTAGTTGAAATTTAATGTCGTAACTCCGCTACTTTATGACGAGTCAGCACGAATTGTTCCTGGATGTGAATAAAGCGCTTAGAAAGAAATCTCTTTATATGATTGTTGTTATTGTAAAATAACTGCTGAAGACAAGGCCGTATTTAAAAATGCCTAAATAAATTTGCAAAACATTAATATGACGTCATGATGAAACATGAACAGAATCTATCTGCGTATCATCAAAAGCGTCTGTGGAAGTGTAAGCCCCAATCAGGCACAAAATCCAATGCAAGGAGTGAGAAAATATGGGCAAATTACGAAATCTAAGTTGAAAAAAAACCGTAAAAACTAAGTAACCCTGAACACAATCCAAAATATTAATACTATTTTCTACTGGAAAACTTCTTATTGTGTAAATTGGATTCAAGAAAATTACAGGGTCTCTGTGCCTTCCGTTTACCTATGTGTGAAGAAACCCCTTGTTAGCTTTTCTGTTGCTAGTCTCGGGTGATCTTCAGCTTCAAGGTTTTCATATTCTAGCCTAAGCAACCAACACAATATGCTATAAACTTTAATCATAACAGTGCAAAAGCATAAGTTTCAACGAGTTCAGCTAACACATTGGTCTAAAGTGCAAATTTCCTTGTTTGTAGGGGTCCTTGCTCTAAATCATCTTTTTTCTAAGTCAGTAACTAGATTAATTAGGTCATCTTTTAGCATGAACGTACGAGGTATTGCCACTTAAGCCTGACATGTTAAATTGCAACTAAAACTCGATAAAGGTAAGGAAAAACGCATCAATTCTTCTTGTAAAACTACTCTATTTCTTACATGTATAGTAATGCAAGAGGCTTGCGATGCACTTAGCAAAACTGCTCATTGGTATATCATGTAACAACATAAAGGTGGGAAAAACATTTTTGTGTTAGAAATCGCTTTACTGCATGGGACACTGAAAATGGTCTAAAGCTGTTTTAGAGTTTGATTAGCTTAATCAAACTCTACTCTAACTGCCTGGGTTAATGGTTCCAAACATTGCATCAATTGCTCAGCATCTTTTGAGCTGTTTTTACACAATTTTTTCCAAATCCCTAATTTCCAAAGATGTTCATTTTGACTTTTCTATTTTTGAATACCTTTTTGACTTGGGGATTAATTATACAAAATCGATTATTATCCGCTGATGTCTTCAGTTTCTACTCACATTTGTAGGTCTTAAACACTTCATTTCTGCAAAGCCAATATGCAGTGTACAGTGCGGACATTTTATGGAGCCCCAAAATGGTGTTTTCTGGGCCTCCGGTGAGAAACCACTGGGTTAAGTGTTTGTAGTCTATCCCAGCGCTTCTCACCAAATCCATCCAGAAGCCATTTCAAATGAGCCGTATCAATAGGGCGTCTTCTCAACTTTAACTAACAAAAGCGGGTATATCAGAACCGTCTTAAAGCTATCCTGCGTGTCATCGGTAGCTGGTCTTCAACTTCATCATAGCAAAAACCCAAGTTTAAATGTTAGCTAAATTAAACAGGTTCAAAGACGCAGCCAGGATTTCCCGAAGGAAGAAGTATAAAAGAGAATTCTTTAAACAACACATCCCGGAGTGTAGTGGCAAGCTCATGGGAGCCGTGATGATGCGATTATTCCTCCCAACCGATGCGGAATGATTGCGGTTTTTTAAAAAGTGTAAAGTTTTAATTCTGGATATTACGACGACTTCAAGAATTTCTCGACTTTACTATTTAAATCACGGATAAGTAAGCAAAGATCCGATTGCATGGCAACTTTAATCTAAGCAAACCATTTAGCCATTCACTTCAGGTCTATCTAAACCCTGCATTCAATCTCCACATGCTAACATTAGCTATGCAACTGCGTATTTAACCAGGGGGAAAAGGGCGATGGCTTCACTAAACGGTATGATAGAACCTTCAAATTGTTGATCTCTCAATGAAAGATCTTTGTGTATGTTTAAAGACCAACGTGGGCAAGACTTCAAAAAGTTACCGTATTTGCCGGACTATAAACCGCACCAGATTATAAGCCGCACCTCACCAATTTTTCCCAGAAAAAAACGCACCGCGGTATAAGCCGCACCGGACTATAAGCCGCATTTTTAAAACACTAAATGTAAGGACTTTAGCCCCATTTTATCGTAAATAAATCATTTTAAAAAAGCTACTGACAACACCAAATAGTATATTCACCAAATTATTTTATTAGTTTTCTGAGAATTCATCATAATTTTCATCACATTCAGAATTAATATCAGTCAATTCATCTGAATCTACTACCGGTACTTCATTTTCTTCTTCTACTTCTACTAGGTTTTTTAAAATTTTCTGGTTTTAAAAAATAGATTCAGGTTTTTAAAAATTTTCTGGTTTTAAAGTTAACTTATAAGCCGCACCTGACTACAAGCCGCACCCTTTAAATTAAAACACATTTTAAGTTTTTAAGTGCGGCTTATAGTCCGGCAAATACGGTAATTTTCTTAAATGCACTGCCTCCGCTCTAATAATATTGATCACACTTACTTTATAAAATTGCTGGATAATGTGATTGAGCTAAACGCTCCCTCACACCCCCAAAAAAACTCTTTTTAAACACACAGCTGTAGCTAAGTTGCTGAAGTGTTCATCTCTTCCATCAGCCAGTATTCATTCCAAAATTCTGAGTAGCTATTGCAGCAGCTTACGGCTAAAGCTTTTAACACTGGTTATCCTTGTATTTAAGTGCTAATTATGAACCCAGCAGACCCAATAACTTTTAATTGACCGCCACTTAACATTCTTAATCGCCTAATCGATATCAAAAAGAGAGAGCAATGCTTGTTTTGGAAATTTTTCCAGACAAATAGCATTATGACGGAACATGACTGCACAGCAGTACATCCACGTCCTCTTGTATGAGGAAAACTACTAAAGGTATAAAGATATTGAGTCAAACTAAAGCCCCAAGCCCAACCAAACATCTTCAAGGAAATTTTCGCAAAATCGTCAGTTGTTTTGTGCATAAAATTATCTGAGGCCAAAGACTATCTGAGTCATGGCAACATGGTCCCCCTTACTGCACTCGTGAATAGGCTATTTATTTGCACTCGGTAACACAAACACATTTTATGACAATTTGTTGCCAATAACTGTGGGGTAAATTGTAGTCAAATAGATTAGTTCAAACATGTAAGCAATTTTTATAATGACTACGTGTCAGCAATTCTCTTAGTTGTTGCGTGCTGTTGTTATTGCTGTTGTTGTTACCTCACCCCTTCCGAGGGATGGGGCATGGCGGAAGACCATGGAGACCCAGAAGCTGGGCAATTCCCCAGGGCCTGGACCAGAGGTCATTAAAGAACCGAGAATCGCCAAAGAGCAAGCGGCGCAAAGAGTCTGTAAATGGACCGTGCAGAATGAGATGAGAGATGTCCTGGGACGAGTGTTCGTAAGCGCTGCATGAAGGATTCTCGATTCTGCTAATCCTAGATAGATAAGAACTGAACAGAAGGCTGTGCCCGTTGCAGCGAAGACGAGAGAGAACACAGCAAGCATGACGAACGAGCACAAGTTCCTCGGTGCAAATCGAGGAAACCTGTGAGTCAAAGAATTTAGATGAGACAGTACGCCTCCAATCCGAGAACAGATAAGAGTGGATACGAGAGGTAAGAGGAGAGAGACTCCATTATTTTTGCGTCGCGATAAGAGCTTGTTACAGCACTGGCCGTTCTTTGTTGGTATCATCCGCATTTGTTTTCAAACCTCGCCTAAAAATCTCATCTTCCATTGTCATTGAAGGCCTACATACATGTTACAGCACCTTCTTTGCTTTGCTGGTATAACCAGCATTTGTTTTGAAACCTCGATGTACAATCTCAGCTTGCACTGTCATACGCGTCATTTCTACCGATGTAATCGTGTGCTCGCGGTTCAGTCGCACCGCAAGCAATGATGTTTTGTGCCTTTGTTAATTGTTTGCAACGCACTGAGTACAGCACGGTTAAGAGTAGAGAAAATTGGAAAGCTATTTATTGTGATATTTGTTGGCTCAAGAAGTTGGAGGATGATCACATGAATGCTAGTTTCAAATTATTGCTATGGATAAATTTTAAGTTAGTCATTGCTATCTCGGAATTTCGCTTGTTTTGTTGATGCAGGGTGTTTCAAAAAATTGTCATCAATTGGTATGTTAATATTACAGAAACTACTGAGCAAAATCAAATAAAACTAAACAGGCATAATAGTGACCAAAATAAGATTTATTCCTGTAAATTTGAATAAGAAGTTAAAAGGCAGGTGAATTTCATGAAATATTTCACAAATGTTCAACGTGCGTACCACCGGTTACACGGCGCACGTCAAGTCGGTAGTCTAGCTCTTCCCAAACACGCTGAAGTGTATCTTGCGTAACAGTCTCCGGTGCGAATTTTCTTTGCCAACTCCGAATTTGGTTTGCTGTTGCTGATTTTTTAGAGAACTTTCCCACAAATGCACTCTGCATAATCTTGTTCGAGATTGTTCTCGCATACTCCAACACCCAAAAAAACACACTCCAACACATAATTTTCTCGCTAGTGAAGACCATTTAAACAAACAGGTTTGACACGCATCTGAGGCCAAAAATTCCTACAGCTGAAAAGATAAGCATATCAAAAATTAAAAGTAAAATTTTGGCTTGTTTCCATACAAGCTGTGAAGATTTTAAGACATTTAAACAGGAACTGGCAAAATTATTTAATTGCAAAGTGATGTCATGTTTTTTGAAATGCCCTGCATATTCTTGTTTTACATACTCTCAGAGCGGTAATGCTCCAAGCGCTCCTCTGCAGAAAATTAGAAAATTAAAAAAACCAGCATAGAGCTATGAAACAACAATTTATCCAACAAGAAACAAAACAAGGATACCTATTCCAATGAAGAAAACAGTTCCCAACGAGAGATTGTAATCAAGCACGAGTTATGTTTCAAAATGTTTTTGATATTTCAGCAAGTGCTTTTATTGATATAAGATGTTTTAATGTAAATGCGGCCTTGCCGGGGAAGTCGTCAGTAGCTCAAAACGAGGAAACATAGCAGTACCTTTATGCGGCAAAATGAAGCAAAAACGTTGCCGCAGTGTTTCGTCTTTTGTTGATCGAAAAAACTTTTTCCCGGACGTCGATAGGGTGAAAGTGTCTCAGTTTACCGATGTCCAGATTGTTCAATCATAGCTGGTGCATCGTATTTCTTCCACAAGCGGTGCACCAAGCAAGTAAAATTTCCGTAACAGTGCCTTTTCTAACAACTTAAAAACAGCGCCGTGGCTACGGGGGATCCAGGGGAGCCGTGCACCTGCTTCGGGCTACTCTAAATTCTTGATTTTGCTTGGAGCTAGGGTACCTAATGTGAGCAAAGTTGATATTACTCTGTACAATCATACATGCAAAAATTGATCTTAAAACAAAAAGAAGATACGCAACAGTGATTCGACGAAAGACTCGCAAATGCGCGCTTTGATGATATTGATGAATGAAAAAAGTCTCCGCCTTCTATTTGAGTGAAAAATGTGATTAGCCAGCATTTGCGCGCGTGTGAACATAGACTGTCCATGCCACATGCAGCACACAGTCTTAAAAAAAATAGATAAACAAACCAGCTCCCTTATTGTGGGTGTCTGCACCGCGGTTGTGTTTGCTCTGGCGATGGTACTATTCAACGACATTACCAACGTGCACTTTAACGAAATTTAACTGCTCCTATAGGTATCGTTTCAAACCACTATAACACATTAATCATGGTTTGAAATCACTGATTTAATTTGACCTTGATGTTCAATCAAAACATTGTGAAGAAATTCTCATTTCAAATTGAATCAAGCCAACTTCAAAGGTTCCAGTTATCGCAGATGTTTTGTTTCGGGCGAATCAAAACCTCACGCCAACGTGACATTAAAGCGCGATAATAAATTCACTTCCTCATATATACTGTGAAAAAGCTATATTTTTCATGAATTCACTGAGCCTATTAAAAGCTTGAATAAACAGGGTAGTGTAAGGCAAGGATAAAATTTTAATTGTTTGTCATTGCAAGACGGAATTCAATACCGGTATCAGTTTGGGAAGAACCTATATACTTAGATAACAATGAATTTCACAACAGTGCTACCGGAAGATAATGAGTAAGTTAGTACTAAAAAGAGGCTACAAGCTAATTATCAAAGCTTAGAACAAAGAAAATTTGAAAACGAAAAAATTATAGAGAGTGCAGCGTAAATATATGCATGTTTTAGGTTGTGTAGCCTATTTTGTTCTCCTTTAAATACGAGCACTTTTGCTGTACGATTAATTGGGTAGTTGGTCTGACAATCAATTATGATGTCAGCCAGTGATAATTTGCCAGATCATTAGCAATAGCAACAGGCTATGACAGGAAATATAGGAATACCAGTGAAAGGCCTTAATTACCTTAATCGATATAATTTATATCAATGGTTACACACCATTTTGAACCTTTCTTGTTGCTGATCACGGTGGAAGGCTATCACTTTGCTATCATCAGTATCTCTGCTCCAAAGCAATAGTGAGGAACTTTCCTTTTATTCTTTTTTTAGGGGGGAGTCAAGTATCAAATCAATGATGGAAGGTATTCTTGGTCCTTAAAATTACATTTTTCCAATGGAATAGAGAGTGAAGATTTTTTGTTTTTTATGGGAGATCGCGTGGCAAATCGACGATTTGAGCAAATACCGGGCCTAGAATTTATGCTCTGTCAATCAGGATTAGGGCCGTAGACCTTTCTTGTTTGGAGATCCACCATCAACTTTCCCAAAAATTTTGGACACTTTCACATCAGACTGGCGGGTGGCTCATATTGTCTTCACGGGCGATATGGCGCCAGCGGGAATACAGTTGGTGACCCCTGATATAGATGATAAAATGCTGAGGCCTCGTGCTATAGCTTAGTGTTCTCGCCGGTGATCTGACGATTTGTCATTTAATTTTTTCAGGTAATACTTAATATATGTAGCGGGTTCCTTTGGAAATTTGTAAGACATTTGTTGGCCTGACGCCAGTATTTGCTGATTCAATTTCATTCTGTTAGCATCCAGCACGACAAAGAAGGACTTCATTATGCTGGGTGCTGACAGAAGAAAATTTTAGCGTTTTTAAGAAGTGAATTTGGAAATTTAAAGGTTTCAACTTTTTCAGATCTTACTCTCTCCCGTTTGACGGCACTGATGTCATAATAGCAGCGATCGTAATGATAACCATGTGTGTGTTCGGAACAGTTTCAAACCTCATAACCATTGCGACTGTTTTGTTATCAACAAAATTAAAGTCAGTAAAGCGTTGGTTTTACTATCTCAGTGCATAGGCATTTAAAATATTGTTCAGAAATTGATTAACATAGAGGATTGCGCTCATAACCTTCTTCCCATTCTAACCATGTCATTGATTTGCAGGTCGACATTTTATTTTCTCATTATGAGTTTGAGTGTCTCTGATCTTCTCTCTGCTTGGATCAGTATCTTATTCCTCTACCGCATGACCTGGGGATTCGATGTATGGCATTGGCCGGATATCGCATGCAAAGTAAACAATTGTTGTGTTGAATTAAGTCAGTGGCATCAACTAGGGGAAGATGCCCGCCTCCAGTGAAGCTCTTTTGTGAACAGAACACCTTTTTAATTTTTAGAACAAAAATGGAATTTACTTGACTACGTTGCCATCAACGCTACACAAAACAAATGCTACACAAAACAAATGCTGTAAGCCAGTGGTTCTGAAAGTTTTTTGCTGACGGTGCTCTTTAAAAACTTATAAATATACTTACGTTGCCCAAGACTAACCGAAATGTTAAGTATTTCACATGACCAAAAAATTATATTAAATCATGTTCAATACACAAAAAAATGACTGATTTATTAAGACACTAAAAAATTTAACGCGAACTGTGAGCTTGCTGCTCCCTACACTGATTATGTTTTGCAAAAATATGACATAGATAAGCCAACTTGGTCGGGAATACTCCATCTTGAGATGTAGTAGCAAGTGCATCGTTTTCCTTTTTCAAAAATATGGTAATTTCGGTTTGTACGCACGAAAAAGAAATTTGCCTTTGAAAAGCGGTCTCAAATTACAATAAAACAATAAATTATTGCATTCGGCTCCCGATTCATCGCAAAGACGTTGGAAAAGCTGAGTCTTAAAGAGGTTTTTTTTATTGAAGCTTACAATTTTGACAACGATTTGAAATACAGTGGTACCTCAGGATACGAATTTATTTCGTTCCGGGACGGCGTTCGAAGGTGAGTTATTCGTATGCTGAAGCAAGAATTATATGTGAATGGCTTAATCCGTTCCAACCCCCCAAACCAAGTCATATAAAGAAACAAACTAATTGAAAAGGTAGCAAATTTGTAAAATAAAATCAATATAATTGATAAAAAACATATATGTCACCATCAGATAATCGTAGTATCGAATGTTTATCAGTTAATTCGGTTGATATTTGAAGCAATGACTTTTTTTCAGAGACCACGACTAATGTAGGTGATTTTGGGCTGGTTTTCCGGCAATCAACATATTTTTCGGCTATTCTAGCAGAAAAAAATGCTGACGAGGAATAAACCCAGTTTAATTTTCAATCAAGTGAAATACTAACAACACTTGGTAAAAAATATCTTGGAAACCTACGGTATTAGGCGCGTGCTTTGAAAAATTGCTCATTCGTATCTCGAACTTTTCGTCGTATCTCAAAACAAATATTTCTTCGACACTCGATTCGTAAGCCGAAACATTCGTATCCTGAAACGATCGTATCCCGAGATACCACTGTACTCCATTCAGGTGCGGCTGTTGTCGCAGCTGTTGCTAAGCCAGCGCCTTGCGCTGTATTAGGCATTGAGTTTATTTGGCGTTGGGAGCGACGCTTTGCCCTAATACTCGTAGCCCCCCGAAACGACCGCATAGCACAGGGACCATCATTGCATAAGCCAACGCAATATTTCCACTCACGATTACTTACCTTAAAAAATTGTTTAGAATCGCAAACAATACATGTGCTTTAGAACTTAGCGAAATGGGCTTGCAAAAAAGCAAATCTTCGACAATGTTGTCATCGCCATCAATAAATCGTACGTAGCAAATCAAGTAAGCATCTTTATTGCTGGTACTGGTTGTTGCTTTATCTAACTGTAAGCTGAACTCATTTCCACGCATTTTTGCCACCAGCTGATTATTAATATCATCCGCAATTTTGTTGTCAGTCATTCTACAGATGATATAGTTTGTGAGTGGAACAGCTTTACGTTCTTGCGCAGCTGATTCCCCAGTGATTGCCGAGACTAAGTCAATGACAGCAGAAAGTATGAGCTCCTCCGCGACGGTATGCTGTTTCTTGCATTTTGCGATTCTATGCATAACTATAAAAGAAGCAAGATGAGCTTTGGCTGGTGTACGCAAAATTCAGAAAATTCGACTGGCTGCTGGTTCATTTCTTATAATTTCCAGATAAATACTCACGTCGTTTGCCAGATAAGCAGTTGTGATTTGTTGCTAGGTGGCTGTTCAGTTTACTATGCATTCCTCAGCTAAAATTTTGCAACAAATCACACATAGCGGATGCTCAATCCTTTCTCTCTTTATGACAGTAAAGCCGCGATTGAGATAACTACTGTAGTTGTTTCTGGTCCTCTTTCTTTCACTTTTCTCTTTATTTACATTAGTTTTGATCTGCCATTTCTGAGGTAAAATACAAGTAACAAATTTCTTCTTTACGAAACCTAAACCTTATTGCAGTTAATGTTTTACCGTACAATCGTGTAAACCTCACTATTGCAAAATTACTTTTGTGAGGAGATTAGGTGATTGTCATTGTTACGAAATAAGCAAAATAACGTCCGGTTGTTATGATTTGTTGCCGTTTTATTGCGAAACAGAAAATTTTATTGGTGTATAGAGAGAAACAGCAAACCAACAATTTTCGAAAATTTATGCGGCATCCGGTTCGGGAACCGCTACTGTAAGCAGTTGGTTTGAATGAAAAAAGAAGCTCTTAAAAAGCAGTTAAGAAGACTGGTGGTGATGAACTCGGTCATTCTCCCTGATGCTAAAAACATCTACTTCGGGTGCTGGTGAAAACAAATTAAAGTTGCATCATAAAGTTAAAAACATACATTTTTTAAAAATGAATTTAGGAAAATTTTTAGCAGCAAACATGAAGGAAAATTTTGAAAACAAATTGTGTGTAACATGAATTTTCGTGTAAGATCACGATTATTTGATATGAATCATACTGGCCATTAGGAGTCAGGCCAATTTCCACATAACTTTAGGAGAGTCCATTTCATGTTCAACAGTTTAATTTAAGTTTTCGCTTCCCCAAATTTGCTTTTCTAAAAATTGTTACAAATTTTGTAATAAAGAATTATTCAATAGCTATAGTTAAAACTAGGTACATAAAGCTTTGTAATACTTTTTACTGATTATTTCTATCGCTAATACAAATAAAGTTATAAATTTTTTAAAGTGCTTACAGACTTTATGGACACCCTGTATAACGCATTGGTGCTCAGGTTCACAAAACACACTGATAGGCAAGGAAGAAAATAACAACACAAGAAATTGAGGCACGGATAATATACACCACTGCAAGCACATGTCCCAAAACAGTCGCCAAAAATCGAATGTATACTCTAAAGCAGAGTGCTTTCTGTGCGTGCATAAATGCGTAACAGCACGCGAAAGTCTTTTTGTTTTAACTCCTTCAAAACTACTGGGCGTACAAATTTGAAACGTGCAACAATTGATCACTTCCCCAAAATGATCTTACAAAAACATTGGTTATGCTAGGATGACCTCATAACAAAAGGAAATGTTTTTAAAGTTTGCAATTGTTGACATAGGAAAACATTTCTTAGATCAAAAGATAGCCAGCCCCCAACTTGCAAAAGCATTATTTTTTCGCGGTGTAAGATGACGTAACAGTTAAGGCTGTAAAATGATAAGTGTTGAAACGTGGGTAAACGCTTTTTTGGGAAATTAAGATGCTGCTTCCGATAAAAAAGATTGCACAACAATCTAAGCTTTTATGAGTGCAAGAAAAGCTCTTGCAAGTTTTTCTAATTTTGATAGCACTTCTATTTTGTTCTTGAAGGCTTTAAGAGCATCCTGTGACGTCACAATGCCGTCTGCTACAATTTTAGTGAAAACAACAGCTGGCATCACCTGTACTTATTATTCACTTTCATTAAGAGATTAAACGTAAAGTGCTGGAATATTGCCTCTTACGGAAAAATAATTTATTACTGTTGTTTCAGCAGTAAATGTTCTGTTCCAGATGAGCTGATTGTCTGGTAAACGATACGCTTTTTTCAAATGAGATTTCTTTAAACTAATGAGTGCAGAGAGCTCGACATTTAGGTCACTCTGACGCACATACACAATTTCAAATTAGTTTCTCTCTCCACGCATAAGAAAAACAAATGAATGTTTCTGATTGATATTCGACCTGTAAGTAAGAATATTCTTCATTTAAAAGTAGGGAGGTAGAAATCAGAGGCAAGAATTAAATGTAATAAAATCCCAAGTTAAAGAAAAAGACAAACTAAAACAATAGACCTATCGATTTGTAAAATTGAACCTAGAGGGAACATTATTGCTTTGTTATAACTTAATTGACGTCCTAGGATAGGGTGCATGACTTTGGAGTGATGCATGGCTCTTTTTTTCGCTATGCCGGAACCAGGGCAAATAGCGCAATCAAAGAAGTAATATCACAAATGCACATACCAAAAGGGGTGTACCGAGTCGTAAAATAGGCACACCACTTAATAGTTCAATTATGTAATTGTGAAACCGACCACCATTTGATGCTGCCACCATTTTTAACTTTGTTTTGTCTCTTTTACTTTTTTAAACGAACGAATGATATGCTTTACTTGTCAGTATAATCAATCTTGAATAATACAATAAACATAATCACCATTACGGTCTCATGAACTTTGGCCTCCATTTACAACAACTTTGCATTATTGCTCTTACAAAAGTTTGTGCGATGAAGCAGGCGCAGCGGACTGAACTAACATTTACTAATATTTGTTAACTCGGCATAGCTGATGGTTAGTTCTTGCGGGGTAAAATTACACCATGTTTTAGAGAAATGTGCTTGCTATTTTGCTTGATATTAGTTTCATAGAGCTCGAGGGGACAAAGCTAAAGATTTGGGGAAAACAAGATCTCTTTTAACGCTACTGAGTACGCCAAAGCAAGAAAACGTAGACAGCAGGACCACGTAAAGCGTAGCCAGTAGGGGCACGAGAAAGTTTAAGAAGAAATCAAAAGAAAACAAAATCCTCAATTTTGTAACCAACGATAAGGCAAGTCTACCTATGACACCCTGGGTACACGCAAGCAATGAACAGAGCACACAGACCAAAGGCGTATTCAAAACTTTGAAATCACAAATTTGAGTTCAAAAGTGAGCCCACCAAGTTGTGAAATAGGTCTACTACTTAATAAATATTTTTTGTACTTTTGAAGACCATCACTGTCTTGGTGCCGACATTCTCTTTTTTGACCTAAATTTTGTTCCCGTTACCTACTCATATAAAAGAATGGAGAAATTGGGATGATCGTAACATGACTTATGCTTATTTTGCTTGCAATGTTTTGACTCGATCACCTTTTGAAGTAAGCTTAATAACCAAAATTTAATGTGCAGAAAAATATTAACTTTTGATTACTATTCTCACAACTACCCATTGGGTAAAGCCGGCGAAGCCAAATAAACCGAAGTTCTTAACGTCGACGATACTGATCGTGGCCGAGCGAGCGTCGGCCAGCTGAGCCGGCTAGTTTGCAATCAACACTGCAGGCAACCTATCGTTATTGAAAAACCGAAGCCTAAATCAAGAACTTTCAATATAGGCTACGACTAAAAGTTTTCCAAATCTGACGTTTTCTGACCAACAAACCCAGAGCATTTGTATATTAAAAACTTTCTAGTTTAGCTGGCAGAAAAAACTGCTTCTTAATAATTTGAAAATTCCTCCAAGATTTTGAATGACAAATTTGTTTAGCAAACAAATTTACAATTGTTTGGCGGAATGTTTAATTTCAAAAACCAAGAAGATAATTTGAACGTTTTGGCAATTGTTCTGTGTCCTCACTAAAAGACCGCAGTTTCAATGTAAATTTTACTTTTTGTACAAGAATTTTTTCTCAGCTATTGTGGTCGATGGATATGTGGACATCTTCTGTGACGTCATTTCACATTGTTGTATTTTCTCTTTTCCGTTTCATCTCCGTTTATTGGCCTCACAAGTTCTCATTTTTTACTTTGAAGCGTACAAAGGTTGGTAGAAATCATAACCGGCTGCGGCTGCCTGTTTATAGATCTCTATTGTAAAGTGTCATCAGAGTAAATTGTTTTTTTCTGCTAAATGTTGTTGTCAATACCTAAGCTGCCAATCCTTATTTCTCTCATTTTCTGACTCAATCTCCTGTCGTCAGTGTTTTTGTCAATAAGATTTTATTTTTATCAACACAATATGTTATTGAAATTGTCACATCTTAAAGCATAATATTTTTAAAGAAAATGTCTTGAACTTTGAACTTTGTTGTGCATTATAGGCCAGGCCATATCTAGGATTGCTTTAGAAGAAGTGATGGAAGAACAAGTTTGGTATAAATAAATCTTTAAAACACGTCAGTAGTTTCACATCTCTGGGTTCGGAAAAGGTTAACTTCAGAATGAAAGCAAAGTGGTATTCCTCTTCTTTCGTCTTGTTGATAAACCAAATATTTTTTATTTTTATTTTTAGATAAGTGTCGCTGTTATTTGGCTTGTTTCGTTCGCTATCGGCTTCATTCCTTCTCTTTTCTGGTTTGGAGCAGAGGTTCGAGATCGCAGCGACAATTCAACCTTTTCCAAGCTGCCCTCCTGCTCTCTGTACAGAGAAAGGTAAAGTAGTGTACAGACCAATATAAGACTCTAGGTGATTTTTCAGGTTTCGCACTTGAATGGCCGCGGGTTGAAAACCAGTAACAAGGTCAAGTGGCGTTGATAGACACCATGGCACCTGGAGCAGACTTGAAAAGTGTCACAAAAAAAGAGTTCCACCCCTCTAAAATGAGTTTTCTGCAATACTGTTCACACGGCAGTATCTAGTATATGCAGTAAAATTCTGTTTGTGTGACTCTTAACTTATCCGAAACTGCCTGGTGCACAATCATCAAACTTGGCACGATTAATTAATTCCTCGTGGTGAGCGTCACAAGATCGTTTGTGACGTCATAATCAAAGTGATAAGATCGCTACCAGAGATTATCATCGATTTATTGAGTTGTAAAGGCAATCTACGCGCTTTATATGCATGTTCACACGAATGACGCGGTTATTTCACAAAGTAATAGTATTGCAAATAATAAAAGCCTCCCTCCCACAATTTGACGAGACCATCCCTGGACGCGTTTCGTCCTTTTGGACTCATCAGCAGGGCCTTTCCCGCTGTCATCAAAAACCAAAACCCGATATTTGCAATAATATGAAAAATGTAGCATCATTCCCACAAATTCCTTCGCACACATCACGCGTGTGGCGCATGCTATCACTTTGGTACGGGGATCCAATCCGTAAGATGCAGTGTACCACTCAAAGAGTTTATAGTAATCGAGATTTATTTAAAACCCTTACCTAAACTCTTTGAGTGGTACACAGTAGAGATCATCATTTAATGATTTTTTTCAAAAATTACAACATTTTTACAAAGCCAATTTAGTTAAAAACTGATTTGTAATCTCATTTCTCAATTAATTTTCAAACTTTTTTTTTAATTGAAGGGTATTTCAAGGAAATTACGATAATATATGACGTGTATATTTATTTTTAGTTTTTATACTAAAAAATTGAACTTTCTGAGCTGTAGTGTACTTTCAAAAAAGTGGTAAGCTGAATAAACACAGGTAAGTTTATTGCATAAAGGTTATGATAAGGTGCTTACAAACAGTATCGTTTGAAAGCTGAAGAAGTTTCCTTTCCAGTAATATGTTACTCCAATTAGTTAGGGCTAACGATTAGTTTGTAATGGCTGATCAAAAATTGGTTGCCATACATTCTGTTCTATTTTCAGTTAAACAATCATCTTACTAGGCCCAAGACACTGGAATTTTTCAAAAAAATTAGTTCTTTGGTACATTTTGACTACTTTTCCTCACAAGCATGGTTCTTTTTTTGGCATTGTCTATCTATATTTGCATAAAACTTTATCGAAAAATGAAGATATTAAAAACTGTGAAATGTTGCCTATCGGTTAAAAACACTTACAATTTTGGTATCTGGGCTTTACATAATTGCAAATATTTACAAAAAGTGAGTCCTTTGATACATTTTGACTATTCTTTATCAAAAGCCTGGTGCTTTGGCATTATCTATTAAGATTTTTAAAAAGATTCATCTAAAAATAAAGTCTCTAACTATTTTAGATAGTAGCCTACTCCAAGCTAACAAATCAGTGATCTCCTACAAAAGCATGGCGGTAGGCATCGTCCAGTTTTATCTTTTGCTAATAAATACCTGTATTGAAATACATATCATTTAAATGTTGAAGCCATTTCCTTTGCAATTGGGTGAAGTCGACGCAGCCAGCTAATTTGACTTTCTAAACCTTGGTTGGTTGGTTGGTTTGCCCCTCCTCTTCCTTGGTATGGAGGTACGGCACGAACGAAAATTCAGGTTCACGCTGTCAACCAAACTAAATTATGCTAGGGGAAAGCGGCAGCCCATTTCGAACCAGTCATGGCTGCAAATTACAAACTGGTAGCCCCACCACCAACAAGACGGACGGCATTGGTGGGTACCCAAGAGTCGTCTCCTACGACATGCTGGGTAAGCAGCTTCACAATTCTAACTCGGTGAAGCACGGGTAAACTTTCTAAATCTCGACATTATCAATGGCGGCCCTGCTATTGTAATAACTTAGCTGTAAGTGCTTCATTTTGAGTTAGTTTGTTTTTGCATGGCTGCGTTTATGCTAGGACCAAGCAACATACGTGCAGTCAGAGGCGTTAGCTCATACCAATTTGCTTACAGTAACTTAAAAGTCATAAGTAGCGGTTCTAATATTTAATTGCTTAATCCTGAAAATTGTTTTGGCGCCCTTCCACAACTTTGATATGCTTTCAAGCACTTGCTGGATTTAACGGATGTAAGTATATTTAGGTAAAGAACGCCTATGGCGAAAGCAGAACAAATAAGACGTTACCAGCACGCGTTAGACTTTGGAGACATGTAGTGGCTATGCACACCCGCTCATAATGTTGTTTTTGATTAGTTGCGTTTAAAAAGACGTTAATTTTTTTTCAAAAGATATTCTATAACATCTTATGCTATATCAAGGGCAACAAACGATTATTCACTTAAGGCAGTGGTTCTTAACCTTTCCAACCCCTGAGACCCCTATTCCTAAAGATATTGGCTTGGGGACCCCTTGTCTGCACAACCTGCAAAGAAGGTGTATCTTGAAAGAACAAACACTATTGTGATAAGGCGGATACGTTGTTTACTACTGAATCTCTAATTAATCAAAAAAACTCTCTTTATGAAAGCATAACACAAGTGGTTAGTGGAATATCACAATTTACTCGGCAAAACACAGCACAAATGATAGTCAATGTGACCTCTGTTCTTGTCTCTTCGAAACAAGCTCACCAATACGGGGGTTAATATTGCTGAGAGTAATTCTCATGTCATTTGCAACTCTATGGGGATTACGGTACGTAGCTTTAATACTAACTAAAGTGGACATGGCAGCTTCACAGAGGTATGTCGTTGGAAATGGAATTGATGCTTCAAGAGCTCTTTTGGCCAATTCAGGATGTTCTTGCAACAAACTACACCAAAATTCTGTCAGTGAGTAGGAGCTGAAGTTTATCTTTGCAGCTTGAGGACTCTGCAATTCCAGATGTTGCTTATGAAGGTTGAGCTGCTCGTTGTATTTGTCGTTCATCTTTTCAATAAAAGGCTGCTGAATCCATGCTGAAGAAGGTTCAGATGTTGGAAAGTAATTTTCCACTTTTTTCTCGAGGTTGCTGGTATGATCATCAATTAAAGCAGTCAGCCATTCGTTAGTTTCCTGATCACCAATTTTACTCTCCAGCAGTAAAAACATAGCAAAATTCTGGTTTCTTGCTCTCTTTTTCCATAGGGATAACTTCTTTTTGAAGGCGGGAACCTTCTCTGCAGCCTCTATTTGAGATTTGTTTTTTCCCTGCAGAGAATAACTGAGCTCATTCAAAAGACTAAAAATATCAGCCAAATCAAAGACCTTCAACTGGAATCTATTGTCATCAAATAATGTAGCAAGTTCCACTGACCCATGCTCACAAAAGAACACGGCAACTTCAATCACAAGTTTTGTAACATGGGAGAGTACTTTTCCTGCGATAACCATCAAACTTCGATGTGAAAAAAAGGTACTAATGCTAATGCTCCTTTCCAAGATCATCGCAAAATGCTTTGAATAATCGGAAATTCATGGCACTGCCACGAATGAAATTCACAGCCTTTACTACAGAATCAAGAACACTTTTTAATTCAAGACAGAGTGTCTTACAAGTTAAGGCGTATTTATGAATAGCACAGTGATTTGATACTATATGCGGAGCAACTTGTTTCAGTGGGGCTACAAAACCGGATCGATGCCCTATCATAGCCCGCGCACCGTCTGTACACACCAATCCCACTTTGTTCCATGCTATTGAATTTTCACGAACAAATTCATTACCAAGATCAAAGACGTCTTTAGCTCAAGTTCTCTCCTTCACTTCTTGAAAAAATAGAAACTAGTCTATAATCGCATTTTCTTTAACAAATCACGTATGCTACTAATTGGCTCACTGACTTGATATCCGTTGTTTCATCAAATTGAAGACTTTTTCCACAAAGGCTATCTTGGATTTGAGCGATAAGCTGGCTCAAAATGTCATTTGCTATATCTGCAATCCTGTTGCTTACAGGTCATCGGGCGAGAGAGCTGAGTATGTTCTTTTGGCCTCGTTTCGGCCAAGTAATATTTGTGTCATTTTTACCGCGCTTGGCTCTGTGAGGGGCTTTTGGTTTTGCTATTATCAAAGAAACTTCATATGAAGCGCGCAAGAGTGGTTGAGAAGTTAGGGAGAAGCCTACCGCAGGGAGTGTTCCTCTCATACCATAGCGAGCTCTTTTCGTTTTGAACGTTTCAACTGAGTCTATATTTTCTTTATGCTTCAGTTCCTTGTGCCTCTTCAACTTCGAAGACCTTAAGGAATCGTTGCCCAAAATGGTATTGCACAATGTCCACTGAGCATTGTCAAGTTTATCACAATCAATAACTTTTGTAAAACCATACTGAAAGTAAGAATCGTCCAAGAAACGTATTTTATATCTATTTTTCGCAGCCATTGGTAAACAAAATGATTATGACCTAAGAAATTGAAAATAATGACTAATTAAAAGTCTTAATTATTCTAAAAGTGGCTAAATCATTCAAATTCACTTTCGTGGTAATCGCATGTAAAATGTAGAAATGATATAGCAAATACTAAAAGGAATAGTATAGTGATTGTCTTAAATTCTTTCGGCTCCTTCAATGCTTAGGTTGTAAAATTCTATCCAGGTCGGTAGCAACTAGCTATCAGATACCAGAAAGCTGCTGGGAGAAAATTATACACTCTGGTATCCCGCGGTATCTGAAGTTTCTGTTTCTTCCTTTCACGCATTGAGGTTGTGGGTAGACACAGAAGAGAAAGTGCCGCAACTGCAACTTTTATCCTTCAACCCTCAAATATTTTATTAAACCCTTATCTCTCATGGCTAGGGATTTAATGTTTAACCCTCAATACAAAAACAACTAGTTGGATGATCATATGCTTTTCCAGAGGCGTTAGTTGCATAATTCTCACCAGAATTATCTTTGCCACTGCCGTCAGTTTTCAACTACTTCTTCAATGCTATTGTCTAAGTTTACATACCTGTATTTTTGATAAAAGAATCACCACTACATAGCTTTATCCACCTGACTAATTTTTAAATCTGGAAGCGACAAACGTCAGTCTTTCTTTTGCAACACCTAAAAACAGGTGTAGCAGTGGGATTGTCTTTCTTACTCTGATCTATTGCATCATAATATGTGATAGAAAACTAAAAATGACGGCCTATTTCATCATACTAAAACAAATAATTTGTTCACCACTAG
This sequence comes from Trididemnum clinides, assembly GCA_963675345.1. NCBI lineage: Eukaryota > Metazoa > Chordata > Ascidiacea > Aplousobranchia > Didemnidae > Trididemnum > Trididemnum clinides. Next base: position 22,725,074 of record OY776290.1, on the reverse strand, counting down.
AACGATGTGATACTGCGTACGATTGGCTATAGGTGGCATGTTACTGTAAAACCACTGTTTGTAGTAGTCAGAGTGGTGGTCATTGTTGTTTGTGCATTTGAGGGTTAAAAGAATACAGTTTGCCATTCCTTCTGGGGACCCCCAGATTTTTCACTGGGAACCCCGTTAAGAACCGCTAATTTAAGGGTTTTTAACCCTTTATGGAACAGTGGTACATGCGAGTACCACGATTGTTAATTGTTGTGTCATTATTACGGAATAATTACTTTTTTAAAACTCATTATAGTGCAATTATTACCTAACAATTTCAGAAATTTTTTAAATGTTATGAATTGAGTATGCCTTGTCTCTAAATGGATTCAGCATGCGTTTTTCTTCTGTCTTGAATCTTTTTATAAAGCAGTGTTACGTCATAAATTTAAATGACAGCACAATGCTTGCCACCACACAGTGAGAATAGCACCAGGCGGCAAAATCATCCACTATTATTTTGATAGCAAACATAAACAGTAAAGCTCATTCCTGATATTTTTAATTGATAGGCTCTTTGTACCGATACAAAACACTAATCTTCATTAAAGAATAGGGAGGTCTGGATTAGGGACAAAGTCAAATGTGATAAACTTCCAAGTTCAAGAAAAGATCAAAATTAAACAATAATAGCATCAATTTGATTTAGTGGAAACGTGTTGGCTTGAAAATAGCTAAATAGGCTATTATTGCAATAGGTTATAGGACTTTGTGGAAAAGCATAACCTCTTTTCCTTCTATGGCCGAATTAAAGCATTCACCGCAGTTAAAGAACTTGATATCACAAATATGAATACAAAAGGAGGCACACCAAATTGTCAAAGTAAGCCCAACAACACATACATTGTTTCTTTAAATATCAAAACTACCATTTGGGCGCTGCCATCAATTTTGACTATGTTTATCTGCCCTTTACACTTTTAAAAAAGTTCAAATGATAGTTTGTGGCATCATTCTTTCTTTGTGATTATTACCAGTCTTGATTCATAAACCAAGGTGATCACCATTACGTGTACAGCAATTACGACTTATATTTTCTTTGTTGCTGGTATCACAAATGCTTGCGCGGTGAAGCTGGCACAGCTGCATTAATAGATACGTTCTAACTCAGTACAAGTGATGGCATGCCCTGTCGAGATAAAATCGCACCATACTGAAGGGCGATATTATTTCTATTTTGATTGACAATAGCTTTATAGAGCCACTGGGATCAAACCTAAAAATTTGGGGAAACGCATGGACTCTTTTAACTCTTCTGGGCACGCCAAGCACAGAGACAAGAACATGCAACATAATGCGTAGCCAGCAAGGACCTAAGAAGCTTTAAGGAGAAATCTAAACAACGTGTGTGAAATCCCACCTCATGAATAACATTTTTGCTACTTTGCTTCAAAGTAGCTTAATATCAGAAATCTGCTCCCTATTTCCAAACTAAGGGAAACGCAATGCCCCCTTTGAGTTCACCTAAGCAATGAACAGAGCACATAGACATAAGGCATAGCCAGGAACTTGAAATTAGAAGTGATATTGGGGAAACGGGTGCACCAAGTGGTGAAAATCTTATCTGCAGAAAAAACATAACATTTTTGTTACTGTTTACTCAAGTGCCCAATGGGTAATTCAGACTTGGCCGGCTGAACCGATATTCTCAATCTCGACGTCATTGATGGAAGCTCTGCGGGCAACGCCGACATATACTATAAAGCAAGGATTTTTTCTTTTGCTGATATGCTGCCTGCTAATTTATCTATATCTATATTATAAAGCAAAGTAATAACATCACAAGTTTAAGAAAAATCAAAATAAAATTATAAACCTAACAATTTCTATAACCAAATTTTAAGAGAATATTTTGTTTGAAAGTAACTGGGTATGATGGGCGCCACCTAGAACATGGTGAATGTGGGGAAGCTATAGCCGCTTTTGTCGCTACGACAAAACCAAAGCATATAGGAAGCCAAAAAAACTTAATACGACAAATATAAATAGAAAAGGGGCCGTACCAAATCGAAAAATAGGCTTACTGTAAAACAGTTCATATCTGTAATTGTAAAAACACCCACCATTCGGCTGCCATCATCAGTCTTGACAGTGTTTCAATCTTTCCTCCTAACATTTTTTAAAAGCATCGGTGATAATTTGCGGCCAAATTCTTTGTTTGTGAGCATTAGCAGTCGTGATTGAGAGAATAAGATGATCACCACTACACGTACAAAAATTATAAATGTGCACAAAAAACACAATTTTATCGTTCTGTTCACGCAGATGCAAAATGAGTGAAGCCGGTGCAGCCGGGTATACCGATATTTTCACCCCATCGTTACTAATGGGAGGGGCCTTGCCGATTACTAATAAATAAAGCTGTTTTTAGCATCACCAATTCAAGGCGATGCCTCTTCTGTTTTTGTTATTTGAGACAAGTTTAATTCCTAAAGTAGTATCACCGGAGCAAGAAGGCCCCCAACTGAAGTCACTCGTTGTAAGACACCTGCGTGGTAGTGCTCCAGAGAAAACTATGATGTCATAATTTGTCAACTTTTTGTTGCAGTAAAGTGTGAAAACGTTGCCATTATATTCAACATAAGTTGCTTCAAAATGTTGTATTCATGCGCAAGCATGTCAAGCAAGGCATTTAACAAAGCAATCGTTTTCAAATGGTTGCTCTCTAAACAAATTGGTCTTTAACATGTTAGATTAAACGAAAAAGTGTGGGTGTGGCCAAACGGGCAAAGCAATTGCTTTCGATCGAGTGATTTATCTAAAAAAATTGTCTTCAATTTGCGCAAAATAACTACGAATAAATATTCAAAAAGTTTATTTCCGAAAAAATTTTTATGTTCAATATTTGGTAAACGCTGTGGTAAAAAGTCGCACTTAAAAATCATTGACAACCATGTCTATTTGATTTGAGCGGCTTTCATAGTAAAGTCTCATGGCGCCCCGTTGAGCAACCCTGATCCAAAGCAAAAAAAAAATCAAAATGGTTTTGCGGCACTGCTCCCACGTAAATAATCCATGGTACCCCCAGGTTAAACACCAAGTGCAATTCCCTCCTTTTTGAGCAATCACAAACTAAAATTAAATGACTTTTTTAAACAACTAGGGGCTGATTATCACATGTCAACCTCTAAAGCAGTACTTGCTGCTACTTTAGTGCTCAGAAACTATGATTTGTATTCCCTTCCACTTTTAGGGTCACCATTAATGTAAAAATAAATACGGTGAAAGAATAAGCTTCAGCTTGTCAAGTTGCTATTTATAGCAATAGATGATGTTTCTCAATGTTGTCCGACAAAATTCGTTCTAGAAAGTACAGCAATAAACAAAAATTTTATTGCCATCCGAAATTACAAACAAAAGCTTCTGATCTTTGTGATGACACACGGTTTATTTTATTTAGCTCTTCTGGTAATGTAACGTTTATTTAAGTTGATACAAATTCTTATCGAGCATGCAAAAAACTTTAATATCCGTCAACGTTTCGAACAGCTATACAGCTGTTCTTCATCAGGACTAATAATAAGCGAAAGCACGAGTGAGGCAATATAAATAGTTTGCTACGCAATCGAAAGAAAAAGGCAAAACAAAAGGTTTGAAGGCGAATAATAAACAACTGTGGATTACGACAAATTATCATAAATTTCAGAATAAAAACAATTTTCTTTATCATTGATTGAATTTTCAGAATTATGAATAAAAAAAGATTCAAGAAATCGGCGTTTGGTAAAATCTGTTTCAAAGGTTAAAATTTTGCTATGATCCCAGTCAACTCGGTGATCTTTGGTGATGACATGCTTGACCAATGCCGTTTTTTTATTAAAATTGTTGTCATCAACTTTTGCCAGATTTGCTGGCTTTAAATCCCTTTTATGTTCAGCCAATCTTGTTTTGTAAGCCCGTCCAGTTTCCCCAATGTAGATACCAGTGCAATCTCGACAAGGAATCTGGTAAACTACACCAGGTCTAGACGACCTTTCAACCGAGTCTTTTGCCTTTGGTAACATGTCTTTTAAAGTTAAATGCGGTTTGCTACTAACCAAAATTCCCACGTTTCTTAAAATTTTTGACAAAGCCTCAAAGTATCTAGGAACATAAGGCAGCACAACACGTGTTTTAATTTCCTTTTTATCCGCTAAAGATAAATTTGTTTTTGTTTTCAAACTTCTAACTGTGCGTTTTAGAAACCATTTGGGATAATCATTCTTTTTCAAAGCTTCCATAATTTTTGAAGTTTCTAATGTTTTATTTGCCCGCTTGGAATTTAATTGTGATTGAGCTCTTTTTAAAAGACACTTTACCAGTCCTTGCTTCTGACTCATAGAATGCGCTGAGTTGAAATTTAGATATCTGTTAGTGTGCGTTGGCTTTTTATAAATCTTTGTCATTAACCCCCCACTAGCTTCTCGAGTAACACAGACATCCAAAAAAGGTATGGAATTGTTGGTCTCATGTTCTGTGGTAAATTTTATACTGGCTTCAATGTTATTAATATGATTGTGAAATTCATCAACCTCTGTTTTTTTAATAATAACAAACGTGTCATCAACATATCTTCTCCAAAATTTGGGTGGGTTTAAAAAGGTTGACATTGCTTCTTCCTCTACATTTTCCATCACTAAATTTGCGATTATGACGGAAACAGGTGAACCCATCGCGACACCAAATATTTGACGATAAAATTTACCACGAAAATAAAGATACGTATTGTCAAGACACAAATTTAATGCAGTCATAATATCAGTCAGGGTAAGGTCAGATCTATCATCCAGGGTGTCATCCTTTTTTAATCGTTCTAATACAACGGTTTTGGCCACATCAACTGGTATTTTAGTAAACAAAGAAATGACATCAAACGAAACCATGCTATTCATGACAACAATTTTAATAAAAAAACGGCATTGGTCAAGCATGTCATCACCAAAGATCACCGAGTTGACTGGGATCATAGCAAAATTTTAACCTTTGAAACAGATTTTACCAAACGCCGATTTCTTGAATTTTTTTTTATTCATAATTCTGAAAATTCAATCAATGATAAAGAAAATTGTTTTTATTCTGAAATTTATGATAATTTGTCGTAATCCACAGTTGTTTATTATTCGCCTTCAAACCTTTTGTTTTGCCTTTTTCTTTCGATTGCGTAGCAAACTATTTATATTGCCTCACTCGTGCTTTCGCTTATTATTAGTCCTGATGAAGAACAGCTGTATAGCTGTGCGAAACGTTGACGGATATTAAAGTTTTTTGCATGCTCGATAAGAATTTGTATCAACTTAAATAAACGTTACATTACCAGAAGAGCTAAATAAAATGAATTTATCAAAAATACCTGGTAGCCAGAATAACAGTATATGACACACGGTTATTATCAACTATTGTTCTCATCTTTCTCCTTGTTTAACTCAATATATAAACCGCAATTCCGTCGGTGCCTTTGTACGAATGTACCTGCATTTTAACTTCTTCAAAACTCCTGGGTCTACAAACATCTACTTGGCACGAATAATCATCCATCTCAGGGTCAGTGTCATAAGGGGATTGGTGACGTCATAATGATATCATAATCAAGAATAGTTCTTTTAAAATTTACGTTTCTGACAAAAACAATCGTTTTCTCCTCAAAAGAAAGCTAGTGCCCGACTTATCACCTTACAACAAAATTCCTCTTTCTGGGGTCTAAAATGACGCCACAATTAACGCTCAATTGACAATTTGTTATCTATATTTTCTCAAAAATTACTGATCTTAGAAACGCGACTAAATAGTTTTTTGGGAGATATTAACAACATGCTTTCGATAATAGCAACTCTACAACCATTTAAACTCATTTCACGATGCAACGAACAATTCTTTATTTAAGCATTTTTAGCTTTCTAAGCATGCTTCTCATTTTCTCTTACACGCGTAAAACTTGCTGTGCGATGTTATGATGCTATCTGGTACGATTAACACACTCTTTCGCTACCAAAAATCAAAAATTACAAAACCAGTTTATTTGAAAACTGATTTGTGATCTCATTTCTCAACCAATTTTCAAACACTTTTCAACAAATTAAAAGTATTTCCAGGAAATTTCGATAGTATATGTAGGCCTACTTTTAATATTACATTTTACTAAACAAATTAAACTTTAACGCCGTTAGGGTAGCTTTTTACCCCTTCCAAAAAGTAGTAAGCCGAGTAATACCAGGTAAGTTAATAAAAAAAATGTTATAAGAAGGTGCTAACAATTAGTGTCGTTATATAGCTTAGGAAATTTGCTTTCCAGCAATATGTGACTTTAATTAGTAAAGGCTAAGGATTAGGTTGTGGTTGCTTCACCTCCACATATTACTCGTAGAGTTGGTTGCCTACGCGCTCTGTTATTTCGCTATCCGGCACAAATTCCTCTCCAAGTCCAATAAGGAAATTTCTCCTGAGAGTCATGCCGAGATGTTTTGCTCTAATAAAAGTGTCCAAATCAACTACATCTAAAAAATTGAAAAAGATACTAATGGCCATCGGTCAGATGCAGCCTTACTTCTGTAAGTACAAAGCATCTCATCAGCAGTATCAGCTCCACCTTTGATTGATTGATAGAACAAGACAACCTCTAATTTTTTTAGCATCTGTTTCATCCATTGATAGTAATGTATGCATAAATGATAGTAAGTAACATTTCTTCTTTGTTTAGCCTTGTAAAGGGCAATCATTATTCCACCATCTCTACAATACAATAATACAGAGGAATGAATTGGGAGCTTGCGTTCGTCATGCAACAGTTCCCCCGCTAGCTATTTTTATTGCTACGCAAGTTTCTACCATTGTAATGTCGTGCTCGAGGAGCTTATTTGCTGTCTTCATGGACGTCAAAACATTATCTTTAGTAACGCTTTGGCCTGTCCTGCGATAACAATCCATCAGAATTAGCATCACGTGTTCTGCCATCCAAATATCATCAAGACATTCTTCTTTACAAAGGTATGGCATAGCACGCAAGGACATATGGCGTCTTCACATCACGCAACATCCAAAATTTCATGTTAAATTTGGAAGACTTTTTCAGGCATGTATTGAATGAAACCGCATTTTAATCTGCAGAGAAATAGTGGCTCATCAACTGCGACTACGCCATGCGGAAAAAATATTTTTAAATATTTTCCCAGAGTTATATTGTGGGGGCAAGCTTCTCTTTTAGGCATTTTTTGGTCTTTTATTCTTGTCATCGAACTTGTTGTATCGTGGTAGGCATAAGAACCTGTTCCTAAACATTGCTTCTCCATAAACAAATCTCCCATAATCAGCACTCCAAAAACTTTCAATAGGCCTATTCCTGTCCTTTATGACACATCGAGTAATGCAAAGCCCAATCAAAGCTAGGCGTTCTTCTGTTGAAAGCTGAAAATCGTTTTCACTTGCAATCTTGCTTTTACTCTTGCTGAAGACAGTCGATTGTGTATCCACGTAGTACCGTCTCTGCTACCAATCACTGGCTTGAATGAACTAGGCTCTAAAATAGATAAAATCAAGGTACACTAGATCAGCTGACCTACTTTATTATATTATATGAAAAATCGATTTCGCCCTATACAGGCATTTTCAATTTCTATGTAAAACGAAAAAACAAAATGCATAAACCAACTTACCGTAATTATAAAATAAGAAAACAGAACTGACTATCTCACACTGGTTGGAAATTAAAATACAAAGCTGGCTAATAATATTTCGTGAACTTATTTATATGAAGGGGAAATAAACTAAACTAAGGGGGTTGACTAACTACTCACTTGAACAAAACACTACATAATGCTATTCCTCGACTAAAACTAAACAGACAATATAGTACCAAACTAAAGACATAAAAGAGAAAAAAAACTAAAACTTGTTACTCGCTCATAGCTAGTTACTAAGTAATAAGATAAAAGGCTCAAAAAATTTTTTGAAATAAGTGTTACGTCATAAACAAGAAAAATGATAAGAGACATACGACATAAATCATTTAATAGCTGGCAAAATCATAGTTTGTAGGTTTATAGACGCTCCAAGTTTATGAAACCATTTATCTTCACATATATCTAACACATCAAATGGTGGTTCTTCAACAAATATAACAGGAAAACACTGTGACAAACTAGGACGGCGTGCTAACAAAAGATTGTGATTAGATTTATAATGTTGCAGGAGAGCGGTACTATCGTTTTGGGTCGAAATATCAAATTTTTTCCAAGTGTGTCTATGGTTATTCCATCTAACCGAAAATTTATTTTTTGTCTGTCCAACGTATTGAGCATTACAATTTACACAATTGGCAACATAAATACCATAATTTCTACAATTTAACGATTGGTTAAGTTTAACTTGTCTGTTGTTTTTTTCGCATTTAATATAATTTACACTCTTTACCATGCATTCATATTTGCTAAATTTTCCACAAAGGGCGCAATTGCCACACGGGCTTGATGAACCAAGTTTTAAAATCTTTTGTTGTTTGTGGGCTAAAGTTTTGTATTTCGTTAATGTATTTGCCAGACATGCTGGTCTTTTGTATATAACATTGGCTTCTGGTTTTATGGAGCGTTCTTTATCGGTAAGTTGTAGAAATTGTGGAAAGCCTGTTGCCCATGGAACCGGATTCTTTTCTGTCTGTTTTTTCTGATTGTTAGGTCCAAATCTTTCTGTCCAAGTGCTTACTTTTTGAATCATGTTCTGTGTCACTTTTTTATTAAACCCGGAGCTTAAGCACTTATCTTTTAATTCGTTTATGCTATTTAGGTAGTCTTCTTGTCTTTCGTTTAATCTGCGTATTCTCACTGCTTCACTAAAAATGATACCTTTAAAGATATGAAGTGGATGGTATGAGTTTCCGTGTAAAAACGTACGTCCTGCTGCTGTTGGTTTTGTAAAATTTTTTGTTACGAAACCAATTGGGTCATCTTCTTCAATTTGGTGAAATACATCTAAAAATTCTACACCTTGTCCAGTTTGCCTGTTGTTCACCTCGCGAAACGTTAGGGTCAAGCCATTATTTTGAAAAATAATGTAACTCAATTTAAAAAAAATTTTGTAACTCAATTTAACAAAATTTGAGGGAAACACTGAAAACACGAGATCATCAATCGATGATCATGTGACCGAAATTTTGTGACCGTGTAACCGAAATAACAGACAGAAAAGACAGACAGAAAAACAGACAGAAAAGAATCCGGTTCCATGGGCAACAGGCTTTCCACAATTTCTACAACTTACCGATAAAGAACGCTCCATAAAACCAGAAGCCAATGTTATATACAAAAGACCAGCATGTCTGGCAAATACATTAACGAAATACAAAACTTTAGCCCACAAACAACAAAAGATTTTAAAACTTGGTTCATCAAGCCCGTGTGGCAATTGCGCCCTTTGTGGAAAATTTAGCAAATATGAATGCATGGTAAAGAGTGTAAATTATATTAAATGCGAAAAAAACAACAGACAAGTTAAACTTAACCAATCGTTAAATTGTAGAAATTATGGTATTTATGTTGCCAATTGTGTAAATTGTAATGCTCAATACGTTGGACAGACAAAAAATAAATTTTCGGTTAGATGGAATAACCATAGACACACTTGGAAAAAATTTGATATTTCGACCCAAAACGATAGTACCGCTCTCCTGCAACATTATAAATCTAATCACAATCTTTTGTTAGCACGCCGTCCTAGTTTGTCACAGTGTTTTTCTGTTATATTTGTTGAAGAACCACCATTTGATGTGTTAGATATATGTGAAGATAAATGGTTTCATAAACTTGGAGCGTCTATAAACCTACAAACTATGATTTTGCCAGCTATTAAATGATTTATGTCGTATGTCTCTTATCATTTTTCTTGTTTATGACGTAACACTTATTTCAAAAAATTTTTTGAGCCTTTTATCTTATTACTTAGTAACTAGCTATGAGCGAGTAACAAGTTTTAGTTTTTTTTCTCTTTTATGTCTTTAGTTTGGTACTATATTGTCTGTTTAGTTTTAGTCGAGGAATAGCATTATGTAGTGTTTTGTTCAAGTGAGTAGTTAGTCAACCCCCTTAGTTTAGTTTATTTCCCCTTCATATAAATAAGTTCACGAAATATTATTAGCCAGCTTTGTATTTTAATTTCCAACCAGTGTGAGATAGTCAGTTCTGTTTTCTTATTTTATAATTACGGTAAGTTGGTTTATGCATTTTGTTTTTTCGTTTTACATAGAAATTGAAAATGCCTGTATAGGGCGAAATCGATTTTTCATATAATATAATAAAGTAGGTCAGCTGATCTAGTGTACCTTGATTTTATCTATTATATGATTATCAACCTGGATCGCTTCGAGCAAGTTACTTCACGGGTAGATTCCTGGTAGTATATTTACTTTTGCTAGGCTCTAAAACTAAGAAACAAAACGCAGTAAGCAAAATCTTCGAAATAGAAAAAACCATTTTGATGCACTGAAAAGAGCAAAAAGTGTCAGATTCGGCTACCTCCATCATCATTCTCGTTGTTATCTGAGGGTTCGGAAATAGAATTGTCACGATCAACATTGCTGGCGCAGCCCTAGATAAAAGAACAATAAAATAGCAACAACTCAGTAAGTGCACTAAACTAAGCATTGTAGTTTTACCGCCTTCATCATTCTAGTTTCAAGGATTTCAAAAAAAGGGTCACTTGAAGCATCCACATCACTGTCATTTTCCTTTAAGAATATAACTTCTGCTTCCTGGAAGTCTTCTTTATCACTAACTACATCTACCGTGAGTACACGGCTCGCTTCGTCAGTAGTCAGCTGTTTCCTTCGCCAAGCCATTAAAAAACGTGCCACAAACAATTACATGTACTTTACGATCTAATAAAAAAAAGCAGTTGGTTATATATTTAGATCACTTATAACAGTCTTGTCATTCTGCGTCTATTTAATGATATCTTAGGCTATAGGCTAATTTCCTGCAAACTACCTAACTTGTAACAAGGCACATTAGCGCTTTGGTAAACCGTGAATATGGGGTAGATCGATGAACTTTTTTAAAAAATGCTAGCAGTTTCAAAAACTAACTATTGTTTCAATATCTAAAGTAATGCTACCATGGTCAGTACCAACTTATGACGAAGCTAAGCAATGATGAATATGATGAAATACATCCTACCAAACAGTGGCAGTTCAAGACAATGAGTTGGCTAATGTTGGACGAACTGATGCTGAGCTACCAGCTGCTGGCCTAGGCTGTAAAAATAAAAAGTGACTTGAATTTACATTGTCTCTAGATTGTACTAACATTGATCTACCATTTGAGTATGAACTCTCTATTCCTAAGACCTGGCACAAAAAATGAAACATCTAGGTTGTGCAAGATAGAAAGCCTGATAATTAGCTCCAAAGCTCAAGAGAGCGCGACAGAAAGTGCGAAACTTAAAAACAAAGAAATCACATGATCAGACTTTTGGGTGAGTACAGCTCATGGCCTGCAACCTACAACTTGGTATATTTTTTGAGAGCGAAGTTATTTTAAAGCGGAAAAAAAATAGGCGGAAAATACTTACCAGTCAATTCGTCTTTCTACATAGGATGAAATCCTGGTCCACCAAGGGTTACAACTATCCAAAGCATTTGTTTTGCATGTACGGTATTGCACCTTCTTCACCCTATCTTATATTTTAATTCAGGTCAATATGTTTTTTTTTTTTCAGTATTTCACCGCTCTTAATCTATACCAAAATAATGTTTCCCACAATGTTCTACGTTCCGTTTTTTATGATCCTCGTTTTCTCGATGGCAATAGCAATCAAAATCTTTCTGATCAGGAAAAATCGAGCGATTATCAAGCGTAAGATTACAACTCCTAAATTAATTAAATACATGATGGTTTTAGGTTTAGCATTAACGTCATTTTTAAAAGTATGCAGAAGCCAAACCCTTATACTGAGGGTAATCTTTCTGCGTTTTAGGTAGAAACAGTCGAAGATCGGCAACAAAAAACCAAAGAAAAAAAGAAAATCAAATTCTAGTACAGCTCGGGCTCATTGTCGGATCTTTTTTGGTGGGATATGTTCCCATGACAAGTCAGAATATATTCATTTATATTTGATGTAAAATCTATTTTACAAAAATGATTTTTTTCCACCTTTGCCAAAAGAAATATGATGCAGTTTTGAGGTTTTATGACTGAAAGGGTTGGTAAGTGCGAGGGTATTTTTATCATGCATTCACTAGATTCTGTTTCATATTTCATTTAGCACATCACTCCTATCGCCAAGTGCCAAGCAGGAAATCTGTGAATAAGTTTTTTAAATTTTTGTGTATAACCGGACTAGTGCATTGAACTTTAGTAAAGCATTTGCCAAGCGCATGCTGTAACTAATATCCCACAGTTTCAGCCAAGTGCTTTCGTAGAACGATTTCACTTTCAAAAGAAAGCGTGTATCGTTTGCTTTACATTGCCTATTTCGCAGCCTAAACTTTTCAAAAAGGTAAATGAAACGACAAATAGACCGACTCTTGGATACGCCTTAAATCATGCTAGTCGATAAAGCAAGCCTTTTATGCAGTGGTGGAGTGGGAATTGTAGGACCCTGAGGCAAAATTTTATGAGACACCCACTATTGGCCAAATACTCATTGGACATCCATGTATTTTATATCGATTTGGAATTTACTTCTGTTTTGAAGATCTGGATTAGAAAAATCTGTTGTGAACTAGAGCTTCGGCCCTAAACTTACAAGTGAAGACCTTTTTTTTCTTGTTAATCAACACTATTATGAAGGCCGAAGAAGTAGTTTATAGGACTTGTCTGAAAAAGGGCCTAAAAAATGAGGCCCGAGGCAGCTACCTCACTTGCCTCACCCTAAATCCACGATTGTTTTTATAATTGTATTGTTGGTAACGATGGTATTTGTTTCAAATTTGAGCCTGTAACGACGCTACCGATCTTTCAGCAGTCCAAGTTAGGGGTACTAAGCAATGGAAAATAATAGGGATTGTAGATTGGGAATTACCAATCATCTTAAAGTAGAGATTACCAAATGAGGCATCACGACATACTGGTCAGTTGTTTCGATACAGCAAGAGTGTCTTTGGCAAACATCTTTGCTGTCCTGTTTTTTGAAAATCAACCAGTGTTGACTTACTTGATGACCTTGAGTAAAGAGCTTTTTCGTTCCATTTCCAACTTGATGATTTTCTTTATTTAAAGATCAGTTAGCAAGGAAAGGTTTTTACTCCCTATTCCTGACTTGACTGCTTTTTTTTAAAATCAGTTTTTGCAGTGCGTCATTTGTTTTTTGACATGGGTTGTATACATAGCTGAAGTCTTCAGAATGACTTTATTTTGGTTGGGGTTGTGGGAAATGATAATTCAGTCAAAGCTGGAAGTGGGTGATGATGAAAACAGTCGAAGCAAACACTAATTAGTTAAATCAGCCATCAAAATTAGTGTTTTGTAGCAGCTAATTTTTCTTTTTTCTAGTTGCTCATTTTGTTTCACTGAGCAATTTGTCGAAATCAGTGGATAAGAGTGCCAGTTACAATTGGTTGCTCACCTTCCTTGGTTACTGTCTGCTTCGTTTGAGCGAATGTCTTAATCCGGTCTTCTACAATTTATCATCAAGGTGAACAAAGTTGAAAATAGAAAAAGTGATAACTACTTTTTCGTAAAAATAATAGCTAGACTTTCGAAAAAGTATTCAACAGTAAATATTTTGTAATTAATACTATTTGCTTCGAAAATACGTTTTTATATCAGTTAATTAGTGTTACGCTTTCACGATTTCGTGATATAGTTTTTATATAAAATAAAACCTTTTCTTATGTATCTTTTTCAGCATTGGCACCTATACCTTTTTTCAAAACGGGTTCAAAGTTAAGGGACTTTTTACCTGGCGTTATGTGCCGGTTCTTTCTTTCTCTTTAACTCTTGTCTGGCAGTCCAATATTTTGTGAGTCCCTAATCCAGAAACTCATTATAACGCAAAAATATCACATCAAAGTTAAGGCCCAGTTTTATAAAAGTGTATCTAGGCTCCGATTGGGTTTCATTTGGCCGTCCTAGAGCCGAGGAAACTTTTAAAAGATTAAAAGGGGTAGCTCGTAAAAAGTGTGGGAAAACTTGATCAAGACCAGCGATTCGTAATCTGAAGTAGAATTATCCCAAGAGGTAAATTTTATTGTTCTAAAGAGTGAAAAATGGGTTTAGAGCCATTGGTCTACTCTAAACAGCAGATTATTTTGAGTAGACATAGATCTATTTGCAAGTTTATATGTTTTTTGTTAAAAGCAAAAACTTTCTTGATTTTTAACTACGAAAAATAGTTTCTTCGGTAAAGATAACGACGGCCTTCAAAATTTTATATCAGGGAAAAACCATTTTACCTGTATTTTTGAAAAAGGTAGATTCTCTCTGCTTATACAAATTTACTTGAAGGTTTTTTTATATCGAGCTAAGATATGCTGACTGAGATAGTTTGTTATTTGTTATCATTTCATACAGTAAGCCTAAACTACAGGCTTAGCAGTAGTTGTAGCAGTTATTCAGTTTTGATCCGGTGTTGTCCCCGTAGCAGGAATGGCCGGATTCACCCCATTCCTTTTGCAATCGCTTGCACTCCGTCTGTCCACTTGTCTCCATTCAGAGCATCCTCCTTCTTCAAACCAATCTTCTCTGTTTCCTCCTCCACTTGCGTCATCCAGGTCTTCTTCGGTCGTCCCCGCTTTTTCTTGCCACTCACTTCGATGATCCATTGCATTGCCAACCTAGAGGTAACTCTCTTTTTGCACAACTGCCATGAACCCAATTTCCACATTTTGTGCACAACAACAAATTGGCCATGACTCTCCTCCCAAAAACTCTACATCGATTTTTCTTGCTTTTGAATAGTTCTCTTTCCGATCCGCTTACTATCACTTTGTTTTTCTGGTGTTGACCATTAAACTTTTACTTTTTAGTGCATCTTTCCAATTCCAAAATCTGTTCTGTAAGTCTTTCATGTTTTCGCTCATGAGAACAAGGTCATCTGCATACAGTATTTCATTAACCACACCTCTTCTTGTATTTTTTGTAACAACGTCCACAGCTATTGCAAACAATAGTGGCGACAGCGCAGATCCTTGATGTGTACCAACTTTAACATCGAATTCCTCTGAATATGCAGATCCCACCCTCACTCGTGTCTTTGCACCATCATGCCAGCTCATAACTGCCAAAACCATTACTTCTAATAGACCCTTCTTTCCCACTCCATCACTTTTCTTGGCACACTATCAAAAGCTTTTTTCATGTCAACAAAACACACATACAACTTCTTGTCCTTCTTTTGATGTTCTTCCTACATTCTCCTCACAATGAATATCGCTTCCTCTGTTCCTTTTCCGGCATAAATCCAAACTGCATTTTATTTAGATTGATTAGTGTTCGTATTCGCCTCTCTTGTACCCTATCGACAATTTTCATGGCATGTTCTAGCAGTTTCACTACTCTGTATGATTCACAGCTCATCACATCACCCTTTCCTTCAAAGATAGGCGCAATCACACTAGTTTTCCACTCATCAGGCATTCCTCTGCCATCCAATACACGCTAACACAGTTTCATCATCACTTTAACCCCAATTTCGCCATTTGCAACTATCATCTCTACATTCACTTGATCTCCACACAAAAATAGCTAAATCTAGTTATTTTTGATCTATTGACTTGTACTGTGTAGGATTTTTTTCTATTTAATTAATGAGTAGTCTACCTGTAACGGCACTCAGAGGGCTTATAAAATTTCCAAAACCAACGAACATTTAACTCGGCTTGACCTCGAAACCATTAAAACAGTGTACAATATGTCTATCAACGGGTTGCTTGAAGTTATCTTTCTCGTCATCGGATAGCTAAACCAAAAATTTGAGATCCGGCCATTAATTTTCGTAACAGTTCATATCATAAATTGCACCACAGTCACTGACTATAATTGCACACACTGCTGGTTTTCCCCAACTTGCTACATTTCCGTGTTTTTCAGGAAAATGCGAAACGAAACAAAAAGAACACTGAGGTTGATTTGGAGAAAACTAGCTCAGAAGACAAACCCTTCAAAATTGCAGCCAACTTCAGAAAACACAACACACAAATCTTCCAATCCAACAAATTTGTAGTTTTTTCATATTATCCTAGTCAACATTGTTTACATCGGTTTTACTATCACATAAAAGCTATAATCATATTTTGTTAATTTTTGTAAAAGAAAGTGTAACAGATTTTTGAAAAGGATGTTTGTGTTAATTCTTGTGAAACTTCTGGGCATAGACACATGAAGCTTGGTACAATTGATCACCACTCCGAGATGAATGATACAAAAAATTGATTACGCATCATGATGGCGTTACTAAGATATTTTTTCAATTCGCATCTTAAGATGGTGCTGGACGATTTTTTTTAGCTCAAACGAGAACCAGCATCTTACTAATCATTTTTCGAAAAAATTTATCTTTTTAAGGGGTAACATGACATCATGGTTAGTATTTGGTAGGAAAATTTGTTTTTTCCAAAAGTATTAAGTGGAGAAACGCGATTGAAAACTTTTTTGAGAAATATTAAACATTGACTTTCAATACGTAAAATCTTAGATTAATTCGAGCTCTATTGTCAACACAATCATACATTTTTGTGAAAGCATCGGCTGCATGTGTCATTTCTTTTTTTTGAAGGTTTCTCAAAGAACTCTGTTTGGTCATAATACTATCTCTCACGATTTCAGCGTATACAACAAAGATTTTCAACCACTATTATAAACGGAGATATATACTGCAGTTAATATAAAAGGCGAGCAATTCAGGCAAGTTTTGTAGAAAACAAACAATAAAAAGTAATGCTGACTTCATAGAAAAACTACGACTAGAAGAGGAAGCAAAGCAAGATTTTATTAAGGTTGTTCTGCCCTTATTGAGTGGGGAAGACCAGCCTAGATTTTAATGACAGTGCATTGGGATTCAAAGACGTACAACCACAGAAATATATTATTTGGAAAAAGCAAATTTACCAGCAATTTTTGATATTCTAAAACGCCAATTTAGCATTTTAAAAAATTTAGGAAACTGTCTTGACTACAATGTATAACTTTTTTTAGACAAATAGATTGAACAGTTCTGGTTTTTAATCACAATGCATCAAGAAAGAGCTAATAAAATCCAAAATTCGAAGATTAAATTAAAGAAAACAACACCTCTGCGTAAATTGCGCTGTAAGCGGGGAAACGTTTTACCACTTGGCCTAAAAAATAACCTACTGGGTTTGGGACTAAAAGTTTGAGGAAAAGCAGGGCTACTTTTGCTGGTTGCGCTTTCTCAGGAAGTAGGGCGCGTAAAGCGTTGCAAATAAGATTGTTCCGATTTTTGAAAAATTTTCCAATTCTACGAGTTCACGGTTTTTCCCAGTACTTGAACCAAAAATCAATATCTGTGAAAGAAAATTTCGAAATTCGCTTTTTTTCTGCTAGCACAACTCGCTTCAAGTTTTTCGTGGAAATTTCGGAAAAGCGGGGATATCCCTGTATGCTAGTTTAGTTATATTTGTTGATTTTTCGCAAGTTATCGTCACTTTTTTCAATATGGTAAATCGTTTAAGCAGTGCCAGCCACTTGCGCATCAAACTAATTGTACTTGAACATGTTTTCTACAAAATCATTTACAGCAGCATCTGAGCCAATGCTCGAATGCAGCTTCGCAGGAATATATAACAATGCTCGAAAATATATTTATATATTTATTTGTTTTAATTGTTGAAGAAATTTATCACTGTATACTATTTGTTCTGACCGTTAGTACACGATTTGGCAGTACAGTACTTGGCTTATTCATCTTGCCGCGTGAGCGCCACCAGGCTTTCGCATTTTAGTAGGCTTATCCCTTTTTGAATTACCATTTAAAATCAAAAGTGAGTTTTTGACGGATTCTCTGCAAACATCACGGATCAAAAGTGGCCTACTGAGCAATTTATCACAAGCCAAAATGTCTTGAAGATCCTCACACGCTTTGGCTGCTTTTTTTGTAACCAGGAGCTTGACTCGAAGGTGAGAGTTGTGATCAATATCTTTTCAAACTGCTTTAAATTTCTGAAAATGATTATTTTCCAGACCTGTCGTTTCTCTCCAAATATATTTTTATACAGGGTGTCCCAGAAGTCGCGCACCATCCAGGTTTCCACAGAAAACGCTTTTATTGATCACAATCATAACAGATGCTCAAACTGTGCACCTACAGCAATGAAACCAGCATCAATTTTCTATATCAATGTATTTCACTACTACTGAGCGTTTTAGTGCTGATTTTCGGGCACTCAATTAGTTGTTGCATCCTTGTTATTGTTGTCATTTAGCACTCAGTTGCTATTGTTATTCTTAATGGTTGCTCTCGCTCAGGGCGATTAAGGTTGGTTTCTTGAGCTACAAATTGTTGTGTCGCCACGGCTCTTCCAAACATAAGAATGAATTTAATTCTTTCTTGTACTTTCAGTTTCTTCCTTATAATTAAATCAAATATAAAAACGCAGATTAGCATGGTGCGCGACTTCTGGGACACCCTGTATATTGCTTGGACAAATATTTCATCAATGTGGTGACAACATTCATGACAAAATAGCTTTCTACCAATTAGTCCTCCCCGATAGCTTGCCTACTACCTCCTCCCATTCGCTGTTGCTTGCAGTGGTATCGAAAACCAATGTATTTACTACATTTTTACATTTCACATTTCAAGTATATCAAAGATGCCTTCTGCTTGAGCTTTGTCAGTTACATGCTGTAATTTTTTCACTGCCACTAGCTTTCAATCTGCATAACCAGGAGAACTAGAGATCACTATGCATAGGGCTTCATAGCTTTTTCCTAATTTGTACACGGTTAGCTAACCTTATCAGGAAATAGCCTCGTATATTGGCGGATTTTCCGAAAAATTCATCCATTACAGTTTCGGATATTTTCAATCGACAAGCAATTCGATTTCTGTATGTTGCAAAACGTTATAAACAAAATTTATCAAGATCTTCTCTGCGGGCTTTGATAAAGTATCACATAATTACGATAGCAGCATTATTATCACTAGTTTTTTATCTATTGCAGATGCTTGTGTAGTTGATGAATCATTCATTAAATTTGTGGTGCATGTAATACAACGTAGTCACTGTAATTGAATGCACTGGCGCCAGAAGTTTCTGGTTCATACTCAGAAACTGATTCAGTGCAAGATCCCGCAGATATGTGAAAGTTTTCTTCATTGCTCGAACTTTCAACCTGGGAAAACAAAAACAAAAGATAGTGCCACAATTTCAATTTCTGAGTTTTTGTTTACGTTCAAGATGCATCTGCTTCCTTCTGGTTTCTTGTTGGAATACCTTGTCTTTACCAATCATTATAGCGTTTTTTGTTTCTGTTAATCATTAAACATGTAAAATTGAACACCTTCTTGTTTCGCTTTTAGCGTGAATATAGGATATTTGTATCATTTTAATTGCATCAGCTGCTCCCATATGGCAGAGTTTGTCTAAACTACTTTGAAACAATCTCTGGTTATTTTCTGAGAAAGCGGTAGGCCTATTTTGGTTTTTATGTTTACGAGTAGTTATCCAACTGGTCCACGGATTCTTCGGCTGGTGCTGCGCATTCTTTTTTGCTACTGATTTAGTACCTGTATTAGCCCAAATTAGCAAGACTTCTTTCACTGTAACACCAGCCTGACTATTCAGGGTGATTATTTTGGCTTGGTTCTCTCACGTGAAGCAGAAGTCTACAAACATTCCAAGCATTGGAAGTATATTGTGAATTATATTTTCCGCTGATTTTCCCACCAAAACGTAGTTGTTGATGCTAGTCGATCTGGTTTCAATCTTTTTTTTACTATACACATATCTCTATTCGCCATATTGCAGATAAACCATTTTTAATAGACTACTGCCAATACCAATAAAATTAACACTACTTCCAAAGGCACAGAAACGTTATGACTTGTAGGACAAATATTTGTGTATCTTCGAAAACTTTAGAGCAACGAAAAGTAACTATTTCTTCCTGCCAATTACTGCAAACTCCAACGCCTAGTAAAACACACTAAGCTTTGGTCAATTGAATATATCATAAAAACGATAATGTGAGATGATGTTTCTTTCCGAAAGGATGAAATAACAAACAGCTTATATTGCAAAATTTATGCGACAACCTAATACAAAATATCAACACTGGAAACCTTGGTCAGTGACTAGCGTTATGTTGCCTCAATGTGTTGTTGTAGGCCTATGAGCTTCATGCGCTCTACAACCAAACTTGACAACGGATCTGCAGAAAGGGTCAAGTTGGTGGATAAAGCTGACGTCAGGGTAAATATTTACTCTTGCATTGATACAATACTAGCGCAAACGTATAATTCAGTTAATTTGTGCAAATATTCTATCGAGTTTGCAATCAAAATGACGCTAAATTGCGAAAAAATAACAAACATAGCTTTTCAACATACAGAGAATTCTCCGCTTTTGCGAAATCTACACAAAAAACTTCAAGCCGGTTGTGCTAGTTGAAAAAGAGCAAATTTCAGTACTTTCTTACAGATATTGTTTTTTTTGGTTCAAGTAAAGGGAAAAACTGCTACCTCGTAGCATTGGAAATTTATTATAACATCTGAATAATCTAGTAGCCAAGAATTTATGAAAACTTGAAGAAATCAAAAGAAAAGAATATCTTGTGTGAGATTGCATCGCATACAGGAATCAATTTTCCCGTTTATCTTGAAAGTAGTTTGATATGCCAATCTGGGTCGGGACCTATAAATCAAAAGGAGTTAAGTTCCTTTTTACCCTGTGGTTACGCTTTTATTGGTAACAGGGAACATGAAGCACAACCAAGGACTTGAGATAACCACTTGTTGTTGTTGGTTACCCGACCCCTTCCGAGGGATGGGGGTATGGCGGGAGACCATGGAGCCCCAGGGGTCGGGAAACTCCCCAAGGTCTGGACCAAAGGTCGTAAAGAGATAGAGAGTCGCCAAAGAGCAAGCGGTGCAAAGAGTCCATAGCTGGACAGTGCAGAATGAGATGAGAGGTGTCCTGGGACGAGTGGCTACAGGCGCTGCAGGAAGGATTCTCGATTCTGCCAATCCTAGAGAGATAAGAACCTAAAAGAAGGCTGTGTCCGTTGCAGCGTAGACGAGAGAGGACACAGCGAGCATGACGAGGGAGAACTAGTTCCTCAGTGGAAATTGAGGGAACCTGTGTGTCAAAATACTTCGATGAGACAGTACTCCTCCAGTCCAAGAAAAGAGAAGAGTGGATACGAGAGATAAGAGGAGAGAGACTACAAGGGATTGCGGAGGGGGCAAGTAGCGCTCCCCGTCTGGCCAGCTCATCAGCCGTGTCGTTCCCCGGGAGAAACGAGTGTCCGGGGACCCATTGTAGCCTGATAGAACAGGAGGAGAGAGAAGACATTTCCTGCCAGATCTGTCACAGAGTTTGAGATAAGAGGAAAGATGGAGGAGAGGATAGAGTTGCGAGAACAGAACGAGAGTCAAACAGGAGGAGAAGAGAAGAAAAATATCAGACTTGTTGGTGCTGCCGAGACCACCAAAGAGCGCGCAGAATGGCGCAGGCTTCAGCGGAAAAACTGGAACATACTGGGCCTGCCGAAAAGGAAAGAGTGGCTTCAGTACCACAGAGAGAGCAGTTGGCAAGAACGCCGGAGCCGCCCTTACCAAAAGGAAAAGGAACAGAGCCGTCAGTCCAGAGTACCAGATCATGAGGGAGGAGAGAGTCAAGGTGGGCGAGAGCCGCACCTTGGCAAGAGTGAGGGGAGGATCAGAGCGAGAGCATGGAGAGGAAAGGGTGGACTCCACCGTGAACGAAGGCAGATTCCAAGGAGGAAAGGGAGGGCAAGCAAGAAGAGCCTCCCTAGAACAAGTAGAAGGAAGCATGAGCGGGTGAGTGGACGCAAAAGCTCTCCAGGACAATCTACAGAGTCTTGGTTTCACTCCAAGTCTGGCCAAACCTAAAATAGGAAAGGAGGTTGGGAGACGAAGGGCCCGTTGATAAGATAAAAGAGTGAAATGAGTCAGAGTGACTAGTAGAGGAGGTAAAGAAGCCTTGGTGAGTAGTAAAGGGATAGGGGAGGACGACAGGCAGCCGGTGATGGCGCGACTGGCCGCTCGGTGGAGGCGTTCCAATTTGGTGAAATTGGTAGCGCTTAGGAAAGGAAACCATCCGGGTGAAGCGTAAGTGAGAAGGGGCCGAGGAAAAGATTTATACAGAACAGAGAGGGACTCCTTAGAGGGGCCCCATGAGGAAGCAGAGATACAGCGTAAGGCCTTGAGACGTGGAAAAACTTGGCCTTCAGCGAAGATATATGCTTAGAAAAGGAAAGAGTGCGGTCGAAGATGACTCCAAGAAAAGTTGGAGTGGGATTAAAACGGAGGCGGGAGCCGAGTAGGAGGAGGTTGGGCTGGAGGTTAGCTTGGTGGGGATCCACTGAGAAGAAGGAGGCCTCACATTTGCTCAGATTGAAAGGAAGACACCAGTACTCAGACGAGCGCTCCAATCGAAACAGAGCTCCTTGTGTGGCCTCCACCGCAGTGGGGACCGAAGGTGAGGAGGACCAAATGGCCAGATCGTCAGCGTAAAGAGAGCAGCTGACGGAAGAAGGCAGAGAAGCCGGAAGTTCATTAATGAAGAGAGAGAAAAGTACAGGGCCAAGAACGGATTCTTGCGGAACACCTCGACGACTCAAAAGGAGCGACTTTGTGATTTTGAAAGACCACACAAGCGCGCCTGTCAGAAAGGAAAGATTGAGTCCAACGAGCAAAGCAAGGCGGGAGGCCAGCCGAAATCAGTTTGTGGAAAAGAGCGGAATGCCAGACAGAGTCAAAAGCTTTAGAGAAATCGATAGTAGACAGGATCGTCCGTGAGCCCGGCCTGGGTTTGTTAAACCCATCCGAAATGAACTGAGAAAGGCACAGAATTTGATCGAGTGTAGACCGACCAGGGCGGAAACCGGCCTGGCGGGGAGAGAGAATGGAATTAGATTCCAGAAAGAAGAGAAGACGAGATAGAATGATGCGTTCAAACAGCTTTGATACGCAGGAGGTGAGAGAGATAGGCCGGAAGGAAGCAGGAGAGTCGAGAGGCTTTGCCATCTTGTGTATGGGAATAATAGAAGATGTCTTCCAGATGGAGGAAAAGGAATGCGAAGACCAGGAAAGATTAAAGATGTGAAGAAGAAAATCCATGCCAGAGCGAGGAAGATGCTTTAGCATGGGATAGGCAACTTTGTCTGGGCCAGTGGCAGTGGACGAGGAGAGGTTGGAGGCCTCGGCATAAAATTCAGCGGGAGAAAAAGGAGAGCAAAAGGACGAGTGAGACTCCTCAAGGCACGTGGCCCGGCGGAGCTCAGAGAGGTAGCCTCTTTGCTACGCAGGGCCTTTGGCTGAGAAATGGAAAAGTGAGATCTCGGGTAAGCGGCATAGACCGAAGCCGATTCCCTGGGAGAAGAACAGTTAGGAAAGTTAGGAGAGGAGGAAGACGAGGAAGGAGAGCTAGCGATAGAGCGAAGGAGAGAGTGCACAGATTTAGGGTTAGACCTATGTGAAAGAGAAGAGCAAATCGCCTGCCATGCCTCAGCCTTGGCCTTGGCAATGACTGACGCGGCTCGTCGAGAAGCGGAGATGTACGATTAGCGATCCTCATCACTTCTGTGAGCGGCAGCAAAAGCATCGCGTTTTTCACTAACCACTTTTTCCACCTCAGCAGACCACCAGGCTTGAGGAGGGCGTTTGATGCGACCGAAAGGAATGGAAGATTTGGCCGCATTTAAAGTCATAGAGGTAAAGAGAGCAGCAGCAGAGGAAAGAGAAAGAGACGAGTATTCCTCTGCAGAAGAACAGTGAAAGTCAAAGTAGGAGGCAAACCCATCCCAGCGAGCTTTCTGAAAATTGAAGGAAGGGGGACGCTCGTTGGGGCGAAAGACTGGAAAGAGAGAGACGGATAGAAGAATTGGTAAGTGATCAGAACCCAGGTCCTGAAGCACCTCCCTGGAGCAAGAAAGGGCAAGAGAAGAGAGAGTAAAGGAGATGTCAGGAGAGGAGCGACTGCCAGAGGAACGATGGAGAAGAGTGGGTGTGTCAGGGTTATTAAGGGGGAGGAGGTCTGAAGAGATGACCCAGTCAAATACTTCCTCCTCGCAGGGGTCGGAAGTACCTCTTGAGTCCCAAAGGGGGTGATGGCAATTGAAGTCACTCAGAATGAAGAGATTTCTGTAGGAGGTAAGAACTGAGGGAGAGAAGGAATCGGTTCTGCCATCCGTTGGAGAGGAGCGAATAGGGGGGGGCGTACACATTAAGAAATGACACCGAGGAGGAGCTGTTAAGAGAGATATTGACCCCTACATAATCAGAGTAGGGATCGAGCAAAGAAAGAGAGGAGGTGGAGAGTTCAGAAAAAGATAGGCCCTGTCTGACGAAAATGACAACGCCGCCGCTAGCTTGGGTGGCATCAGGAGAGAGAATGCCAGACCGGGAGTGGGTGCGATCAGAACGCAGAGCAGAGAATCCGGAGAGAGGAAAATGAGTTAAGATTGGATTCCTGGATACAGATGAGGTAGATAGGGTGGGACAAGAGAAAGTAAAGTAGTTCAGTGCTCCTGGCTCGAAGACCTCCAGCATTCCATTGAAGAAGCCTGAGAGAGTAAGGAGGAGGAGAGGAGGCAGGAGGCGTAGAAGGGCAGCCAGGAGCAAGGGACGGAAGTGAGGGAGCAGAGGAAGGAGATGTAGAATGGGCAGATGGGGGATAAGAGATTTGGAGACGAGGGTGGGGCGAGAGTGCAGCATCAGTAGAGAGGGGGCAAGATTGTACAGTGGAGGTATACGTGTCGGAGGAGCCCGAGGAGGGAGTCACAGAGCTCCAAGAGTGAGAGCTGCCAAGAGCTCTCAATTTGGATAAGGAAAGTTGTGAGCACATTAGATGGACCCATTTGGAGCAGGTGCAGCATTGTACTGACTTGCCCCGCCAGGTCACATTTCCAGCGCACACAGAGCAGGGAAAGATGGGGCCAGGGTTGGGATGAACGTTACCGCTCATCAAGAGGAGAAGAAGAATGAGGAGACAAAGAAGAGCAAGAGAGGGGCAGGAGAGAAGAAAAAGTGAAACAAGCGACCGATTTTGAAGAAGCTGTGTGCTGCCCTTCTGCGGTCGTTCAGGGGGCAG
Organism: Trididemnum clinides; assembly: GCA_963675345.1. Taxonomy (NCBI): domain Eukaryota; kingdom Metazoa; phylum Chordata; class Ascidiacea; order Aplousobranchia; family Didemnidae; genus Trididemnum; species Trididemnum clinides. Next base: position 22,699,849 of record OY776290.1, on the reverse strand, counting down.
CATAGCGAAAAAATGAAGGGGAGTGCCCGGGGTAACCGGGACCCTCGGAAAGGCCAACATCCATTTTGACCCAACTCAAAATGGGTCAGGGACCGCACCACCACGTTGAGGCGGCTGTTGATTGGTGCAGAGATAACCACTTTGTAAAATGTTACCGCAAAAAAGCAAATATTTTTCCTATTTGCTTTAACATATCTCTATAGACCTACCGGGTCGCGACTAAAAATCTGGTGGTAAGCATGACTTTTTTGCTCTCTGGCTACGCCTAAGAAAGAAACTGGGCAAACAAGACAGAGACTTAAAAATTGTGAGGGAAAATCAAAAGAAAACGATATCACTCAGTGAAATCGCACTCCGCACTTCGCAAATAGGTGTATGATTTAGGCTGTGTAGCCTAATTTTTCCACCTGGAGTTATTAGGATTTTTTGAAAAATATCATGTATCGGGCCACTTTGGCAATTTTCGGAGAGGTGTGCTTTTCTGGCGCCAATATTTCCTGACCCAATCTAACCGCTCTAAAAGTAGGGCAACTTTAAATCATAAATTTTCTACCTTTTTTATTTTTTATTCTCTGTTTTTTGGCACTGCTGGCATCAACATTGATCACTAAAAAGCGTGAGTTTCAATTTCAAACTTTCAATTGCGACTGTTTTGTTATCTACAAAGCTGATGTTTTACAAGATTAAAACTAGTCATCAAAAATATTTTTAAGACACCGAATTATATAAAGAATGACGCTTACAAACTTCTCCCAATTTAAACATGTTACTGGTTTACAGGTCCACATTATAGTTTTTCATCATGAGTTAGCGTGTCTTTTATCTTCTCTCTGCTTTGATTAGAATTTTATTCCTTTACCCATCATCTGGGGATTCGACGTATGGCATTGGCAGGATATGGTGTTGTTGTTACCAGACCCCTTCCGAGCGATGGGAGCATGGCGGAACACTATGGAGCTCCAGAATCCGGACAACTCCTTAGGGTCTGGACCAGAGATCGTACAGAGAAAGAGAGTTCCCAAAGAGCAAGCGGCACAAAGGGTCCGTAGCTGAACAGTGCACAATGAGATGAGAGGTGTCTGTTGCGTGCAATAAAAATTTTTTGACTCTATTTCAACTTTAATTCACTTCTTAAAAATGAGGCGACTTGCAGTATCGCTTGAATAATTAATTGTGGTTGTAACTTAAATAGCTAGGAAAAAATTGGCTTCCACTAAAATACTTTAATTCACGCACTTCTCGATCAAGAAAAGAACAAATATATTCACAAACCACTTTAAGACTTTGAATTCCTTCACTCGTCGGACACCAAAACAAAAATGCGCTCTAATATAACAATCAGACCTAACCAAGACTAAATCCACTAATTAACCGCTTGTAACACTAATAGAAATTCATAATAAATCACCACAGATCAATACACTTCTTTTCTCTACTACTGTGCCACTCTTTACTCTGCCTCTCTGCCGCTCTAAAATCGGAAAAATCTCGCCATTTTGTTTATACCGAGACGAGTCTTCCAGAAAACGCTAGAACATCATGTGACACAGAAAAATACACCGTTTTTAAATTACGTAATCGGCAATAAAAAAAGAAAAAAAAATCTTCGAGAAGAACCTAGATTCACTAGAATAGTCTGGAACTTAGTTACGTAAAAAGAGGCATGTGAGTTACAAATCTAAATGCGAAAGAAAAAAGGTCTTTTTCGAAAACAGCCGAGATATAACAGCAAGTTTGGGCTTACAAATTCAGATTTACAATTAAAATGATCACTGCGGAACAAAACGACAAATTACACAAACTATGTCGAGTCACACCAAAAGACTTTTAAAAATGGTATCTATAGCTTCTCTGCTTGGCGCTCGACATTTATGAGAGGTTGTGGAGAACAAGCCGCTAAGTTCGCTTGTTGTGTCCTTGGGCAAGGCACTTAACGGGACGCCCCACCCTTATGTGAAAGACAGGTCACTCAGACACCTCGGAAATAGCAACTCCCAAGCGAGTGCGGACTTACCGTCCAAAACATAGCGATAAAATTTGTTTTCTCGTGAATGGAGGATAAATATGACAAATAAAAAAAAAAAATATATATATATATATATATAAACTATTCCTACAACGCAAATTTATTTATTCGTGACAGTGTCCTGGGTTGGATGACCGCAGGCACTACATGAAGGATTCTCGATTCTGCCAATTCAAGAGCGATAAGAATTACAGAAGGCTGTGTCCATTGCAGCGAAGACGAGAGAGGAAAAAATAGGCTCAAGAACGGATCCTTGCGAAACACTTTGACGGACGCAAGAGGAGCAACTTTGGTGATTTTGAAAACCCACTCAAGCGCGCATTAAAGAAGATTGAGTCCAATGAGTAAAGCAAGGAGGAAGGCCAGCCGAAATAATTTTGTGGAGGAAAGTGGAATGCCAAACAGAGTCGAAAGTATTAGAGAAGTCGATCGTAGAAAAAATCGTCCGAGAGCCTGGCCTGGGTTTGTTAAACCCATCCGAAATAGATCAAAAAAGATAAAGTGTAGAAAGTTTAGAAAAAGATAAACCCCGCCTGGCAAAAATGACGACGCCACCACTAGCGTGCTGGTCATCGGGAGAAAGAATGGCGGGGAGTGAGTGCAATCAGATCGCAGTGCAGAGAATCCAGGGATCTGCAAAGAGAAAGATTAGTTAAGGTTAGATTCCTGTATACAGATAAGAACCACAGGAGGAGACAAGATAAAGTGGAGTAGTTCAGCGGTCCTGACTTGAAGACCTCCGACATTTCATTGAAGAGTCCTTAGCGAATCAGGTGAGGAAGAGAAAGCAGGAGGTACGGGAAAACAGCCAAAAATCAGAAGAGGTGGAGGGGATACAGAGAGAGAAGATACTACGTTGGCGAAAGGAAGGTAGGAGGTTTGAAAATGGGGTTGGGGCGAGAGCAATGCATTGGCAGAGTGGGTCTGATGGACCAGGTTGAACAGTGGAAGTAAACAAGCTCCAGGAGTCCGAAGGAAGAAACAACCTGGTAGGTGTGGGACCTCCAGAAGAAGCAGGTACGCAGCAAGGAGGAAAACTCCAGGAGTGAGAGCTGCCTAAAGTTTTGAATCTAGAGAAAGAGAGCAGTGAGCACCCTAAATGGATCCATTTGAAGCAACTGCAGCATTGAACCGACCAAACCCTCCAGGTCACATTATCAGTGCACAACGAACAAAGAAAGATGAGGCCAGAGTTTGTATGAACGTTGCTGCGCATCAGGAAAGGAAGGAGATGAGAAGACGAGCAAGGGAGAGAAAACAGTTGACCCATTTCACAGAGGCTGCGTGCTGCCTTTCTGCGGTCGCTTAGAGGGCAGTACGGCGAAAACATGGTTTATATAAGGGCAGTGCCCGGGGTAATCGGGACCCTCGGGAAAGCCAATAGCCATTTCAACCAAACTTAAACGGGGTTGGAAACCGTACCACTACGTTGAGGCGGCTGTTGATTGATGCAGTTGGCAGGATATTGCATACAAAGTAAGAAGCTATTTGGCTGAATCAAGTCAGTGGCACCATTGAAGTAGTTGGTCTGCTTCCTGTGCAATTTTTTCGTGAATACTTTTTCAAATTTATGAAAATTCTATCGACAAAATTGGCTTTGGTTTGGATGAATACTGTTTTCAAACACGCTTTAATTAGGTGCTATCACTCGAATGTTCAAAACCGACTCTGTTGTTACAAACTCTAATGACATCACGAAAGTTGGGTCTCATATTTTTATCCTCCGCTCACAGAAATCTTTTTTTCATTTATACGCAGAACAATGCTGCGTCAGTGACCCACTTCCGAGTTACCATTACAGCGCATTTCTGCCGCAAGCCACACAACCAAGCTGCAAAATGCTTCTTCCAGCTTAGTCGCAACAACATAGTCGTAGAATTTACTCAGTTTTAAATGACACCGTCCACAGTACTCTTATTGTGGAGAACCATGCAGGACATCCGTAAATAGTGCTTATCAAGTCCAATATAATGCTGAATAATTTCCTGCCTAGGAAGCGCGCTTGCAAATACCTCTGCTAAAAAAACTGATGTCGATATCCATGGCGTCATTGATAACGATGATGATGAAATTAACTTGGGTCTACATTAGGTATGATGCTACCGGTCATGTAAAATAAAATTCGTAAACAGTCTTTGTTCGTATTATTGCGCATATTTGTAAATGATCTCTAGAACAGTACCACGATGTTGCAATCTTTTTATTAATGCAGTGTTTTATATGGTTTCTAATTGAGAGCTTCTTCTATTTTTTGTTAATATTTAGTGCAGCTTCTAATCAAGGGCGACTTTCAATCAAGTAAATACGGCATCAGATGCCGCTTTTCATTAATTCTAGCCCATTTACAGCTCTAATCAAAACGGGTAGCCATTTATTGAAACGTCGGTAAACTTTATCCAAACAGTTATCTTTCCGGCGTAACTGTGACACTTTGTTTGTCGTAGCACATGAGGTCAGTGTTAGAAACAAGTCGCTTCAATTCGAGGTATTAGTCACTGTTGTAGGTAGAGACGGGTGGAATCCTTTTTTGCAAATCACTCGAATCAGGTCGAGTCATTTTTTGCGGCGACTCGACAAAAGTCATCGACTTGAATCTCTCCAACACTGCTCGAGGCAACGTGCATTCAGTTCAGCCTTTCTATAAATAGGTTTTGTTCACTTTGTGATTCCAAATAAGTTTAATTTCGTAGAATGAAGTTCAGATAGCTTTACCAAAGTTAACAGTTGTTTATTCCTGGATAAACCGCGGACAGTAAAAAGAAGAAATATCAATTCAAAGTAATTGGGAATATTACAATAGCTTTTCCAATCAAAATACAAAGCACTTTTACTCGTGAAATAATTGTTCTGTCCAACGAGCAATAACCCGGAAATCATTTACTAAATGAGCTACTTTTCTGCAACGCATTTCTGGTAAATCTCAACTTGTCTATTTTTGTCAAATCGTTTAAACGTGACTTGAATTTTGTTAGTAGCACTTTCTGCTTCTACAGAAGTAGGCTGCAATGTAACTTGTGGCATTCTCTCCAACTTTAGAGAAAGCGTGTGTACAGTGCATGACGTCCTATTTTTGCCATAATTTCTTGGATCACATTAGTTGAAATTTAATGTCGTAACTCCGCTACTTTATGACAAGTCAGCGCGAATTATTTCTGGAATAGGTTTTGTGAAAAGTGAATAAAGTGCTCGGAAAGAAGTCTTTTTATATGATGGTTATTATTGTAAAATAACTGCTGAAGACAAGGCGCAAACAAATCTGTGACGAAATAAGTATGACGTCATAATGAAACAAAACAAAATTTATCTGCCTGTCATTGAAAACGTCTTCGGAAGTGCAAGCCCGAATGAAACGTAAAACCCTTCTTGAAAAGTGAGAAACTCTAGGCAAATTACGAAATCTAAGTTCAAAAAAATCGTAAAAACTGAGCAACCCTGAACCCAATCCAAAAAATTAATGTTATTTTTTACCAGTGATGTATGTCATAAAACCGTTTATTCAAGGCCTTGGTCTTGATCTTGAGTTGCATAGTCTTGCTCTTGGTCTGGGTCTTAACCCTAAAAAGTCTTGTGGTCTTGAAAATACTCTGGTCTTAAGACCAAAGATCACTGCTACACTTCGAGATGTCTTAAGTTCATGTTTATTTCTATGATGATTGTGTTAAATCACTTCAGACTAAAAAGTTTTCAAAAAATTTACGATGATCAAAATAGAGGCACAGTGTTAATGAGCAGCAAATCCAAGTCTTTTGTTTGGCCATGGACTTCTAAATAATCTGGACTGGAAACAACAAATTTGACGTGACCAACATGAGGCCGACGTAAAATTAACTTGCTCATTTACATGAAGTGTAAACTTTTAAAAGCTTGTTGTTTTTTGAACATTGGGCAGTTTTATTACTTGAAATTTAATTCTATGCAGGAACCATGTTCAAGTCCTAGACTGGTCTATTCATATAGGCTAGCGGTAGATTTATCTATTTTCTTTATGCAAACAAGAAATGGAAGCAGGTAGGCAGAAAATTTGTAATGCTTTGACAATAACAAATTCGTGCAACACAAAAAATCACAAATATAGCAGCAAATAAATTATGAACCATTAAGCAAAATTAAGCTACAAAAACACCTTTGAATTAACTATGACATAAACCCAGCCTAAGTGTTTAAAATGACCACATTTCAAAACTATCGATATTGTACAACTACATTTGACTTGCTTGAAATGCAAGACCTAGCACCTTAATTTTTTCCAGTTATCTTATTAATTTTTCGGGAAACTCTGCTTGACTCCTCTGCGCGCATACTACGCATGAGATTTTTAGCCATGCAGTTAAAAAAACGTGCAGATATGCCCTCTAACAAGTTATGTCCTTTGGTGCACATTGTTGGAACAGACCAAGGAGATACTACGCCGCTTTCAAAAACGCAATATTTACAATTTCTTTAAATACACTTCGTTGGTCAACGCCACTCAAAAACCGTTTTTTAAGCTTTTCAACAGAGAGTTCGGCAAATGCCCCCCCAGCAAAGCATGCCAACATTAAACACTTCTTTTGTTGGCTTGGAGAGTCCACCACGATTGATATCGTTAAAAAAGTTTATGGCATTTACTGGAACGTTTGGCTCTGCTTCAGGTGCCAAGTACTCAACACTAGCAATGGTAATTTCTTTACAAGAGCCACATCTATTGCTTTTTGCTAGTGATCTACAGCAATAACCTGTCACGTAGAAAGTCACAGAGACATCATTTTCAGTTGGCATGATATTGAAAGACATGTCAGCATAAAGAGATTTTGCTCTGAAAATGATTTCTTGAATGGCAGCCCTTTCTTCTCTTGGTTTTGCTGCATTTTCAATTTCTTTGAGGGAAATTTGTGAATACCTCAACAAGGAAAGAGTTCGAAGTTTTCGATCACTTTCATATAGCTGTCTCATCGATATAAAATAATTGGCCCCGCTTAACTGACGGATGTGGCCAAATCGTCCCTCAATGGTATTCGACTGGATATGTCCAAGCAATACATACTTGAATCCACACCCATTCATCAAGTACTTTGACAATTCAGTGATAGATTGACATGTCTGAGAAAGGGCAAGAGATGTTTTTTTTGTCAAACCCGGAAGCTGCGCACAAAAAATAAAATGTTTTTCATTTATATTAAACTCAACAACGTAAACTTATTCTAGCAAACGTTGTGTCGTGCACAAACAGCAATAACGGAGAAAATACATTGTGCAAGTAAGCCAGCAATTGACTTGCAATCAGAGTTTAACCATGGACTTCTAAATAAAAGTCCATGGTTCAACGAACACTCAGCTTATCACGTCAAGCAAATAATAAAATACCAACAAGGTGTTTGCGCACTATTTCACATGCACCAATAACAGACAGGCTTGCTTCGACTTTCTGGCCATGCAGGGCCCTGTCTAATTTTTTTAATGTCTGGGCAAGAAAGAAACGCATTGAATTTGCTGTGAGATTCTAAAGTAATTTGGTACTCTACACCAATAACAGACCAGTAGCATAAATAACCATCTTAAGTACAGACCAACTCAACAATGCACACATCAAAAACTACACCAAAAAAATTTTGCGGTTTCCAGAAAAGCGCTTTGTTGAAGCCGTGGGATTTGTGCAGAGGTGGTGGAAACCCACTTCTTTATGTATTGTGTTGTGCGCACTTCCCAATGCAAATGAAAGAAAAATGATCACATTCATACCCATTATAAGGTTTCTAAAATTGTTACTTGTCACTTACCGAGGAATCTCTCCAAAAAGTAGCATACTTTCCAAAGTCCAAAAGAAATCCCAGTTTCCAATCATGTGGTGATTTCACACGATCTCGTAAAATGTCTTGCTTGCGCTTTCCAATGGTTAGTGAAGAGACATTTAAAATTGACCATAACTTTGCAAACAGCTCTAGAACAGCAGCAGTTGGGTAAAATCCATAATGCTTTGAAGCAGGGGTGTCCAAACTTTTTTTACCACGGGCCACATTCAGAAGAATACACCAAAGTGCGGGCCAGTCACTAAACTAAAGGAAAGGAACATCGTACTCATCCCTCATGTAGTAATGTTAGCCTATCAATATTTGTAGGATGCGCTTTCTGACTGAATATAAAGAAAAGACAACATTCAACACGGGTTTCTCTTCTATTTTAACTTAAGACACGACACAAAAATGCTCATAAACAGCATGGCTTCAGTGAGAGCAGTGATGCTGTACTTTGGCACGCATGATGGCCGGCAAGTCAGGAGTTAGTCTGGTGGTTGCAAGGCGAAGTACATCGCAGAGATGGCTGTCAGTCATCTTGGTTCTGAATTTGTTCTTATTTAGCGTCAACAGAGAAAACGTTTGCTCACATATATACGTTGAGCCAAACAAACTCATCATTTGTTTTGCATTGCGTATCATCAAAGGAAACCTGGTCCTTTCCAAGCTCCGGTAGAAGTCTGAAAGGGAGAGAAGGTGATGTTGATTTCTTAGAGAACTGTCACACTGCATTTCAATAAGTTCTAGTTGCAGACTCTCTTCCACTTCTTGTGCATCCATTAGGAATGGAGTTGAAAACAGCTTGATTTTGTACTCGACAGCAGAAAAATCTTGGAAGCGCTGATTGAATTCTGTCAGTAGAGCTTTGACAACAGACACGTACTTACACTTTTGCGCGGAAAGGTTGGCATTTGGAAAAGCAGACTTGATTTCGGACAGTGTGGGGAAGTGCGCAACATTGAAATTGATTAGTTGTGTCTCAAACAGACGGAGTTTCAGACAGAATGCTTTCAAGTGCCCATAAAGCTGTGATACAAGCTGGTCTTTACCTTGAAAGGTCCTGTTCAGTGCGTTGAGATGACCAGTGAGATCAACCAAAAGTGCTAGGTCTGCCAACCACTGAGGGTCTGTTAGCTCATCAACATGTTGGTTCTTCGCTTTCAGAAACTGATCGATTTCGGACCTCAAAGAATGAAATCTCTGCAGCACAGCGCCGCGACTTAGCCAACGCACATCAGAGTGATAGAGAACGTCCCCGTATTCAGCATCAACATCTGACAGAAAAGACTGAAACTGTCTGTGGTAGAGCCCTCGCGACCTAATTATATTGACAATTTTCACAACAGTGTTCATCACATCACCAAGCTGGACTGTCTTGGCACAGAGAGCTTCCTGGTGGATGATACAGTGCATTTTAACAGCCTCACCTCCATTTTCTTGCACCTTGGCACAAACCATAGAAGCCATTCCCTTTCGCTCGCCTCTCATAGCTGGAGCTCCATCTGTTGTGACTCCACACAACTTGTCCCACTTAAGTCCCATCTTGTCAATTGCATCGGACACAGCTTTAAAAATGTCTTTACCTGTAGTTGTACCCTTAAGACTCCTGATATCAAGCAACTCCTCCGTAATATAAAGTTGTCATCAACTCCCCGTAAATAAATTAACAACTGTGCGGTGTCTCCGGCATCAGTGCTCTCATCACACGCAATCGAGTAAAAATCAAAATCACAAGCTTTATGTGACACCTGATGTTTTACATTAGCTGACAAGTCTTCGATGCGACGCACAACTGTGTTTCTGGACAAACTAACGTTGTTAAAGTCATGCAGTTTTTCTGGGCACATTATTCCTGCAACCTTATTGAGACATTGCTTTATAAAGTCGCCATCTGTGAAAGGTTTCCCGTGTTGAGCAATCAGTTGAGCTACCTCGTAACTGGCTACTGAGCACTTTCTTGTGCTTTGTTGGCACGGAGAAAGCAGTTTTGCTGAGCCTGTAGTGTAGCTGTCATTTGCTTAACTTTCTGTTCTCGCTCGGCACCAGTACAGGATTCATACTTCTTATGTTTCGTTTCAAAGTGTCGCTGCACATTATACTCCTTCACCACTGCAACAGTTTCGTTGCAGATCAAGCAGACACACTTTCCTTTGACTTCTTTGAAAAAGTATTGCATTTCCCACCTTACCTGAAATTTTCTACACTCGCTGTCGACTTTCCGTTTCTTTATTTGGTCTGCCATTGTCAACTGTAATCACTATACTCACTAGCAGGCTAACAAAATCATTGATAGTTCAATAGTTCAACTCAAAACCATAGTTGGCAAATCGTTCTTTATTTAGTATTTATGACGCTACAACTAACTAGAAGAACTGAGAATTAACAGAGAAAAGAAGAAACGTAATAATTGCTCCAAAGCAAAATGCAAGATGCGTTTGGGTGTGCGCTATGCAGGCGCATGCGCTGGAATCCTTTGTGTGGATGTGTAGGCAGAGCAATATACCTCACACGAAAATGCTGAATTGACAATTCGACATGCGTTGTTTCGTGATTTTTTAAAATTTAAATCATTAAAGAAATTCTGTTATATTTGCAAAGTTCTGTTGTGCAAAGATTAATAACGGGCCGTATTACGTTATATTTTCATAATGAGCCGCGGGCCAAAAAAAAGGGCAGCGCGGGCCGGAGCTGGCCCGCGGGCCGTAGTTTGGACACCCCTGCTTTAAAGCATTAATTGTCGATTCATGCAGTAACGAAAGCGCGAGGTTTACGTTTACTTTTTCAATGGACTTAGGTCTTAGCACTGTCTCTGATAACTTATGAGCAATTCGTAATGGTTTTTCGCACTCATTATTGCATACTGTTTCCACATCTGCAAAACTGGCAGTTAAGGGGGCTGGTACAAGACAGTTCATGCTAGGTAATTTGAAAACTCGTTTTGCCAAAAAGTTGTTGTAAATGCTTTTTATCACATGAGTTGGATCAAAAATTTAAAAAGTTTTCCACCAGTAAAATTATTCGTTATTGCTTCTTTCCAAGCACCGTCGCAAAGGAAATCTTTGTAAAATTTTCGATTTGCAGCAGCATTATCTACTGAAATTCCAATAACGTTGAAACCTACCTCATGGATTAAATGCATTACTTTGTCAAAGCATCGTTTTTGAGTCTCTGCCTTCAAATTTCTCAAGAGGCGAATACAGACCATATCCCAATACTTACTGCTAAGTGATTTAATCATGAAGCACAAAGCAGTAGATGCAACTTCACAATCTTCAGTTAAACCAAAAATCTGACCTCCAGCAGCTTCAATTCGCTTTGATACATAAATTTCGTCAATCATCAGGATAACATTTCTGTCAAAAGCATTTAATTGAGAATATCGCATTCTCAAATACTGAGTGTCGTCCAGTCCACTTTGGCGATCCAATCGCATTGTAATTTTTCTTAAAGTTTTCACAGATGCCAGTACCAATAGTTCTTCCTCTAACGAGGGCTTGTTGCATGTAGAAAGTATGACATCATCAACAATTTAACTGAATACCTTCTTATGTGCTTGCTGCGTAGAACCAATTCCACCTCCTCTAACACAAACTTTAATAAACGAACTTCATGATCATTATCACAAATTTCAAAATACTGATCAATCAATCGAGAAAAATTAAATATGAACTTATCCTTCATTGCTGATTTATTCATGTGTATATTTTTAGCAAAGGCCATTAAATTTGTCACTTGAGACAGCAACGTGACTTTGCTGAATGAAACGATGTGTTTGTATGTTGATGCTGGCACTAATTGTCCATTATGATAAATTCTAATTTCAAGATCTGTGCTGATAGATATTGTTGACTGAACAGATAGCGGATGTTCTTCAGGAAACAGAATCAAATTGACTTCTGACTTTGTCTGATGTGAGACAAAGCCATGCAACTGCATGTCATCAGCTATTTTTGCGATTAGCCCAGCTAAATTTTCAATTTTGCCATCTTTCAAAAATTGCTCCAACTGCATTTTCAATCTTGAATCATCATTTTCATGTCGTGATGGTACCAAAGACAGACCAGATCTAGGCAGTGCATCTCCAGCTGCATAATATGAAGGAACATTCTTAAAAATTGATGGTAAAACATTGCCTTTAAGACGTTTCTTCACTAGCAAGGCACTTGATCAATTTTTTTCTTCGCCTAATTTGTTGATCATTTGATTCTGTTACAAAATCTTCAGGTTTGAAATGAAGTGAACACAACCTTGAATACTAAGTTGGAGTAAAATCTTTTCTTGCAATACGTTAAAGCCAACCTTGAAGCAGCTGCATCATGTTGGGGAAACGAATGTAAAGTAACATCAGGGTCTTTGTCTTCACCAGTACATCCTGATCTGCAGTTAATAGCACAACACTTGTTGACCATATCAAATAGGTTTTGTACTAATACCAGAAATAATAACTAAACTACCAACTAATAATATTAAAAAGGAAGTATGATGTACATGCAGAGTCAAGTCAGCAAAATATCTACACTGCAAATTAAAACAGCCAACAATCAGAGAACTACATCTGAGGCTCTATTAAAGAGGAGGTAATTGCAAATATACAGACTCAAATTATCAAACTTCAAGAAGTGAATGGATGTAATTTAGAATAAGCTGCACGCTTCTAATTGGAAATACCATTAAAATCGCAATCTATACGACTTCACACCAAAACGGTATGCTTAGAAAAAGAGTCGTGGTTAGATTTAGGATGGGGTTTAGAGTTTGTTTAAATTCAACCTACCCCCCCTTACCCCAACAAATTAAGCACTAAATGTAGACAGTGTTTCCAATTGAAAACGTTCAGCTTATTCTACATTAGATCCATAGTAAACTACAGAGATCAAATTTGCTTTACAACACTATGCATAATTTGACCCAGGTACATTTAGCCTTACCATAAATCCATTGGGCTTTTTACATGCAGTAGCAAAAAGCTACCCTACTAACCAAAACAGCAAAATGTTGGCTTGGCTTTGCTAGCAGCATCTTAGTGCGACTGCAATTGCACCCAATCTTTTAAGAGTACATTTCAGAATTTTTAAGCCTGCAGTGCATTTACACTTAATGGGGCTCAAAAGCAAATAAACTCTGCAGCACAATCGCTCAAATCTATAACCTTCAATCTATTGGTCTATTTTCCAAATAGACCTATGACTTTGTAGAAGAGTAACTGTATGACAGCAGTCACTAATTTGACTCGCCTGGCATAAACCGACCTTGTTTACCTGAAACTATGTATGATTGTGTACCGTAACCTACTGCAGTACAGTAGGGCTACTGAGGCTGCTATAGCCTGTCAGTAGACAATAGACAATATAGTACAAATTATAGTAATCTGTTTCACTTTAGCGCCAGCACAAACACATTCCCAGCATCAATACAGTTTTAACCTGTAAGTACTTTGCTTTATCTACTGGTGTCAATGCGCTGTCATGCTATTCTTTAATCACTAATCATCTATTTTACTTGAGTGCCAAACGAAAACATTACCCAGCATCAATCCATTCATAAGATCTACGAACTACACTTTGTTACGAACTACGAACTACACTACACTACACTTTGAATAACACTCATTCGAAACTTTCTTTTTCCAACTAACCAAGGCAGCAATCACGCCGCTTGATACAGGCCTCATCTTGGTCGCTCGCGCTAGCAGTTTTAGCGGCGTTTCCAGTCCAGGTGTTACTATTTAGAAGTCCATGGTTTGGCACTCGCAAAGGACGGCTGTTCGCAGGTGTGATCGTGTGGCTGCGAATACTAAAGTAGATGAGAAGTTCTTCTGCGTGACATTGCGAGACAAGAGGCAGGAAAAGAAAGAAGATTCTTGGCAATTTGTAGGTGTGACTGCGCCGCGGGAAATTGAATCTTGTTTCGGGTGAGATCGAGAGAACAACGTTGGTTTTTGCTATCAGAAAATCGACTATCAAGACGTTCGACCGTATCTGGGCAAAAAAATAGTTTTTACAAGGTGTGAAATGGGATCAATAAAACAAAATCAAAAAGCAAGCTTTTTTCACAACGATTGAGATCGTGGTTTTTAACTTCGCAGCTTCATGCTTAAACAAAAAATTGACGATTCGAAGGTGCAGGCCATCACAATAAAATACGAGGTTTAGGAAAAAAAGAGCTTTATTTATAATTAACTAGCCGGCTCTGCCGGCGTCGCCCGCAGGGCCCATCAGTAACGTCGGGGTTAAAATTATCGGTTCAGCCGGCTGCACCGGCTTCACCCATCGTGCACCTTTGTGAACGGAAACCATACAATTGTGCTTTTTATGCACATTAATAATTTTTGTACACGTCATGGTGATAATCTTGATCTCTTAGTCAAGACTGCTAATGTTCACAGACAAAGAATCTGGTCACAAACTATCATTAATACGTGTAAAAAGTATAAAGGAGGGGATTAAAACACAGTCGAAACTGATGGTGGCCGCCAAATGGTGGTTACTTTTACAATTACAGAAATAAACTATTTAATAGTAAGCCTATATTGCGATTTGGTGCGGCCCCTTTCGTGTCTATATTTGCGGTGTTAAGTTCTTTGGCTGAGCTATTTGCCTTGTTTCCTGCGTAGCGACAAAAACGGTTATGGCTTTCCCAAACTCATTCACCATATTCTAGTTGGCACCCATCACACCAAGTTACATTCAACCAAAATATTCTCTCATAATTCATTTATACAAATTGTTAGATTTATGGTTTTACTTTGATTTTTTTTAACTAAGTATTTTATTACATTGCTTTGAAGTGTAGATATAGATATCATAACGTATATCAGCAAAAGAAATTACAGGCAGCATATAAGCAAAAGAAAAATTGTTGCTTAATGATAAATGTGGGCGCCGCCCGCAGGGCCCCCATCAGTAACGTTGAGATTGAAAATGTCGGTTCGGCCGGCCAAGCCTGTTTTACCCATCGGGCACTTGAGTGAACAGTAACAAAAATGTTATGTTTTTTTGCAGATAAGATTTTCACGACTTGATGCGCTCCTTTCGTGATAGAATTTCAGATTTCAAGTTCCTGGCTATGTCTTAGATCTATGTGCTCTGTTCATTGCTAACGTGCATCCAAAAAGGCATTGCGTTTCCCCTAGTTTGGAAGTGGAGAGCACATTTCTGATATCAAACTATTTTCAAGCATAATAGCAAAATGTCTTTCACGTGGTGGGATTTCACACAAATGCGTTGTCTTCATTTGATTTCTTCTCAAACTTTCTCAAGTTTCTGCTGGCTACACATTATTGCATGTTCGTTTTTTCTTTCTTTGATGTGCTCAGAGGATTTAAAAGAGTTCTTGCTTTTCCCCAAATTTCTTCTATTTTGGTTTGATCCCGGTAGCTTGTTGTAAAGCTATTATCAACCAAAATAGAAGAAATGTTTCCCCAAGTATGATGCGATTTTAGCCCGGCAGATCATGCCATCATCTGTGCCGATTTATAACGTATTAACTAATGCAGCTGCGCCGGCTTCACCGTACGAACACTAGTGAGACCAGCAACAAGAAGTTGTAGAAAATATAGGCTATATTTTCCCTACACGTAATGGCGATTATGTTCATCTATTTATCAAGACTGGTAGTACTCAAAACGAAAGAATGATGTCACAAACTATTATTCGTTCTTTTTGAAGCTGTAGGGCAGGGGTGCACAACCTGCGGCCTTGCGGTCGCTACGGCCGTAAAAGAATTTTTTTCGGCCGTGAAATTGTAAAAATATATTTAAGCAGATATCTATGCTAGCAGAGACGTAGCAGCCGCCCCCCAAACCCCCCAATTGGGGGGGCCCAGGCCAACTTTGGGGGCCTAAGTTAGTCTGAAATTGCTTTTTGGCTACGTGACTATTTTCAGTTCAGCAGACTTGTTTACAACCGATTTAAACTGTAGGAAGAAATTGGCTTGTGACATCATAAGTGAATGCATTTTATCTCGCAGAATCTAGAATATTTCGATTGATTTTCTGGTAGAATCTTGAATATTCGATTGACGTAACAATGCCGTTGTTACGCAACAATCATAGAATGGTCTGGAATTCTGTTTGGCTATAAATACCGGGACAATATATATACACTGCAGAGTGCAGATAAAGTATTTTATTGACATTGTATAGAATGAAACGTTCAAAAAGTGGTGCTCAAAAGAGAAAAGAAGCAGCCACTGCTCCAGATGCTGTAGCGAAATTGCCCAAGATGACAGATTTTTTCAAGATTACTGAGCAGAGTAGACCTGGCACTAGTACCGAGAGAGATGAAGAAAACTATAGTGCACAAGAAAAAGAAGACTATGACGATCAGCATCAAAGTGATTGTGAATTTCCAGAAAATGTAAGTTGTGATTTACCTGCCAATACGCAACCTTCAATATCAAAAATAACTGAATCTCAATTTACCCCTATCCCTGATGACCCATGTAAATGGCCTGAAAGTATTTCTGATGCTCAACGATGTGATATAGTAAAGCGTGGACCACATCAACTAATAATGAATTTTCCATAAGATAACACAACTCCAAGGCGACGTTTTTCCTCCAACCATTATAAACGTGTGTTACCTAATGGTGAAAGTGTTTCACGGTCGTGGCTAGTTTATTCTGGGGAATCAGATCAAGTTTTTTGCTTTTGTTGTAAGCTATTTGGAAAAACACTAAGCCCCTTTTGTAGTGGTATAAATACATGGGAGGGTTTTTCGAAAAAACTGAAAGACCATGAAAACGGCATTTCCCACCAAGAATGCTGCAGTCAATGGATGTTGCTAGCTGAAGAGATAAGAAATTCATCCACTATCGACAAACGCGAGATGAATATTTTTTTCAATGAAAGACGTTTTTGGAGAAATGTTTTAGAGAGACTTATCGACATTGCCTTGTTTCTATCGGAAAGGAATCTTGCTTTTAGAGGATCTGAAGAAGTCTTAGGATCTCCTCAAAATGGAAATTTTCTGGGTATATTTGAGCTTTTGGCAAGAAGAGATCCGATCCTAAAAGAGCTTCAAGACAGAATCAAGAATAAAAACACTAAAGATCACTATTTGAGTCCTACCATACAAAATGAACTAATTGAATTGCTAGCGACAGAAGTTGAAAAAGAAAATTTACAGCAATTGAAATTGGCAAAATATTTTTCTATAATTTTGGACTGCACTCCAGATATGTCACATCATGAACAAATGTCTGTCATTCTCCGTTATGTACTATGTAATGAAGAAGCTGCTGTTGTTAAAGAAACATTTTTTGGCTACTTGAGAATAAGTGACAGTACTGGGAAAGGCTTGTTGGACGCTTTCTTAGAAAAAGCGACCGAACTGCAACTCGAATTGTCTGATTGTCGAGGTCAGTCATATGATAATGGTGCTAACATGAAAGGAAAACATTCTGGGGTCCAAGCAAGAATGCTAGACATCGATCCCAAAGCTGTTTACGTGCCCTGTGCAAACCATACCCTTAACTTAGTTGTTGTTGACAGTGCTAATTCATCGACGGAAGCATTGACATTTTTTGGAGTACTTACAAGGTTGTATGTGCTGTTTTCTTCCTCTGCTCAGCGTTGGGAAATTTTGAAGAAACATGTGGAGCTGTCCATAAAGTCACAATCTGATACTCGTTGGGAAAGCAGAATTAAATGCATCAAACCTCTTCGATACAATTTAAAAGAGGTGTTGCTGGCACTGAAAGACTTGGAAGCCATTTCCATAGAAAGAAAAGATGGAAGAGCTGCCTCAGAAACAAAATCGTTGATAGCTCATTTATCAAAATGGAGTTTTCTTTTGTCGGTGTTTATTTGGTATGATATCCTATTCCAAGTCAATAAAGCAAGCAAGATTCTTCAATCGTATGGAGTCTCCCTTCATACAATGGAAACGGAAATCCAGGCAACTGAAAAGTTTTTGCAAAACTATCGCACAACGGGTTATGACAGTGCCGCAACATCTGCTGTTGAAATAGCACAGGAATTGGATATTGATCCTTCTTTTCCTCCGTCAAGAAGTGGAAAGAAAAGAAGATTGTTTGATTACCAAGGTGAAGAGGAACAACGAGCTACTCCTGAACTGAAATTTAAAAGCAACTTTTTCTATCCATTAGTAGACCAGGCTATTATGTCAATAAAGGAGCGCTTTAATTTGTTATGTGAGGTTTCTTCCGCCTTTTCGTTTTTGTACACACGAGACAAACTTTTGCTTGTGCAACAAGAAAATGCTCTTCTTACTTGCTGTAAAGAGTTCCAAAAAAAGTTCGGTGACATTGATTCTGATGAAATGAGCGCTGAGCTACAGCGGTTTGTTTTAATTTTACAAAAAAAACGCAATCTCAATACGGCTCAAGACTTTCTGAACTATCTTCTAAAGACTCATTTATTTGAATTGTATCCGAATGTGTACATCGCACTTCGAATCTTACTAACTTGCCCGGTGACTGTTGCCAGCGCTGAAAGAAGCTTCAGCAAATTGAAACTGATCAAAACTTTTAATAGAACGTCTATGACAGACAGTAGACTATCTTCATTAGCCATGTTGTCAATCGAAAATGACTACGCCCGATCTCTTGATTATGACAATGTCATAACAGCATTTGCGAACAAAAAGGTTCGCTCCAGACTATTTAAATGATACTGTGTTTTTATAACTTTTTCATGTTTTTCAGTGTCATTGCTTTCGTTTCGCAGTGTCTGCATAAATGTCCTACTGAACTCTGGCATCGATGCCGAATTTTTTATGACTTGCACCTTCGGTATCGGCATGCTTTATTCTGACATTAGCCTGTTTACTTATGTACAAACTGTGGTGTATTTTCTTAATGCAGCTTTTCAATTTTACACCTCTAAAGTGATATGACCTGTGCGCAGGGGCTCTTGCGCTTACTTTGGGGGGGGCCCGAAGTTGGAGTGCTACGGGACTGTATGCTAGTTTATTTAAATTGTAAAAAATTTTGAAAAGGTAAAAATTGTAAAATCTAATCGTAAAAATATATTTATACTAAAATATATTTAGCAGGTTTATTGGCATATTTTTTACGAGATTAAAATCTAGCATATTTCTTTTGGATTTAGCATTTTCTAGTATATTTTTTTTGTATTTAGCAGTTTCTAGCATATTTTTTTAATTTAGCATATTTTTTTCAGAATTAAGTTTTAAAATTTGGTAGCATTTTAAATTTACATATTTACATAAAAATTTCCAAGTATTTCCATGTTTATTTTGCTTTTGTCACTAGGCATCTTTTAACTTCTCAATATAGCTCTTCTGGTGTAATTGAAAGTTAAAATGATCTTTATTTTAGATTTCAGATTTTATGTTTATGTTTTTGTTATGTTAAATTTTATGATTTTATGTTTATGTTTATGTTAAATTTTAGAATTTTATGTAGATTTTAAATCTAAAATCTAAATAAAAACCATTTTAAGTTTCAATTACACCAGAATAGCTATTTCCATGTTATTGAAACGGAAAAGAACACTAACAGAAGAAAAACGAGTATTTAATTCAAAATGGGAGCAGGATTACTTTATGATTGAGACAGCAACACATTCTATGATGTGTCTAATATGCAAACAAGTTGTGAAGACTGTGAAACGGGATAACGCAAAGCAGCACTTTTGTTGTTACGAATCGTACTCTTACGCGAAACTGAAAGGAGATTCGAGAAAGATCTGCATTGAAAATTTGAAAAAGAGTGTGCGAAAGCAGACAGCTTGCATAACAACTTTCGCTAAGTCCACTAATAGCCGCTGTGAAGCATCATACAGAATGGCATATCATCTTGGCCTTGCGGGAAAACCTTATTCTGATGGCGAACTCGTGAAGCGATGCTTGATAGACGTTGTTAAGTGCATTCACTCTTGGAAGAAAGCTGATTCTTCTTCAATTGCTCTCTCGTGTGTAACAATACAACGCAGGCAAGATGATGCCGCTCAGCAGTTAAAACTCTCTCTGCAAGCAAAGATAAACAAAAAAGAAAGTTTATTTTCACTTGCTGTTGATGAATCAACAGATATCAACAGCTCCGCGCAGTTGTTAATCTTCGTTCGTTGTCTTTCTTCAAGCTTTGAATTGTGTGAGGATTTCCTTTCCATGGAAACACTGGCTACTCGCCCCCTTGGAGAAGACATATTTATTGCAGTTAAGAATGCCAGCATTCGCTCTGGATTAGATCTGCAATACCTTCGGGGCATTTGCACGGACGGTGCGCCTGCCATGACAGGCAACCAACAGGGATTTGTTACAAGATTTTCGGATTACGTGTCCAATGAATATGACAATAAAGAACTCATCAACTTTCACTGGAATATCCACCAGGAAGCACTATGTGCCAAATCCATTGCTTTAAATACCATTCTGAAAAATGTGAATGGCATTATCTTGTTTATTCGCGCAAGTGCTTTGCATCATCGACAATTTTGTGGAATTTTATGCTGAAGTGAAACATCTGCTGAGGACATACTTTCACTCCGCAGTTCGTTGGTTGTCTATAGGAAAAACTTCCCGCCGTGTACTGCAATTGCGAAAGCAAATATTAGAATACTATTCAACCAAAAACAAGGAGTGTCCCTTGCTTGACAAAGACTTTCTCATGTTTCTTGGTTTTCTGGCGGATTTTTTTACCGAGGTTAACTTTCTGAATCAAAGTGTGCAGGGAAAGGCAATAACAGTTTGTCTCGTGTACAAAAAGGTACAAGATTTCCGTGACAAATGTCGTCTCCTCAAAAGTCATCTGCATCAGCGTAACTTTTTCCACTTTCCGCTGCTCTGATTGACAGCGGAAAGTGGTTGACGGCTCTGATTGACAGCAAAGAAATTCAAGTGGACGATATTCCCATCATTCTTTTCTCAAGCGTTTTTAATGGTGTTTTGCAGGAATTTTCTAATCATTTCCAAGACTTTGACACGATTTGCGATACAACAAGGCTAGTTGCTTATCCACATCTGATCGAAACCAAAACTGCACCATTGAATCTTTAAATGGAACTTGTCGAGTTGAAGAACGACGAACATTTCGTCAAAAAATTTAAAGACGAAGAAGTTTTGCTAGATACGTGGAAAGGAGCTGTCAAATATCCGAATCTACAAGAATTGACCAGAAAAGCTCGCATTCTTTTTGGAAGCACTTACGTGTGCGAAGTAGGATTTTCAAGAATGAAATATTTGAAGAACAAGTACCGAACCCGATTGCCCGACAGCAATCTGGAATGTGGACTACGACTCATGATATTCAGCGAGTCACCTAACTTCGAAAGTTTATCTGAGGAGGTGCAAAATCAAGGAAGTTATTAAGTACAATTTTGTGATTTATGATTGAATAAATTCTCCAAACTTGAAAATTTGACTTTTTCTAATGTTTAGCATGAGTAGTTAAGACAGCATTTACGGCAGTTAAATTGTAAGGCTTAAAACGTAAATTTGTAAAAAATGACTTTAGCTAGTCGCGGCCGTTAGTGCATTTATAGGATGTTTTGCGACCAGCAATAGTGAAAAGGTTGTGCACCCCTGCTGTAGGGGGTAGTGAAACAGAGTCAAAATTGATGGCAGCGTCCAAATGGTTATCGTTTTGACAATTAAAGAAATAAGGTATGTAGTGTTAGGTCCAGTAGACGATTTTGTGTGCCCCTTTTCATATTTACGTTTGCGACATTTAGTTCTTTGACTACTCTGTTTGCTTTACATGTAATTCGGCCATGGCATTAAAAGGAGCTATGCCTTTCTCCAAAGTCATATCATCTATTTCAATAGGCGCCTATGAAGCTATTTTCAAACAAAAACGTTCCCTCTTAACCCAATTTTACAAATTAACGCTATTATTGTTTAATTTTGATCTTTTCTAAAACTTAGGATTTTATTACATTTAACTTTTCCTTTGCTCCAAGATCTCCCTACTTTTAAATATAGATGGTGTTTCGTACCGATACAAAGAGCCTATCAATTACTAATATCAGTAATGGTACTGTATTTACTGTTTAAGTTTGCTGTCAAAATGGTAGTGGATAATCATGCTGCCTGGTGCTGTTCTCACTATATAGCGGCAAGCATTGTAATGCAGTGTTTTGTCATAACCTCATTTGAGGTTTTGAGGGAACACTGCTTTGTAAAAAGAGTCAAACAGAAGAAAAATGTACGCTTGAAAAACTCTTAAAAAGAATAATCGCTTGTTGAACCTTGATACAACGTAGGATGTTATCGAATTACTTTTGGCAAAAATTAACGTTTGTTTAAACGCAATCGATTAAAACAACATTAGGGGCGGGTGTGCATAGCCTCTACATGTCTCCCAAGTTGATCACGTACGAGCAACGTCATATTTCCCTTATTATCACCATAGGCGTTCTTTAACTCAACAGACTTTATCCAATAAATTCAGCAAGTGCTAGAAAGCATATCAAAGTTGTTGGAGGGCGCCAAGATAATAGATATGTATTTTCAGGATGGAGCCAATAAATATTAGAACCGCTACATACGACTTTTTCGTTACTGTAGGCAAATTTGCATGAGCCTCTGATTGCTGTTACTTGGTCCCTGCATAAACGCAGCCATGCAAAAATCAAACTAGCCCAAAATAAAGCGCTCATACTTAAGTTATTGCAATAGCAGGGCCCCCTTTGATAATGTCGAGGTCCAGAATATCAAATCAGCTGGCTGCTCCAGCCTCACCCAATTGCAAAGAAAGTTGCTTCAACACTTGGATCATGTGTAGCTCAACATATTTTGTTGCAAAAGACTTAACAGCATGATCATTATTTCCCCTTTTTTTCTCGGGGTAACACAATGTGTTTAGCTTGGAGTAGGCTACATATTAAAGTATTTAGCTACGTCATTTTTCGATGAATCTTTTTGAATATCTTGATTGATATTGTCAAAAATCCATGCTATCGAGAAAGTGTAGACAAAATGTACAAAAGGACTTAAGTTTTGTAGAAATTGCATTTTTGTGAAATGCAGGCATCAAAATTGTGAGTGTTTTTAACTGGTAGGCAACATTTCATAAACGTTTAGAGACTTCATTTTTCGATGAATGTTTTTGAAAACATAGACAGAAAATGCCAAAGAACCAAGCTTGTGAGGAAAAGTAGTCAAAATGTAAAGAACAACTTTTTTTTGATAAATGCAAGTTTCTTGGGTCAAGTAAGATAATTTTTCAACTAAAACTATAACATGATACATTGCAGCGAATTTTTGATTAGCTATTATAAACTAATCCTCAGCTCTAACTAATTAGAGTCACATATTGCTAGAAAGCAAATTTCCTCAGCTTTCAAAGGACGGTAATTGTTAGTACCTTAATATAACTTTTATGTATCAAACTAACCTGTTTTTACTCGGCTTACCACTTTTTGGGAGGGATAAAAAATTACACTACCCATGTTTAAGTTCAGATTTTTTGGTGTGTAGAATAAGACACATTTCACATACTATCGAAATTGCCTTGAAGCAACCTTTAATTTGTTGAAACAAATGTGAAAATCGATTGAGAAAAGAAGTCACAAATCAGTTTTTAAGTAAACTAATTTTGTAAAAATGTGGCAATTTTTGAAAAAATCATCATATTGCGATCTGTGGCAGCGAAACATTGTGGTAATCATACCATTATGGCAGTATTATAGGACGGCGATTATGACGGCATTATAGTCATCATAGAGCATGTTTCAAGCGTGCAAGCGAAAAAGCAAAGAAGCATGCTTGAAAGGCTTAAAATGCTTAAATAAATAAGTGCTTGCTGCATTGTCAAATAAGCTTAATTTGTTGTGAAATTGTTTTTATCGAAAGCACCTTGTTGATATCTCCTGAAAATACCTTTAATCGCGTTTCTACGACCAGCAGCAATTGAGAAAATACTGATAACAAATTGTGCGATCAAGCGTTGATTGTGAAATCATCTTAGATTCCAAAGGGATGAAATTTTGAGTGAAGTAATAGGTTGAGTGCTGGCTTTTGTTTGAGCACAAAACGGTTTTGCTCTGTCAAAAAATCTCAATTTTAGAAAATTATCTTGTGACCAACTCCTTTGTGACACATTCCCCGAGGTGGTAATCAATCGTGCCAAGATTATATTTGTACGTCCAGTAGTATCAGAGGAGTTAAAGCGTACGTACTAACACAGAAATTTGTAACTACTTTATACGAGGTACATTATATTGCTAGCTCCAAGTGGTTACGATCGATAGAGAGCGTCTTATAAGCGAGAAACAAAACAACAAAGCAAGTCCTGAAGGCGCGAGGCTTCCGCAGTAAGCAATGCTATTGAGAGATATTTTCAAATTTACAAAGCCATTCCTGGACGCGTTTTGTCCTTTTGCACTCATCAGCAGGGCTTGCCAAGGGCCAAGTGAGCCTCCAATAGCATTAACGTTGACCTTTTTGATACAAACTAACACAAAGCACAAGACTTACGTGCCGTTTACTTTTGAACGAGGTTCGTTTTGACGTACTGCTAGCCGCTCGACTACGGACTTAAACTGATATTCTTATGTCAAGCTGATCACACAAGCAGTGACTAGGCATAAAAAGATCTTCCGAAGGTTACCATCTAAATGCGGTGCTTTAATTAGCGGAGAAAGAGGGAATAAAACAGCCTCAGACCATTTTCTTTGTCCCATGCAATAAAACAATTTCTAAGACAAAACTGTTTGCTCCATTTTTATGTAGTTACTCAATATACCAAAGAGAAATAGGTTTATGCAAGAGGCTAGCGATGCAGTTAGCATCGGGACTTGTTAAGTGCATCGCTGGCCTCTTGCATTACTATAAGAGCTTGTGACCACTAGCCTGTGACAGCACTAATGTTCTAGCAGTTTTAGACTTCGTGCACCTGAAACAATCGTCACTCATTCACGAGTGATACCTCTTCATAGAGTACTGGTAGATCATCCACCACAGTGGATCTAGTATAGGTCCCACAAGTGTGGCGGTCTAAGCTATGTTTTATTAAAAGCCTCTAGTTTTTTGTCGGTCACCATCTGCACTGAAGAAACCTGATAAGTCGAAACAGTGTCACTGTCTGCAGTTCGCTAAGAAATAGAGCAGTTTCACAAAAAGGATTGATACCTTTTTCTTTCTTATGTTTATCGTGTTTTAGATGCAATTTACATATTAGGTTTAAGTGAAAATACTTCGTCCGTTTATGTTAAAAAAGATTTAATGAGCCTAAATGCTGACTTAGAAAAAGATGGTTCAGAGCATGGACCTTACAAATAAAAAAATCTGCTCTTTAAACCAATATGGTTGCTGAACTCGATAAAACTGATACTTTTGTGCTGTTATGATTTAAATTTTGAAAAAAATTCATATAGATTGCTTAGCCTAAAATTTAAAAACCTTGAAGCTGAAGATCACACGGGATTAGTAACAGAAAAGTTGACGAGATGTTTTTTTTACACAGATGTGACCGGAAAGTCACAGGGGCCCAGTAATTGAATCCGATTCACACAATAAAAAATTTTTAGGCAGGAAACAGTGATGTGGGCAAGACCACAATCATCAAGATCATGACCAATACCTCATCTTTTTTTAATACCAAGACCGCTCAGTCAAGAGCAGGACCAAGACCATTTATGACCCAAGACCTCCAATTAACAAGAACCAAGATCATAATTTCGCATAAGCCAAAAATCGAAGATAACTTTTTATGTATACAGATTACTACGTATACAAAGTGAATAGCAGCAGCAAACTACAGGTGTAAATAACTACTGTAAATACGTTGTAATCTGCTTAAAAAAAAACAAAATTCGCACGAAATGCGGGTAATAACGTTTAAATCACGCGTGCTCCACAGCTTGCAATTTGGAAGCTTATTTCTTAATAAAAAATAATTTATTCAAGCCAAGACCAATAACTAGGTTATCAAATTTTTATAGCGCAATTGGTTGGTGCTTTAAACAGATATTAACATTTGAACATGCGGTTCATTTTGTCGCAATGAATTTTGCTTCTTTGATTGATAAAATAATTGTGTATAGTTTCTTCTTCTTCTTCTTCTTCTTCTTCTTCTTCTTCTTCTTCTTCTTCTTCTTCTTCTTCTTCTTTTGGAAGGGTTCCACATTTTCAGATGCTGGCAGTGATGGTACTCAGCCAGCATCGTGTGTCGACATCCAAAACCGTCAGTCCACGTATTCCTGTAGGTGCCCGATGTACGGGGCATGTCAGAATGATGTGTTCTGCGGTTTGTTCTGCAGCGCCACACTCGCAATTCGATGTAGGAGCAAGGCCCCATTTGTGCATGAACGACTGAAAACACCCAACACCAGCCCGCAAGCGGTTGAGCCTGACCCATGATGATCTGGGCAGGCTCATCCCCATTGGCCTAGTGCTTGTCCTAGGAATGAAAGCACGGAGATCAGATGAACACTCCGAGTATTCCGTGCTCCATTTAAAGTCAGTCCATTGAGCTGCACGAATATCCAATTCAGTTAGATCTTGCAGTAACTTCCGTGCAGCGGGCACAAAGGGACGTTTAGATTTTAGTCTCTCTCTGTAGCCATGTGTGGACCCAGCCAATAATTCATAGAGAATATGGCCAGGGTCCAGGCTGCCACGATATGCCAGGGAGAGCGTTGCTCCTAATCGGCGAAGCTCAGCCGGCTGGATACCTGCGAGGACAGGTAGATAGTCTGTTGGAGTTGGACGCAGGCATCCAGTGACAATGCGCAATGCGTCGTTGAGAACACCATCGATGAGGCGAGTGTGTGCACTGCGACACCAAACTGGTGCACAGTACTCCGCAGTGGAGTAGACCAGAGATAGGGCGGCCGTACGCAGTCTTTTAGCTCCAGCGCCCCAACCTGAGCCTGCAAGTCGTCTCATCAGTGCAACGCGCGTTGTTAGTTTTTTGCGCAATGCCTCAAGACGGTGACGAAACGTGAGTGATCTGTCCAGTTTAACTCCAAGATAGGTAGGGACTGGACAGAATGGCAGGCGTTTGCCATTGTTGTAGACATTAAGCTCACGTTTGGCCTCTCTGTTGTTCAGGTGAAAGGCCGTCGTCACCGTTTTAGTGTGGCTGAGCTGTAACCTCCAAGTCCGGAGATATGTTGAGATTGTAGTCATGTCTTGGCTTAAGACCCCCTCCAGGTCCTTCCAGTCATCAGAAGAG
Source organism: Trididemnum clinides (assembly GCA_963675345.1). Lineage (NCBI taxonomy): Eukaryota > Metazoa > Chordata > Ascidiacea > Aplousobranchia > Didemnidae > Trididemnum > Trididemnum clinides. The sequence goes on along the minus strand of OY776290.1, from coordinate 22,672,948 downwards.
TATAACAGTGCCAGATCATCGGCATAAGCATACCTTCTGGAGACCGTTGAAGGAAGATCGTACACATAGATATTGAAAAGAAGGGGTGCCAAGACAGATCCCTGTGGGACGCCGTTTTTCAGACGTCGCAACCTGCTTCGCTTGCTGTCACCGGTAGTAAGGGTGAAACTTCTATTCCGGACAAGTTCCATGATCATACGAACCATGTGCTTATCCGGGAGAAGTCTCAGCAGCTTGCAGGTGAGGCCACAATGCCAGACAGTGTCATATGCAGCTGTCAGATCTACAAACACAGCACCGATCTTCTTTTTGCCTCGAAAGAATCCTCAATTTTTGTGTTAGTAAAACAACTTGATCTACTGTCGATTTACCATGTCGAAACCCAGCCTGCTCGCCTGGGAGCAGGGGGTCGACAATAGGTTCAATACCAGCGTAGATCAGTCGTTCGAGGATCTTGTAGGGGACACAGAGCATGGAAAAGGGACGATAGCTCTTTGGGTCCTCTACAGGTTTCTTCGGCTTTGGGATCGCAACTACAAGTGCTCTTCTCCAGACTTTGGGAATTTTGAGTTGGCGCAAGCACGAAGAGAGGAAGCCACGTAACCAGGACTTCAAAGCAGTTCCAGCATGAATTATAAGCTCCGGACAAATAGAGTCAGGGCCCGGAGCTTTCCCTGGCTTAACGTGTTGGAGAGCGGCAGCGAATTCTCTGGCCGAGAAGTCGCCAGAGAGATTCACTGGAGATGGTATCAAAGCCCTCCAACGATCAGACACTTCTTGAGAAATGAGTCGAGACGACTCACGATTAACACCGTCATATTTCCCGTTTCTTACCAGCTGAGCAGCAATAGCGTTAGCTGAAATGGGACAGTTACGGGGGCTGTGTCGTGACCTGCCAGTAAGGTTGTTAATTATGCTCCATGCCTTTCTGCTTGAGTGTGAGAAGTCGATGTTTTGGGCTGCCTCCGACCATCGGTCTCAGCGTTTCTTGTCAAGCCAAGTTATTAGGGCTGTAGCAGCCCTGCTTGACTGGTCTCCAGCAGGAGATTGCAGAAACGTTTGGTAGAGGGCCTCACACTTAGCGTTCAAACACGGTATGTAGGTGTTACGACGACCGCGTGGGATAGCTTTCTTGGCTGCTTTGCTGATGGTATTGCAAAGGTCCTGGTAGGCCTGATCCACATTTGTTGAATCAGGTGATGGCAAATTCCTTGCAAGCTTGTTTGTCAAGGAGTTATAGTGGCTCCAGTTGGCCTTGCGGAAGTTCCATCGCTTTACAGGCCTTCCCGGTGCTGGGAGGGAGAGCCTTGGAGGTGTTATAAGCAAAGGTCGATGTTGTGACCTAGGAAACTTCTCCAAGACGCGTCTATAAGGCAAGCGACTATCAGGACCGACGGTGGTAAAGGCAAGATCCGGATTAGTGCCAGTGTTCCAGTGCCCAGAATGAAAGCTAGGTTCATCCTTGGGATCGTGAAGAAGGGCAAGATTATTGGAGCTTGCCCAGGCCAGTAGGCAGTCTCCATCCGCGCTGTTGGTGTTATAACCCCAGTCGACATGGGGGCAGTTAAAATCACCCGCATACAGACAAGGGTGAGTGAACACTGGAAGGTCGGAAACTTGCAACCGCGTTGGTGGAGGTGTGTAGATGTTAACGATTTTATAATCGTCAACATCCACGCACAACCACTCAGTCTCCCATGTCGTGGGAGATTGATCGTATAAGGTCCATTTTAGCCGCTCATGGACAAACGTGGCAAGGCCATGCTTTTTTCTTGGGGAAAACCCAGCTAGTTGATAGTTTGATAGCACTAGCTTTTCTGCAGATATGCAGTGGGTCTCCTGTAGTAGGATGACGAACGCCTCAAGCTGAGTAGCAAGGTGATGAAGAACGTTCATCTTGCTAGCTGTGAGGCCTTCGATGTTCAGTTGTAGTATTGAGGGCACACGGAACTTTTTGATGATGTGCCCTGAAAAGGGCAGTTTATGTGCAACGCACTCATCATCCTGTCCTGAAAAGGACGTTTGCTGATTAGCAGGCCCTTGAACATCGGAATAAGTGGATACCCTTCCGGATGGGCACATTCGGTTTCCACAGAGCATTAGAGAGACTTTCCAATTGTTAGGTGTACTCACGACCCGCGCTACGTAAAAGCATGTGCCATGCGGGCCAAATTGTAACAAATTGCATTGATGAATTTACTAGCTGCTTGTGCGAGAAATCAGTCATGGTATTGACTACAAACCGAACTACTGCACTCTTGTTCTTCACATTCTGCACTTCACATTACCTCACATCCTCGCATCTTATTCTTATTTTTCACCTTCACATTTCTTATTCTTCATATTCACAAATCGGCATTGCCATATCAGATCAGCTTAACATCAATGCTATTTATTTTTCTATTGAACAGATAAACAAAGTATCACCAATCACCAGAGTAAAAATAAACTCGGCAATCAACCAAAAAGTATTCAGAATTGAATTGGTTTAGACTTTAACTTTATTGCGCTTGAAAAATATCAGTATGCAGTAGACAACAATTAATATCAAAGCAAAGAGTCTACTTCTGTGTGGCGGACAAGTCATTTTACCAGCGCCAACGCTACATCTACTTTATAAATAGACCTATTAGCTAATCCGCAACCGACAACATTATATAAGCCGCGGTGCAGTCATTTGGGACCCACCGAAATCAGTTAAGTGCCCTTGTAACGTTACGCATGCATTGTGTTCTTGAACGTCAGCGTTAATGCAATGCATCTGTGGGATTCGAACTCCCGTCTTTGGAACTGGCCTTCTTGCGCGCTGAGTTTCGCTGCCATGCACCACGTGATGCCAGCTATGCCTTAATCTCTACGTTCACTGCCAGGGCCAATGGTTCCAACCATTAGAGCGATTGTTTAGCATATTTTGAGCTGTTTTACAATTTTTGTCACATGTTCGGTTGCATTGCTGATTTGGGGTTTTCTCTTTTTTAAAACCTTTTTACCTTGGGGATTAACTGTACGAAATCGATTTTAACCCGCTGATGTCTTTGGTTTCTACTCACATTAGTAGGTCTTAACACTTCATGCCTGCAAAGCCAATATGCACTGTACCGTGCGGACATTTTATGGACCTCCAAAATGGTGTTTTCTGGGCCTCCGGTGAGAAACCACTGGGTTAAGTGTTTGTAGTCTATCCCAGCGCTTCTCATTAGATCCATCCACAAGCCATTTCAAATGAGCCGTATCAATAGGGCGTCTTCTCAACTGTAACTAACAAAACCGAATATATCAGAACCGTCTTAAAGCTATCCTGCGTGTCATCGGTAGCTGGTCTTCAACCTGATTATAGCAAAAACCCAAGTTTAAATGTTAGCTAAATTGAACAGGTGCAGAGGCGCAGCCAGGATTTCCCGAAGGAAGAAGCCTAAAAGAGATTTTTTAAAACAACACAGCCCGGGGTGTAATGACAAGCTCATAGAAGCCGTGAAGACGGCGATTTTTCCTACCAGCCCAAACGGGATGTTTGCGGTTTTAAAAAAAGTTTAAAAATTTTCAATCTCGGAAATTACAACGACTTTAAGAATTTCTCGACTTTACTATTTAAATCACGGATAAGTAAGCAAAGATCCGATCGCATGGCAACTCTAATATAAGCAAATCGCTTGGCTATTCGCTTCAGGCCTATCCAAATCCTGCATTTAATCCCCATATACTAACATTATATATGCAGCGGCCTTGGTGCAGTGAGGACAGTTATACTGGCCATTTTACCGCAGCTTCTATTTGGGATGTCAGCAATTCCCATAATGATTGTTCTTATTGCGTCGCGATTATGCATACATAAGAGCTTGTCACACCACCGCGTGTTCTTTGTTGGTATCATTGGCATTTGTTCCGAAACCTCGCCTTAGAATCTCGGCTTACGCTGTCATACGCGTCACTTCCGATGTAATCATGTGCTCTCTACTCAATCGTACCACAAGCAATGGCGTTTTGCACCTTTGTTAACCGTTTGCAGCCCATGAACAGTACTGCAGTGTTAAGAGTTGGGAAAATTAGAAGGCTGTTTATTGTGTTATCTGTTGGCTCAAGAAGCGGCCGTGATCACATGTATGATGGTTTAAAATTATCGTTTTGGATAAATTTCAGTTATTAATTACTATCTCGGAAGTTTGCTTGTTTTGTTAAATATATCACTGTTTTACGAACTCTCGTAGCTGAAAAGCTCCAAGAGCTCCTGTTGAAGAAATTGAGAAAAATTTTTAAGCAACCAGAACAAAGTTATAAAATAACAATTTAACAAGAAACAAAATAATTTAAGGATACTTATTCCAATGAAGAAAATAGTTCCCAACGAAAGTTTGTAATCAAGCGCGAATTATGTTTTAAAATGTTTTTGATATTTAGGAAAGAGTTTTTATTGATATAAGATGTTTTAATGTAAATGCAGGCTTGCCGGGGGAGTCGTCAGTAACTCAAAAGGAGGAAACATGGGAGTACCGATGCTAATATAGCGTGAGGTCTACCACTGAATTATTTATCCCTCACCCCTATATAACTACACACTTACTACTATAGCTATAATAATTCCGAACACCACACATACATTTCACATAGTAGTTAGTAGTAGTTATTCAGTTTTAATCCGGTGTTTTCCCTTTAGCAAAGATGGCCGGATTTACCCCATTCCTTCTGCAATTTCTCGCACTCCGTCCCTCCACTTATCTCGTCTCAGAGCATCCTCCTTCTTCAAACCAACTTTCTCTGTCTCCTCTTCCACTTGCTTCTTCCAGGTCTTCTTCGGTCGTCCTCGCTTTCTCTTGCCAATCACTTCAAGATTCAGAGCAACCCTCAAAACACTATCGTCATCCCTCCTCAGTACATGTCCATACCATCTAACTCCATTTGCTGTTGCTAATCGGTCTATCGTTTCCTTCAACCCTAACATATCCATCTGTTCTTCAGTCGTCTTTCTGTCTACAATTTTCTGACCGCACATGGCTCTCACCATAGCTCTCTCCGTTCTCCTTAAAATTGCTTTTTCAAGATTTTCTTTTAGACACCATGTCTCACTTCCATACAGTATTGCTGATCTTACGCAACAACAATAAACTTTACCTTTCATCTGCAGAGGAAACCTATTTCCAAGCAACAACTCTCCACATTTCCTGAATCTTACCCAACCGATTCTTACTCTTGCTGTGACTGCCGCTTCACAACCACCACTAGCATTTAGTCTGTCTCCCAAATAACAAAATCCATTCACTGTCTCCACTTCATCGCACAACTTCTCGATTGTGTCCATCGTCCCTTCCATTATTCCTTTACATTTCAAGCAAACAAAATGCATTGCCAACCTAGCGGTAGCTCTCTTTATTTTTGCATATTTGCCATGAACCCAGTTTTCACATTTTGTGCACAACACTGAGTTGGCCATGACTCTCCTCCCACAAACTCCACATGGATCTATCTTGCTTTTGTATAGTTCGCCTTCTGACCCGCTTACCATCATTTTTGTTTTTCTGGTGTTGACCTTTAAACCTTTACTTTCCAGTGCATTCTTCCAATTCCAAAACCTTTTCTTCAAGTCTTCCATGTCTTCACTCATGATAACAAGGTCATCTGCATATAGTAATTCGTTAACCACACCCCTTCTTGCATTTTCAGTAACAACGTCCACCACTATTGCAAACAATAGTGGCGACAGCACAGATCCTTGATGTACACCAACATTTACTTCGAATTTCTCTGAATATGCAGATCCCACCCTGACTCTTGTCTTTGCACCATCATCCAGGCTCATAACTGCCCGAACTATTACTTCTGATAGACCCTTCTTTCTCATGGCCCATTCCATCACTTTTCTTGGCACTCTATCAAAAGCTTTTTCATGTCAACAAAACACATATACAACTTCTTGTCCTTCTTTTGATATTCCTCCTGCATTCTTCTCACAATAAATATCGCATCCACTGTTCCTTTTCCGGCATAAATCCAAACTGCATTTCATTCAAATTGACTAGTGTTCGTATTCGCCTCTCTAGCACTCTTTCAACAATTTTCATGGCATGTTCTAGCAGTTTCACTACTCTGTATGATCCGCAGCTCATCATATCACCCTTTCCTTTAAAGATAGGTACAATCACACTTGTTTTCCACTCATCAGGCATTCCTCTACCATCCAATACACGCTGGCACAGTTCCATCATCACTTTAACCCCGATTTTGCCACTTGCAACTATCATCTCCACACTTACTTCAGATGGTCCGGTTGCCTTTCCTGATTTCATCCTTTGTATTGCCTCCACAATTTCATTACGAGCCACTTTTTCCACTGGTCCTTCTACTACATCCGTTTCCACCATGTGGTCCCATTCGTTCTCTTCATTCATGATCTTTTCCATATGTTCCTTCCAAATTTTTGCCCTATCTTCTTCAATAAAACCCAATCGTCCGTCTCCTCCTCTCAAGCACCTTCCTTCTTCCACATCCTTCTCTTTCTTTTTCATTCTTCTAAGGAAGTAGAAAACACTATTAGAATTATGATATAAATTATTCAACTCCTGATTAGCTTCCTTTCTCATAGCTCTAGCAACAATTTTCCTTGTTTGATTTCTTATACGTTTGTATCGATTCTTATTTTCTTCTGATGGGAGCCTGCACAGCTCTTTAAATGCCGCCTTCTTTCTTGCAATGGTATCCTTGACCTCTTCATTCCACCACCACATGTCTCCTTGATCTCTCCTAGACTTCTTCTTTCCACACACTTCGTCACAAGCCTTTAGAACACCATCCTTAAAAGTTTTCCACAAATCAGGTGCATCTGCATTCACTAGTTCTTTTATTCTTTTTTCAAATCTCACTCTTTTTCGGATTTCATTCAACTTCCAAATCTTTCTTCTTATGATTCGTTCCTTTCTCACACCCTTTTTTAGAACCTTTTTATCTAGATCTACGACCACCAGCCTGTGCTGAAGTTCCCATGGAATCACTTTTACATCCCTTATATACTTTCTATATTTTTCCTCCCACAAGCACAAAATCAATTTCTGTTTCACACCCACCGCCACTATAAGTAATTTTCCTTTTGTCTGTCTTTTTAAACCAAGTATTTGCCACGCACAGCTCTCTTTCATCACAAAACTCCAGCAATCTTCTTCCTTCTGCATTTCTTTTCCCAACACCATTCCCCCCGTGAACACCTTCAAAACCCTCAGCACATTTCCCCACATGTCCATTGAAATCCCCCAAAGAAACAATGATTTCACTACAACCTCCCAAGTCCCACTCACTCCCCATTTCATCATAAAAACGAACTTTCTCTGCATCTGATCTTCCACTTTGTGGCCCACTCGCACATATTACGCGCATCACCTCCCTACCTAGAGTTAGCATAATCACGATTACTCTGTCACTTTTTCTTCTAACTTCCACAACGTTTCCAGATATTTCCTCTTTCACCAAAATTCCAACCCCTCCAAATCCTGCATCATTTCCTGACCACCACATTTTATACCTTCGTCCCGAAGCACCCACAAAACGAGCTCCTTGGCCTTTCCATCTTACTTCCTGGATGCAACAACATCAACTTTTCTCTTACTCAGTTCTTCACACACTTCCGTTTTCCTTCCACAAAGACTTCCCACATTTAATGTTCCAAATCTTATCCCATGACATTCAGATTTAAACCCGGAGATTCTTCGCACCCCCTGCCCATTTAAGAGCTGCCGGGGACTGGGGGCCATTTGTATATTTTTTCTGGTCATAGGGATTTACTGGAGCAAAATTCTTCTACAGGGAGCATGCCCTTGCTTACCCCCAACCTCAGTTTTTTGACATGAGTGGTCCAACCAAGCAATTAAGCTGGCAACCCCACCATTAACAGTTAGACTGCAATTGGTAGGTACCCAATAGTCGCCTCTTACGACATGCTGGGTAAACAGCTTCACTATTCTGATAACCGGTGAAGCACGGTAAATACAAAGGTAAATTTGTTCTAACGATACACACTTCGTACATTTTCTAAGAATGACCCAAATAAACCATTGGTTACGGTTAGGGTTAGAGTTAGGGCAGTGGTTCTAACCCTAACCCTAACCTCACGCGGTTTGCACCTCGGTAGGTGCGAGTCAAGCGGTAGACCTCACCCAGCATCTCGGTAGGTGACTTATGTCGGTAGACCTTACACTATAGTAACACCGGAGTACCTTTATCCAGTAAAATAAAGCAAAAATCCAGTAGTAAGGATTCTTGTTTGTTAATTGAAAAATTTTTTGTCTGGGGGTTGGTTGGGTGAAAATGTCTCAGATAACCATATCCAGATTGTTTAACCATAGCTGGCACAGCGTATTTCTAGCACAAGCGGTGCACCAAACAGGAAAAATTTCCGTAACAGTGTCTTTTCAAATAACTCGACAACAGTGCTGTTGCCACGGGGAAGCCGTGCCCCTGTTTGGGAATACTCTAAATTCTTGATTTTTCTTGGAACAGGGGTGCCTAACATGCGCGAAGTTGATGTCACCACTGTCCTTTTATAAATGCAAAAATTGATCTTCAATATAAAAGAAAGATTGGCAACATTGACTCGGACGAAACACACGCAAATAATATTGATGAAAGAAAAATAGTCTCCGCCTTCTATTTGAGTGAAAAATGTGATTAGCCAGCATTTGCACGTGTGTAAACAGACTGTCTGCCCCACATTCAGCGCACAGTCTTAAAAAATAAATGAACAAACAAGCTCCCCTACTTTGGGTATCTGCACCCCGGTTGTGTTTGCTCTGGCGATGGTACTATTCAACGACATCACCAATGTAAACTTTAAAGAACTGCCATTCCCTCTATATACATCGTTTCAAACCACTTTAACGCATTGATCACGGTTTGAAATCGCTGGTTTGATTTGACCTCTCAATTTTCAAGCAAAACATACGAAGAAATTCTCATTTCAAACTGAATCAAGCCCACTTCAAAAGTTCTGTTTATGGAAGACTTTTTGTTTCGGGCGAATCAAAACCTCACGCAAACGTGACATTAAAGCACGACAATAAATTTACTTCCTGGTGTGTACAGCAGAAAAGTTGTATTTTTCATCACTTCAATAGGGCTATTAAAAGCTTGAATAGACAGCATAGTATAAGGCAAGAATATAATTTTAATTGTTTGTCAATGCAAGACGGAATTTAGCACTGGTATCAGTTTGCAAAGAACCTATACACCGATACTTAATAACAATGAATTTTACAACAGTGCTATCAAAAGATAATGAGTAAGTTCCGACTAAAAGTAGGCTACAATCTAATTATCAAAGCTCAGCACAAAGCAAATTTGAAATGAATAAAAAACTATAACGAGGCACAGCGCAAATACATACATGTTTAGGGTGGGTAGCCTATTTTTTTTTCTTTAAATATGAAGATTTCTATGGTAAAATTAATTGGGTTGTAGGCTAATAATTCATTAAGAATCGAAATCTGACACTCGATTATGATGTGAGCCAGATTATCAGCAATGATAACAAGCTATAATAGGAAATGCAGAAATAGTACTAATAGGCTCCAATTACCCAATTAATTATTATAATCTAGATCAGGGGTTACAAACCATTCTGAACCTTGAGCTACTTTCTAGATGCTGATTATAGAGCAGGGCTATCAGCTTGCTATCATTAGTATCTCTGCTCCAAAAAAAAACTGTGAGAGGACCTTTTCTTTTGTTTCATTTTTCTGAGGCCAAGTATCGAATCAATGATGGGAGGTATATTTAAGCCTTAAAATTACAGATTTTCAGTACGATTAGAGGGTGAAGATCTCTTTTCCTTAATCTTTTTTCAGAGATCGAGTGGCAAATCGACAGTTTGAGCAAATACCGGGCCTAGAATTTACGCTTTGCCAGTCAGGATTAGCGGCGTAGATCTTTCTTTGTTTGGAGATTCACCATCGACTGTCGAAAAAAATTTGGACACTTTCACAACAGACTGGCGGGTGACTCATAATTTCTCCACGGGCGACTTGGCGTAGTTGACGACTCCTGATCTAGATGATAACATGCTGCGGCCTCGTGCTATATCTCGGTGTTCTAGCCGGTAATCTGGCGAATTATCATTTACTTTTTTGAGACAATATCTATAATATGTCGTGGGTTCCTTTGAAAATTTTGTAAGATAATTGTTGGCCTGACGCCAATATTTGCTGACCCAATTCCATTCTGTTGGCGTCCAGCAAGATATAGAAGGACTTTATTGTGTTGGGTGCTGACAGAGGGAAATTTTAGGGTTTTTAATTTAAAGCTTTCAACTTTTTCAGATCTAACTCTCTCCCGTTCGACAACACTGATGTCATAATAGCAGCGACCATACTGATAACCATGTGTGTGTTCGGAACAGTTTCAAACCTCATAACCATTGCGACTGTTTTGTTATCAACAAAATTAAAGTCAGTAAAGCGTTCGTTTTACTATCTCAGTGCATAGGCATTTAGTCAACGTTAATGCTATTGGGGAGATCTCTTGGCCCTTGGCAAGCCCTGCTGATGAGCCCAAGAGGACGAAACGCGTCCAGGAATGGCTTTGTGAATTTGAAAATATCTCTCAATAGCATTGCTTCCTTCGGAAGCCTCGCGCCTTCAGGACTTGCTTTGTTGTTTTGTTTCTCGCTTATAAGACGCTCTCTATCCATCGTAACCACTTGGAGCTAGCAATATAATATCGCTCGCTATATATGCATCTCCCAAGCTTAATACCCAGGCCCGGAGCATTGGGACCGTTCATATTAACAAGTTCATCGTTCGGTGAAACGCCCGTTCCGGTGTGCTGCTGTGGTGCGGGGGCCCTGTTAGTAGCTCGAGCACTGTGATCGCGCAAACTCTGCCGAAGAACTGTGTGGGGGAATCTCCGCGTGTGATTGTTAAGTGGTATCCGGCGCTAATTACGTCGCTGATCGGGTTACGCTATGTAACACACTACTTTTTACTCGTACGGTGTGCTAGTTGTCGGAATCGGTAGCTATGCTCGGAGTGGAATAGGCGAAGTGGTTGACCTCTTGGCGGCCATGCATTATATAAGCCGCGGTGCAGCCATTTGGGACCCACCGAAATCAGTTAAGCGCCCTTTTAAGGTTACGCGCACATTGTGTTCTTGAACGCCAACGCTAATGCGACGCGTCTGTGGGATTCAAACCCGCGTCTTTCGAACTGGCTTCCTAGCACGCCGAGTTTCACTGCCATGCACCACGTGCTGCCAGCCATGCCTTAAAGCACCGGATTTAGCTTGTAACCTTTGGAAGATCTTTTTATGCCTGATCGCTGCTTGTGTGATCAGCTTTACATAAGGATATGAGTTTTAGTCCATAGTTCAGCGGCTAGCAGTACGTCAAAACGAACCTCGTTCAAAAGTAAGCGGCATGTAAGTCTTGTGCGCTGTGTTCGTTTGTTTTATAAAAGTCAGCAATAATGCTATTGGGGAGATCTCTTGGCCCTTGGCAAGCCCTGCTGATGAGCCCAAGAGAACGAAATGCGTCCAAGAATGACTTTGTAAATTCGAAAATATCTCTCAATAGCATTGCTTCCTTCGGAAGCCTCGCGCCTTCAGGACTTGCTTTGTTGTTTTGTTTCTCGCTTATAAGACCCTCTCTTATCGATCGTAACCACTTGGAGCTAGCAATATAAAATATTATTCAGAACTGATTAACATAGAGGATTACGCTCCCAACCTCCTTTACAATGTAAACAACTCACTAATTTACAGGTCGACATTTTATTTCCTCATCATGAGTTTGAGTGTCTCTGATTTTCTCTCTGCTTGGATCAGTATCTTATTCCTCTACCGCATCACCTGGGGATTCGATGCATGGCATTGGTCGGATATCGTATGCAAGGTAAACAATTGTTGTGTTGAATTAAGTCAGTGGCATCAACTAGGGGAGAGTACCCGCCTCCAGTGAAGCTTTTTGTGAACAACTTTTCAATTTTTAGAAAACTTTTAGAACGAAAATGGAATTCAGTTTGGTAAAATATCTAACAGTTTTGAATTTGAAAAACACTTCAATGAGTGGTGTTTTTCTAGATTGTCCTGGGTGACATCTTTTGATTTTTGAGATGGCAATTATATTTTTTTACTCCAAAAATGCCATTGAGGTTTTTACACAGTGGATGTTGAATATTTTTACTTTACGATCACAGAAACATCTTTTGTCAGTTACACATACATCAAAGTTGTGCTAAGATCAGCTCAGGAGTTCTCGCTTGAGCACGTACTATCGCAGTGGTCAATCGTACGTTTATCTTTGTCATAACCTGGCGCTCCAATTCACTCGACTACTTTGCCATTTGACAAACGCTCCACAAAACAAATGCAGTGAGCCAGTGGTTCTCAAACTTTTTTCCTGACGGTGCCCTTTAAAAACTTATAAATACTTACGGTGCCCAAGGCTAACCAAAATTTGCAAGTATTTCACATGATCAAAAAATTATGTTAAATCAGGTTTAATATGCAAAAACATGACAGATTTAAAATATAATGTGATATGCGAGCTTGCTGCTCAAAACACATTTTATTAAACCGCGCTTTAAAGCTCGATATTGCAACACGCATTTCTCTTTTAAAGACAATCTTGTTAAGTATTAAGGTATTAAGACTTGATCAGAGCTACCGCTGAATAGCCAGCTTCACATAAATACAATGCTGCAAATGGTAAAAGATTACAGAGAGCTTTACAGCTTACAAGCGGAAATTTAAAATAAGCCTTAATTCAGAATGAAATGAGTAAATCAGGTGACCAGTGTTGCTACTCTTGAGTTTACGAATTCCCAAACTTTGTAGCTGTAAAATCTCAATATTACCTGAGATTTCCCAAGGTTCGTAAACACGTGCACAAAATCTGGATCATCTTTCTATGGAAAACGTTTCCTTTACGGCGCTGATTTTAACGTCATTTCTGACATCCGTTACACTAAAATCAACATGAAGGTCTTTTTTTCTTTGGAGATTAATTGCTCTCTTGCCTAAATGTTGACGCACAAGCACACTTTTTTCTACCACCAAAGCACAATGATCTTTGTTTTTGGAGATCGACAGCTTTTTGACATACAAACAATGAAACGTAACCGTCTACCAATGGGTCTTCACCACCCACAAACTAAATTATTTGATTTTAAAAAAAAAATCATCCCAAGGTTGGCAGTGATTTCCCAAGAATAAGCAACGGTGGTACTATAATTTCCCAAGAATAGGCAACGGTGGTACTATAATTTCCCAAGATTAGTCAATTGTCTAAAAAAATTTTCCAAGACCTTAACCCTTTAAGGATTATAAAATTTTAATTCATAGGATTTGAGACATTTTGTTAATTGTTTGGTTACAACAGGATTACAATCGATTTCATAAAAGTGGTTATTACGTCATCATGACATAGCAACTAACAATCACGAAACACAGGGGTGGGCAAACTTTTCAGTTGGAGGGCCACATTGATCATTCAAGAGTTGGCCGAGGGCTGCATTGACGATTCAAGAGTTGGCTGAGGGCCAGTGCTTAAAATCTTGCAATCACTTCTGGCAATGTCGTATAACTGGGCTTTGAACATGATGGTCTCCAAAAAAATAAAAAAAAAAGATCAACACCCCCTATTTGGAGGAAAAATGCGTCAGTTTAAACTAAAAATTGTGCAGCGGCTCTTTCAGTGATAGCTTCTATCGTTTTTGGCTCTTTAGTATGGAAACTAAGATCACCACTATGATATTAAATTAGATATATAGAAGTTTTTACAAGTGTTAGCGGGCTGCACAAAATGCTCTGGCGGGCTGCATGCTGCCCGCGGGGCGTATTTTTCCCTCCCTGATGTAACATATGTGTTACATTGCCCCTCAAAGGATTAAGGTAATCGGTAATTTTCCAAGGACCGGCAACGCTATTCAGGACTGTAGACGCTTTTCAAAATGAGATCAGATGAAAGATTGATGAATTGTTGAGCTTCTAGAGATGTAAACCCTTACGTAATTTTTATTTAGCTGTTTGTTGGGATATGATGCGATCTTTGCTTCCGTAATTTATAGGCTTGCCCTGAGTTATCTGTGGCGCTAGAGGTCGGTAATGAGTAGTTGTATAAGGCTTGTCCAGATTTACCTGATATGTTGTTATACAATATCGTGTTATTATTTTACCAGGGGTGTTCAAAGGTTTTACAATTCGGGTTGCATTTACTAATGCAAACGCTTGACAGATCGCTCTTTGTGCACCCCTATTTTAGACATGAAAAAATGGTCAGTACGTTTAGTTTGACATTTTTGTACGTAAAAGTTTTCAAAAATGTTCAAGATTACAAGTTAGGTGAGAGTAATTGCATGAAAATTTTTAACTAAAAAATGTAAGTAGATTGTAAGTTTAAAATTTTGTTATGAATTTTGAAAAATACATTCCAGCTGCACAAATCAAAACTTGTCCAGACCTGTCCAACGTTTTGTGATATTATTGTACAATGATTACGTCGCGACCTATTTTTTACACAAAAATAATGAGAAAATGTGTTCTAGTAGACAAAACATCAATTTATTACTTAACAAACCAAAAAATAAATTTAACACTTTTGCTGCATTCAGTTCAAGCAAAATCAAAAATTCTGCTAGTTACGTCGAATCCTATTTCTCACAAGAAAGTTTTCCTGGGAAAGCATCTAAACTAACATTTGAAGCACGCCATGCGCCACTAAGAGTCCGCATTGCCTCCAATGTTCCACACTTTGAAGAAGGAATGTGTTTTGTCACAAACGGGAATAAACATGAATTGGTGCGAAAAATGCTGGATTATCTGGAGCATGGATCAAGTAGCGCCTATGAGCATATGAAAATAAAATTTCCTTATGTTTTTGCAAGCGTTGGCAACCAATGAAAATGTAAAAATATATAAATAAAAATTTAAAGCATACTGTCGGGAAGTAATTGTTATTGGGTTCAATTCTGCTTTCTACGACTTGAATTTGATCAAATGAACACTGACTGAGCAGTTGTTGGACAAGACTGACTTTGTAATTAGAAAACCAATAGCTATCCAAGTATTAGAACACGCAAAATTGAGGTTTTGGACATTCGACATTTTCTGGCACCTGACTTCTCCCACCGCAAATTGTTAGGGTTGCTAGAAGTATTGATCATGAGCTAGGATAGTGATCGTCAAGGAGGAGATTAGTCGAGGAGAAGTCTCATCTTCGCATATTAGAAGCAGGGTCATTTTTTAAGCAAAAATTTTGGGAAAAGTCCTTCTTGTATGCCGTAAAATACGGTAGGTAAAAATCATTTGTTGTGAGAAGACTATAAGTTTGGATTTTTGTTTTGCACTCAGCTTTTTTCTCTCTGCTTTGAAGAAATATATTCCAGGCCACTGTTTTGAAATGTTGGGAAGCGATGCAGAGTCAATGTATTGCAGTCTTCGCAGCGAAAACCTGAATAATTGTCATGAGTCCCACCATGATTAAAAGCATGATATTTCAGAGACAAACTAATTTGGATGCCGGCCGAGGCGTATCCTTAACACTCTGAGCAATTTAACAAATATTTAAATGTTTCAAAATTTAATACGCTTCTGGAGATGAGTTACTACCTTAGAAGAGCGTATTTTTAATTAAAGACCGCAAGTCTAAAACAAAATTTCGCAGGTATAAAAACAGTTATTAAAATTTTGTGTCACATCTATCTTGCTAAACGACAAACCAAAATCTCAGAACGTTGTCTGGTGCGTCGCGAGTCAAGTAAGTTTTTTCAGATGCGTCGCATGGAAAAAAGTTTCAGAACCACTGGTGTAATGTACCATTATTCTGTCACAGGAAACATACCAGTTGTTTGCTTTCGAAATAACCCTTAATAAAATCTTTACGCGCAGCTGCTGCCTGCTGATTTTTTTCACTTTAATTCTACCAGACACATTATGACATCACAAAGCAAGCTCAAAGCAATCAAGAAAAACACGATTAAGAATGCTTGAAATGCTTAAAAAGAATCTGTGGTTGCATCGTCAATTGAGCTTAATTTGTTGTAAAATTATATATATCAGAAGCACCTTGTTAATATCTCCCAAATAAGATTTTTATCGCGTTTCTACTATCAGTATTTATTGATAAAATACAGAGAACAAATTGTGCAATTAAGCATTGACTCTGACGTCATCTCAAGACTTCAAAAGGATGAAATTTTTGGAAAGTTAAGGAATGACTTTGGTTTGAGCAAAAAATGATTTTTCTCAGTCAAGAAATGCAAATTTAAAAAACTTATCTTTGAATATGGCGTCATCATGACGTTCGAAACCCCTTATCACACTCACCCTGGGAAGGTGATCAATCGTGCCAAGTTTGATGTTTGTACGCCCAGTAGTTTTGGAGGAGTTAACACATACCGGCAGACAGACAGACACAGAGAGGGAGAGAGAGAGAAAGAAGTGCTCTTTACAGTATAGATTTCATGGCGTATAATAGCTGAAAACTTTGTCAATTTATTTGTTAGATATTTATTCTGTTGTTACCGCCACATTTTTGTAAGCCCTCTCTACGTTAAAATTGCTGACTTTTGTTGACCACACGATCACGTGACCGTTCAAGCCCGGCGCAAAATTCGTTTTTCCACTGCACCGTTGTTTTTGTAATTTCAGTAGTAAGCCAAAAGAGCTAGCAGTTGTATGTAGACTAGATTAGGTGTTAATAAAGTCGGAAACTTAACTATTTCACTTGAATTTAGATGAAGTTGGTTATAATAAAGTATGTTGCTACAATTGTTTGATAGAAGTTTGGCGCAATATTGTTTCTGGTACGTATTAATTTTCCTTAAGTATGACGTAGTCATATTGGCAGCAACTGATTTTGGTATATTTCTTTTATAGAAACCGTTTTGTACTGTCTCGTAACACCGCGTGCTTGAACGGTCCTCCCCCCCCCTCCCCAACTTTCGCTCTTGGAGTCCAAGTATTGTTATTATTTTGAATCATTTATCTTTTAACTTTGTTAATATCTAAATAACATTTGTTCGAGTCAGCGTCTGGAGATATTGAGAGAAAGCCAATACGAGACGCGTTGCAGAAATAAAAATATCAACAATCAAAGTCGTAGGAGCAGCAGTTTGGTGCAAACAAGAGGTCGCCAAAGCGCCTTAAAGGAAAGAATTCGTAACATTGTTCATTGAAAGACATAACATATTGGTGCTTAGATTCACAAAACGCACTGATATGCAAGAAAGAAAATAACAGAGGAAAGTCAGGTAAGGAATATAAACACTACTTTAAACACGTGTCACAAAACAGTCGCCAAAGATCAAATCTATGCTATAAAACAGAGTGCTTTTTGTGAGTGCGTAACAGCGCGCGTCAAGCGCTTTTGCTTTAACTCTTCCGAAACTACTGAACGTACAAATTTGAAATTTGCCACAATTGATTAATACCCTAGGATGAGCTTCACCAAAACACTGGTTATGCCAAGATGACGTCATAACAAAAAGAAATGTTTATATAGTTTACAATTGTTGACATAGGTACGCGTTTCTTAGATAAAAAGTGAGCCAGCCTCCAACTTACCAACTAGAAAAAGTATTAATTTTCACGGTGTAAGATGACGTCACAGTTAACGGTTTAAAATGATTACAGTTAAAAGGCAGGTAAACACTGTTTTGGAAGTTATTAACCCTTTGAGGATCATAAGATCCTAATTTATAAAATTTGAGACAATTCCTTTATTGTTGGGAAACAACAGAATTACAATGAATTTCAGAGAAATGTTTGTTCCGTCATAATGATATAACAATTAGCAATCATGTAACATATGTGTTACATTATCCCTGAAAGGGTTAAGGTGCTGCCTCCAATAAAAAAATGTTTTAACTACTTAAGCTTTCTTGAGTGCAAGAAGAGATTTCAAAGGTTTTTCTAATTTTAAGAGCGCTTTTTTCTATTTTGTTTCTTGAAGGCTTCAAAAAATTGAAGATCATGTGACGTCACAATGTTGTCTGCTACAGTTTTACTGATGATAACAGCTGGCAGCACCTGTGCTTCTTATCCACTTTCATTAGGAGAGCAAACATAAAGTGCTGTAATATTGCGTGTTACAGTAAAATAATTTATAACGATTTTTTCAGCAGAAAATTTTCTGTTCTAGATAAGCTGATAATCTTTTTAATGATATGCTTTTTTCAAATGAGATTACTTCAAAGTAATGAGTACAGAGAGCTCGACATTTGGGGCATTCTAAGGCACATACACAACTTCAAATTAGTTTCTCTCCCTGCACGTACGGAAAATGGATGAATATTTCTGATTGATATGCTGCATATAAGTAAGATTAATTTTCATTTAAAAGTAGGAAGGTAGGAATCAGGAGCAAAGTTAAATGTAGTAAAATTCCAAGTTAAAGAAAACAACTAACTAAAACAACAGGCCTATCGATTTGTAAAATGGAACCTAAAGGGAACATTGTTGCTTTAAAATAGTTGCTTTAAAATAGCTTAAATCTGAAAAAACAAAAAAAAAATAAATTTTTCGATTTAGGGGATTGCTGAAAGTCCAGTCCTAGTAGAACAAGTGTGCAAAGTTTCAGGTAGGAATATTCAGATTTTCAGGGTAAAACGGCTATTCAAAGAGAGGCACCCACGTCAGATTTCCTTAGCAACGCCCATAGCAACCACGTAAAACTGTTCTATTAAAAAGCATGGACAGTGCAAAGAAACGAAGAAAAAACTCTCAGAGCAATCAAGAAGGGCTACCAAGACGAGAAACAAGAAGATGGCACATTATATGCCAAAGGGACTTTTTAACAACTTTCAGATACAATTTATATGGGATTTCATGACTGTTTTTCTAAAAATGCCTTTTTCTCAAAATATAAAAAATTGACATTTGGATTGCTTCAAACATGAATTTCTCTGTTAGTTTTGGTCATATTTTTATGAAATTTTCACTTTGTGTTTCTGTCATGTATATGGAGGGATCCAAGTCAGGATTTTTTGATATATGCAATAGATTTTAAGATATGTAAGTTTAAATTATTCTGCTTAAAAAAAAATCTTGCTAAAAGGGAAAAACAAGGCTAACTTTACTTGGTGTCATTCTTTTCAAAAACTATGACTCAGATCTCTAGCCCTACAAGTTGTGAACATGTAGTGAAAATTTCATTCAATTCTGTTATGTGGTTGTAGAGATATTTATGTTTAAAAAATTGTCATGGCGCTACCTAGTGTTGAAAATATTTTTTAAAATAAGCTTTCTGAAAAAAAAAATTTGTGATTTTTATTCAACTCGGCTAGTAGATCATTTTGATACCAAACAAGTGATAATATGTGATAAAATAAGCATTTTAGATTTTGCATATGTGAGCTACCTTAATAGATGTACTGGGAAAGGGTGCACGACTTTGTAGTGATGCATAGCTTTTTTTCTCGCGATGCCGGAACCAGGGCAAATCAGGGATGTGGAAGCGGCTATTAAGTAAACTGCTTCCGCTTCCACAACTATCGCTTCCGCTAACAAAAAAAACAGGAAACGATCGTTGACCGTTGGCAACTTTTTTAATTTTTGTGGGTCTGTAGCCAGCCTTCTACATTTTATTGTTTTGAGAAGACAAAAACCTATCCATATATTGCTATTACTTTACGTACTTCGCTTAAACTTATTGTTCCGAACTACTCTTTGTTTCTTTTTTCTTAGATATTGGAACTCGTGTTGAATGTAGAACAGTGCTCTTCAACCTTTTTGTCATTACGTAACCCCTGATGTACTTTCGCGTTTGTCACGAAACCCCCACTAACAAAAAATTTAGAAATCAGAAATTGCTTGTAAGAAAATCAAATATTTCGTTACTACACTTCAAAAAATAATTAAACACTTCAACAAATAAACAATTATTGCAAGTTCTTTCACTACTTACAAACACTTTTACAACAGTGAACCTAGTGCTTCTCAGATCTAAACCGTATGACCACATATTACAACTCTCGACAGTAACCTGTCGTCACAACAACAAATTACAATGATATTGCACTGATTTTCCCTCCCTATCCTCAATTAACTCCGACTTTGAGTTAACTTTAACTCTAATCATCAATACGGACTTTCTGTTCTTCCCCACAACACGTATTGGCTCTAATCTTTTTGAATAATGAAGTGCAAAATTTCGGTCGTTTATATAGTATATAAAGCGAGCAGAATTGAACTACACCGATCAACAACCGCCTTAACTTGGTGGTGCCGTCCCCAACCCCATTTGGGTTGGGTCGAAATGGCTGTTAGTTTTCCCGAGGGTCCCAGCTACCCCAGGCACTCCCCCCACACAAACTTTTTTTTATGTCATGCTGCCCCCTGACGACCGCACAAGGGCAGCACGCAGCCTCTTTAAAATCGGTCGCCTGTTTTCCTGTCTTTCTCTTGCCCGTCTTCTCATTCTTCTCCTTCTCCTGATAAGTGGCAACGTTCATTCTAACCCTGGCCCCATCTCTCCTTGTTCAGTGGGCGCAGGAAATGTGACCTAGCGGGGTAGGTCAGTGCAATGCTGCACCTGCTCCAAATGGGTCCATTTAAAGTGCTCACTACTCTCCTTTTCTAGATTCAGAGCTCTCACCCGTAAAGCTTTCCTTCCTGCCGCGTCCCTGCTTCTTTTGGAAATCCCACACCTACCAACAGTGTGAATTCCTCCGCCAGCTTGTATACCTCCACTGCTCAATCTGGCCCCCTCTGCTAATGCAGCACCCCCGCCGCACCCTTGCCTTTATACCTCTTATTCTCCTTTCGCCCACTTTGTATCTTTTCCCTCTACACTCTCACCACTGCCTCATGCTCCTGGATATATCTCTACACTTTCTGCTTCCTCTTTTCGCCAGACTCCCTCAGGGTTTTTCAATGGAGTTCTGGGGTCTCCGAGGCAGGAGCACGAAACTTCTACACTTTATTTCGTCTCAACCCGTTGACCTTATTTGTATCCAGGAATCCTATCTTAATTTATCTTTCTCTTTCCGGATCCCTGGATTTTCTACTCTGCGATCTGATTTCACTCACTCCCGGTCTGATATTTTTTCTACTGATGCCCAACATGCTAACGGCTGCGTCATCATTTTGGTCAGGCAGGCTTATCCTTCTTTGAGCTTTCTACTTCTCTCTTTCTTCGCTTGATCCATACTCTGACTATGTAGCGGTCAACATCTCTCTAAACGACTCCTCCTTGCTCTTATTCTTTAATGTTTATGCTCCCCTTATTTGCTCCTTTCCAACAGATAGCACAACTGACTCCTTTTCTCTCTCCATTCTTCCCTCTTCCTGAAGTCTCTTTATTTTGGGGGTCTTCAATTGCCATCACACCTTCTGGGACTCAAAAGGTACTTCCAACTCTCTTGGGAATAATGTATTCGATTGGGTCATCTCCTCTGACCTCCTTCCCCTCAATGACCTTGACATACCTACTCTTCTCCATCGCTCCTCTGGCAGTCGCCCCTCCCCTGACCTCTCCTTTATTCCTTCCTCTCTTGTCCTAACTTGCTCCTGGAAGGTGCTTTAGGACCTGGGTTCTGATCACCTACCAGTTCTACTAACCGTCCCTCTTTCTCCGGTTTTTCGCCCAAACGAACGTCCCCCTTCCTTTAATTTTCAGAAAGCTGGTTGGGATGACTTTGCTTTTTACTTTGACTCTCACTGTGCTTCTGCAGAGGAATACTCGTCTTTTTTTCTTTCCTTTGCTGCTGCTCTCTTTACCTCTCTGAAACTGAATGCTCTTCTCACGATCTGATGGTCTGGACAGACAGCCCTGTTCCTTTTCCCATTCTTTTGGCAAAGGATGCTCTGACGTACTTGCCAACTGCTCTCTCTCTGTGGCACTGAGGCCACCCTTTTCTTTTCAGCAGGTCCAGTATGCTTAAGTTTTTTCCGCAAAAGTCTGCGCCATCCTGCAAGCTCTTTGCTGGTCTCAGCGGCACCAACAAATCTGCCACTTCTCTTCTCCTCCTATCTGACTCTCGCTCTGCCTTCGCCAACCTGTCCTCTCCTTCATCTTTTCTTCTACTTTAATTTCTGGCAAATCTGGAAGAAACGGTCTTCTCTCTCCTCCTGTTCTATCAGGCTATAATGGGTCCCCGGACACTCGTTTCTCCTGGGGAACACTTCTCCCGGCGGTAGAATTTTCGCCCTTCCGCTCCCACAGAAAAAGGACAGCTTCCACCGCTTCCGCTTCCCCATCCTTGGGGAAAATAGCGCAAGCAAAGAAGTAACATCATAAATGCGCATACTAAAAGGGGCGCAACGCGTCGTGAAATAGGCCCACCACTTAGTAGCTTAATTATGAAATTGTGAAACCGACCTCCATTTTGACGCTACCACCATTTTTGACTTTGTTTTGTCTCTTCCAGTTTTTCAAAAGAACAAATGATATACTTTGTTTGTCAGTATTATCAGTCTTGATTAATACACTAACATAATCACCGTTACGGATACATGAACTATGGCCTCCATTTACAACTATGATCTTCCATTTATTCACGTTACTGCACTTACAAATGTTTGTGCGATATAGCCGGCGCAGCTGTCCGAACTAACATTTGTTAACTCTGCATAGCTAATGGCTAGTTCTTGCGAGGTAAAATCGCACCATATTTTGTAGAAATATGTTTGCCATTCTGCTTGATATTAGCTCCTCAGAGCTACAGGAAACCACGTTTCAAAAAAGGGGGGGGGAGGCAAGGTCCTTTTTAACCCTACTGAGTACGCCTAAGCAGGAAACGGGCCAAGTAGAACGTAGCCAGTAGAAACTTGAGAAAGTTTAAGAAGATATCAAAAGAAAGCAAAACCCACAAGGTTAAAACCGAAAGTAACGCAGGGCCCCTCATGCCACCTCTGTACGCGTAAGCAATGAACTTGAGGCATATGCAGAACCTTGAAGTCACAAATTTGATTACGAAAGTGAGCCCACCAAGTCGTGAAATAAGTATACTGCTTAAAATACTTAAACTTTGTAGTTGGAAGGTTCACACCGACATAAACCACAAACATTATATTGAAAACAATTTAGTGTGTATTGCAAACAATGTACCCAACCCAATTTGACGAGACCATACCTGGACGCGTTTCGTCCTCTTGGACTCCTCAGCAGGGCCTGTCCCGTCCCCCAAACCAAACCCTTCATTTGCAATAACATAAACTCGTTTTCTCCATATGCAATAGCAAACATGCGTCGGACAAGCGGCGCAAGCATGTTCATGAGAGATGGTGAACCTAATGGACACACTCGGGCTTTTGCTGCAAAATGAGGCTCGCAGAATCCACTGCGATCCCCCGACTAAGTCACCTCAAAGCAGCACCTTGCTTCCAAGAGCGCCCTCACCTTTTGTGACGAGAGAATCCACTCCAATTAATCATTCCACCTGTGTGGGGTCGTTGGAGAGGGTTCTCATGGGGTATGCTTATTTTGCTTGCAATTTTTGGGGTGGCTCACTTTTTAAAGTCCACCTAATTTTGAAACCAAAATGTGATGTACAGAAAAAATATTAACTTTTGATTACTGTTTTTACAACTACCCATTGAGTAAAGCCGGCTTAGCCGAATAAACCGATGTTCTTAACGTCGACGATACTGATCGTGGCCGAGCCGACTAGCTTGCTATGAAAACTGCAGGCAACGTATCGTTATCAAAAAACCGAAGCCTAAATTAGGAACTTTCGCTACACGTTAAGAACAAAAAGTTTCCAAATCTGACGTTTTCTGACCAACAAACCCAGAGCATTTGTACACTTAAAGCTTTCTAATTTAGCTGGCAGACAAAACTGCCTCTTAATAATTTGAAATGCCTCCAAGATTTTGAATGACAAATTTCTTTAGCAAACAGATATACAATTGTTTGGCGAAATGTTTAATGTTAAAAACCAAAAACATAATTTGAGAGCTTTAACAAATGTGCTGCGTCCTCTCTAAGAGACTGTAGATTTAAAGTAATTTTTAGAATTTTTTTGTCAGTTTTTGTGGTCGATGGATATGTGGACATCCTCTGTGACGTCATTCCACATTGTTATGTTTTCTCTTTTCCGTTTCATCTCCGTTTATTGGCCTCACAAATTCTCATTCTTTACGTTAAAGCGTACGAAGGTTAGTGCAAACCACAACCGGCTGCGGCTGACTGTTTATAGATCTCTATTGTAAAGTGGCATGACGGTATACTGCTTTTCCCAGCAAGATGTTGTTGTCGCCAATCCTTATTTCTCATATTTTCTATCTCAATCTCATGTCGTTAGTGTTTTTGTCGATAAGAGTTTATTTTTATCAACACATAATCTTATTAAACTTGTCAGGTATTACAGCAAAATATTTTTAAAAGAAATGCTGTGTAACTTTGTTATGCATTATAGGCAAGGCAATATATAAGATTACTTTAGAAGAAGTGATGGAAGAACAACCTTAATAATAATAAATCTTTAAAACAAGACAGTATTTTCTCATCTCTGGGCTCGGAACCTTAGAATGAAAGCAAATTAGTATTTTTCTTCTTTCCATCTAGTTAATAAACCTAATTATCTTTTCTTTTCAGATAAGCGTCGCTGTTATTTGGCTTGTTTCGTTCGCTATCGGCTTCATTCCTTCTCTTTTCTGGTTTAGAGCAGAGGTTCGAGATCGCAGCGACAATTCAACATTGTCCCAGTTGCCCTCCTGCTCTCTCTACAGAGAAAGGTAAAGTAGTCTACAGACCAATATAAGACTCTGGGTGATTTTTCAGGTTTCGCACTTGAATGGCCGCGGATTGAAAACCAGTAACTGTGTCAAGCAGCGTTGATAGAGATCGTGACATCTGAGCAGACTCGAAAAGTGTCACGAAAAAAAGAGTTGCTAATTGCTCACTTCTCTGAAATGAGTTTTCTTTAATACAGTTCACACGGCAGTATCTAGTATACACAGCGCAATTTTGTCTGTGTGACTGTCTTAACTTATCCGAAACTGCCTGGCGCACAATCATCAAACTTAGCACCATTGATAACCTCTTGGGGCAATTGTTATAAGAGCGTTTGTGACGTCATAATCAAAAAGATATTTTTTTACATAGCATTTTTGGACCGAGACAAATGGCATTCGGCTTAAACAAAAGCCAGTAACCGACTTACCGACTTCAACATTTTCTACCTTTTTTGGATGTTACATGACGTCATAATAAACAATTAATTGTAAAGTTTGTTTTCTTCATTTACTCAAAAAATACTGATCATAGAAATGCGATTAAACGCTTTTTTGAAGGATCTTAGCAAAGTGCTTTCGATAAAATGAGCTCTTCAACAAATAAAGCTCAATTGGCAGTGCAATGACAGTTTTTTTTTATTTACGTACATTAAGCCTTCTAAGCATGCTTCTTGGTTTTTCTCTTGCGCCCTTTAACTCGCTCTATGATGTCATAATGCTGCCTGGTACCATTACTACAGTCTTTCTCTATGAGAGATCATCATTTACAGTAACATATTGCTGGAAAGCAAATTTCTTCAGCTTTCAAACCACATTGCTTGTTAGCACCTTATCATAACTTTTATACATTAAACTTACCTGTTTTTACTCAGCTTACCATTTATTTGGGATAGGTGAAAGTTACACACTACAGGTAACAAAGTTCAATTTTTTAATATAAAAACTAAACGTAAATGTACATGTCATATTATAGTGAAATTGTCTTGAAATAACCTTTATTTTTTTTTAAAAAGTTTGAAAATCGGTTGAGAAATGAGATCACAAATCAACTTTTAAGTAAACTGGTTTTGTAAAAATGTTGTAATTTTTGAATACATCATTAATGAAGATTAGTGTTTCGTGCCGATGCAAAGAACCTATCAGTCACAAATTCTAGTAATGGGCTTTACCATTTATGTTTGCTATGAAAATAATAGGGGACAAGTTGGCTGCCTGGTGCTGTTTTCTTTGCATAGTGGCAAGCAGTGTGATGTCATTTAAGATTATGACGTAACACTGCTTTGTAAAAAGATTCAAGAAAAAAGAAAAAGGCACTCCTAACCCATTAGCCCTTTAAGGATCAATGCAACACTTACGTTACATTATTGTTAATTGTTATGTCAGTATGACGTAATAACCGGTTTTCTGAAATCCATTATATTGTTGTTACCAAACAATTACGAAATTGTTTCAAATGTTATGAATTAGAATTTTATGTTCCTTAAAGGGTTGAGAGACACAACATACTCAATTCGTAACATTTAAAATAACTCTAAAGTTGTTTGGTAATAATTGCATTATAACAAGTCTTAGAAAAGGAATTATTACGTAATAGTCACACAACAATTAACAATCATGGTACTCATAGGTACTACTGTTTCAGAGTTAAAAAAACCCTCAAATGAAATAATCGCTTGTTGTACCTTGATACGGCGTGAGATGTCATCGGATTACTTTTGGCAAAAATTAAAGTTTGATTAAACGCAATTGATTAAAACAACATTTTGGGTGGGTGTGCATAGCCACTACATGTCTCCCAAGCTTATCGCGTGCTGGTGAAGTCTCATTTGTTCTGTTTTCACCATAGGCGTTTCAAATTAAACAGACTTTTGTCCGTTAAATTCAGCAAGTGCTAGAAAGCATATCAAAGTTATGTGAGGGCGCAAAGGTAATTGATATGTATATCCAGCTTTAAGCCATTAAATATTAGGACCACTACTTATGACTTTTTTGTTTCTGTTGACAAATTTGCGAGACCCTCTGATTACGCACCTATTACTTAGTCCTGGCATA
Organism: Trididemnum clinides; assembly: GCA_963675345.1. Taxonomy (NCBI): domain Eukaryota; kingdom Metazoa; phylum Chordata; class Ascidiacea; order Aplousobranchia; family Didemnidae; genus Trididemnum; species Trididemnum clinides. Next base: position 22,646,251 of record OY776290.1, on the reverse strand, counting down.
AACGCAACCATGCAAATAGCAAACTAACCCAAAATGAAGCACTCATAGTAAAGTTATTGCAATAGCAAGGCTTCCATTAATAATGTCAAGGTAATGGATAGCAAATTAGCTGGCTGCTTCAACTTCACCCAATTAAAAAGGAAATGGCTTCAACACTTGGATGATATGTATTTCGATACAAATATTCATTAGCAAAAAATAAAACTGGACGATCTTTGCCTCCATGCTTTTGTAGGGGATCACTAATTTGTTAGCTTGGAGTAGGCAACTATTTAAAATGGTTAGAGACTTCATTTTTAGATAAATGCTTTTGAAAATCTTGATGGATAATGCCAAAGGTACGTGCAATGGAAAAAGAATAAACAAAATGTACCAAAGGACTCCTTTTTTCTAAAAATTTGCAATTTTGTGAAGTCCAGACACCAAAATCATGAGTGTTTTTAACTGGTAGGCAACATTGCACAATTTTCAAAATCTTCATTTTTTGATAGAGCTTTTCGCAAATTCAGGTAGATTATGCCAAGGAACCATGCTTATGAGGAAAAGTAGTTAAAATGTACCACAGAACTAATATTTTTTGAAAAATGCAAGTGTCTTGGGTCTAGTAGGATAATTGTTCAACTAAAAATAGAACAGGATGTATGGCAACCAAATTTTGATTAGCCATTATCAACTAAGTCTTGGCCTTGACTAATTAAAAAGTAGAGAAGTTTGGATTAGAGGCAAAGTCAAATGTAATGAAATTCCAAGTTAAAGATAAAATCAAAATTAAGTAATAATGTGTTGGCTTGAAAAAAGCTTAATAGGTTCTGGTGGAATAGGTTGTGTGACTTTGCGGAAAGGCATAAATCCTTTCATCATATGGCTGAATTAAAGCATTCAGCGCAGTCAAAGAACTTAATGTCACAAATATAAATATTAAAGAAGGCACACCAAATTTTCAAATAGGCCTAACAATACATAACTTATTTCTTTTATTGTCAAAACGATTATCATTCGGGCGCTACCATCAATTTTGACTATGTTTCATCTTCCTCTTACATTTTTTAAAAAGTACGAATGATAGTTTGTGGCATCATTCTTTCTTTTTCAGTACTACCAGTATTTATAGACCAAAATGATCATCATCACGGCTACAGCAACTGTGGCCTATATTTTCTAAAATTTCTTATTGCTGGTCTCACCAACGTTTGTACGGTGAAGCCGGCACAGCTGCATTAATAGATACGTTCTAACTTGGCACAGGTGATGGCATAACATGTCCGGATAAAATCGCACCATACTGAGGGGCGATAATTTTTCTATTTTGGTTGAAAATAGCTTTATTAAGCTACTGAAATCAAAGCTAAACATTTCGGGAAAGGCATGGACTCCTTTAAATCTCCTGGCCACGCCAAGCACAGAGACAAGAACATACAACATAATGCGTAGCCAGCAAGGACCTAAGAAGCTTTAAGGAGAAATCTAAACAACGTGTGTAAAATCTCACCACATAAATGACATTTTTGCTACTTTGCTTCAAAGTAGCTTAATCTCAGAAATCTGCTCCCTATTTCCAAACTAAGGGAAACGCAATGCCCCTTTGAGTTCACCGAAGCAATGAACAGAGCACATAGACATAAGGCATAGCCAGGAACTTGAAATCAGAAGTGATATTGGGGAAACGGGTGCACTAAGTGGTAAAAATCTTATGTGCCGAAAAAACATAAGATTTTCGTTACTGTTTACTCAAGTGCCCGATGGTTAAAACAGGCTTGACCAGCTGAACCGACATTCTCAATCTCAACGTTACTGATAGGGGTCCTGCGGGCAACGCCGACATATACTATAAAGCAAAGATTTTTTTCTTTTGCTGATATGCTGCCTGTTAACTTAACTATATCTACACTATAAAGCAATGTAACAACATCCCAAGTTTAAAAAAAAATCAAAATAAAACCATAAACTTTACGATTTGTATAACCGAATTTAAAGACGTTATTGGTTTGAAAATAACTTGGTATGACGGGCGCCTACTAGAATACAATCAATGAAATTGGGAAAGGCATAGCCGCTTTCGTTGCTACGACGGAAACAAGACAAATACCGCAGCCAAACAACTTCATACCCCAAGTATAAATACGAAAGTAGCCGCACCAAATCGCAAAATAGGCTTACCATTAAATAATTTATTTCTGTGATTGTGAAAACAACCACTATGTGGCCGCCACCATCAGTTTTGAAGGTGTCTTAATTCCTCCCCCTTACATTTTTTAAAAGTATTAATGGTAGTTTTTGGCCAGATTGTTTGTTTGTGAGCATTACCAGTCTTGATTAAGTAAATGAGATGATTATCACTTGGAGTACAATAATTATAAATGCGCATAAAAAAACTTTTTGTCGTTAATGTTGACACAAGCTCCCGATGGGTGAAGCCGGTGCAGCCGGGTAAACAGATTATTTCAACCCCGACGTTATTTATGGGGCCGTCGCCAGCAGAACCGGCTAGTAATAAAGCGGTTTTCAGCATCACCAATTCAAGGCGATGCCTCTTCTATTTTTGTTGTTTGAAACAAGTTTCACTTCTAAAGTGGTAGCACTGAAATTTAAATACTTTATTTCCGAAAAAAACAAAAAAAACTTTCATGTTCAATATTTGCTGAACGTAGAAGTATAAGTTGCATCTAAAAACTATTTACAACCATGTCTGTTTAATTTGCGCGGCTTTCTTAGTAAAGTCTCATGGCGCCCCGTTGAGCACCCCTGATCTGAAACAAAAAAATAAAATGATTTTGCGGCACTGCTCGCACGTAAATAACTCGTAACACCAAGTGTAATCCTCTCCCTTTTGAGCAACCACAAACCAAAATTAAAAGACTTTTTTTAAAGACTTAGGGCTAAATTATCACATATCGACCACAAAAGTGGTACTTGCTGCTGCTTTAGTGGTCTATGTTACAAATCTTCAGTCAACGAAAATTTGTCCACAGTGACCGCGAGGAACTCCAGGGCCTCGCTCCTTCTTCACCACAACAACCAAGTAAAAAACTTCTTTACTGCGGTAAACTCAGATAACATAAATAGAATGCAAAAACTTAGTTAAAATAAATTCCAAATATCAAATAAAAAGAAAGAGCAAAATTCACCGAGGGCTTCTAAGTAATAATCGATTGCAGTAACAAAAAATAAACCTTCGTGCCACAACAGGTACTAAGCAAAATACTTTAGAATGCAAGAACGTTGCTATTTATTGTTTGAAGCGAGAGGCTAGCTAATCAACATGCAAATCTCGCCCGGTTTTAGTTAAAAAGCGCACGACAGTCGCATTTTAACTTCAAGCTACCAAATGCAAATAGAGAAAAAATAAAGGCGTGCGAGAATCAAAGACGGTAGTTCAGTTCAGCTACGAAAAATCAAAAATTATATATGTACAGTATATACTTTATTTATATTCGAAGCCGATTCTATAACAGTCAGAAACTGTGATTTGCAGTCCTCTCCACTTTTAGGGACGCCCTTACTGTAAAATAAATGCTGTGAAAGAATAAGCTTCAGCTTGTCAAGTTGCTATTCATAGCAATAGATGATGTTTTTCTAAAGTTGTCTGACAAAATTTGTTCTAGAAAGTACAGCAATAACCATAAATTTTATTGCCAATCGAAACGGCAAACAAAAGCTTCTGATCTTTGTGATGACTCGCGGTTATTCTCATCTTTCTCCTTGTTCAAAATTCAATGCATAAACCACAATTCTGTCTGTACCTTTGTACGTATGTACCTGCATTTTAACTCCTTTAAAACCAATGGGCGTACCAACATCAGACTTGGCACGGATGATCACTCACCTCGGGGCGAGTATCGTAAAGGGTTTGGTGATGTCATAATGATATCATAATCAAGAATAGTTCTTTTAAAATTTGCGTTTCTAACAGAAAACAATCGTTTTCTCCTCAAAAGAAAACAAGCCCCCGACTCATCACCTTACAACAAAATTCCTCTTTCTGGGGTCTAAAATGACGTCACAATCAATGCTCAATTGCACAATTTGTTATCTGTATTTTCTCAAAAAGTACTGATCTTAGAAACGCGACTAAACAGTTTTTTGGGAGATATTAACAACATGCTTTTGATAATAGCAACTCTACAACCATTTAAACTCATTTCACGATGCAACGAGCAATTCTTTATTTAAGCATTTTAAGTTTTCTTAACACGGTTTTCTTTTTCTCTTACATGCGTAAAACTTGCTGTGCGATGTCATAATGCTGTCTGGTACGATTAACACACTCTTTCGCTACCAGAGATGGTCACTGGATGATCTTTTCATAAATTGCAAAACCAGTTTATTTAAAAACTTATTTGTGAACTCATTTCTCAACCAATTTTCAAACACTTTTCAACCAATTAAAGGTGTTTCAAGGCAATTTCGATAGAATATGTACCTTTAGTATTACATTTTACTAAACAAATTAAACTTTAACTTCGTTAGGGTAACTTTTTACCCGGCCATAAAAGCAGTAAGCCAAGTAACACGAGGTTAGTAAGTAAGTTAAATAAAAAATGTTATAAGAAGGTGCTAACAATTAGTGTCGTTATATAGCTTAGGAAATTTGCTTTCCAGCAATATGTGACTCCAATTAGTTAGGGCTAAGGATTAAGTTGTGATTGCTTCACCTCCACACATTATTCGTAGAGTTGGTTCCCTACACGCTCTGTTATTTCGCTATCCGGCACAAATTCCTCTCCAAGTCCAATAAGGAAATTTCTCCTGAGAGTCATACCGAGATGTTTTGCTCTAGTAAAAGCATCCAAACCAACTATATCAAAAAAATTGAAAAACGTACTAATGGCCATCGGTCAGATGCAGCCTTAGTTCTGTAAGTAGGCCTACGAAGCATCTCATCAGCAGTAACAGCTCCACCTATGATTGAACTATAGAGCAAGACAATTTAAAAACAAAGAAATCACGTGTTCGGATTTTTGGGTGAGTACAGCTCATGGCCTGCAACCTACAACTTGGTATATTTTTTGAGTGCGAAGTTATTTTAAAGCTTAGTGGGCGGAAAATACTTACCAGTCAATTCGTCTTTCTACATAGGATGAAACCCTGGTGCTTCAAGAGCCACAATTATCCAAAGCATTTGTTTTGGATGTGGTATTGCACCTTCTTCACCCTATCTCATATTTTAATTCAGGTCAATATGTTATTTTTTTCAGTATTTCACCGCTCTTAATCTATACCAAAATAATGTATCCTACCATGTTCTACGTTCCGTTTTTTATGATTCTCGCTTTCTCGATGGCAATAGCAATCAAAATCTTTCTGATCAGGAAAAATCGAGCGATTATCAAGCGTAAGATTACAACTCTTAAATTAATTAAATGCATGATGGTTTTAGTTTTAGCATTAACGTCATTTTTAAAAGTATGCACAAACCAAATTCTTATACAGTATATTATATCGTTCTGCATTTTAGGTAGAAACAGTCGAAGATCGGCAACAAAAAACCAAAGAAAAAAAGAAAATCAAATTCTGTTGCAGCTCGGGCTTATTGTCGGATCATTTTTAATGGGATATGTTCCCATAACAAGTCAGAATATATTCATTTATATTTGGTGTAAAATCTATTTTACAAAAATGATTTTTTTCCACCTTTACCAAAAGAAATATGATGCAGTTTTGAGGCTTTTTAACTGAAAGGGTTGATAAGTGCCAGGATATTTTTATCATGCATTCACTAGATTCTGTTTCATATTTCTTTTACCACATCACTCCTATCGCCAAGTGCCAAGCAGGAAATCTGTGAATAAGTTTTTTAAATTTTTGTATATAACCTGACTAGAGCATTGAACTTTAGTAAAGCATTTACCAAGAGCATGCTGTAACTAATATCCCACAGTTTCCGCCAAGTGCTTTCGTAGAACGATTTTACTGTCAAAAGAAAGCGTGTATCGTTTGTTTTATATTGCGTTTTTCGCAGCTCGAACTTTTTGAAAAGGTAGTTGAAACGACAAATAGACCGACTCTTGGATACGCCTTAAATCATGCCAGTAGGTAAAGCAAGCCTTTTATGCAGTGGTGGAGTGGGAATTGTAGAATCCTAAGGCAAGATCTCGTAAGGGACCCACTATTGGCCAAGTACTCATTGGACACCCATGTATTTTATATAGCAATTTGGAATTTACTTCTATTTTGAAGATCTGGATTAGAAAAATCTGTTGTGAACTAGAGTTGCGGCTGCAAACTTACAAGTGAAGACTTTTTTTTTCTTGTTGATCAACACTTTCATGCAGGCCGAAGAAGTAGTTTATAGGACTTGTCTGAAAAGGAGCCCTAAAAAAGGAAGACCTGAGGCAGGCACCTCACTTGCCTCATCCTAAATCCACCATTGTTTCTATGATTGTATTGTTGATAAAAATGGTATTTGTTTTAGATTTAAGCCTGTAAAAGCGCTTCCGATCTTTTAGTAGTCCAAGTCAGGGGTACTAAGCAATGGGAAATAAAAGGGATTGTAGATTGGGAATTACCAATCATCTTATTGAAGAGATTACCAAATGAGGCATTGCGACATACTGGTCAGTTGTTTCGATACAGCAAGAGTGCCTTTGGCAAACATCTTTGCTGTCTCATTTTTTGAAAATCAACCACTGTTGACTTACTTGATGACCTTGAGTTAAGAGCTTTTTCGTTCCATTTCTAACTTGATAATCTTCTTTATTTAGAAGTCAATTAGCATGGAAAGGTTTTTACTCCCTCTTCCTGACTTGACTGTTTTTTTTTTAAATCAGTTTTTGCAGTGAGTCATTTATTTTTATACATGGGTTGAATACATGGCTCATGTCATCAAAATGATTTTATTTTGGTTGGGGTTGTGGGAAATGATGATTTAGTCAAAGCTGGAAGTGGGTGATGATGAAAAGCAGTTGAAGCAAAAACTAGTCTAATAAGCCGTCAAAACTAGTGTTTTTTAGCAGCTAATTTTTCTTTTTTCTAGTTGGTCATTTTGTTTCATTGAGCAATTTGTCGAAATCAGTGGATAAGAGTGCCAGTTACAATTGGTCGCTCATCTTCTTTGGTTACTGTCTGCTTCGTTTGAGCGAATGTCTTAATCCGGTCTTCTACAATTTATCATCAAGGTGAACAAAGCTGCAAATACAAAAAGTGATAACTACTTTTTCGTAAAAATAATTGCTAGACTTTTGAAAAAGTATTCAACAGTAAATATTTTGTAATTAATACTATTTGCTTTGAAAAAACGTTTTTATATCAGTTAATTAGTGTTACGCTTTCACGGTTTCGTGATATAGTTTTCATATAAAATAAAACCTTTCCTTGACTATCTTTTTCAGCATTGGCACCTAGACCTTTTCCAAAATGGGTTCAATGTTAAGGGACTTTTTACCGGGTGCTATGTGCCTGTTCTTTCTTTCTCTTTAACTCTTATCTGGCAGTCCAATATTTTGTGAGTTCCTAATCCAGAAATTCATTATTACGCAAAAATATCACATCACAGTAAAGGCCCAGTTTTATAAAAGTGTATCCAGGCTCCGATTGGGTTTCATTTGGCCGTCCTAGAGCCGAGGAAACTTTTAAAAGATCAAAAGGGGTCATTCGTGAAAAGGGTGGGAAAACTTGATCAAGACCAGCGATTCGTAATCTGAAGTAGAATTATCCCAAGAGGTAAATTTTATTGTTCTAAACAGTGAAAAATGGGTTTAGAGCCATTGGTCTACTCTAAACAGCAGGTTACTTTGAGTAAACATAGATCTATTTGCAAGTTTGTGTGTTTTTTGTTAAAAGTAGAAACTTTCTTGATTTTTAACAACGAAAAATAGTTTCTTCGGTAAAGATGACGGGCTTCAAAATTTTATATCAGGGAAGGTGGATTTTTACCGTTGCTACTAATTTTAGTTAAAAAAATTTACTTGAAGGTTTATTTATATCGAGTTAAGATATGCTGACCGAGACAGTTTATAATTTGTTATCATTTCATACAGTAAGCCTAAGTTTTTCTCTTCTTTCAAGTTATGTTTTCGTTCAACAAGTAGCTGGGCTACATTCTAAAACTACAGACTAGGTCTAGCTATTTTTGATCTATTGACTTGTATTGCATAGGATTGTTTTCAACTTGATTAGCATGTAGCCTACCTGTAATGGCACTCAGAGGGCTTATAAAATTTCCAAAAACAACTGGCATTTAACTCGGCGTGACCTCGAAACCATTGAAACAGTGTACAATATGTCCCTCAATGGGTAACTTGAAGTTTTCTTTCTCGTCATGGGATAGCTAAACCAAAAACCTGAGATCTGGCAATTAATTTCATTGCAATCTAAATCTTAAACTGTACCATAGTCACTGACTATGATTGCGCAGACTGCTGGTTTTTTCCAACTTGCTACTCTTCCAACTTTTTCAGGAAAATGCGAAACGAAACAAAAAGAACATTGAGGTTGATTTGGAGAAAACTAGCTCAGAAGACAGACTCTTCAAAATTGCAACCAACTTCAGAAAACACAACAAACAAATCATCTAATCCTACAAATTTGTAGTTTTTCCATATTATCCTCGTCAACATGGTTTCCATCGGTTTTAAATATCACATAAAAGCTATGATCATGGCTATATTTTGTTAGTTTTTGCAAAAGAAAAAGCAACAGATTTTTGAAAAGGCGGATAGCAACGCCTTTAAACTGAGAATATTCCTCACAGTTCACTGGCAATATAATGGAATGTAGCCGCAGACAATATCGAAGGAGCAATGCCCACCTACCAAACATACTTTCGGACCAGATTAAGACAAAAACCTATTTTAAGTACAGGGAGGTTGAAAAGTAACTAGGCATTAAAAATTGCGTTTCACCTTATTATCATCCCTGAAGTTTAAGACTCATAACCGTTTTAGGTAAGACTACACTGATAGGGATCACCTATCTTTCAGAATTTGTTAATTTGTGTTTGTTATTGATAGAATGTGGTAGCATTTTTAAAAATGACCAGTTTCTTGACCATTCAGGAGCGAGCCAAATTTACAGCACGTTATGAATTGAAGAATTTTATTGTTCTAGTGCAGAGACGGTGGGGGCATGTAATTGTAGGCATGAAAACCAACCGGTACGTTCAGAGACAATTAGAAGTTGTCGTGCAAAGCTTATGACTACTGACTTTGGTGAATGATAAAAGGAGAGAGCTTCCATTTACAAATTGATTAGAGGAAAAGGTGGAGAGTCCTAGAAATGTTTATGCTCAGCCTGCAAAAATCAACACATCAAGCTGCTCGCGAAAGTAAATTAATAAGACATTCAATGCTCTTAGTGTTGCACGAGGAAGTAAATTGTCTTCTGTAGAATCCCCATTACGTGCGGGAGCTTAAGCCTGCAGAATGGAATACGGAGAATTAATGTAGAGTTGACATGGTGTTTATGGTGAAATAAGAGTAGCGCTTATGTTGATATATGACTATTTAGCTTAATTAGTCAGTTTCAAGTCATTTTTTCCATACAATTTAGCTTTCCACATAATATTGAACATGCATCATTACCTTTCAATGAGCTAAAAGTGAGATTTTAAACTCATTGAGAGGTATGATGCACCCAAAATATAGCGATACAACTCGCTTCTCGTAAATGGAGGACAAATATGGCAAATAGAATAGAATAAAATTTGGAGTTTATTGCAAAATCTCAATCCCTAGTTACTTTTTACCATGCTGTATAATGACAACAAACCATCGATTTTCAAAAAAGATCACCAATCAAAATTGAATACAAAAAGCACGCCTATATTTTTGTCCCTTCGCAAAATTTGTTTCTACTAATGCTAATCCAAGGAGGGCATCTGCTCCAGATGACACTTCAGCGACAAAATCTCTGACTTTCTTTTAATCAGTTGATAAAAAAAAGTTAGAAACAATTATAAATTTTTAAGTTCTAGTCTGGTACTTAATGTTTTGCCAAACCACTATGTAATTTCTTTTTTCTTGCTGTTTGTTTTAATTCCTGTGAAACTTCTGGGCATAGACACATGAAGCTTGGTACAATTGATCACCACTCCGAGATGAATGATACAAAAAATTGATTACGCATCATGATGGCGTTACTAAGATATTTTTTCAATTCGCATCTTAAGATGGTGCTGGACGATTTTTTCTAGCTCAAACGAGAACCAGCATCTTACTAATCATTTTTCGAAAAAATGTATCTTTTTTAGAGGTAACATGACATCATGATTAGTATTTGGTAGGAAAATTTGTTTTTTCCAAAAGTATTAAGTGCAAAAACGCGATTGAAAACTTTTTTGAGAAATATTAAACATTGACTTTCAATACGTAAAATCTTAGATTAATTCGAGCTCTATTGTCAACACAATCATACATTTTTGTGAAAGCATCGGCTGCATGTGTCATTTCTTTTTTTTGAAGGTTTCTCAAATAACTCTGTTTGGTCATAATACTATCTCTCACGATTTCAGCGTATACAACAAAGATTTTCAACCACTATTATAAACGGAGATATATACTGCAGTTAATATAAAAGGCGAGCAATTTAGGCAAGTTTTGTAGAAAACAAACAATAAAAAGTAATGCTGACTTCATAGAAAAACTACGACTAGAAGAGGAAGCAAAGCAAGATTTTATTAAGGTTGTTCTGCCCTTATTGAGTGGGGAAGACCAGCCTAGATTTTAATGACAGTGCATTGGGATTCAAAGACGTACAACCAAAGAAATATATTATTTGGAAAAAGCAAATTTACCAGCAATTTTTGATATTCTAAAACGCCAATTTAGCATTCCAAAAAATTTAGGAAACTGTCTTGACTACAATGTATAACTTTTTTTAGACAAATAGATTGAACAGTTCTGGTTTTTAATCACAATGCATCAATAAAGAGCTAATAAAATCCAAAATTCGAAGATTAAATTAAAGAAAACAACACCTCTGCGTAAATTGCGCTGTAAGCGGGGAAACGTTTTACCACTTGGCCTAAAAAATAACCTACTGGGTTTGGGACTAAAAGTTTGAGGAAACGCAGGGCTACTTTTGCTGGTTGCGCTTACTCAGGAAGTAGGGCGCGTAAAGCGTTGCAAATAAGATTGTTCCGATTTTTGAAAAATTTTCCAATTCTACGAGTTCACGGTTTTTCCCAGTACTTGAACCAAAAATCAATATCTGTGAAAGAAAATTTCGAAATTCGCTCTTTTTCTGCTAGCACAACTCGCTTCAAGTTTTTCGTGGAAATTTCGGAAAAGCGGGGATATCCCTGTATGCTAGTTTAGCTATATTTGTTGATTTTTCGCAACTTATCGTCACTTTTTTCAATATAGTAAATCGTTTAAGCAGTGCCAGCCACTTGCGCATCAAACTAATTGTACTTGAACATGTTTTCTACAAAATCATTTACAGCAGCATCTGAGCCAATGCTCGAATGCAGCTTCGCAGGAACATATAACAATGCTCGAAAATATATTTACATATTTATTTGTTTTAATTGTTGAAGAAATTTATCACTGTATACTATTTGTTCTGACCGTTAGTACACGATTTGGCAGTACAGTACTTGGCTTATTCATCTTGCCGCGGGAGCGCCACCAGGCTTTCGCATTTTAGTAGGCTTATCCCTTTTTGAATTACCATTTAAAATCAAAAGTGAGTTTTTGACGGATTCTCTGCAAACATCACGGATCAAAAGTGGCCTACTGAGCAATTTATCACAAGCCAAAATATCTTGAAGATCCTCACACGCTTTGGCTGCTTTTTTTGTAACCAGGAGCTTGACTCGAAGGTGAGAGTTGTGATCAATATCTTTTCAAACTGCTTTAAATTTCTTAAAATGATTATTTTCCAGACCTGTCGTTTCTCTCCAAATATATTTTTATATATTGCTTGGACAAACAATTCATTAATGTGGTGACGACATGCATTACAAAATAGCTTTCTACCAATTAGTCCTCCCCGATAGCTTGCCTACTACCTCCTCCCATTCGCTGTTGCTTGCAGTGGTATCGAAAATCAATGTATTTACTACATTTTTACATTTCACATTTCAAGTATATCAAAGATGCCTTCTGCTTGAGCTTTGTCAGTTACATGCTGTAATTTTTTTACTGCCACTAGCTTTCAATCTGCATAACCAGGAGAACTAGAGATCACTATGCATAGGGCTTCATAGCTTTTTCCTAATTTGTACACGGTTAGCTAACCTTATCAGGAAATAGCCTCGTATATTGGCGGATTTTCCGAAAAACTCATCCATTACAGTTTCGGATATTTTCAATCGACAAGCAATTCGATTTCTGTATGTTGCAAAACGTTATAAACAAAATTTATCAAGATCTTCTCCGCGGGCTTTGATAAATTATCACATAATTACGATAGCAGCATTATTATCAGTAGTTTTTTATCTATTGCAAATGCTTGTATAGTTGATGAATCATTCATTAAATTTGTGGTGCATGTAATACAACGTAGTCACTGTAATTGAATGCACTGGCGCCAGAAGTTTCTGGTTCATACTCAGAAACTGATTCAGTGCAAGATCCCGCAGATATGTGAGAGTTTTCTTCATTGCTCGAACTTTCAACCTGGGAAAACAAAAACAAAAGATGGTGCCACAATTCCAATTTCTGAGTTTTTGTTTACGTTCAAGATGCATCTGCTTCTTCCTGGTTTCTTGTTGGAATACCTTGTCTTTACCAATCATTGTAGCGTTTTTTTTGTTTCTGTTAATCATTAAACATGTAAAATTGAACATCTTCTTGTTTCGCTTTTAGCGTGAATATAGGATATTTGTATCATTCTAATTGCATCAGCTGCTCCCATATGGCAGAGTTTGTCTAAACTACTTTGAAACAATCTCTGGTTATTTTCTGAGAAAGCAGTAGGCCTATTTTGGTTTTTATGTTTACGAGTAGTTATCCAACTGGCCCACGCATTCTTCGGCTGGTGCTGCGCATTCTTTTTTGCTACTGATTTAGTACCTGTATTTGCCCAAATTAGCAAGACTTTTTTCACTGTAACACCAGCCTGACTATTCAGGGTGATTATTTTGGCTTGGTTCTCTCACGTGAAGCAGAAGTCTACAAACATTCCAAGCATTGGAAGTTTATTGTGAATTATATTTTCCGCTGATTTTCCCACCAAAACGTAGTTGTTGATGCTTGTCGATCTGGTTTCAATCTTTTTTTTACTATACACATATCTCTATTCGCCATATTGCAAATAAACCATTTTTAATAGATTACTGCCAATACCAATAAAAATAACACTACTTCCAAAGGCACAGAAACGATATGACTTGTAGGACAAATATTTGTGTATCTTCGAAAACTTTAGAGCAACGAAAAGTAACTATTTCTTCCTGCCAATTACTGCAAACTCAAACGCCTAGTAAAACACACTAAGCTTTGGACAATTGAATATATCATAAAAACGATAATGTGAGATGATGTTTCTTTCCGAAAGGATGAAATAACAAACAGCTTATATTGCAAAATTTATGCGACAACCTAATACAAAATATCAACACTGGAAACCTTGGTCAGTGTCTAGCGTTATGTTGCCTCAATGTGTTGTTGTAGGCCTATGAGCTTCATGCGCTCTACAACCAAACTTGACAACGGATCTGCAGAAAGGGTCAAGTTGGTGGGTAAAGCTGACAGGGTAAATATTTACTCTTACATTGATACAATACTAGCGTAAACGTATAATTCAGTTAATTTGTGCAAATATTCTATCGAGTTTGCAATCAAAATGACGCTAAATTGCGAAAAAATAACAAACATAGCTTTTCAACATACAGAGAATTCTCCGCTTTTGCGAAATTTACACAAAAAACTTCAAGCCAGTTGTGCTAGTTGAAAAAGAGCAAATTTCAGTACTTTCTTACAGATATTGTTTTTTTTGGTTCAAGTAAAGGGAAAAACTGCGACATCGTAGCATTGGAAATTTTTTATAACATCTGAGTAATCTAGTAGCCAAGAATTTATGAAAACTTGGAGAAATCAAAAGAAAAGAAAATCTTGTGTGAGATTGCATCGCATACAGGAATCAATTTTCCCGTTTATCTTGAAAGTAGTTTGATATGCCAATCTGGGTCGGGACCTATAAATCAAAAGGAGTTAAGTTCCTTTTTATTCCTGTGGTTACGCTTTTATTGGTAACAGGGAACATGAGGTATAACCAAGGACTTGAGATAACCACTTGTGGTTGTTGTTGTTGTTGGTTACCCGACCCCTTCCGAGGGATGGGGGCATGGCGGGAGACCATGGAGCCCCAGGGGCCGGGAAACTCCCCAGGGTCTGGACCAGAGGTCTTAGAAAGACAGAGAGTCGCCAAAGAGTGAGCGGCGTAAAGAATCCGTAGCTGGACAGTGCAGAATGAGATGAGAGATGTCCTGGGACGAGTGTCTACAGGCGCTGCAGGAAGGATTCTCGATTCTGCCAATCCTAAAGAGATAAGAACCTAAAAGAAGGCTGTGTCCGTTGCAGCGTAGACGAGAGAGGACACAGCGAGCATGACGAGAGAGAACTAGTTCCTCAGTGGAAATTGAGGGAACCTGTGTGTCAAAATACTTCGATGAGACAGTACTCCTCCAGTCCAAGAAAAGAGAAGAGTGGATACGAGAGGTAAGAGGAGAGAGACTACAAGGGATTGCGGAGGGGGCAAGTAGCGCTCCCCGTCTGGCCAGCTCATCAGCCGCGTCGTTCCCCGGGAGAAACGAGTGTCCAGGGACCCATTGTAGCCTGATAGAACAGGAGGAGAGAGAAGACATTTCCCGTCAGATCTGTCACAGAGTTTGAGATAAGAGAAAAGATAGAGGAGAGGATAGAGTGGCGAGAACAGAACGAGAGTCAAACAGGAGGTGAAGAAAAGAAAAATATCAGACTTGTTGGTGCTGCCGAGACCAGCAAAGAGCGTGCAGAATGGCGCAGGCTCCAGCGGAAAAACTGGAACATACTGGGCCTGCCGAAAAGGAAAGAGTGGCTTCAGTACCACAGAGAGAGCAGTTGGCAAGAACGCCGGAGCCTCCCTTACCAAAAGGAACAGAGCCGTCAGTCCAGAGTATCAGATCATGAGGGGGGAGAGAGTTAAGGTGGGCAAAAGCCTCACCTTGGCGAGAGTGAGGGGAGGATCAGAGCGAGAGCATGGAGAGGTAAGGGTGGACTCCACCGTGAACGAAGGCAGATTCCAAGGAGGAAAGGGAGGGCAAGTAAGTAGAGCCTCCCTAAAACAAGTAGAAGGAAGCATGAGCGGGTGAGTGGACGCAAAAGCTCTCCAGGACGATCTACAGAGTCTTGGTTTCACTCCAAGTCTGGCCAAACCTGAAATAGGAAAAGAGGTTGGGAGACGAAGGGCCCGTTAATAAGATAAAAGAGTGAAATGAGTCAGAGTGACTAGTAGGGGAGGTAGAGAAGCCTTGGTGAGTAGTAAAGGGATAGGGGAGGACGAGAGGCAGCCAGTGATGGCGCGACTGGCCGCTCGGTGGAGGCATTCCAATTTGGTGAAATTGGTAGCGCTTAGGAAAGGAAACCATCCGGGTAAAGCATGAGTGAGAAGGGGCCGAGGAAAAGATTTATACAAAAGAGAAAGGGACTCCTTAGAGGGGCCCCATGAGGAAGCAGAGATACAGCGTAAGGCCTTGAGACGTGGGAAAAACTTGGCCTTCAACGAAGATACATGTTTAAAAAAGGAATGAGTGCGGTCGAAGGTGACCCCGAGAAAAGTTGGGGTGGGATTAAAACGGAGGCGGGAGCCGAGTAGGAGGAGGTTTGGCTGGAGGTTAGCTTGGTGGGGATCCACTGAGAAGAAGGAGGCCTCACTTTTGCTCAGATTGAAAGGAAGACACCAGTACTCAGACCAGCGCTCCAATCGAAACAGAGCTCCTTGTGTGGCCTCCACCGCAGTGGGGACCGAGGGTAAGGAGGACCAAATGGCCAGGTTGTCAGCGTAAAGAGAGCAGCTGACGGAAGAAGGCAGAGAAGCCGGAAATTCATTAATGAATAGAGAGAAAAGTACAGGGGCAAGAACGGATCCTTGCGGAACACCTCGACGACTCGAAAGGAGCGACTTTGTGATTTTGAAAAACCACACAAGCGCGCCTGTCAGAAAGAAAAGATTGAGTCCAACGAGCAAAGCAAGGAGACAGGCCAGCCGAAATGAGTTTGTGGAAAAGATCGGAATGCCAGACAGAGTCAAAAGCTTTAGAGAAATCGATAGTAGACAGGATCATCCGAGAGCCCGGCCTGGGTTTGTTAAACCCATTCGAAATGGACTGAGAAAGGCACAGAATTTGATCGAGTGTAGACCGTCCAGGGCGGAAACCGGCCTGGCGGGGAGAGAGAATGGAATTAGATTCCAGAAAGAAGAGAAGACAAGATAGAATGATGCGTTCAAACAGCTTTGATACGCAGGAGGTGAGAGAGATAGACCGGAAGGAAGCAGAAGAGTCGAGAGGCTTTGCCATCTTGTGTATGGGAATAATAGAAGATGTCTTCCAGATGGAAGGAAAGGAATGCGAAGACCAAGAAAGATTAAAGATGTGAAGAAGAAAATCCATGCCAGAGCGAGGAAGATGCTTTAGCATGGGATAGGCAACTTTGTCTGGGCCAGTGGCAGTGGAGGAGGAGAGGTTGGAGGCAGCCGCAAGAAATTCAGCGGGAGAAAAAGGAGAGAAAAAGGACGAGTGAGACTCCTCAGGGCACGTGGCCCGGTGGAGCTCAGAGAGGTAGCCTCTGGCTTTGCTACGCAGGGCCTTTGGCATAGAAACGGAAAAGTGAGATCGCAGGTAAGCGGCATAGACCGAAGCCGATTCCCTGGGAGAGGAACAGTTAAGAAAGTTAGGAGAGGAGGAAGACGAGGAAGGAGAGCCAGCGATAGAGCGAAGGAGAGAGTGCACAGATTTAGGGTTAGACCTATGTGAAAGAGAAGAGCAAATCGCCTGCCATGTCTCAGCCTTGGCCTTGGCAATGACTGACGCGGCTCGTCGAGAAGAGGAGATGTACGCTTAGCGATCTTCATTACTTCTGTGAGCGGCAGCAAAAGTATCGCGTTTTTCACTAACCGCTTTTTCCACCTCAGCAGACCACCAGGCTTGAGGAGGGCGTTTGATGCGACCGAAAGGAATGGAAGATTTGGCCGCATTCAGTGCCAGAGAGGTAAAGAGAGCAGCAGCAGAGGGAAGAGAAAGAGACGAGTATTCCTCTGCAGAAGGACAGTGAGAGTCAAAGTAGGAGGCAAAGTCATCCCAGCGAGCTTTCTGAAAATTGAAGGAAGAGGAACGCTCGTTGGGGCGAAAGACTGGAGAGAGAGGGACGGATAGAAGAATTGGTAGATGGTCAGAACCCAGGTCCTGAAACACCTCCCAGAAGCAAGAAAGGGCAAGAGAAGAGAGAGTAAAGGAGATGTCAGGAGAGGAGCGACTGCCAGAGGAATAATGGAGAAGAGTGGGTGTGTCAGGGTCATTAAGAGGGACGAGGTCAGAAGAGATGACCCAGTCAAATACTTCCTCCCCGCGGGGGTCGGAAGTGCCTCTTGAGTCCCAAAGGGGGTGATGGCAATTGAAGTCACCCAGAATGAAGAGATTTCTGTAGGAGGTAAGAATTGAGGGAGAGAAGGAATCGGTTCTGCCATCCGTTGGGGAGGAGCGAATGGGGGGGGCGTATACATTAAGAAATGACACCAAGGAGGAGCTGTTAAGAGAGATGTTGACCCCTACACAATCAGAGTAGGGATCGAGCAAAGAAAGAGAGGAGGTGGAGAGTTCAGAAAAAGATAGGCTCTGCCTGACGAAAATGACAACGCCGCCGCTAGCTTGGGTGGCATCAGGAGAGAGAATGCCAGACCGGGAGTGGGTGCGATCAGAACGCACAGCAGAGAATCCAGGAATCCGGAAAGAGGAAAATGAGTTAAGATTGGATTTCTGGATACAGATAAGGTAGACAGGGTGGGACAAGAGAAAGTAAAGTAGTTCGGTGCTCCTGGCTCGAAGACCTCCAGCATTCCATTGAAGAAGCCCGAGAGAGTAAGGAGGAGGAGAGGAGGCAGGAGGCGTAGAAGGGCAGCCAGGAGCAAGGGACGGAAGTGAGGGGGCAGAGGAAGGAGATATAGAATGGGCAGAGGGGGATAAGAGATTTGGAGACGAGGGTGGGGCAAGAGTGCAGCATCAGTAGAGAGGGGGCAAGATTGTACAGTGGAGGTATACGTGTCGGAGGAGTCCGAGGAGGGAGTCACAGAGCTCCAAGAGTGAGAGCTGCCAAGAGCTCTCAATTTGAATAAGGAAAGTTGTGAGCACATTAGAGGGACCCATTTGGAGCAGGTGCAGCATTGCACTGACTTGCCCCGCCAGGTCACATTTCCAGCGCACACAGAGCAGGAAAAGATGGGGTCAGGGTTGGGATGAACGTTACCGCTCATCAAGAGGAGAAGAAGAATGAGGAGACGAAGAAGGCCAAGAGAGGGGCAGGAGAAAAGAAAAAGTGAAACAAGCGACCGATTTTGAAGAAGCTGTGTGCTGCCCTTCTGCGGTTGTTCAGGGGGCAGCATAGCGAAAAAATGAAGGGGATTGCCCGGGGTAACTGGGACCCTCGGAAAGGCCAACATCCATTTTGACCCAACTCAAACGGGGTCAGGGACCGCACCACCACGTTGAGGCGGCTGTTGATTGGTGCAGAGATAACCACTTTGTAAAATGTTACCGCAAAAAAGCAAATATTTTTCCTATTTGCTTTAACATATCTCTAAAGACCTACCGGGTCGCGACTAAAAATCTGGTGGTAGGCATGACTTTTTTGCTCTCTGGCTACGCCTAAGAAAGAAACTGGGCAAACAAGACAGAGACTTAAAAATTGTGAGGGAAAATCAAAAGAAAACAATATCACTCAGTGAAATCGTACTCCGTACTTCGCAAATAGGTGTATGATTTAGGCTGTGTAGCCTAATTTTTCCACCTGGAGTTATTAGGATTTTTTGAAAAATATCATGTATCGGGCCACTTTGGCAATTTTCGGAGAAGTGTGCTTTTCTGGCGCCAATATTTCCTGACCCAATCTAACCGCTCTAAAAGTAGGGCAACTTTAAATCATAAATTTTCTACCTTTTTTATTTCTTATTCTCTGTCTTTTGGCACTGCTGGCATCAATATTGATTACTAGAAAGCGTGAGTTTCAATTTCAAACTTTCAATTGCGACTGTTTTGTTATCTACAAAACTGATGTTTTACAAGATTAAAACTTAGCCATCAAAAATATTTTTAAGACACCGAATTATATAAAGAATGACGCTTACAAACTTCTCCCAATTTAAACATGTTACTGGTTTACAGGTCCACATTATAGTTTTTCATCATGAGTTAGCGTGTCTTTTATCTTCTCTCTGCTTTGATTAGTATCTTATTCCTTTACCCATCATCTGGGGATTCGACGTATGTCATTGGCAGGATATGGTGTTGTTGTTACCCGACCCCTTCCGAGCGATGGGAGCATGGGGGAACACCATGGAGCTCCAGAAGCCGGACAACTCCTTAGGGTCTGGACCAGAGATCGTACAGAGAAAGAGAGTTCCCAAAGAGCAAGCGGCATAAAGGGTCCGTAGCTGGACAGTGCACAATGAGATGAGAGGTGTCTGTCGCGTGCAATAAAAATTTTTTGACTCTATTTTAACTTTAATTCACTTCTTAAAAGTGAGGCGACTTGCAGTATCGCTTGAATAATTAATTGTGGTTGTAACTTAAATAGCTAGGAAAAAATTGGCTTCCACTAAAATACTTTAATTCAGGCATTTCTCGATCAAGAAAAGAACAAATATATTCACAAACCACTTTAAGACTTTGAATTCCTTCACTCGTCGGACACCAAAACAAAAATGCGCTCTAATATAACAATCAGACCTAACCAAGACTAAATCCACTAATTAACCGCTTGTAACACTAATAGAAATTCATAATAAATCACCACAGATCAATACACTTCTTTTCTCTACTACTTTGCCACTGTTTACTCTGCCTCTCTGCCGCTCTAAAATCGGAAAAATCTCGCCACCTTGTATATAACGAGACGAGTCTTCCAGAAAACGCTAGAACATCACGTGACACAGAAAAATACACCGTTTTTAAATTACATAATCGGCAATAAAAAAAGAAAAAAAATCTTCGAGAAGAACCTAGATTCACTAGAATAGTCTGGAACTTAGTTACGTAAAAAGAGGCATCTGAGTTACAAATCTAAATGCGAAAGAAAAAAGGTCTTTTTCGAAAACAGCCGAGATATAACAGCAAGTTTGGGCTTACAAATTCAGATTTGCAATTAAAATGATCACTGCGGAACAAAACGACAAATTACACAAACTATGTCGAGTCACACCAAAAGACTTTTTAAAATGGTATCTATAGCTTCTCTGCTTGGCGCTCGGCATTTATGAGAGGTTGTGGAGAACAAGCCGGCAAGTTCGCTTGTTCTGTCCTTGGGCAAGGCACTTAACGGGACGCCCTACCCTTATGTGGAAGACAGGTGACCCAGACACCTCGGAAATAGCAACTCCCAAGCGAGTGCGGACTTACCGTCCAAAACATAGCGATAAAATTTGTTTTCTCGTGAATGGAGGATAAATATGACAAATAAAAAAAAAATATATATATATATATATATATATATAAACCATTCCTACAACGCAAATTTGCTTATTCGTGACAATGTCCTGGGTTGGATGACCGCAGGAACTACATGAAGGATTATCGATTCTGCCAATTCATGAGCGATAAGAATTACAGAAGGCTGTGTCCATTGCAGCGAAGACGAGAGAGGAAAAAATAGGCTCAAGAACGGATCCTTGCGGAACACTTTGACGGACTCAAAAGGAGCGACTTTGGTGATTTTGAAAACCCACTCAAGCGCGCATTAAAGAAGATTGAGTCCAATGAGTAAAGCAAGGAGGAAGGCCAGCCGAAATAATTTTGTGGAGGAAAGCGGAATGCCAAACAGAGTCGAAAGTATTAGAGAAGTCAATCGTAGAAAAAATCGTCCGAGAGCCTGGCCTGGGTTTGTTAAACCCATCCAAAATAGATTAAAAAAGATAAAGTGTAGAAAGTTTAGAAAAAGATAAACCCCGCCTGGCAAAAATGACGACGCCACCACTAGCGTGCTGGTCATCGGGAGAAAGAATGGCGGGGAGTGAGTGCAATCAGATCGCAGTGCAGAGAATCCAGGGATCTGCAAAGAGAAAGATTAGTTAAGGTTAGATTCCTGGATACAGATAAGAACCACAGGAGGAGACAAGATAAAGTGGAGTAGTTCAGCGGTCCTGACTTGAAGACCTCCGACATTTCATTGAAGAGTCCTTAGCGAATCAGGTGAGGAAGAGAAAGCAGGAGGTACGGGAAAACAGCCAAAAATCAGAAGAGGTGGGGAGGATGCAGAGAGAGAAGATACTACGTTGGCGAAAGGAAGGTAGGAGGTTTGAAAATGGGGGTGGGGCGAGAGCGATGCATTGGCAGAGTGGGTCTGATGGACCAGGTTGAACAGTGGACGTGTACAAGCTCGAGGAGCCCGAAGGAAGAAACAATCTGGTAGGTGTGGGACCTCCAGAAGAAGCAGGTACGCAGCAAGGAGGAAAACTCCAGGAGTGAGAGCTGCCTAGAGTTTTGAATCTAAAGAAAGAGATCAGTGAGCACCCTAAATGGATCCATTTGAAGCAACTGCAGCATTGGACCGACCAAACCCTCCAGGTCACATTATCAGTGCACAACGAACAAAGAAAGATGAGGCCAGAGTTTGTATGAACGTTGCTGCGCATCAGGAAAGGAAGAAGAGGAGAAGACGAGCAAGGGAGAGAAAACAGTTGACCCATTTCACAGAGGCTGCGTGCTGCCTTTCTGCGGTCGCTCCGAGGGCAGTACGGCGAAAAAATGGTTTATATAAGGGCAGTGCCCGGGGTAATCGGGACCCTCGGGAAAGCCAATGGCCATTTCAACCTAACTTAAACGGGGTTAGAAACCGCACCACTACGTTGAGGCGGCTGTTGATTGATGCAGTTGGCAGGATATTGCATACAAAGTAAGAAGCTGTTTGGTTGAATCAAGTCAGTGGCACCATTGAAGTAGTTGGTCTGCTTCCTGTGAAATTTTTTCGTGAATACTTTTTCAAATTTATGAAAATTCTATCGACAAAATTGGCTTTGGTTTGGATGAATACTGTTTTCAAACACGCTTTAATTGGGTGCTATCACTCGAATGTTCAAAATCGTCTCTGTTGTTACAAACTCTAATGACATCACGAAAGTTGGGTCTCATATTTTTATCCCCCGGTCACAGAAATCTTTTTTTCATTTATACGCAGAACAATGCTGCGTCAGTGACCCACTTCCGAGTTACCATTACAGCGCATTTCTGCCGCAAGCCACACAACCAAGCTGCAAAATGCTTCTTCCAGCTTAGTCGCAACAACATAGTCGTAGAATTTACTCAGTTTTAAATGACACCGTCCACAGTACTCTTATTGTGGAGAACCATGCAGGACATCCGTAAATAGTACTTTTCAAGTCCAATATAATGCTGAATAATTTCCTGCCTAGGAAGCGCGCTTGCAAATACCTCTGCTAAAGAAACTGATGTCGATATCCATGGCATCATTGATAACGATGATGATGAAATTAACTTGGGTCTACATTAGGTATGATGCTACCGGTCATGTAAAATAAAATTCGTAAACAGTCTTTGTTCGTATTATTGCGCATATTTGTCAATGATCTCTAGAACAGTACCACGATGTTGCAATCTTTTTATTAATGCAGTGTTTTATATGGTTTCTAATTGAGAGCTTCTATTTTTTGTTAATATTTAGTGCAGCTTCTAATCAAGGGCGACTTTCAATCAAGTAAATACGGCATCAGATGCCGCTTTCCATTAATTCTAGCCCATTTACAGCTCTAATCAAAACGGGTAGCCATTTATTGAAACGTCGGTAAACTTTATCCAAACAGTTATCTTTCCGGCGTAACTGTGACACCTTGTTTATCGTAGCACATGAGGTCAGTGTTGGAAACAAGTCGCTTCAATTCGAGGTATTAGTCACTGTTGTAGGTACAGAGACGGGTGGAATCCTTTTTTGCAAATCACTCGAATCAGGTCGAGTCATTTTTTGCGGCGCCTCGACAAAAGTCATCGACTTGAATCTCTCCAACACTGCTCGAGGCAACGTGCATTCAGTTCAGCCTTTCTTCAAATAGGTTTTGTTCACTTTGTGATTCCAAATAAGTTTAATTTCGTAGAATGAAGTTTAAATAGCTTACCAAAGTTAACAGTTGTTTATTCCTGGATAAACCGCGGACAGTAAAAAGAAGAAATATCAATTCAAAGTAATTGGGAATATTACAATAGCTTTTCCAATCAAAATACAAAGCACTTTTCCTCGTGAGATAATTATTCTGTCCAACGAGCAATAACCCGGAAATCATTTACTAAATGAGGTACTTTTCTGCAACGCATTCCTGGTAAATGTCAACTTGTCTATTTTTGTCAAATCGTTTAAACGTGACTTGAATTTTGTTAGTAGCACTTTCTACTTCTACAGAAGTAGGCTGCAATGTAACTTGTGGCATTCTGTCCAACTTTAGAGAAAGCATGTGCACAGTGCATGACGTCCTATTTTTGCCATAATTTCTTGGATCACATTAGTTGAAATTTAATGTCGTAACTCCGCTACTTTATGACAAGTCAGCGCGAATTATTTCTGGAATAGGTTTTGTGAAAAGTGAATAAAGTGCTCGGAAAGAAGTCTTTTTATATGATGGTTATTATTGTAAAATAACTGCTGAAGACAAGGCGTAAACAAATTTGTGATGAAATAAGTATGACGTCATAATGAAACAAAACAAAATTTATCTGCCTGTCATTGAAAACGTCTGCGAAACTGCAAGCCCCAATGAAACGTAAAACCCTTCTTGAAAAGTGAGAAGCTCTAGGCAAATTACGAAATCTAAGTTCAAAAAAATCGTAAAAACTGAGCAACCCTGAACCCAATCCAAAAAATTAATGTTATTTTTTACCAGTGATGTATGTCATAAAACCGTTTATTCAAGGCCTTGGTCTTGATCTTGAGTTGCACAGTCTTGCTCTTGGTCTGGGTCTTAACCCTAAAAAGTCTTGTGGTCTTAAAAATACTCTGGTCTTTAAGACCAAAGATCACTGCTACACTTCGAGATGTCTTAAGTTCATGTTTATTTCTATGATGATTGTGTTAAATCACTTCGGACTAAAAAGTTTTCAAAAAATATACGGTGATCAAAATAGAGGCACAGTGTTAATGAGCAGCAAATCCAAGTCTTTTGTTTGGCACTCGCAAACGACGGCTGTTCGCAGGTGTGATCGTTTGGCTGCGAATACTAAAGTAGATGAGAAGTTCTTCTGCGTGACATTGCGAGACAAGAGGCGGGAAAAGAAAGAAGATTCTTGGCAATTTGTAGGTGTGACTGCGCCGCGGGAAGTTGAATCTTGTTTCGGGTGAGATCGAGAGAACAACGTTGGTTTTTGTTATCAGAAAATCGACTATCAAGACGTTCGACCGTATCTGGGCAAAAAAATAGTTTTTACAAGGTGTGAAATGGGATCAATAAAACAAAATCAAAAAGCAAGCTTTTTCACACAGATTGAGCTCGTGGTTTTTAACTTCGCAGCTTCATGATTAAACAAAAAATTGACGAATCGGAGGTGCAGGCCATCACAATAAAATACGAGGTTTAGGAAAAAAAGAGCTTTATTCATAATTAACTAGCCGGCTCTGCCGACGTCGCCCGCAGGGCCCATCAGTAACGTTGGGGTTAAAATTATCGGTTCAGCCGGCTGCACCGGCTTCACCCATCGTGCACCTTTGTGAACGGAAACCATAAAATTGTGCTTTTTATGCACATCAATAATTTTTGTACACGTCATGGTGATAATCTTGATCTTTTAGTCAAGACTGCTAATGTTCACAGACAAAGAATCTGGTCACAAACTATCATTAATACTTGTAAACAGAATGAAGGAGGGGATTGAAACACAGTCGAAACTGATGGTGGCCGCCAAATGGTGGTTACTTTCACAATTACAGAAATAAACTATTTAATAGTAAGCCTATATTGCGATTTGGTGCGGCCCCTTTCGTGTTTTATTTGCGGTGTTAAGTTCGTTGGCTGAGCTATTTGCCTTGTTTCCTTCGTAGCGACAAAAACGGTTATGGCTTTCCCAAACTCATTCACCATATTCTAGTTGGCACCCGTCACACCAAGTTACTTTCAACCAAAATATTCTCTCATAATTCAGTTATACCAATTGTTAGATTTATGGTTTTACTTTGATTTTTTTTAACTAGGTATTTTATTACGTTGCTTTGAAGTGTAGATATAGATATCATAACGTATATCAGCAAAAGAAATTACAGGCAGCATATAAGCAAAAGAAAAATTGTTGCTTAATGATAAATGTGGGCGCCGCCCGCAGGGCCTCCAGCAGTAACGTTGAGATTGAGAATGTCGGTTCGGCCGGCCAAGCCTGTTTTACCCATCGGGCACTTGAGTGAACAATAACAAAAATGTTATGTTTTTTTGCAGATAAGATTTTCACGACTTGATGCCCTCCTTTCGTGATAGAATTTCAGATTTCAAGTTCCTGGCTATGTCTTAGATCTATGTGCTCTGTTCATTGCTAACGTGCATCCAAAAAGGCATTGCGTTTCCCCTAGTTTGGAAGTGGAGAGCACATTTCTGATATCAAGCTATTTTCAAGCATAATAGCAAAATGTCTTTCACGTGGTGGGATTTCACACAAATGCGTTGTCTTCATTTGATTCTTCTCAAACTTTCTCAAGTTTCTGCTGGCTACACATCATTGTATGTTCGTTTTTTCTTTCTTTGATGTGCTCAGAGGATTTAAAAGAGTCCTTGCTTTTCCCCAAATTTCTTCTATTTTCGTTTGATCCCGGTAGCTTGTTGTAAAGCTATTATCAACCAAAATAGAAGAAATGTTTCCCCAAGTATGATGCGATTTGACCAGCAACAAGCTAGTGAGACCAGCAACAAGAAGTTGTAGAAAATATAGGCCATATTTTCCCTACACGTAATGGTGATTATGTTCATCTATTAATCAAGACTGGTAGTACTCAAAACGAAAGAATGATGTCACAAACTATTATTCATGCTTTTTGAAGCTGTAGGGCAGGAGTGCACAATCTGCGGCCTTACGGTCGCTGCGGCCGAAAAAGGATTTTTTTCGGCCGTGAAATTGTAAAAATATATTTAAGCAGATATCCATGCTAGTTTATTTAAATTGTAAAAAATTGTGAAAAAGTAAAAATTGTAAAATCTAATTGTAAAAATATATTTATACTAAAATATATTTAGCAGTTTTATTGGCATATTTTTTACGAGATTAAAATCTAGCATATTTCTTTTGGATTTAGCATTTTCTAGTATATTTTTTTGGCATTTTTTTGTATTTAGCAGTTTCTAGCATATTTTTTTAATTTAGCACATTTTTTTCAGAATTAAGTTTTAAAATTTGGTAGCACTTTAAATTTACATAAAAATTTCCAAGTATTTCTAGTTTATTTTGCTTTTGTCACTAGGCATCTTTTAACTTCTCAATATAGCTCTTCTGGTGTAATTGAAAGTTAAAATGATCTTTATTTTAGATTTTAGATTTTGTGTTTGTGTTTTTGTTATGTTTATGTTTTATGATTTTATGTTTATGTTTATGTTAAATTTTAGAATTTTATGTAGATTTTAAATCTAAAATCTAAATAAAAACCATTTTAAGTTTCAATTACACCAGAAAAGCTATTTCCATGTTATTGAAACGGAAAAGAACACTAACAGAAGAAAAACGAGTATTTAATTCAAAATGGGAGCAGGATTACTTTATGATTGAGACAGCAACATATTCTATGATGTGTCTAATATGCAACCAAGTTGTGAAGACTGTGAAACGGGATAACGCAAAGCAGCACTTTTGTCGTCACGAATCGTACTCTTACGCGAAACTGAAAGGAGATTCGAGAAAGATCTGCATTGAAAATTTGAAAAAGAGTGTGCGAAAGCAGACAGCTTGCATAACAACTTTCGCTAAGTCCACTAATAGCCGCTGTGAAGCATCATACAGAATGGCATATCATCTTGGCCTTGCAGGAAAACCTTATTCTGATGGCGAACTCGTGAAGCGATGCTTGATAGACGTTATTAAGTGCATTCACTCTTGGAAGGAAGCTGATTCTTCTTCAATTGCTCTCTCGTGTGTAACGATACAAAGCAGGCAAGATGATGCCGCTCAGCAGTTAAAACTCTCTCTGCAAGCAAAGATAAACAAAAAAGAAAGTTTATTTTCACTTGCTGTTGATGAATCAACAGATATCAACAGCTCCGCGCAGTTGTTAATCTTCGTTCGTTGTCTTTCTTCAAGCTTTGAATTGTGTGAGGATTTCCTTTCCATGGAAACACTGGCTACTCGCCCACTTGGAGAAGACATATTTATTGCAGTTAAGAATGTCTGCATTCGCTCTGGATTAGATCTGAAATACCTTCGGGGCATTTGCACGGACGGTGCGCCTGCCATGACAGGCAACCAACAGGGATTTGTTACAAGATTTTCGGATTACGTGTCCAATGAATATGACAATAAAGAACTCATCAACTTTCACTGGATTATCCACCAGGAAGCACTATGTGCCAAATCCATTGCTTTAAATTCTATTCTGAAGAATGTAAATTGCATTATCTTGTTTATTCGCGCAAATGCTTTGCATCATCGACAATTTTGTGGAATTTTATGCTGAAGTGAAACATCTGCTGAGGACATACTTTCACTCCCCAGTTCGTTGGTTGTCTATAGGAAAAACTTCCCGCCGTGTACTGCAATTGCGAAAGCAAATATTAGAATACTATTCAATCAAAAACAAGGAGTGTCCCTTGCTTGACAAAGACTTTCTCATGTTGCTTGGTTTTCTGGCGGATTTTTTACCGAGGTTAACTTTCTGAATCAAAGTGTGCAGGGAAAAGCAATAACAGTTTGTCTCGTGTACAAAAAGGTACAAGATTTCCGTGACAAATGTCGTCTCCTCAAAAGTCATCTGCATCAGCGTAACTTTTTCCACTTTCCGCTGCTCTAATTGACAGCGGAAAGTGGTTGACGGCTCTGATTGACAGCAAAGAAATTCAAGTGAATGATATTCGCATCATTCTTTTCTCAAGCGTTTTTAATGGTGTTTTGCAGGAATTTTCTAATCATTTCCAAGACTTTGACAGGATTTCCAATACAACAAGGCTAGTTGCTTACCCACATCTGGTCGAAACCAAAACAGCACCATTGAATCTTTAAATGGAACTTGTCGAGTTGAAGAACGACGAACATTTCGTCAAAAAATTTAAAGACGAAGAAGTTTTGCTAGATACGTGGAAAGGAGCTGTTAAATATCCGAATCTACAAGAATTGACCAGAAAAACTCTCATTCTTTTTGGAAGCACTTACGTGTGCGAAGTAGGATTTTCAAAAATGAAATATTTGAAGAACAAGTACCGAACCCGATTGCCCGACAGCAATCTGGAATGTGGACTACGACTCATGATATTCAGCGAGTCACCTAACTTCGAAAGTTTATCTGAGGAGGTGCAAG